>OU892280.1:35599707-36938052 GCA_917834065.1 Ceutorhynchus assimilis
CTGGGAAACATACAAACAAAGGCTGAAAGAAAACTTGTCCAACAATCCAGGAAAAACAGAAGAGTCATTAGATGATAACAATAGGAGAATAACAACAATTATAACAGAAACAGCAGAACAGATAATAGGCCCCCTAGAGAAAACGCCGGACAAACTGTCGATAGAAACGAAACAGCTACTAGAGAAAAGGAGAAAACTGATAACCGAGGGTAAAAGAGACACTATTGAATACACAGAAACCAACAAAACAGCAAGAAAAATGGCGAAACAGGATATACTAAAACATCAAACGAAACAAGTGCAATCCCTATTAGAACAGAACAAAGGACTAAATATATTAAAAAGACATAACACACCTAAGAAAGAGATAACCAAAATAAAAGATGCGAAAAACAACATAGTAGAAGACAGACAACAGACAACAGATACTAAAAGTTGTGGAATCTTTCTATAGAGATCTGTACGAATCTAAAATAGCAAACACAAGGACAAGGGAAGACAAAATACGAATAGTAAATGCAAACTCAGAAGAAATGCCCGACATAAATATGGGAGAACTGGAGAAAGGGTTATCCCAGATGAAAAATGGTAAAGCGGCAGGAGAAGACAACATTCTGCCTGAAATGCTCAAGGAAAGCGATACTAAGACGAGACAAGAACTAGTGAAACTATTCAATAAGTGCCTAACGGGTCTATGTCAATTCATCGTAAGTCAATTCGTCTTATGCCAATTCGTCGTAAAGTCAATACGCCGTAAAGTCAATTCGTCGTATACGTCAATTCGTCGTATACGTAATTCGTCGTATACGTAATTCGTCATATACGTCAATTCGTCGTATTTCAGGTATAATGTTAAAATGTATAAATTTACATTTTTTCGTTTAATCAGACATTATATACCAAACTTACCGATAATAACCCGCAGGCCTATTCCATACGAACAGCAATTACATAGCAACCAGCAACCGGTCACAAGTTGTATTGTTAATTCGTCGTATTTCAGGTATAATGCATGAATTTGCACTTTTTCTGTTCAATCAAATATTACCAAACTTACCTATAATAACCCGGTTAGTTTGGGTTAGTTTCAGGGTCGGATTAAGGTCTTTTGGGGCCCGGGGCTATTTTCACAAAAGGGGCCCCCCAGGTCCCTGAAATAAATTCAAACGTCACTCAAACAAAACTTATTTACCTTGCAGGTGCATTTATTACAGTGACCAATGAACTATAGCTAAAAACTGGAATGCGCACACATTGCCATATCTGCCAAAAAATGTAGCCATGAAAGATAGATACCACAAAGGGGAATGTTGTTTTTTTCTGTTGCTTGCTGACATATGACGTTTTCGAAAGTTTTGTCATATTTCCCTTCAGAGGTTTCATCAATAGACCTATCTATTTTACCAGACAAAGAGGTAATAATACGAAAACTTCATTAAATAAAAAAAGACACAGAACACTCATTGCGCAAGACGAGACAAAACGTACCAAATTATGTTAGACTTACGTATAGCAATCCGTCCTTCTTATTTGCACAGGATAAAAAGGAAAGGAGAAAAACCGCGTGTTGTGCAGTGTATTTGTCAATGAAAATGTCAAACAACTTTTGAATGACACTTGTCAAGTTGAATATCAACTTTAGATTTATTCTTGTCAGACTACGTGCAATGAACAAGGATAAAGAGATGCCCAGCGTGCAAAACGATCACCTCACACCTGTATTAGCTGGCCAATAAAAAGAAATTGCCTCGTGTTGCGCGCGCATACCAGGTAAAAATAGATAGGTCTATTGGAATACGTGTTGGAAGCAATTTTCGCCATTTAACATAATGAGTGCGACAAAAACAGGTATCCCCTCCGCAGCAGCCGCACTAGGCTTCAAGTTCGTCCTTATGTGTTAGCATTCCTGTTTTTGGGTATAGTTCATTGACAGTGACTTTAGACAAGACAGTGGCGACAGTGGGTTGTCTCATTTTTGATTGGTTCTCAGAATTACGTAGTTCATCCGCCATGTTTTGACAAAAGCAATTTGTTTTTATTATTTAATCCTATGGAGTTTTATGCAATTTTGTTTTGACAAAACATGGCGGGTGGGCCCTATCAGGGTTCCTATTTTCGCCACTGTCTTGTATAAAGTCACTGTAGCTTTTATTACAGTGACTCTATTTCCCACAGTGGCGACAATTGCTGTCTTATTTTTGATTGGTTCTAAAATCCCATATATTTATATTGAAAACGCCGCCATCTTGTTCCCATCTATTGCTTATTTCAAATATGAATATATGGGATTTGGGTGAACATCCATCACAAAACATGGAAAACAACGTATTTGATGGACCTAATAATAGTCATCAAATACGTCGATTTATCAATTTTTTATGAAAGATGTCCATTTAAAACTTATAAATTCACATTTAAAAGTAACAAGAGGTTGGGAACAAAATGGCGGCGGGACCTCTATTGTCGCCACTGTATGTAAAGGCTTATTTAGCCACTGTAGCTTTTATGCGGATAGTGCGCCATATATCAATAATTATACCAGCTACTCAATAATAATTCGCGAAAGGCCCCGAAGTAGGCGACATCTATGATCAACTTTGGTACTCAAAACTCAGTGAACAACAAAGCAAGTTTGCATTTGGCCCCCGGCATTGTTTCTGGAAGTTTTCAATGTTCTACAGAATTTTATTCATTTTATGTATTGTTTCTGTTATATAAATCACAAAAACACCATAAAACACAATTTAACAAAAACCAACCTCAAAAAACTGGCTTTGTTATTCACTGAGTTCGGCAGACATATTGCTATTTTTCGCGTAATTTAGCGCCATCTATTGGTATAGGAATTTCGCCAATATTATAGGGTAGTGTTGTGTTTGATATAATTGATAGATAATAGATGACAAAATCGAAATTGTAAAATTATATGCATGATTTCTTCCCCGTGTGAGGTTCGGTTTTGGGGCCCCCCTCATTACGGGGCCCGGGGCTTTAGCCCCCAAAGCCCCCCCCTTAATCCGGCCCTGGTTAGTTTGCAATTTTAATCTAACCCGAAGTGACTGGGTTATTATTGGTAAGTTTGATAATAAGTTTGATAATGTCTGATTAAACTTTGCGAACTAATAACACGTTGGCCACCATTGATGCATAGAAGATTCAGTTGCTTCTATAACGGCATGGATGTTTGACCTAATTTACCCCCCATACGAGCTAGTCGACGTTACTTTATGACAAAATGACTTTACTACGAATTGACGTATACGTCGAATTAACGCTATGACGAATTGACGTATACGACGAATTGACTTTACGACCAATTGTCGTATACGACCAATTGACTTTACGACAAATTGACGTATACGTCGAAGTGACTTTACGACGAATAAGCGTACGACGAATTGACGTACGACAGAATGATTTACGACGGATTGACGGTGACCCGTGCCTAACAGAAGAACATATTATACCCAAAGATTGGGAGAATGCTGTAGTTGTTCTGATCTACAAGAAAGGTAACCCGACTGATCTCGAAAACTACCGGCCGATAAGCTTACTATCACAAATATATAAATTATTTGCCAGAATAATCACCAAACAGATTAGAGCGAAAACTCGAAGTTTACCAACCAAAGGAACAGGCTGGATTCCGAAGCCATTATAGCACGACAGAACATCTACACATAGTAAGGCAGATGAACGAGAAAGCTACAGAATATAATATAAACCTATGGATCGCTTTCCGGAAAGCCTTCGACACAGTGGAAATCTGGGCAATAATAAAATCCTTGAGAAATGCCAGAGTGGATCAACGTTATATAAACCTCATTGAAAATATCTATAAGACTTCGACAATGTCGATAAGACTTCATGAATCATCTGACAGAATAAACGCCAAATGAGGAGTTCGGTAAGGGGACGTAATATCTCCAAAACTATTCATTTTAGTGCTCGAGGATATTTTCAAAAAGCTACAATGGGAAAACAAAGAATTGAACATACGTGGTGAACGCCTGCACAATCTAAGATTTGCCGACGATATTGTACTGTTCGCGAAAGACAAACAGGAATTGACAGATATATGTTGGAAGAACTACAAGATGAGGCGGCAAAAGTAGGATTACACTTGAACTACACAAAGACCCAGTTTATTACAAATACACCAGATGCAGACGAAACAATACCGATCCATGACAGCACAATAAAAAAGACAGAAACATACATATACCTTGGCCAAGCTATAACACCGGGCAAATAAAATCAAGGAATGGAAATTGATAGGAGAATTAGACTGGGATGGGCGGCTTACGGCAAGTTAAAGTACATCTTCAGCATGAATATTCCAATGACTTTAAAATCAAAAGTCTATAACGAGTGTATACTGCCTGTTGTCACATATGGCTGCGAGACCTGGGTGATAACCAGAAGAATTAAACACAAATTGGAAGTACATCAGAGAGCCATTGAAAGACGAATTTTAGGAATTTCCCTGAGAGACCATAAAACAAATACATGGATAAGGGAAAGAACCAAAGTCTCCGACATAATGAAAAGAATTGGTTCCCTAAAATGGCAATGGGCAGGACACGTGGCCAGACATACAGAAAACTGGAAGAGAGGAGAAGTGTTGGAAGACCCCAACAAAGATGGTACGACGATATAAAGAGGGTTGCAGGCTTGAATTGGTACCGAGTTGCGCAAAACCGAAGACAATGGTCAAATTTGAAAGAGGCCTATATCCTAAGGATAGAAAACGGCTGAAAATGGAAAATGGAAAAATATGATGCTGTGTTCAAGAAATGGGTTCGAGAATGCATTATTGAATTGGTGCCAGACATCGATAACGATACAGGCCCTTATCTGCCACATCGGCCAGTGGTAAAAACCAGTTCTAGTAGTACAACCAAGATCAGACCAGTATTTGGCGCTAGTGCCAAAATAAAAGTGTCACTGAATCAATGCTTGATGGAGAAAGGTCTCAACCTCATCGAGTTGATTCCAGAAATTTCAATACGGTTCCGGAAAAATAAAATCGGAGGGACTTCAGACATCAGAAAAGTTTTTCTACAGATAAGTGTACATCTTGCGGATCGAGATTTTTGCGATTCATTTGGAGGGATTCTCAAGGAAAGGAAAGGATATACTGGCACGGACGTGTTGTTTTTGGTGTGACAAGCAGCCTTTTTTTTGTTAGCGGCACCATCAACCATCACCTTCTGTTAGAAGTCGAAAAACATAATGAAGGTATTTCTGACTTTGACCATTCCTTGCTCTCAATTTTAGCGAAGAGTTTCAATATGGACAATTGTGAAACCAGTCTACCGGATCTACAAACTTCACAAACTTTTATACGTCAATCCAGCATGATTTGGCACAAGCACAATTTGATTTGAGAGGGTGGAAGTTTTCTTGTCCAACACAAATTAATTCAGATAGTTCTGATAAACCCATTCCTCTTCTGGGACTTGCTTGGAATAATCGTGATGACATTTTGAGTATCAGTGAAGAATGTGTTGGAGATCCTGGAGTTACTTATAACTAAGCCAGTTACCAGGACGATCATGTTATCATTGGCTCAGAGGGTGTTTGATCCCATTGGATTTGCCTGTCCGACTACATTGATTCCGAAGCTTTTATTTGGAAGGAAAAGTTGGTGTGGGACTCTGAAGTTGGTGAAGACATCAAGAAGTCATTCCGAGACTGGATAAAAGCTTTGCCCATTTTGGTTGACATCCAAGTTCCTCGTTGCATACATGCGTTTGGTGATGGACCTAGAATGAGCTTATACACGTTTTGCGACGCAAGTGAAGGGGACTACAGCCTACACTACGGCGGTCTTTTTGAGGTGTGCCTATCAAGATACAGTTCATATTACTCTTTTAGCTGCAAAAATTCGAGTAGCGACAATAAAAATTGTGACTATACCTCGAATGGAGTTGCTGGCGGCAGTTATTGGTACTAGATTGTGCAATTCTGTGAAAAAGGTTCTTGAATTCAAATCATTGGAGTGTTTTTCTGGACAGATTCAACAACAGTATTGTCATGAATTAAGAGAAATGAAGAGTGGTGTAACTTTGTATGTAATAGAGTGATTGAAATCAGAAAAACTTCCACAACGGACAGCTGGCGTCATGTTCCTGGACACCAAAACTTAGCCGACCTTCCATCATGAGGCTGTTCACCACGACAGCTGTACGAATCTAAATGGTGGGAGGCTCCCAATTGGCTTTATGAAAACCCAAATTTGTGGCCTCACGAAATTGTCACCTCTAATGAAGCAGAGATTTTTGCTGAAAAGAAAAAAGGTGTTGTGACTAGTTTAGCTAGCTCTGAAGTAATTAACGAAGAAGGGAGCAGCGGAATGGCATTGGATATATTTTTCAAGTCTTATTAAAACTATTCGTATGATTGGTTGGATATTCAGATTCGTATATAATGTGAGACATCTAGAGGATAAACGCGTTGATGAGCTATCCGCTGAAGAAATGAACTGAGCGGAAATTTTCGTTTTGCGAACTGTACAAAGAGAAAGTTTTTCTAAAAATGACCAACGCCTGAAAACTTTGCACGTATTTTGGGATGATTCTGGCATTGTGCGTTTAAAGTCTCGTATAGCAAATCGTGAAGATACCGAACTTTTTCGCATGCCGATAGTACTGCCATCTCGTCATGTTGTGATTGAGCGGCTCGTTTTTGATACCCATAGGGAGTCTTATCATGTTGGAGTCCAGGGTTTATTGAGCTCACCGAGAGAAAAGTAGTGGATATTGGGTGGACGAAGGTACATCAAAAGCATAATTTCCAACAGCGGCTTCGTGGGGTGGGTTCTGGGAACGCCTTGTCGGAATTTTGAAAAGTATATTGCGGAAAGTTCTTGGTCGGGCGGCGCTCACTTATGAGGATTTACTAACCGTGATATGTGATTTTGAGCAAATAGTAAACTCCCGACCTCTGACGTATATTTCGGAAGACGCCAGTGAATTGGTACCAGTTTACCAGTTATGTTTACGCGCGACTTGCCCGAAGGTACTTTGCCTGAATGTGAAGTGGTAGAACGATCATCATTGTGTCGAAAGGTAAGGCGAATACAAAATATTCGGGACGATTTGAGATTTAGATTTCGTGATGAATACCTTGGACAACTTCAAAACACCACTAGTGATAAGGCGTCTAGACAAGTTGAAGTCAGCGAAATTGCGCTAGTTGGGTAATGATAATAATGAAAGAATTGACTGGTCACTCACACGGATCACCGAGGTTCTGCCGGGCAAAGATGGTGCAATACGTTTGGTGCGTGTCTCTATTGCAAATGGAATGTTGCTACGCCCTGTGCAGAGAGTGTATACCTTAGAGGAGACTGGAACATCTGTAGAAATGGGTATCGAACCATCAAAGGCAACCAACTAGAAGTACCAAGCCGAGAATCGCGATCGGGAGTGTAAAAAGCAGAGCACCCGTTTCGAAAGTGAGTGAATCGTCTATCGCGGTAAATAGGAGTGTTCAAAGCAGAGTACCCGCCGTAAAAACTACGCGAGGTGGCCGAGTGACAAAGTTACCAGTACGGTATATGAACTAATTATAGGACTGTTAACATTTTTATTTATTTTTTAATTTTTTATTATTGTGATGAGAAACGAATTTTTGTATAGTAAGTTTAGTTTTAGTGGGAGAATGTCAAAAACGTACCTATACCAATACCTATACCTACAATCCTACCTATACCTGAAATGAATTTATATTCATTGTGAAGAGCCCACCATAAGTGTATTCTATATTATCCAATAGATGCGTTTTCGAGCTTATTTGGGTAGTTCTTCGTGGATCCCACAAAAGGAGTAACTCTTCTCAAAAAGATAGCAGGTTTCCCTTTAAGTTTCAATGGGTAATTTTTTATAACTGACTAGCGAATGACCCGCTGCGTTGTCAGCGTGAAAATACATTTTGAAATAATACACTTTTTTCCAAGTTTTTTTTTTATTATCCGATACGAGAGTCGCTTGCTTGCAAATGAGTTCGGTGATGTATTTTAAGCACTCCAGAGCTGCTCTAGAGCGCCCTGGGCTGTTTATAGGCGTTCCAGTGTATCAGAGTTTCGCGCAACTGAACTTTTTTTTTGGGATGGAAAATAGCCTATATTACTTTCCTCTCTCTATAGCCGTATTCGATTGACCGGACTAGATCGATCTGGTTCAATTTAAGTGAACCACACTGTGTTCGATTGAGGTTCATCAACAAAAAAATGATCCAGATCAGTAGAAGTTTACTTAAATTGAACCCAAATCGATCTAATCTAGGTCAATCGAATTCGACTTATATAGAGATACGTGGTATTTAATTCAAGATCGGTCCAGCCGTTCTCGAATTCAAAAAATAATAAAGTTACGTCGGTTGAATGGCAAGCCTAAATAAATGAAATGTGGCAATGTTGTTTCATGCTGTCAAAAAAGTTGGGTTATGTTGTTATGTAATGTGAGTGAGTTTGTTTAATTAATAATTAATTCAAAATTAATTTCTTTTTTGCCTTGACCTATCCACAAACCTACCTTGGGATGGCCATAACAACCTACCAAAGTTTCATCGTAATCGGATAAGTGGTGTAGGAGCGCATAAGCCGGAAACCCAGCAAACATTGATTTTTATATGTATAGATAAGAATCACCGGAACTGATGATGGCATAAAAGTGTTTGAAAGTTATACCTTATCCTTCTTGAATAAATCATACTTGCATATACAGCAAGAGCAAGTAAGCATAGCTGACTTGTCTTTTGGCCAGCAACATAAACTTCTCAACAAGAATTTATTGTCCATTTTGAGACTGATTTTGACTGCGATACACCAAAATTACTCAGACTTTTGTAGTTTTTCTGATCCTTGACGGCCATGGCCTAGAAAATGAGGCCCATCACATATTTTTGGCTTGTACTTACCTAATGATGCTTTTATAACATCCAAGGCAAGTTGCGTCTTTCCACTTTCCAACTGATTAGAGTGGAGGAATATGTTGATAAGCCAAAAAGTAGCTACTATAAGAATAATAAAATAGGTCCTAGAACTAAAAAAGGAAATATTTTTTTAAATAATCGACAAAGTAAACTGAAAGTTCTTACAGGAATTTGTAACTGTTACGGTTCATCACCCAATCAACGTGATTCGTTATTTTAGGATTAGCCTCGTTTTTATTAATCTGTGTCGTCAAAATAATCAAGCTAGTAAATGACCCTAATATTGACACAATCATTGGTGTAAAAATTATGTATGTTCTGGGACTACTTACTAAAAAATGTTTTTTTTTAATCAATTATTGAATAATTAGCCATTGTCCTACTTACTATAAAACCTACAACTGTTTTGCCTATAAAACATAATAAAAGAGTCAGATACATCAGGTATACCCAATCCTCCAGAAAATATAGATACGAAGAATAGTACCGATGTTATGCCTAATGATATTCCTAGGTACCAGCGCCATCGTTTATCATATCTTGTTTCTTCAATGGGATATCTAAAAATAATTTCACTTTATTTGGCTTTTTGACAATATACAGGCACAAAAAATGCATTTTCCACAAAAACTAGCTCATTGTGCATGTGCATCCAAAATCTCAGGCAGCTACAGATTTGTTTCAATTTTGTCTTGAAAAGTTTTTCTTATTTATATTTAGACTTCTTGAAAACTAGTATACCTAAATCCGTGTACTAACTTCTGCTTCTGCTTAACGATTATGGCTAGTAGTTTTTAAATACCAACTGGGTACTTACATGACTAAGTAGAGTAATTCCAAGCACAAAATCATTAACCATAGGAATGCGAATATAACAGTAAATAGAAACACACAGCCTGAAAAATGTGGATTTCGAAATAATACAAATTAAACTCCAATACTACTAATTCTTACCAAATAATCTACATGTAGCATTATTGTTTTGCACTTGCATGATAACGAGAGATATGAAAGCCAAACACATCGAACCCGCAAATATTATAATGCACCCCTTGTAAATGTGTTTCGGCTTGAAAATGATGCCGTAGGCAGCACCAGTTAGGGCGAAACATATTGCTGATATAATAAGCACTAAAAAATTATGTAAATTTATATAAAATTATATTGCTGGATTATAATAATATACCTGGCATATAAAAATCTGGATCAGTATTTTCCTGAGGAGAACATTGGAGAGTAACAGTATAAACGCTGCTATTTTCCATAGCGTAAACGTCCACACAGAAATCGCTGTGCGATAATATAGCTGTTCCTTCAATAATCATTGATGAATTGTATATAAGCCCATGACGATCTGTGACTATTACTCTGGAAATAAAATAGTCAGGGTGTTTGCTGCAGAATATTTATTACTTACCTATACACATAATCTCCTGAACAATTCAAGTCTTGAATGTAAGGTATTAGACGATATTCTGTAGAATTTATTGTAATGTCAGGATCCAAACCAGTTTCGTTACTCTCGAATATGTTTATATCTAGATCTATTGGTTTTGCAGTAGGACCACATTGATTTCCTACAGATTCGTTTAAAAGCTGATTCTGTAGGCAACATTTTGGTATTCTGTATACGTTTATCTCCTAAAATAATAAATTTTTTGATGAAATGTCACAGATTCTACCAAAATTAAACTTACCGTTGAAGATTCATCGTAACTTCTTATGTCGTTTCTTGTTACATTTTGTAAACTTACATAATCCAGGCTTTCATTGTGAAATCTGCCTTCGATGAAAGTTATATTATCTAATGTAAGATTTTCGGGCAAGGTCACATAGATATTTGTGTGATTTGCTGAAAACAAATAAAGGAAACTGATGTTAATGTCGTGACCAATAAGTCATCTTTCCTACTGGAAATTTTAGAGAAAGTAGTGGATTTATGAAGGCGCTCAAAACGAATCCTCATCAATATGCCAATCAGACAGAAAAGCTAGCATAGACGGCTCTCACAATGCGATACCAAACTCTCTCTATGACCCGCTAATTTGTTACTGGATCAGGATCATGCTGAGCGGTAGAATGATAACCACCACTCTGCAGGGGAAAACGGTCAGGTTCAGGGCTGACAGGGGCTGTCCTTAGGGAGGAGTATTATCTCCGCTTCTCTGGTCACTCTTGATAGATTACCTGCTGGTTGTGATTTATCTATGGAAAGTCGATCTAGTAATAATAGCCAAGGGTAGCTCCGAGACGAGGGTCGCAGCTGCATTCCAATAAGTGTTAGATTGCGTGCTTGATTGGCGTGAGAGAGAAAAAATGACGATCAATTCTCACAAAATGATCATAGTACCTTTCACCAGGAGAAAAAAAACTTGATAATCTGGTGCCCCTGAATATTCGGGGAGAAATAGTGAAATTTTCAAGTGAAGCAATGTATCTGGGTGTCAACCTGGACAAGGCTCTAAACTGGAACCCTCATTTGAAAAAAATTAGCCAAAAGGCGCAACTATCACTTTGAAACTGCCGCAGGATCTGTGGAAAGAGCTGGGTCACAAAGCCAAAGCAAATCCACTGGATTTACACCATGTTCATCAGACCAATAATAATCCACGGATCTGTAGTATGGTGGTGCAAGGTGAATCAGAAAAGGTTTCAAGCCACACTTAGTAGACTAGGTACAGAGAATGGCTTGCCTGGCGATAATGGGAGCGATTCGCATCACGCCCACGGCATCCATGGAAGTCCTCAAATCTAACTCCCCTCCACATATTTGATGAGGACTGAGGACCATGCTTCAAAAAGCACTTTGGAGAGTGGCGCAATGCAACACATGGTGCTTGTGGACAAAATAAATCGACACGGCACCCTCAGCATGCCTTCCGACATAATGCAAAAGAAGACCAACTTTGGTTTGCGCTTCGAAACAATGATTCGTGAAAAATAGTTAAAGGCCGGCGACAGGACCTAGCTACTGAAACCATAAAGACGGAGCAGGGGGTATATGGGGAGACACCAAGACTAGAAATTTCGACCATCTTTGGGATAAACACATCCATATTCCAGGGACAACTGCAGGCTATCAAACTTGGCGCGAAAAAAGTGCTGGAAATGCGACAAACGCAAAAGTCGATAAAAATATTTATGTCCGATTGACCAATAAAGTGCTATTTATAGAACAGTTTTGCGTCAATAAAGTAGCACTTTATTGTACTAGTAAAATAAAGTGCTACTTTATTGCCTACCTGGACTACCTGACAAGTTGAAACAGGTCCTGAAAACCTGCGAGGGCAAAACAGGTCCTGACAACCTGCCAAGGTGAAACAGGTATATCTACGCAAATTTCACTTTTTTCATTAAATTTTTTTAATTTTTAACAAAAACCAGTCATAATCGTATAAAATCATGTATATAACGCTTACATAAACAGGCTTTATTGACTCATTATTTAATAGCCTCGCTCGCAAGCTCGCTCGGCCATAAAATTATTCGTACAATAAAGCCTTTATTTATTTACTTTATGTACTTGTTATATAAATAGCTATTACTGATAGCCAAGCTGCGCTGAAAGAACTGGCATCCATACACTATACACCGAAAACAGTATAGAACTACAAAGAAGCCCTAAATCAGATTGGGGAATAACAACGTTTCACTAGTCTGGTTACCAGACATACCAGACAAGAAGGTAACTTAAAAGCAGATCAACTTGAAAAAGTTAGATCTGAGCTTAACTTCATTGGACCTGAACCATTACTGGAGATAGCTCTAAATACGACCAACTACGCAATCTCGACCTGTGCCAATACAGGGTGATTCAAAAGTAAGCGGCATCCTTTCGGGGGCGTATTTGAACACCTGAAAGAAGTATTTTTCTCTATAACTTTGAAACCCTTTACAAATGGATTTTGAAAATTGGTGTAAATCCGAAAATCTTAATCAGTGGCGTCACATACTGGGGAGGGTGCGGGTTAAAACATCCATATTTTTGCACTCTTCAAGTTTTTAGATTTTGATTGAAAATTCGGAAAGTTTAGTATCTTTGCTCTGCAACGAAGAGCTATAAGGGTGATAGCTGGGTTATCATACAGGGAGGACTGTCGGAATGCTTTCGTCAGACTTGAGATCTTGACAATGCCATGTGTCTTTATTCTGGAGAATGTGATTTATGCCAAAACTAATATAAATAAATTTAATGCCAACAGTGACTATCACAACTACGATACACGCTACAGAGATAACTTAACTACTCCCTACTTCAGACTGAAAAAATGCCAAAATGGTCCAAATTTCCTGGCGGTAAAATATTTTAATAAATTTCCCAAGGCCCTTAGAGATCTTCCGCTAAAGCAATTTAAAGAAGAAATAAAAACTATCCTAATTACCAATGCTTTTTATTCATTGGATGAATTTGAGAAGAGTGACCTGTCTTGTTAGCCTTTTTAGTTTTAGGTATTTTAGACTTGTTTTAAATCTGTTGTAATTGTTTTGATATGTAATTTTATTTTATTCTATAATTGTTTTGTAAATGTCATTTTATCTTGTGACTTATCTATAATTCCATGTGTGTGGACATTTATTTATTATTGACTTGTGTAAGTTTTGTATTTTAAACATTAGCATGAATAAAGAATCTGAATCTGAATCTGAAACAAGTCTCCATACAGTTGACTGAGAGGACTCTTCTTAATTTGCGATGATGCGAGTACTTAAAGATGGATCTTCTTCAATACGACCTAGCACTCGTACTTCTAATGCTAGGGTTCTGGCATTCCTTGGTCACCCAACAACTTCCTCTCTTTGAAAAGATCCTAGAGTAAAATGTGAGTAGGTATTACGCGGCACATTTTAACTCAATTTTTAGAATTTACCTCTTTCCCTTAAATTACGATCTACTCTTGCGAAAACCGTACGGTGTGGCAATTGTCGATTAGGAAATGCGTCTGCATACAACCTTCTTGCTTCCATATAATTACTAAAAGCCCTTCAAAACATGATGTGAATATCAGCTTGTTCTTCATAAGTAAACACCATGTTTACTTTCCAAATTTAGATACACAAAGTACCAAGTCAAAAAAGGCAATTTCCTTCTTTTTATTAATAAAGAATGTGGAAAGCACTCTGCCAAGCTATTCACTATGTGGCAAAGTCCATCGTAATTTACAATGACAATCCTTAGTAATTTTAAAAAAATTTAAACGCCAAAACAAGTTTAAGCCCATGTACTAACTATAGATTCAAAACAGAGGTCAGCTGAGCTCGACTGGTTGAACTTTCCCATTTAAAATAAAATGCTGTCAGCTAATAATCAAATTCTAGCAATTTTGACAGAAATGCATTTTAAATGAGTACTAGTATATTACATGCGGAGGTAGAAAGTGTTTCATTATTGTCAAGAGATACTATACGTATGGTACCCATTCTCGAGACAATAATGTGAAAACTTTCCACCGAATTATGCGTACTATTTTATTTTGAACCATTAATTATTCAAAAAAATAAGGTAAAAATATGACAAAAATCTTAACAAAAATGGAATTTCGACTGACAATCTGACACCGACATTGACATCTTATGAAATTTCAACAATATAAACACATGTGACATCTACTTCCAAATACAAACATTGCACCTGGATTTGTGTTTGGGTGTGAAAGTACAATTTATCGGGCCGAAAGTGAGTTCTCCAGGCCGAAAGTGACAGGAGTCACTTTCGGCCTGCTTTAAAGTAAACAAAAATAAAGTGACATTTTGGAACCTTCAAACCAGTAAGGAATGTGAAAATTACATATATGGTTCAAAATAAATGCATTTTTTGCGACAAAACGTTTTGAAATATGGCGATTTCCATTTGTCAATCAGTGCGCACTGAGTGTATTCACATCTTTTTCTAAAAGAATGTAAAATAGAAGGCTAGAGATAATTTTTTTTGCACTAATACTGCAAATGGAAATCGGCAATAGTTTCAAAATACCCCATTTTGTTGAGTCATTGAAGACGTCACTTTTGATTTTGGTTCAAAACGTTTCAAAGCTTAGCTCTAAGTAGGGCGAAATTCTCGTTTTTTTGACATTGTTTCTAAAATTTGACGTTTGATACACGCATTAAATGTCACAATGTCGAAACAAATGTCAAAAAACGCGAATTTCACCCTACTGAGAGCCAAGCTTTGAAACGTTTTGAACCAGAATCAAAAGTGACGTCTTCAATGACTCAAGAAAATGGAGTGTTTTGAAACTTATCCAAAACGTTTTGTCGTAAAAAAATGCATTTACTCATTTAAAATGCATTTCTGTCAAAATTGCTAGAATTTGATTATTAGCTGACAGTAGGGATGTACCCGATCGGGTATTTGGCCGATCCGGCCGGAACGGGAATTCCGGCTGCTAGCCGGACCGGACCGCCGGAATTCCGGCCGGATCGAGAGTTTTCTGCAATTTAATAATAATTTGAAAGGGCGCATTCTTTCTTTACCGGCGAACCTACAGATGAGCAGTCTATCTTTCTAGTACATGAGTAGTTTATATCTTTCTAGTCATCAAGATGACTTACTCATAATGGTGAATAGCTCGATGGAAAAAAAGAAAGCGCCTGTAGTTTGGTTATGGTTAAGTTTAGCTCTTCCTTCAAGTAAATTGGGGAATCCCCGAGTCTATCTGACATCTGACTCAGTGCACCTAATGACGTAAAACGTAAACGATTTTCAGTCCAGTGTAGTTGCAGTTGTTTTGTGTAAATGTGTATCCAACTAAGTTAAAAATATCAAAAGTATGAAGTATGGAAGTTTTTTGAAATCCATGATCCTGAATTTAATGTTGATGTTTAGAAAAATATTGTTATGGTTTACAATCTTAATTTTAATAAAGTTCTAAGTATTCTTCTTGCTTTCCGCTTATAAATTTATTATTTAAAGATTTTCGAAAATTCCGGGCTATAGGCCGGATCGGCCGGATTTAGTGGTACCGCCGGAATTCCGGTACATCCCTAGCTGACAGTATTTTATTTTAAATGGGAAAGTTTAACCAGCCGAGCTCAGCTGAACTCTGTTTTGAACCTAGTTTGTACAACTGGGCTTAAATTTGTTTTAGCGTTTAAATTTTTCTAAAATTACTAGGATTGTCATTGAAAAATACGATGGACTTAGCCACATAGTGAATAGTTTGGCAGAGTGCTTTCTACATTCTTTATCAATAAAAAGAGGGAAATTCCATTTTTTGACTTGGTACTTTATGTATCTAAATTTGGAAAGCAAAAATTGATTTTACTTATGAAGAATAAGCTGATATTCACATCATGTTTGGAAGGGCTTTTGGTAATTGTATGGAAGCAAGACGGTTGTATGCAGACGCATTTCCTAATCGACGATTGCCACACCGCACGGTTTTCGCAAGAGTAGATCGTAATTTAAGGGAAAGAGGTAAATTCTAAAAATTGAGTAAAAATGTGTCGCATGATACCTACTCACATTTTACTCTAGGAACTTTTCAAAAACAGGAAGTTGTTGGGCGACCAAGGAAGGCCAGAACCCTAGCATTAGAAGAACGGGTGCTAGGTCGTATTGAAGAAGATCCATCTTAAAGTACTCGCATCATCGCAAATCAAGAAGGGTCTACTCAGTCAACGTATGGAGACTTTTGCACTAGATGCTGTTATACCCTTACCATATTCAACGGATTCAGGCATTGGAAGAGCGAGATTTTCCTCCCCGTGTACAATTTTGTGATTGGCTGAAAAAACAACGCGTTGCTGTTGAACATTTTGGAAAGAAAATTTTATTTACCGACGAGGCCGGCTTTACAAGAAATGGAATTTTCAATTTCCATAACAACCACGTATGGGCGAATGAGAATCCCCATTCTACGGTACAGAAAGGACATCAGCAGCAATTTAGTTTAAATGTGTGGGCGGAAATTATCGATGTGCATTTGATAGGACCCGTATTTTTACCGCAGCGGCTAAATGAAGAAAACTACACAATTTTTTTACGAGATAATTTACCAGTACTATTAGAAAATTTGCCACTTCTATTTCGAGCACAAATGTGGTTTATGCACGACGACGGCGCTTCACCACATTTTAGCATTATCGCTAGAAACCATTTGAATAATGCCTATGAAAACCGTTGGATAGGTCGTGAGGGTCCAGTGTTATGGCCTCCGCGGTCTCCTGACCTTAACCCCCTCGATTTTTATTTATGGGGACACATAAAGCAGCTAGTTTATTGCCACCCAATACTAAATATCGATGTTCTCAGATAAAGAATAGAGGACGCATTTCAGACAATTAGAAACAACCCAAGAATTCTACGCATCGTAATCAAATAAAAATATTAGCAGCTTGTCGTGATGCTAATCTAATGTAATAATTTTGAAAATTTTCTCTAAATTGTTAGATTACGTGTTCTTTTTTTTCCATTGCAATGCAGAGTAGTTTCCATCAATAACCATACGCAAATCAGAAAATTCTCAAAGTCAATTTTCTCGTAAACGGTACGTTGTATCGAATTGAACCAAGAGTACCTTTTCTGTGTAAAATATTAAAATTTCCAATCAAAATCGCAAAAACTTGAAGAGTAAAAAAAATAGGGATGTTTTAACCCTCACCCTCCCCATTATATGACGCCACAGATTGAGATTTTTGAATTTTCAATTTAGTATCTTAATTGCCATCAATGTTTATAAAATAAACCAATTTTCAAAATCCATTTCAGGGTTTCAAAGTTATAGAGACAAATACGTCTTTCAGGTGTCCTATTCAAAGGGGCGTAGCTCCCTTAGGAAGCATTTCCGGACCCATGTTAATAGGAACTTTTTGTCTTATTTTTATGCAAGGAATACGCCCCCGAAAGGATGCCGCTTACTTTTGAATCACCCTGTATAGACGTCAAACAATTAGCCTATCCAAAACACGTGACTTTGACAAGTAAACAAAGGGTTTGCGTGCCTCCTGGCGGACATTTTAATTTAAGTTTGACAGCACCTTGAATAGTCAGCCTATCCAAAACATGTGACTTTGACAAGCAAACAAAGGTTTGTGTGCCTCTTGTCGGACATTTTTAATTTAAGTTTGACAGCATATTGGATAGTCTAATACTGGGAGAGGTTATCAGGTACGAACCATGCAAAATTCTTTGTACCCACCTCAAAAAGGAAAAAAATGACGGACACACTTCTGGGAATAGGCAGGAAAAGCCTCAAAGCCCTAGTGGGTCTCTACATTACACACTGCAGACTTCAGGATCACATGCACAGAATGCTGAATGTCTTATGCATGCACGTGTCCGGAAATAGCCAGAATCAGGCATGCTGTATTCGGGAAGTCATTCTTCCCTCACGCTCATTTCTACCTTCATCAGAAGGACTGTACTGATGGGGGAAATATAAACTCGGAGTGAGTCACAATAGACCGCAAGTCGCAGTGGAAGGGCCGACATCGGACGCGGACCACTAACAGAAAACCTAAAGCTAATTCCCAGGTCGTGACTTGCAACTCAGTTTTTGCTTACCCAAAGATCCATCTCTGTATACCAGTTGTTTATGAGTATCACTGAAAGGATCGCTACCAGTTCCCACCCAAAATTCGAGTTCACCGTCAAAGTGTCTATGTCTGAGATCGGCGATAAATAGAGTCCTTTTATCCGCTAGTACTATTGCGCCCGATTTGAGTTTCGAACCTTCGAATCCTGGTAGTTGGGGATCGATAGAATAATTTGGTGTCGTCTGAAAAAGAATTATAACTGAAAATTCTATGTAATAATCACTCATTATTCAAAAGTGTAAATATGGATGAGCCTCAACTTTTGCCTCAACTTATAGTTTGTTTTCAAATTGATGGGAATTGACACACCTTAAACAAAAATAATGTATGAAGGCTACCTAGATCCCCACACTTAGCGCAAATGGATTTTTTCGTAGGAAATGCAAAAAGATTAATTCAAGGATGTTGGGCTATGTCCACGGAAACATTTCTTGATGTAGGTATTGTCGGAAAAATCATCATCTATAGGTATTCTAGTATTTTAATTCAATGTGATTTTTCCTCTTTTGCCTCCAAGCGTAAAGAAGGTCATGTGATACTTGGTACAAAGCCATTAATTATAGTATGTATATTATTACAGTAGTAGACCACTTTATCTCAACTAATGATTACTATCTATTTTATAATCTAAACAATAAAGGCTACATCAAAATATAACTGGAATCATGTCTATCAGAAGCTAATCGATCGTATACCTATGATTATTATCTGTTCTAACATACTGACTGACTGAAGTCGTTGACATGATTAATTATTTATACATTCAATTCAAATCTGAAACAATGTAGAGTGCCAGATTTTTAGAGGGAATAAATAAAATCAAAATATGTACATTTTATTTCGCATACCTATACTAGATACAGAAACGATGTGATTGATTGCAACATTTGATTTATTTATGAATGAGTTTCAATTTAACAATTCAGCATAACAACTCGTAACATTTGTTGAAATTAAAACGATATGGCGTTTACATGAATCACAGTTATGTTAAAATTAAAAGAATATACAATATTGTTTATACCTATAATTTCAGTTGAGTTGGAGCTTTTAGTTGATAAAAGATGATGTTTTATCAGTTAATTGAAAATAAATATGCATTAGCATATATTATATAAAACATTATCTCACTATCCTGTTACTTTCCGGACCCGGTCCGGCAAATTGTGATTTTTTTGATGTAACAATCACGCGAAGTGGGGTTTTCCCAATCTACTTATTTTTTTTAGAAATGTAAATGATGATATGAGAAAAGTCTTTTGCTGATTCATGGTTCAAAAATTGATGTCATTAAACTTAGATCTGACGCCAACATTACGTTACCTTGGGAAAACAATTCAGGAATTTAATCTCATCGTAAATTAAGGAATGCTCCAATAATAATGCCTACGCAAAGTACCTATTTATTTATTTCCTGATAATAATAAATTTCAATATTTATATCATTGATTTATTTTTAGAACGAAATGTTTCTGTTTTAAAGTTATTGTTGAAGAAAGAGGAATCTCAACAAATGTGTTACAATAATGTATTTATTTTACCAAACGTTTGTCTTTTTTTGATCTCTGAATTTTTATGATTTTCCTCCTTGGATCATATTCCACAAAGCTGCAAGCACTAAACCTGTTACCTAGTGACTAATTGCCTTGTTAGAAATTTTAGTGGTATAATGTAACTGACATGAGTTTTAACTATAGGTATCAATAGTAAATAATGTAGTTCAATATTTGTACAATAGTGCAATTTCCATTAAAATAAAACCCCTATCTAAAAAACATATAATGATTGGTAAAATTAGTTTGTACGAGACAAAGAAATAATTTATTTTTCCAGTGGAAGAAAAGCAGAGCCCATGTTATTTTGGACAAGTTTATATGTACTATTTTATCGCTAACTGATCATTAAATCCCACTCTTTTCAGTTTTCACTTTGTTGCAGTGTGCCAAAACAAATTTGAAAAGTTTTAATTTACCTCACTTTTGCAAATAATGTGTTTCAATGTATTGAAATAACTTCATAGAAATCTCATTATTTGGATCGTAAATTTTATTGGTACTCCTTGAAGTTCTTTAAATAGGTTCCCTGCAATACAGATTTCAAAACCTCAAAATTTTAATGTTTTTTTCCCGAAAATTGTTGGAAAAATAAACAGAAATAAAATACGATTGTGTGCCTGGTAAGCTACATTACATCAAAAACACTATTTTTGTAAAAATAAATAAAATATTCAATCTTTTGTGAATGAACCTGAAGTTTTATTTTTGGGGGCATAACAATATCGTTTTGATCTGGGTTTTTTCTTCTCCGCCAATTTCAAGTCTATGTATGCGTTGTATTGGTCTTGTGAGAGTTCCATTAGACAGTTTTACTTTGACAACTCTAATCTCTTGATATTGTCCTGGGTAAACTTCTATAATTTTTCCCATAGACCACATGCTCTCTCATATTTTCGGCTTGAATTAGGACAACTTCTCCAACTTTAATTTTTGTGTATTTTTCCTTTTTAGTCTTTAGACTGCACCAATGTAGCTAGATATTTATTTCTAAATCGTTTTCTAAATGCCTTTCTATAATCTTTTGAAGGTACCTAATTTCGTTTCTTCAAACTAATTCTTTCAATTTTATCTAAATCTGGTATCTCACTGCTGACTAAACTTTTCAAAAACGAGTCTGCTGTTATTGGTGTCAAATCTCCATTGGTATGATTTTCATTGTAATTAAGAGGCCGAGCATTAACCACAGCCCCACAATCACATAAAACTGTATATTGTTCATCATAAGCAAGACACCTTTTTCCCAAATTTCTTCTAAGCAAGTCCTTAATCATACCATTGTATGACTGTTTATACTATACAAATGATCATACGTACTACCAAAGAATATTATAGTTAACACTTATAGAAATCCTATTCCATGTATATTCTTTGACCCCCCAAATGGAGCCAGACTTTTCGAGCCGGGCTCCATCGGAGTGGTAGGCTCGCCGTAATCAACGTGGCTCCAGTTGATGGCTAGTCGGCGTTGCCATATGTCCATATAAATATGTATAATACCTAACTTTAAAACGGTGACCGCGCTGATGTGAAAAAACACGATATGCGGGAAAAAAATTGAAGGTTTTGTCTTGAAAATATCGCTGAAAAATTGCTAGACGATAATCGCAGTTCGAACTCGAGTTTCTTATCAAAGTTTTTCAATTTTTTTCTGGAAAACTGGCTAAGTAAAAATTGTGCAATTTTTTCAGGTGAAAGACGAAAGTGAGGAGCTTATTATAGGAAAATTTCAAATTTTTCCAATGGAAAATCATTCCAGGAAAAATTCTGGAAATTGACTTTTTTAAGCAAAATTAATTTTCTTACATTTTATTTTTTTCCTAGAAAACTGGCAAAAGGAAAATTGTGAAATTTTTCCAGAAAAAAGAGGAAAGCGAGGAGTTCATTAAAGTAAATTTTTAAAATTTTCTAATGAACTCACTCGAGGAAAAATTCTGGAAAATTGACTTATTTAAGCAAAGTTAAGGAAAATTTACCCTCTTACATTTTTAGTTTATTGTGTATTTAGGTGGAAAAGTGACACATTCTCGGCCGATGGTGTAAGTTGACGGGCGAGGCCTAGCCGAGGCCGGCAAACACCGAAGGTCGAGAATGTGATTTTCTACCGAAATACACATACTATTTTTTCTGCGATCGGTAAAATATCTGTTAAATGTTTGTCTTTTTGTTCCAATTATTCAGCAGTACGAGAATCACTTTCCCGGCCTATGCCGGAAAAGTGTTTCCAGTATTGTTATTCATTGATTCCTTAGCAACTATCGAAACATAATTGAAATACCAGAATATTGGATTTTGCGACCTGTTAGCCGGTCAAAAATGCTGACATTTCTTGTCAATCGCAGAAATTTATTTTTTTTCTGGAAAACTGGCAAAGGGAAAATTTTGAAAATTTTCCAGGAAAAAGAGAAAAGTGAGGAGCTTATTACAGTGAAATTTCGAAATTTTCCAGTAAAAAATCATTCCAGGAATAATTCAAAGAAAATTGATTTACATTTTAATTTTTTTCTGGAAAACTGGCAACGGGAAAATTTTGAAATTTTTACAGGAGAAAGAGGAAAGTGAGGAGCTTATTAGAAGAAAATTTCAAAATTTTCCAGTGAAAAATCACTCCAGGAGAAATGTATTTATACATGTATATTTTCGGATAACTGAATAAACTCTATTCTAAGTTAAAATAGTATATTTCTTTACTAGTGCGGAAAGTACCACTTTTCCGCACGCAATTTCAGTTTATCGAGCGACGCGCAGCGAAGTTCGGCAAGCAATCAAGTGCGGAAAAGATAATTTCCGCACGAGTTAGGAACACTATTTTTTCTACGAGATGAAAGGTAATATTTTCATCTACATATTTATCAATTTAAGATATTTTTTTTTTACTTTTTTGTACCTGTACCTGGTAGTATATCTGTTTATCTGTAAGTAGAGTGTGGCCCAAATTCGAGCCTCATCATTGGGATCTTGGAAACCGTAAGAGATACAGGGTCGGTTAAATTATGGCAAAGTTGCGCATTTTGATGCTCAACAAAATGCCGCTTTCATATTCAGGATATTCCGAATACTTCCGGAGATATTCAGAAAAATTTCGAAATTTTGCAAAATTGTTTTTATTTTTTCCTGACTTTATTTGAAGTGATATTTCGAAAAAAATATCACTTCATCATAGCCACTTTTTCTCCCCTACAAGATGATACCATCAAATTTAAAATCTGACGTTTCGTCTTTTGGCCACCATCATCAACTTATTTTTTTAAAATACAACCCTGGATTTTTTATTTCAGATTTTGAGAGCTTCTGATGTTCCAAAACCTATGATGTATCGCATTTATTCGAAAATAGTTATTTCCTACAGCCGTGCGGAAAAATCGATTTTCCACACTGATATGCGTGCGGAAAATGAGTTTTCCCGCACGGTGCGGTAAAACTTTTACCGCACGCATATCAGTGCGGAAAAAGTTTTTCCGCACGGCTGTCAGTGCGGAAAAAAATTTACCGCACTGATCTGTCAAAAAAAAAAAGAAAATTTTTACATTTTTACGCCTGTAGGAAAAATATTGTACCTGCGGAAAATATTTTTCCGCACTTGTTAGGTAAATAGCTATTTATGCCACAAGTGTGTAAAGTGAACCTTTTTTCACGAATGTGAATTTTGACGAGCCGAAGGCGAGTGCGACAATCACATTAGTGAAAAAAGGTGCTTTACGCAAGTATTGCATACAAAATTTTTTCTACTACCAATCAAATATGTGTACAAAAATAAATTTAGTCAAATACTTTACGCACTTGTGCGTAAGAAATTTTCATTTTACGAACTAGTGCGTGAAGTGATTTACCAGAAAAATGCCAAATTGACAGTGTCGACATCTGTAATTGACATTACTTTACGCACTGAAGTGAAGTGAAGTGAATTACTTTACGCACTACAGCGTGAAGTGAAATTTTACGTCGTCTGAATAGCGCGTAAAGTCAGTACTTCACACACGGTAGTAGAAAATAGATATTTATGATATAAGTGTTAAAAGTACATTTTTAAGGCACGCATGTGAAAGTTTGCAGAATGAACGAAGCGAATTCTGCAATTCACACGAGTTATCAATACGTAAGCCGATAACAAGTTTTTAAAAAACAATTTATTCACTAAATTACAATAGAGAAATACTTTCGCGTTCGCGTTACAAAGTTTCAAATAAGAAATATAATTACAATTCAACTGACTAACTATTCTAGGCGGGCAGCGATATTTATAATAAAGAAAAGCGAATTAAGCAGTTTATATGAATGGTCAGCAAATAGAGCTGACATTACTCCTCCCTTCTTGAGATACAACTTCATGCTAAGCGAGGAAGTTGGATTGGTCGGGCTTCTTCTTCGGGGTGGTTGTCCCCTCTTCGTTTCTTCAACTTCGGTGCTAGTTTCTTATAGCCAAGAACAGCACACCCAGCAAGGATCATAGCATATATCAGAATGGTTCCCAAACTTGGTAGTCTTCTGATTTCACTAAACGTCAAACGGTTTTCTACCATCTCATTAGCTAGTTGGTGGAGATTGTCCAGTTTTATGGTTTTTAAGTGTGTACCTAAATTCAGGGAATGCATTAATTCAGGTACATTTGGAAGGTCAGGAAATAGTATAGGTTGTGCATCTGATTTCAGAGGCTTCTTTTCGTTGATAATCAGTCTCGAAGAGATAGTTATTTGGCAACTGGTTGGTATACGAACTAGAAAGGTTCCAATAACTTTTCTGATTTCTTCTTGTCCAAAGCACTTGAATTTGATAGGTACTTTAGCCGGAAGTACAAATACCCATTGATTGGATTTGTCCAATCGATTGATTATTGGTTGTGTGATTTTGACTTCAGTTGGCTTGCAAGTAGAAGTGTCTTTTTCGGAGTTCAGTAGCTTTACTTCACATGGACTGCTGTCTTGGAGTTCGTGGAGTTCTTCTTTTTCGCATAGGTGGAATTCAGGAAGGATTTCCTGGCATTCTTGGCCATAATGTGCGTAGTGCAATCCGTTTTTGAGAAGATATTTATTTTGTGGAAGGACTACCTTAAACTGACTCTGACTTTTGATTGGTATTGAATATAGGTGGAAATAATCGAAAGATTCAGGATACATTATAGGTATATGGACCAAATAAGTTATTTTATTGTTAAGAATAAATGATTCTAATTTGATGATTTTTTCATACAAAAGAATGTTCTCAACATTAACTGCTAAAGGCATTTGTTCATTACTTAGTTGTTTTTGTAATTTGATAAGTTCTGTACAGAGATCTTCAGTTCTCATTATGCTAGGATGCATAATTTTTAACTTGGAAAAAGTTAAAGAGTTTTCGACATCTTGTAATATTGAGTCTATTATTTCATAGACATTAATAATTTGATTAATTATGTCCTTAATATAAAGAGAATTTTCTCTATAAGCAGATTTCTCTACTATGTGTGCGATTTGATTGATTTTTGATTCTAAGAGCTTCTCATTATAATTTATTTGTTTTATCGTCGTATTGAATTTTTCAATAACAGTTAAAGAAAGTGAATTTTCTTTCAAAATATTTGCTTGCAAATTCTTTTGATTTCCTTGCAATTCCCTTATAAGATTTTCATAACGTTCGCCATCATCAGCGTCGAGGTTTCCGGTTACGGATTTGAAAATTGACCCTAGGCCGTTAATCAAGCCTCTCTTTGTTCTTTGTGGCTGGGGAATTATTTCTTTAATTTTGTTATCTACTCTAATTTGTATTAGTTGAATTAATTTGATATAATTACTAATATCTTCAGAATACTCTTTGTGTCCATTAAGCATGTTAGTGATATTATTGGATTTAGAGTGTAGTTTGTTAATTTCGATAAGTATGGGATTTAGGTCATAGTAGTGTATCAATGTGTAGGTGTAGTCTCTAATTTTTGCATTTCCAAGTTTCACTGGGATAATTCCAGGATTATCGTCCAATTTTCTTATGGAGATTTGCTCTTGGTTTCCTAATGCGTGGGTTATAAAGCTGAAATAAAGATTAGTAAGGGTAAGCGTGAGGTTATCATATTCATATTTATTAGTACCAATATTATTATTCTTATTACCTATTTATTAAAATTAACTTAAGTATCGAAACTATATTTGTTTCTTAGAGGACGTTTAATATTGTCCATATGCACTTTGCCTAGAGTGTCCGTTGTTATTGTTTTCCGTGTGGGGTCAACGGTCTCTATTTGTCAATAGTTTTTTACATTTTTCGAAACAGTCAATAAACTCTGGGTTATGTTCAATCTTGGCTCCCTTTTTCAAACATTTGGTTAGTGGTTTTGTTAATTTTGCAAAATTGTTTATGAAGCGTCGATAATAACCTAATAGTCCAAGAAATCCTTTTATTTGCTTCGTTGTTTTTGGTATGGGATATTTTTTGATTGCATTGACTTTATCTGGGTTAGGACGTACTCCTTCAGGTGTTATAACGTGTCCTAAGTAGGCTACTTCATGCCTTAGAAACTCGCTCTTATCTAATTGGATCTTAAAATTCGTTTCTCTTAATCTTTGGAATACGGTTTCTAATCGCTCCAAGTGTTCCTGTAATGACGACGAGAAGACTATAATGTCATCAAGGTAAACTAGGCACTTCTCGTTTTGGATTCCTCGTAGGATGCCATCCATGACCCTCTGGAATGTGGCGGGGGCATTGGATAGACCGAAGGGCATTCTGAGAAACTCGAAATGGCCATTTTCTGTACTAAACGCCGTTTTTTCAATGTCCTTTTCGTTCATTTGAATTTGATGGAACCCACTAGCCAAATCTAAAGTTGTGAAATATTGACACTTCCCTAGCTTATCCAGAAGGTCCGTTATGTTAGGAAGAGGGTATCTATCTGGCATGGTCTTTGCATTGACGCCTCTGAAGTCAATAACGACTCTCCATTTCTGCTTCCCAGAAGCATCTGCCTTTTTTGGGACTACCCAAATAGGTGCAGACCAAGGAGAATTGCTTGGGCGTATAATATTCTGGTCCAGCATTTTCCTTATTTGTGATTCAACCTCTTGCTTATGAATGAATGGGTACCTATATGTTTTTGTATATACAGGCTGTTCATCTGTTGTTTTTATAGAGTGTTTTATTTCGCTCGTGAATGTCAATGGCATATTTTCCTGGTAAAATATGTCCGAATATTTTCTACATAATTCAATTATTTTGGCTCTCTCTTCTGAATTAAGGTGATCTGTGCGAATTCCAGTATAGTCAAAAATATCAGTATCGTAATTTGATGCCACAAAATTATTTAGATCAATTTGTTCTATTTCTTCTCTATTAAATGGTTCCACTTCAATTGGTCGTGAAAGATCTAATATAATTGGCTGACATGTATTGTTCAAGATTGTCGTTAAAGCGTATCCATTTTTTGCAATGCTTAGGGAGTTCGGAATCTCGCAATTATGCATTTTCTGATATGGAATTATAACTTCGCCATCATGTATGCTGGTTTTAATTTTCACAAGCTGTTCGGTACGTGGTGAGAGAGTGATATTATATGCTTGGTTTATGTTCGTTCTTTGGAATTGTAACTTGATTTTTGCAAATGGAGTTACTAAGAATCCTGTTTCATAGTTTATGCTAGCTTGTAACATTTTTAGATTATCAAGTCCTATAAGGCCGTCAAAGATGTTATGAAATTTAAATAAATAAAATTTCAAAGGTTTCCTATTAGGTAGATTAAAAATTTTTGAAGCGGGAATTTGAGCACTGTATTGATGTGCTGATTGTTGGAAAACAGTTGAAACGATGAATGGCTCATAGCTTATGTGATTTGGAAAGAATTTTTGAGCTAAGTCGGGGTCTATGAACGACTTGGTGGAGCCACTATCTATGAGAAATTTGAGATTGCATTCAGGAAAGACGATATAGGACAGCTCACTTGCGTTGACGTTATTGAATGAAATTATTTCAGGTGATTCTAGGGTGCAGGGTTGGTTGACTGAATTTCCTGAAAATTTGATTGTTCCGAAGAACCAGCTGTGTCGTATTCTACGAGTTCAGTGGTTTGGAATTCATTATTTGAATCGTTATAATTATTGGAATAATTGTAACTTTGTTGAGGGTCAACTTCGGTCTCATAATAATATGATTCTTGATCATTTTCGGTGTAAGAAAGGTCAGTGACATTCGTCGTATTTGTATTATATAATTCTTCTGAAATAAAGTTACGTGGTTGCGTAACTTGGAAATAGTTATTACCAGAAGTTTGTGGTGCATTGGTAGCAGAATAGGTTTGTCTTGTCGTTGTAGACATTGGGGTAGGTCTAGGAAAATTTTTGTTTTGACCTGGTTTAAATACATTGGTCTGATTTTTATTTTTGAAGACCTGTGAGTTAGTTGGGAATTTTTGTTGTATTTTATTATAATCAGGTCTCACATGAATAGGTTGAGATGGAAATTTTTGTTGAGTGAACGTGTTATTTGGTGTATTAGCATTAAATGTGTTGGAATTATTGTATCTTTGGTGTGTATTTTGTTTGAAGTGCTGTGAGGGATGTTTTTGTTGAGTTTTAGCTATATTCTGAAAATATTGTGTATTATATTCCTGTGTGACAAACTGTAAAGCTTCGGGAAGGTCTTTGGGACGCATACACCTAATTGTTGTTCCCAATGGTTCCCTTAAGCCTGATAAGAAAGTTTTAAGGGCAAGATCATTGTATAAATTTCGCTTTAAATTTTTCGCATTTTGATCAACTTCATGACTATTTACATAAGAACAAAGCAGGTTTAAAATATGCATAACCCTGTCATAATATTGACTAGGCTTTTCTGAGTTTTGTTGTCTCAACATTAAGAGATCTCTGTTTAAACATGCCTCGTCTCTTTGATCTGCAAAATGCCTGCTCAAAGTTAGTTTCAAATTATCCCAAGTAGTAACATTTTCTGTACCTAGGATCAATTTTGCGTTCCCAGTTAATTTTCCAATGATGCAATTTATCAAGTAAATATTTTGAAAATGGTTTGGTTGATTTGCATCATAGAAATTATCAATTAAACTTTGGCATACTGCCAAATATCTATTCAAATCGTTAGGGTTACCATCGAATTGTGGTACGCAATTTAAGTACTCAGGTTTAAATTGAGCCATATTGTTAATTGTATTAATATTATTTAAAATTAAATTATTTTGATTAGTGCTTGTATCAGTAACTGCAGCACTGTTATTTAATGTTTGATTAATATTTCTTATAAACTCTTCTGTATCAGAAGGTGAGTCAGTTGAAGGTAGAGATAGAGATAATAATCTTTCTGTTAATTCATCAATATCAGACATTAAAGAAATTACAAATTGCACATTGCACTTACATGAAGATTATTCCGTAGAGCAACATTTATAAGGCCAAGAATTTCTGGTAGGCTATGTTTATCCTTCCAAATTAATCCTGGTCTCGCGAATATTGGCTATTTTGGTCCAATAATCCGATTGCTTGAAGGCAGTTCTTTGGTTTTCGATTTCGTAAAGCCACTCCGACACTTCTCGCAAACACTTAACACGATTTTCACACAAGGGTGTAGATTCGAGTTCCCGGTTAGTCCGATTTCCGAAAAGTTCGTAAACCAGTTCCAAAAACAAAAAATCCGGACGACTGCGCCAGTTATCAATACGTAAGCCGATAACAAGTTTTTAAAAAACAATTTATTCACTAAATTACAATAGAGAAATACTTTCGCGTTCGCGTTACAAAGTTTCAAATAAGAAATATAATTACAATTCAACTGACTAACTATTCTAGGCGGGCAGCGATATTTATAATAAAGAAAAGCGAATTAAGCAGTTTATATGAATGGTCAGCAAATAGAGCTGACATTACTCACGGAGTGCGGAAAAGTAATCAGTGCGGAAAAGTGATACTTAAATGACCCAAAATGAGTGCGGAAAAGTACACTTTTCCGCACACTCGTAGAAAAAATGTATTACAAAATAATAACTCTGAAGGTGCTCTTTGAAATAATTTATGACTTAATCTATTCTTTAAATTGTTATGACGTCATCGATGACGTAAGTAAAAACCCTCGTGCCGTGCAACGAACTATACATATGTTTGGTTGAAATTTCAGACATAAAAAAACCTATTTTTCAAAAAGGCAAATGATGACGTAAGTACAAACCCTCGTAAAACTAACTTTTTTTTACGCGTCTCATTTCGTCAGCACCCCTCGAATTTGGAGCCTAGTTGCGCTTATGCACATCCTGAAAATGCCAGACAAAAAAAATCATGTGCAATTCACACCCGGTAGAAGTGAAACCTTCATCGAACTGCATGCATTACACACATACTAACATACACAGTGGCGTCCCCCCTCCAAAAGACTTGAGAAAGAATGCAAATAAATATAGTTTAAAAAAAACTAAAATACACGCTGGGGTGCTTTGTTCCACATTTCTCATACATTGAGCACCCCACGCTTTTTTGACAATAATTTTAATATTTTTTGTTCATTAATATTTTCTGTTTATATTAAAAATTATTTTTCACTTTTTAGTTCAATTCACTATAAAAGCGTGTTTTTTAGTTTTTTTAAAATATATTTATTTTTCACTTTTTAGTTCGATGCGTGTCAGCCCCAGATATTTCCAGACTTTCCAGACATTATCCATACCTATTCCGAGCTTTCCAGAGTTTTCCAGATTTCATCCAGATTTATCCAGACTTGTACAGACTGATCCGGATTCTGGAAAATGATCCCCAGGTCTTTTGGAACCTTTTCCAGAATTTGTCCGACCCTTTCAAGAAATTTCCAGGCATTTTCCTGACGTTTCCAGAGATTTCCAGACATTATCCAGATTTATCCAGAGCTTTCCAGAGTTTTCCAGACTTCATCTAGATTAATCCAGACTTGTTCAGACTGATCCGGATTCTGGAAAATGATCCCCAGGTATTTGGGGACCTTTTTCAGAATTTTTCCAAACCTTGCCAGAAATGTCCAAGTCTTTTCCAGACGTTTCCAGACTTTTCCAGACAATATTCAGACTTATCCAGAGTTTCCCAGACTTTATCCAGATTTATCCAGACCTTATCCAGACTTGTACAGACTGATACGGATTCTGGAAAATGATCCCCAGGTCTTTTGAGACCTTTGGCAGAATTTTTCCGACCCTTTCCAGAAATTTCCAGGCTCTTTTCAGACGTTCCCAGAGCTTTCCAGAGTTTTCCAGACTTCATCCAAAGTAATCCAAACTTTTTCCAGACTTGTTCAGACTGATCCGGATTCTGGAAAATGATCCCCAGGTCTTTTGAGACCTTTGGCAGAATTTTTCCGACCCTTTCCAGAAATTTACAGGCTCTTTTCAGACGTTCCCAGAGCTTTCCAGAGTTTTCCAGACTTCATCCAAAGTAATCCAAACTTTTTCCAGACTTGTTCAGACTGATCCGGATTCTGGAAAATGATCCCCAGGTCTTTTGGAACCTTTTTCAGATTTTTTCAACCCTTTCCAAAAATTTCCAAGTCTTTTCCAGACGTTTCCAGAGATTTCCAGACTTTTCCAGACAATAACCAGACTTATCCAGAGTTTTACAGACTATCCAGATTTATCCAGACCTTATCCAGAATTGTACAGACTGATCCGGATTCTGGAGAATGATCCCCAGGTCTTTTGGGACCTTTGGCAGAATTTTTCCGACCCTTTCCAGAAATTTCCAGGCTCTTTCCAGGCGTTTCCAGATATTTCCAGATTTCATCCAGATTTATCCAGACTTGTTCCAGCTCACTTGGCTTGTTCCAGGTTCTTGTTGTGTGTTGTGTGTTAATATAAGCGTGTTAAAAAAGTGTTGCTTTTTCGTTTCGTTTCATCGGGTCGCTTTTTCGTTTCATCGAGTCTCAAATCACTCCCAACGATTCTAAAGAAGTTTTCACTTCAAAAATGACTCCACTCTATTTATACAGCAAATTACACGTATCAACTAGGTATTCAGTAGCAACAGCAACTGTATTATTTTATGAATGTCTATTATATGATTTATTGTAACTTCTGTTTTTTTTACATATCATCTAATATGTCGATGTAAAAAATCTTAAAACCGCCGCGCCAGTTATCTGGTCAAAATTAGTCTATCATCTTACAAGGTAAAATCACAGAAAATATTAAATGCCCGAGAGGAGCGCGCAACGCTGTTAAATTTGTTTGCCGAAAAGCTAGCGCGAATATAAATTATTTCAATTTTTAACACCGGAGCAGCGCCTCTAGCGGTCTGCCGTCGCCCATAAGCGCAGGTTTTCTATAGTTAACTATAATATTCTTTGGTACTACTCTTTCCTACCATCCGCACCACCAAGCAGCTGTGGGTGGAATGAAATTCCATTTTATTTTTGACATTGATGAAGAGAATTTTTGTATTTCGTTCCAATCTATTTGTTTAAAAAGATTTTCAGTTTCACGAAAGTAGTTACCTCCATTATCGGAATAAATGGCATACTCTTCCTCTTCTGGCAATAAATCTTCTCAAAGAAAAAATTAATTCTTCTGTTGAAATGGCTTTAACTAACTCAAAATGACATGCTCGATAGACTTCGCAGGTAAATATTACTATATAAACTTTATCATTGTTCTTGAGATTCCGGAGCAGAAAGATCAATTCCGGTAATTTCGAACACTCCAACATCACTCACTCTGTCCTTAGGTAATGCGGAGAAAGAGGATTGTATAGCATTTACTTTCTGTTTCTTGCACGGTACGCATAAACCAATGACATTACTTATCATTTTTTTTTCCCCTTTATAATCCAAAACGTTTCCCTTAACTTACACCGCAAAGTCTGTATTCCAGCATGACAAAACAATCTATGTTTTTCTTCAATTGTTCTTTTAACAATTTTATGAATCTACGGTAGCAAAATTAGATACTTAGAACATTCCAATAAATCATCTCTATTTATGATGCGAGTTTTTACTCTCAACATACCATTATCATCTCTAAAAATTTCGAGTCTTTGGAAATCCTTATCTCTTTTACCAAAACTTTCACCTTGTATAATTTCTAACAAGAAATTCTCGGCTTTTTCAATTTCTTCGCTTAACAGCTCTTTGGTAAACCTAATATTTTGTCGAGATAATTTTACATAAAATCTATACATTCAAGCAACCATACGAACAATTTTAGTATATTTAGAAAAATAAACCAATTTCTCAGAGGTAGCGTTTTTATTCACAATCAGATATGTTACTACCACTGATTTCTTTTGTTCTATATAGGCTACTTCTTCGTTATAAGCAATTGATGTTATCGGCCAATATTCTATATTTTTGCTCAACCAATCGGGACCTTCCCACCAACGATTTTTAATCAACTGTTTGGTACTACAACCTCTTGATGGAAGATCTGCTGCGTTCGAAATACCTGCCACATGATTCCACTTGCTCAAATCAGTATACTTCCGAATTTCCTCAACTCTATTGTTTACGGAAGTGTTTTGACCTTGTCTTAATCGAAGTAAAAACAACCTTAGAGTCACTCCATACAAAAGCGTCAAAGATTTGTAAACTATGTATTTTTTGAACTGATTTACATAGTCTGAGCTATCAAGGCTGACAATAACTGAAGACGTGGTAAAGTAATTTTTCTGCGATTGACAAGAAATTTCTGCATTTTTCATCGGTTGACAGGTCGCAAAACTCAATATTCTGGTATTTTAATTATGTTTCAATAGTTGCTAAGGAATCAATGAGCGATCGCAGAAAAAATAGTATGGTGTATTTCAATGGAAAAGCACATTCTCGGCCTTCGGTGTTTGCCGGCCTCTTCTACGCCTCGCCCGTCAACTTACACGGCCGACGTCGCCCGAGAATGTGTCACTTTTCCACCTAAATACACAATATACTATTCTCGTATAGGCATGATTCTTGACTTTGAAAGTAACAAATTGACGTAAATATCTACATTTATTTCAACTCTTAGGAAAATACAAGCTGCGTAAGCTGTTTTACTAGCATCACAGAAAATATGTAAGGACACATGATTGCAATTTTTTAAAGGAGTAGTCTTACAAAAGGTTCTTGGAATCTGACAATACTCAAGAAGACGTATTTGTTCAAGCCAAACTTTGAATTTATCCAAAATATCTGATAGTAACGGATTATCCCACTTGATTTTTGTTTTCCATGTTTCTTGTAGAAGAATCTTCGGTAAGAGTGTTTGGGTCTGGACTAGTGAAACCTATCATCAGCACCCTGATGATCTTCATTGGGGAGGCTGCCAAAAAGGCCCTTTAGTTCCATTGTAAACCAATATTAGTTGTATTGTTGTATTGAATGAATTTAACCCAAAATGGAATTAATAAACGTATTGAATTGAATTGAATTGGATCAAATACTCGTTGCGCGGCAGACAAAATGCCTCTTTTTGTAAATGGAATATTTGGTATTTGTTCTAGAAATCACAACAGAGTACATCTTGTTCAAAATTCCATACCAATCCGAGAACTGATACTGAATTTCCTTTACCAGGTCTTCTTTAAAGAACATCTGGGGCATTATATATCCATACTCTCAAAGCAAATCCACCAGAAGACAAACATTTTCAAGACTCATTTACAAATGTTTTCAACTCTTGCATACTATCGACACTCGTAACACAATTTTCCACGTAAAATGACTCTTCCAGCTTATAAATTGTGTCTGAAAAAGTACAATAAGTCTGTTCCAAATGATACATAATAATAGCTCCGAGCAAAAATGGAAACTCCAAAAACCACTCTTGTATGGCTATAGATTTTAATTTCATTCATAGAAGCATCTTTCCACCATAAAAATCTTAATACATCTCTGTCTTTTTCTGCTATACCGATCATAAGAAAAGCTTTTTTAATATCGGAAATTTAAACCTATCAAACCTAATCTAAATTTAACTAAAATCTCAGGTATCAACTCAATAAGAATAGGTTTCTTTTCTAAATTATTATTTAGTGAATTTCCGTTACTATCTTTAGCCGAAGCATCAAATACCGGTCTCAATTTTGTAGTATCACTAGACTCTTTAATGACGGCATGATGAGGAATATAGTAAACTATATTTCCTGAGCTTAAGTTTTTCACTTCCTCAATAGTACCTAAATTTTCCCACTCTGGAAATCCTTTATCATAGCTATCAAATTTATTTAGGTTTTCAAGTTTTTTTTTAGTTGAAAATAATCTAAATTCCGCTTGTTGTCGGTTATCATCTAGTCGTTTACAATTATCTAACCATGGAAGACAGACTTCGTATTTACCATCCTCATTAATTTTTTTAATCGTTTCTGCTTCAATTTCAACTTCACTTTTAATAGAAATCGGATCTTTTATGCCTATTGTTTCCATGTTCCATAAATCAGAAATACCGAAATAGAATTTTTGAAAAATCGCTCAGACACGTCAATTTTGTTTCTTTGTTTGAAATTTTTTAATATATTTTTCATTATACAGGGTGTCTCAAAAATAGCTCAGCTGCTATCAACTTTGTTTTTTCGAATGGATCACCCTGTATATTATGACATTTATGGATTCTGCGGAAAATTTTTGAATATTTTATGTACAATAGGGTATACCTATCTTCAACTGTTTCGGATATATTGACAGTTGAAAATTGATTTTTTTGCAACTTTGACAGGCTGTAAAACCTGAACGGTTAATTTTGGAGGAAAACCGATTTTACATTCCTATCTTAGATTTTCATAAACTATCATTTGACACCAACTTTGAAGTAGATACGTGATTAAAAATTCCGGTTTAATTTAATCTCCGGGTAAATTCAAAGTTGGTGTCAAATGATAGTTTATGAAAATCTAAGATAGGAAAGAAAAATCGGGTTTCCTCTAAAATTAACCAAGGAGAAAATTACTGGGGGAATACCCACAAAACATCAAGGACGAGCTAAAAGAACTGAATAGGAAAATAACGAAACTTGCGAGGGCTGACACTAAAAAATTTAATTATAAATGGGTCACTAAGGTCATAGAAGAAAATAAAAGCATGAGAGTACTAGAGTAGAAATCAAACGAGAAGAAGCCACACGGGTTATCGTTTGTCTCACTTTAAATGGTAGGGACGCAGAGAAAAGGAAATCTGCTTTCTTTGTCAGCGCTGATGACAGTGGCTTCTTCTCGTTTGATTTGTACTCTAGGAAATAAACTAAGCACAGGAAAGACCGAAATTACCAAATAAGAAAATGAAAGAGGACAAGTAATAAACAACAGAAAGGAAATAGTGAAGATTGTTGAAGATTTCTATACAAATCTCTATAGTAACAAAGGCCAGAGAGAAACACCGGAAAATATATTCCATATATTAAATCAAGGATCAGAACAAATGCCACCGATACGCGAAGAAGAAGTCTCAACGTCACTCTCAGAAATGACAACAAAAACAACAAAGCACCGGGCGAGGATAGTGTTGTCGCATAGGCTGTGACACTAGGAGGATAAAAGTTACTCAAAGTGATAACCAAACTCTTTAATAAATGGCTTGACGAAGCAGCAATGCCGGAGGCATTTAAACATCCCGGTATAGAATTCGGCACCTAGGCATATTTCATTGGTTCGTTTGAATTCGGACCGCCAGTTAATGCGCAGAGCCGAAATCCCTACTTGAATGTTGAACGGTGCTGAGCATCAGGGGAGAATGGTTCAGTAGCACCAGCCGTCCCAACTAACATTTTTTAACACGCTTTTATTAGCTTCACCTGTATGTATGTTTATTTGTATATTTGTAAGTAACTCTCCTTTGGACTAAAAGCAAGTGGCTTATTACTGTTAGTATATCCCTCTACCAAGTTCGTTCGTTGGTCGAGCGGGCTAAGGCGCGGGTTTTCGCTCACGTCAACTCCCAGACTCACTGGTCGTGGGTTCTAATCCCGTCCACGGCCGAAGAATTTTTTTTTTTTTTAATAATTAATCGAACTAAAAAGTAAAAAATAAATATAAATAGTTCAAAAAAACTTAAAAACACGCTTTTAGAATACATCGAACTAAAAAGTGAAAAATAAATATAGTTTAAAAAAAACTAAAAAACACGCTCTTATAGTAAATTGAACTAAAAAGTGAAAAATAATTTTTATTTACAATCATATACATGTAATGTTGACTTTACTGACTTTTAAAAAGGTTGAAAATGTCACTTTTTTGACTTTTACTTTCGGCCCACGGGTCGAAAGTAAATGAAATTTTTAAAATTTATTGTATTTTTTGACTTTTACTTTCGGCCCACGGGAGGAAAGTAAACTTTCGACGTAAGTAAATGAAATTGTTAATTATTGTATTTTTCTAGTTTTAATTCAAATAAAAATTTCAAAATTAGAATGATTGTAAATAAAATAGTATACATACCTCAGTGAAAAGTTTCATTACTGTCTCGAGATTTTAGTTAGACCTCGGTAGTAATGAAACACTTTCCACCTCGGTATGTAATATACTATTAATATAAACAGAAAATACCAATGAACAAAAAATATTAGAATTATTGTGGAAAAAGCGTGGAACAAAGCACCCCACGCTTTTTTTTCACAATAATTTTAATATTTTTTGTTCATTAATATTTTCTGTTTATACAGTGACCGCCAAAAAGTTTGCAACAGATGGGAAAATATTTTATTATTAAGATATCAAAGAGAATCTCACGTGGGATCGATTCAGCATACCCATCAACAAAAAAAAGCACTGTGACAGATGTCATGTGACCACAGTTATGGCGGGAAATTTAAAAAGTTCGCCTTAAATATGTAAAAAGTGGGGTTAGATGACCAGAAATCGAAAAATTGTAGAGAGAAAAGTGGTTCAGGATTTGATTTTACGTCTATGTGTGAATTTTTAAAAAGGTACAAGGATTTTTAATAAATATCAATTTTTGGCCTGTTCTCTGGTAATTTGAAAAATATCAAAAACTTTTCGCTTGGTTCGCATAATTCAAAGTGAAACTAACCAAAAAAAAATCCAGTGCAGTCATTCTGCTTAATTGTCCCGCGGAAAATTGTAAAAACCCAAAAATTCATTTTCAGACCACTCTGATCTTGTTGCAATGACCTAAGAAAGCAAAAATTTGAAATAACAAATTTGGAATTATCATACCTAAAATCTTTCTAAATGATCTAATACCTCTTTTCTAAATTCAATTAAACCAATATTTTTAATAAACAAAAATTCGTCATTTTTTTCAAAACTTTTTGTATTTCTATTGCTTAGTCCAAAAAATACCAACTTTTTTCAACAAAACAAGCTTTATTTCAATAAATAAGAATAATGAAATAAGCAATAATGGTAAAATTCAATCTACTTTGGAATTGAAAATACAATTTTTACAGTTTTTAATTTTTAAAACCGGCCCTTCTCCACAGAAATACACAAAAGAACTGTTGCCTTCAACATTGAGTAAAAGCTCCATAGGGTGGATGGCTTATTTTTTTTTTGCATTTTTCATATTAATGTACACTGCCGAGCATAAAATTAGGGTCACCCAATAATTCACAATTATTTTTGAAATTTTAAGTTTTTGAGATTTTTTTGTGGGTGTAGCATAGTTGTGATGATTTTATCGTAGTTGTTTGAATAAAAAAAAGTTGTTGTTGTTTTGTTTAAAGTTTGATAAAAAAAAGGTGCCTCGCCGAAATTCCTCAAAACCATTATCAGCATATTTGTGTATTCCATGCATGGTATCTCTCAATTGCAAATTGCTTGGTTACTATTGATGCTATTTTCAAGCAAAATGGCCAAAAATCCAGTAATTGTGGCACGAATTGTGGCGGCTATAGAAGATGGTCGCGGTCAGCGCGAAACTGCAAGAAACTTTGATGTAAGCCTTTCCAGTGTGCAACGAATATGCCAACGGTACCAAGAGACTGGTCTTCTTACCCGAAGACCTGGTTCGGGAAGAGGAAGGAGTACAACAGCTAGAGACGACCGCTTTATCGTTTCTAGTGCATTGAGAAACCGAACAGATACGGCAGTTTCCCTTCGAAATCATCTGCAAGAAGTCAGAAATGTAAACATAAGTGAGTGGACAGTTAGGAGGCGACTTCATGCTGCTGGATTATCTTCTCGAACCAGGGCTACTGGACCGCCGCTTTCCCGTGAACACAGAATCGCAAGATTAAATTTTGCACGAGAACACTTGGCTTGGACAATAGAGGATTGGAGTCAGGTATTGTTCTCCGATGAATCCCGTTTTTGCCTTACGGGCTCAGACAGACGTGTTAGAGTGTGGCGTCGACAAGGCGAGAGATATGCTGGAGCATGTATCGCAGAGTGACTTCCATTTGGCGGAGGCTCACTTATGGCATGGAGAGGGATTTCGTTCCATGCTCGCACGGAGTTAGCCTTTATCCAGAATGGGACTTTAAATGCACATAGGTACCTCACACAGGTTCTAGAAGACCATGTTGTACCGTTCATGGGTTTTCTTGGAGAAGGCGCAACCTTTATGCATGATAATGCACGGCCCCACACTGCTCAGTTTGTTAATGCTTATCTTGACGAAGTTCAAATCGTGAGATTTGTTTGGCCTGCTCGAAGCCCAGATTTGAATCTCATCGAGCATGTTTGGGATGAGATGGGAAGACGTTTACGGCGACATGTACCGGCCCCTAGAAACTCTAGAGAGCTTTGCAACATACTGATGCAGGAATGGGAAAATCTTCCCCAGGAGGTCATCCAAAATCTGATCCAAAGCATGCCTCGTCGTTTGCAAGCTGTTATCAATGCCAGATGAGGAAATACTCGCTACTGAAGTTCCTAAAATTTCTTTTGATTCGACTAGAGAAAAAATCAAATTAAAGTTTTCATTTGTATTATCTTTAATAAACTTGGGACAAAACAACAAGAACGTTTTTTAATTCAAGCAACTACGATAAAGTTATCACATAAAGTTAGTAAACTGTACACCCAAAAAAAAATTCGCAAAAACTAAAAATTTCAAAAATAATTGCAAATTATGTGGTGACCCTAATTTTATGCTCGGCAGTGTATATGCCAGGCCAGGAGAGTTTCTTCTACAAAGTACTGCTGCTCATTTACACTATGTTGGGCACATCAGGAAATAAAGTCCTCATATGTTTTTTCATAGAGTCTTTTGGACTTTGGAGGTATACATGTTTCTTGGCCTCTTCAACTGCCTCAAGAATAAACTTGGGCATGCTATTTTGCTGTATTTTCAGACGCACTACCATCATAAGAATACCATACACGTACACTACACAGCACATAATTATTTGTTTGTATTGTTCTGGGTTGCTATAATAGTTACGTGATACTTTTGTCAACAACTGCTTCCTTGATCTAAATTTGACAAAAACTTAAGACCTATTGCAATAAAGATGAAAATTTATATTTTGAAATATTTTTGATTGATGTCATTACAAAATTGAAAATATATAATTTTTTAAATATCAAAATGAAAACATGCTCATCGTGCATAAAATCTTGTATGCACCTCAGTCAAAAAGAGCTTTAACGCCCTCAGCGTGTAAACAGCCCTCGGCTAACGCCTCAGGCTGTTACACACGCTGCGGGCGTTAAAGCTGTACTTTTTGACCTAGGTACATAAATAACTATTATTTCGAGTCTAATCCTTCCATTAATATTTTGCTTTCACTTTGAAGTTGACAGCAATGGATTCTTGTTTTGTTATTATTATGAAAATGTTTTATACCTACACTAAATATTGAACTCTGAAATTTTCCTATGACGACTTAATTTTATTTGGCACGAAAAATGTATCGAATAATTTTATGTTTTATATTTTACCCTTCCTAAAATCGAAGCGCCCTCGTTTTGAGCACTTTAAAACTTATTTTTAGCAAAAACCTGGAAATTAAAATTATGTCTCATGTTTTTTTTTTTTCTTGCAATTAAAATTCAGAACATTTATTGAACGCATATTTTTGAAGAAACATGTCTTCAAGTTCAGTAATATTGCGTAAAATGCGATATTCCATCTTCTTTACGTAGATATTCATGTCAATTCGAAAAAACATAAAAATGGCCGCCATATAAAAGGACGCCATGTTCGCCAGGTTTGCCTTCCAAAAACCTATAGTTTCATATGGGCCTTCAAGGGATTCAATACCTTGGAAACTTTTATAATACTAACCTAGGTGTCTTATGGGAATATTTCTGTTGCAATAAAACCGAGAATAAAACCTAAGGTGATTTTGTGATACTTATAGGTTTATAGGTCAAAAAGGTATGCACAAAAGCCTTCGTAACCGGTATAAAACTAAAAGCAACTGAAAAACCCATTGAAAACTATTAGTGCGCAAATGACAAATTGTCAAATGTGAAACATGCATTCATAACTTCACTTTCAGTTGTTGTTTTATTAGAAAAAAGGGCCTTTAATTATTGAACTTATATTTGAGAAAACAGATCATTGTCTCTTAAATCGGATTATTGTAATATGCTTCTGTTCTGTGCCAATATAATATTGTCGTGTTGGAAATCCAAATTTTTGGTCTATTTCTTTTAGATTATTTGGACTTTTGGAATATTTATCGCCTGGTTCACTTCGCCAAATATTGTCACGGGTTTTAGCACACTTTCTATAAAAGCTGCTACTGTATTCAATTTCTACCATTCTTTCTTAGCTTGTGACACATTTTTTTATTTAGGAAAACAATAATTATTAATAAACACCATATAACATAGCGGCCTCTCCTTCACGTAAAAAAGTTGTTAATAGGCGGTTACACACGGACGTGGATGGCTTGATACATATACGTGCATACATCAACGTGCATACAACAACGTGCATGGGGTCTTTGTACAGACGCTCACACAAAACTATCAAAACTGCAGTCTTGCTACTTTTGCTACAGTGTTACGAGTGAGCATACAAAATTTCTACCGCTTGCACATTCCAAAATGCGACGGTATTTTGCATACACATTAGGCGGTTACACACGGACGTGGATGGCTTGATACCTTAGACCCTTGATACATATACGTGCATACATCAACGTGCAAACAACAACGTGCATGTCACCTTTGTACAGACGCTTGCACAAAACTGCAGTCTTGCTACTCCTGCTACAGTATTTCGAGTGTGCATTCAAAATTTCTAGCGATGCCAAAATTCATTTGAGCGTCATTCTACAGTTTGCACATTCAGAAACGCGACGGTATTTTGCATACACATTGATGTTTTTGTTTGCGAGTTCATGTATGTGCGTACATGTTTTCAGACATCCACGTCCGTGTGTAACCGCCTATTGATATTTTTGGTTGCCCGTTCATGTATGTACGTACATGTTTTCAGACATCCACGTCCGTGTGTAACCGCCTAATGGGCCTATAAGTTTTATACCGTTCTTCAGGTTTATTAATTGGTGTAGAATATTTATTAGCTGCTTCGAGATTTATAAGGGTTTTACGGAGTAAGCTATAAAACTCCAAGAGTCAAAGTTTTATAATAAGGTTTTAAAGAACGCTATAAAACCTTTTTGAAAAAACCAGAAGCACCAAACACCAAAGGTTTTATAGATAAAGTAACAGAAACGTTTTCGATACCAAATTATAAAACTTAAAGTATTTTGGTATTTATTGGACATCTTACAAAACTTGTAACACCAATGGTGTTCTTATAAAACTATAAAAACCATTATAAAAATAAAGGTTTCTTATAACCCCCTTATAAATATCCGTTACCTCATGATAAAACCTTGAGCAGCGAAAAATGTTAGTTGGGATGTGGAGTGCCGAATCTAAGGTCAAAATCTTGAGTTTCTGAATTCATTTCGCCATCTGAAGAATCGTCAGCTACATACTTCATTTATACTTCATCCTCAGATGTAGACTCGGATGTAGATGTAGAGCTCAATGTAAATTCTGTTCCTTCAAAATTTTCGAATTTCTTTTTATTCCTTTTTTAGGATTTCTTGTCTAGGTTTTGTTGGTGCGGCTAGGTGGTCTGAATTTAGGCAGAGTTCTACTGCTGGAATAAAATCTTCAGAGTCTGCCTGTCTTACTTTGCCTAAGGAGTCATCTAGAAGCCAGCAGAACAAGGACTTTCTAATTACATATTTTTCCTTTAGCTTTAACGTAACATAAGGAGATTTTTCTGTAATATCAGCTTGGGTGAATTTATTGGAGAAATCGTTCAAATCCAATGAGTATTTCCTCTTCATACATGAGAATACAAAGAAATGCATATGGCATACATAAGAATACATTGGATTACATGAGAAAATAAGGATATATGATGCTTGTACACTGGAAAACGAGCTGGAAAACATTGGCGGTTTACCTCTCCGTTGAAGAAGTATAGGAAGTGGTGGATGCTGTCGATCCTACCTAATCATAAACTAATCCCAAAATAAAATTTGTTGTATTTGAAAGTTCAGATTTCAAGTTTTCTCAATATTTCTCATGGTAATGATATAAAAAAATCACCCTACTTATAAAGATCATTAAAAAAAAATGACTATTCGATATAATTCACATGTAATTATATAAATATATAATTAGATTATTAAATTTTCAGGTAAATAATAATATAAATCAAGATGTCAAAGTAGTTTTCACTATTAGTACCTAGTGCTGAGTGAAAATCTTACAATTATCGAATTATCATGTTTTTTTTTTATTAGGATATAAAACACGTAGGTATTGTTGTTCTTCACTTACACAATCTAGAGTTTTTTCTGCTGTCTGTCATTGAAAAACAAATTACTTTAATTATTATTTTCATCGTGATGGGAGGATAGCAATCTGTATAATTTTCTTTAAGGTCACTCTTTTTAAGATTTCTAAGTACCTACCTATTGCCTATTACTTAGAAAATGTGTACAATAAATAATTTTACAATAATGTGTAAAAAACAAATCAGAAACAGGACATATTTCATGCAATAGTCAACATAATATCACGTTTCCTGCAATTAAACTTGTTTTTAGAAATTATTTATGTCTATTTCTAAGTGCGCCGAAGGTAATTTCAAGTGGATGCAAAATAGAAGTAACTAGGTGCATAATGAATATTTATAATGGTTCTTCAAACGGATTGTTTTTGTTAAGTAACTTTAAATTAGAAAGAAAAAATGGTAACAGTGATGATGACTAATATTCATAGCTCCAAATATTATAATTGACCCACTCTATATGTAGACCATTTTGTCTTGATTTTTTGATGGAGAGAGGTTTTGTGGTAAATTTTAGATATTGTTCATAATAACAATAATAATAACCTAAAATCCATAAAGTAAATTTTAGATATATGATGATATTGGACCCTAGATCTCCTTGCTTGAACAAAATAAAAATTACAATTTAGCAGGTTTATTTCTATCGCCTGGATAGTTGATTTAAGTTTTTGATTCTTTATGGTTTCTGACCTTTCTGACTCATCAAGTTTATCAATAGGTGCCGCATTATTTTGGAACAGGCAATAATTATTTGCTTCATGATAAGCAGCAGCAAGCAAGCATTTCATTTTATCTCCCCCATTCCAACGTTAACACATTTTATTCAATCTGTGTAAACAATTCAGTTCAGTTTTCTATTCTAAGATTCCTGTGTTTATCTATTGGCAGGTATGTGTAATCGGCATAAACTTTGCGTGTGAAGTCAATATTTGTTTATTTATTTCATCGATTACCCAGGTATTGACAGTGAAAAATCAGCATTATGGTAGAAGTTATTCTCAGGGCCAAAACAATATGTAACTTGATAAGGTATCAACAAGCAAAATGGAATACAAAAAAACATCATAGTAATTTTCAAACAGGTTAATTTTTTTCTCAATTATCATAGTGGGTTAAATTAACCTTCACAATTCATCCAGACATATAATATTATTTTATGTTGATAGGAAACTGATTTTGGCTTACGGCCAACCAACACCTAGGTATAATACATTCAATGTTTGACGTGATTACTCAATTAAATTGGAGATATATTTCTCAATTATTGATATTTGAACTGGTTTATAGTACTACTGATGAAAAATTTGTTTTTGAAATAATTTTTGAATTTCTTACCAATGCTGATGAATTATTATCAAACTGCAGGCTGAAATTAAAGCACAAACACAAAAAAAAGATAGTACTGGGCATATTCATTTTTATATGTGATGAATCATTCATTAAACCGGCAACTTTGTACTATACTATATTTTATGTTCACAATTAACTCTACCACACTGAATCAACTGAGATTAATCTATTCCACAATACTAATAAAAAAATATTTGCCCATATTTCTCAGAAAAATCTCGAAACAGGTAGGTACAACCTGTCGCGTTTATCTTCTGGACGAAACTGATATCTTATCAATGATACTGGCGTCTATTGAGTTACCTAATGCCAAAAAATGTATCATTGTGAAATAATTATTATGATTTCGAGCCGCGACACAATAACAAAATTGTTAACAACGCTGGTACTTTAAAGTTAAAACCGGTACACGGACACGTACAAGCCAAGACTGACTTAAATTCGGATTCAGATTCATTTCGAGCTTGGTTGACTTGGCTTGGCCCGAAGGTTACTTAGTATAGAGGATTCTCGGTTGTTTTTTCTAAATCATCGCGCCATAAAACGGTTTAAAGGATTTGGAAGCCGGATGGATTTTTAGAAATTGACATTTCTAAGATTCGATTGAAATTTGTCGTTAAAAATTCTGTGAATTTTGGTCCTTGATAAATTAAAAAACGTGCTTTTCAATGGTTTGCATAGGTATATCCTTCCTATATTTATACCAAGAATAATTACTGTTGTATAATTATTATAATTGTACTTCCGCGCCGCCATGTAAAGTTAGAACAATGGGGCATCTGAAAGAGGAACTACCTTTGGTGATAAATTTCGGCTTCATATCTCACAATAATTTACTATGGAGTTTGGGAGGTCCTTTGAAAAATCATAATTTCATAGATAGCTGAAATTTTCAGTGAGTTTGTATTGTAGTAGAGGACTACAAACCCGAAAGGGGTTGAAAGGCATTTTCATCATTTTTCAATTTTAAGGCCTTGAAAAAGTTTGTATTTAAACAATTGGTAGGTACAGACATAAAAACCGTCGTTAGTCATGCATTTTATCTTCAGGGAATCCCATTTTTTGTCGTCGGATGTTGGTTCCGCCACAATAAAAAAAGTACGCTTTCGTTTTTTCATATTCCGATTAAACTAAACTGATTAACAAACAAACGTCGATCTCGTCCAAATCCTATTTATATGGGATTGTCACGTAGGTACAATTTATGGGTAGATCATGCTACTTGAAAACACGTAATTTGAATAAATAATAATAAAATAGGTACATCTTAATTACGGAATATACCTATTTTTGTTTGGAAATATAAAAGGTAATGTAGGTATTTTGTAATTCTCTACAGTAATAGTAGATTATACCACGAGTCAATAATGATAGCTATTATTCCCGAGGATTATTACGAACTGAGCCGCGTTAGCGGCGAGGGAGTAACATTCCGAGGGAATAATAGCCATTATTCCGAGTAGTATACTCTACTTTATTTACGACAAATTAATTTATTTGAGATTTTCAATGAACAAATTTCATCCGTCTCATAATTTTCAATACAAATACACAAGCACTACACGTTTGACACTGACACTTTTGTGGAATAATGACCATTAATCCCGCTACTCGTCATTAATCCCTGGAGGAATAACATATGTCATTATACTGCCAAAATCACAAATATAATACGCACATTATACATTAGTCGTAAATAAAAGAAATATATTACACAAAATGTCTTTTTTGACGATAATTTTCAATTTGTAGTCCACCTCCAATCTCCAATCATTAGGCCAAGAAGTGGGTCTTTTTGTGCTGAGCTCGACGTTTGATCGAGCGAAGCACAAAAAGACCTTCGCAGGGCCTAATGACATACAACCCGTTTTATATTCAGGCGACTGCAATATTACCTTTCACAACTATAATTTGGGACTTTGTTTTATTTTCAACCGAATTTTTGCGACGAACTACTTCCATGATTTGATGAACACAAACGCTTTCGCGAGAAACTCATGACGTCATGTTAAACGTAGTTCGCCGGAAACATGGACGCAGCTTCTAACAAGCGTTCAATCTCATGACGTCACAAGACGAACTATTGATGAATTACATTCGTCACGAAAATTCGAGTTTTGTCGCCGTGGGAATAACGCAGACATGACAATCGTAAGGGCACGTTTACATTCAATTTTTATTCAAATTGCAATCAATGGCAGCTAATATCTAGTTAAGCTCCCCAAAATTTTGTTGAGGGCGCGAGTGAACTTGGAGTGCTTCAAATTTTGGCGGTAAATGTCAATAATTTAAACTTCTTAAATTGAGTAGAAGGAAAGATGACTACATATGAACAATCGACAATGAATAAGTTAAAATATCTTCCAAAGCGTTCAGTGGCCCTTAGAGGATATTTTCTAAAGTGGCAGCGTCAGCTTGTCTTTAAACCACACATGAAACTTAACGTTTGAGGTTAAAATTACAATCGATTATTTACGCACCAAAAGGACCTCGCACACCTTATATGGGATTTCGGCGATCGGTCGATTTTTTTCAAATTTTGATATGTTGTAGAGGATTTAATTCTGAACAACCTTTAAATGGAACGAAATCTTGTTGGTATTACGATCTTTGAGATGTGAAGCGTTGAAAGATGAACTTTTTTGCGACTTTTTGTGTGGAGAGTATACGAAATACTGGTGCTACTGGTGTTTATCAGTCAAAATATTGACAGGTTTACATATTTTACGCTTTGAATATAAAACTACAGGAAGGAGCGTTTTCTATCTGTCACTACAGACAACGCAGGGACGGAAACGGCCATATTGAGCATCCAAGTATGGACTCATCATTTGTTTTGGTGGTTCGCTGTGTCCTCATTCAAGTGGATGTTTAATGGATTTCAGAGGTTTTAAGTGATAATAAGCATTGGGATTAGTGCGAAAAGAGTGCGTCATAATATTGACAATCATATTTAAATAAATATACGCCACTGCCAAACCGGAAATACTAGTCGGCCATATGCAACCTCCACATATTTTGGTCGCGCAATTCCGAAGTTATGCTCCTTCCTGTAGTTTTATATTCAAAGATTTTACGTCACTAACGACACTAACAAATTGTCAACATAGGCTAAGGCCGGGACCGCACGGGAGCCAATGTTGGCGCCAGTGCGGTCCCAGCCTTAGCCCATGTTGACATTTGTTAGTGACGCAAAATATGTGAACTTTTCAATATTTTGACTGATAAACACCAGTATTTCGTATACTCTCCACACAAAAAGTCGCAAAAAAGTTCATCTTTCAATGCTCATATCTCAGAGATCGTGATACCTACAATATTTTGACCCATTCAAAGATTTTTAAGAATTAAATTCTCTACAACATATCAAAATTTGAAAAAAAAAAACGACCAATCGCCGAAATTCCATATACCTAAGGTGTGCGAGGTCCTTTAAAAAACTCCAAGTACAAAAGCGCCCTCTTCAACTCAACTGTCAATATTACATGCCATTGGAATTGAATGTTAATGAACCTTCACGGGCGTCAAGTTTGTTGTTATGCCCATGTCGCCATATTGAATTATCAGCTGATTCGAATTGCCTAATTGTTTATTCAATAAATGTCAAAACGATAAAATGTCACTCCCATAACTCACTGCTAATAGATGGCGCCACGGCCCTGGTGTCCGGAGCACTTCCTTTCTAAATAATAATAACAGAACCACTTAAAATACAGACACAAGCAAAATAAATATGGAAATTTGTTATTTAATCTAACCTCGACGTCAGAACAAAAATTAATAGTTCGAGAAATCGTCCCAACTACTCCCGACCATAGAGTAATTTATGAAGTTCTTGAGCACTTGAACTGTCAAACATCCGAAACAGATTTAACCGGAACACCCATTTTTAGTTTAATAACATAGTCCTGAATTTAGTCCCACTTTTATTTTTGCAATAATTTAATTAACGATAGGTATTGAACAAAAAATTTAAAACGAATAGTGCAAGCTATGAATAAATTATGCTCTTGAGAACTTGGTCGTTGACACAGCCACATCTTTGCAGCCACCTAGCGAGTAGAAGACGCTGCTGCCTCTAGCGAGAAAAAATCGAACAAATTACCCCATGCATAAAGATTTTCATGGTCCTGCAGGGTAAAAAATTTTGAGTGAAAATCAACTCAAAATTAACTTAAAACTTTGTCCAAACAGGTCCTCCCGGATTGCGTTAAAAATTAACTCAATATTTTTGAGTACTAATTACACTTGAATGTGTTAAATTATAAATCATATTTGAGTACTTATTCACCCAAATTTGAGGGATTTTAAATCAAAAGCGTGTAAATTCCAAGGTTGAGCTATCCTTGCATACGAAATTTTGATTAATTCATAATCAATTTTGATTACTTTTCAACTAAAAATTGAGTTTCTTCTGAGTAGAGTTTGACTCATTATTGTGTAACAAATTGACTCAATATTGATTAACTTATAACTCAAAATTTTGAGTATTATCTTACAGGATTGCGCGAAAGTCTGAAAAAAATCATTATTTAAAAAAACGCCGAATTTTTGAAGAAATCGCTCTCACACGTCGATGTTTTATGGGTTAGCAATTTGGTGGTAGGTACCTTCTTTGATCTTTTTAACAAATACATATATGAAAAAATGTCTAACATAAAAAAAAACAAAATCGACGTGTTCGAGCGATTTCTTTAAAAATTTAGCTTTTTTTAAAAAATGAATTTATATACCAGACTTCCACGCAACCCTATAACCAGTGTAATCGATAGTAGGGACACTAATGTGGATTAAGATATTGAATATTTGAAAAAAATTAAGAGGTAAAATACCTGAAGTGTTGATTTTTTTTCAATCATACTGTATATGCTACTTCCGGTTTAATAGGTAGGTATAAACAAGTATAAAACAATAAATTCTTCTATTTGTAGACAAACTTTAAAATATTACCCAATCCATATATTGGTTACTAAGGAGGATAGTATTAGGGCAACATTTTGTGAATATTGAATAGGAAATTAACTTGAAAAAAAAAACAAATAGACAATTATAGTAAAACTTCTATTAAACACATAATAGTTATAAGTAGAAAAATATAGAATCTATAGAGTTCTTATAACCAAAGAAGAGCCTTATGCTATAACAATTATTGTACTAAAGGCAATGAGATCCATAGTTTCTTGAGCTACCTACCTACCTAAATTATTTAATAACTGTAAATCGTGAGTATTCTAAAATAATAAAGAAAAATAAATGTATCACCTCTGTTGTTAAATTTTTTCGTATTCTTCAAATGTAATGCTGCTCCCTTGTTGCAAAATTATTTGGTACTTGGGATCATAAAAAAATAATAATAATTTCAAGTAACTCTTATAAAAACTGTTAAATAGTAAAAATGCTTGCTTCTGGTGCGATATTTCCAGTAGTTTTCAACGTTGGTGGTGGATTCTCTGTTCAGTCTGATCTTCTTTTGCTTTGGATGTTTTTTCGTCTAATGGGAAGGAATAAATATCTCCCTCACTGTTGTCTGCTGGTCTTTTCAGAGTCAGTTGAAACAAGGTAAAAGTAAATCACAACTGGTGACTGAATATTCCCATAAGAAATGCACTGCCACTAGTTAAAATTTATTATAACCTTGTTTCAATTGACTTTGGGAATACTATACTGTAATCACAAATATATTTTGATCTTCACTTTTTTTTGTTAACGAGGATGTCGAAGCTTCTGACGAAGTATCTGTAAGTTCGCTAGTAACATCGACGTCATCTAGAAAATGGAATACCTATTTGGAATAGAACAAAAAAGATATCTAATAAAATACGAACTTTCAGGTAATCCCTCGTCTAAACCTGATCTTGGACTCAAAATCAATAGTTTGTCAGCTTGACTGATGACTGTCCATTTTAAAATAGGTACCTACCCTAAAAAAAAGTCCTAAACTATTATATATCTTACTTTATGGCTAAAACATATGTAGCACTAACAAATATCTAAAAGTGTTAAAGGACTCAAAATAATAATATATTAACTCAAATTCAACTAAAAATGTGTAATTTTTGACTCGATATTAGGTTTATCTGACTCATTTTTGTGTTAAAGCTCACTATATTTATACAATATTTTTTTTGTTAATTGTAGCAACGGGTTTATATCGTTCATATCCGCCATTTTACGACTACGACCCTCTAGAACTTATTGATTAAATTTAAATTGATAGATCCTAGTAGTTATCCGCTATTATGATGTTTCAAAATCGTAATGAAGCTAAATTTGCTAGGTTCATAGCTTACCTGTCTGCATTATAAAACTATAGGACAACTTAGAACTTTTACTTGCACCACATTCTTCTTTTAGAAAATTGAAGTTCAAAATAATAAGATTTTTTCTGCTTCATCCATTTTTCTGTTTTTGCAACAACCACAAATCACAATCAATAAGAACAAGTCGACAAAGAGATAAAAACGCTGCTCAGTGCTCACTTCCACATACCACCTCACCTCACTAGTTCGATTTCTTCTCTAGTCTCGACACGTGACACGTTGTGGTACAACTTGATCTACAGCACAGGCGCAATTATCAAAATATAATTTAATCATTGAATATTGAGTTGTAAAGACTCAAATTTGTGAGAATATTTACCCTATTTTGTGTAAATTGGGTATACTGCTCATTTTTAGGCTAATTAAAATCAATAGTGTGTTAGGTATACACAATTTTGAACAATTAAGAGTATTTTACTCAGAATTTCACACCAATTTCCATTAACTCATTGAAAATATTCATTTCACTCCAACCGATTTTTTACCGTGTAGGAACATAATAATTGGATCACTTCTGTGTCGAGTGTTGACGCCGCTTATATGTCATTTAATATGTAATTCTAGAATATTGATCACTTTGAAGAGCAAATCTTCATGAATACTGGAAATCTTAATACCTATACAAACAGTCACATGAACTTTTTGGAGTTGAACGACCAATAAATTGGTAATTTTTCTGTTCGATTAAAATAGAAGAATATATTGGCAAAACTCCGCTACCAATTAACCAGATCTATTTTTTGGAATTATACCAATAACGAACCATGGTGAGAAGATATAGAAGGGGCATTCGATAACACCTCTCATGAGTCAATAAAGAATGCGTTCGTCAAAAAAGGAGTGGACGACCGACAAAACCACATCCGGATGTGCGAAACGCTAGCCACCAGAACTCCAGAAACTGACGTGGGGGAACAAACCATACAAGTACCACAACTAGAGGATGTCCGCAAGGAGGGGTACTCTCATCTTTGATGTGAAGTCTAGTGCTTTGGATACGCCAATGATATTGTCATCAATACGAAGGAATACTCTGCGACCTTATAGAAAAAGCGCTTTGAACCACGAAGGAATGGTGGTTGAATCTAAACTCGACGACCCATCAATCCTAGGATGGTTGTATACCATGATAGTAAGACTTATCATCACCTATGGAGAGGTAGCCTGGTATAGCCGAAGCCAGTTAGTAAAGTAACAGCTAGAGGAAAACCCTAGGAAACGTGCAAAGACTCGCGTGTCTCTGTATAACAGGAGCAATATACCCAACCGCGGCACTTGAAGTCACCCTAGACCTCACACCACTTCACATAATTATAGTGAAGGTGAAGCTGGTTGCCAATTAATGATCATGTCTCAGACTTGCGAAGATAGGTTTACAAGGGAAAAAGCACTTTAACAGAACTTGTCCTCTTCCAAACTGAGCAGTTGTGCACAATGGATCTAACAAAAGGCGTGATTGTTGATAAATTCAGTTTCGAGAAAAAGCTTTCTATCGAACTAAGTACAAAAAACAGCAAACACCATCAAATGGTACACAGACGGTTTCAAAACTGGTGAAGGAAATGGAGTCGGAGTATTCAAGCCACGGTCCAGATACTCTGAGAAAATGGGAAAATCTTCAAGCATATTTCAAGCGGAACTTCATGGGATTGGAATATGCCTGAACCTGAACAGAAGGTATCGAAAATCAGAGATTGTACTAATTTCTGACAGCCAACCAGCTATCAAAGGATGAGCTCCCCGGTTATCAATTCTGAGATAGTATGGCCTATGGGAACGTCTACAAGAACCTGACTCTAACTTGAAAGATTTTTTTACTTGCAACATGCCTCGAAATTATAAAAAAACAATTGGAAAGCAGAATTTACAGAAATGTTGAACTATTCCGCAGAAATGTTACAAAACGCGTTAAGGGATGTTCAGAATGGAACGTCCTTAGGGCGGGTCGCAAGTCAAACCTATGGAATTTTTTCAGAAATGTTTTTATTATGTTCCATGGAGTGTTGTATTACCTATGTTTTCTTTGAAAAAGAATAATCTCTGCTCCAAAATACCCCTGTATGGTTCCTATACTCGTTCCGATAGCTATCTTACCATATTTTTTTTCATTAACTGTGTTGGAAGTGGGTTTATTCAATCTCCCTAATGCAAAATCTTTCTAAAAACTCTTTGTGTTGCGAGTATGTATATCCCCATTTTATGGTCTAACTTGAATTTAAGAAAAATAGAGAAAAAACTAGTTTTTTGTCAATTTTTCATCATTAGTGTGCATGAAAATACAGAAAAAGACATAGGGCGCCATCTGTACTCGATTCTTCTCTTTAACCTATCTCACTGATCCTACTACAAATTATACAAGAATGGAATTTACCAACCATTTTTGTTAACTTTTCTATGTATACCTAGATGGCAATAGCTGCAATATCGATTTTTAGTATAAATAGGTATTGTATTGTAGACAACCTATACTCGCAAGAGTCGCAAGAATTGAGTGGAGTATATTAAAGACTCCATTAACAATAATTTTCAATAAATAGATACATTCAGAGAAGCGTTAGCTATAATATTCTTATACTTTACTTTTCATTCCTGAGCCTGTGGTTTAAAACGCTAAAATTCATAATTCTTGCGAAAACGGCGCCGTGGCTTAGTTGGTTAAAGCGCCTGTCTAGTAAACAGGAGATCGAGGGTTCGAATCCCTCCGGGGCCTGTTGTAATTTTTTTTTTGTTTCTCAATTTTTATGAGCAATTTAATTTCTTTGGAATGACTCAAAAATCAATATTCAAGAGTCAACTTACATCTTGATGAACCAAACTCTAAGTCTAAATCGAAAATTTCGGCATTTTTTTCGCGTTCTCTGTAGGACGTGATTTGGCTTAAAATACCTAGTCAGAAATATAGGTACACCATTAGCTTCTCAGAAACCTTCCCAATAATAAAAAATACTTGGGAAAAAACTAGACAAATCCTCTGACCTCTGTCTGCCCTGTCTTGTAACTGGAACACTGGATATAAAATAAAATAGCCTTTCACATAGTTCAATTTTCAAAAGTCTGAACTTTCCCTTTGAAATGGATTTTTTTCAAATTCAACATTTACTCTATTATTTTCACGTGCAATGTTATTTCCTTGTAGTCAAACCTGATACACCCTATTTTAAAATAACTCTTGGATAAGGTTCCTACAAGTTTAGTGTAGATATTATAGATTCTGATGAGTGATAAAACTGTTGGCTCATATTTTCAAAATTTGATATCAATACACTGGCGCAGGCATCTGGTTTCATTATGATAAAAAAATACACACATTTTTCCAATAAGTTTCAGCACGATTGCCGAATAATTGAATGAGGCAACGAGCTAAAACTGAAAGAGACACGTACTTTTTGCAACGTCAAACAAAGATCCATTGTTACTGGTAGCGTAGATGCTCTTTATCTCCGACCTTAATAGAGCTAAATGAAACCGACAGAGGGGCAGATTTCACCCTCATCATTTACGTGCGTGACGATAGGGATATTCCATCAGATTTATGTTAGGGGCATTCCCTTACATCATTGACTATATATTTCGGGGAATATGGAAACCACAAAAATATGTTTTTCGGATCTAAAAAAGACATTCAGAAACATTTTTTCTCTAAAACGTACATCTACTTGAGTAATGTCAGAAGCTTGTCCGTCTCTAGTGTTCAACCTTCTTTATCCAAAGAAACATCCAGCTCCAGTGCCTGGGGTTTTTGAATTTGTTTTGTAATTATGCAATTGAGCAAAATTCTTATGCATTAAATTTGTTTTAAGAGTGTTGTACTAGCATTATTTGAACACTGAAAATTGAATTCTAACTACATATAGCTAATAAGGGAAAAAAAGGCTAATCATAGCAAATTAGGGCTGGCTCACCATCCCACTTTGTATTGTTTCTTAATTGTAGTCAATTATGCTCGTTTTGTGCTCAATTGTGCGGGTGTTTAAAATAAAACATATCCAGGGGACAGCTTGCCTTCGGGAGCTGAAGTCAAGCTTTTTGGCAGTACTTTGGGATAAGATAAGATAAGACTCTTTATTCGATCAAATACATTTTTACCCATAGGATGTCTATCATGTCAATAAAAAAATAAATAAATACAGCTCATACAATGCATACACTTAATCAAAAAAACCCACAAAATTTATAATGTTTCAGAAAATATATCAACATGAAACGTACACTACAGCTAAATCTGAAAGAAAATCTACGAAACTGAAAGTTTCTGTTCCACGGTTAGGTAGATCCTGACGGTCAGAGTTGCAGCACATTACCCAACAAACACAAGTACGTCTTTAGTACGTCCATAATTCGTACTTTTTCGGACGAAAGTACGTCCGGGGACGTACTTTTTAGGTCCCGCCGACGTACGAGGGACGTCTTTAAGACGATCGTTTTCCACAAAATAGTGCGTCCCACGTACGTACATTCAGGGACGTACTCAGTACGGCTTTTTAGGTACGTTTTGGGGACGTACATTAACGTACGTATTTAGTATAGCTTTTTAGGAATGTGTTTGGGACGTACAGGGTTTTCCCATATATTTTTTTGCACCTTACCAGAACTGGTTGATTGAATAGGTATCAAAAATATGTAAATACAAATGTTATATTTACACCTTTTTGATACCTATTCAATTAACCTGTCCAGATGGGGTGCAAAAATATATGGAGAAAACCCTAAACATAGAGGTACGAGGTACGTATTTATGTGTAGGTATCTTTATAGTGAAAAATAAAACCATATAAATATTTATTGTATTTTCAAGTTACAATTTTCATACTCAATAAATGCCTCAACAATAACACTAAAAAACTGAAAAAAATTAACACAATATCAAATATACCATACTCTTAAACTTAACCTTATTGAACAACAGTACATACCTACCTAATATAACAAAAAAAAATGAAGGAAAATTGAAGAAAAATTCCAACCAAAAAAAAATATACAGAAATAGATAGGTATTCTACAAACATAATAATATAGAGAATTGTAAAGGGGCATAAACCAGAAAAAGTTTCACACAGTAATAATATTGGTTAAAAGTATTATTATACACACAAAATACATAGTAAATTGGTATAGCCAAGCCGCGAAGCTGCCAAGCTAAACACTTAAACCACAGTTTCGGCGTTGCTGCAATCAATACAAAATGGTTCTCGCGTCACTTGATTTGGCAAAAAAAAACAAAAATAGAAGAAAACAAAACCTCACAGTCCTCACACCACTCTACAAACAGACTACAAACGAGCTACAAACACAAGAGGTAAAAAGGCAAAATCAAACAGGAACAACTCAAGCACGGCGTCATATCAAAATGATGAGCCCTGCCAGTGTTGCCAGATGTCAAATTCAAAATTATCAGAAGAAGTTTGTGTCAATTTTTTTGACTTTCATCTCTAATCTCTATTTATATTTTTCTAACGAAAAAATTAACGAAAAAGAAACGGTGCTGCGAGCTCAACTCATTTCTAGTTGGTAAATGTTTGGTGTGCGCCCAGCAGTACGTCAAAACCACCAACCAAATAAATTTTTAATTTTCAACTAAAAATTTTAAAAATATGCATTGAAATTGTAGTTTCAATAATTTATGGTAGATTTAGCTTCTGATTATTGAATATTGAATCGTAGTCAAAATTATGGTAGATTTCGATAATTATCGGGTCATTGGCAACACTGCACCCAGTGCACACTGCATCCTGCCGTAGCCAAGCGACCGAAACGGCGGCGTCCCTTGTTTTCCACTCATTGGTTTATTTCTTGGTTCATTTCATGTTTCTTTTAAACATTCGACCATTTATTTAGGTCAGGTACCTAAATGAACTATAAATCCTTGATTATATGACCTGCCTCACAAAACATTTATAATGACAATGTATTCTTATTTATTTAAGTTTAGATTTAAGGTTTAATAATAGGAATCCACGTCAGCCTGCATTTGGTTCACATACATTTGGTTTAGTAGGGTTTAGAGGTTAATTTGGAAGGCTTCCGTATATTCTGCTCGGAAATTGCATATTATTTAAAAATATATTATGATCAGGAATTGATAAAAAAATCATGAATAGATGGGAATGATCCAGCTCGTCTTGTATTGTTCGTCTTTGAAACGAACATGTACGTCTTCTACAAGACGTATGCAATATAGATTTTCACGTACGTTCTTAGTACGTACTTTTTTGTCTGTATGTTAATACAGTTTTTTACGTACGTACTCAAAACGTACTTTTACATCCCGGACGAACCGACGTAAAAAGGACCTAACATGTACGTCTTCTGTACGTACTGTGTTTGTTGGGTAGGGATCAGTGCAGTGCAAGTACCTTATTGTTAAATATTGTTGTTATTTTTACTAGATAATTGATTTTTTTTGATTTTATCTATTTCCCTAAATTTTTGACTTTGATCATCAGGAAAGAATTCCTCCAAACGTGGCTCATTCAATTGTGCTCGTTTTGTGCTCAATTATGCCGGTGTTAATGCGAATTGTGCTCTTTCCCATACACCAAAAATAATTGAAATAAATCTAGCGGCCAGACAGGTTGACCGCCAGCCCTCCATATTGTCACGTCTCTGGGGTGCGTGACAGAAATGTTGAGTTCGTTTATTCCAAAATCAAAGTCCAATTAACACAACAACAATTTATTCCACGTTACTACACACTCTATCACTAATTACTTCACTAATTAACTCAAACAACATAACTCCTTAGAACTCTTAACACCATCTAAAACGTATCACAACCAATCTTAAACCTAAAAACTACTAATACCGGCCTTTATATATCCGTAATCCATTCTGGTATAATCCAGAATAAACGCGATAATTGATAGAATATTCATTTCCCTGGATCATTGTTATTTGGTTCGTTAATGAGTTATGGGAAGAAGGAAAGAAACCACTTATCTTACGGCGACGCGATAATCTTTTTGCCCGAATAAAGCCTAGTACGCATAACTGCGAAATTTGTATTTTTTTGACATTGCGTTGACAATTTGACGTTTGATACACGCATTAAACGTCAAATTGTCAACGCAATGTCAAAAAAATGCGAATTTCGCAGTTATGAGTACTAGGCTTAAAGCAGTCTTTTCTGGAATTTCAGGCACACTCAACCAAATAGTAGCATAAATAAAAAGAAGTTGTTCTTTGATTTAATGAACAATTCATTAAAATCGGTCCAAAGAACTGCTTCTTTGATCACATGAACTCTACGTTATTAAAGGAAGAACAATTTCTTAATTCCTAGTTCGATTCATCTTGTGTATGAACAACGAACATTGAAGTATGTGGCAAGATTTTTGTATTAATGAAACTTTCCATAGTAACAATGAACATCGTTCTTAGTTTATATGTACTTTTTCATTGGCCTGATGAACAGACGGCATAATATTTATGAAGCCCAAATATAATTCGATGAAACCCTTTCATTGTATTTATGAATCAAAGTCTTGAATACTAAGAATTTCATTCATTGTATTTATTAATGCCGTTTTCAATAATATGTACCCTATTCTTTATTTTTATTGAATTATGCCTTAAATATACTTATGATTTTAAATGGGGTACAGGGTAATTTTTTATATTTGCGTGACCCCTGTACTGGTGAATATGAGCAATAGGAGAAAAGCTCCTAATGCAGAAGTTGTATGATTTCTTCGTATCATCTTCCAGAATTATCAAACAAACCAATATGGGCATCCCAAAATCTGAAAATTCAAAAATTTAAGTACTTACTTATGTATTTTTATTTCAAATGACACTTACTGTATATTGTATTATCTTTGAAAGCCTCCCTAAATCCTGTTTCCATAAATATATAATACTATGTCTATGTTTGTTCCAGCTGTTTTGGAACTATCAACATCCAAAGTTTCTTAAACAAGCCACGTCAGGAAATTAGATTTGATGTCTTGGTTGGTTTCCTTGCCTCAGCTATGAAACACTAGCTACGGCATTGAACCTTGTGCTTTTCTACCTAGTGAAACAAAACCATTTAACAAAAATATATCGATGAAAAATATTACAACTTGATTTGAAATTGGGTATACTTACTTTTAGAGACTTCAGTATTCCTTAGAAATTCTGAGGAGCTCTTAACGCTCTTGTCTTTCACGTTCTCCCCAGATGACATTAAAATCTGGAGGTCATTTCTTTCGCATTCCCATTTTGAGCATCAAAGTCCTACCTACATAATAGGTATACATATTATGGAGGTAATAAAGGTATACAACTTACCTTTTAGAAAAAAACGGCGACAGGTATAACCGACTTTCTATTTAACACCTCGAACAACACAAGACCGAAAAAACTGACTAGAACGAAGTACGTAGCAATGCATCCAGAAAATAGAAATGTAATCATTCTTATTATTTTAACATATTTTTCTATGTCGTTGCCCGACTGCAGCTACCTTTGCGCATGTGCTTAGGAACTGTGTACATTAATGCCATGAACTGTTCATTGTATTTATGATTTATCTTGATCTAATGGTTACAGCTTTATTTCTAGGAATATTTGCTTGTTTTAAATGAACCGTACATTGTATCAATGAATTTCTTTCTTAAGAGGATGAGTTTCTAGTAAGGCTATATGAACCATATTCATATTATTCATATTAATATTCATTTATATTATGAACATTCCGTGGAAGCTCGATTAAAAAAAATTTCTTTTATATCAGGGTTTAATTTCATAATATCAATGAACTTAGTTCATGTAACCGATGCACTATTCAACATAGATTCATGTATCTGACTATTCATAACTTACTGTTATTCCAATGATAGCTGTTCATGAAATCATGATACTTACAGTTTTCTGTACTTAGGATTAATGAAAATTTCACTGAATCAATGAAAATGTAATTGATGAACGCAGTTCATTGATTTTATGATGAAGATTTTTTTGAGTGCATGAATTCTGTATACCATGGCGAAAGCGCATCGCGACACTGCCCTCCTCCTAAGGTTGATTGTCCCGATCAACTTCACGCCCATATGATATTTCGTCAATCTGTTCAGATGTACAACTTTCATCTTAGGTACTTCTAGTGTTGCGCTGAACTCGACAAACCAAGTCATTGATCCTCTTGACTATTCTGTAGGGTCCTTCCTATGCTGAAGACAATTTTGGCGACACTCCTTTCTTTCTTGTTGGATTATACAGCCACACTTGGATTTCAAGTCGTATCTGGTCTTCATTCGGTCACTGGCTAGCCCAAGTAGCACAAATGTGCTTATTACGATCATATACATTGCTATAAAACATCTTGCTATATAACTGCGATATTTCTTAGTTGGGTGTAGACGCTTATATGACGCCTATGAGTATGGAAAAGGCCCAGGTTTATAAAATATTATTAATGTTTTGAAGTTGTTTTAGGATCGCGAATAGCATTTACGAAATAATATGAAGTGCTTTATAAAATCGTTATGAAACAGTTTTATAAGAGGTTTATGAGTTAGGAGATTAATTCACCTATATAGCAATTGTGTGTTTTGTGAACCTTAGTATTAAACAGCTTTATAAATATTATTTGGAAGTTATGTAGCTTCAGTTGAAATTACTAATAAAACATTTATAAAATAATGTTTTATACCATACTTAAAACAGTTCTAATAATAGCATTTTTGTAGTGAATAAAATAATTTTATCGTATTTTCATAATGCCGAATACAAAACTGATTTTTAAATGGTTGTCCAACCTTCTCTGCTTTTATGGATAACGAATATGGCGACATGTTGCTAAGGATGCATGGGTAAATCAGGAAAAATATATAGCTCACCTAAATAACGTTCAACCACTCAAATTTAACTGCGAAGCAAATTTTACTGATCAATTGGGGGTTATTTTTTGGAGATATTTTAACGCGCTTCAATTTTAACAAGGTTTTACAGTTACAAAAAATATTTAAATTTCACGAAAGTCTCCAATAATCATCCGTGAAGCTGAAAATCGACATTATGTCATGTCCTATGTCATTGTGAACTGATTTTTTTCTTTTAGCAACGACAATTTTCTAAATTGTATTATTTTATTTAATTTATTTTGGATACGACAAAATGGCCGACATAGGACCAAGTGAAATTAAACGTGAAAACATGGCGTCGACTAATAAATCATTTTTATCGCCCAGAAAATGTTCAATAAACAAATTTATTATTTATAAAACATATTTGATTTATAACGTGTTATATAATGCAGTTCCATAAAACATTTGTATTTTATTATCTAAAATGACATAGCGTAAAACTATTATAATATTCCAGTCATTGCAATTTTGCCATGTCAAAAACAAACGTGTACCTTTATATATTTTCAATTTTGTATAGATGAAAATCAAAAGTTACTAGTAACTTTCGAACTTAATTTATAAAAAATCATACTTATCAAAAACTCGTGGCCGACAGAATTGAATCAAAAAAATTGGAGTTTAAAATTGGAAGAAAATAGTATAGGTATACTTGATTAGATTTTTTGGCCACACCGTAACAATTCCAACAAGTTTTTAATTGAATTATATTAAATAGGTAGGTAGGTATATAGATTATACCTTCTCTGCATTTTAATTTTGAGTTCACTCTGGTTTACTAGCAGGGTTACAGTACCTACCTAATATAGACAGTAACTTGTAACGGTTCATGTGTTTGCGTATTTGTCTAGGGCATTCGATCATAATCAACCCTTAATAATTTTTATTGAATTTCAAATAAATATTCTGGATACTTGAAGATAATATATTCAGTTTGACAACGTCACATCGCCTGTTCTGAATAATGTATATTTGTTTTCAGATCACGGTGCTCGCTGGCGTGGGTGTCGGTATATCTGAAGTAATTGCGATAATAATAAAACCCTTATAAAATACTATTGTTATATAGCCTTCAGAAAAATTGCTTAAATAACAATATTATAACAAAGTTTATCTGACTGTATCAATTTCACGATACTTTTATCGTAGAATAAATTTATAAGAAAATTAGAAATTGGACACCTTATTACTATTCTATGTTATGTTACGTTATTATAAGCTAAACGTCCTTAATACAGATATATATGTTGCTTAAATGACACCAAATCAGATCTTTCGAAATGAGCCTGTACCTCTTTCCTGAAATTGCCACTTCTTCTTAATATTATCCAGCAAGAAATGTTTGACATATTGATAATTAGTAATAGGTAGGTAGCTATATCAATTATCACTGGAATTAAAACTAGAAATGTCAAGATTTTTCTGCAGCGTAGGTAGATAAACTAAATTTTAGCTTAGTGCTATAACATTTTTATAAGGTGAGCCTAATAATAATTTTGTATCTTGTGAGACACTTCTGTTATTTAACCCTTTTTTAAGTGCTTTATTCAATTTTGTTCCACAACAATTATAAAATAGTTTTATAAAAGTATTGAACGGAACTAAATTATTGCTAAGAATGAACTGTTTTATAAATTACTCTCCATAAATACTATAAAATCTTATGATAAAGCCGTAATAAATCAAAAGGCATACTTTTATAAGTGATATATATCTGTTTGTGAATATCGCTATAAAGCAACTACAAAATATACCTATCTATCGCAAAGAAAAACAGTTTTATAAGTCTTGTCATATAAATATTTATGAGCAAGTAAATTACCAAGCTTATAAAATTGTTATTTAAATTAATCTTGAAAATATCTATATAGCAAAATAACAAAATAAATTTGTTTTCATGATACATTTGTATTTATTGAGTCTCTTAAAAATCAGTTTTGTTACTTCAAATGCTCTAACAAATCGGATATAAAACACTTCAGTCTAATAACAATATTTCTGTGCTACTTGGGAGCTGAATATGCTCCCGAGCAAAATCATGTATTCCCAGAAGTCGTGCCCTTACTTCGTCGGCATAATCTGAAATTTCCTTTTGTTCCTCTTCAGGTATTCCAAACATCAGATCGCAAGGTAATCTGAGTTCCCTTCCAAAAACGATTCTAGCTGGACTTTCACCTGTTGACTCGTAAACAGCTACTCTGTAAGCCATCAAAAGTAGAGGCAAGTTTGTCCCAATCTCGCTGGTTCCTTGCGACCACTTTTTTCAGGTGTTCCTCTATGGTCTTATTAAATCGTTTCACCATGCCATCAGACTGTGGATGTAAAGGTGTTGTCCTTGTCTTACGAATACCCATGATATCACCAATTTTCTTGAAGATGGCCGATTCGAAGTTTCGTCCCTCATCTGAATGCAACTCTAGTGGCACACCATGCCAACTGAAAACTTGGTCCACTAGCACCTGGGTTATAGTGATGGCTTCTTGATTAGAAATAGCGAGAACTTCTGGCATTTACTGAAGTAATGCATGATAACCAAGATGTATTTGTTACCACGCTCTGACTCGGGGAATGGTCCGGCAACATCTATCGCTATTCGTTCAATTGGGAGAACGACGTTGTACTGTTTCATGGGCCCCCGAGATCTTAGTTTAGGGCCTTCACTGGTAGCAAAGATGTCGCATTTTCGGCACCAGTTCTCAACGTCTTCATGATAGTGAACCCAGTAAAAACATTCCCGAATTTTGTCCTAAGTCTTGTAAACTCCAAAATGTGCCCCTGAAGTTCCGTCATGTATTTCTTTTAATACATCTTCTACTCGATCTTTTGTGTGATAACCAGTTGGCTCTTAGTGGATTTCCCATCGGCACTTTCCCAAACTCTTTCAAGTAAACTATTTTCTACGGCCAGAGAGTTCCACTGAGCTCGCAACGCCCTGTAAATCAAGATCTTGTTTTACTTTTTGTCGTCTGGCATATTGGTCTTGTTGTCGTTTAGACTCTTCTTGTTGTCGTCTAGCTTCTTCTTGTTGTTGTTCTTTTTGTCGCCTAGCCTCTTCATCTTGTTTTTCTTGTTGTCGTTTGGTCTCTTGAAGTTCCAAAGTTTTGCGTAGAAGTTCTTCAACTTTTTGTCTTTCCATTTTTTGCTTGTTGTCTCGTAATAGGCATATACAGAATGTTCTAAAAGTTTTCCGAAATTCCTTGAGATTTTTGTTCTGAATGACGATTGAAGTAAAAAATACGTCGGCGAAGTCAGAAATTCGATGTCTCCCTTCGTTTCCAAATAGAATTTTCTAGAACTTCTTGAAAATTCGCTATCACGAGCAAAATCGTGTATACAGTCACTTCGCCGGGGTAATTTGCTCAATCGGTTAAGTCTTTTTTGGTGATTGTCACTGCTAAATCTAACTGTCCCAGTGTTCACTATAGTATTCACACTAGTGTCCGCGCACTATTCTGCAATCGAATTTCATTTTGCAGTCCTCGTATTCTGTCTCACTTCTGACACCAATGTCACGACTCTGGGGTGCGAGACAGAAATCTTGGGTTCGTTTATTCCAAAATCAAACCAATTAACACAATAATAACTTATTTCACATTACTAGACAGACTGACACTAATTACTTAACTAATTAACTCAAACAACTTAATTCTCTACAACTCATTATCTAAAATTCATTATCTAAATCGTATGACAGTCAATTTTAAACTTAAAAACTACTAACTAATACCTGCGTTTATATGTTCGAAATCTATTATTCTTGCAAAATCCAGAATGAACGCCATGGACCTTTTTTCCGAAGAGCACTATAAAAATCTAGAATTCTGATATCCGATTCTATATCTCCTAGCGGATGCACACGTAAATTTCGTTACAATAATAATAAAATGAAAATAAATTCAACCCCCGGATTTGTTTCAATTTTTTTTGGTGTATGGAAAAGAGCACAATTCGCATAAACACTGGCTCAATTGAGCATAAAACGAGCACTATTGACTACAATTGAGAAACAATACAAAGCCAAATGTGGGGGGCCAACCTGAGAGAGCCGCAAATTATTAGGTAATGATTCTTCAAAGAGGACATTCACATCAACACGGTTTTTTTTTTTGGAAATGGAAATAGATGTAGTTAGGTACCTACCGTACCGACCTGTGAATCAGTCCTTTCAATCAGGGATTTTCCCTTCCTGTCTGAAACTTGCAAGGGTCTTACCTCTTCACAAGGGTGGTGACTGCGATACACCCTCAAATTTTAGGCCAATCTCATTGTTGCCTACAATGTCTAAAGTAATAGAAAAGCTAGTCAAGGCGCGTTTAATGTGTTTTCTTAAAAAACACACAACAGTATTCTCTGTTGTGAACAGTTTGGATTTCAGGAGTCATGTGGCACAAATGATGCAATTTTCGCATTTTTGGAGAAACTATATTTGGGATTAAATAACGGTGATGTCGCAGCAGCGGTTTTTTGTGATTTGTCAAAGGCCTTTGACTGTGTCAATCATAAAATAATGTTATGTAAGCTGGAAGCCTATGGGGTGAGGGGGGTAGCTCTAAAGTGGTTTGAGTCCTACTTTTCTGAAAGGGCACAGAGAGTTACTTTTGATGGTGTTGATTCAGAACAACTGGCTATAAGTGCAGGAGTTCCACAAGGATCTGTTTTGGGACCTCTATTATTTTTATTGTACATCAACGATCTGTCTAGCATTGATATAGTTGGGGTATTTACACTGTTTGCCGATGATGCCACGATTCTCTGGGTAAATAAGGATGTAGAACAGCTTAAATCGGATATCAATAATGATTTAGTTAAGGTAAAAGAATGGACTGATGCGAATTGTTTAACTTTTAATGTGTCGAAGACAAATGTGTTAAAATTTAAATGTGGTTTTGAGGGAATTACCTTAGGGGCAGATACTGTTGCCAGTCAAAAATCGAGTAAGTTTTTAGGAGTATACATAGACGATAGACTAAAATTTGAGCCTCACTTAACATACATGAGCAAAAAGGTGTCATCAGGATGTTATGCAATCAGAGTAATATCGAGTAAGCTAGATCTTGGGACAACAAAAAGTGCATACTTTGCTCTCGTTGAATCCCATTTGCGGTATGGAATATGTTTCTGGGGTTTTTGTTCATTGTCTTTCTTTAATATGTTGTTTGTGTTGCAAAAGAGGGCGGTAAGGTATATGTTTAAGATAGGATTACGAGACTCATGTAGACCATTGTTTTTGCCTCATAAATTGCTTACATTTCCTAGTATTTTTTTACTAGAGACTTCATGTCTCGTTCATGAAAAGTTTAAGGAAAACATACACGAATTTTCATCTGTACATACCACTCGACAAACACACAATGTGAACCTTCCTATCCCTTCCTCCACACAAACAAAAAACTCGATAATCTATCAAAGTAAAAAGATCTTTAACCATTTGCCACTGCATCTGAGACAGATAGTATCTGGTAAAAAATTTAGAGTAAGTACATCTTAAGAGGCTTCTATTATCAAAGGCCTACTATAGCACAGAAGAATTTTTCCAAGATGCTTTCTTGTGACTGTTTGAATATAATTTGTAGTTTTATTTAATGACTTCTATGTCTGTTGACTTTACGTTTGTGCAATTTTGATATTTTGTATTTTATATTTTAGAATGAACATGTTTTTGTATTTATGTTGATTTATGTTTATATTTATGTTGATTTTTAAAGTAACTTCATCTTTTGTTTTAATGACTGTTTAAATGATTTTATTGTTTTAGTCTGACCTTGTATTGTATTTTTATTTTGATTATTTCAATCTTGGTACTCTATGGCCCTGGAATTATTTTTGTATAATGTTTTTTTTTTTTCCCCTTTTACAGCTTTGTCAACGAGAATTTTGTTCTTAGACAATAAAGCATTTTTTGACTTTGACTTTGACTTTGACCTTTAGTATTAGCTTTTCAGCCATAGAAAATCCTGGCTTGAGGAGAGAGATGTGCAGAAAAACAAACAATAAGAAGTCAGTTGAAGCTTTGATCATTTATTTCTATTTCCGATATTCCCAATTTTAGAATAAATATGTTTGTGTTCACAAGGAAAAAATATGTTCCGAAAGCTAAGTAGTTCGTACCTACCTACATCCTTGAATAGAAGTGCCCAAAGCCACGAATGAATATCCAATTAAGCAAAAATGGAGAAGTTTTTGAAAGAGACTTGAAACCGGCATAGACTAGGGAACTCTTAGTTTATTTCCAAAAGTGGCTTGATTCCAAACCTAATTAGGTATTTCGAATGGAGGGGAAGCACTTATGATGCTCTCGAAGCATTTAAAAAATAAAAAGCCTTTGAAATGGAGGATTCCCAGTCATTTCGGTGAAATAGAATAGGAGGCAGCGGTCCTTATATAAAAATGATAAATAATTAATCAATAGTTTATTTACACTAGACAAATTTCAAAAAGCTAATAGACCTATCTATTTTACCAGACAAAGAGGTAATAATACGAAAACTTTATTAGATAGAAAAAGACGCAGAACGCTTATTGCGCAAGACGAGGCAAAACGTACCAAATTATGTTAAACTTACGTTTAGCAATCCGTTCTTATTATTTGCACGGGATAAAAAAAGAAGGAGGAAAACCGCGTGACGTGCAACGTATTTGTCAATCAAAAACACAAACAATTGAAAATCGATCACTTGTCAAGCTACGTCAAGTTGAATATCAAGCATAATTTTATCCTTGTCAGACCACGGGCAACAAGGATAAGGAGATACCCAGCGTGCAAAATGATTACTTCACACCTGTACTAGTTAGCCAATAAAAATCAATTGCCTCGTGTTGCGCGCGCATACAGGTAAAAATAAATAGGTCTATTGAACAAAATAAGATACTTAGTTATGACTCAAAATAATGTAGATGCCTATTTTTGTATTCAAATTATCTACCAACTTGAAAAATAATCAAGTAGGTTTTCAATTTGAATTGTAGGAGAACAAATAGTAATAAACTGTTACATTAATCGATTTGCAGTTTTATTAACTCTATTATAATAAAAATTGAGAATATACATATAGGTGCTAGTTCTTGATTGGCTGGACATTAAAGAGAAAATCTACCAGTTATGATTTCAAATTTTGATCATTACTCGCTCTTCATTGTCTCTGAAAAATTTGTTCAGCGAATAAAGAGCCTGTAATAATTCAAATTTTGATTGTTACTAATTCCTTGATTTGCTGAATTATTTTTTCAGGACCAATCAAAGACCCAAAACATTCTCTAAATATTGATTATTACTGGTTCCTGATTTGATGGATATTTTTTAAGGAAAAAATCTCAGCCATGAGTCGAAATTTTGATCAATACCAGGTTTTGATTGTCTCTAAAAAAGTTGTTTAGTAAATGAAGGGTCTGTAACAATTCAAATTTTGATTGTTAGGTACTAGTTTCTTGATTTGCTGAATTATTTTTCCAGGACTAAAGCTGAGGGGCCCCCACACAACTGAATTCTAGAGGCATCGCTAAAAATAAATAAAAAACTAAATAAAAAAATAAGCTCAAGATATTATTAAAAAAAAAATCGAAAATTCAGTTTTGAAAGTTATCCAGTAGGCCATGCAACATAGGGTTCGTACTGTTCGTAGGCGAATTAATTCTCAGAAAACTGGAAATGGTTTTGATTTTTTAATTAATATCAAAAAAAAAAATTAAATGAACTCAACGTCAACAGAATTTGCTGCGTTTTGAAGTAGCAGTTGACTGAAGCAATTAGTCCAATTCAAGGTCATCGTCATCCAGAAGGACAAGGTCTTCCAGAACGTCCTCTTTGTCAGGTAGCAATATTTAGTCATTATTGAAGTGTTCTTCATCGATTTCATCTGGGTGTGTTAAAGCAAGATGCTCCTCTGCAGTTATAACATGTTGGGGAACATTTCATTCTCTGCTTCCTGCAACCACAAGCATTTCGACACCCCTCAAACATTTGGACGCCGTTTTATTAAGCAAATTTTGCGGGGTTTGTTCGTCTGTTGATGTTACTGATAGTAGCCCAAGCTTAGTAATTATCTAACCCCATTGAGGTGAGTCCATCAAATGACCATTCCACAAATCAATTTGTAGGAAAGCCCTTATTGTATACAATCTAGCAGCTTCTTCAGTTGGAGGAAAGAGTAGCCAAGTTGAAAGTATTCTGTACTAAGCATTCCGTGTCGTCAGCTTTTCAAGCAGAACTGAATGGGAATCAAAAAGCAGGACCGTATACAGACGGGTTAAGGACTGCGGCTGGTACCGGAGCAGGGGTATACTCCGCCAGCGATAGCAATCACTAAGCGCTGGGGGAGCATGCCTCTGTTTTTCAGGCAGACGTATATGCTCCAGTACGCGACCAGAATAAGATTAAACTTATCTGGGTGCCAGGAACAGAGGAATCGAAGGAAATGAAAAAGCTGTAGAACTCGCAAAGACAGGATCAGAGACAGAACTTCAGAGACGGCATCAATTTATAGAAGAGTGAAACTTTCCTAGAAATGCATCGTTTAGGAGTAATTAGTAAAAACTAATAAAAGTCAGCATATGTCCAGATTATTGGGATAACCGGTATAGAGCAAGAGCAGAAAATTTGAGCAAATTTTAAAAAACCCTTTTCACACATGAATGAAAAGAATAAAACCATTTCCCGCTTTCCGAGAATTAATTCGTCTACACATTCGGCCATCGGCCTATGTTCCCTGGCCTACAGAAATAATGGATGGAACTTGTCGGTGGAGTACAGATAGTACAGAAGGTACGATGGTTTTTAGTTTTGGTGCCTGTGTGTGTACTAGTAGGTGTCAGTTAACCAACCAATTTAGCTGAAAATACGCAAGAGGAATAGTGGCTGACTTGAAACATTTCAAATATTTTTTTCGTTTGACTTGTTTCTACAGTGTGCGCCATAAAGTTGGGTACATATGGGAAAATTCTTAATTATAACTTTTTTGAAAAAATTTTTTTTGGCGATCGTTAGGGCATGTCCGATAACCAAAAAATCGATTATGACACATGTCATGCGATTATCGGTTTAGCGGGAATTTTGAAAAAAGTTGATATTGATGTCGAAAAACGGGTAAATTTGGCAAGATATCAAAATTTTTTATAAGAAAAAGTTGTTCAGAATCCAAAAAGAACTCCACATGTCGATTTTGAAGCAAATCAGAGAAAAAAAATAAAACTATTTATTTTACCCATACCATTAAATGGAAAATCGAAAATATTAATTTTATTTCAAAAATAGCTTTATTCAACTGTGCCCATGTCCCTTTTTGCACATTTCTTGGTCATCAGAAAAAAAATAACATGAAATGTGTCATAATCGATTTTTTGGTTATCGAACATGCCCTAACGATCCTCAAAAAAAGTTTTTTGGGAAAAGGAATAATTAAGAATTTCCCTATATGTACCCAACTTTATGGCGCACACTGTATAATATTGTCTCATATTGTTCTTAATAAACTTGTTTTTTAAATTGATTTTTATATTAATTTGACTTTAAAAAACTGAGACAGGGCCCCAAAACTTTTTTTGCGTCGGGCCCCAAAGGTCCTAGATTCGCCACTGGTGAGTCTGTAAGATTTTAGAAACTCTACCCCAAGACTGCTTCTCCTTCAAGTCAAGCTGGATGTTAATGTCGAAATCTGACAGGACTCTAGACAATTTAACAAATCAGCTTTGTTCTCATGAGAAGGCATTATCAGACAAGAATAATGAAAGTCATCAGGAGGCGTTACTTGCAGAAAAGAGAAACAGCTCGACCAATAAGAGAAAACTAATTTGCAATTATTGCAAAAGTCTCATAAGGTCATAAGGTCAAACAATATAGGTACCTATTAAATGGAAAGAAGATGGTAGACCTCCAAAACCAGAAACCTCAAATTCAAGAAATAACAGAACACAGAAAAATAGGGATACAAACATGATGTTAGTTGCCTTAACAAGTAGTGTCTTATTTAGCAAATATGAGGAGGATAGCTGGTTTGTGGATAATGGGGCTACAAGTCATATTACAAATCGAGGTAATATCTTTGAAACATTTGAATATTTTCAAGATACACACACTATAACGACAGCGAATAGAGGAACGATTAGAGCAGTTGAAAAGGAAACATTCTGATACAAACAAAAGTTCAAGACAGAGAAAACGTTTTGACGCTATTAGACGTATGGTACGTTCCTCTGATTAAAAATAATTTATTTACGATTTTACATGCGCAAGATTTACAGCCTACATCAAAGCTTACTTCAAGCACTAAAACATGCAGTTTTATAGTTGGTGGTAGAACCATACTGACAGGTGAAAGAACTAGATTTGGAGGAATGTACAAACTAGCATTGCAGATCATAAAGCCAAAGGAAACAGCTCAAATCAACATAGTTTCAAATGATAACTTAATGCAACTATACCATGAACGCTTTGGTCAAAACAAACGATACATCGGAGCTATTTTGAGTCGTGAATTTGACCTCAAAGTGACAGACAGAGAAATATGTGAGGGTTGTATTTATGGTAAAATGCACAGGAAAAAGTTTGGAACGAGAGAAAGAGCAAAGGTACCAGGAGAACTCTTACACACAGATGTTTGTGGGCCTTTTGAAAAATTCAAAAGTGGCTATAGATAGTTCGTGCTCTTCAAGGATGATTTCAGTCGTTATCGCTATGTTTACTCTCTGGAAGAAAAATCTAAAGTTGCGGAAAAACTAACAATTATGTTAACTGAAGTAAAAACAGTAGGACAAGAACTACTCTTAGAAAATGGTGGAGAATTTGACAATGGTCAAGTAAGAAAAATTTTACAAGAAAGTGAAATCAAACAAACTCGTAATGCCTTATACACCAGAGTAAAACGGTTGGGCAGAGCGAGATAATCGTACTATCGTTGAAACTGCTAGATCCATCATGCATAATAATGAAGATTTTTCACAACTTTTCTGGGCTGAAATAATAAATACATTGGCGTACCTTTTGAACCCAAGTAACAGGTTATTTGACGTAATATTACGTTAAAAATGTTCTACCTGACGTCGCCATGCGACGTCCGTAGGACTTCCTGACGACGACCAAAATTCGACTAAAATAGGGAATGAAATTTCAGTCGATTCGACGTCGGGATCCGAACTTTGAGTCCTTAAGCCGACCTAAACACTATGTAATTTGACGTTGGTAATGCTATACCATTTCCTACTTGAAAAGTCGGGAAGATCTAAACGAAACAAAAATTTACGAAAATTAAGATAACCCTTAAAAAAAGTTGGGTCATTTTATTTTGTGTACCTACATACATTGTTAAGAGTTTAATCAATTTTGGTAAATTTCCGACGTCGAACCAACGTTGGCGGAAAACTTAGTGCCGCATATTTAAATTTAGTCGAATGGCAATGTCCGACCAACGTTGCCTACTATAACAAAGCTTACCTTGCCATAATAGGTTATATGGCGACGTTGTAGCGACGTCCAAAGATAACTTTTAATATTTTAGTCAAAAAAGGACGTCACGCCAATGTTGGCAAATTACTCATCAGCTACTTTAATTTTCGTGGGCGGCTTGCGTGGTCGAAGCATCGTTGTGCCGACGTTGTACTGCGACTGAAGCTGAGAAGTCGTAATACGACTAATATATGAACCTATTCTGACGTTGAAATAGGTGCAAATAACGTTGGACGAGACGGGAAAATGTTACTTGGGCATGGGGCTGGTTATTCTAGTATCGAAGAATAATCTCCATTTGAATTGTGGTAGGTAAAGCCCTCTTTGAAACACATGAGAATTATTGGAACATCCTGTTATGCCCATGTACCAAAGTCAGGAAGAAAGAAAATTGATAAAAAGGTAGTGAAAGGCATACTTATAGGATATGACCAAGATGATGGATATCGGTTTTGGTGTGAAGAATCTGAGAAACTAGTCAGATCGAGAGATGTGATATTCGACGAAAAACTCATAAGTTCAACGTTGCCATAGTTGGAAGACCCTGTTGCAGGAAAGGTACTCCAGAACAAGAAACTAAAGAAAACATTGGACAAGGTGGTGAAGAAGACGATAGTTTGGGGAATCACAGTTTTCCTGACACTGGCTCTGACATCTTAGTAGAATCGCCAGATAATGTTATTTCAGAAGAAGTCCCAAATGTACAGAGTAGACAACTGGGGGATAGAAATCAGATACAAAAGCCTGCCAGGTTTGAAGACTTCCCTATTATGGTTGCTGCAGACATTATGGAAATAGATGAGCCAATTACGTACCAAGAAGCTATGTCAAGTAATAGAGCAAATGACTAGAAAATGGCTATGGGAAGAGAAATGAAGTCTTTAGAGAACTGTGTTTGGAATTTAGGAAAGCTACCCAATGGTAAGAAGTCTATATCAAATAAATGAGTTCACAACTTAAAATACAATCCAGACGGCTCTATAGATAAATTCAAAGCCAGACCAGTTTATTCACAGAAGAAATATCAAGATTATGATGAAACATTTAGCCCAGTTGCTAGATTTGCTACAATACGATCTGTTTTTGTGTCTATCTGCCAATGAAAATTTAAGTCTAAGCCATTTTGATGTATGTACAGTATTTCTATATGGTGTGCTTCAAGAAAAAGTATACATGAAACAGCCAGAAGGTTTCAATCATGGTACATATAGGGTTTATCATCTAAGGAAGAGCCTATATGGACTTAAGCAAGCTCCTAGGTGTTGGAACAGAAGAATAACGGATTTCCTTCTATTCTTTGGTTCCAAACAGAGCGATGCCGATCCATGTCTCTTCATCATGAGGGAAGGAACAGAAATTCTTATTTCAGTTTTATATGTGGACGATGGTCTACTAGCCTCAAGCAATAAGGAAATGAAAAAATATTTTCTATGACAACTACAGATAGAGTTTAAAGTCACTGCATTCTGCATCATATTTTTTGAGTATGGAAATCATGAAGTCGAAGAATGGATCAGTTATCATAAATCGAAATGCATATGCCAAGAAATTGTTGAAAAAATTTGGTATGAACAATTGCAGATCCTACAAAACTCCAATTGTTAAGGATAATTCTCCTTCAGAAGAATCCAAAATTTCAAAATTTTCATATAGAGAGGTTGTTGTAGTATTACTTCACCTGATGTCAGAATCAAGACCAGACATTTCATACGCAATCAGTGTGGCGTCAAGAAGTTTGGAAAATCCAACTCACAAAGACTTTGTCCAAGTAAAGAGAATTTTCGGTTACATTCAAGGAACACTCAATGATGGTATCACTTACAGGCCGAGAATCAGAAGATATCACCTACAAGGTTTTAGTGATGCTGATCATGGAGGGGATAAAAAAACAGGACGCTCCACAACAGGAGTGGTATGTGTTGATGCTGGAGGTGCTATATCTTGGATGACTCAGAGACAACCTTCACTTGCCATTTCTACAACCGAAGAGAACAAGAGATCGTTGCAGCTAGCGAAGCTTCAAAAAAACTTGTATGGTTGAAAAAATTATATGGAGAAATAATAACACTGAAAGAAATTCCAGAGTTATTAGTTGACAACGAAGCAGATATTCTATTGGCACAAAATCCTATGAACCACAAGAGAACCATAAGCACATTCAGATTCGATATTTCTATGTAGAGAGCTTGTCTTAGAAGAAACTTTGAGTGTACACAAAACGTCTACAGAAACTCAAGTTGCTGTGCTATTATATGAGACGAAAGCCTTGTTCAAACCAAGACATGACATTTTATGACGTGACAATATGGGCCTAACCAAGATTTCTAATGAGGGAAGATGTTGAAGAACATTCTACATCTTTATGGAAGTCTTGAGACCAGTCATTTATTTTTTATATTTTAAAAAAGTGTATGACAGAGTGCCAATAATTAATTAATTACTTTTGTATTAGTGTATCAAATATATTTCGTATTTTCCTCTCAATTTGAATCATGGTTTCTCAAACTTCACCACTTGTTATTTGTGAAGGATCCCTACATGCAAACACTTCTACAATCTCGATGTATTATCTATTCACAATCCGATGTCCAAAGGTAAAGTTAAAATTTATTACCTTTCAGTGCTATTTGATAGGGAAAGGTGATAAATTTACCTTTACCTTTGGACTACGGATTGTGAATAGGATATAGGATACAGTTGTTGAGAATATTCAGATGAAAATGGAAACAAAAAAAATCTCGTTCAAAATTCAAATTGCAAAAAAAAATCCAATTCCTTTCTTGTTTCAAAGTAAAATTACTTTCCTCCGTGATCAATTTCGAATCCAATTTAGTATTCCAACAACAGCGTTGTCGAGAAAAAAATTATCACCCTGTATCGCAATTTAAATCAATGCAAAGGAGATAGAGAATGAGATTGATGTTCACCCCCTCGGTGTATGTGTGGCGCTAGAGGGTGGCGGCACCCCTGAAGGTGTGTGTGCGTGTAGTGAGCGTATGCCCTAAGTGCGTTCATTAAATGCTGTCGGTGTATTTGCTTATTAAGCACCCCCCGCGTAAGTAAAAAGGGAACTACTATCCGTAGTAATAACGTTGGCTGGGGGGGTTGGGGGATGATGGATTATCTTCTCCACCAATGACTCAAAGAGGGGATGAGTGGATTGGTACAAGGTACCTGTCTACTAAAAATTGCTGATATCAAAAAAGTAAAGAAAGATATGTATAATGTGCTTGCAATCTGATCAGTTTTTTATTTTCATTACAAGCAAAATAAAATTAGGATTGGATAGCTAGAACAGTTTGCAAGGAAACAGAGAAGCGTTTTATTTGTAAAATCTCTGGCCGTTGTTTAGTGGTACATCTAGTATGGCTTAAAAGTCTTTTTGCAAATGAAATGATGAAATAATATACCTACAAAATGACCCCTATCAAATAGAGAAGTGGATGTCGCTTCCAGACACACTGAAAGTTACAGTCAAATATTTTCATGTATTTTAACTTCTGCATCGACTCTAGTAGACATCCCTAAAATTTCAAATCGATATCTATTTGAATATTTCTAGAGCTTGGTCAGTATAATCTGTTGTGGTCACCCTGTATATGTATATGCAGGAAATTGTTGTGAGTTCCAATGCAGAATAATAATTTCCAGCTACGAACAATATCAAAACACACATGGACATTTTTTGTAGCTTCCAGATTTCATTCCTGCAGTCACATAAAATATAAATTCATAAAATGTATTACTTTCTCACTGCCTGAAAATTCCGACATCGATTTTCCCAGACAGGAAAAGTTGAAGGAAGTACATTAAAAATAAAGGAAATGATTTTCTTTTTTTCCAGCGTTTTGTGCGCCTGAAATGAAATATTCTACTCGTTAACGGTAACAGCCCCCGGGACGGTGAATGGTGAAGGAAAAGTAACGTAATCAATATATATATTTTTTTGTTCCTAGTTGCTTTCAGTTGGTAATAAAGCCTAATAAAAAGGAAAGCCTTTCAGTTTTTTTTTATGCACAGAGCCTTGAATTTAATATTATTCGCTAGCCGGTAGAATGATTTTGCAAACAATTTAATTTAAAAAAAATACATATAGGTACATATTCTATTTAAAAAAAGAAAACAAAGATTCTCTCCCCCATTATAAATTATGTATCCTCGCTAAAAAAAATAAAATAAAAAAAGCAAAAAGCCCCTGGATGTGCTTGTGCATCAGCTCTTGTCCGGTGGGATAGCAGCGGCGTTTTTCCCTTTTACTCCCCCGAGGGAGGCGGATTTGACATGGTGGAGCAACGACGGAGTATTGATCGGAGAGTGGCCTCCTGCTATCGCAGTGGCGGATGTAGAGATATTTTTATAGCAGGCAAAAAGTATCTGAAATCGACTCGACTAAAAAACAAAATTTAAATTGTAGTTTCTGAAAATGTACGGATTGTAACTAACCAATTTTCTGAAACCGTCAGTCGTAAGTAGTCAGAAGTACCTAATAGAAATATGGCACATCTGAGCCTGTTCAATGGTTTAAGGCTCAGAAAGTTGAAGTGCCAGATGATAATAATGATATGTGATTTCTGAGTTCTATCACCCTTTTTAGTTTATAGGCTTTTCAATCTCCTAACATTTCAGATTTCAGCTATCATTCCATCTTCACCTGACGATTTTGATGAGATCATTTTCAGGTCGTCTGTCCAGCGAGTAGGAGGTCTTCCTTTTGTCGGCTTTTGGTCTCCACTCAATGAGTTTCTTCGTCCATCTGAGTCCTCAGACCTTGCGACGTGGCCTGCCCATTTCCGCTTTACTTTTGCGATACGTTCTACAATATCGTTCACCCCCAGTTCTTAAGCGGATCTCATTATTCCTTTCTCGGTCTTTTGAAGTCACTCAAAGCATGGATCTTTCCATTCGTTTCTGTACTCTCAACTTGTATGCTGATACTTTGGTGAGAGTCAATGTCTCCGCATCATAAGTTATTACTGGGAGAACGCACTGGTTGAATGCTTTTCTTTTCAGGGATATTGGAATGTCAGGCCTAAACACATCCCTTATTTTACCGAATGCTACCCATCCCAAGGTTATTCTATTCGTCAACTCGCATATTTGGTTATCTCTGTGAATTCTCATCTCATGTCACAGCTATACGCATTTTTCGACTATTTCTAAGTTATTATTGCCTATCAGTATTTGCTCACTAAGAACCAAATAAGTCATCATTTTGGTTTTGGACTACTTCTTGCGTGGAACTTTGAAGCTCCTGGAGCATTTCATAGGCTTCACCCAGACTCCCTGATATTAGTAGGACAATATCATCTACAAAGCGAAGATTATTAGGGCTTTTCCCATCGATGATTATTCCTCTTCGCTCCCAAGACATTTACTTAAAAGCATGTTCGAGAACTGTGTTGAACAGCTTGGATGACATATAGTGTCACCCTGTCGGAGTCCTTTTTTGATTTTAATTTTTCTGGTGGTCGGTGCATTTCCGTTTCTATATGTTTTCAATAATTTTGCAACATCGGTGATCAACTCTATACTTTCTTGTAGTGATCTCAAGATTTCAGGAAGTTCCACTGTATCGAACGCTTTTTGAAGTCTACAAACACCAATATCACAGGAAAGTTGTATTCAGTACTCTTTTCTGTAAGGGTTTTGAGACATTGAAGGTAATCGTTGGTACCGAACCCAGAGCGGAAACCAAAGTGTTCCCGAGACTGGTAAAAGTCCAATAAAGCGTCTTATCAATTTTCTTGCTTCATTGCTTTCTCAATCCTTTGATTTTCTTCATTACTACTTTCTTACCTGCTTCTAAAAGTTTTTATGTTTTTATCAACGATGTTGTTCATCTAGAAAGGTACTTCTGATTTGCCTTCCATAACTTTTTCCAATGACCTTCAAAATTCCATACACTTTTAATTGATGAAACTCAAAGCTTCAGCCTGTTATTGAGCAACTTACCACTTCTAGATCCAATTTCTCGCAAAAATCGTTAATAGAATACAAATTTTCTTGTTCTAGAAGTATCTATGTAGAGTTTCTTTTATCTGCTCTCTTATTTTTGATCATAATAGTATTTTGTTAGTTTTGTTACTGAGAGAAATTATGATGAACGTGAAATGCAACGTGACGGTCGACGAATAAGCCTCAGGGATAGAATAGGAAATGAGGTCATTCGTAAGAAAACAGGGGTTGATGATGTCCTAGAGCGAATAACAACAGCAAAATGGAGAAGGGCAGGCCATATTGCCAAGATTGAACGATGGTGGATGTACCAAGAAAATCCTGGAATAGCGACCGAGAGCAGACAAGCGAGGCTGAGGTCGACCGCCCACCAGATGGACTGATGACGTGAAAAGCATCAACTGAATAACAACCGCACAGGAAAAAAGAGAAATATCTCGAGAAGGCCCATGTCCAACAGTGGACGAACCAAGGTTAAATTATTATGATGATGATGACCATGCCAAATCTGCTTTTATAAATTCACGCATTTGTCCACTTTATGTCATTTGACACCAGAAAAGCAATGAGAAGGAAACTCAAATGCAACCACACTTCAAAAATATCTTTCAGAAAATCGAAAAAAAAAAAAGAATTTAATTACTGTTTCAATGTGTGAAAATTACCTTCAAATTGAATACAGATATATATGATATATAGCGTCAATATGTTGGTACAACTAATATGTTTTATGAGATATAATGAATACCGATAATTTCTAGTAGAAAAATTTAGAAGCACCCTCATGCGTATAGTTCTTCTCGAAAAACAACAACGAGAAAGATAAAGTTAAGAGTCCGTCTGGCGTGTAAAATCGAATAAAAAGTTAGTTCCTCGTGGTTTGATTCTGGAATAGAAACTTTACACCCTCGCTGATAGAATAAGGGATCGAGACCCTCCCTAGTTTTTGTTGAGGTGAAAAGTTGTGACAATATTTTAAAATATTTATTTTACGATCACGCCAATGGATTTATGAAATATCTGGAAAAAATTCACAATACATTCTGTATTATTTAGGGTTGATTAAAACACAGTTTGACGTCAATTAGAGCCTCGAAAATAAAAGTCAGTTATGTAGTCATTTTTACGCAATAATGCCTACTTTTCACCCATCGTTCCGTTTAATGCAATATCAAAACGAGGGCCCCGGTTAATTGGCTGGGGAGTTTCATCATTGTGGAGCGAATGCTTCCTGTTCCTATCCCAGATTTATTCGACGATTATAATTGGCAACAATCACTCCGAGTTGGTAATTGATTTACATTTTCTCGAGTTTCGCTAACAGTCTAGTGAAAATTCTCAAAACGGAAGTATTCGAGTAAAAATAAAATTTGTTAGAATAACAAAAGACAACGGAGAGTGTCTCATAAATAATCGCACCCCTGGAAGCACAAGAATAAATATATCCCAGGCTTCAAAATAAGTCGTGCGTTGTCAAAAGGATAAAGACCCTTTACCCACGTAACTTGTACCAAAATGGACGGATTATCCTGAATACATACAAACGAGAGGTGTTTGAAAGTGAGGAAGCTTCAAGGACTGAGGATTTTCCTTAAAAATGCAATCCTAGTAGAAAATCAAAAATAAAATGTTTGCCAATATTTCGTATTGCTAAACAAAACATTTACCCAATTTATGGAAGACTGAAGGGACGGCGCCAGGATTATGGAAACATTAGCCAGAAAGGATTACGAATATCAGGTTTATGCCATCGGCTGAAAACTTTTGCACCAGGGGCTAAAGAAAGAATGTTACTTTGTGAAGCGTTTAAACTTTAATAGATTCTTGTTTCTGGAAAAGTAATGCTACTACCGTGGATTTATTAATATTTTATCCATAGGTACTTAAATTTTTCTTCTGAATCTTAGAATCAATAATCTTTCTTCTTATTATTTTTCGTTTAATATATCTGTAGAATTTTATCTCTCCTGTGTGGAGTTCGTTTTAATTGAAGTCCACTGGAAAATCTTTCATTTTTCTTTTTATAATGATACACATATCACATCTCTATTTGGTTTGTCTGAACTTTGCTTTGCCTGTTCTGGAACAAGCAAAGCAAAATTCAGGCAAAGGGACCTTGAGCTTTAGTACATAGACTTGATTTCAAAGAGAACTCTATACACGATATCATTTGGACCTCACACGCCTTGGCATTATGAAAACAGAAAAAAATTGAAATGTGTAGAAATTGCGACTATAGCAATTATTGCTCATAATTTCTTCCTAAATCTCCACTGGCGCTAAATTTCCTCTCCATGTCGATTAGTACAAAGTGAAGGGTCGTAATAAGGGGGGGACCTCATTCCCATAACAAAACACAGTCGGAGGGTTAGAATCGCCACCCTCATTTCAACCAGACGAGCACTCGCTAACTGTCCAATTATAAAGTGATCACTTTTAACATTGATGCGAATCGGTTTTGCATCACTAATTCGCCCATTTTACATTTTACTGGGGCATGGGACATCAGAAATTAATTGGTGTCGATCAAACAAATAGAATTTTGGCGTTGAATTTTTGAAAATTAGATTTCGAATTGGAATAATTGGAGATGGCGATAATTTTCGGAAAATCTCATTCTAGTAATTTAACGCTGGAGTTTTTCTTTTGGTTCATATACGCTATTTACAACTGATTGCTTCTAATTCAAAATATTTGTTCGAAAATACTCCAAATTAAACCTTTATTTTTGCAGTGAATTGACTTAAAAGGCCTCATGTGAATTAGACATTGGCTTTTATTATTCCAAACAATACAAATCCACCCTTTAGCAGTAAACCCCACACCGACAAACAATGGCTCGCATTATAGTAAATAAACCACATCCAGCAGTCGGCAGATATAAAAACAAGCCAAACTAGGGGGAGAGCATTTTGTCAGAGTCCAAATACACAAAGTTAATCCAAAATCCGTTTCTGTCAATAATAAACAGAGTAAATTGCTATTGACTATGCGTGTATGTGTGTGTAAATTTGGGTTTTTTTGATGAGAGCAGTGCTATTAATTTGGTTAACATTTCAAGTATGCCTTACCTAAGCGGGGACAATGCCAATAGCAATCAAAGATGCTAATCTCGACTGAGGGGGAAGGAAAACTCATAACAAAATACTCACGAATCACGCGAAGGCTTTTGATAAAGATTCTTGAGGGGTGCGATCATGCAACGTCATCGGGTTGGTGCAGGTTGCCCAGGCAACATGCCATCCGGATTTGCTCAGTTTTAATAATTTAATTCTGGGAATATTTTAAAAATTAGCGTGAGTAGATGCTACAGCTTCCGGATTTTCTAGAGATGTTACACAGAAAAATCAGAGAATTGGAAAAATCAAAAAGGTAATAATATCTTTGACTGCAAATGCCAAAAATTCTCTCCTGGGTTGCACAATAATTTCATTGTAGAATGTAGAATTCTATGGCATGTTCTTGAGAATCTTGAATTTGTGAAAGTCTAGCTCCAATACTGGACAAGGCCTGCATCCATGTCTAAATGCAAGATGACTTGTTGATTTGTATGTCTCATGATATGATTTCGCTTAGACATGAAGCGAGGCTTCTCATGTTTTAAAAACTGAATATTGAATTGTTGATTGATCTTCGGTTACTTATTTGATGAAGAGGAGTAGCTTCAAAGTTTTCAATACTTTGAGAACTCTGAAGAATCCGATCCCCAAACCTCATAGCGTTAGAATGAGAAATCTGAAATGCACAACACATGAAACTTTTAAGATTCTGAAGGCCCTGTGCCTGAAGATTGGTTTTTTAAGATTTTAGATCGTAGAACGACGCTGCCTGAAGACAAAACTGAAGGCTGAAGTCTTCAAAAAATCTAGACTTCCAAGACTTTGAAGACTTCAAAGCAGTGGCGCACCCAGGTTTTTCATTTGGGGGGGGGTTTTAATAATGATCAAGGTTCATCGCAGGCAGGCGCTGCCGTAGGCCGGCCGCCATAAGAAGATTTTTTTTTCGGATGTCATGCCCAAAAACGTTTATTTTAAGCCTTCGAAAAATAACTTTTTGTAGGTGATTTCCATCAAAAAACAATTAAAACGAACGCTCGCAGGAAAATAGCTGCGCGGAAAAAAGCTATTGTCACCGCCACTGTTTTCATAATCATGTGTATTTAAAAGAAAGAGAGTTTCCTACATGGTTGCAAACATCCTAAATTCCGTCTCCACCAATCAAATAATGTTCACAAATCACAAACATTGCTGACCATTCGCAAAGGAATCGTTTTGCGCGCTTGGTGGAAATACACCTTTACCATGACCGCGAATGGCAGCAAATATCCAGTAAGTTCCCCAAAATTTTGTAGAGGGCGCGAGTGAACTGGAGTGCTTTCAATTTTGGCGGTAAATGTCAATAGTTTTAAACCGTTTAACTGAGTAGAAGGAAAGATGACTAAATACTAACAATGGACAGTGAATAAGTTAAAATGCCTTCCAAAACCTTAGCGAATATTTTCAAAAGTGTCAGCGTCAGCCGAGGCGTCAGCTTGTCTTAAAACCACACGTCAAACTAAACTTTTGAGACGTTTTCTCGCGTCCACTTTTTTAAAACTTGTTCAAAACTGTTTTGAAACAGTACACTTGGCCGAACATAAAACTGATACAGGCAATATATATTTTCTAAATTTGCCTAATGTGAGACGAGAGTCAGGCTTAACAACAAAAAGTCTCTTCTGAAAAACCTAGGTCAGATAGTTTTCGTCAATGTCAAAGTAAACGCAACATGTTTTTATGTTATGATTGGTTTAAACATGACACTGACTTGACTCTTTTAGTCAGTTTTGAAGTGATAAGAAAGGTCGGTTTACACAATACCACATAATAAGAGAAGGCGTACTAGTTTTATGATTGGCCAAGTGTACATTCTCGCGATAAACTCATGACGTCACGTCAAAATTGGTTCAAACCGTTTCGAAATACAATCCAATCCACGTTTTCAAACCATTTTCTCGCGCCGAGAAATTATGACGTCATGGTGACATTACTATTTACGCGCCAAAATTTGAAGAGCTCCAAGTACAGTAGCGCCCTTTACAACTCAACTGTCAATAATATTACATACCATCACGATGTACGATGTAGGGCCAGGTTGCCAGATTTCCATGTCCTTGGTCTCGATGCCAGATTTCAGTAATTTCGCGTAACGTAAATAGGCTTTTTTTTAATATAAAATGGAAAGTTTGTAGGTACCTACCTATTAACCAAAATCGCAAAAAGAAAAATTTTTGCCGGAAAATTCTTTGTACCAGTGCTAAATTTCGGGGGGGGGGTTAACCCCCAAAACCCCCTCCTTGGGTGCGCCACTGCTTCAAAGATTTTAACATCTTCTTAGTGTGTTTCATGTATCATAGGACTAAAAAATAACAAAGATTCTATAGACTATACAGGGTGAATCAGGTTTGACTACAAACATTTTAACACGTGAAATATGGTCCATTTTGAACAAAACAAGCTTATACAACATGGGGTCCAAACTCAACCATTTTTCAGAAAAAGGCCTTTGAAGTTTTGACGAATATTTGAAAGTAAGAACATTTTAATCATTATGAGATGTAAAAGAAAAATAGTTTATTCAATCATTAAGTAATTATGCATTTTCAGTCAACAACAATAATAATAAAAAATTGAAAAAACTATGACAATTTTACTCATAATTCGGTATCTAAACATCTGGCAATATAGCACAAAAAAAATAGGTGGTGGAACCTTGGTTGAACTGATCTGATCGATTCCTGATTTGTCAGGTCTTGTTATGTCCATTAGTTGAAGTATAAAGCATAATTCTTTCCTTTTTGAGAATAAAATATTCGCAAACGTCGAATATGCAGATACTTACGATGGATCAGAAGGGATATGACTATGTTTTATTGTATTAAATCTCGCACTGCCAGATTCAAATACGCACTGCTAGATTTAATCTCGCACTGCTTGATTTAAAGACGCACTGCGAGATTTATTCTCACACTGCTAGATTTAAAGACGCACTGACAGATTTATTCTTGCACTGTCAGATTTTAAGACACACTGCCAGATTTAAATCAATTAGGTACCGCTACAAGATAAGCGTTATTGCAACTCAGAGTGGTAGTATTTGCCGTGGTTTTTGGGTTCATCCATTCCAGTTATATTGACATTAGCGCCAGACACTTGAAACGTGTTTTGAAGGACTGAAAATTGTACAGAAGAAAACCTTACTCCAACAATCCAACTGAAATACTGGACTTTATCAGGAACCAGTTAGAGACAAGCTTTCAATTACATGGATATAGATGGATGCATCTAAAATGTCTACAAGCTGGTTTAGTAGTTCGTCGAAATACAGTAAGACTCTTACTGAAAGAAATAGATCCAGTGGGAGTGTCTTTGCGCAGAAGACGACGACTGCGAAGAATGCAATATTTCAATAAGGGGCCAAACTTCTTGTGGCATATACAGGGTTTCCGTTTTAAGTGATACCACTATTGCTATCTCCGAAACGGTAAAAGATACGAGGTCGGTTAAATTAGAAAAAAGTTGCCTTTTTTGATGCCCATTCAAGATTCGTTTACAGTTTTGTCAAATTCCTTTTAGTTTAGGAAATACAGGGTGATTTCTAAGAAACGCCTAAAACTATTTCATCAATTATTTCACAAACTATTGATTTTCGGGAACAATTTAAATTTGAAAGTTTTATAATGTTTATTGCTTTACAACATGGCATCTTCAAATTTCAATTTCGACGTTTTGTGATCGAGCTACCATCATCAACTTCATTTTTTCAAATACGGACCTGGATTTTTTATGTCATTTTTAGAAAGCGCCCTTTATTCTTCTTTCAACAATATACCTCTTTAAGTATGATTGGCTGACGTTTCTGCTCGAAAAAGTGATCATCAGTGATTTTTACCAAAATTTTACCTTGATTAGGTTAGTTATAACAAAGACGGTCTAACAAGTACTATATTCCTTTATTATTTAGAACAAAATTAACAGAATAATTTTGAATGAACACTTAAAATTATCTAATTGTGAACAATAATTAAAATAATTACTTAAAAACTAATTACGTACATACATATTATTGTAATTTCACAAATTCAGGCATCAGTGATATGGAATATAAATAAATTTCATCAAAGAATGCCTTGAAAAAAATTAGATTGACAGCTGTGCAACATGTCAAACATTTCTTTATTATTTATTCATTTTATAATAATTGTTAAATGAATAAGAGTACAGTGATTTTCATTATGGAGTTTACGAAAATACCAGAGACATTAGAAGAATTCAAAGAGAGGATAAGGGCTGCATGTGCTAGAATAAATAATAGTTATGTAAACTTTGTTTCACCAGGGTTCATACTTTTGACATAATTTGCCTTTTTTTTTAACAAATAGAAATCGACTGAAAGAAATCAATGACGTCAAAAACGTTCGTCGGTTCTTAAACCAGAAGTCATTCATAATTTGTCAAAAAAATTGAATGTGTCATAATATGAATAATTAATCTACGACAACCTTTTTTTTTTTCAAGTTTCAAGGTCAAGTAGTCAAGTACGAACCATGGTGAAACGATCTGTATTTGTATACCAAGGCCGCGAAATGCCTTGGTTGCTTGCGGCCGAGGCAAGATAGTCTCGAGAATGCTGCAAAGTTTCGCGGTTATGGTGTACACACCACGTAAGGTGTGGCGGCCGCGAAATTGAATTTCGCGGACGACGGTTGCATGAAAAACAATACATATTAAATAATATTCAAAAAAAATTTTTTTGAAAAATTGCAGATGATGCTTAAGGAATAATGGACTTCAATTTGAGTACCATCGTCACCAAAAGTAACTGGGACAGCATCACATTAGCTCTTGTCCTATTATATGCATTTTATTGTCAAATATTTGTCAAACTATGAATTAAATGCATTGAAATGAATGACAGTAGAATTAGTCCAGGAGATTAATATGCATTATTTGTGTCCCAGATACTTTTGGTGACGATGGTACATATTTACAATAATAATTAATTTCTAAGTCATTATTTTCGATATTGTTCATAATTAATTAATAATAATTCTAAGTGTTCTAAATAAAAGGAAAAGAGTCCTTGTTAGACCGCCTTTGTTACAAATAACGAATTGCAGGGCCGAATTAAGGTAAAATTTTGGTAAAAATCACTGATGATCACCTTTAAAAGCAGAAACGTCCGCCAATCATACTTAAGAGGTATATAGTTAAAAAGGGAGCTTCCTAAAAATGACATAAAAAATCCAGGTCCGTATTTAAAAAAATGAAGTTGATGATAGTAGCTCGATCACGACACGTCGGATTTGAAATTTGAAGATGCCATGTTGTAAAGCGATAAAAATTATAAAACTTTCAAATTGAAATTGTGTCCCAAAAATCAATAGTTTTGAAAATAATTGATGAAAAAGTTTTAGGCGTTTTTTAGAAATTACCCTGTATTTCCTAAACCAAAAGGAATTCGGCAACACTGTAAACGAGTCTTGAATGGGCATCAAAAAAGGCAACTTTTTTCTAATTTAACCGACCTCGTATCTCTCACCGTTTCCGAGATAGCAATAGTGGTATCACTTAAAACGGATACCCTGTAGATGGTTACGATAAATTAAAACCTTACGGTATTGCCATAAGTGGTTGTATTGATGGATATTCACGTCACATTCAGCCTTATTCACGTGTCCGCTTGTTTATTGAAATTTTCCAATATTGGATATTGAGATATTTCAATATTGAAGAGATTTCTTATTCCCATGTACCCCTTGAAAACGGGATTGTTGGAAATTGGAAAACTGTTCTTTAATTGAATAAGTTGAGGCGGCAACACTGTAAAATTGTCAAGAACATTTAAAATGTAACCTCACATTTTGTTGTTTATGTTTATGAGTTAATTTATTTATTTTAGTACCTGATTTTGCTGACTTCGATTGGAATTTAACATAATTATTTCTTCGTCAGTTATTTGAATTTATTGGCAATTGACATCTTGTCCTGTGGCTTTTTGATAACTGTCCTGAGCATAAAAATGCATTGCTTTCAAAATAATCACAGATTTTGGGATGCAATGCGGATGTTCCGCATTTGCATCTGGAAGAAATTGCCCGATTTCCTCTATTAGAAATTTTGCAGTATTTTTTGAAAATTTGTAGATGTTTTCAAAAATATGTTCTGACAAATCCAGAGGGTTGCTTGTCCCCCGAAGGTTCCTCTTTTTCTCATTGTGTTCAAGTTTAAAAAGTATAATACGATCATAGTTATCCAAGGCATTCTGCTTGTTGATTTTCTTAATTTACGATTTTTTTATAAGCTCATACCACTCACCAGGAATAAAGAGCTTCCCGAGCTTCCTTACTTTCGATTCTCTTCTTCTAATGCTGTAATTAGCAACCGAAAATTATCCATATTGGAATTGAAATAGTTATTTTCCTAACGAGTGCGAAAAGTAGGTAGGTATCATTTTTCCATACGCGATTCTCGTCCTTTGGATAGCAATCGAGTGTGGAAAAATTACTTTCCGCAAGTGTTAAGAACACAATTTTTCCTACGAGCAGACAATAAAAAACCCAAAAAAAATACATGAATCTATAATATATTAAACAATTCACAACATTTTTGATTTTTTATTAACAAATTTTGATAGTGAATGTACAATTTTCACTCTAAATTGTTAACCTAACACAAAAACCAATAGATTTCCAATATCCAATCTGATAAGCCGGTGCCTGAACCACCTGCTTACAAAATATGAAACACTGAAAACTGTTGTGGAAAATATGGTACACCTGAATAAGAAATTCGATATCAATTTCAATAACCAATATGACATTCAATAACCAATATTCAATCCGACAACTAAGGAGCACCTGAATAACAATCCACCATGTTTTTACAGTTTTCCAATAACCAAGGCAATAACCAATATCCAAGGACACGTGAATAGGGCTGATTATATGGTTAAAAGCTAGTTTTAAAAATAATAATCCACGGGTTATATCTGGTTTCTTTCTAACATCTGTGGCAACATGCGGAGGATGTCCAAGAACCATACGTTCAGATATTTCGTTGGCGCGTCTTTAAATCTGGCAGTGCGTCTTTAAATATAGCAGTGCGAGATCAAATCTAGCAGTGCGAAATCAAATTTCGCACTGCGTCTTTAAATCTAACAGTGCGAGATTAAATCTAGCAGTGCGAGATAAAAATCTAGCAGTGCGTATTTGAATCTGACAGTGCGAGATTCAATACAATAAAACATAATCATATAGTAAAAGATTTTTTTAAAGTAAATTGATATACTTATTTATTTCCACTAATTTTTGTTAAACTTTAACATGTTTCGCTACACTGTAGCTTCATCAGAAAGATTTAGACATAAAAGCATAGCATAAAAGTGAAATTGTCAAATATAAATAAGGTAAAAGCTGGTCTAATTTTATGTTAATCTAAAAAGGTATTATACAATAAATAAATTTAAAAGTGGTGAATTGTTTAAATCTAATTGGTAATTCAGTAAACAGTCTAAATTTTTAAGTTTGTTTATTTCTAGAGATTCTAGAAGATTTAATTTTATCCCTTTGTTTTCATTTACTTTAAAAAAATCTTTTACTAGATAATGAATTTCCACCTTGTAACAGCCGATTCAATAAAAAAAAAACATAATCATGTCCCTTCTGAGCCATCGTAGATACTTGTGTAGGCAGATTCGTTGCAAAATGCTCATTTAGCCGCCAGAATTTACAGGAAAAGATTTCCCAAGAAAACGGAACCCACCTGATGAAAGAAAATTGTGCCCGTTTTACAAAGATTGCGTTCGAATGCAATCGAGTGTGAAAAATCTGCGTGTTGATTAAAGTGTTTTGAGAAGCTTTCAACAAAAATTAATATTTTCATAATAAGGATTTGGCAAGTAGCTGAGTAAGTATTGTCGCGATGCGCTTTCGCCATGGTATACAGAATACATGCCTAAATTTCCAGAATAGACTGCTTAATTCGGGCAAAGAGTTTATCGCGTTTATTCTGGATTATACAAGAGTGGATTACAGATATATGTACAGGGTGTTTGGCGAAGAGTTATTCAAACTTGCTGGGCGTATAGATAGGCCCATTTCGAAGATATTTTATTAATACACTTGTGCCCTTAGCGTCCCCGTTTTTTTTATATCATTGCTTCTGTATTATTCTCAAGAATTTTCCAAAATGGACCTTTCAACTTCTGTAACTTGTTTTTAAATGTTTATAAAAATATTTGTTTCGTGTATTTTTGATCTGCAGAGTATCCTTGATCTAATAAATTAATAGAGCTTACACTGATTATTTCAGTAGTATTTGTGCCCAATTATTACCTTATTAGATCAAGGATACCCTACTGACCAAAAACATACGAAACAGACATTTCCATAAACATTAAAACTTATCTTGAGGGCACAAGTGTATTAATAAAATATCTTCGAAATGGGCCTATCTATACGCCCACCAAGTTTGGCTAACCCTCCGCCAAACACCCTGTATAAAGGCCGGTATTAGTTAGTAGTTTTTAGGTTTAAGATTAGCTTTGATACGTTTTAGATAGTGAATATTGTTAAGAGTTGTGAAGAGTTAAGTTAAGTTAAGTAGTAACGTGGAATACATTATTGTTGTGTTGTGTTAATTGGACTTTGATTTTGAAATAAACGAACCCAATATTCTGTCACGCACCCCAGAGCCATGACATTGGTGTCGGAAGTGAGATATAATTCGAGGACTGCAAAGTGAAATCCGATTGCAGAATAGTGCGGACTACTGCGGATACTAGTGTATGGACACTAAGTGAACACTGGGGCAAGTAAGCAGACAATCACCAAAAGAGACTTTATCGATCGTGTAAATTACCCCGGATGTGACTGTATACCCGATTTTGACTGTGATAGTACATTTTCAAGTAAGTAGGTACTAGAAAATTCTATTTGGAGACCAAGGGAGATATCGAATTTCTGACTTTGCCAACGTATCCGATACATCAATTCAGAAAAAGAATTTAGAGGAATTTCGTGAAAATTCTAGAACATTCACAACATATTTGGAAACCAAGCGAGATATTGAATTTGTGACTTCACTTCAGAAAAGACATTTCAAGAAACATTCTATTCTATTCCAGAATGAAGCAAGTTATCCGATTTGTGACATCACCGGCGTGTTTGGAACTTCAAGCAAAGACCAGGAAAGATATTTGAAGAAAGTGAGGGAAATTCTAGAACATTCTGTATATGCCTATTACGAGACAAAAAGCAAAAATGGAAGAATAAAAAGTTGAAGAACTTCTGCGCAAAATGTTGAAACTTCAAGAAGCCACAGATTTCATCTTGAAAGAAGCAGACGTATGGATGGATAATCAAACCGAACGGACTAGCTTAATTCAACACAAAATTGATACTGGATTGGCACACCCAATTAGCCAACCCGTACGACGTACGCCAGTAGCTAAACAATAAGAAGTGGAGAACCAAATTGAGAAACTGCTTCAAGAGGGAATTATTGAAAAGTCAAATAGTCCATGGTCTGCTCCAGTAGTATTGGTTCCAAAGAAAGATGGAAGTCTTAGATTTTGTGTGGAGTATCGTAAACTTAATGACGTCACCAAGAAGGACAGCTTCCCTTTTTCGAGGATAGACGATACCTTAACAACTCTATCGGGCTCCAAATGGTTTTCCACCTTGGATCTTAAGAGTGGATACTGGCAAGTGGCAATACACAAAGATGACAAAGAGAAAACTGCCTTTAGTACCGGAAGCGGGTTATAGCAGTTTAATGTTATGCCTTTCGGATTGTGTAATGCTTCCGCTACGTTTGAGCGACTGATGCATCTAGTTTTGCGAGGCCTCACATGGAGAACTTGCTTGGTATGTTTAGATGGTGTCAGGATCATGGGAAATTCGTTCCAAGAACATCTCAATAATCTGGAAGAAGTTTTTGACCGCTTCCGGAATGCCAACTTATAAATCAATCCAGATAAGTGTTTTCTATTTCAAAAGAAAGTGGAATTCTTAGGTCACGTGGTATCTGAAGATGGCATACAAGTAATGGAAGGAAAGATAGATGATAGATGCTGTCAGGGATTGGTCAAAGCCACGCGACAAACATGAACTGAGGATTTTTGTAGGATTACGTTCTTATTATCGAAGACTTGTAAAAGGATTCGGTAAGATAGCTGCTCCGCCTCATCGATTAAGGGAAGAAAAATCAACATTCAATTGGATCCAAGAATGCCTTCCCGCATTTAGTAAATTGAAAGGAGCATTTTGTACAAGCCCAATGTTGTCCTTTCCCGATCAGAAAGACATGTTGATGATTTTGGACACAGATACAAGCAACACCAGTATTCGAACTGTCCTGCCACAGATCCAAAATTCCACAAGAGCATGTCGTAGAGTACTTCAGCAGAACCTTATCGAAGCCGGAACGAAATTATTGTGTCACCCAGAAGAGAGTTTATTGCCATAGTAAAAGCAGTTGACCATTTCCATACGTATCTCTACGGACGTAAGTTTCTAATTCGAAGGGATCACGCGGCTCTAAAATGACTTTTAGAAATGAAATCTTCCGAAGGACAGCTTGCTAGATGGATTGAGAAATTACAGCAATACGATTTCCAAATTAAACATCAACCTGGAAACCTGCATAAAAAGGCTGACGCTCAGTCTAGACGGCCATGCAAAGAAGACTGCAGGCATTGTCAAAGAATCGACATGTATGAGAAAAACACTGATCTGGCTGTGAAAAGAACGGTCTGATAGATGATGATAAATGGACTACCAAACTACATCTTAAAAAAAATGATGAATGTAGGCCAGAATGGAGAGAAGTGTCGAACAGGAGTTTGATTTACAAGGCGTTGTGGGCTCAATGGAACTCTCTGACCGTAGAAAATGGTTTACTAAAAAGAATTTGGGAAAGTGCCGTTGGAAAATCTACTAAACTAAGATCTCGGGGGCCCATGAAACAGTACAACGTCGGTCTCCCATTTGAAAGAATAGCGATAGATGTTGCCGGACCGTTCCCTGAGTCAGAGCGTGGTAACAAATACATCTTGGTTATCATGAATTACTTCAGTAAATAGCCAGAAGTTTTCGCTATTCCCAATCAAGAAGTCATCACGATTGCCAAGGTGCTAGTGGACGAAGTTTTCAGTAGTCATGGTGTGCCACTAGAGTTGCATTCAGATCAGGGACGAAATTTCGAAACTGCCATCTTTAAGAAAATTTGGGAGATCATGGGAATTCGTAAGACAAGGACAACACCTTTACATCCACGGTCTGATGGCATGGTAGAACGATTTAGTAAGACCAAACAGTGTTTAGTAAGACTAAATAACTGACAAAAGTGGTCGCAAAGAACCAGCGAGATTGGGACGAACACTTGCCTCTATTTTTGATGGTTTACAAAGCAGCTCTTCACGAGTCAACAGGTGAAAGTCCAGCTAGAATCGTTTTTGGAGGGGGACTTAGGTTACCTTGCGATCTGATGTTTGGAATACCTGAAGAAGGATAAAAAGAAATTCGAGATTATGCCGACGAAGTAAGGGCACGACTCCTGGGGATACATGATTTTGCTCGGGAGCATATTCAGCTGGCCAGTGACCAAATGAAGACCAGATACGACTTGAAAGCCAATTCAGCCGGATTTCAAGAAGGTGATCTAGTGTGCCTGTATAATCCAACAAGAAAGAAAGGAGTGTCGCCGAAATTGTTATCAGCATGGGAAGGACCGTACAGAATAGTCAAGAGGATCAATGATTTGGTTTATCGAGTTCCGCGCAACATCAGGAGTAGGATGAAAGTTGTACATCTGGACAGATTGACGAAATATCATGGGCGTGAAGTTGATCGGGACGATCAACATTAGGAGGGGGGCAGTGTCGCGATGCGCTTTCGCCATGGTATACAGAATCCATGCCTAAAATTCCAGAAAAGACTGCGTTATTCGGGCAGAGCGGGATTACTTATCGCGTTTATTCTGGATTATTCAAGAATGGTTTAAAGATATATAAAGGCCGGTATTAGTTATTAGTTTTCAAATTTAAAATTAGCTGTGATACGTTTTAGATAGTGAATATTGTTAAGAGTTGTAAAGAGTTAAGTTGTTTGAGTTAATTAGTGAAGTAACTAGTGTCAGAGTGTGTAGTAACATGGAATAAATTATTGTTGTGTTAATTGGACTTTGATTTTGAATAAACGGACCCAAGATTTCTGTCATGCACCCCAGAGCCGTGATATTGGTGTAAGAAGTGAGATATAATTCGAGGACTGCAAAGTGAAATCCGATTGCAGAATAGTGCGGACTACTGCGGACACTAGTGTGGACACTTAGTGAACAAACCAAAACGTAAACATGTGAAAATAAATAAACTCCTTGCAAAAAAACCTTTTAAATTTACCGGTGTTACCGTTTTATTTACATTTATATCCTGGCAGAGATAATTATCTGTACAATGTTGTCACGTTGTTAACATTTTTCTAAATTTAAATTCTGCCATAACTCCGAAAATACTAACGATTGACTCATGGTTAATAGGACAGTTTTAGCTTGAAATGGGCCATATTATCTCATGTTAAAATACACCCTGTATACTGATGAAGACTTTCAAGATTTTTCGGCTCTGAAGATTTAATAAGGTTTCGACAAGCTTTTTCGATTAAAAACTGAAACCACTTGGAGGTCGAAATCAAAATCAGATCGGAAATTATAATCCCAGATGCTGAAAAGTAACATTGAAAAAATGGATATCTCTTCCTATGTATGGTACCATCAATTAATGTCTGAGGTTCATGATACATATGTCGCAGGCTTATTGTAAAATCAGTCTTATTATAATACGCCTAGGCTTTTTCAATAAGACTAGGCATATCGTAATATTACCCAAATACTTAAGAATTTTACAATTCGACTAGTAATTTCAGTCGTATTATAATACGCCTGCTGCGTGTTAGTCTTATTGTTTAAATGAACCTGCATTAGAATCTGACTAGATGAAATCCGTCGTATTATAATACGACTGACAGTGTGCCAGTCGAATAATATTAATTATTATTGTTGATTAGTTTTATTTCTGTGTAATACCTATTTGTGCCTAAACTGTAGTGAGTATCACGAATGGAGATTATGAAATTGGTATACCATACACGGCTTAATCAATGGTTTTCAAGGGATTAAATCACTGACTGCCAAAGTAGGTAATGAAATAATTGATATTCCAGAAAGAGAAACAAAGATACATTATTATTTATGCTACAGAGACGAAATTTGGGAAAAATACTTTAAACTTTGGTGATTAAGATGTCTCTTTGGCATAGAGAATAAAAAAGTTAGCGTTCAGCACAATATATCGGCCAAAAGGCACATTGAAAGTTTTATTCAATACAATTCACCTGGTGCACTATCAGTCGTATTATAATACGACGGATTTCATCTAAAATGTGTTTTTTTTTAAAGATAAAAGTCAAAATGACATTATGTTGGCAATACAATGTAAAATTGTCAATGCTTTCAAATTTTTTATGTAGAAAAGGCTTGTGTTGCCAACATAGTTACTAAATTTTTGACTTGGGGAATTATCTTTAAAAAAAAAAAACAGACTTTAGTCGGATTCTAATGCAGGTTCATTTCAACAATAAGACTAACACGCAGCAGGCAGAATAAAATTACCAGTCTAATTGTGAAATTCTTAAGTATTTGGGTAGTATTACGATATGCCTAGTCGTATTGAAAAAGCCTATAGGCGTATTATAATAAGACTGATTTTACATTAAGCCTGCGACACATACAATAATATAAAATATACAAACTGAATAAATGGATATTTACCGTATCGTCTGTCTTTCAAAAGGAAAATGTGTTGCTTCAACATTTTCCGAAGTATTGCATTTACGTTTTACAGTAAGCATCCGACAAACTACCTATACTTTATAGAGCTGCTCTATTTACGTCATTTTAATAGTGGGTTCTATAATGTAAAGTGTCTAATTTATTTGAGATGAAAGGATATATTGATTAAAAGACGTATTTCGCGACAAGGAATTATTATTACGATCCCTCTTGCCGCTCTCGTATTACAAGCCAGAACGATTAATCAATTTACTAATCCTCTGATGCCGCTTTTATAGGATGTAATAATAATAAATTTATTATTGTTATCTGTTATATCCGAGTGGGGATATCTAACATGAGACATGGGGAGGATACATGATGTATTCAACTAAATGGAATTTATTTTTATGCGATAAGATGAGTTGATGCCTAATTATAGCTATAGCTTAAATAGAAATCCATTACAGTATTGAAGTTATCTTAGTTCCTAAAGCTTTAAACTATCTGAGTAAAAGGGCCCAGGTTAAAAGTAAATTGTAAAACCAATTAAACAAAACTACGGGAGATGTGTGTTTCAGAGTGCGATAAAGCAGGAGATTCGGCAAAGAAACAAACTAAAACAAGGAAAAGCTAAAAAAAAGAGCAGGCAATTAAAACTGAGAAACAACAAAGAAAAAAGTAGCAGCCTGCAGCTGTGAGAAAAATGGGGAACTATTGTTTTTTTTTTTTAATTCATCTAATAATTTTCCATTTTCCTGCTGTTTAATCTACCTACAATGCCCTGATAAAATGGAAAAACAAACAAAAAATGGGAAAGGACAAAAGTAGACACCTCCGAAATGGTATATGGAATAAAGCTAGAAAAAAAAAAAAAACGAAGAAAAGAAGCGGAAAAATACTAAAAATAGTATAGAGAAACTTTTCTATATATTATTATGTATACTATTTTGGTTTTATTGAGACTCTGAGGAGAGTTGAAACTCATGATTTTGTCTCGAAAATCTTTTCGATCAACCCTCAGGCCTGAACCTTGAAGTTATTATCATAAATTAAACTGCATTGCAGCAGATAAGACTGCAATATTGAGCTGCTAAAGATTTTCCGCTTTAATACATCCACTAAAAACTACGTATTTAGATCAATTAGTGTTTCATATATTTTTCAGTGGGGGCATGATAATTCCATTTAACTTCCCAGTCTAGTTTGATTAGAACAAATCGATGTGTATAATACTCGTAGGAGGAGAAAGGTTGGGGTACCAACGATTGAACCCAACAATGGGGGGTCGGTCGTTGACTCTTTTGGCTATGTAGCAACTACTCGTCGTCGTGTGTCAACAGAAGCGAATAACTGCTGTTGTAGAGATTGCAATCAGATTATGAGAAAATGGATGAAATTCGTAGACCACTGAAATAAGTAACCGTATATAATATTCGTCCGTCCATTATATAAATGTTTAAGTTATTAATAGGACTTAAATTAGAGAAGAGAAAATTTAATTAAAAAAGCCGACTTTTTCATTTTCAATTTAGTTGTTCTCATTTTGCAGCGTCTCCACATTTGGATTCTCGAATGCGGAAATTGAACTGGGAATAGAAAAAAATTTAATTTAAAATATCAAATGGACTGGACCCAAAGCTGCCAGATTTGTTTAAATGTGTAGTAGGTATATCACACTATACATATTAACTTTCACAAACATCCCGCATATCTATTATATTAACAATTAATAGCCTCAGATAATTATTGCCTATCAAAATCGTAATAGGTATCTCCTGTTATATAAGTATCGCCAGACTTTTTTTTTTGTACAACGATTACCACTTTTTCCTCATCTCGAAATCATCTTCAGGGGACCATTTAAATTGTTTTTGGGCAAAGTAAATGCAAACCTTCGGCTCGACTTATTGGTCCATTGGGTGCCGTTTCGGCTCCCATCAACAATTTCCAAGGCAATATAAGTCGAATAAATTTGGTTTTATAATGGGAATCTTTCTACGATCGATGAGAAAATAATCTTGATTAGGTTCTAAATACGAATTTGTCTTGTTCTAAAATTGAATTTATGTGCAAATACTATTTGCTCGCTCACGAACGATTTAAATGTCAAAGTATCCGAAACAAAGTCGTTTCCACTTCATTTAAAGGAAGTGGGAAGGGTGCGGTTTACGCATAGAGCGGAATCAAAAAGAATAGGCAGGGTATGAATTGCATTGAGAGGGGCTTTTGCCGGATGGAGAAATAAGTAGAACATTGAAGTTCCAGGATAATGAACACAAAGTTATAGTTGAAATGGAAAATCTGAGATATCAAGTTAACTCCGCACAAGGTTTATTAATAGGTATACCTAATCTTCTGTGTAGTTTAAATGTTTATCCACAATCATCAAATAATGGCAGTTTTATCCACTCATATGAAGCGTCTAAAGTGATACTTTATCTACTAGTGGAATAAAATAACTATTCCACTAGTGAAATAATGAAATTAAGAAATACGAAATTTTTATTTTAAATATTGATATTAACATTAACATTCATATTAATAGATACTCCGTTGTTTGATTTGTCTCCTTTAACTTCGTTATTGTTGGTAAAAAGGTGATACTTTCCATCAGCTTGGGAACGCACGTTTATGGGTGTTTTGGCAGAATTATCCAGGAACAGGAATAATGGGTGTCTCCTCTTGTAAGGGACACCTATTTTCCCCTTGGATTTTGTTTGCAATGGTAAGCCTATTATTGGAAATGGAATCCTCGATATAACTTTCAGCAACAGACGACTCTTCCATCTGCCATGTGTATGTACGTATGATTGTGGATAAAACGTTGTATTACATTCGTGTTTTAGTTGCATTTTATCCACTTAAGAAAATTAAACGCTCGAACTTCGTTCTCGCGTTTAAACATTCTTGCGTGGATAAAATGCTTCCTAAAACACTTATACAATAAATTACTATTGCTTCCTTCAGGTTCTAAGTAACTTCTCTTTCAACTTTTTTCAAAATCTACTTCATTTCTGTAAAAACAAAAACCTTCATCAAATTTCAAAAAGAAAGTTCTCGGTTCCTTTTTTTATTCCACTCTGCATTTTCACCCCACACCCCTGCCTTGTGCCGGGCTCGTGCCCCAAACCGCAAGTAATTGCCCCTGGTGGTGATAATTGACATATTGCTTACGTCTTTGGCAAGTGCCTGGTCTTAGTTAGGGTAAATAAAATGGATATCTCAACTGCTTGAAAAAAATCAGTTGGCTTTTTTATGTGAAGGTTCTGAAGATTAGATGGGAAATCATAATTTCCAATCAATTTGCTTCAAAATGGGTCTTGCTGATGAAGGCTTATATCATATCCATACCAGTTCTATGTCATTCTTTATATTATATTTGATTTGAAGATAATATGTAGTTGCTTGAGTTGCTTATTTTTCAATTCTTATAGAAGCTACTTCTTCAAACTATTGCTGTAAGGGTTGGTAGGGCACCTATTTGATACGGCGAGTAAAAAAAAACATGGAGGTAGCCATTAGTCGAATACCTATATTAAGATTATCACCATTTTTTGTAGGAAAACTGCCAAAACTGCACCGATTCCAGAAATGAAGATAATCTACTGATACTGACAGTGAAACTATTGCTTTAGACATACATAGTTATAATACCATGCCAAAATAGCAGCTGTGAACATTTTATTTTCTCATAGTCATAACATAAGCATCTATATTTGTGGTGTGATCGCAAAAGTCCATTACAGCAGATCAACTATACTTCATATATTTGGAAGAAATTTAATAGTAAAACGGATCATTTGCATGAATTCGCTGCGAAGTGCGAAGCAACTCTACGGGTTGTTGATGTATGACAATATCCCTTGATTTGACTGAGATTTTCTTGTTAGCTGACGAAATCATTTAAAAGGTAAAATGAACATAAGATTGATTCTGAGATAAGGCTGCTAATACCTTAATAATAATCTAAACGAAACAATAATTATCTGTTCAGCATGTGGTCCTATAGGGGGTACCTATACCTAATACAAATTAGAGAAAGCATTTGGCCCACATGTCATATAGCCATTTTTGTACTTATTCTTACTCGCAGATCGAAACTGTTAAAAACCCAATTTTCATAGATTCCAATCGTTTGCTCCAAATGAAAACTGCAGCCGCAAGAATTTGGTGGAGTTGGTAAAAATGTTGACATTGGATTGATTTCATGTGGACAGATGGAATAAAATATTATTGAGTGAACAATAGTATATTACATACCGAGGTGGAAAGTGTTTCATTACTGTCGAAAGATTTAAGTTAGACCGAGGCGCAGCCGAGCTAAAATCCCGAGACAGTAATGAAATTTTTCACCGGTATGTATGTTATCTCAAAAACTCTTGAAATCGTTTTCGGCATTGCACAGCGTTCGAGCATTGCACAGCGTTCGAGAAGCATAGGCTATAGGGAGATCTTTTCCTTGTGACAAAACTGCACCTGCAAAAGCGTTTGCGTCGGTGGTTAATAGAAATGTCTCTTCGAAATTGGGATAGATCAGAATCGGGTCAGAAACTAGTGCGTTTTTCAACTCGTTGAATGCGGATATGCATTCTGAGTTAAAGTAAAATGGAACATCTTTCTGTAGGAGTTTTGTCAAGGGCTTTGATGTTTTAGCAAAATTGGGAATAATTCGACGATAATATCCTGCTAATCCTAGAAAGGATTTAATGTCTTTTGGATTTTTGGGTGTTGGGAAGTTCTGAATACAACTAATTTTTGCAGGGTTCGGTTTTACACCGTCTTGAGTGATAAGGTGTCCCAGGTAAGCTACTTATTTTCGAAGAAACTCACATTTGTCCGGCTGGATTTTTAAGTTAATATTGTCCATGTAGAGTGTAGACTAAGCATCTTTCGTTTTGAATGCCGAGGAGAATATTTTCCATGACTCTTTGGAATGTGGACGGGGCATTTTTCAATCCAAAGGGCATACGAACGAATTCGTAATGGCCATTTTCTACGGAAAAAGCGGTTTTCGAAACATCCTTGGGGTCTACTTCTATTTGGTGAAAACCTGAGGCTAGGTTAAGGGTGGTGAAATATTGATATTTTCCTAATTGATCCAGAAGATCGGAAATATTAGGCAGCGGGTATTTGTCGTCTACAGTCAGTTCGTTGACTTTACGGTAGTCAATTACGATGCGCCATTTGGGTTTGCCAGAAGCATCAAGTTTCTCAGGAACGACCCAGACGGGAGAAGACCATGGAGATACAGAATGGCGAATTATGCCTTGGTCTAGCATTTTGGTAACTTGGGATTTGACTTCTTCTTTGTAGATTTGGGGGTACGTGTAAGATTTGGTATATACAGGCTTTGCATTTTTGGTGTCAATAGGGTGTTTAATCTCACTAGTAAATGTGAGCGTGTCACCTTCCAGGTAGAAAATGTCGGAAAAGTTCAGGCATAAGTTGGTAATTGGTTCTTTTTTTTCGTCGTTTGAATGTTATGTACGAAGTTCATTTTGTATGGACATTTGCCTATCATAAGTATCGTCATGGTCGAGGTTAGAGTTGTTGAAACTTAGAATGGTTTTTTGAGTTTCACTTTCTGAGACAAATGGTTCGATAGACAAGTTCGAAAACTCCACGGTTTTTTCTATAGCGTTAATATTTACAATTGAGGTTAAAAATTCACCTTGTTTATTGACTTTTACTAAAGCATTGGGTAACTCGACTTTTTCTTTTTCTTGAGAAATAAAGTAAAGCATCTGTGTTGGATAGATTACACTTGAGTTTAAAGATCTTTTCACTTCTAGCTTCTATAGATATTTTGTTGAGAATTGTTTGAGTGTTGTTTGGTTTTGCATTATTAGGGTAGTCATCTTCAGTTACTTTTGAAATTAGTAACAAGTTCTTTAGTTTTCAAATCTATCACACATTGATAATGTTCTAGGAAATACAGCAAATACAGATTTTTCGAATTAACAGTAAGAAGTGCGTTTAAAGAAATGCTTGTTCCGGAAAATTGAGGTTCGGATTCATGTTGTCTAGATTCAGAAGTTGTATTTGAGTTTCGATATTCGAAGTGTGATCTTGAGGGGTATTCTCTGGCGGTTCGTGATTGGTAAAAGGTACCAGAAAATCCTGATAATTTTCAGCGGTCGGATCAGTAGTGAACTGTTCGGCATATTCGTTTTCTTCATAATTGGCATCTTGTTCATAATGAGGGCTTTCAGCGTACTCAAATTCGTTGGCATATGTTTCATTAGAGGAATCATTTAAAAGATAAGTTTTTTGCTGGTTAGGGTAAAAATTGGGGTTTCTTTGAAGGGTAGTTGAAGCGTATCTTGGTACGAATTGTTTCGAAGTAGATGCATTTTGGGTTCTATTTTGCGGAACATTGGTTGTTGGTTGTTGGTTTGCGGTGCCTGAGTAGTTAGCTGTTGTCGTTTTTTGGAAATTTTGATTTGGGTATTGAGTGAAGTTTGAACGACTGGAAGCTTGTTGTCTACATTGATTGGCTGCGTGGCCAAATTTTCCGCAAGAAAAGCATTTAATGGATGATTGTGGTTTGTTGACCAAAACTTTTTGAACAGCAGGTTTTGGAGTCTCTGATTCCCAAAATAGGAAAGTTGGATTTCTCTCCTGATTCTACATTGAGCATCTAAAAGAGTTTGTGGGCTTCCAGCTCTGATAATCTGGCCAAGGCGAGGTTCTAGGCCTGTAAGAAGAGTGTTCAGGGCCATAGATTCTACAAGGGAGGACTGTGCTTCTTTTTGATCTACTGTTTTGAGGTGTTGCGACTTTTGGATAGAATAATGCATTTTTGCATTCAGTACTTGGAGTCTGTTGTAGAAAGTAAGTGGGGACTCGCCAGGTAGTTGTTTGAGTCGTTGGAGGTCATGGATAAGAGCTGAGAGGTCTCTAGTATCTCCAAAGTGTAAATTCAGAAGTTGTTTGATTTCCAAATAGGAAGTGGGGTTTCGAGAACTGATCAGTTGACCTGCTCTACCTCTGAGCTTATTTTTAATATGAATAACAAGTAAAACTTTTTGCTGCGTGGTTGCGATATTGTAGGCACAATCGAATGCATTAATAAAGTTTCCTAAAAAGATTTGATCTCCTTCAAAAATTCAGAGATTATCGAAAATATTTCAGAAAATCTGTATGGTTCAACTTCCATAATGGTTTCATTGGTTTCATTAGGCATTTTGTTGATTTAAATAAAAATATTCAAAAAAAAAAACGAAAAAAATATTTCGAGAGTAATTGACAAACTATTCAAAATAGGTTGATGGAAACGATTTATGAAAATTGGTTGGTAAATTTTCAAAATATGGTAAAATTAGACGATTTTTAAGGAAATAATTGATTAGCAAACTTTTCAAAATAGACAAAATATGGTAAATTGAAACAATTTATAAAAATTGGTTCGCAAATTTCCAAAATATGGTAAAATAAACTTCGCAAAATACGGTAAATGCAAAAAAATAAATAATCATAGGGAATTTTTGAAAAATGGAACAGTATCATTATAACGTTTTCAATTTCTTGGCTGATAAGCTACCTTGTTTTGCTTTAGTAGATATGATTCCATATAGAACTACAATGAAATAAATGAATAAACAACTATCTTTTCTGTGCCCAGATTTTGTTACCTTGAGTACTGCCTTCTACTGAAAGTTTTTTTGGTGCAGGTTTGCAAGTTTTGTTAATTGATCTAGGAAGGTTTGATTCAGTACGGCAGGGCCCGCTGTTATTGATTAGAATCTTAGGAAAAGGAGTTAGTACCATCATCATATCTGTTTGCAAATCCAATCAATAATCTGAGGTTATGATAATAATTGTTTACTCTTTGACTTTTCATTTCCATCATGTCATTGAACAGCTGTCTAGGCGTTTTCTTTAGACCTGTTCTACCTTTTGATATATGTTCTATAGGCACTTTTCAACATTCACCAGTCATTTTTTACACAACCGATTCTCAGTTCGTACTTTTGGGGTGAAACTGAACACGTCCTTTTCTATAATTTTCTTCAATGTCAAAATTAGAAGTTTGACAGATGAAAGTCTTCTTCCTAAATCTAAATTCTAAATGAAGAATCTGCCCTTTTGATCTGCGACCTCACGCTGAGTAGTCGTCGGGTCTCGGGCCTCGGCCCTAATTATTTTTGGAGCGAGACTTTTTGGAATTTTGTGCCAGGGAGCTCAAGTCTCGGCTCAAGTTTTAGACTAATTTCTTGCTGATAATTGTCTAGAGTCGTCCCTTGGTCATTTTTGGATTCTGTTTCGGTAAGTTTGAGATTTTCTTCAGGAAATATTAACCTACAACACGTGTTCCATTTTTTTTAATAGGACTGTTCCGAGCAGCATTTGGAAGTTTAAGACTTCACCTTTGGTCTAGAGTATCCCTCAATTTGAGGTAAGATTATTTCTAATATTTGGGGCTCGATTTGTTTTTTTATACGAACATCGTTATAGGGTCCTAGTCTCAGGCTATAGTTGGACAATCCTACTCCTACTCTTAGGCTATCGTTGGACAATCCTAGTGCTAGGCTGTAGTTAGACAGTCTTAGGCTATAGTTGGACAGCTCCTAGAAAGAAATTCTAGACTAGATCTAGATTGCTCTTAGTTGGCTTTGGTAGCCTCCCTTCAGCAACCCTCTTGGTACCGCTCTGCTAGAACCACATTGAGTTCTACGTAAACAGATACCACGTGGATAGGACTCATGACTCACTTATCATACCATTGTCTATCTACAGTGAGACCAAACATGTAGCTAACCTCACTCTTGGAACTTCTGGACTTACACATACATGTGAAGATAACAAACACTTGTATCACATGTAAGTTACACCTTTTTCTATATAGGCAAATCCTATGTAAATCACTGGATACTGAATTAGGTTCGGTAAGTGCCCCTTAAATAAAATTCTAGAAGTTTACCCTGAGGTTGCCCTAACAATAACTTTCATCTTTCTGTGTTTAATTTGCCTGTTGGTAAAGTGTAACCCATACTGTATTTTTCTTATCACTCACAAGTGTAAATACCAAAAGGTTTTTAGTCATGTTCACTTAAAATTCATATTTATATATGCGTTATTTACAAAAATAGTTTTAAAAAATATTACACATTATGTAATATAAACACAGTTCCAAAAAAAATTATTGAGCCACTACTCCAATTGTCTTGTTAAGATAGAGATGTATTCAAGGGCCACACACGTTTGGGTGTTAAAAAGTTAGCCACGCCCCACGTTGTTGCGCCAAAAAGTATAACGTACTTATTTTGGCAATTGCCTAATTATACTGCTACGGCTAGTCAGCTTCAGTTCGGAGGCCATGGGTCTATGGGTTCCTTGTATACATATATGGATTTAAAATAAACAGTTTTAACTGTTTATTAACACTTGTGGAAGATTAAAAAAACAGTATGGGTTACACTCTCCCAACAGACAAATTTAACACAGAAAGGTGAAAGTTATTGTTAGGGCAACCTCAGGGTAAAATTCTAGAATTTTATTTAAGCGGCACTTACCGAACCTAATTCAGTATCAAGTGATTTACATAAGATTTGCCTATATAGTAAAAGTGTAACTTACATGTATACAAGTGAAATGTATGTGAAAATCCAGAAGTTTCCAAAGTGAGATTATCTACAGGTTTGGTCTCACTATAGATAGGCTAAGGTATGGTAAGTGAGTCATGAGTCCTATCCACGTGGTATCTGTAACGTATAACTAATAATGTCCTGGCTATCCCTATTCATTATTGTTATTATTTTTTAATAAAGAAGCCAGATACATTATTGTACCTAATTAGTTGTTTTATTGATAAGCTCTCCAATTGCACAGTCACAATTAACTTGGTGGCGCCCAAAAACATTAAAACTATTCTCTATTTGCTGAGTTTTCTTAACCAAGAGTGGTTCTGTTTTTTGGTAACTTTTGCGTGTAGGGACATTTTTTTTTTTGTGAGTTGTTATTTAGGTTGGTTTGTTTGCTTATTTCTCAAATCGAACGTGTTTTGGAAAATGAAGTTCTTCTAGTTTATGGCTGTCCCCAAATTCTGATTTGTGACAATGGTCCTCAGTTCGTTTCAAAAACTTTTAAAACACTGTGTAAGAATTATGACGTTAAGATTTGGTACGACGCAACGTATTCTCCACAGTGTAATTTTGTTGAAAGGAAAAATCGAACTATAGGTACCGCCATGAGGAGTTATGTCTAGTTTTATGGAAATTGCTGATGTAAAAAAGTGTTTACATGCAGCTCATCAGAGGAACTCTCACACTTACAACTTACGTAAGAGGGACGCCTCATTTCATGTTGGTGATCAAGTGTGGAGGAGAAATCATATTTTGTCAAACGCAGCGAACCAATTTAGTGCAAAATTAGCACCTAAATATATTCTCAGCAGAGTACATAAAAAATACTCAAATTTAGTTTATGGTCTGAAGAATATAGATGGATCTGATGCTGGCAAAGTACATATTAAGGACCTTAAGGCATACACAGGTATTGATGTAGACCTGGATAGTGATGCTGAAAGTATTGAGTCAAATGATTCTTAAATCAGTTTTTGGCTATTTTATCAACACTCATGTTTTAATACTATTTTGTAAGATTAATATGATTTTTTTTTCTTGTTTGGTTTTGTGAGTAGTCGCGACACCCACTTTGCCATATATGTCTCTAGTTTTTTGGAAATATTTTTGTGAGTTCATTTTGGAACTCTGGATTTGACCTTGGTGAGCATAAACATAGTATTCCTACGTGAAAGTATAACGTACTTATTTTGGCAATTGCCTAATTATACTGCTACGGCTAGTCAGCTTCAGTTCGGAGGCCATGAGTCTATAGGTTCCTTGTATACATCTTACCTTTGGGCGCCACCAAGTTAATTGTGACTTAACTAGGAAGATAACCTAATGATGTTATAAACAAAACCTGTGCAATTGGAGAGCTTATCAATAAAACAACTAATTAGGTACAATAATGTATCTGGCTTCTTTATTAAAAAATAATAACAATAATGAATAGGGATAGCCAGGACATCATTATGGCTTGTACCAATTTATAAATATTTGGTTATAAAAAAATTAATGTAAATAACGCATATATAAATATGAATTTTAAGTGAACATGACTAAAAACCTTTTGGTATTTACACTTGTGAGTGATAAGAAAAATACAGTATGGGTTACACTTTACCAACAGGCAAATTAAACACAGAAAGATGAAAGTTATTGTTAGGGCAACCTCAGGGTAAAATTCTAGAATTTTATTTAAGGGGCACTTACCGAACCTAATTCAGTATCCAGTGATTTACATAGGATTTGCCTATATAGTAAAAGGTGTAACTTACATGTGATACAAGTGTTTGTTATCTTCACATGTATGTGTAAGTCCAGAAGTTCCAAGAGTGAGGTTAGCTACATGTTTGGTCTCACTGTAGATAGACAATGGTATGATAAGTGAGTCATGAGTCCTATCCACGTGGTATCTGTTTTACGTAGAACTCAATATGGTTCTAGCAGAGCGGTACCAAGAGGGTTGCTGAAGGGAGGCTACCAAAGCCAACTAAGAGCAATCTAGATCTAGTCTAGAATTTCTTTCTAGGAGCTGTCCAACTATAGCCTAAGACTGTCTAACTACAGCCTAGCACTAGGTTTGTCCAACGATAGCCTAAGAGTAGGAGTAGGATTGTCCAACTATAGCCTGAGACTAGGACCCTATAACGATGTTCGTATAAAAAAACAAATCGAGCCCCAAGTATTAGAAATAATCTTACCTCAAATTGAGGGATACTCTAGACCAAAGGTGAAGTCTTAAACTTCCAAATGCTGCTCGGAACAGTCCTATTAAAAAAAATGGAACACGTGTTGTAGGTTAATATTTCCTGAAGAAAATCTCAAACTTACCGAAACAGAATCCAAAAATGACCAAGGGACGACTCTAGACAATTATCAGCAAGAAATTAGTCTAAAACTTGAGCTCCCTGGCACAAAATTCCAAAAAGTCTCGCCCCAAAAATAATTAGAGCCGAGGCCCGAGACCGGACGACTACTCAGCGTGAGGTCGCAGATCAAAAGGGCAGATTCTTCATTTAGAATTTAGATTTCGGAAGAAGACTTTCATCTGTCAAACTTCTAATTTTGACATTGAAGAAAATTATAGAAAAGGACGTGTTCAGTTTCACCCCAAAAGTACGAACTGAGAATCGGTTGTGTAAAAAATGACTGGTGAATGTTGAAAAGTGCCTATAGAACATATATCAAAAGGTAGAACAGGTCTAAAGAAAACGCCTAGACAAAACAGCTGTTCAATGACATGATGGATATGAAAAGTCAAAGAGTAAACAATTATTATCATAACCTCAGATTATTGATTGGATTTGCAAACAGATATGATGATGATGATGATGATAACTCCTTTTCCTAAGATTCTAATCAATAACAGCAGGCCCTGCCGTACTGAATCAAACCTTCCTAGATCAATTAACAAAACTTGCAAACCTGCACCAAAATAACTTTCAGTAGAAGGCAGTACTCAAGGTAACAAAATCTGGGCACAGAAAAGATAGTTGTTTATTCATTTATTTCATTGTAGTTCTATATGGAATCATATCTACTAAAGCAAAACAAGGTAGCTTATTAGCCAAGAAATTGAAAACGTTACATCATAAAAAAACAAACAAAAAAAATAAACGAGAGAATTTCATACATCTGTCAAAACTGGTATTCCAACAATAAATTGACATGTTTTGATTGTTGATTTGAACCAATCAAATTGTAATTACGCGATAATTTGCACTAGTGCAAATTATCAGATAATTGCATACTAACTGGTGCGAAAACTGGTGTTTTGACATTTTTTGACAAAAAATTTAAATCTTTGATTTATTAAATTCTCTCATTAAATACAACTCGTGCAATGGAAATATATTTATAATTTTCGACAAATTTGCACTCATGCGTTTTTAACTGAAAAAGGCACTCGTGCACTACGCGCACTCGTGCTCTTTTTCAACTAAAAATGCATTCGGGCAAATTTCCCAAAAATTATTAATAATTTCCATTGCACTAGTTATATTACTATTGAGAATTTCATACATCTGTCAAAACTGGTATTCCAATAATACACTGACATGTTTTGATTGTTGATTTGAGCCAATCAGATTGCAATTACGCGATAATTTGCACTAGTGCAAATTATCAGATAATTGCATAGTAACTGGTGCGAAAACAGGTGTTTTGACATTTTTTGACAAAAATTAAATTTCTGATTTATGAAATTCTCTCATTAAATACAACTCGTGCAATGGAAATATATGTATAATTTTCGACAAATTTGCACTCATGCGTTTTTAACTGAAAAAGGCACTCGTGCACTATCAACTAAAAATGCATTCGGGCAAATTTCCCAAAAATTATGAATAATTTCCATTGCACTCATTATATTACTATTGACAATTCTTTAAGTACTTACATCAAAAGAATAGGCTCCATGGAATCGTCGTGTTCTCGTCGTGCTCACTTCGAGTTGGGATTCTTCCGTTCTTTTTCTGTTTAAAGAATTAGAATCCGCCGCTATCAGTTAGAATATTCTTGTTCTGACAACGTTGACAGATCCCACCGACTGCGCCAAATTGTTATCTCAAAAACTCTTGAAATCACTTTTTAAAATAACACATAATTTATTTTAAAATACGTTACAATAAAAATGGATATTAACTCACCCATACTTAATAATGACGAATAATGACGCTTAAACTAAAGAGACAGGGTCTTTTATATTTTAAAATATGTTGATCTTGCTGTTTCTATGGGAGCGTTGCGACGATGGACCAGAGTTCTTGGCGTGACATATTCTGTTCACACAGGATAACTTGCTAAAGTAGCGTCTAGACTTTGCGATACTTTGTACCACCGTGGTGATGAAACGCGTCTTGAGGTCAATGTAGTCGTGAAATCCATATAACATGTATACTATTTTATTTACAATCATTTGAATTTTGAAATTTTTATTTGAATTAAAACTGAAAAAATACAATAATTAACAATTTCATTTACTTTCGGCCCACGGGTCGAAAGTAAATAGTCAACCATCCAAGGACCTTTTTTTTCAGTTATACATGTAAACCCCATACTTTGTGAGTGGCTTGCTTACATCAAGTCCTACAACTTTTCCTCTACGACTTTTCTCGGAAATGGCACGTATGCGCGCAGGCGACTCGCAAACATGTCGATCTGACGTAGCTATGTTTCCTGATACATGTAGGTAAATCTAATTTTACGAATACTGTTTGATTTTTATGTCTAAATCACGGAAATCAACTTGGCCGACAAAAATAATGGCAAATTGGGGGAGTCCGATACCCCCAAAATGTCGATCTGACGTGGTTATGTTTCTTGATACATGAAAATCTAATTTCACGAATGATGTTTGATTTTTATTTCTAAATCACGGAAATCAACTTGGCCGACAAAAATAATGGCAAATTGGGGGAGTCCGATACCCCTAAAATGTTTGCCAGTCGCCTGCGCGCATACGTGCCATTTCCGAGAAAAGTCGTAGAGGAAAAGTTGTAGGACTTGATGTAAGCAAGCCACTCACAAAGTATGGGGTTTACATGTATAACTGAAAAAAAAGGTCCTTGGATGGTTGACTAAAACTTTCGATCCATGGGTCGAAAGTGAATGTCAAAAAAGTGACATTTTCAACCTTTTTAAAAGTCAGTAAAGTCAACTTTACATGAATGATTGTAAATAAAAGGTTTTTTGTATTTTGTGTAAATAATTACTAAAAATTCATTGCCAAGCGCTTTCGGCCTCAAGCCATCATCACTCATTAGTGCCACCTACAAGTAAGGAAAAACCTTATATAAATCAAAGCAACGAAAAAAATGAAAATCCCTAAGGGGGAAACAAGAAAGATTTCAACTTACTTCGTCAGGTTTCAATAGAAGAGCCAGTTGGTACAAGAATGTAAAAAAGACGAGACCACATTTGACAAATTTCACTAACAAGTTACGGTTTTTTTTATAAAATAAGTGTATCACATCTCTAAATCAATTTCCCATTAAATTCTACGATTGAACTTGTTAGTGAAATTTGTCAAATGTGGTCTCGTCTTCTTTACATTCTTGTACAACTGGCTCTTTTATTGAAACCTGACGAAGTAAGTAAAAATCTTTCTTGCTTCCCCCTCAGGGATTTTCATTTTTTTCATTGCTTTGATTTATAAAAGGTTTTTCCTTACTTGCAGGTGGCACTGATGATGGCTTAAGGCCGAAAGCGCTTTGCATTTTTACTCAAGACAAAGACATTTACAAATTCTTGTAGTTGCTACGATCTTATATTATTACAAAATGAGGAACTTAAGTTAATTAGGTAAGTTTTTATTTTAACTACTAAGAATGAAAGAGGATACTTGACTCATCTCAATAATAAGGTGAACTGGTAATTATTGGTAAACTAAGAATAGTATTCGTACACCACGAAAACTGCTATGGTTCAAACAGCTTACCTTCAAGATGACCATTGACCAGGTGCTTTAATAACAGTTTTTATTTGGTCAGGTTCAGTACAAAATTATTCTATTAGATTATGTACAGGGTACCTAATGGTGAAGTTTGAAGTGCTCGCGTATTGAAAAAAATTAGAAAGTATGAAGACGGGGGACTACCCAAACAGTTATTTTTTGGAAGGTAGGTAGTGGTTTCAAAGACATTTATGAAAAACTTTCTTGTAAATTCCATTCTTCAATTCTCAGTAGCTACTTCTTTAAACTATTACCATATCGTGGGTCACCATCTGGTAATACGAGTTACACCCCCTCAAAGTATTTGACCAACCGCGAAGTTAAAGCTCAAGGTTACAGCATCACCGTTCTTAACTGCGTTCAACGCCACCAGCTGGCGCCTTCTAACGGGTGAAGTTCAGAAAATGTGACTGACGCGCACAAAAGGCGGGAATCGTTAAGGTGGGGTCCGCGAGTGTCCGCCCCTAGGCCAACAAACTCGGTGAAAATTTCAAGAAGAGTTCGGCTGTTCCGCAGTTCTCTACGATCGTCGAGTCTCGTTGTTTCGCGCTCGGCTTTGAACGAATTTTACGTGTGGTTTTAGTGAATTCGTGTGGATAATAAGGAAGGCAGTCTGCCTCCGAGAGCAATTTGCTGCTATACGAATGCTTCTTCCATCGGTTGTTGTCTCATGAGCGGCGGCCCTCGGCCACCCGTGCCGGGTCTGATCCCCCTGGCGGCCCTGTCCCGGCGTCCCGGACGTCCCCGCCGACGACCCGAGTCTTCGGCGTCAATCGATGCGGACGGCGCGGGGTCACGTTGTCTGGAGTCGCGCGCCGCCACCCCCGGTAGTCGTCGCCGCCACCACCACCGCCGCCGGGCCTCTACAACAGCCCCTGTTATTAGTAAACAGAGTCGTAGCTCATCGCCAGCTCTAGATCGTCCGCCGCGAGTAAATCCGATTTTCGTGTGGGTCCGGCAGGAAGACACCCGAATCGTGGAAGTGAAATGCGAAGATTACGACAAAAGAAATCGTATTTTATTAACAAAAACGGCTCACGGTTGGCGCGCCATACCGCGAACCGAAATGCTTTCAGGTCCTCGGGCGTCGGCTGAAGAGCCTCCGACCTCCCCAACCCACCAACATCGACACCATCATCATCACCATCACAAACGGCGTTCGCGGAAATCGAAAAATCAACACTCGACTTCGGTTCAATGTCCCGAACAGCCGGAACCGGAATCGTCACTTGGTTTGGAACCATCCTGGGTGACCACGGAAAATATCAACATTGAATCTCTGTTACCGTCCCATACCATACCAATTAAACGGATACCATCAACGGAAAATTTAACGAATAGTGTAAACAGTGCTTCAGAGCAGGACTTTGCGCGCACAATCCCGGAGTGCAGCACGCCCGATAAAGTGTGTGACGTCAGCCCGCTTGAAAACTTGCTAGCAGTGGCGGAGCTGGAACTCAAACAGCACATGCAATCGGGAAGCTGGAGCAATAATCCGGAACCGGAAACGACCTCAAAAGAATCATCTATATCACTAGAAGAAATTTTACAAACAAAAAGTCATCAGGAGGAAGACAATTCATCCCATCAGGAAAAAAGTGATGACGACGAAATGTCAATGAATGATATACTATCGAGATTGGAACAATCATTACATAGCCCACATGGGTTTGGCTCCAATGCTTTTGATGATGAAATGCTGGAGGGTAATTGCAAATTCGATAAAGAAATAATTTCCAATGATAAACCTGATATTTCAACCACTGATGATCAAGATCAGTATAATTTAGAATGTATAAAAGAAGAATTTAAGGAAGAAAATGATACTATAGATGAATTTTCTAATAATGAAAATGATAGTCAAATGTTAGTAGCAGAAAATAGTTTAGGAGAATGCACAACAGAAAATAGTGAATTTACTGTAGATGCTCAAAACGCACCTGTTGAACATAACGATTTAAATCAACTAGAATATAAAGAAGAAAATGAAGAAATGAACGACGAAGATGATAAATCTGATGATCCACACATTGAACAAAGTCAAATAGATGAAATATTAGAGGAAATTGAACCGGAAATTGATCAAATAATGAAACCCGCTGAAGAAAAAATTGAAGAATCACAAACAGATATTGTAGAAGCTGAATCGTCTACAACTTTAATTCATAAAGAAGAACCACCGCTAATAATTGAAAATGATTCTATTTGTCTGGACTTATCGATTAAAAAGTCACCAGAAAAAGTCGTCGAAGAAGAAACTGACGAAGGCCCAACAGATTTATGTATACGAAAACCTGAATTACCTCCACCAAGATCCCCTTCACAAAATTCTGAAGCTATTCAATCTCCAGAACCTAGTGGTATACCAGCAGTACCAGCTTCACCTGATATAGTTTCAACTAGCACGTCAATTTCAAAGCCACGCTCAGTTTTCTTGGAGTCACTTTTAGCGAATTCCATGAACAAACTGGCCCAAGAAATTAAAAATAAGGAGCCATTGGATTTGGGACATCAAAATCGTAAATCTGCGAGTCCTACTGTTACTTGTTCTGAAGAAATAATAACTCCTAGGTCAGAAAATGAGCCTCCTATAAAAAAATTGAAACCAAATGACATAACTTTGAAAAATTTATTGGACAAAGAGATTGATAGCTCTAAACAAACAATACTGCCAGATACTCCAAAATTATTAGGACTACTCAAAACTTCAAGCAATACTCATGATCCCATGGAAGAATATAAACAACTATTACAGGAAGTAGACGTGCCAAATCCATTAATGGTACCCAAAGAAGTTTTTCCCGAACTACTTAAACACCCAAAAAGAGAAATTTTAAAAATTCTAAGTGGGCATTCTAATAAGAATGCAGCTTTGGATGATATACTAGTGGTTTATAAGGATAAACTATTGGCAGCTATAGAAAGCAATCAGAAAAAGTCATGCAAAGAAACCCACAAAACAACCAATAAGTATAAAAATTCGGAGCAAAATAATAATTTAAGTGAAAAAGTCAATAATAACAAAAGAAAAATGTCCACAGAATCGCCACCACAAGAGTCCAGATCCTCACTAGCCAATGATATCGATGCAGCCAACGAAGCCACGTTGAACCCCCTCTTTTGGGCTGGTTGCCCTAATCCATTTGAAGCGATGAACATGAACAACTATCAAAACCATAACGAGTTTATTCAAGCTTTATATACATTGCCATACCTTCATCCTGAACTTCAAATGATGTTAGGACAAAAAATGGCACCACCTATTGGATTTCCTTCACCAATACCTCCCGTGAACCCTTTTGAGTTGTCTATGTGGCAAGAGGCTATGATGCAAGCGAGTATGTTAAAAAAGAATCCTTATGAGAGCAATGTTAGAACAAATAGTAATAATAATTTGCAAAAGAAAGGACATCATAATCAACATAATAATAATAGCAACCATAATAAAAGTCCTAAGATGACAAATAATAACAATAATAATAAAAACATATCCATGATGCCTCCTGCGGCCTTCAATCATCCTAATCATAATTGGCAGAATCCGTATTTAGGCCTGAGTAGCTTTCCTCAAACAAGCAATAATCTTGCTTTGGATACCTCAAATAATCAATTTAATCCATTCAGCCATAAAAATAGCCTTAGTCCAAATACAAACAAGCAACTGAGCCCACCTATTTTGCACCAAAAAAAAAGCAAAGAAGCCAATAACATGTTCGCCCATTACGAGCAAGAAAAAATGCTGCACCAGCACATGATGGAGCAGCAAAAAATGCAGCAAATGCATCAGCAACAGAAGTTGATCAGGCAGCATCAACATCAACAGCTACTTCAGCAGCAGCAACAAATTATAAGGCAAAATAATGAAAAACAGTTGATGATTAATAAGAACAAATCCGCCAAGCAAAACACGCTTGTTCCAATTGATCTTTCCGGATTACATTCGAACAAGTCTAAATTCGGAAAATCGAATAGTATGGTGACTTCGTCGAGAAGTCACGTTGAAGATGTGCCAGAAGTTGGGAGCACCACTGAGGATTTGCAGGATGGGCATGCGCAACTTTGGCATCCTTTATTCGGAAGGTAAGAATAATCAATTTGGGTCTTTCTTCATTTCTATAATGTTTCTTCCTATTATTGCTTCGTTGTTTATCTTTATTTGAGAGTTGTTTGTACTATTTTATCAATTATTCTCTGTTCTCCGATGTATTTTGTTAGCCCAGGAAACGAAGGTGTTACTAAACAAAATCGATGGTAGTCGGGATTTATTTTTTTTCCGATAGATTTTGGGGTGCTGATTACGAATCCAGCATATTCCCAAAAGAAATTCACCGGGATCACCCCGTTTACGGCCCCTTAAAGGGGTAAGTTTTTGTTTTTTTGCAAACATAGCCCTTCCATGCAGTGCGTTGTACACAAAAAAACGGTCTATGGTGAATTATAGAGGACTATATTCCCTACAATTTCTTCAGCGACAGCATAGGTCCATCACCTACCATATAGCGAGGGTGGCGCCCCAAAGTTGACTACTTTTGAAAAAACATGCTTCTGCAAAACAATTTTTTTTTCGTCAATAGGGTAGTTACCTCCTGTTATTAAAATTATACTGACCATTATTTTTCGATATAGTGAGGCCTAAAACTTGGCCATGTCATATTGGTTTTATTGAAAATTGTTTCCTGGATTATTTAAATTAATTTAAAATTTAAACATTTTTTGTCCTTGTCGAATTGTTGGTCTCTTTCTCCCATGACGTCACTAGGCGGGCATGCGCAAAGCAGTTGTAAACAAATCCATCAACATATGCAATTTTGTGAGGTTATGTTGTTTTGTTATTATTTTGGAATGTCGTTGATCGTTGTTATATTTTCATTATTTTTGGAGTTTTTCAACGGTTTTTCCGAGGTTTCAAGAAAAATATTTAAAAGAAACGTGTAATAAATTCAAGGTAAGTCATTGTTTCTCATTATTTGATGTTATTAAGGTCTCAAATAGAGCATGCATTTCAGTTTTAGTGTACCCACCTAAGTCCTACCTACTGTACACTATTTGGCTATGGATTTTCGTAAATGTTTTGTTCCTTCTTGTAAAAACAGTAATCTAAATTCGAAGAAAATCTTTATAGCTGTCCCCAAAAATGAACAAAAAGAAGAAGTTGGTGTTTAGCTGTGGAAAGAGTTAATGTACTGTCTAGTATTTCTGGTGGAATTTATTGCTGCGAAGATCATTTCAATGTAAGTAAACTTAGTTGTTTAGTTATAAACACCTATTTTCTGTTTTACATTATTTCAAAAATATGAACATTATATTATGTTTATAGATGGAACAAGATTGTGATAACTAGATGAAGTTTAGGATGACAAAATGCAAATTACTTATGACGAAAAAAGTGGTTCCACATATTAATTTAGGCAGAATCCGAGTTTGTGAAGAAGCTGAATAAAAGAATTGCCAGCTTACGAATCCATATTGAAAGAGTGATACAAAGATTGTGAGAATTAACAATACTCGAAGGACATTCCTGCATTGACCATCCGCTTGTGGCAAAAACTGATTATTTAATAATTATTGCTTGTGGAATAGTGAATTTGCCATTTATCAAATAAATTTTATGTCGAAGCTAGAAAAAAATGCTTTTTTGAATATATTGTATAAAAAAAATACCTATTACTTTTTTTTACTGCCAAAATAGTACATTATACACCTAGAGACTAAAGTGGTACTTTTAATCCCGAAGTGAGGGCTATAATTTGTTGAGGGATTGAAAAACACTTTAGTCCTGAAGTGTATACACTATCATATGCACTTTAGGGATTAAAAATTAAAAGGGTACTTTTGATCCCTCTAAAGTACATAAAATAGTGTATACATCTTAGGACTAAAGTGTTTTTTATTCCCTCAACTTTGGAGTACCCTTTTATTTCCCGTTCCATTTACTCCACGGGAAATGAAGTAAAAAGTTAATCCCTCGGGAAATTAAGTGAAAGTTAATCCTGGGGATTAAAAGGGTACTTTTAATGCATAAATAATGTAAAGAAGAAAACTAGGTACCAGACTCCCAAATCAATCATATATTTTTATTCAAAATGACTGAATATACATTTTTCTTCCAAAATTCTTCAGCTGATTCAATAATTACTTTAATAAACCTAATGTTTAGTCTAATTCAAAAATTGTCACTTCATTATCCTCTCCAAATTCGGGACTTGCCACACAAAACAGTCCTTTTTGTCTCTAGGCCAGGGCAGATAAATTTTTTCGTAACATAAAATTTAACAGCAAACTATCGATGCAGTATTGTTAAGGATCATTTATAGATGCTAAAAATCAAAAATGCAACATCTAATTACTTTTAGGGGATTTTATAAGAGTTATTTATGATATAAGTGCTAAAAGTGACATTTTATTTTGTGAAAAGGGAAGTTTGGGACACGATGCCGAAGGCGGAGTATTACATCCCTCTGAACAAAATAAAATCACTTTTAGCACGAATATCATACAGTATTTTTTCTGCAAACGCACTAAAAGTGATTACTTTTAGCACTAGTGCTAAAAGTAATCACTTTCAACACCAGCGTCATAAAATGGCATTTTAGACACTGACAGCATCCGTTAGAAATGACACTTTTAGTGACGTTTGTAGAAAAACAATATGTAGTGCAAAAATAGGGCTTTTTTTTGTTTATTTCACTGTATTTGGAAAACTAATGATCGGATGGTTTTGCTACTATGGCAATAGTTTTAGAGCATTAAAATGAGCCATCATACAACCCTGTAGGTTTTTTAGTCTTCGGGAAATGATTTTTTTCCCCCAAAAAAAGAGATTTTCGTAAAAAATTCCTAACTTTTTTAATTTTCATGCCGGATAATTAATTTTTCACTCATACATAGTAGATGAGGCAGGCTTTATTGAGCCCAAATTTGGGCCCGGTCCGATGGGTCGTTTCGGCATAATACCCTTGTCAAGCAAAATGAGGATGTTTCTAAAGCAGTCTGTCGAATTGAGGATAATTTTTTTATAGTTATTTTGAAAAGTCCACTTATAAGTCGAAATGCCAAACTATCGATCCTCTATCTCAGATGTTCCATTTAATTTTTTTATCGCAAGTAAAACGGCTCCAAACATCATAGACCGGTGCATAACGACCATTTTTTCATAACGATTTTCTCCCGTCTGCCATTAAGGGTGGTTATTCTTTATGCAGTAAGAAGTGGAATGGCTGAAATTTCAAAGAGCCCCGCGTGTGACAATACAATGATATGCTAATTTGAAAATGTAATGAAAAGTGGAGATGTGGATCAATATTATCCCGTCTGCCACACATTGTGAAGGTAATTTTAACAAAAATTAGTAGAAGGATGCTAAATGGCGGAAACCCTGGGTTAGTATAAAGTGTCATATTACTAAATTCAAAATGTCGCCAAAATCGGACATGTGGATCAACGACCTCCCGTCTGCCAAATTAAATTTATGTTATATTCACGATGTAATACATCAATAAGTAAATGGCAGAAAATCTCGGTTGGTATAATAATATTTAACAATTTTTGAAGTTGTATCAAAATTCTGAGATGTTGAAACAATTTTCTCCCATCTGCCATTTGGAAGATAAGTTTGACATGCAAAGTAAAATCCAAGAAATGTATTGGCAGATGTATCCAAGGCATATTAACAATTGGCAGAAACAATAAAAATGTCAAAATTTTTCAGTTGAGATCAATTTTTTCCCGTCTGCCAATAATTTATATTAAATTAGCTACTACTCAAAGCCTAAATTTCGACTGGCAGAAATTGCAGGCTGATACAAGTTCTCATAATTTATGAACAAATATTGTTCATATCATGAACGTTTTTAACCCGTCTGCCGTTTGTTTCAGTAAAAAGTAGTTATGGGAATATGCATAATCTCAATATGGCAGAAACCTCAATGAGCTACATACGTTGCACAATTCTTGTTAAATTGCTAAAAATGTCCAAACAATGGACCTTTTGCACTCAATCAAAATTAGGTATATAATTTATCTGTAACGAAAGTGTATTTTATGTAGGTACTACATAAAAGTATGGTTGGTTAATTTTTAAAAAAATCTTGAAGCCAGAAATTGGAAGAAAAAAAAGCAGATTATTTGAATTTTGTGCCATATTTTTGCACAATCAAAAATCACTGTTTGTCAAATTTCCATGTTCCAAACGATTCATTTTTTTTTCTTTTTTAACACATCGGACAAAAAAGTAGACATATATACAGGGTGACACAAGGAATAGGGAACAACCTATAACTTTTTTAATATATAAGTTGAAAATTTGAAATTTGGGGAACTTAATCGAGGCAACTTTTTGAGTTTTTTAGAAGTAAATTGCGTTACCAGTCACTTCCGGTTAAACCAAATTTTCAACTTATATAGGTATTGAAAAAGTTATAGACTGTTCCCTATTCCTTGGTCACTCTTTATATCAAAATCGCTTTGTATATCGACTTTGGTACAGCCCTACTTTTGACTCGACTAGTATTGACAATTTTCTTTCCTTAATAAATGCGAATTAAACAAAGAAATCGATATCTGTACGAATCCGGCACAGTATAAAGCAGGACGCGCACTGAATCGACTCGGACCGGTCGACTCGGCGAAGAGCAGTCGGCAGTTTTTGATACTCATGCAATTAAATGAGGCTCAGTAAATGTGTTGCACAGTGTTGTCGAACGTCAAAATACTAAATCGGGAGAAACTAACGTTGAGAATCGATAGATTACAGCGCAAAATCGGTAGGTATAACACAAGGATAATACACACTACTAAGGATTGCTTATCGGCATCGATTTCGGTAATCGCGGCCATATTGGTGTATCACCATTACGGACGTCATTAACTAAATCGTCAGCTGTTTGCGCCAGCGATCCTCCTTATGATTAAAAATATTATTTAATTTTGATTAACATAATAGGCAAAGAGGAAGATGCAAACGAGATCTGAACAGGAGTTCTTATTGTTAATAATGTAGTAAGACCAAGTATGGTATGCATAAGGTAAAAGACCGCAGAATCATAACCTGTGATGCAAACAGTGCCTATGTCAAGGCGAGAAACGACGTGCTGCCTACGTCACAACTGGTGATTTGGCGTAGTGGTGGGCTTTAGATTTGTTCTACACAGGTCTTATGAGGATATGCTATCCTGTAGTTGTAGTGTGTATTATCCTTGGGTATAACCAGTGAGTATAACATAAAAACTAAAATCCAGCCGTGCTTTCCTTTAAGCTTTCTATTTCGTTGAGTATGAAAAAGTTCAGTGATTGTTTCCGTGGAAACTCTATCTCTTTGTACTGTTTTCATTTGATTTATTGCTGAGAATGTGCGCTCAGCACCGGCGGATAAATGGGGCAATAACAAGATATTAAAAACAAATTCGGATATCACAGAACCCACAGGTATTCTCCGATGAAAAAATCGGCGAAAACAACACCGATAAAATTTATTTTTTGGCGAAAAACGGTGAAAAAATCGGTAGAATCGTATTTGTTATCGAAAATCGGTAGAAATTCATCAGTATTCGGTATTTCGGTAGGTCCGTTGCCATTTTGGTAGAAATACCGAAATTTCGGTAGATTTGACAACACTGGGTTGCTTCGACACAAAATCCAAGTCTAAACGCAAAATTGGGTTTTTGACATCAGTTTGTCACAACAAATTGATCTCAAAAATCGGGTATTGCGTTAAACATGGAATTGTGTTGGTGCAACATCCCATTAATGTGTGATAGGCATTGAAAAAAAATTATAACGTATGTGAGATTTCAAACATTTGTATATAAGCAGTCATTTTGCTTTTTGATAGGTATTCAGTTGTTTCGATAGAAACTTTACTCAATTAAGTTGGCAGACGGGAGAAAATTGCAATTTAACAAACATATGTGCAACTTATGTAACTTATTGCGGTTTCTGCCATATTGAAAATATGCATATTCTCATAACTACATTTCACGTAACCAAATGGCAGACGGGTTAAAAACGTTCATCATATGAACAATTTTTGTCGCAATTTTGTTCATTGTTTATTAGGACTTGTACCAGCCTGCAATTTCTGCCAGTCAAAACTTAGGCTTTTGGTAGCAACTTATTTAATATAAATTAATGGCAGACGGGAAATAATTGATCTCAACTTTGAAAAATTTTGACATTTTGAAAAATTAAAAATAAATATTTGTACCACTTCAATTTTTCTGCCGGTGCAAAGGTACATTATTTATCTAAAATCCATTGCAACAAAACATGTTTTAGGCGGGAGAAAATTGTTTCAACATCTCAGCATTTTGATACAACTTCAAAAATTGTTAAATATTATTATACCAACCGAGATTTTCTGCCATTTACTTATTGATGTATTACATCGTAAATGTAACATAAATTTAATTTGGCAGACGGGAGGTCGTTGATCCACATGTCCGATTTTGGCGACATTTTAAAATTAGTAATATGACACATTATATTAACCTAGGGTTTCCGCCGTTTAGCTTCTTTGTACTCATTTTTGTTAAAATTACCTTTACAATGTGTGGCAGACGGGATAATATTGATCCACATCTCCACTTTTCATTACATTTTCAAATTAGCATATCATTGTATTGTCACACGCGGGGCTCTTTGAAATTTCAGCCATTCCACTTCTTATTGCATAAAGAATAACCACCCTTAATGGCAGACGGGAGAAAATCGTTTCAAAAAAATGGTCGTTATGCACCGGTCTATCACTGAAAATGGAAAAAAAAAATGTAATTTGCATGGGCGGGGGGAAGCTCGCTGTCACTCCGTTTGAATTCCCGTCAATTTTTTCCATTTTCAGTCATGTTCGAAGCCGTTTTACTTGCTATAAAAAAATTAAAGGGACAATCTGAGATAGAGGATCGATAGTTTGGCATTTCGACTTATCAGTGGACTTTTCAAAATAAATATAAAAAAATTATCCTCAATTCGACAGACTGCTTTAGAAACATACCCATTTTGCTTGACAAGGGTATTAGGCCGAAACGACCCATCGGACCGGGCCCAAATTTGGGCTCAATAAAGCCTGCCTCATCTACTATGTATGTGTGAAAAATTAATTATCCAGCATGAAAATTAAAAAAGTTAGGAATTTTTTACGAAAATCTCTTTTTTGGGGGAAAAAAATCATTTCTCGAAGACTAAAAGACCTACAGGGTTGTATGATGGCTCATTGTAAAGCTTGTTCAATGCTCTAAAACTATTGCCAGAGTAGCAAAACCATCCGATCCTTAGTTTTCGAAATACAGTGAAATAAACAAAAAAAGCCCTGTTTTGCACTAAATATTGTTTATAAAATCCCCTAAAAGTAATTAGATGTTGCATTTTTGGTTTTTAGCATCTATAAATGATCCTTAACAATATTGCATCGATATTTTGCTGTTAAATTTTATGTTAAAATATGGCTGTTATTTCGCTAAGTGCCTTGGCCTACTGTTACACAATTAGACTATCCAAAACACGTGACTTTGACAAGCAAAAGATGGCCGACAAGAGGCACACAAACATTGACACAAACACAAACCATAACGTCATCATGTTATGTCATTAATGATCATAATTCAATACTTATTTTCTATTGTGTACGTCCCATTTTTTGCCAGCTTAGAAAACTGCTTATTGGCTTCTGAAAGTTGTTCGTTTAATCTATTATTAATGTTCTTGATATGTGATCCTTCTTCCATCCTTTTTTTCAGTTAGTTCAGAATTTCTTATTCATGCACTTTTAGTTGATGGGGAGGCTTGATCTCTATTTTTGTGTACATAAAAAGTTTCGTAATAGTTCCTGATGTTCCTCTGCAGTTTCTCGGTTAAGTTTTTTTAATAACCGACGGTTCCCCGGCTTCGGGCATAGACATCCAGAACAAACATCACTTTATACATAAGATCTATCTGTGTTAAGACATTATTGATTATTGTCATTAGGAGTTTGTTCGTGTGCCATTTGGTCTCAAAAATGCCCCATCAACATTTCAGGTAGAGAACGTAGTTTGTTTTACTTTAAAGAACGGTATAAGGATTATTCTATGGATTGGATTCGTCACAAATATCGAAAAGAAACAATTTATGGCGGTCTTGTCATCAGGATCCTTATTCTCGAAATAGGGGAGCAGTGTTCTTATGAGAACGAATGTTCTTTTCTTCGTCGCTCATATTCATATTTCGATAACACTGACAAAGACAAAGCAATCGTTCTCATGAGAACACGGTTCTCCGGTTTCGAGCATAGACATCCAGAAGAAACATCAGTAATAGATAACATCAGTCTGTGCTAAGATATCATTGATTATTGTGATTCCATTTATTTCATGGAATTTCCCAGTAATTATTTATTATCTTCCCTATACTTCCTAGATGTTCCTAGAAAGAGAAACATAAGGTAATAATTCTGGTGAGTGCCAAGTAATTTCCCTAGCCTGTATACCTATGGGAATAACCGAACCATCCCTTTGCTAGGATGGGAGTCAAGCTTCACCGTTTTCTTGGACAACTTTGATTTTCCAAACTCAATCTCAAATTTAATTCTAGCTCTGAGAACTCTATGTTCACTGCCTGTGGTGGATTTCAAATCAATGTATCTACTTTTACATAGAAACTAATAATTCTCGTTTTGGTACACCATCTGGTGATATTCGAATAATTTTTCTATTGTAATGCTGTTAATTAAGCAAAAAATAGGGGTCCACCTACCAATTTTGAGGTAAGAAGCTGAAAATTGGTATACACCTCCATTTTGACCTACTACTAGTTGTCCTAATAGTCACAATAAATGTAGCCAAGGCTTCTTGAGTAATTGCAGGTCAAAGGTCACAGAAATCGATTTTTTGCGGACTATCTCGGTTCCTATTGCTTCAACGATATAAACACCTATTACAAAAGTTAGAGATAAAAAAATTCCCAAGCACTTTTGTTTAAAGCTTTTTTCTATAAAATAAACCGTTCTTGAGATAGAGCGCGAAGAGTGGTAAGCCCTATGCTCCAGATTTTGACATATAAATTAAAGAGACCTAACGGTGAATTTTTGCGTACACGTTGATGTTGTTATGGGTCCAAATAATTAGTGGAAGTTTTCCATCGATTCGGTGATTATTTGGGCCGTTACGGAGGGTCAAAGGCCAGGAATGCGTTTATCACTATCTCGATAACGATCAACTTTTTCAAAATTTCTTCTAGAAAAAATTATAGATCATCATAACTTACGACATGCACACGTGATTTTATTAGACTTTTGGGCCAACTTTAAGAATGGCCAAATGAAGAGGTGTGTACGAGTTAACAGCTTGTTTCCCCCCATTTTGAGAATGGACCCTCATCTTTGTTAAAAATTGGCGCTATATCTCAAGAAGCGCCGATTGTAGAGCAAATTTGGAGCAAATTTAATGATCTATTACTTTTTTAAGAAGAAATTTTAAAAAAAGTTAACTGTGTTCCAGATATTGATAAACGCATTTCTGACCTTTGACCTTCCGTAACGGCCCAAATAATCATCGAATCGATGGGAAACTTTCACCAATTATTTAGACCCATAACAACAACGTGTATGCAAAAATTCACCGTTAGGTTCCTTTAATTTATAGGTCAAAATCTGGAGCATAGGGCTTACCACTCTACGCGATCTATCTCAAGAACGGTTCATTTTTTAGAGAAAAGTTTCAAACAAAAGTACTTAGGAATTTTATTATATCTAGCTTTTGTAATAGGTGTTTATATCGTTGGAGCAATAGGAACCGAGATTATTGCAAAAAAACGATTTCTGTGACATTTGACCTGCAATAACTAAAGAATCCTTGGCCACATTTATTGTGACTTTTGGGACAACTACCTCAAGATTGGTATTGTTCGTCGATTTTTATCTGACACTTTCCGTATGAGGAGCGAAGGGGTGAAGTATATGGCAAAAACAGGTATGCCGTCAGGTGACCATTGGGGTTCTAATGTAGGGTACCACCAGCTCACATTCCTTCCGAGTATCAGATTAAAATCGACGGACTTTAGGTGAAACCACAACGTGACTGGACTATTGGGGTTTTTGTTAAAGAAACTGCATTCAGATTATGTAGTTTTGCTTTCTGGATCCGTATCCGAAGTTACCAATTTTGTATTGGAACTCCTCCTTGCGACTTACTTTCGCATTGAAGATACTCATAATAAATGATACTAATATTATCATTTTTTAGTTTTGTTGCTCTGCCTTCGTCTATCGCCCCTAAAGGAAAATTTCCAGATCTTCGTGATTGCCAGTTGAGGTAGATCTGATTAATTATAATTTTTATTGGAAACGGTGTTGATTTTTAAAAATCTTTTTTCAAGTCCTATACTTTTTTCATCTCATGCCATGGATTTGACATTAAAGGTTGTTATTATCTTGGTGTCTCCAATTTGCGTGTGTCGATAGTTGGCAGAATCCTTGAGGCTAACCGAATAATCGATGTGGAATTCTGGACAGTCCCACGTACCTTCGTTTTGCGGATCTCTGGGGACTTTTGCAGATCAGGATTATTTTCTTCTTTGGATTCAGTGGATATTTTTCTCAATGAGCTTTCCTGTCCGTTGTTCTTAACCTACTAAGTGAATTTTATTCATTGATTGAGATGGTGAAGTTCAAAAAGGCATACAATATAACTATTGCTGACCATGAGGCCGACAAACTTTTCATCCAGGAATCTGAATCTTTGGTTTATTTCTAGTTATGATTCCATCTTCATCAAATTAATTGCTGACCAAAGGATACGGATGCTCCGTCCGACCGCCCTCAATTTGCTTATACAATTTCATACCAAATGGAAAATAAATGTGGGTCGAGCAATGCGGATGCTTCATACTTCAAATGATTTGCTTGGCAACTCATGTACAGGGTGTTTCCTCATATTTTGACACCTACCTATAGCTTCAGCTATACGAGGTGGAAAAAAACTTTAAATATGAAAGTTGTACGGTTTTATCGGTAGTATATTTTGGCGCTTCTAAAACAAGCAAATTTAAATGGCTAAATTATAATAGAAGACCACATTACTTTTTTTTAATGGAACACCCTGTATATTTTTAGCTCTAATGGAAGTCCTTCTTCTCCTGTTTCCAAATTCAGTGTCCCCCATAATGTTCGCTACATATGGGAATTTTTTTATCTGTAGAACATGGATTTTTTTTTAATGCGCGATCGATCCTACATGTCCGAATGTCCGATAACCTGAAAGCACATTTTGACATCGATCACGTGATCACTGTTGTGGCGGCAAATCCGAAAATTTAGATATGGAAATGCGAAAAGTAGGGTTAGATGGCAAAATATCGAAAAAAGTTATTTTAAAAAAGTGATTAGAACGATGTTTCAGGGTTTTCTGCAAAATTTGGAGCAAAAGCAACATAAAAATAGGATTTTACGCCATGGATCTCTTATCAAATTATATTATACAGTTTTTATTATTGAAATAGTCCAATTACCTCAATATTTGATTTGTATTGGTCAAAAAAATTCAAATTCTTCATTGGAATCAATCCTGCAGAATTAAATAAAAATATTCGACTAGCAGATGAAACTTTTCTGTAGCAATACCCTGTATGTTGACAGTTTGTGAGATTTCCAATAATTAACTGTTGATACAACAATAATTGGAAAGAACCATTATTGAGATTTTTAATTAAATTTTTCAATACAGGTCTAAAACACGTTACTTAACTGTCAAGATACAGGGTATTGCTACAGAAAAGTTTCATGTCCTATTCGAATATTTTTATTCAATTCTCTAGAAATGATTCCGATTCCAATAAAGAATTTAAGTTTGTTTTACCAATACACATTAAATATTGAGGTACTTGGACTATTTCAATGATAAAAACTGTATAATATTATTTGATAAGAGATCCTTGGCATAGTTCTAATCACTTTTTTTCACACATATTTTGCCATCTGATTCTACTTTTCGCGTTTCCATATCTAAGCAAATTTTCAAATTTGCCGCCACAACAGTGATCACGTGTTCGATGTCAAAATGTACGTTTAGGTTATCGGACATGCAGGATCAATCGCACATAAGAAAAAGTTCCATATTCTACAAATAAAAAATTTCCCCATATGTAGCGAACATTATGGAGAACACTGTATAACATATATGTTGATATTTGGTTCAGCTGTTTTTACGCTATTTAAGTTTAAAAATGAATTGAAATTACTCTAAATTAGGCCTGTTCCCGGTTTCTTGTATCAATGGTGAGAGGTAGATTTTAAGTTAGCCCTCCCCCCCACTAAAAATTTTAAGATGGAAGGTTACCTATAATTTTGCTCTTATTTTGCACCATTTTGCTCCATAAATTTTAAATTTTGCTCCATTACGCTTTAGAGACTATATCAATTTTATGGTGGGGGGGCTAAGTTAATGGTAGCCCGTCCACCACTTTTTTCCATTCCTGACTGTGGATTCTTATTCTACTAATTTTGCTCCATTTTGCTCCGTTATCGAAAAATTTTGCTTCACAATCGTTCCGTATAGTTACAGAGGTTTAAACCTTAGATTGTTTAAACAATATCAATCAGAGCTGGCCATCAGTAATTGCAATTATTGCATCTGCGAGCAAAAAGAGGAAATTTTGAGGCATGTCACGTGATCACTTATCTTTTTTCACGTGTTGAATCACGTGACATCTGTCAAATTTTGCTCATTTTGCTCGCAGAAGATGCAATTACCGAACCCAACCATAGTATAGTAATACCTATACCGTAAGTGATTTCTTTTATGAATACCAAAATATATTCTTCACTGAATTTCTTTTTCTTCGGTCTTTCTATTCCTTGTCTTTTTTTATTTGTAAGACTGTAGATTTTACTTCAAAATAGTTGTGGAGTAAAATATTTCAATAACGGAGCAAAATGGAGCAAAACTAGTAGTCTTATGAATCTACAGTCAGATAGGGAAAAAAAGTGGTAGGGGAAGGGCTGATTGATATTTTTTAAACCTCTGTAACTACGGAACGGTTTTGGAGCAAAATTTTTCAACAACGGAGCATAATGGAGCAAATTTATTAGTATAAGAATCCACAGTCAGATAGGGAAAAAAAGTGGTAGGGGAAGGGCTGATTGATATTTTTTAAACCTCTGTAACTACGGAACGGTTTTGGAGCAAAGCTTTCAATAACAGAGTATAATGGAGCAAAATTATTAGTATAAGAATCCACAGTCAGATAGGAAAAAAAAAGTGGGTGGGGGCTGATTATTATTTTCCAAACCCCTGTCACTACGGAACGGTTGTGGAGCAAAATCTCTCAGACGGCAAAATGGAGCAAGATTAATAGAATAAGAATCCACAGTCAGAAATAGAATAAAAGTGGTGGGAGTAACCATTAACTTAGCCCCCCCACCTTAAAATCGATATAGTCTCTAAAGCGTAATGGAGCAAAATTTAAAATTTATGGAGCAAAATAGAGCAGAATGGAAGCAAAATTATAGATAACTTTTCATCTAAAAATTTTCAGTGGGAGAGGGCTGACCTAACCGACCTAATGGTGAGGCTTACTTAATGCAATTTTGAACTTAAATAGCACAAAAATAGCTGAACCAAATTAATATCAACATATTATGGTATATTTGGAAACAAGAGAAAAGGGACTTCCGTTAGAGCTAAAAATATACAGGGTGTTCCATTAAAAAAAAAATGATTTGTTCTTCAATTATAATTTTGCAATTTGAGTTTGTTTGTTTTAGAAGCGCGAAAATTTACTGCCGATAAAATCGTACAACTTTCATATTTGAAGTTTTTTTCCACCTCGTATATTAGCTATAGCTGAAGCTGTAGGTAGTAGGGGTCAAAATATGAGGAAACACCCTGTACATACATATTATATGAATCTGAAGATGATTTATAAAATGCCTCGAAATAGTTGCGATGAAATTTTTCTTATTAGATAACTCTTTGATCAACTTTTTTTATAAACATTTACTAATCTATAGCTTATTTCACAATATGGTAAATTCATTTATTCCCAATTGACTAGACTGTGAAAGTCTTTCACGACTTCTCGTTTCTCATCAGGTTACACCCTAATGATGCCAATAATTATTAAAACACACGTCGTCGGCAGCTTTTTTTTGCCTCTGCATCATTCTTTTTTTTTTCTTTTTTTTTATGGCATCCGCACTCTTCAATTTTCAGTCATTTCTGTCCGACATTTATCATTTTCCAAGCAAAATAATCCGTGTTGGCGATACCTTTTTGTTGATCGATATGATATTTGATATTTTATATCACATCATATACGTTGAAAATATCAACATGTGTCATGAATAAATAGCTTTACACACGATACCCAACCAATATTGGTTTTAATCACGCAATAACCAGCCAACAGGTTTTTCGATTATGTATCTATTTATTTGTTTGTTTCAGCCACCAAAACAAAACTTACAACCCCTGGAATCTACCCTCCCTAGCAGCAATGGGCGAATAACATAGGCTTCAACCTCCGAAAGGCAACTTTTGGAGGCACAATCAACAGCAGTTCTCCAGGAGCAATAGCCTGGAACAGCAGCCGTCTTTCACAGGGTTCGATTTGGAAGCTTATTTTTTAAAATAATAAAAATTTATTTTCTAGTCAACGAAATTATTCAGGTGAGTAGATTTTTGCTGACACTTTCTTAAGCTTAGGTTCATTGACTTGGCTTATACAATATTTAGGGAATTGATCATACTAAGTGCGAGTGAAAGAAATCCATTAGCAGCAAAACGATCACAAAGATAAACATAACGGCTTTTAATATGTGTAATATATTAGTTGCTTGGTATTGGTAATACGTATACCTATGTATTTATATGACCTAATAAGTGTTTAGGTACTTGCTTGATTTTTGTTTTTCAATTTCATTGCCCAGAAAATTTTCACAAATAGTTCGTCGTTATTGGCAACTCTGGGTAGGGTCACGAAGTTCAGCTGGCAAAAGCGGAGATTCTATTTAAAACTTTTTTGGTCTTGTATAAGAAGCGCGTTTTTCCTGTTCCGGACGATGATGACGATATTCAAATGCAAATAAGTACCGGTTTGAATGAGAGCTAAGAAGATTCTGTAAGAACACACAGAAAGGGGTTGGCTATTATAATCCAATGATAAATGGGCTTTGCCTTATTTCCACACTGTAGGGCAATTATCATAAAGAGAAAATTTTGCAATTGTAATAAAAATGAATGTCAGATTTTGCATCAATTAATTCTTCGGTATCTACTGACGATTCCGGGCGTAAAAACAGAATTTTCTTCTTCCTCGTCCATCCCAATTCCCATCCATCCTGCGTATTGATTTCTTAGGTGTAATGTAACTAAATTTAAAACAGAAAATCTAGGTTAAATTCGGAGTCGGGTAAATTCGGCAACGTTGCTCCTCGTTTAACGCATTTCTTCCATTTGACACACAACCGAGCATAATGGTTGGCCTAGGCAAAGTTTTAGGCATAATATTTTCTTAAGAGCCTCCCAAAACCGTGTTGCCAAACTCAAATATTCCTGGAATATATTTAAATTATTTCTCAAATCATATTCACTTCTTTTTCTATTTACAATACAGAAACATAAGATTATTGCGTTGTTTGAAATATGTCATCATTTATAACAACCTTTATTAACTAGGTAGGTACCTATTCACTTGTAGGCCGGCTCAAAAAAACAAATTCATTCCTAAGTATACCTACCTATTTATATCCTCATATTTAGGTTTGTCCTGGAAATAAATCTCAAACTAAACTAGATAGTCAGTTTTGAAACTGCAGTTCCCTTGGTTGCTCCTAACTATTGATGCTATCATTAAAACTTCGTACTTGTTATAGAACAAACCAAATAGGGTTGGTTACCTTTGATGAGGGTACTTAAACACTTAATCAACTTATATTTACTCTAAGTTTATATTCAAACTAACTGGCAACGTTGTCCAGAGGAGTATCGACCTTGCCAAAATCAATACAGAGCCGACACTGAAAGTTGCGGTCGGACGTCGGTAAATTGTTCCGCGTTTCGGGAGTTGAATAACAGCAGAAGAGATCGAAGTTGTGACGGAAAAGTTACTAGAAAGTTGTCTTCAGATTTCGACTGTGATTTTATATCTTAGCCAATTTGCATTACATAAGCTTAAGTTTGATTCCGAACAAGCAGAAATAAGCATTTTTACATGCATAGTGGGTTTTAGGATTCAATGAAAAACACAAGCTGAAACAAAACGTTCATAAAATTCTAAATTCCCACAAACACGCACAAGTAATTCCATTATCGAGTCCTTGTATCTCTATTTAAATTTTTGCCTTTAAAAAAAGAACTAAAAGCATAGATTTGAGAGTCTTATCTGATGCATGCGTGTCTATAGGAAAATGTGGCATAGAATTAGCATTTCATGAATTTCAATTGAGAAGCTTCTGGAACTTGAATCTACACAAATATGTGTATTTAGAGCCCCAGTATCTGATTGAAATATCGAACAACAGAAAGTTTCTAAGTTTAAAAAGTTACTCGAAACCCACGCCCTGGTATCGTTTCTGTCGCCGACCTTCCCTTATTTAGCAAATTGGGAACGACATAACAAGCTTGTTTCGGTCCTTGACTGATTGATTAATTTTTAAACTGTACTTAAAACGTGTTTTGAAGTGGCACGACTCAACCGAGATACTTTGTTGATTCAATTTACTTATTTTGTCTCTGTTCTTAGGTCGAGGATGATTAATTTGCAAATATTTACACAAAAGCTATAGAGAGTCGGATTTTTGTTCAGTTACAATTTCAACTACCTATTTGTTTCAACAATATTTAAATTGCTATCCTGGTAAAATTAATTTTTGTATCGTCGGTTTACAGTTTTTTGTTACAGCTAGTACACTGCCTTTGGATGGATGTACTGCTTCTTATTGCTCCCATATCTTTTCCATACAGATATATGGGAACACACTGAAAGAAGAAAAGGGTAGGTACTAATGAGCTACTACCCTACCCTAAACTAAGTCACCTATGAAGCGTAATATAGACATAAAATATTAATTTTTTTAAACATATTTCTTTAATATTTTTTCATTACATAATAATAAGTACAAATTCAAGAGGCTCAATTTTCCCCAAATGTTCCAATGCCATATTCTTGACCTAACCATTAATATGCTCATAATATTTCTCTTACAAATTATATTGTCCAAAGACATTATTTCCTTCACCTCAGAACTGACTGAGATGATCAGTCTTTCAAAGTCTCAGCATTGTTCCAAGTCCTAAAAGGACTCATCATCTGGTCGAGCTTCCTCAAAAACAATAAAACAAAGCTTAACTACTTTCGCTATTCTTATATTCTTGGCTTTGGCGGTGTGGGTCTTTCATGTAAATCTTTAAGTTTTATTTCTATATAATTTGATAGTTCTATCCATTTTTTTGCTCTCGATCGAAAGCTTTTCAATACGGAGAGCCAAAATTTCTTTTCAAGAAAAGCCCAAATTGGCCTATTCACTGTTGAGGAGGAATAGATTTAGAAAACACATACTTCTATAAATTATTGGAGAAGATCCTGAGGAATTATTTCACAAAAAATCTCAACCTATCTATCTGTATCTGTAAGTATGGGAGGGTGGTATGGTATGCCACAGCACCTAGAGGCCACATTAGGCCCATTGGTATGCCTCCACAAGAGGACAGGTCATCCTTTTCTCGTCACCCAGCCTAGCGATTCCACGTACCTAGGCGATGACGTGGCCGAGGGTGGTGCCTCTGATCTCTTCTAGCGATGGGTATCCGATTGGCCTAATCTGGCTCTGCGTATTGGCGAAAGAGCAGTGCAATCACTGAGAATGTGCTCTATCGTCTCGTCTTCTTGATTACAAGCCCATAACACAAGGATATGGTACCGAGCTGCAACCTTAACAAATGATTGTTTAACTGACAGTGGCCAGTCAAAATGTCTGTTATTAGGCGTAGCCTTTTCCTGGTCAACGACAGCTTAGCAGTTCCTTGGATAAGTTGCAGCTAATTGTATCGTCCCAGCGCTTTTTGAAAAGGGTATGGGACCGTTTTTCATCATATCTCTGGCCGCCGACATGGTCAGCCCTACGAAGGGCTCCGATCCAGAAGGCTGTAGCCTGACGGCCCTTCTAGCTAGAGCATCGGCAGCCCCATTGCCTTTGCTGTGGTCATGTCCTTTGATCCACCTGACTACCACCATATTGTTGATCGGCGCTTTGGTGAGTGTACGGTGGCAATGTTGTACTAGTTCTGACGTGAGTCGTGGTCTAGATAGCGCTAATACTGCTTGGCTGCAGTCCGTGTAAATGTGCACGATCCTTCAGAGATATTGTTGCTCAATATTTGTTCGGCCGCGTTGGTTATGCCAGTAATTTCCATTTGGAGTACATTAGGCATGGAGCCAAGGGCTTTAGCTAGGTTCAGTTTGAGAGATTTGGAGTATACTCCGCATCCGCACCATCATGGTGGTGTTTCCAATGCCTTACGTGTTGATTGCGTAGTGCTTTTTGAAAAGGAAACATGGTGTTGCAGAGTCTGCTCTGGCCTCCAACAATTGAAGTCAGTTCGTTGCCTCACGCCATATGCGGGCTCTCTGCAAGCCGACTTCTGCACTTGGTTCTATTTCAACAGTGCGGAAGTGCATCATTCTGGTTGAAACGATCTCCGTGACATAAATATCCAGGGGCGTCAAACGTAGAATTACTTCCAATATCCTAGTTGGTGTAGTTTTCATTCCACCAGTTATGTTGATGCATGTCATTCTTTGAACGTGGTCCAGTTTTCAGCTTATAGTAGTCTGTTCGGCGCTATGTCTCCAGACAATAACCCCATAGCTAAGCATAAGCCTGATGATGGTTGTATAGATCCACATAAATACCTTAGGGGAGAACCCCCAGGTCTTACCGATAGTACGTCTACACTGATCATAGGCGATATATGCTTTATGTATTCTCTTAGCAATATGAAAGTTCCATGTTAGTTTGCCATCGAGTGTCACTCCCAGTTTAAGAGTCTGGGTGCTGTCGGTAGTGCCAGTTTCCTCTTTCTTGTGAATAGAACCATTTCAGTCTTTTTAGGGTTGATGGACAGAGTGTATTCCGTGCACCATCTTTCCATAATTCGAAGAGCATGTTGCATGCGTTCGCGAAGCGAGTTCTTGAATTTACCTCTATGCAAGATGACTACGTCATCTGCGTAAGCTATTGTGTAGTGGTTGTCATTGTTTAGGCGGACAATGAGGCTGTCCAGATTCATGTTCCACAGTAGAGGTGAGCACGTCTCCCTGCAGGCAGCCTCTTGTGACCATTCCTTTAATGTTAACATCCTGCAAACTTATCTGTACAATTCTTTTGGAAAGCATATTGAATATTAATCCGGTTACAGTTTCCGGAGTATTCCTTTCTGTTAGCAAGTGGTTAATTTTTTGAAGGGTGGTGTCGTCAAAGGCTTCTCGGGTGTCGATGAAAACCCCGAGGGAGGACTCTCTGATGTCCAGCGATTTTTCCACTCGCTCAGAAACCAGGTGGAGGGCTATGTCCGTTGATCTCCCGGGGGTGTATGCATGTTGATTAGGGTGGAGTGAATTGGTTGACAACACTTCATTCCTTATGTAGCTTTCGCATAGCCTCTCAAATTGTTTTTAGAGAAAATGATGAGAGGCTTATGGGGCGATATGCCTTGGGAGTGGTTTAGTCCATCCTCCCTGGTTTCCATCCTACCTGATTTGGGTAGGAACACCACTTTAACTTCTCTCCAAGACTTGGGTATATACCCTACCAGGTATGCGGCAAGAGTCGATTTAGACCCCACTGAAGTAGGGCTGGATAGATGCCGTCAGGTCCTGGTGCTTTGAAGGCGAAGAAGCCTGAGATTGCCCAACCTTTTTTTTCCTTGGATTTTATCTGATTCGCTAGTTGCCAATCAGCCACAGAGGATATGTATGTTACCTGCGTCTGATTCTCCACAACGATGGTCAGAAAATTGGGTTGCTAGTAGTAACTCTGTGCTTTCTTGAAGGTTGGAAGTGAAGGTGCCATCCTCCTTGCGCAGGATACCAATTTACCGAAATTGGTCTTTATTAAGAGCTTTCTGAATTCTCGCCGTTTCCGTATAGTATAGTTTTCTATTTCGTTGCAGTATATCCTCCAGGCATATCTTTGTTTTTGTCGTATGACTTTTTTATACTGGTTGATTTGGTACCTATAAAGGTTCCAATCCTCAGGTAGTTTGGTGTTTTTAGCTTTATTGAAAGCTTTTCCTGTCATCGCCCTGAGGTGTTCCAGTTCCCCAGTTCAACCTATTACTGTTGAAATTTCTCCAGAAACTACGGAAATTTAAAGTAAAAAAAGAATTGAAAAATCAGTTTCCAGAATTTTTTTCACATGAAAAGGAACCTAAACCAGATAGTCCATGAAACAATTATTATTGAATATTAGACAATATTGAGGAGAAAAAAATTGTACACCAAAAATAGTTGAGAACAAAAGAAAATTATTAAGATGTAGCTATACATAAAATCCATTGAAGAACATAAAAAAGAAATTGTGGAAAAATAATTTGCTGCAGAAAGTGAAGAGTCAATACTCAGTAATATTAGAACGTCTTTTTCCTTCGATTGTATAAATACCTATTTTCAATTATTGAAAAATCTGTAATCTTTTTTTTCTGAACAATTTCAAGTCAAGCATAAAATTCATCAAATTCAGCAGCTGAATCTAAAAATTCAATGTCCTCTTTTCACTGTTCATTGATCCTAATCGTGACCGAACAGTAGTTTTAAACTTTTCCATTAAATGATTGGTATAAAACGATCCATTATTTATTGCTAATGGTTCTTTTATTGCGTATTTCTATTTTTTTTTTATCCATCATTAAAATTACGGTTCATGTAAATTGAAAACCGTATAGCCATATCTATGGGAGATCATGAGAATTGGTAATGGTTTTTTGATGATACTGGTAGGTAAATATTTGCATGTATATTTTTATTGATATAAGTGGATTTTTTTTTCTGATATTTTGATACACAGCCTATAATCTAGTTCATCCTTCGCAATTTTATGGAATGTGTAACACAGATACACACTTTATCAGAGATATAAGTAATTAAAAGCACGCGAATTCATAAGTGCAGTCGCATACTTTTAACCTACATTTCAATTAAAATCCACTTTATATTGCACGCCATCGCCATCTCACTTGTTGCCTTTTAAAACATGCGATCCTTCTCTTTTTGGCCATGTGGAACTTGCACTGAAAAATTCATGTTGGGTCACGGACAGTGGCAGAGCGATGGGCATAAATAAAATTTTCTTTTTGGATATCAACGTTAATCCAGGAGCTCTAATTCAAGTTGGCGGAGTGTAATTTGGCCTACCAATGAAAATGACAGGCATTTTCGCACATATAAGGTGTTCATCCATTCTCAAATCAAATGCAAGCAGATTGACTTCAACTTTTCCTGGAAATTTTTTCCAGGTAGTTACTGATGGTTCACAAAATTAACTTTTGTGATCTTCCATCCTTGGAATATGTTGTGTGCAAGACATTTGTCTCAGATTTTGGATAATATAACTGAACTGTATCAACGTTCGAAGAATTGACTTCCAAAGAGTAAGCTTAGCGAATGTGAAAGACATGACAAAATACAGCTTTTTACCTTTGTGAGAAGTGAGAAGTTGGTTACCCTCTGAAATTTGGAATTTTTTTCTGGCGTTGTTCTGGCGTAAGTCTATTCACGATGAAATGGTAATAAGACATAATAAGCGTAAATGAGCTGTTACATGTCAAATTTACTGCCACTATTATCAGTGTTGCCAGGTAGAAAAACAAACCTCTAAAAAAAACACCCTTCACAACCACTTCATATGGAATGTCAAAATCCAGTGATGCTATCAGTTATCATAAAATCTGTTGGTTTACTTTGGCACTCGAGCTTGTGGCGATTCAGATCACCAGGTTCAAATCTTTTTGTCTGGGCTGCGGTGGGGCAGGTCGACATAGCCACTGTTATTTCCAGACAGATCAGCTTTTGTACTTTACGTAGACTGTCCTCTGCAGTAATTTGCAGTCTTTGTCAATCATACCAACGGGGCGTATGTGCCAATGGGTCTGACAACCATTTGATAAATCCAATATACCATTTTTGGTCTTATTCCCCATGTTTTTCCCATGGATTTGCGGCATGTACAAGTGGCCACCATAGCTCGTGATTGTTTTGTTCAGATAGTCGTTCCATGTAAGTTTGCGGTCGAGGGTAACTCCTAAATACTTAATTTCATCCGAGAGAGATATAACTGTATGCAGTTTAGAGTGGTAATCGCAGATACAGCCTCCTTCTTTTCGTAAACGGAGCTAAGGATTTGTTTTTTGCCAAAACAAAAACGTCAGTATCGGAAGAAAATATGTATATAGTGTTCACATATTTTGTATTGATGAATGGATAGCATGTAATATAAAGCTTTGTTTTCTGCTTCTTCTAGATCCGAAACTAGTTGTGATGAAATGTCTCTTTTAAATGGTGATACATTTTGTTAACAATTGCTTTGCTCAACAATATTTTGCACCAAACATCGCAGTTTCGCATCGCATAGTTCCATCGTCGCGCGCAATGCTTGTCTACGCTTTTCCTGCCGCTCATAGGCGTACGCATATAATTTCCAAAATTATGTAAAATGTTAACAGTAATCATGATTTTGTATATTTTATGTCAGACATGTAAATAAAATAATACAAATTGTAACGGCGCAATAGAATGCCTTCATCATCTGCACAATAAGTGCTATTACCGCACTAGTGCGGTAGTGAATCATGACGCGTTCATTATCGCACTAATGCGGTAAGAGGTCAATATTTTTAATATAACTACACAATCGAGTAAAATAGTTATTTATAGTAGACAAACGACAATAGTCGCTTATTGTGCAGGTCGTAGATAAAATGTTGTATATCACACGTACGGTAAGGCTCATTACAACACTCGTGTGGTTACCACTACTCGGTCTACGACCTCGTCGTGGCAATATTCCCCACTCGTTACTGTAATAAAGCTCATACCGTACTAGTAATATAAAAAACTATTAAAACCGCTAAAAAACTCTGTGGATCTCATTTTCCCGTACTGTACGCCTCTGGCACATAAGTTGGCGTTCCGACTGGACTTGGTTATTCTTTACAATACAAATTTTAGTTTAAAAAAAAAACCGCTTGCTTGCATCCCAAAAAGGCACACAGGAAACCAATTTTGAAAAGCTCATGCCGGACTATAATTTCCTCAAACTATCAGGAACTGTTTCCTGGATAATTTCGCCTTCTCGTAGCCAGAATTCACTGCTATGTCCTTGCTATGTAGAAGGTTCAATGGTCGTATATTCGCACTTACTTTCCCTGAATGACGTGAGTGTTCATTTTGTAAATAATGAATGCATGAAATTTCATGAATATGTGGACTGTGGGTTTTTAATGATATGGCAAAAAGTAATGGCGGTTTTGCGCGCTACTGGCCCCAATGATAGTAATTTCTCACGAAAATCCATAAATAGTGACCTACATCGTTGACCCCCATGACGCACGCCTGCTAATTCAATAAAATATTCATTTCATACTCGAAGATTCATATTCCGGCAGGTTTACGGCTCTTGATAGGGTCATTGACTATGTGAGTTCAATTAAGTACCACTTTATGTCTCTGGTTTTATTGATATTGCTATTTGAATTGGATTTCTGGAACATGATCCTAAAACTTTTTCAATTAAGGGTTTGATTGATTTTTTTTACAAAAGTAGGTACTATCAACAATTCATGGTTTGTAATTTCATTATCGCCATTGTGGTAAATGTGCCAACAACCGTCCTTTTTACATATATTTGTTAACAACAAATTCGTGTACTGTTTGTCTATGTAATTGCCACCTCTATAACTTAGGCGGTTACAGTTATTGACGTTCTATTGTGTTGCAGTACCCGTACAATTTAACAATAGATTTTGTCTGGGTATTAAATTCAATCTACTGAATAATTTTAGCAAAATGGGTTGATATCCAACTGACTTAGGTAGTTAAATATTGTGCGCATAGGTATAACGTATTCCAAGTTTCTTGAAACTTGTTAGAATTTTATTTGCCTTAAACTCAGCTACGTGCTATCAATAAAGTGCTGCTGTCCTAAAAACTTTTCTAATCTATTGTTTCTAGGAAGATGCACCTGGTTTCATCATACAAAGCAGGTAGCTACTGTTTTAACTTTTATGATTCTCATTTGTGAATTTTGTCAAGCAACAATTATTAACACAGGTATTTTAATAATAATAAATATTAGCCGTTATAATCTATATTTATCACTACTACTAATGCATGTAAAAAAGTTACATTAAATTTTTAAAATGTTAAATGGTAATTTGTATTCTTAGGACTAGATATTTAGTTTAGTTTGCCGGTAATTGGCCCAATCATGAAAAAAAAACTTATTTCTTATTACGGGCGAACTAAACTATATAAGTCATAAAAATAATTTCAAATCGAAATGATTTTTCCAGATCTGCACTAGTTTCTCAGCTCCATGTTACATCAAGTCAACTAATGGGTGGGATCAATCGACCGCAACAAGCAGTTTCCTTCATATTAAGTGCAAGTCTCGAACCTCTGAGATAGCCAACAGTATACTAAAAACAAAATCATATAGAGCTCTAACCTTATTTTTACAAAAAAAAAACCTTTTTTTATTACTTCAATAATCATTTAATGAAGATACTTGAAAATTATCATTATTTTTTAATTATTATTAAAGATGAAACGGATAGTTATTTGGCCGGATACCGGATATCCGGCGAGTTGCGAGGCCGGATATCCGGCCCAACTTCTCATCGCACAGGCGCAGCGAACGTGATCAGATCGATTCGGGCAGTTTGTGGTGTCAGCGGTTAATTATTAATTATAAGCCATTTTGTTATTTTTTTGTAGACAATTAATTAATGGGTTTGGAATCCAAAATAAAAAGAAACTACTTTTTTGAACTTCAGAAAAGTAGTTTCTATTTATTTTGGATTCCAAACCCATCAATTCTGTACATCCTTTCAAAAAACTCAGCATTCTGTTAATTTGATTTTAGGGAATTATGTCGAAGTTTATGAATATCCGGTATCCGGCCGGATATTGAGTTACTATCCGACCGGATATTAAATTTAAGCCGGATACCGGATAGTTTCCGGATGTCCGTTTCATCTCTAATTATATTATATTATAAATTCTTGTAAATTACATACTAACGTTCCACGCTTATTAAAAATGTTCCTGAATAAAAAAAAAAGTTGTATAAATTTGTGTATCTTGATAATAAAACTTGTTGTACATATAGAGGCAACTAGATATTAGGTTTATCTATGGGTGTTAATTTGTGAATCTCTGTATATAGATTTAGTCATAATTTGTTGCGCTTAATTGTAATATATTTTTTTTTTTGTGCAATAATATTATTTTTGGAATAATTTCGTTAAGTTTGCACAATCTTTGATTTGGTGAAAACATTCTTGTACATTTATAAACAAATTCTACAGTTATTATAGATAGCTTAATTATAGTTCTTTAGAGTGAACCTACTTTTCTATAATACACTTGTTAATAATGTTTGATTAAAGTATATGAAATACATTTTGTTAACAAAAAAAATATTCTGCAGTGTAACAATGTCCCTGTGTTCTATTTCTATGTACCTAATAATAATTGTTCCATAAATGTTCTTTTACCAAACTGAAAAATGTGAATTAATTTGGTATTTTTGCCTAAAATACATTCTATTTATTTTTGTCGTAGGTAGGGTACGATATGTAAACCGTGAACTATTATAGGTAGTCAAACATTCTCATTGATAGCAAAAATGTGAAAATTTAAGTGGGTACATAATTATATGTAATTTCTCTAATAGATTAAACTATTGTATAAGGTGGACCTACCTAAAAATCTACATTTAGCCTGTAAGTGGGCTATTATTCATTATTATCTATGAGTAAAATTCTGTCAAACACTGTGGATGTATTACAAACATATCGCAATTTTTTAAAAATTATTTGTATGTCCAAATTTCGAGCATAGACAATAATTACCGCAAATTAATTTTATTTGGTAGCTAAATCTAATTATTGATGTTAAATATCTCTTTGTATGTATATAGAATTTTGCCGTTATGTGGTAATTTTTTTTATGTTTTATTGTTTTGTTATGATTCAGTAAGAAAAACCAAAGAAAATATTATAGTTTTAGATATAGCTTGAATCATTATTATCATTTTAGCTGTAATCTATAAAATAAATTATTGAAATATTTTAATTTGGTGTTTTAATTACCCTGTTTTGGAAATCATTTTATTCCAGCTAAATAGCAGATTGTTATAAAATTTAAAAAAATCAGGACTGAATAATAATAAATGAATTATAAAATTCAAAAGTTTGCTTTGTACCATGAGAAAGTCAATTTGCATAATTACATTTATTTTAAGCTGAAACCAACGCCTTGTATTGTACTAGTAGAATAAATCTTTTGAATAAATCAGATGCTGGGTTACACATCAAATTGGTAGGTATTTTGGGCGTGACTTCCTATATTTTATTGTATCCGTTTTTGAAGTTCAATCTTGGTTCAATGCTATGCGTTTTAAGGATGAATAAAATCATTTTCATCAACAGACGGCCTCGATTGGTTGCTGCATAATAATATACAGTGTTAGATTAACTGACACATTTTTGCAGGTAAATATCTCTAAAACGAGAAAAGATAACGAAATGCGGTTTGTTCTGGGAGAATAAGGATTTTTTTAAGTTTCTTTTCCACAGTATTTCCGAATCCTAAAATTTAATGAAATTTGCTTTCACAGGCATGCTATTTTTTGAAATAAAAATACTGCCTTATTTTTAATGAAATACTCTGTATATTTTGTCATCGTCAGAAAGTTTGATTTTTCTAATTTACAAAAATGTATATTTTCTTCTTAATATCTTGAAATTGTATCGTATAAATTGCACTTTGTTGTCAAGGTTTTAATTAGTTAATAACAGTAACAAACACAAATTAATTATCGATTTTTTTGAATCTAAGTGAGAAAAAAATAATAATTCCAATTCTGAGCCTGAGATTCATTGGTGGTTTGTTCTGTTTGGTGATAAGACCCTACTCAATAAATCCTGAAAATTTAAAATCCCTCTGATTGCATGAAGTATTTTTCAGAAGCTTCCAAAGATGATTTAATAGAAATTTTACATGATTTTTTTGCATCTAAGTGAGAAAAAATTCATAATTTAATTTCTGAGCACGAGATCCACTCGCAGTTTGTTTTCTTTGATAATAAGACCCTACTGAATAAATCCTGAAAGTTTGAAATCTCTCTGATTGCTTGAAGTATTTTTCAAAAACGCCCAAAGGTGATTTAATAAAAATTTAACATGATTTTTTTGCATCTAAGTGATAAGAAAATCATAATTCCATTTCTGAGCCTGAGATCCATTTCCGGTTTGTTCTGTTTGGTGAGAAGACCATACCTACTCAATGAATCCTGAAAACTTAAAGTCCCTGCGGTTGCTTGAAGTATCTTTCAGAAGCATCCAAAGATGATTTAATAGAATTTTGACTTGATTTTTTTGCATCTAATCAACGATCTAAGTGATAAAAAATTCATAATTCCATTCCTGAGCCTGAAATCTATTTGCGATTTGCTCTGTTTGGTCAGAAGACCCTACTTAATAAATCCTGAAAGTTTGAAGTCACTCTAATCGCTTGAAGTATTTTTCAGAAGCAGCCAAAGGTGATTTATTAGAAATTTTATACGTTTTTTTTTTTTTCATCCAAGTGAGAAAAGATTTACGAGCCTGAGATCCATTCGCAGTTTGTTTTATTTGATAAAAAGACCCTACTCAGTTAATCCCGAAAAATTGGAATCCATCTGATTGCTTGAAGTATTTTCCAGAAGCTTCCAAAGATGATTAAATAGAAATTTCACATTAGTTTAGTGCATCTAAGTGAGGAAAAAATCATAATTCCCTGTCTGAGCCTCAGATCAATTCGCGGTTTGTTTTGTTTGATAAGAAGACCCTGAATTCTACTCAATAAATCCTGAAAGTTTGAATTCCCACTGATTGCTTGAAGTATTTTCAATTTTTTTGGCCAGCTGACGGTACTTTCTTTAATAAAGTGGAATTTTTACGATCTGATTTCAAGATAATTGAAAACAAAACAGTGACAAAATATTCAGTGTCTGTTAAACGAAATTTCAGCAAATTTTAGGATTTGGCAATAGTGTGAAAAAAAACTTTAAAAAACTCTTATTCCCCCAGAACAAACCGCATCTCATTATTGTTCGTCGATTTTAATCCGATACTCGGACGGAATGTGAGCTGGTGGCTCCCTACATTAGAACTCCCATGGTTACCTGACATCACACCTGTTTTTGGTATATGAAACACCCCCTCGCTCCTCATACCGCAAGTATCAGTTAAAAATCGACGAACAATATCTTTCCTCGTTCTCGAGATATTTACCTGCAAAATGTGTCAGTTTATCTAAGGTCGGACACCCTGTATAAGGCCTCCCATAACTTGATATTAATTGATCCAAGTGATTGTTGGACTAGTAACAAAGAGAATGAAGTATCACAGGACAGGGAAATTAAGGAAGCAGTGACCACCAAATGCAACAAAGTGTAGAGCAAATACACTGGAACTATAGTCAAACACAACTTTTTTTAATCAAGGGAGCAAGAAATCCCAAAAAATCGAAGTAATCGTGAAGCCACACCAAAATCAGGCACATAGGTACCACAAAATTTATTTGGAAAAACTTCATCAAATCCCAATCATCTTGGAGAACATTTTCAGCATTAATTTTCCTACTTAATTTTAAAAGTAACTGGAACTCAAGCATCCAAGTTCCGATCCATCTTGTAAATCAAATCGTTTTCTTTCGAGTTGAGATGAAACTTTAAAATCATCTCATTTTTAAATATTAAAATATTTAACGACGCAACAGCCATGCCCTCTTCAGGAATATCCGGTTTTGAATCTTGCTCCATTCGTGACAAAGTCACTTTGGTTACTGAAGCAATTTTACTGGACTTTTCAATATTCAGGTCCACTCTATCTTCAGTAGACTCATGCTTTTCAATATATTTACCTAAAGTTTCATAACCTTTTACTTGTTCTTCTTCAACAGGCCTTAATTCAGTTAAAGCCACTTTGACCAGTATCCTCTACAGCTTTCGCTCTTTCAATAATTCTTCATTAACTCATGTTAAAACTTCTGTAATATTCGCTGCTTTATTTGTTTCAGTGATATCGTTGATTGGTGATATTAATAAAATAGACAAAATCGTGGGTTGGGGAGCGAGGTTGGCGATTTTGTCTATTTTATAATAATTATTGGGAGACGAATATAGAAAAAATAAGAAAGTGATATTAATATTATTTGCTGAGGCATCTATAGGAGACTTATTTTCAATTAACTGTGCTAAAGCTGCATAAAGCTTAGCTTCTTCTTGTTGAGTTACTATTTGTTCTATTACTGATGTTGCAGCTTGATCAAGCTCAGATAAGTCAGGCTTAAAGTCTGATTCAACTTCACTTGTTATAACTTATTTAACAATAAGTGCTTTATTGACTTCTTCTAAATTAATGTTTGCCACTGTGCTTGAAGGAACCCTGTCTTCCATTAAGTCACCTAAAGTTTCATAAATTCCAACATTTTGTTTTTCAACTACTTTTTGATCAGTAACTTGTGGAGTTGCCACTACTCCTTTTTGAGCTTCTATATTGTGTTTAGCTTCACTTTGTTGAGTTAAAACTTCAGTTACGCTTGCTGCTATATTTAACTCTTGGAAACCTGCATCAGCAATAAATGATTTATATAATGTGTCATTGGGCTGTTAGTTGTCCTATAATGCTTCCAAAGTTTTAGTTTCAGTTTCTTCAGCAGCTGTATGTGCAGAAAGTACTTGTTAAGCTTGATCTGTTTTAGCTACGTCAGGCTCAAGTTCGGTTTCGATCGGTTTGATTTGATAGTATTTCTGTTATGTTTGCTATAGTTTTGGCATCTTCGAAACCAATTTTGGGTGATACATCACTTTAGGTTCCTTTGATTTTCAATATGATTTTGATTATTACTGATAAACAAAGCAATTTCAAGAGAAAAAAAATATGGATCCTTGAATATTTATCAAGTTATGATTTTTTTAATTTAATTTTTTTCTTTGTTGATTGTGCATTGATAGGTATAACGATATTAAGCTGATAAGAATAGATATTATTTATTGATCTGTGTCAAAGGTTGAGAAGCGAGAGGATATAAGGCATTAATGACTAGTGATTTTTTACAATTATTATTATTTTGTTCATTTATTTTGTTTACTTTAATAGATTTCTATTTTATGGCAAAATCAGCATACCACCTTGGTAAATATTTACAATATTTAATGTTTATGGAAAGGGTTTTTTACTGACATTTTGAAAATTCCTACTTAATTTGTGATTAGTTTCCTTAATTAACTTAGTAGTTGTCTATTAATGACCTGACGGTGCAATCTTTGCATTGAAGTAAATGGTCAACATTTTGAACAATTATTGTAAACCATAATTTATTTGTTAATAAATAAGCAAAATTATTAAGTAAACAGTGATTTAATTATTGCGAAGAATAAAAGTACCAAAAAATGTTTTTGCTCTACAGCCCAAATGGCTCATTTGCGGACATATGTTTATATAAACAAAAATGCTTGTTTTTTGTTTTGATGTCCCTAACTACCCTTTAAAGTTTGTCGGTATCTTTTTAGGACACCCTGTATATTTAAATAATATATTGTTTATCAAAAAAATGAACTCATCCTTATTTTTTTTTCTTCATTATATCCTAATAATTGCTCCAATGCAAATTTGAACATAGAAAAATTGTCCGTTTTTAGAGACCTAATGTGTTCTAGACCCCAATTTTGATATTTGAGCTTGAAACTGGAGCCGTAGAATAGTATCCCAATAAACTTTAACATCTTCTTTTTGGATAGTTTTATGTTCATTTATGATGAAAACAGCTGAATGATGATAATAATAATAATAATAAAGTGCCTTTATTTTGTACATGAAAATATAACAAAGGACAAGTTTCCAAAGTGAGAATAACCACCTCGTCAAAAGACATTATCCTCAAAAACTAAAAATACAGATAAACTGACTAGGAAATTAAAATTATCAAGATATTATAAACATATACCTAATACTATAATGTGGAGTATGAGATAAGAAGTTGAACATTGAAAGTGACTGAATCCGCTAACTCTGTGCATCAGTTCACCTAGATTTGACGAATTCCCTCAGATGCCTCCTGAAGCTGAAAGCATTCGGGGCCGCCCTAATAATTTTTGGAATAATGTTAAAAACTTTTGCTGCACAGTAACTGAAGGATCTTTCAAATAGTGCAGTCCTATGTTTAGGTACAATCAATAGGCTACCATGATAAATGGAGCACTCATGGAACGAGCCAGACCTGATTAATTTGTCTGCTAAGTACCTAGGCGTGTCAGTTTTACTGACCTTTTGAAATAGACAGCCAAGCTAGACTTCGAATCTCTGCTGTAGATTTAGCCATCCAGATTGTATTCATTTTGGAGATATGTGGTCGTATTTACGAATACCAAAACTGAACCGAATACATGAATTTTGAACTTTTTGCAGACTGTATCTATCTCTTTGAAGCAGAGCTGGCCAGAAAACAACACTGCAGTACGCAAACTGTGACAAAACTAAACTGTCGCACAGTCTAAGTTTAATGTCTATGCTCATAGTTTTCCTGTGAATATAAAGAGTTTTTAGACCGGCATAAGACTTTTGAAGTAAAGTAGAGACATGTTGTGAATATCTAATATCCGAATCCATCCGCAGTCCCAGATTCCTACAATAGTTTTAAAGTGGTATCATTGAGACAAATCTTAAAGTCGTTGTGATTTATTAAATGGACTTTATGGCTCCCAGAAACCAACATTTCTGTCTTCAAACTATTAATTTTTAAGCCGTGGGTGCTAGAAAGTTCATAAATAGTTTCCAGGTTCATATTTTTGATGGCCAGTCGGACGTTACCAATGGGAAAAGAGTAGTATAGTTGCTGATCATCAGCAAACTGGAGCGAAATACAGAATTTTAAAAAAGTTGAAAAATCAGCTTTGTAGACGGAAAATATCAGAGGGCCTAAGATACTCCCTTGGGGAACACCTTTATCCAAAGTAATAAAATTAGAATAACTATCATTAAGAGAAACCCTCTGCCTTCTAAACGAAAGATACGATCTGAAAAGATTGATGCTGTTTTGATCAAATCCAAAATATTTTAGTTTTAAGTAGAGAATTGGATGAACTATATGCTACGAATACTTTGCTATAGTCAAGTAAGATAAGCACTGTTTGGAGTTTCATATCAAAAGCCGAGAGGATGTCGTCAGAAGTCGTTGTTGTACTATGAGACGCCCGAAAACCAGATTGTGAAGGAGGAATTATTTCGTTGGCCCAAAGATGCTCGTTTATTTGAACTGCAACAATCTTTTCGAAAACTTTGGACAGAAGAGGAAGTAAACTTATAGGGCGGAAATCGGTCACTTGACTGGGAGACGGCTTTTTAGGGACTGGAACCACTTTTGCATCACCCTTAGAAGAATATTTTAGATTTCTAATAATTGATTCAACAGTATTGTTCATCGATTTTTAACTGACACTTTCCGTATGAGGAACGAGGGGGTGTTTCATATGGCAAAAACAGGTGTAATGTCAGGTAACCATTGGAGTTCTATTGTAGGGAGCCACCAGCTCACATTCCGCCCGAGTATCAGATTAAAATCGACGGACAATAGATATGTCAACCACTTTGAGGCTGAAGACGGTTTTACAATTTGGATAGATGTGGGATTGATACTTATAATTTAGATAGGTTTTTTTTTCTGTAATAAGGCAGGATCGAACAAAATTCCTAAGGCTTTTATATTCTGAGAAATTAATGTCAGAATGAGATTTTTTATACTTAACAAACGCCCTGTCCCATAGTTTCATTATGAGCCTAGAATTTTCACTGATCCACGGAGCGAGCGGTTTCTTAATGCGTACAGTCTTAAAAGGACCATGCAGATTGAACAACCAAACAATATTATTATTTAAAAAGTTCAACGCTTCATTCACATCCTCCAAGGCATAAATAGAATCCTAATGAATGCTATAAGGAAGCATTAAACAATTCCAAATCAAAAGTTGAAAAGTCTCTGTAGGTTTTAAATATGGTAGGCTGTTTCCTTTAACTGAATTTTAAGTAACAAGAAACCAAACAGTGATCAGATATGCCATTCATTTTCAGGACATTAGGATCATTACAGGCGGAAGAATCCAATGTGACTAGAACGTCGATTAGTTTGGCTGTGTGATCTGTGACACGGGTGGGTTCCGATATAAGCTGATGCAACCCATACTTTGAAAGACAACCCTAGAAACTTCTATAACCGGGAGTGTCAACGTCTAACATATCTACGTTAAAATCGGCACCAAAAATAATTAAATCAAACTGGGGAATTTTCCTTAGGTTGCTTTGTTTTTAGTTCAGCTCTAGGTTGAGTGGTTATAACTTCTGTTACATTAGCTATACTGCCTAACTGCTCTCAATTGACACCAACTGTGCCTTCTTTTTCCACAGCAGTATCTTCAGATTTACCAGCTATCATGTGAAGTACATTTTCCATTTTCCTCAGTTGCCTGTAAAGATTTTTCAATTGTTAAAGAATCTATCTTATTCGCTGCGCGTATCTCTGATATTTCAGTTGCTTATTGAGGTGAAATAATTTTATGGGCTTCAGCTTTAAATGCCACTGAACCCGAAAATTCCTGTTCAAATTCTCCGGCCAAGGTTTCAATTTCATTTGACTCTATAGGCAAAATTGAAGTCTCGGCTCTTATTTTGTCAGTAGGTTGTTCACTAAATGGTTTTTTTTTCCTTCAATTAGGTACTTGAGAAGTTATTGTAAGAGGAGTCAATTGATCTTGCTGCAACTAAGCTGCAACTTACTTCTTTTGGGTTGGTAATTTTAGAGCATGTCAAAGTTATCAAGAGGTTGCACTTGGGCGCTTGATTGAGCAATACTTAGTTGGGTAATAGGGAACTTGCACATTTTTTTTTTATTTCAAAAATGTGTTGTACTACACTAAAGACTTAGTCATACTGTTACGTGTCGAATTTTCAGTCAATCACGTTAGGACATATTTCTGCTGCCTTTGGTCTTTTACTACTCTGTCATTGCCTGATTTTGCCTAGCACTGAAAAAAGGAAACTACTAGTATAGAATCTTTAATATATATTTCACATAACAGTTACAATAATTATTCTCCATGAAGATATCCACAGCTTCTAGCGATCTCTGAAAATAAGATTGATTTGAGATAGGATATGACCGTATATAGAGCAAAATAATTACCATCTTTTTGAGTTTTCACTATTTTGTTCTCTGTTCTGTGTTCTGTTCTATGAATCAGGTAAATCAGCATTTGTTTTCCATATTTTTGTAGAGGTTTCCATTGTGCAACTTTGAAAACATCAGGTTTCCAGCCTAAAATAAGATAGGATTAGAATGGGAAAATGTAAACAACTATTAGTAGGGTTAGGAAATTGTTTAAATCAGACAATACACTAAAGTCAAATGTGGCACGAAAATTTGAATATTGAGTATTGCATTCGCAATAGGCATTATTTCAAACTGTCCAAAAATTAACGAAAAATTCCCTAGAACTCGATTCATGTAACCAGAAATTCCACTGTTGGAGGAACTTTTCTTTTTCTAGAATCACGCAGAAGAGAAGCACGTTTATAGCTTTCTTCTGAGGCATTTTGCCAATTTAAGTGAGTATTTGGGAAGTAAATTGAGTCTTAAACGGTGGCTATTATTTTTAAATAGCACCACAGCAAGTATTTGCTAATTTAAGAAGATTTCTACTGAAATCTGAAAAACCCAAATTCTAGAAAATAAGTTTGATTCGTGTCACGTGTTGAGTGTCGAAAAGGCCAATCCACATTGGCCTTTTCTTTTACTGGGTAACGTTACATCCCTTTCTGCTGTTGCTGTCGTAAGATGCACAAAGGCACCTGATTGCTGAATTGCTGATGCTCAATCTTGAACCTGATAGATTGCTTGTGGAGCTTTTGGGGCCTGTGACTCTCAATCGTCCCCCACCAGGTTCTTAGTAGTATCATCCCAAACAAGTAACCGCATAATCAGGTTTGCGTATTGTTGTGCCGTTTTGGGAACCATCCACCCCGTCTGTATTAAGGGTTTCACAATCTCCTTGGGAGCTGGAACCTTTTACCTGGAACCACTTGTACCTACTCTTCAATATTATAGCCAGCTGAATTACCTCTACCTGTCTTAAAAATTACCTTATAATCGTTTAAGTTTAAGTTAAGTTAATTTTACGTTTACTTACCATATTATTTTGATTTCCTGGAACATTCCAAGTAGTCCAAATTAGTGTTAACACATACGTATACCGCTCACAATCCGCAATTAGTGGATCTGTACACCAGGTTAAAATGGATCCATTTACGACGGTATTTTTAGTATTTTGGTATTGATTCAAGGGGTGCGAACCGTACTATTAATTATCACCCTACATTTATTTGAACTTAATGAATGTATTTAGGAAATTAATTATAACTTTTGATCACCATAATGAACCAGAATGTAAGGTAAGGTTTGGACACTTCAAATACCACCCTTTTGGTTGGAATATTGTAGATTACACATTTATTTCACCTAACTACTGTAACTAAGTAGTAGGTACTATTACTAATTTTAGTTTTTATATTGGTTATGCGTTGTAATTATGGCCAATTTTATCACAGTAATTTAAGTTTACTGATAGATTCTTTATTATTTTTAAAAGCTATTAAATAAATAATTCAATTTTGGTGCTTATCAGCTGTTTGCTGCCATTTACAATAAACATTATAAATAACTATTTTGGGCAAATAAAAATCATGCACCGGAGTGAATTTTTAAGCGCATTCATTTCATTTTATTTTATGCATATTCAGGTTTTTGCAGTACTTCCAATTAGGATTGAGTGTTTCCTGTTTTTAGTTTATAATCGGTAGCTTCGTTTGACTGCAGGGTAGTAAAACAGGTGGCGCCTTTTTGATGTTTACCCACTCCACTCTCCGCTGTGTGAGTTAGTCGGACACCCTAAAAACGAAGCTCCATTTGCTCGATTTTGGTTATTGGAGTACCTCAGCCACCTTTTTGTGTATTTATTGATAAATTAGGTTTGCCCCAGTTTTGAAACCATAACAATACCAAATATCGAGCATTAAAAATTAGCCGTTAATTTTTTACGAATATTTAAAGTTACGCTCGAAACATCACCATTTAAAACGACCAATTAGTGTCACGTCACTCGGCAACAAAATTCCGTTGACAGTGACGAGCACTTCGAACTTCGAGCAGGTAGATTTAGATTATGGTAATGTTGTTATGTATGCCATTTTCGATAGATTTGATAATGGCGATACCAGCAGCACATGCCATGGCGGCGGCGCGACCCGATTATTACTGCCTTGTGACGTCAAGACCCATAAAAACACGTTTTCGATCGCGTCATGAATTTCGAATTATTTGGTATTTTCGAATGGGATTTCGAAACCACAAGAGGTTTCAGGATTACCGGATAATACTTTTACCTGTTACGGAACGCGTTATGCAGCAACACCACGACTCCGAAGGAGGAGTGGTGTTGCTGGTAACGCCTTGAGTATCAGGTGAAAGTATTAGGTAATCCTGAAACATCGAGTGGTATTCAAAAGGTTATACAACGAACTAAACTTTGATATGTTTTTACAAATGTGTGAGTGAATGTGAAGAATGTGTGATTAATTTGGGATTTTCAGACCATTTAGGCATAGAAGCTCGATGTGTTGGCCACAAAATAACACCTAAAGAAAAAATAATTACAGTTTGTAGACCTCTTACAGAATACCGAATAGATATACTTAGGTCTCTGGTGAGAGATATATGTTGGGACTTTGTTGATAATAATAACATCAGTACGGAAATGAAGTTTGAAATACTTGTTTCACTAGTGAGGAACTGTGCAGAGACGTATCCACAAAAGAGCTATAAGCACTATAACAATGCGCCTATTATTAACATAACTCCGTCTGAAAAATCATCCTCAAATTTTGTAGAACAATATTGCGAATCCATTGGGAGTAAACTCTAGGAACAAGCTCTAGTTAGGGATATAATAATGAATCTAAAAAATAAAAACAGTAAGGATTTCTATGGATTTAACTGCAAAATAATTAAAAGCCTGTTAAATGAAATTATAAGCCCCCTAACAAAATTAATAAATTTCTGTATAAAAGATGGAGTATTTCCTAATATACTTAAATTTGCTAGAAATGTCCCCATCCATAAGAAAGGTCCAAAAAACATTCTCAACAATTATAGACAAATATCTATAGTGCCTATATTCTCAAAAATACTGGAAAAAGTGATCCAAAAACAAATAACATACTATTTCGAACGAAGTATTTCTAACAAATCTCAGTTTGGGTTTAGAGGTTCACCATCTACAACAACTGCTATAAATGAAATAATAAGAATAATAGGAATAATAAATGGCGGCTTTAGGGATATCCAGTACACTGGGGCACTGTTCTGTGACTTGACAAAAGCGTTCGATTGTGTCTCCCGAGAGCTCCTACTGTGTAAGTTAAAATTATATAAATTCGATCAGAATGCAGTCGATCTACTAAGCTCTTATTTAATAAACAGAAGGCAGCTGGTACAATTTAATGGGGGCTTGTCTGAAATGCAAAATGTTTTACATGGTGTGCCACACTGTACTTGGGCTCCTGCTCTTCCTGATTTATATTAATGACCTGGGCAGTTGTGACCCAACCGCTGATTTTGTCCTTTTCGCTGATGACACCACAATGCCTAAGAAGGCAGCTTCAAAGGAAGAAATAGAATATATTATGAGGGAGGCTCAGGTTACTGTTTCCGAATGGTTTTCATGCAATCAACTTAACCTAAACGCAACAAAGACTGAATTAATGTATTTCTCAATGAGGGATCTAGAGGTAATGATGTAACCTGTTATTTTTGGGTGTGTATATTGATAGCAAACTAACTTGGAATGCCCACATAAATAAGCTTAGTGAAGGTATAGCTTCCAGTGTGTACGCCTTGAGAAGATTGGTGGATGTTGTTTCTGAACCAGTGCTCCTGTCTGTTTACCATGCCTTTATTGAAACCAGAATGTCATATGCAATACTGGGCTGGGGTCATGACCCAATTATAAAACGACTGTTTGGATTACACAGGAGGGCTGTAAGGGTCCCCCTTGTATATACCGGTCTGGCAAGTGAACATCTTGCGCAGGCCAATTTCAATGCAATAGAATGAAAGGTCTAGAAAAAGTCTAAGGTTAAATAGAGAACAAGAACGATTTCCCCAGTTCCACCTCCAGCATTCTCAGCGCTCCATGCTGAAGGTGGAACAGGGGAAGTTGTTTTCTTTCTCTATTTAACCTTAGACTTTTTCTAGACATTTCATTCTATTGCATTAAAATAGGCATGTAAGATGTTGCCTTGCCAGACCTATATATATATATTTCATTGCCTGATAATACTTAAAGGAACATGCGTCTGCATATCAATTGCACGAAGATATACATGGTCATAACACTAGGCATAAAGATCATGTTTACACAGACTTACATCGAATAAATAAAATTAGGAGTGGAATAACATTCTATGGTCCTAAATTTTTCAACAGGTTGCCTCCCACAGTGAAAATGTTGCCTACAAAACAGTTTAAGCTTGTAGTAAAAACATACCTAATTAGGAAATGTTTCTATTCTCTGGAAGAATTTCTTAGTAACAATTTTGTAGATTTTGTATAGAACTTCTTCCCAAATTAGTACTAATTATATGTAATATTCTTTAATGTGCGTTTTAAATGGTACCTATTCAATTTTGAAATTTCGTATTTTTCTAGTGACGTATGTAAACACTCTATACTGTATATTTAACATGAATAAATTACTTTATTATTATTATTATTATTATTATTATTATTATTATTATTATTTTTCATCTAAAGTTATCTTTTTGACAAAATCGCCTCCTTTTTCATTAAAGGGGGTGTGACCCACAAATGAAAGTTTTAGTGCAAAAAAATCTAAGAACTATTTAAACCGCATCTTGCTACGATGGTCTGTTTTCGAGATAGGACGGTTTATAGTTACAACTAGGTGTTTTGACGTCACCCGGATTATCAGGCACAGTATTAACACGTGTAAGAATTTTCCGAAACAAAAGACAATTACCTATCCCACTAGAGCGAATTGTAACCACTCAAACTCAAAGTATAAGGTACAGTTCACGCTGACGACTGAACAAACAGAAGACTGAGATTTTGGCGGTTATGACGTCACAGGTTCCTGCATAATTTATGTTCACAAGGAATTTTCTCGAAGACAATTTTGAATGTAGGACTGCGGTTTTTACGAGAGATCTTAGATTTTTTTTTTTATTTTATTAGCTTATGTCATTTTTTAGGGTCACATCCTCTTTAATTTCTACAGCTCAGTATGTTTGACATTTGTAATAGAAAATTGTGGCTTAAATTCACCAGTTTATCCTTATAAGAGAAACCCAGGTAACACGATAATTCGAGTTTTTTTTTTTTGAATACCTACCTAACCAACCTGAAATTAAAAAAAGTACAAGAACTACTTTGTATAGGTAGGTACGACGTTCACGCGATATTCCGTTCGAATTTCACATAAACAGTTCAACATGATCGGTACCTCTACTGTGGAATTATGAAGCGTATCGAAACAGACAGCTGACGTTTCGGCAAAGGGGAAGAAGCACAAATCTGTGACACTTGAAATTGGCTGCGGCTCGAATGAACAAAATCACCAAGGCGTGAGAGATCGTCATCATCCATGGCCGTCTTGTCTGGCAGAGACGATCACGGGTGCGTGAACCAAAATGCAATTACGTCAATCACCCAAAATAATAATTTCCGATGCAATGAAGTTACAAGAGTGACCTCTGATAATATATGCTAGGAAAAAAAAGAGGCAAAAATTTTTCAAATAAATTATTAGTTAAAGCAACTTCATTTTATAGTTTGTGATTTCTGCTTTCTTAAGTACAGCTTTCTTAAGTACCAAACCAAGAAAGTGTCAATGTCAATGTCATTTTAAATCTACACAAGAATGATGATTTTATAGTACCTAATCATGATTTTCGTAAGCAAGAGACTATGAGTAGGTATTCACCAGGATGTTTTGAACGCAAGAATACATAATGATTTCTTATAAATGAGATTCTCTGAGGTAATAGGCCATGGTTTTTATTAATTTATCTTCCGAATTCCTTGGGCATCGGAGAATCCTAATTATATTGACTCCGGCAGAAGAAGAATAATCATAATTTTTACTAGTATTTTAGTTTTAGAACAACATCTAGAAGTAGATGTTTGATGTATGACGTTTTTCTAAATGTGCTATTTCATATTCATAGAAAATTCTGAGAAAAAACATATTTAATTTTCAGATAGTAAAACAAATATCCGTATTGTTTTTCCGATTTCAAAAAAAATTGTTTTTTCGATCACGAAACAATATTATTTCAGCTCTAAAAGCTTTTAATGGCCGAAATGGGAAAGCTGTTCTATAAAAACAATGCATTCATTTAAACGAAAAAACATTTTCGTTCCGGATGAAGAATAAAACATTTATTATGAATTTATTATATAAATGAATGTATAAATATAAAGTGAAATACTTGCATACATTGCAATATGAAGCAATTTAAATTTTTTCTCAGCTCAAGTTGAGATTCCAAGTTTTTGCCCCTAGAGCTATGTATATTTTTTATTGGCTTAGACTCGTTACACTCAGAATCAGATAAACGGAAATCTTGTTATCGCCGTTGAAGCTTCCATCATGCGCATTGCGTCCTATACCTCTATAGCTACAGAGTCGGTTTAGATATTATTTCTTATAAAAGTTTAAAAAACTACTAGGTATCTAAATGTCCCATAATCTACTAGTTTTGTAATGTACCTACCGTAGCTATCAATAACACAAGCAGCGTATTTTAGATCAAAGTCTTGACCTTCCTAGAGAAAACTTCGAAGTCATAGATTATACCCTCGGGTATACCGTCCTCCGATTTCTCGAAAGAAAATAATAAGTTGTTCTTCTCTTCGCACTGAACAATGAAGAAGCCACACGATAGATAACGACGCGAACACCGAAAATCGAAGAAGATGATGGCAATGCAAGTTGGGAATGCTGCCCAAAAGATAATTTGAAGTTCATCATCATCATACCGAGTATGATAAGCTTGTGATCCATATCTATTGTCGATTGTGCCTTTTCTGATGGCTGTATATAAACCAATTCTGGAGCCGCCCACTCTTTTCTACAGTTTTGGCACACCCAGTTTCTATCAACATTGTATCTTCCTCTGTTCTCCCGCTCCTTCCTGCGGTCCCTCTTTTCGGTCTCCTATCTGTGTCACTGAAGCTTGGGTTCCGTCGTGGACTACTCGATGGCATGAGAGCTTATCATTCGCAGTCGTTTCCCAGTTGCTAAGAACATCCTTGTAACGGTGTTGTGGACCTCCCTGCTTTCGGTTTCCCTCTTTCAGTTGACTGTAGAGAATCTGTCGCGGAAGACGTGTTTCGGGCATGCGGACGAGGTGATCTGTCCACCGAAATTGGTGCTTAATGATAAGGGCTTCCATGCTAGTTGTTTTGGCCTCCTCTAAAACCCTACCTTATGTTTATTTGTCGGTACTGCCAATTAATCTGTAGGATGCTTCTTAGGCAGCGCTAGTGGGTATTTTTCTAGGTGGTCCATGTTTCGCCGTCATATGTAAGTGTTGGTATTACAACTGCATAGTTTGGTCTCAGCGCTGATGTAATGAATGTTGAAGACTCTCCCTAGAAGTTGTCCGAACGTCGTGCTAGCACACTTCAAGTGATGTTGGATTTCAGCGTCAATGATTGCCACCGTTGACAGATGGCTTCCAGGGTACGGGGTTTAATAAGACGCCATCAAGTCTGTACAGGATTTCCACTGCTCACAGCAGGTGACCCTGGACAAGGTGAAGTATGGATCCTATAAATAGAGAAAATAAAGTGGGTGCAATAACGCAGCCCTGTTTAACGCCTGTAGTTATCTGATAAGACTCTCCGTGTCCATCGTTGGTTAGGACCGTTGCATTCATATTATCATGCATCAGCAGGAGTATCTGGATTTACTTTTGCAGACACTCAACCTTTTTCAATATCTTCCAAAGAGGAAGCTATATAGTCTTTATTTCGGAAAATGAAAGAGTTATGGAAGAATAGGGAACCCGATGAACTGGAAGGAATGAAAAAAACCAAATCAACATGTCGCAAGAATAAAAATATCTTTTAAAGTAGTCCAGTAACAACAAGTGGAATCAGAAGATTCAAGATCTCCGCATTATCAACCACTTTGCTTGGCAAAAGTGAAAGTATCGGAGGTTAACGATGAAAATACTAAAGGAAATGATTAAGAAGATTTTCATGGCCTTATTGACTATCATCACTAACTCCATCCTGACTAAATCAGGCTTACACAAAAGCAAATAAGAACAATTGTCCCATCATCATCTGCTTGCCTCTTCTGACAAAGAAAGCCATCAAAAATAAGTAAAAAGAGAAAGCTGAGGAGCGCCAGATGATTAATTTTTGACGAATAATTAGGCTCCCTATAAAGGTTATTAGGCTCTTTTGCTGTGATCCAGGATTATTTTTCAGTGTGCATAAATAAATAAATCGTTTTTTTTTTTTCATGTCTATTCCTCCCAAGTCCTATTCTGTCTTCTCCGAGAGAGAGAAGTCTTCGGCGTTTACTGCAATTAAATTAAGGGTCGTCCATGGAATAAAGGGACCGGATTATACGCAGAAAGTGGATTATTCTTTTATTCCTGGACCACCGTAAACAGATTCAGGAACACGCCGGCTCGGGTCCCCATTTTCGTTGTCATCGTCTCGAGGGGCCCAGTGAAATGCTGATGGACTTAATGTGACCTGGATTTGGCCCCTTCCAGAGATAAGAGAAAGGGATCTTGGCTCGATTTGAATATTTTTTAAAGCAGAAAATTTCATATCAAAATAAACGCTCAGGCTACAAGCAACGCCGCAATTTAAAATACTCGTGATAGTTCGTTCGTCCTTGACAACGAGACAACTCCTGCAGAAGAAAAAGAAGGTCTGCGATTCAAGGCCTCGTGACCTTTAATGGTCTCGAGCATAAGAACTAGAATGGCGCGAAACCAGCGGTGCGTTCAGTGGTCCTTCTTTGGTCTCGCACGATACGGCCGACTGCCGAAGAAAAGAATGTGTGTGTATTTAAGCACGCGGGGAGTCTTTTCATTGTTTCGGTACAGATAAAACCTATGCAGGAATTGTATACAGGGCGCTAAAAAGAAAGTTTGACATCACAGATCGGTAGCATCTCGCCTCAATAAGATACCCAACGATAAACGATAACCATTTTATGATAATAATGCTTCTAATAATTTCATCGGTAACTAGATTATTTTTTTTAAAATATTGGTAAAGATTGACTCAGCGATGAATATTATAAGAACGACTAAATAAGCAAGAAAAGTTTAAGTTTGGAACAATAGCTTTAGAGATATATGTATAGTTCTCATTTGAAAACTTTTTTGATGAAACCAATTTTAACTTTTGATACCTATAAGAAGGTATCTTCAACCTTCCTCAAATCATCAATTCGTTATTCCCCAAATACATACCTACCTAACTAATCAATGTATGCCGTCTGCATGGGGGTGAGTTCAAAACTGTCAATAAATATTCATAATTTAGGCCTTGTAGGTACCTACCGAATCCTGGAAAATATTTTCACGGCTCTGGGATGCCTGACAGAAATCTTGGGTAAGTTTATTCCAAAATCAAAGTCCAATTAATACAACAATAATTTATTCCACGTCTTACACTAATTACTTCACTTATTAACGCAAACAACTTAACTCTTTACAATTCTTACAAAATTCACTGTCTAAACCGTATTACAGTCAATCTTAAACTTAAAAACTACTAATACCAGCCTTTACAAATCCGTAATTTATTCTTGTATAATCCAGAATAAACGCGATAATCTTTTTGCCCGAATAAAGCAGTCTTTTCTGGAATTTTAGTCATGGATTATGTATACCATGGCAAAAGCACATCGCGACACTGCCCTCCTCCTAAGCTTGATCTACTTCACGCCCATAATATTTCGTTAACCTGTCCAGATGTACAACTTTCATCTTACTCCTGGTGTTGCGCTGAACTCGATAAACCAAATCATTGATCCTCTGTAGGGTCCTTACAATGCTGAACACAATATCGCCGACACTCCTTTCTTTCTTGTTAGATTATACAGCCACACTAGATCACCTGTAAGCCATTAAAAATAGGAGCAAGTGTTTGTCCCAATCTCGCTGATTCTTTGCGACCACTTTTGTCAGATGTTCGTCTATGATCTTATTTAATCGTGCTACCATGCCATAAAACTATAGATGTGAAGGTGTTGACCTCGTCTTACGAATGCCCATGATCTCACAAATTTTCTTAAAGATGGCAGATTCGAAGTTTCGTCCCTGATCTGAATGCAACTCTAGTGGCACACCATGACGACTGAAAACTTCGTCCACTAGCACCTGGGCAATCGTGATGACTTCTTGATTGGGAATAGCGAAAACTTCTGGCCATGGCCATTTACTGAAGTAATCGATGATAACCAAGATGTATTTGTTACCACGCTCTGACTCTGGGAACGGTCCTGCAACATCTTTCGCTATTCTTTCGAATGGGAGACCGACGCGTCGTTATACTGTTTCATGGGCCCCCGAGATCTTAGTTTAGGGCCTTTACTGGTAGCACAGATGTCGCATTTTCGGCACCAGTTTTTAACGTCTTTATGATAGTGAATCGACACCCAGTAAAAACGTTCCCAAATTTTGTCCAAAGTCTTGTTAACTGCAAAATGTGCCCCTGAAGTTCCGTCATGTATTTCTTTTGATACATCTTCTACTCGATCTTTTGGAATAACCAGTTGGCTCGTAGTAGATTTTCCATTGGCACTTTCCCAAATTCATTTCAGTAAACTATTTTTCACGACCATAGAGTTCCACTAAGCCCACAACGCCTTATAAATCAAACTCTTGTGACCCTCCATTCTGGCCTACATCCATAATTTTCTTTAAAATGTAGAAATTGCCCGATGTCCTGGTCTGCTTCTTGATCTGCTCTCATTTGTTTGGTAGTCCACTTATCATCAATGATCAGACCCGTTCTTCTCACAGCCGGAACAGCGTTTTTCTCATGCATGTCGATTCTTTCAAAATGCTTGCAGTCTTCTTTGCAGAGCGGCAGCAATTTTATGCAGGTTTCCAGGTCGATGTTTAATTTGGAAATCGTATTGCTGCAATTTCTCAATCCATCTAGCAAGCTGTCCTTTGGGAGTTTTCATTTCTAAAAGCCATTTTGGAGCCGCGTAATCTGTTCCAATTAGAAACTTACGTCCGTAGAGATACTTATGGAAATGGTCGACTGCTTTTACTATAGCAAGTATCTCTCTTCTGGTGACACAATAATTTCGTTCCTGCTTTGATACGGTTCTGCTGTAGTAGGTACTCTACGACATGCTCTTGTGAATTTTGGATTTGTAAAAGGATAGCTCCAATACTTCTGTTGCTTGCATTAGTGTCCAAAATCAACATGCCTTTCTGATCGGGATAGGACAACACTGGGTTTGTACATAATGCTCCTTTTAATTTTCTGAATGCGGAATCGCATTTTTGGGTACAATTGAATGTTGATTTTTCTTCCGTTAATCGATGAAATGGAGCAGCTTTATTAGTGAATCCTTCTACAAATATTTGATAATAAGAACATAATCCTAGAACACTCCTCAGTTCATGTTTGTCGCGTGGTTTTGGCCATTCGCTGACAGCATCCATCTTTTCTTCCATAACTTGTATGCCATTTTCAGATAACACGTGACCTAAGAATTCCACTTTCTTTTGAAATATTCTCCATGTAAGGCCTCGCAAAACTAGATGAATCAGTCGCTCAAACGTAGCGGGAGCATTACACAATCCAAAAGACATCACGTTAAACTGGTATTTTCTCTTTGTCATCTCTGTATATTGCCACTAGATAGAGTTGTAAATGCATCATTTATCCTCGGAAGAGGGAAGCTGTCCTTCTTGGTGACGTCATTCAGCTTAAGGTAGTTCATACAAAATCTAAGACTTCTATCTTTCTTCGTAACCAATACTACTGGCGCAGACCATGGACTATTTGACTCTTCAATAATTCCCTCTTGAAACATTTTATCAATTTGGTTCTCCACTTCCTGTTGTTTAGCTACTGGCATTCATCATGGTGGTTGTCTAATTAGGTGTGCCAATCCAGTATCAATTTTGTGTTCAACTAAACTGATCCGTCCGGTTTGATTATCCATCACAAATACGTCTGCTTCTTTCAAGATGAAATCTGTGGCTTCTTGAAGTCTATCTGGATCGAGGTGTTGCCATGATTTCACCAGAGTCTGCAACAATGTGTCTGTATCCAATTTTGGTTTACAAAATGTCGCTTATCTGATAGGTCACAGTTCGATATTTGCTTAACTGGTTCGAGAGTTCCAACAATAGAGACTTTTTGCACCCCTTATAATAACAGCAGCTTTTGGATCAGTTCAGTTAAGGTTACCTTTATCGACGATAACGATCACCACGACCTTCAAAATCAGAGATTTTGCAACGTCAAACGTTTACATATTTCCATTATTTCATTTTGCCTCTGGGCCATGAACTGCGCCTGCGCCTTTGGATGTAAACCAATTTCAAAATGACAATCCACACTTATTTTTTCAGAACTTCAGATGATTTTAATTAATTATTTATTAAAACGGAGTGACATATATTCAATTTTCTTCAATGTAGCATCCACACAGTTGTACCATAACCATAGGTATAGCTATAAGCACAAGGTTATTTCTCCTTGAATAACGCCGCTCGTTGTGTTTGATAAGTACAAGAACTTTTTTTTACTACTGCGCATACTCAGTATAACGATAACCACACCGGATTGGCAAAATAAGAGGTGCAAAAAGTCTCTAATATCTCCTTCCTTTATTTTTACTGTTTCAGGAGAAACATTGGCAATTCTTATCATAATGTCTCCATTGACTCCATTTGCTCTTACTAGAGTCTTTCCAACAAGAAATTTTTCGGGTTTATCTCCAATAAAGTTATGTGTTAGTCCATTATCCAGGGTTTGTTCCCAATTTTCCACAAATGATCTTTTCCGTACTTCTAGGAATCCTCGCCGGGTTTGTGGCTAGGATCTTAACGGCTTGAGATTCTTCTTGTGTAGTTAGGACAAATTCTTCATTACTAAATTTAAGCATGTTCATAGAAGCATCGAAGGAAAAACTCTGTTGGCTGATCAAATTCATTCCCAAAATAAAATCATCCTCTATATCGGCGACTAATGTTCTCTGCCTAAAGGTGGTAGATCCAAAAGTTAGCTCAACCATAGCTTCTCCTTGAGCTGGTGCCGATTCTCCCGTGACTGTTCGTATTGACAGGTTTCTAGTGAGCAGTTGGATTGACTAATGTTCTTCTAACTATAGAAACTTCAGCACCCGTATCAAAAGTGATGGTTTTAAATTCTCCATAAATTAGTCCTTTGAATTTTAATTCTCCATAATGACTGTTCAATGATTTTATGTAAACAACCCCGGGGGCTTCATCATTACCCACACAACAAAATTGCATCCTTAGAATGTATTAAGAATGTTCTTTTTTTAGGAGGAATGTGCCTAGAATGTTCGCCAAAACCATTGTTAATGTCCTGAGAATGTTCTGAGAAAAGATTGTAGAAATACTGTTTGCAATACCCAAGAACTTCCTGGGAAATCCATCAGGATATTCCTAGAATATACCTATGAGATTCTCAGTACATCCTGAAAAGAATATTCCTGTTTGATTCTAAAAATATGCTCGAAATGTATATTCTCACATTCAAAGAATGTTTCTATGACATTATAGTTATGTTCTCAAAAGAATATTATACCAATATGCTTGAGATATTCTTAGAATATACTTGGAATGTTAATTTTCGCTTCCAAATAATGCTCCTTTCAGCCCTTTTATATTAAAGGCACTGAAAGAGTTCTTGGGAAACTTCTCTGGAAAACACAAGTATTCAACCAAAGCTCCGGTTTCGAGTTTGTTATGCTCTCGTCGAAGCATGCCAACTGAGAGAAACAGGTTCCAAGGTGATTCAAACGCGAGGCAAGATGTAGATCTTTAATAGCGCGTGGCTCCCTCTCTTGGAAGTCCTACAAAGCAAAAGAAAAAGAATATACCTATAATATTCTTAGTAGGTTCTAGATAGAGCATTATTGTTTAATTGTTCAATTAAGATTTTTGAGTAGGTACTTTAGATAATTAGGTGAACAATATGAAAATATTCTTATCATGGTTACCTACCTACATAAACTTCTCTGCATAAATTGGTAGGTATATTCTTAATACTTGATAGGGATATTAGCCGAAAGAACATTTTTTAGGGTACATCATAATATTGTTCGTATGACAATACAGTAGTTTCGCGATAATCCGATCCCGTGATAATCCGTATGCTTCTGTAATCCGCATCGCATTTTCGTTCCCTTGATGCACTCTGTAATCCGGATTTCACTTGATTCAGTAATCCGAATTCATTTACATGACTCTTGAAAATAAAAGCACAGGTTTTCACTTGTCGTTTTGTAACTGCGTTCAAGTGGATAGGTAGTTTTTACATGTCTATGATGCTACAAAACCAAGAAATTGCTTTTGAAAAACAACAGCACAGCAATCATCAAAGTAAAATCACCAACTTCTTCCCAAGGACGGTTTAAAGGGGGGGTAGAGGGGGTAATTACCCCCCCAGACAAAGATTTTTTTAATACATTTATTAATTATAACAAAATTTCAACCAAAGATAAGTTCTACAAAGTAAAGGATTAAAGACATCGTATGAATATGATAGACTCACCAGTACCGATGTACCTACCAAGGTTCCTGAAGTTCATAGGTTGTCTGGTAATGGGTAATTTGATGGCGCCTGATGGGGTGCCTTATGCAGATTTGCATTTTGCATTATGTTGAGGCACCCCAGATGACGTCATAAAGTTATCAGGCAACCTACCTCTCTCAGACAACCTTGCGTACCTACTTCTATACAGTGCTATGGTTGTTTGAAATGTCTGGTTTTGTGTACAGTATTGCGAACACCCTATAGAATGTTAACAGATTTTCATAGGAACATGAAGTAAATGTAAGTAAAGTGTCGTTTTTAAACTGACACTTTCCGTATGAGGAGCGAGGGGGTATTTCATATGGCAAAAACAGGTGTGACGTCAGGTAACCATTGACGTTCTAATGTAGGGAGCCTCCAGCTCAAATTCCGTTGGAGTATCAGATTAACATCGACAGATATTATGCACTAACAAACTGCAAAACCTTTAGCCTATAGGATCTCCAATGAATGAAATATGTTGGTTTTTGTTGACACATGCAAGCTGCGATTTTTTTAAAAAATATTAGATATTTTAAAAACGGTTGTATTTTGTAATAGATGATTCCTAACAAAAAGTATGTAGGATTTTTAGAACGATATAATGTACTAAAATATAGGGTGTTCCATTTAAAAATAACAAAGTTCTGTCGCATACCCCATTTACAGAACACCTTGTATATTTGAAAATATTTTCAAGTAATGCACCTTAAAGAATCAAATAACTTTGAATTTTGATTTATTTTTTCTTGCATCACCCTGTTAGAAGATATCCTCCGATAGCGCACTAAGTGGACACCCTGTATAACTATTTTGAGGGCATCGGGATACATTTTTGTCCGAAGCGTGTTTTTTAAACGACTTACGGGTGCAAATTTGGGCGTGGCACCCCAAAGGAAAATTTCCCGTCATCCATATTACCCCCCCCCCCCCAGAAAATCATATATGGACCGCTACTGCTTCTTCCAAGCGGTGCAGAAAAATGTCGAAGAAGGTGGACAAAATTCAAATGGTGAAAATAATGTAAACGACTAGTTATTTTTACACTTATGTACATATCAATTTTGTGTTGAATTAAGCTGGTCCGTCTGGTTTGATTGTCCATCACAATACATACTTACGGGCATATTTCGTACTCTATATAGAATCATTTTTTTCATTTGTCTTGTTTTTCAAATAAATATGAAGCTTTTTTTGCTTAAATACAGCATGTTATATTTTCATAATAGTTTTAAAAGTGGACTGTAAAATGCCTTTAGTAATCCGAATAATTCGATAATCCGGATTGTTCTGGTTTTAATTGATCCGGATTATCGTGAAACTACTGTATTCAAATAATATTATATAAAGTAGGTTCTTAGCACAATCTTTCAGGTAGGTGCATAGAAGCAACATTCCGTAAAAAAAAAAAAAATCCTAGTACATAAATAGAACGTTCAAAAACGAATGTTTCAATCGAAACAATCTTAGAATATTCATTAAACATTCCTAAAAGAACATTCCAAAAAGCACTTTGAGGGAATATTCTGAGAATATGAATGTTCTTTTACTGTTATGTGGGTACTAACCAGCATTCACCCCTCGATACTTTTAGCTCTCGTTTTCCTGTCTCTAGATTTCGAAAACCGCTGGAAACGATCTCTAGATGGAATCTACATCCTTACTCTACAATCTCGTTGAATATGTCCAAGCTTATGGCACCGGTAACATTCTATCCGGTTTCTCGGTGTTGGTCTGGAGTCGTTTTCCATTTTTCTACCTTCTAGTAGGTAATAGTTTCTACATTCTCTCAATTTTCTCCATGAAATTACTCATAAAATTCTCAAAGCTACCAACCTCTTTTGACGAATGTTTATCCTTTGGGTCTTCAATGGACACTGCTCGTATTCTGGGTCGTGAGGCACGAAAGATTGCTTTCAGTTCCAATGCTCGGACAAGGGCTTCGCTACTTTGTCTGAACTTAGACATTCTCAGGGTCTTCGACTCTCTGAGACCATCAATGAACACAGATACTGCCATCCATTCCTGCATGTCTTCCCCAGCTGAAGGAAACGCCAAACTCACCAGCCTTTCAACTTCCGATTCGAATCGCCGGGTTTTTGAATCCTTGATTTAGCTTGAGTTCTAAATATTTCTTGTCTGTAATGGTCTCGAAAGCGCAATTCTAATGTCTGATTTAGATGCTGGTAATTCTGTTAATAGATTGAAGGAATGGACTGAAGAAGATCTAAGATAGGTCCTCCAAGCGCCACTATCAGTGTTTTTGCTTTTTCTTTATCGTTCCATTCGTTAGTATTTGCAACAGCTTGAAATTGTCAGATATACATGGTCCAGGACGTAGAGCCGTCAAAATTTGGTGGTTTCATCTTCATACTAGGAGAATGCCCCAACACTAACTGGACTGATGGACTGTATTTCTGATTTATTCACCTTATCTTCAAGTGCTTGACTTTGACCTCAGTCTCTACTTCCTGAATGTCGTTTTTAACTTCTTGAACATCGTCTTTAACTTCGGCTTTTACTTCCGTAATCTTTTGTTCTAGGTTAGCGACAAATGCGTGTATGGTTTGAAATATTTACTGTAGTTGTCCAAGGTCTTCTTGCTGTTTTTTTTTGTCGCCTGGCCTCTTCGTCTCGTTTTCCTTGTTGTCGTTTAGCTCCTTCTTCTTGTTCTTCTTTTTGCCGCCTGACCTCTTCGTCTGGTTTTTCTTGTCGTTTAGCTTCTTCTTCTTGTTTCTTTTTTTGTCGCCTAGCCTCTCCGTCTTGTTTTTCTTGTTATCGTTTAGCCTCTTTCTGTTGTCGTCTAGCTTCTTCTTCTTGTTTTTATTTTTGTCGTCTGGCCTCTTCGTCTTGTTTTTCTTGTTGTCGTTTGGTCTCTCGAAGTTCCAACATATTACGCAACTCTTTGTTCTTCCATTTTTGCTTGTTGTCTCGCAATAGGCATGTACAGTATGTTCTAGAATTTGCCTCAAACTTTCTTCAAATATCTTTCCTGGTTTTTGCTTGAAGTTCCAAACACGCCGGTGGAGTCAGAAATTGGATAACTTGCTTTATTCTCGAATAGAATGTTCTGGAATTTTCTTGAAATATCTTTTCAGAATGTCGGTCGATATAGCTATCACATGGGTGAAGTCACAAATTCAATATCTCCCTTGGTTTCCAGATAAAATGTTCTAGAATTTTCCCGAAATTCCTCGAAAATCTTTTTCTGAATGACGATTGATGTATCGAATGCGTCGGCGAAGTCAGAAATTCAATATCTTCCTTGATTTCCAAATAATAGAATTTTCTAGAGCTTACTTGAAAATTCACTATCACAGTCAAAATCGGGTATACAGTCACTTCCGGGGTAATTTACATGATCGGTTACGTCTCTTTTTGTGATTGTCACTGTCTTGCACTGACTAACTGTCCCAGTGTTCAGTTCGTGTTCATACACTAGTGTCTGCAGTAGTCCGGACTATTCTGCAATCGGATTTCATTTTGCAGTCCTCGAATTAAATCTCACTTCCGACACCAATGTCACGTCTCTGGGGTGCGTGACAGAAATATTGGGTTCGTTCGTTTATTCCAAAATCAAAGTCCAATTAACACAACGATCATTTATTCCACGTTACTGCACACTCTGACACTAATTACATACTCCACTAATTAACTCAAACAACTTAAATCTTTACAACTCTTTACAATATTAACTATCTAAATCGTATCACACATAGTCAATCTCAACCTTAAAAACTACCTAGCGACTAATACCGGCCTTTATATATCCGTAATCCATTCTTGTATAATCCAGAATAAACGCGATAATCTTTTTGCCCGAATAAAGCAGTCTTTTCTAGAATTTTAGGCATGGATCATGTATACCATGGCGAAAGCGCATCGCGACAACGCCCCCCTCCTAAGGTAACTTCACGCCCATGATATTTCGTCAATATGTCCAGATGTACAACTTTCATCTTACAATATAATAAATATCAATAGAATTGCCTTCACCAAAGTTTCACTTTACCAATAACCCAATACTATTCCCCGCCAAGTTTATCTTTGCTTTACCAGTCGCTTTGAAGAAATATTACTCCTTTATACTCTATTAAACATAAATCATCCTTCATGGTTTCTCATTTGCAGTAAAATATTAGATGTTTAATTAAAATTTATGATCCGAATCGGTTTCGAGAAGTCTTTCATTTCCTTCGACTTCAATGATTGTTGTTTTTTTGCTGTAGTTTGGACTAAACAGGCAGCTGTTGCATAAAAAGGCAGAAGATTCCTATTTTAACAAAGCGAAAAAACTAAAACAAAATACCTACGAGTTTATGTATCAATCCTTCGGTGCTATTTTGAGAAGGGGATGCTCGAGAACATCCAAATCAAGAGATTATTCTCCCTGGAGATCATAGGGAAATGAAATTGCTGCATTTTTCACGAGCACGTTAAAAGCCTCTAGAAGAGGGGGAAACACCCTTATACCTGAAACGGGAGTAATGTAAAATTAATGAAACGTTATGTAGATCGAGCTTTTTATTATGGTGTTTATGTGGCAATTTTTCTTTGAAAGCCAATTGTCAGTTTCTTTTCAAGATTGGTTTACGTATTCAGTAACTGTTTTTTAAAAATCCGCATTCTCAAGTAGGGTTTTTAAAGTTAAAAATGATTTTATTCAAAAGGGATTTTAAAAGAGGATGTTGAATGTTGAATACGGCTCTTATAATCTTTTATTCTTTTATATGTTCGAATGTTTGTAGCATAGGTACTTTTCCATGATGCAACCAAACACACCACAACGACCACGAATAATCTTGAACATCTATCGCCACATTCAACAATCTTTCTAATATAAATATTGTATTGTCAAATAACATGAGTACACAGTTATGATCCTAAATCTAAGGAAAATATTTATCTATCAGATAGCTGTAAATAGGTACGTTCAAATAATACAAGAGACGTGAGTAGTACCTGAAAATTTGGAAATACCTAAGGTTCGTTTCACCAGGGTTCATACTTGACCTTGAAACTTGAAAAAAAAGGGTTGTCGTAGACTAATTCATATGACACATTCAATTTTTTTGACAAATTAAAATGAATGACGTCTGGTTAGGAACCGACGAACGTTTTTGACGTCATTGATTTGTTTCAGTCAATTTTTATTTGTTAAACAAGGAAGGCAAATGCTGGTGGCAAGTACAAACCCTGGCGAAACAAACTTTATAGGAAATATAAAATATACATATAGATACTTTTAAAACATATTTTAGAGTCTACAGAACATCCCAAGCAACCAAATAAAATTAGTATGGCAGTCCTAATTCTTGATTATTAGTTCGAGTCATGTAGTTTCGGTATAGACTCGATATCGTGACGCCATCGAAAACTATTAAAGAGCTATCAAAATGCTATATAACGTGAAAATAAACGAAATTATTGCAGCTTTTATCGTACAATTATAATCGGCAGTAAATTTTATACATAACAATAGAAAACCTCGCTTTAATAGCGTTTCAGAAACATAACTTTTCCGTGGGTTTGACCATAAACATTTTACAATTATTAGTATCTAGTACACGGGGTGTTTTTAAAAATGAAATGTAACCAATGACATAAAAATTTTCTGTAGCAAATATTCAATACTTGTCATTGCCAATTTCCTCACATAAGAAATTAATGAGCCCCCCTGGCAGCAATTTAGAAATTCCTTCAAGCTATTTCTGTGACGTTGTGAAATTTTTGATTGTCCTAGTACTCGAAAACCCTTATTTCATTCCCTCACGTCTTATTGATGGCTGGATAATAAAAATATCAATGGAAAAATAGTTACAACGCTTTAATTTAAAAATGTCCGGGAAATTTTATGTTTCCTTTTTCAGTAAACATAATATTTTTATTTCCAAACATAATATTTGAAGAAATTTGCTTGGGAAACTAGGTATTTATTGGTTGGTAAACAAAAAGTTTAATAATAACAACGAGAAAGTTTATTTAACAACTTGTTTGGAAAATAGCTGAAGGCTCAGTTGGGGGTTATTACAACCCCTCTCATAATATAGGCCACATATTAAATTTTTTGGGAGCAGGGGTGGAATTTAATATCTGACGACGATATGGATAAAATAGATATCCAGAGGGTGGTTTATCTCCCTAAAGCCAAAAATCCCATTACAATTGCTAATATTATAGGCATTTTTCGAATTTTAATTACGTTTTCAAGCCTGTAGAAAAATGTAATTATTGAAGTACCTATTCGATTTATTAGCTCCTGGCTAAAAATTGCTATATGAGGTATATAAAGCCTCTAAAAATATCCCCGGATTTCTCGTTTGTTACATAATACAAAAATAGAATTTTACGGGCGCTAGACTCGCTTCCACAAATTTTTATTACAAAATCAATGTGCTCTTGTTCCTTTTTTGCCTTTTTCCATTTTCTTTTTTTCAAGTCTTCATAACACCAACAGCGCCATTTAGCGGTATCGAAGTCAACTATAGTCCTTTGCGCCATCCATCGGCCGATGGCTAAATTACAAAAAAAAGATTTTTGTAATTTGTATTTAAGTAAACGTAGATTATAGATTTCTGTAATTTAGTTGAGTAAGTGTAAAAAAGAATTGACAAGTGGCGCTCAAGTTGAAAAATCGCATTTTAGTGGAAAGGCCTTGGACCTAAAACTGGATCAATACCTAACATCAGGAAAAGTAACCTCAATGTCTTATGTGAACAGCATTTTATGTTTTCAGTAGCGACTGTGGATAACTAGTGTGAGAAAAAAAATCTAGGCTGTGAAATTCAATGGCAAATTTTGAAAGAAGCGGTACTGATGCATACGCTGATCTGGACAATCAAAAAATTTCTGAAGAAGGCCATGGAAACGAAAATGACGTCGTACTGTCTAATGAAAGTTTAATTGAGAAGCCACCAGATGGAACTGTTGTTGATTTAATGGAGAATGCCCAAGAAAACGCAGATATGGAAGTTAAAAATAATACTAAAGAAAATGACATTTTTTTTAGCGAGGCAAGCATAAATGAAAATGAAAGTGGAGAAAAACCATGTTTCAAAAGAAGAACTAAACTAAAAAGCTTTCTGGCTAGGATTTTGAAAAGAAGGAGAATTAAATGGTGAGTTCGATTTTTGTTAGGAACAACTTATTCAAAGAATATTTTTTAAAGAGAAATAAGAAAACAGGGGTTCCCCGCTTAATTGCTGTGAGAACAGACTTTTATTGGGAAATGTAAGAGCATTTTTATGTTCTATTATCGGTTGTTGGGTTTACTGGTTCAAATTGTGGGAATAAATTCTTTACTGATGAGGACTGCTGGAGTATAAAATACATGAAAATACAGAACCGTCAGGTGTCACTTGTCATTTCTGACATTGTTAAAAACGCGGGAAAATGTGAAATCTTTTTCGTCAAAAATTATGACATTTATGCCGGCTAATCAAACCCGCGTGACGTCACATCCGTAAGTTAATGTAAAGTTAGCTATCCCCTGGTATTTTCGTATTTTTTTTTCAAATGGAAGATATATGAGAGACCGCCAGCTTTGTACAACCGCGTTTTGGCTTTTTCAAATAAGAACTTTTATGGTAAACAGATGATCAGAAGTATTGAAACCATGGAAAAACCTAGCCTTGGTAGTTATTGGCGATGATTTTCATTAACACCTATATCTAGGATAGTGTCAAGACAGGACGATTGATTCTGATGTCAGTCCTATTAACTGTTTGTTGTGTCTTGGCAATGAAACACTCTTGGGTTCGTTAAATTACCTTTTTTAATATGACTACCAGTTAAACTAAGTCATCATATTGACAACACAGTTGTCATCTTTTTGCCTGTTATGGTGACGTCCCACCAATTAGTTTGATATCTAACATTTCTTTCCCCTTAGGGCCAAATTTTGGACCAACTGGTAAGTGTCTGGTTGTTACCTAGCAGGTACTTTCTATTCTCTAGTGCATAGAAAGTACAGGGTTATCCAATATCCAACGAAAGTGCTTTTTACCTTGGTATACCTACCTGTTAATTGAAGAGGTACAAAAAATTGTCAAATATGAAAGTTGTTGAGATTTTTATGGGGAATTAGGAGCATTTATTAAAAAAAAAATGGAAAGGCGGGTTTAGAAAATACAGCAAAAAATTTACCATTTCTTGCTTAATTTAAATGGAATTACCCATTTTTGAATATGTTTTTGGATTCTACATTAAATTTGAGCCCTTGTATATGTTACATGTCCTATAATTAAATTCAGCAATTTTGGAGATATCACTTATCCATGATTTTTCAATATAAATTAGGAAAAAAATTATATTTCATCGTTGGAAGCTGGTAAAAGTGGTAAGTTTCCGTCTAATCTTGCTTATGCTTATTACTATTGTTTATAAACAATATATTGAAAATGTGTCCAATATTAGATGAAATAGGCAAAATTTTGCTTAAATCTAGCTTCACCTGATTCACCTTTCACGTAATTTCCCTTGGTTAAAGGGAACCAGGTGAAGCTGGATTCAAGCAAAATTTTGCATATTTCATCTAATATTGGACACATTTTCGATATAATAATTAAAAACAATAGGTAGTAATAAGAAGACTACACGAGAACTTACCACTCTTACCAGCTTTCAACGACGAAATATCATTTTTTTCGAAATTTATTTTGAAACATCATTGATTAGGGATATCTCCAAAATTGCTAAATTTTTCTATAGGACATGTAACAAATATCAGGGCTCAAATTCAATGTGGAATCCAAAAACATATTCTAAAATGGGTCATTCCATTTAAATTAAGCAAGAAATGTTAAATTTGTTGCTATATTTTCTAAACCCGTCTTTCCATTTTTTTTTTTTTTTAATAAATGCTCCTAATTCCTCATAAAAATCCCAACAACTTTTATATTTAACATTTTTTTGTACCTCTCCAATTAACAGGTATATAAGGTAGAAAGCACTTTCGTTGGATAACCCTGTATCTGTTAGGTAACAACCAGACGTTTACCAGTCAGTCCATAATTTGGCCTTTAGGGCGATCGATTGGTAACGTTTTTGGTAAATTTATCCCGCTGGTAAACCTAGAAGTTGCATTCAATTTTTGGTTTTACCAGCAGAGTAAACTTGCCAGAGACCTTACCAGTCGGTCCATAATTTGGCTCTAAGGAAAATAGAAATAGTATTAACAAATCAAAATTCTATTCTAAATACCTAACTGGCTTATTAATCACCGGTTTTGATCTTCGCAAGGATACAATTTCACTATTGTCTTTATTAGGCGAAATACATTTTTTTTTTAGGACTCAATTATTATTGTTTCTAGATTTTTATCACTATTATTTTCGTCACAGTTCGGGTTTTGCATTGTCACAATCGGGGGGTTTGGCAATGAAAGAAAATATTCGGAGCTTCTGACACACTGGAGCTTAAATTTAAATTTGAGTCTGCAGGTGGAACATTTTCTGGTTTGTATAAAACTGGAATATGGGTTTCTGGAGAAGTTTCAGTTTCTTTAATGATATGACATTTTCGTAAATGGTCCACATGCGCATATCTAGCATGTTCTCCTACCATAACAATATATGTTACCGAACTAACTTTAACTTTAACTTTAACAATACCATAGTTCCACTTTCCTTGTCCACCCCTAACGTTTTTTACATAAACTTTCACACCCTCTTCAAAAGTAATATACCTATTTAGACACGCTAGTGTCGTCATCTTTTCTTTCCAGAAATTTTGTCTGCTTATCTTGAACATACCTATTGAAAGAAGGTTTCAACATCGAAATTCTACTTTTCGGTTTTTGTTTCAACATTAACTCAGCAGGTGAAATTTGAGTAAATATGAGGAATGTTTCTATAATAAAACAAAAAATTATCTAAGTTTTCTTGATTTGATTTCTTAGACGTATTAACATAAAATTTCTGTTTTATAAGATTATTCTTAAAAGTTTGAATGCTTCTCTCAGCGATACCGTTAGATTTTGGAACTAGAGTCTAGCCGTCACAGCCGGAGCAAACCCGATAATAGCCGACAGCTAACTCTGGTACATAGAAAATCGAGAACCAGAATTTTATTGTTATTTTTATGTTTCTTTAACCATTCTTATTTTCATCAAAACAAAATTACAAGTCCATTTTCCAAGATAATAATTATTTGTAAAAATTTCAAATTTTTTGTAGTTTGGATTTAGGATAGTAGTATAGAAAAAAACAAACAAAAGTAAAGTCCTTTTTTTAGTTTATTTTTGTCTTATTTTTTAATATTTCTAGAGAGGTCAGAGGTATCAGCCGGCGTATCGCGTTCAAATATTTCATATGATCCAGAAAAAATCTGCAAAAGAAATTCGATTCAATCTCAATGAACGGTAATAATGTGGAAAGTGGTGGTAGAACAGGTATTATTGTCTATAAACCCAGTACATATTGACCACTTGAAAACGAAAACAAAATGAACTACTCCGCTTACTTAAAAATGAACGGAAAAAGGTGCCAATCAACTCCACAGAGGAAATTTATATCAACAAAAAAAAAAAAAATGCAAAATCCGCATCTAATCTTCAACGTCCTGAAAGAGAAGAAAATACCGCATTCATTTTGCAGATTTGTTGTTGTGTTCCTCTTGATTTCCAATTTAACGAGTTCTTGATAAATATCAATTTTTTTTTTTTGAACAGTGTATTACAGTACCGAATTTACACCTTTCTTCGAATTCAATGCGCTCGGTTCGGCGTTCGGCTACAATCGTAGTTGCTCCACATGTGATGGCTTAGACTCTAGTGATTTTGGATGTATTGGTGGTGACTTTATAACTATTATACTATACCATGTGCTTTACAAAATGAATCAAATTCCTCTGAATCATAGAGGGCGGACCATTATCAGAATGTATTTCATCTGACAAACCAAATATAGAAAAAGTTTTACTCAGACATGAATACATAATATCACTGGCTGTAGTTGTTATTAAAATCCATGCATCCACCCACTTACTACTTTGCATCAATCAAAACAAGAAGTTTTACATCATTTTTCATAGCAAGATCTAAATGCAACCGTTGCCATTTCCTAGGTCACCATGTCCATGATGTCATAGGAGCATCTGATACATTACTTGCCATTAATTGACAACACACGAACATTTTTACCAAATTTTCAATCTCTCTATTTAAGCTGGGTTCGGCTATTCAGCGCGGAGTTGGAGTGGAGTTAACAGAGCTAATGGAGTCACCCCTAATACGGTAAAAAGCAATACCCGAACCTTAACTCGAACGGCTGGAGTGCGAATGGAGTCACTCGGAGTGCACGGAGTGAGCAAGCCGAACCCACCTTTATATTTGGCCAACATTTTCATTTTGACAATTCCAGGATGTTGTTCGGTGCAGTAATTGCAAAACATGTAGATAAAATCTGTTTTTTTTTTAAACATAAAAGTCAAAATGACATTATGTTGGCAATACAATGTAAAATTGTCAATCTCTCAAATTTTTTATGTAGAAAAGGCTTGTGTTGCCAACATAGTTACTATATTTTTGACTTGGGGAATTATCTTTAAAAAAAAAAACATACTTTAGATACCTACTCTTAAATGAGTTGAAATAATGACGCGATTATTAATAATTGAACAATTCATATCGAGAATCAAAGCTTCACGGATCTTGTAGTATGGTGAAAGTGTTGCATCAATTTGACTGAAATTTGGCCAAACATATATGCATCAGAATATTCATCACTTGTCTCAAAACTATATCTTTCATAGATTTCCGTGCAATATCTTTAGAAGACAATGGTGTCGTATCAACCACAGAAAAATAGTGAACCGTTTCACCAATTTTATAGCGTCATCGTAAATTGATAAAGCGACAGCCCAACGCTGCGATCTAGCAGCTGCTAAAGCTGGTAAATTCTCACTTGGTGGTGACAAAATGCTCTTTAAGGGCTTATGCATGGTCATTAAATAATGTAAAATGTCGACCAAATAAATAATTGTGAAACTTCTTAACACCAAAAATGATCGATAAGGCCTTCCTTATCGAGCTGGCTATAATTCTGTTCAGATACAGATAATGTTGCAGATGCATACCTACATAACAGGTCTTTCATTCCCATCAGGCAAAATATGTGCTAAAACCGCACCCACACCATAATTTGATGCATCGCACGACAGAATTACAGGCAAATTAGAATTGAAAGTCATGAAAATATTTGATCAAGTTTAAAACAACTTACTGTCTTTAAAACATTTATCAGCTGTTTCATTCCAGTGCCAGGCAATATCTTTCCTCAAAAGTTTGTATAAGGGAGCTACTTTATCTGCTAAGTTAGGAATAGATTTTTAATAGTAATGTAACAACCCCAAATATCATTGTAACTGTTGCTTGTTTTCGGGTTTGGAGCTTTAAAAATAGCATTTAGTTAGCTTCCTGAAGGTTCCACCCTGTTCCACCCTATACCTGATAAGGTATAGTTCGTCGATTTTTAACTGATACTTACGGTATGAGGAGCGAGGGGGTGTTTCATATGGGAAAAACAGGTGTGACGTCAGGTAACCATTGGCGTTCTAATGTAGGGAGCCACCAGCTCACATTCCGTCCGAGTATCAGATTAAAATCGACGAACAATATGTCCCAAGAATTCATCTCAACAAAGAATTTGCTTTCCTGCTAATTTATTCCTACGTTATATTGTTTAAATCAATCTAAAACTTTGTTCAACAATTTAAGCATTTCATTGGTTGATCTCCCAATAAACATTTTTCGCAACTTATAGTTACGTCAAGTTATATAATGGGTATATAATAGTATCAAAGGTATATAAGAAGGTTTCCAAGTTTTATAATCTGCAACCTATGGTAACATAGTTTTATAAAGTATTTATAAGTTTACTATAACTTACAGGTATATAATAAGGTGATGTAACTATTCCATCACCATTTTATAAAACTTTTAGTACACGTTACTAAAGTATTTATAATAAATTTTTATAAAGGTTACCGTAACCTCATTTATATAACTAGAATACCCCTAGTTATATAGAAGTGTTGTCAATCACCTTTATAAAACCTGGAAACTAGTAGTGTTTGCAGTATATGTTATAAAACTTTTGGTAACGATAATTTCTTTTATAAAACCTTTAGTAAAACGAAACTACCTAATTTGACATATGAGAATAATCAGCTGTCTGTTGTTGTTTATTATTGTTATAACAAATCTGTGCATAATGCTTTAAAAAAAATGAAGTTCAGCACATCATTTCGCCGAAAAATTCCAAAAAACTTTAATAAAATCTCAAATTCAGTGCCCTCAGTATCTTCCACGAGCACACTATACACAAGTTCCTAGACAAGAAAATAAATTACTTGAGGGAACTGATAAACATGATGATTATAGCAACACTATTTTGAGAACAAAATTGTTAATACCGGCTCTGCCGACATCTGGTTAAAAGTTAAATATATAATGTTAATAATAGTTATGGAATATAACCTTAGGTGATATTATAGTTTCCAGAGTTTATATTGTTACTAAACTGACCCGCCATATTTTTCTACCCAAAATCATAATAATAAAAAAGATGTTTTGTAAAAACACTAGGTTTAGCTAATTTTGATGCAAAATATACAATAATTGTTTAATTCTGGCATATGCAAAACGGAAATTACATTAATTTCTTCTTAAATCTCATTTTAATTAATATTTATATGTGTATATTTTGTAAGAAAACTGATTTGAAATTAATAAGAACTAAATATTTCAAGGGCCCCTGCGTTTTTTCGAAGTACCGGTTCTACTTTTGCAGTAGAAAAAGTTTCCCCACCATATTTTGAGTCCACCAATGCTGTAAAGTTATAACAAAGTACCATCGTTTTCTAATAGGTAAATATTATTAATATTTGGACTCCATATTTGTTTTTTTTTTTTAGTAACAGACATCTTGAAATAGAATTGTGGGAATAGAATAGTAGGAGACCATTTAAAGCAATGTATTTGAGAGAGAAAAAATATGTATTTATAATGATGACAGAATTGACAAAAGTTATATAATGGTTACCACAATATTTCCTTTACCAATGGTTACATAAATTAAAGTTATATACCGTTACTAAACACAGGTTTTCGAAACCTTTATAAACGCTCAATTTAAGCTCTTTAAAGGTTTTATAGGAGTAACAGAAATATTTCGGTAAATGGATATAAAACCTTAAGTTATATAAAGAAGGTGATATAACATTTACGGTAAATATTATAAAAACAAAAATGTTTATTGGGCTAGCTGTTATTAAACAATCATCAAGATAACAATGAACGCCCTCAACATTTTTCAAAATCGGGTTAATAACGCATTGAAAAATGTGTGGAGCGGACTAAATTCCAAAAGCTAAACGTGTATAAGCATATAGCCCTATTGGTGTGTTAACAACTAACAAATTTTCACTCTCTTCACTCACTCTTAACTGTAAATATGCATTCTTTGAATCAATAACTGGAAAGACCTTACCTACAGACAGTGATGCAAATATTTCATCAGTAGATGGCAGTGGATAATACTGATTCTCAATGCAAGGGTTAATTTTTGACTTAAAATCACCACAAATACGTATCTTACCATCTGGTTTTGGTACTACAACAATTGGACTCGCCCACTTGGCTGTGGTGACAGATTCAAGAATAAGAATACCCTCTTCGATCAATTTATTTATTTCAGCTTTAACGTTGTCTTTTAATACGTATGGAATCCTGTAAGGTTTACAAAATTTTGGAAGAGAATTTTCTTTTACTGCTATTTTTTTTTTTTTTTTTTTTACGGATATGCGCACTCGCAAGGAAATGTCCTATCACGCTCGAGAAGCGGCAAGTGCGCGGAAATGTCGGTGTATGTTGGTCTTGAAACGGTTCAGGTTGTAACCTGCAGGGAAAACCGTCGCAGGGAGTTTATTCCACAGCGATGCTGTTCTCCAGAGATATGAATTCTGATATAATGAGGTTCTTGGTGCCTCTAGTTTGACAGTAAATTCATGGTTACCGTCTGTTTGACGGGTTCGCCTGGTAGGTGCTACTCTCGGTGGAATCATACGTGCCAACTCTTCAGAGCATTTTCCGTGATAGTACCTGTAGAAGAGAGATAAATCGCCCACAGATCTGCGATGTTCGAGACCATCCAAGTTACGAGTAAGTGCGGGGTCATTGATAAGCTTGATAGCTCGTTTTTGCACGGTATTCAAAAGCATTAAGGTATGTTTGGGTGCTGCACTCCATATATGTGAGCAGTACTCCATAGTTGGTCGAATCTGGGCTTTGTAGAGTGTCAGCAATTGGCTTGGTGTGTACAGATGTCTTGTACGAAATAGCACCCCCAGCTTTTGGGAGGCCCTTTTAGCAATATCTGCCACGTGACTGTGCCAAGACATGTTGGTCTCTGCAGTAACCCCCAAGATGTTCAACTGACTCTGTAATGTGACAGCACTTCCAGATAGCATGATGTTTGGCTCACCGGTGCTGGTCTTTTTTGAAAACAGAGCTGCTTGGGTTTTCTGCGCGTTGAACTGTACAAGGTTTTTGTTACCCCAGTCCTCTATTATCTCCAGGTCGTTATTTATCTGCGATATTTGAGTTAGTCTAAGATGATGGAATTCACGTGCGGAAAGACCTGTGGGTGGTATGAGTGAGGAGACTACATTGCCATCGTCTGCAAAGCAATAAAGTGGATTTACTGTTTTATCTATGAGGTCATTTATGTAAATCAGGAAAAGAGTTGGCGAAAGGATTGCTCCTTGTGGCACACCAGCATTTATTTGGTAAGAGTTGGAGTTCTGGCCATCCAGTGCAACATAAATGGATCTGTCCTTTAGGTAACTTTCAAACCAAGTGCAAAGTTTCGGCGATAATCCCATTGCTTTGAGCTTGTTGAGCAGATTTTCATGCCAAACTTTGTCGAATGCTTTAGATATATCTAAGGCAATTGTTCTTGTTTCACCCCGCAACTCAATCGCTTTTTGCCATAAGTGAGTGACGTATGTAAGTAAATCGCCAGTTGACCTATATTTTCGAAATCCGTATTGCTTATCGTTGATAATTTTGTACTTTTCCAAGTACTTGGTTAGGTGATTGTTCACAACTCTTTCCATTACTTTTGATATCACCGGAAGTAGAGCAATTGGTCTATAGTTTAACGGATCTGTCTTTTTTCCTTTCTTTGGAATGGGTTGTACTGCGGCAGACTTCCATGATGATGGATATACTCCTTGCCTGTAAGACAAATTGAATAATTTTGCGAAAGTTGGGGTGAGTTCGTTGGCGCAATTTTTGAGTACTATTGCGGGAATGCCATCCGGACCCATTGCTTTGTTTGTATCCAGCTTTTTTAGGGATTTTCGTATTTCTCTGTGACAAAAGGGTACCTCTGGCATACTATGGGAAACCCTTTCAATGAACGGTGGAGTTTTTCCGTTTGGCACTGTTAGGTTGGAGTTGGAGGAAAACATTTGGGCAAGCATATTGGCTTTTTCCTCTGATGTTGTGGCTAAGTGATTATTTTTATCTGTAAGTGGTGGTATGGATGACTTGGTGAAGTTAGATCCAACAGCTTTTGCAAGAGACCAAAAAGACCTAGAACTACTTGGACAATTCAGCAACCTGTTTTTTATTCTTTGATTGTATGTTTCTTTAGCGGAGTCAATAGTAATTTTGCAACTATTTCTGGCTTCTATAAATTCTGTGTGGTTTTGAGCGGTTTGTTGTCGTTTCCAAAGGTTATATGCTCTGTGTTTTTTCTTTACAGCCGTTTGACACTGGCTGTTGAACCAAGGTTTTGCATTAGCTCTACGTTTAGTTGTATGTGGGATATATGCGTCCATTCCAGATAAGATTACTTGTGTTATTTCATTACAGCAAATAGTGGGATCAGCTGTTTTAAAGCAAACCTCTTGCCATGGAAAATCCAGGTAATACTGTTTTAGGTCATTCCATTTTGCCGATTTATAGTGCCACATTTTACGAGGAAGTGGTTGTAGGCTTGGTGGGATGAGCATTTCGCACTTTGTTATTATAAGTTTATGATCGGACGAACCAAGTGGAGCCTCTACTTGAATTGTGTACGAGTCAGGATTGGTGGTTAGGAACAAGTCTAAAAGCGCTGCAAATTCGCCCCTTTCTGAGATACGGGTAGGTTCATCGACAAGCTGCGTTAGACCACAACTTATGGCAAAAGCTTCTGCTTCTCTGCCTTCGTTATCTGTTTTGTTGTGGTGTTTCAGCCAGGGTATATTGTGGACGTTGAAATCGCCTAAAAAGACAATTTCCGCCTGTGGATAGTTTGACTGTATACTATCACAGCTTTCGGATAATGTCGCGAAAAAGTTTTGGTAATCGGTGTTACTTGGCGGTCGGTAGAGGCAGCAGATAAACTTGGTCGATGACTTTGAGGTGAATTTTAGCCATATGATATCAAGGTTCGCTGGTTCTAGCTTCTCCTCTCGATGACATGAAAGGTCATTTTTAATGTACACACAGATCCCAAAATTATGTCGAAATCGGTGGTGTAGGTCATAGCCGGGATAAAGATAGTTCACAATAGGTGTTGCAGAACTGATTTTAGTTTCAGTGAGAACAAGGATGTCAGGTCTTTGTTCTTCAAGATGTTGGTGAACTGAATTCATATTTGTACTTATTCCTCTTATATTGCTAAAATCAATTCTGAGTTGAGTTTTTGATCTTCTCTTTATATCTTTGCATGAAGGACCCCCAGGATCACCCGACGCCCGGAGATCCGAGTGGTCGGGTATTTTACCTCCGGAATATTTTGATCCTGGAGGCGCCATCATGCTATCTGTTACTCATTGTTGGAACCGGACTGCCAGCGCAGTAGCGGAACGTGGTGATACCACTTAGCGCTACGCTATGTTAAATACATACTCTTTGATGCAACCTGGTTTAGCTAAAATACTTGAATAATCCTGCTTTAACTTATTTACTATGTCTAGGATTGGCTGCTGACTTACAACATTATTAACCAAAATTTGTAGTTCATCTTCACCTAGGATTTTATGTTTCTTTCTTCTACTTTTATTTCCGAGTTCTCAAAATTTACACTAACCAAAGCCTTATATACAGAGTTCATAACTTGTCCAAACAAAGTATTTACTTTACAATTCTGTTTGGTTAGTGTAATATTTGGGAACATTGATCGTTACATTTTATAAGGCATAATGGTACTATTTGTACCTGCATACTTAGATACTGGTTTAGTATTAATCCGAATACTCAACATAGCTGGAAAATTATCACCTGTTGCAATTGATCTAAGAACTTCCTCATTTTCATAAATTCTAGAAAGCTAGATCTTCATACAACTCTTCTTCGACATCTTTTCCGTCTTGACTTCCAACTTGTTCTTCTTCTTCGGTATAATGCACTTTATTTTTATGACATAATGGTGATTTGGCTGTATGCCCAACTTTATTGCATCCAAAACATTTCCAGTTGGCAGCCGGACACTTTAATGGATCGGTATAGACTCTCAGACATATTTTACAATTATTTTTGTAATTGTTCTGTCCACTAGACACATTACCACTGATAGACTTTCTCGAACTTGTGGGTGGCATACTCGACTGAATACCTTTCACCAGAGTAACTGGACTGAAATTTGTTTTTTCCAATGGAAAACTTATTCAGACCCTAATGTTTTTGCTTGACCTTGTGCCAATTTCATGCTAGAAGCTATTTTCACTGCTTTTTCAAAATCTAACAGCTCTTCAGTTGATAGTTTTTGCCTAATTGATTCCGACTTTATGCCACATATAAACTTATCTTGTAGTGCCTCATTTAAAAAATGCCCAAACTTACAGTTTTTGACTAAATTTCGCAATTTCAATGTGAACATTGAAATATTTTCGTGGCTCTCTAGCCTAGCAGTATAAAGCTGGTAGGTACCTCTCTGCCTTTGTTTCTGCAGTGAGCAATCGCTTTGGACTATAGTGTTTTTCCAACTGATCATATAACTCATCATATGACTTATCCTTTGGCAGTTCTGGGGACAGCAAATCTTTTAATACTTCATAAGCCAATAAGCCAATAAGGGTTAAAAACATGCATACTTTTTTTCCTTCTTCTATGCAGTAACTTTCAAATAACTTATCCATTCTCTCCATATATGAAGTAACATCACAGTGTCTAGGCCTAAATGGTTGAATACCACCAATCAAAGCCATTTTTAACCGCTTTTTTTTTTCACTATAGACTTTCGGGTTCATGCAGTTGAGACTTCAACAACAAACGAGGATTTTTCAGACTTTTTTAGTGACAATAACACAAAATTACACTAAGTACGGCTTTGAACTACACATCTTGTCGCCATTATATCGAGTCTTTGCAATGAAACACTGTTCTGTGATTCAATATCTAACACTTTCTTTGAAAAACAGATCTCGAATTCACAAGATGTTTGTTAAGTAGTTTGCACTTTACACAGAATAATGAATAAATGTCCTAGACATCAAACTGCTATATCTAGTCTATTTTTGAAGGAGTTGGTACTGGGAGCTGTGACTGTTTCTTTACTTAGTGAATTCCACGTATAGACGACCCTATTGCACAGGAAGTTTCTTCTGAGAATTTTAGGACATCTTTCTTTCTCTAATTTTCTAGAGTGCCCTCGAAGGTTGTGGTTGTCGCTTAGAGTATTGTATATATTCGAGTTGACAGTTACTTAAGATTTTATAAGTTGTAATTAGATCTCCTCGCAGCCTCATGTCACGGAGTGTAGTTGTTGAACTGCTCCAGACGGTCTTCATATGTGACGTCTTGGATTTCTAGTGGAATTAAGGTATAGGTAATTCTTCTTTGGAGTCTTTCCAATGGCTCAATCTAAAGCATACTCTAATATGGGTCCGATGTCGGATTTGTATATTTTTAGGATTGTAGCTCGGATTGTAGTAACTGCGTGATCCTTGGATGTTTTTTTGCGTCAGGTAGACCAGAGAATTAGCCTTTTTAATACATTTTGAGATTTGTGCTTTTGATCTAAAATTGTTAGTTACAATGACGCCAAGATCTCTCTGTGCATTAGTAGATACCACTGTAATGTTATTAAGTTTGTAATCATATAGGGGTTTGTTGATGCCAATGTGGAATACAGTGCATTTGTTTACATTAAAGGGGGTGCGACCCAAAAATTAAAGTTTCAGGGCGGTTTAAAGTTACAACTAGGTGTTTGTGACGTCAGACTGGATTATTAACACGTGTGATAATTTTCCAAAACAAAAGACAGTTATCTCACTAGAGCGAATTGCAACCACTTAAAGTATGGGGTACGGTTTACTGACGACTGAACGAACCGAAGACTGCGATTTCGGCTGTTGTGATATCACAAGTTCCTGCATAGTTCTCACACCCTTCGAATACCAACGGTAGGTCGTACAGAATGTCGAGTCGAGTAAGCGCTGTTAACTCTGATACGTTCGTAACGTTCGATTGCTTAAGAAGGCTTGGGTCCAACCTAATCCGTTGTTACCTATTCCAAAATTCTGAAGTTTGTATTGGAACCTTATCAAAAGCCTTTTCAAAGTCCACGTATACGACGTCAATAGGTTGTCCTTCGTCATTCATTTTCGCCCATAAATCAAAAGATGTTAGTAGGTTGGTTTCAGTTGATCTTTTAAGCCAAAATCCATGCTGTGAAGACGGAAGGATGTTGTTTTGTATTAGAAAGTTTGTCAGTTAATCTTTGGCTACTACTTTTTCAAGTGAGACTTATGGAACATATTTTTTTTAGAGAAAGCTTATGAATTGAGATGATGTGGGCTTCTTTCCATTTTTCCGGAACTCTCTCTGTCTTTCTGAGATCTTTAATTGCCTTCTCGATCTCAAATTCTTCGATTTCTCGCACCTACAACTTTGAATAAACTAGTAATTCCCAAAAACAATTTTCTTACAATATTAAAATTTGTATACTTGTATAAATTAATATTAATTATAAGTACATGAACCGTCAAAAAAGTATCAATTAGGTACTATTAGACAGAAACTAAAAAATACGAGCGCCATTTCGATATTTCAAAATTCTGTATTATGTGACGCCATACATTTGTAAAATATTGCGGGTCTTTCTGTGTATAATTTGCTCACTGTGACGTTATCGTGGTAGGTAGGTATATACGGTCCCAAAAGCGAGGTCTAAAATTACCAGCCTTGAAAGGGGGCTGTAGGAATTCTATAGCATCTGCCTGCTCTTGCGTTGACCCGAAAGTACTCATCTTTAAGGGTCAAAATCCTAACAAACAGTTCTAAGGGCAGCTAGAATGTACGTCAAGCTTATTCGGGACAGAAGGATCTTAACAGGGTTGGAATTGACAATTTTTTTTGTCTGGAAATCAATGTTGATGAAATAGATATTTACGTACCAAGCGAGAAAAATGCTGTTTTTGATAATATTCATCAGAGGAGGCGCATTTTTCTACAACTAATTCTCTCACTACTGAAATAAGATAGCGTTTTGTTGTTGATAATAATTTCAATACATAACGATTTTTGTCGGCATCAACAAATTATAATAATTGAGCACATGTCGAAAAAAAGGAGAACGAATAACGTTCTATTTGTGAGATACGAGATGAACGAATTATATAGAACCATTCGCGACGGTTCTTGTGTTTCAGTCATTACTGCTTCTTAATTAGCAAGCGCAAGTCCTGAAAATTCGAATTCTTGTCTACAGCAGCTGTTTTTGAACCTTTTCGCAACCGGTCGGCGGTTGGGTAGCGTAAACGAAACAATGGTTCTCGTTCTTTCAAAACGGCAGGTAAATTTAGTGCCTTAGTTGACTCTTGGGTCCATCCCTGTGTTTTGTTACATCCCTCGCCCTAGCAAGGTTTTATTCTTGCTATGCAGCAATAGACTAGTTCAGTAGGTTTTACAAACAGAATATAATGCGAAATCTATTTTCAGTGTCAACTTAGTAGAAACCTATACCAAATCAAATATAAAAGCAAAATTTCGGTTTAGTACTAAACGATATCTCGTCTCTCTGTAGTTGTGTTTTTTTTGGTGCATAGGTACTTACTCCTCAACAAAAACGCGATTCGTCGGTATTGTTCAGTTCTTCGTGCATTCCAATTTAAAAACAATAATGCCACGATGTTTCTTGGAATCCTGTGGTAACTATTACGAAAAAACAAGATTCTCGAAACATGTTATTTATCACATGCTGCCGGCTGATAAAACTCTAATCGCGAAATGGTTGAAGGTCTGCGGAAAAACTAGTGATGAAGTTCCTTATTATGCCAGAATTTGTAGTGAGCATTTTTCGGATGAATGTTATCAGAGGGATATGCAGCATGAACTATTGGGTAAGAATATTTCAGATTCTTTACAAAAGAATGGGATCCTAGCCCATTTAAATCGTTTCAGGTTTGCCTCTTAGAAGGAAACTTAAGGTCGATGCTTTTCCTGACCGAAACTTACCAAAGAAGGGTGCAAAAACTATAAAAGAATCCGAGGAAGTTGAAGATAGAAAATTGCGTCACAAGAGTCAAAGTTTGTTGCGTAAAAATGTCGATCAAATCGAGCATAATGATCGTATACGTGAGAAAGTTAGCAAACAAATTATCAAAGAATCTATATCTGGAAAAACCATACAAATATCACCAGACATATTATCAGAAATAGAAAAACAAACAAATAATCAGAGACAAGTAGAAAATGAACAAGCTAACAAAGATAAAAATAAAGAGTTTACAAATTTTTTAATTGACAGTACGGACAATCCTACTATGTCTAGGAATAAGTCGGTGCACAGACAAATAATCTCTAAACGATTGAAAAAACTAACTCCCCCTGGAGAGCCTATAACAAATTCACCAGGAACAGGAAAACAAAAAAATAATGACAGACAAGTAGAAAATGAACAAGCTAAAGAAGATAAAAATAAAGAGCTTGCCAATTTTTCATTTGACAGTACGGACAATCCTACTATGTCTAGGACTAGATCGGTGCACAGACAAATTATTATCCCCAAACGAGTGAAAAAACTAACTCCCCCAGGAGAGACAATAACAAATCTACCACGAATACAGCTCATCTCTAAAAATAGTGTAAAGTCTAAAAAAATATTCGACTTCAAAAAACCAATAAACGATGGGATGTCAAAGGAAAAAGAAGATAAAGGAAAAATCAACAATAAACTTTACAAACCACCAATGAGGTCAAGCTATAGAATAGCGAAGAAAAAATCAATTGAATTATTAAGTGACTCTTTTACGGAAAAAGTGAATCAACCTTCAAATAGACCAGCAAATTTTTCAGATAAGTTAAAATTCATGGCGAAGCTGCAGCTGAAGTTCGAGAGGACGGAAAACGTACTGGTTGCTATAACCGAAGCGGAAGAGTCTTTGGATGAGACTATGACAGAGACCAAAGAACTTTCCAGGTAAAACTCAAATAAATTATAGACCTACTTCAATTTTAAACTCAAATTATCCGCTAATGGTACAAAACAAAAACTGTATCTAGGCATGCTGAAAGTTTGAGGAGTTTAAATTCAGGTTGGCAAGATTTTAGGGGTAGTTTTTATTTTGGAATTAGGGATTTACTGTATCCATTTTCTTTCTGACCACATATTGAAAAAAATTATAAGCCCCACATTTTCTTCTAGTTTTTCTCATGAAACAAATATTTTGCGTGGATTAATATTTCTTCTTTTCCTCCTTTTCATGACTTTTTGCCTTTAGATTCAAAATGCCTTGAGCGATTTTGTTCAAATTTTCAGAGAGTTTTTGCGATGTTCTCAAGCATCTTTCTAAAAAATCCGTGTGAGTTCCACTTTTCCAGGACCGTACCTAGAGCGACTCTTATTTTTTTAACATGGAGTGTATCGAACAACGAGAATTTCGAACAATACACTGATTTTTATTTTTTATCTCGTAAACGTCGCATCGAACAAGAAAAACTCGATATACCTTTTTTGTTTAAAATTAAACAAGGAATAAAAAAAAAATTAAAAATTTGTCAAAAGACCCAGGAGCGTAACACTTTTTTCTTTAAAAAATAAATAAGAGTCGCTCTAAGCCCGGTCCTGGAAACGTGGAACTCAGACGGATTTTTTAGAAAGATATTTGAGAACATCGCAAACACTCTCTGAAAATTTGAACAAAATCGGTCAAGGCATTTTGAATCTAAAAGCGGAAAGTCAAAATTTTCCGAAAATTTCAACATTCTGTATTTTCTTAACGAGACGTTTACGGACACATGTACAGGCCACAGGGTGGTCTAAATTGGACACTTTTATACACCCTTTATTTTAAGAAATAGAAAAAAATGGACCCCCACTCTGAGGCTCAAATCTCATGAAATGTTGATTTTTAGCCGCTAGAGGGCGATTCTCGATTTTGAGCAATACTGTGAATCCTACATAACTTTTTTGTTTATGGAAATAATTCATCACCGAAATCCTTCCGAAATCCACGAAATCACTCCGAAATCCGCCGAAATCCCTCCGAAATCTCTCAGAAATCTTTCCGCAGACCCAAAAATTCCTCGCAATAGGGAATTTTCATAATTCTCAAATTATTTACGAAAAAAAAATTATTGAAATTCAAATGAAATACTTTGGCGCGAAAACAGGAAGTTTCAATTTGACAGCGCTTGTGACGTTGAGATTTTGTAAACATAAAATACGCAGCAAACGAACTCTTGCTGACGCAGTGCTATTTTTGTGTTATTCAAGTGTGTTAAAGTTTGCTTTTTGTGAAAATTGTCGCAATGGATGAAGAATATTGTGAAGGACTGCTTTTGTATTTTTTTACGTGCAAATTCCCTATCACAGATTTCCCTATTGACGGGTTCGTTTACAGAATCGTGACGTCAAAACAGGTATTCATCATAGGAGCATTTTTTTGGCGGGAAAATTTTTATTTCAAATTTAATATTACTTTTTGTGTAACAAGGGCGGTATCAGTTAAATAAAAACTGGTCATATGAATATTGTGCAGCATAAACTATCGATTTAAAACAAAATTGGAAAATTTTAGTTCACTTGCAAGTTCCCTATTGGCCCAAAATTCATAAATCGATCAACGCGGGCAACGCGGTCGTTTTTCAGTTTATACTAATAAACTTTCGAATATACTTATAAGATAAGTAACAGTCTAAAATCAAATTAAAATATTTGCGAAATCACCTGAAATTCTCCGAAGTCACCCGAAGTCACCCGAAGTCACCCGAAATCAACCAAAATCTCAAAATCGCTCTAAATATGAAATCTTGTCACAGTGGATAATTCCTCGAAACTTTCCAAAATCCTACCGAAACCCTCCGAAATCACCCGAAATCCCTCAATATCGCTCTAAATCCGAAATCTTGTCACATCTTTCCCTTAGTGAATAACCCCTCGGGTTTATCCCTAACAGTTTTCGAGATAAAAAAAAATAATCTGTTTTTGTCATAAGAAACAATGGTGTTAGAAAGATACCTTTTTCGGTTTCCCTACAGAGATAAAGTACTTATCCAACACATTGTTTCTAATGACAAAAACCGATTCTTTTTTCTTGAAAAGAGATAAACCTATCGAACTTTATATCATTGGAATCAGCAAAAGCAGAGCTTTCTAATGAGCTATTAATATATAGGGTGTCCTATTGAAAAAAATGGGATTTTGGTCAATATCTCCAAATCGAAGCAAAACAGAAAAAAACTGAGAACGTCACTGAATTCTGCTTGAAAAAGTGCTTCTAGAAAGTCTTTACGGAAATGAATGAAAAAAAAAGTTATGTAGGCTTTACCTACAGTATTGCACACAATAGAGAATCGCCCTCTAGCGGCTAAACGGTTGAAGATATCAAAATGCGGTTTGCACCAATTAAGATTTCATGAAATTTGAGCCTCAGAGTTGGGTGTCCATTTTTTTCTATCACTGAAAATAAAGCCTGTTTCCATAAGAAAGTGTCCAATTCGGACCTCCTTGTACAGGTCTGTTCCCTAGGGTTTTATAATAACTTTCGTAAATGTCAAAATTGGCAAATGACAGGTGCCAACTGTCATAATAACATACACTTGAATTTTTTAAATGGTATATTTTTGGCTAGAATGATTTCTTTTTTTCTTCTGATTTCAAATATACCATATTATGTTGATATTTGGTTAAGCTGTTTTTGCGTTATTTAAGTTTAAAATTGCATTAAGTAACCCTTCCTTACCATTGATATAGGGAACTGGGAACAGACCAAAAACAGACCTAATTTACGATAATGTAAATGCATTTTTAAACTTAAAGAGCGACAATAGCGTAAAAACAACTGAATCAAATATCAACGTATATGGTATATTTGGAATCAGAAAAAGACAATCTATCATTCTATGTTAAAACATATGGGGTGTTCCATTTATAAAATGCAAGTGTTTATCATTATGACAGTTGGCACCTGTCATTTGCTATTTGCCCATTTCCACATTTGCAAAAGATAATAGAGATAAAACCCTACAACTTTTGTATTTAACTTTTTTCTCTATTTTTTCTTGTTTAAGTTGTAGAAACCGCACTAATTATGAGCAACAGTCATTTTTTATATTTTCCTACCCCCTTTAACTTTTTTGTGTCACTGTGTGTAAAAAAAATGTAAATAGAAAAGGTGTAGTGCTTAAAAAATAGTTCTAAGAAAACATAATTTTGTACATACAGGGTATTGCAGAAACTTTAAAAAACAAAAAAATGTTGTTTTTTTTTTTAAATAGGACACCCTGTATTTTAGGACATTTACGGATTCTGCGGCAAATTCTAGTCATATTTCATGTATAATGTCATATACAGGGTGGAATTTTTAAATGGAATAAATTCAGTATCAGAAGGCCTGTTTATTTTCTGGAAAAATAAAAAAAAACGGGTCCCTTTATTTTTAGTTTGGCATATTTTTTCGGCCTTTTCATGGAATTTACCCATCTCTTAAGTGTAAAAACCACCCCCAACTTTTTTTTTCAAATGTGAAGATATGTATTGTGTGTGCTCGTTGGAATGGGCATAAAAAAAGGAATATGACCCATTATTCACTTTTGCATTTCGGTGATCTAGTTATGTAATTATTTTTGATTAATACACTATTTTAGGGTTGAGAATCCGAGTATGTATCAGGCATCAAATAGTGTGTTATAATGTCAAAAATAATTACATAACGTGACAAATGGGGCTTGTTTCGCATTAGGGTTCTACCCAAAAGAAATGCTGAAGATATTCAACAATTTTAACTGTAAAAAAATTGTGTGGAAAAATATGTTTTTAATTTTTTTGTCGCTTTCTAGATCACCGAAATGCAAAAGTAAATAATGGGGTAAATTCTATGGGAAGGCCGAAAAAATGTGCCAAACTAAAAATAAAGGGACTTGTTTTTTTAATTTTTCCAGAAAATAAACAGGCTTTCTGATACTGAATTTATTCCATTTAAAAATTCCACCCTTTATATACCTATCTTCTACTGTTTAGGAAATATTGACAGTAGAAAATGGACTTTTTTGCAACTTTGAGAGGCTGTAAGTAAGCCTGTAAAACCTAAATGGTAAATTTTATAGCAAAACCGATTTTACATTCTTGTCTGCAGCTTTTCATAAGCTTGTATTTGACACCAACTTTGAATTTAACCGGAGATTACATTTAACCGGAATTTTTAATCGTGGATTAAATTCAAAGTTTTTGTCAAATGATATTATATGAAAAACCAAGACAAGCCTGTATAGTAGGTTTTGCTGTAAAATCAACCGCTTAGGTTAGTCTGTCAAAGATGCAAAAAAGTCAATTTTCAACTGTCAATATTTCCGTAATAGTTGAAGATAAGTAGGACATTATAAATTAAATGTAGCACAACACCTTTCCTATTTACATTTTTTTTATACACAGTGGCACAAAAAAGTTAAAGGGGGTGGGAATATAAAAAATGACCCTGTACCTATGCAAAAAGTGATTGTCCTACTCTACTCTATGGTTGAACCAAATCCAAGTGGCAGTAAATTACATAACTGATAACTGGTCATTTTCATTACAACCTATCAAATGTTCTCCGTGCATGCTCACTAGTCCAGGTAGGGGGTTTCAACCAATAGGAAGGCTGGTATTTGTTTACAATTTAGGTTATTCAATGTCATTTACTTCCGCTTGGATTTGGGAATGGTGTAGCTATCATAACAGAATGCGCACTTATTTCGGACTCACCCTGTATACCAAACCATTTACTCGAGAATTATTTGGAATAACGTAAATACCTATTTATTTAAATGTCATAATAGGAGAAATTCCTAAATATTTGCGCTTTAAACAGCGGCGCCAGCCTCTCCGCACCAATGCAATGTCCCGATCTCACCATCTTGATAAGCCTTCACCCTGTCGAGATGCACTACCTTCTCTTCTAGGTCTAAACTTCCACTTAGATCTATATATTCATTCAATCTATCATTCTCCATCTCCCTACCACCAGTAGTTCCAGAGTTTCAGAGTCAATAGAACCCATGTCTTTGCGTAGGAATATTGTCTTATAGATCTATGTTCTCAGTGATATTCGTAGAAAAATTCATCTTCATCATCCCAGCTATTAACATGCTTAGAATCTCTATGCCCGTCAACTGAATAACCTCAGGAATGCCTTTCTGTCCATCCAAGTTCTGTGTGTCTTTAGGATTCTTCTCGTTCTTCCTGTTCTTCTGTCTCTTCTAGGTCTAAACTTCCACCTAAATCTATAATCATTCAATCTTCATTTCCCTACTGCCACTAGTACTATATGCCTTCCAGAGTCCTTAGAGCCCATGTCTTTGGGAATACTATCCTTCAGATATATGTTCTTCGTCGTGTTCGTAAAAAAAAGTCATCGTCATCATCCCAACTATTTGCATGCTTAGAATCTCTATGCCAGTCAGCTGAATGCCCTTGAGAATGCATTCTTCTCCATCCAAGTTGTTTCTTTGTGTCTTTGGTATTTTTCTTCTTCTTATTCTTCTTTCTGTCTTCGAACTTCCTCTTCTTGTCTCTTATTTTCGATATTTTTCATTGGGTCCAGTAACACCTAATTATTAACCTATGCTATAGGATACATCTTTCTTGAAACTTGATTTTGAATTTGAAGTCCGGTGGCGAAGTCAAAATTCTCGTACCTTCTCTAATTTTCAAATGGGACACGCTGAAATGTTTTAGAAAAATCACTCTGGGACTTTTTTCTCGATGTCAAACTGAAACTTATTTCACTACTGATTGGATGCTCTGGAAAATATTGAGATAGGGAAAATGGCCATAGACCCTAACGGCAACTCATTGAATGAACCAATTTGCTCGAACTTTAGAGATGCGGCCTACATTTTACGTTTTGTTGATGATCCGTCCACGAGTGCCGCTGGCCATTCTTAGTAATTGACAGTGACAGCTTTAGGTGTTAAGTTATGATACTGTAATCAATTTGTGGAATTGGAACAAATTTTAAAAAAATTAAGTGAAGATTTGGATGTTTTTCTTCTTTTCTTCCCCAAAAAATGAATCTACTTCACCCTGGAACAGAGTTAAACAATTTTATTTCACTAGTTATCTTGTATTTCACTATTTCGCGTAAATTATTGCGCCAAGTGGGCTTTCCAAACCACGTGATTTTTCAATATGGCAACTGTGGGAAAATTGACTTTTTTTGTTTATCTTGAGTTTATTCGGAGAATTTCATACATCTGTCAAAACTGGTATTCCAACAATGAACTGACATGTTTTGATTGTTGATTTGAACCAATCAGATTGCAATTACGTGATAATTTGCACTAGTGCAAATTATCAGATAATTGCATAGTAACTGGTGCGAGAACTGGTGTTTTGACATTTTTTGACAAAAAATTTAAATTTTTGATTTATGAAATTCTCTCATTAAATACAACTCGTGCAATGGAAATATATTTATAATTTTCGACAAATTTGCACTCATGCGTTTTTAACTGAAAATGGCACTCGTGCACTTCGTGCACTCGTGCTTTTTTTCAACTAAAAATGCATTCGGGCAAATTTCCCAAAAATTATCAATAATTTCCATTGCACTAGTTATATTACTATTGAATATTTTCGAACTAATTACAGTCCTGCAGTTTTAACAGCAATAATGAGCATAAGGGCCTACAAACGCTCAGGTTCCCACAAGTATTTCCAGTATGGCTTTACTTTAGATGCAGGGACAGTGGTACTGAATAATTTTCACGTTTCAATTGGAAAAGTTTAAAGGCCGTAACCCATTAGCAACACGCCACGCCACCCCACGCCATGTGACATAGGTTCACGTGGAACAGTCTGTGTGCAAATTTGTAACACGCCACGTGATGACACGTTCATTTTATTCTATACATTTTATTCAGAAATCAGAAAATTTCTCAGTAGCTTTGAGTACATCATGGAGTATAGTATAGAAGCAGTTCGTCTAGTGACTAGAGTTTCTAGAAGAATGAAGAATGTGCTGCTGCGGGTCTGATTTTTTAGAACAAAAAAAAAGAAGATTCTGGGTGCACAAAATAAACAGGAATCGAGAAAAATATGGTATTTACTTTTCATGTATTAATGAGTAGGTGCTGTCGCTGATTGGTACTGTACTATTTGCGACGCGACAAAATATTGAATAAATACAGAAAAAGATTGCAACGGGGCTAGAAAGGCGGCCGGGGGACATCTACACGTACCACACGTACCAACACGCGTGGGCAGCATTTGGGGATCTGAAATCATCACACGTAAGATGGCGTGGCGTGCCATTTCGTGGTATCGCGTGTGGCAAGTGTGTACGCGGCACATGTAAATAAATGGAAGAATATACGCATACATTTTCGTCACATGGCGTGGCGTGGCGTAGAATGGCGTGGCGTGTTGCTAGTGGGTTTCGGCCTTTTTAAACGGTGAGCACTGAAAACAACCTGACATCGGCTATGTTCCGATATCAACTGTCAGTACTGAATTTACTGGACGCCGTTCCGATATTATTTTCAGTACACTGAATTCAGTACTGAATGAGGTCTTGAATGCGCCAGTGGCGTCATTAATATTTACTGAATCGACTGTAGCCAAAAAACCAAGAACTTTCCTTTTGTGGTTTAACGTTCTTCGTTGTTGTCATGATCGTTGACAGGACAGTGCTGCTAGTGCTGAGAACTGTAGATACCTTTTTTTCCAGCAAAACCAGTACCTACGCTGTTGAAATCGGAACGGCAAATGACAGTAAAATCAGCACAGTGAATCCAGTACTGACAATTGATATCGGAATATAGCCATCATCCTTGTGGAAACTACATCATTCTATGACGACATCCACAATTAGAATTTTGTCATGTTTTTCCGTGACTATTTCACTAGAGTGTATTACACTAGCAATAAATTCGGAATTCAGGTGACAATATTGCTACCTGGACAATACCAACAACATGGTATTTCAGCGACCATTTTTTGACATTGTCAAACTGGTATTTTTAATTTGAAGTTTTTATTCACATTTTTGCATTCCATTTATTTTCAAAATCTTACGTGAAATAGTCATGACGAATACCACTCGAGAAAAAATTGTGTAGGCAAAATTCTTCTCAAGGTTTTATTCAAGTTTGTTGCTTTTCGGCAATTTCGCTCATGAAATTTTTGATAAAATCACTCGCCTGACGGCTCGTGATTTTGTCAAAAATGTCATTCGCGAAATTGCCAAGCAACAAACTTTCATACCTTTCGAAAATTTTGTCGACAAAATTGTTTCTCTTGTGATATTATATATGACTATTTCACTAGAGTGTATTACACCAGCAATAAATTCGGTATTCACCTGACAATAATGCTACCTGGACAATACCAACAACATGGTATTTCAGTGACCATCTTTTGACATTGTCAAACTGGTATTTTTAATTTGAAGTTTTTATTAATAATTTTGCATTCTATTTATTTTCAAAATCTTACGTGAAATAGTTATGACGAATACAACTCGAGAAAAAATTGTGTAGGCAAAATTATTCTCAAGGTTTTATTCAAGTTTGTTGCTTTTCGGTAATTTCGCGAATGACATTTTTGACAAAATCACGAGCCGTCAGGCGAGTGATTTTATGTTGCCAAGCAACAAACTTTCATACCTTTCGAAAATTTTGCCGACAAAATTTTTTCTCTTGTGATATTATATATGACTATTTCACTAGAGTGTTTTACACTGGCAAAATGTCATAGGAACGGCCGGTTTTCTACTGACCATTTCACTAGAGTGTTGTACACTGGCAAAATGTCATAGGAACGACCGGTTTCCTAATGACAAAACTCCTACCTGTTTCTACTCGGACAAAACCAACATGATGGTTTTTCAGCGACAATTTTTTTTGTGGTTAAGGCCGCGTTAAGGCCGCCATGATTAAACTGTGATTGGTTGATTTTTCGAAACTTGTTTTAAGGTCTTTAAAAAAACGGCATATCAGAACTGGCTCAAATTTGGCATACACATTATTTGATCGATTATCTACAATTCATTATTTTAGTTTTTCGATATTCAGCCTTTTCTTTTAAATTCAAAAATCATGTTCGCAACCACCAAAACAATTAAATGTGTTGGTGGTTGCATATTTGCATGTTTATCAAGCTTGGATCCGTGAAAAGCATATTTTATTGATAACCACGAAAAACTAAAAAAAGCTAATTGTAGAGACTGTAGCTAATATATCAAATAATGTTTATGCCAAAGGATTTTGGAAATTATTGCGGATTTTTTGAGATGACCTTAAAACGAATTTTGAAGGTGAAAACAGTTCAAGGAATTTCAAGTAGATGGCGCCACGGCAAAAAAGCTACATTGGAAGCATCATAATTGTATATTTGTCTTTCTCTGTCACTAAGTGTTTCACCGACAAACAGATTTCGTTTTGGACAAATAATAAAATATTAAACCCTATATGTAGAGTGACGCAGTCGTCATTTTCAAAAACTAAATTTAAACATGGCGGCCATTAACGCGGCCTTAATGTAAAAAACTATTGAGTTTGACAAGTGTCACCTAAAGAAAATAAATTTTCCAAATGGAAATTTGGCATGTTTTTCTCGTGAAATAGTCCAGCCGAATACCACTGAAGAAAAATTATCTTGGTTTTATTCAAGTTTGTTGCTTTTTGGTAATTTCGCTCATGAAATTTTTGACAAAACCACTCGCCCGACGGCTCGTGGTTTTGTCAAAAATGTCATTCGCAAAATTGCCAAGCAACAAACTTTCATACCAGTGGAAAATTTTGTCGACAAAATTTTTTCTCTTGTGGTATTATACAGGGTGAGTTATTAAGCGCGCGGTCATCCATATCTCCTATACTCATGAAGTTTTTGACAAAACCACTCGCCTGACGGCTCGTGGATTTGTCGATTCGCGAATTTGACCTGTCTCGTAATACCTGAATCGGCGCACGCAGCCTATGGCAAGCAGGTGAGAAAGTGAAGTTTGTTACGGGCTTGTCATATTTCTTTAATTCTATTCAGGGTCGAGTTCAGAAGTAATCGTTCCTTCTTTCTTTGTAATGTGTAATTTGACGAAGAGCAAACTAATACTTTACATATTACTTGAACTCACCGCAGTGTCGTTTAATGTTATATTAGATTATATTTGACATTTTTCTTTGCAATTTCATTGTGCGATGTTGCCGGATGAAACATTTATCAAAATAAAAGTGCAAACATGTTAATACACTTTAAAGCTTTTCTTTTGTCTGATTTGAGGAGTTGTAAAACACTTGACACTATATCACTTCTTTAATGTTATAATATTCGATTTGTATTATCTACATTTGTGCTGTAACAAGACAATCTGACTACACTGCAGCCACGAGTTGCTCGCGCATGTCATCTCTTATTACTTTCTCACTTGTATTTGTTACAATTAAGCTCTCTTTTTCTATTTCTGCGAGACACATCAATTGCCAAGCAACAAACTTTCATACCCAATGACATTGTTCAGAAAATTTTGCCACGTTTTTTGGTTTTTTGCGTTTTTGGTAGATTTATGTTTCTGAGGATCTTCTCTTTGAGATTTGGCGAGCAATCGGAGACTCAAAAATACTATAAAAGAAAAAAAATATTAATTTTGAAATTCCACTGTCCGTAAAGTCGTCCGGACCCACTTTTATTTTATTTATATTACTCATGTCTTTTATTTAACTTTATACAATAATTTTTACTCACCTAAAAACTACGCGCTTTATGCAGGGGAAAATGGGAAAAAGTTATTAGAAACATAGCTCCGCGAATGCTTAGTTTTCGAGATACAGTGTGTCAAAGTTTAAGAAAAAAATAGGTTTTTAGCTTAAAAATCCATTTCCCATTTTTTTTTTTTAAACTTTGCATTGTCGGTTTGTTTGTGTGAGTCACTATATTTTGACACCCACCTGCAGCCGTAATTACAGGTGATAGGTTAAAGGTGTTAATACAAAAGTTGTAGCACTTTATCTGAACCGCCAGAATTTTAAATTAGATTGAACAAATGAGCAACGCAAAATAAAAAAATATGTTGATGTCCACTTTTTTTAAATGGAATGCCCTTTATTTTCTTCCAAATGCCGTAAGTTCTCGATTTTCTGATTCAGATTACCTATATGATACGTAAATGTTTCTTTCAATAGTTTTGGAAATATCTGGAGTTTAGTTATTCGAAGACAGTAGATTTTTGAATATATTTTACCTTGATTTACCTGTCACCTGGTCACCTGTTCACAAAACATTCTGATACGTGAATAGGTGTTCGAATAACTAAACTCCAGATATTTCCAAAACTATTGAAAAAAAAACATTAATATGTATGTAATCTGAATCAGAAAAACGAGAACTTCAAGAATTTCAAAGAAAATAAAGTGCATTCCGTTTAAAAAAAGTGAACATTGACATGAGTATTTTTCCATTTTGTATTGCGCATTTTTTCAATCTAATTAAAAATTCTGGTGGTTCAGATAAAATGCTACAACTTTTGTATTTACACCTTTCACCTATCACCTGTAATTACGGCTGCAGGTAGTTGTCAAAATATATTATGACTCACCCTGTACCTACTATTTATCCTAGAAGTTTAATCCCGCTATTCAGAAACACCCTGTACACAAAATAATTTAATCGAGAAATCTCTGGAATCACGCTTATTTAAATCTCACAATGGAACAAATTATTGAATATTCCCAATGTAATTTCGTAACAAAATTGAAATTGAACAGAAATTCGCTTGGAAAGACGAAAATAAGAAAAATGGTTTTAAGAGTAGTTGTCTATAGTATTTTATTTTTTTTTTGTAATTTTAATTATCCTTTTTCTATTTTCTTTTGATATATGAATGAACGAAACACGAAACACGATATAGGGGCATTTCATCAATTATAGGGAGCGAGTATTTAAATTCCAGACAGACATTTTGAAAGCCTTAATCGAGGATCACGATCAATATTAGAATATTATCAAGCAAGGGGTTTCTGCAGAAAGGGTTGGCCCATCGCAATCCCAGCATCAATTCCAGGAGCATCGAGGATCGCACATCCGTGCAGGAAAAGCAGCCAATTAAATTGGATTGTATTGCATATAAGGCTTCCTCGTTGAGAGGAAACGTTTGAATAATTTAGAAAAAATTCAGAAAGTATTTTAATACTGAACTGATCTGATAATAGGTTATCAAAAGTAGAACCATGCATTATTTTATTAGACCACATTTTCGTCCCAACCAAAGTCAAGTAGAGGTCAGATCAGTCTGGGGCCTCCTACTACTTTGACTTGGGTTCAAGGTTCCGCTGCTTCCAACAGTTACAACTGACTTAAGTTTTTTTTTTTTTGGTTTAATCTACAGCAAAGCAACTCTTGCATATAAAAAATAAATGTATTGCGGTTAATTGATTACTGCGCCCTTCATTAAATTTAATTTCTGCATATAGAAAATCGATCTGTCAACCCTATAAGCCGCACCCGTGACGTCATCGGTGCTCAAGTTTAATTTCACGACAAGGCCAGACGTTCAAGGGAGCAGGATGCGTTCCAGGATTCCCTAAAATGTTTTTGTATTTATAGACATCCAGAATGCATGCACATAACTGTTAGCAATTGCTCGAAACTATATACCTACTTATTGGATTTTTTATGGACATTTCGTATAAAACTGTGTGCTGTGTGATATGGTGTCTTTAACTAATCGAGTACAAGATTTGATTCAACTTAGGATACTTTTGAAGAACTTCCATGCGGAAAAAAGTCTGTTTGTTAATTTAAACAAATTTTAACCGGTAAACTTTCTCCGAAATTCAGGAACGCTCTCCTAAATATCCTAAGCAAACCCGGCTGGGCCACAGGATGACTGCTGCAAGCAAAGCAAAGCAGGGGACCAAAGCAGAACTCGACAAAGCCGCATAGCTCGAACCGCGTTTCTTTAAGCAGCTCCATGATTCATTCCTATTATTGTGACTCCCTGCAGTATGAATTCCGACAACTATTACGTTCTTTGCTGCATTATTTCATTATGGTACCACACAAACGTTCGGCATTGACGTTGCTTGGTGCTCGCAGCACATACGCGAAGGTGGTACCAATGTTATCGTGTCCTTGTGTCTTATCGCGGTGAATATAACAGATTACGATTTTCATTTTTAGTTTGAATATAGTTTTTGTGCGGGCGTAACTTTCTGCTTGATGACTATAATTTCAGTGCAGTTTAAACTTAAGCGGATCAAAAATATGAGCATTTTTTAACAATAATTGATTGGTGAACTTTGGTTTTGGTTCTCTGATGAGAAAGGACGATTACTTTGTTATTTTTGGTTACCTATTTTGTTCGGATGCAATTATATTCTTGCATGTTGTTTAAACAATATGTCTTTGCCCCATTCTAACTTGTTTCATTAGAAGTGCATTAATTGTTGATAAAAAAAATAAGGTCACCGATCACATGTATGTTTATTATAACCAAACCGTTTAAATAAACAGTAGATAATTGGGAAACCATCCTTGAATGAGTATATTACTGTTTTAAAAGGTTCAACAACAAAAACATTTTTAAAATTTTATTTTACAAAACCGAAATGTCAATAGTTCAAGGCTTTGCATGGATCAAAGGCAGATTTTTTCCAAGGTGAAACCAAAAATAAGTTCGAGTAGGTAAATTCCTTTTTGTTTGGTTTCATCTGCAAATTAGAATCCAAGGTCTTCAATTTTCAGTACCTACAACCGCCGTAACGACCATGAACTATGTACTATAAAAATGCACCTGGGCTATAATGAAAAAATACCTTCGATATATTTTGTTGCAAGGTTTTCTTGATAATTAAAACAATAAAGTTCTCCTACTAAAAAGTGCACCCAGTTAGATATCTTTTTTTAGATTTTTTTTAACATTTGACACAAATTTCATAAAATGCTCATATTTGAATAAATTACTAGATAGGAACCTAGTGATTATTAGCACTCAAATGTAATGCCTCAGTGCGCTGTAGTGGGTTGCAACAACACTCACAGAAGAACCAGAGGAAAGTCCATCAAGTACCACCGATTTCCTGGTGATAATATCACTAGACATCAGTGGCTAAAGGCTTGTAGAAAAACATTAAACAATTGGGCCACTGCTAGGATTTGTTCCAGACACTTTAGTGCGGCTAGTTACGAAAGAGACGTCCAGCATGAACTTCTGGGACTACCGACAAGATGTCGTTTAAAAAGAGGTGCGATTCCAGATAAAAATTTACCAAGCGATTTTTTGAAAGAAGACGTACAAGCTAAAAGTGCCATAGCCGTTTTGTTGGCGGTTGGATTAGTGCCTAGGAAGAAAATTGAAGGACTTTCAAAAGAGTAAGTAGAATTTCTTTCTGAAATGTTTGCGTGAAGTCTGGCAATGTCGCCGGAGTTTTCCGTGATGGAAAATAGGTCGAGGGGACCCGGGGTCAGGGACCTGAAAGTCCCCCGGCCCCAACTATTAAAAGAGAGGAAAAACGGGGAGGGGAGACCCATCACATGGCCAGTTATGAAAGAAAGATGTACTAAAATCTTTGGTTGGTTTTTGAAAAACATACTACTACACTTTGTTTATACCAGGGTGGTCAATTATTAACTTGAGGCGCGTTTTTGAAAAAAAGTCCAAATGAAAGTTATAGGTATGATGTCATTGGGAAAATAAAATGATAGCACTGATTTTTGACTTTTATTTTCAAAAACGCTCCGTTTTCGAGATATTAGACTGTCTCAAGGCGAATGAACCACCCTGTATAATTGGAAATTATGGTGAAAAACTAATTGGTGACAATTTTTCTGGGCACTTGAAGAAAGTATCCATTTTTTAGATTACTTTGTAAATGTCATGAGATAACTTTGGCTAAGCCAAATCGCCTCATTCAATTTGACCATGACCTCCTTTATGGTTTCATTTATTTCATATAGCAAGTAAAAGTTCTTTCCATAAAAGTCGACTCTATCGGCAACATTGTAGAAAGTCCATAGCGATGCACATTGTTTGTGCACGGGCAAAAAGCGACGTCGCTCGTCGCTGACTCTGACTGTGGCTTCCCTTCCACATCGACGTCGCGTAGTTGTATTTTAGAGTGTAAAAGCAAAGTTTTATGGGAAGTTTGTATTTGAGACTGAAAATGTTACTCCCAAACTTTTTAACATAGAGAGGTAAATATTCATTGATATTAAGGATTAAAAATTCCCATGCCCCCATTGATAGAAGTTTTCGTAGAAGTGTTTATTTGCGTTTCTACTACTATTCCTACTACTAACCAATATTCGCATGCGTCAAATTTGAAAAGTGCGCATACCTACAAGGCCTCATTTCCTTTTCCCAAATTTATAGTAATTATAGTACAAAATATTTTGTTTCTTTTCCTCCTTATAATATTCTTCTGAAGTTACATAAAAATGAGAAGAGTCGCTCATAGGATTGATTCTCGGATTGATTTATATAAGTACCTACTCTCAAATTAACAGAACAGAACAGAAATTCTTTGATGTTTTGAAAGGTAAACGCAAAATGGAAAAATCCAAACCCCTCCTATTTAATCTCAATCTCAATCCCTGACTTTGCTTGCCTTTCCTGCCTAAAGTCCGCAATAACATTCGATTTTGGAAATGGCTATAATCTGTTTGGTATTTGGAGGGAGTAATAAATTACAGTAGGACTAATCATTCCATGGGTGTACCTTATACAGGGTGTTAATGAATAGTGGGATCAAACTCCTAGAATAAAATAATAGTACTCATTATAATAGGAAAAAAGTTTATAGAAACATGGGTCCGCGAATGCAAAAATCCCGTTTCCAAATTTTTTTTTCTTCAAATTTGGCAGGTTTGTTATAACAAAAGACTGACTTCAAGTTTAAAAAAAATTCGGGAAACGGATTTTAGAAACCCGATTTTTTCAAGCTTTGACACCCTGTATCTTGAAAAACTAAGCATTTGCGGACCTTGTTTTTATTAACTTTTTTCTTATGTCAATGAGTAGGTACTATCAATTCTAGAAGTTTGATCCCACTATTCATTAACACCCTGTATAAATAAGGAAAATTTAAAATATGCAACATTAAATCACAATTTTTTTCATAATTCATGACTCACTGGGTAGTGGGTATGATACCAAAGAGGAAGTTCAGACGAATCCGTGGAAGTTTGGGGAATAATCAGGGAAGTAGGTACAAGGCAGTCGCAGGGCTTCAACCCCAGGTGTTCCTCAACTTTTTTTAAGGGTAAAATTTATTCAAAAATAACTCTCAGGATGGGCCACATTTGATTTTACATGACTTTTGAAATAAACTATAGATCAACTTTGAATAAAATAATCTATCAAATATACGTGCTTTTTCATTCTTAAGGTTGTTTGAAAATTAAATTCAATTTACTTATTGGTGCCATTTAAACACTTTGCATATTTGAATGGTTAATGAATTGCCCAATTAATTAGGCAATTAAATATTTTTAAGGTAGTAGCCTCTATATCCATTAATTGCAAAGGTTGTCGACTTCTAAAAAAATTAAAGATAACATAAATCACTAAAAATTGACAAACTCGAAATCTGAGTTTCACAATTTGCCAATGACTGATAAGAACATTCATAAAACAAACTTTTCTGATGAAATGTGTAAGCAACTTCCAAACATCTTTTCACACTACATGCGATTTGTCTGTAAGTACCTATAATAATTGGACAGAGCATGCAATTTTTTTTTATTGCATGAAATTATACTCCAACTAGTCCCCATATAAGTGATAAAGAGACGTTCAGGTTTTATTTAAAAAAAAAAACCTTAAAAAAATCTACATCGTATACGTTTAATCGCTCCACATCTGACCTAATTATTGTTATAATACTTTATCAAAAGTACTCACACCACAGCAAAAGTCAAACATGCGCTAATGTAAATAAACTCGGAACAAGGAGAGTACCCGAAATACCATTGGCTTAGTTTTGAATTTCGTCATCTGAAATAATGGTGGCCCAGATTTTAGTTGCTTTTTTATGAGTTCAATGTACGGGGGAATTTGTACCAGTAGTTGTGTATTTTTCTTTTAAATATTCACAGATTCTCACTTTCCTTTTCTTTATAGTCTTGATAAAATGCAAATAATGGAGAACGTCGGGGAGGGATGTGACGTCAACCCTCCCTCTTCTCCAGGCCATGCTGACGAACATCAAAATAATGAGGGACCTCTTGAAGATGCACCAGTCAAATATGACGAACCTTCAGAAAACGATGATAGCTTTGAAATTAAAATTGAGAATAATGGATTGGAGAATCAGCCAGAGGATATTAAAGAGGAAAAGGATGATGCTAAGAAAAGTGATGACGAAGTAGAAGAGAAACATCAAGAGGAAAATAGGTAGGATTCTTTTACCCTTTTTAGTAGGTATAAGCTCATAGTTATTAGAGAATTGTGATCCACTTGATTATTGAATATTGATGATACAAATCGAAGTTCAAAATAGAAATAGGTATTACTTAACACTTTCAAACAAATTGGTAAAAGTTAAAATACGCAGTTCTCGAAAAAAAATTTAAATCCTAAGCCATTATTATAATAAATTCGATTACAAAGGAACCTTGTGGATTTAAATTAAAAGTATGCGCCATAAAACTTGAAAAAAACCTGAAGGCTATCTTCTCTAAGAAACCTTGGCACATATTTTTGATTTGTTTTTATATCTATGTTTTATATGGGTATCGTTCAACAAACTAGAGACAAGCTGAAATTTGGTAAGAGACTTTGATTTAGGGTACTAAATATCCTCTAAAACCCCAGCGCCGAAGCGTTGAGTCCGTCACTTCAAATCCACCCCTTGAGTGGGGTGAAATCTACCTTTTTTCAAATTTTTCTTGATAACTCCGAAACAAAGCATTTTAGGAAAAAATGTCAAGAAAGAAAAATTGTAAAGAAGAAAATTTCCTACCAAACAGATATACATCAGTTTTTTTCAGATGTTCAGTGGCGTAGATATCAGGTACTTGAATAAATGGATTTTCCTAAAAACCCCACTTATTTATTTTTAACCTTAAAATGGGCATGTATGTAGGTATCTATAAAGGCTGAATCATTCCGTTTAAGAAGTGTCATACCTTATTGGTCATACCATACATCTCAGAGGTGACTGCTGTAGCCGCTGTGGGTGACGCAGTGAAAAGTGACAGAGTAGACAGAGGATAAAAACTCGTGCAAAAGTTAAAAATAGTTTTGATGTAGGTTTCTTAATAGCGAATCACCTCCGGGTTGTAGTTACAATGCAGTTATCCTTAATCCGGGGGTGACTTGCTATTGAGAAACCGGCCCTAACTTTTTTGCAATATCGCAAAAAAATTGAAATTTCCGCCTCTAAAGACGGTTTTACACTGACAATTTATTGGTCAATTTATTGATCAAGTCGCTTGTCAAGAAATATTGATAATGTAAAACGCCAAATTGGCGGTAATTTAACTTGTCCAAGTTCTAGCTCAATTTATTGACGGATTAGTGCATGTTCTATTTTTCCGTCAATTTTTGCGTCAATTCAGGATTTCAACCTAGAAATGACTCTTTAAAAATATTAAAGCTAAGTCAGGATATTTATTTTTATTTATCATTTACTTGTTGATGTTCAGTTTATTCATCTACCTTCAGTTTCTTCTAGTTTTATTATTAAACATCTTCAAATATATTTCTGAGTGAGTCATAAATAAAAATACATAACCTTGAAATTCTGGTTAAGTTGGTAGAATTGTTTATTGTCGTTTGTGTTGTCAACACAAGCTGATCCGGTGTAAAGCGAAGTTGAGCCATTGTTGAGCCAACATAAATTGGCAAATAAATTGACAAACAAATTGATCAATTTAAATTGCCAGTATAAAACTAGCATAACAGTTTTCGGAAAAAAAAATTATTTTGGTTTTGTCATAAGAAACAATGTGTTAGAAAGAGACCTTTCTCATTTTCCTTACAGATATAAAGTCCTTTTCGAACAGTCTAACACATTGTTTCTTATGAAAAAAACGAAATAATTTTTTCCTGCAATTGACAAGAAACACAATGTCAGCAGTTTTGACCGGTTGACAGGTCGCAACAAAACTCAATATTCTGGTATTTTAATAATGTTTCGATAGTTGCTAAAGAATCAATGAATAACAATACGGAAATCACTTTTCAGGCCTAGGCCAGGAAAGTGATTCTCGTACTGCTGAATAATTGGATCAAATAGATAAACATTTAACAGATATTCGAGCAGATATTTAACTGATCGCAGAAAAAATAGTATGTGGATTTCGGTGGAAAAGCACATTCTCGGCCTTCGGTGTCAACTTACATCGTCGGAAATGTCGGAATGTGTCACTTTTCCACCTAAATAAACAATATAGGTACTATTTCCTCGAAAACTGTTAGAGATAAACCTATCAAAATTTGTATCATTGAAAATTGAAATCAGTAAAAGCATAGCTTTCTAATAATAGGAGAGCCGGCAATATTAACGGGTATGTGATCGTTGTAATGGATAATTTTCACATAAAAAAATAGCTCAGAGTTACCTTTAAACTAAATGGATGGGTGACCTCAATTCACATGGCCGCAACCCTTTGATGGCTGGGCGTTAAACTACCCCTCTTTTTCCGAAGGAACAATGTTATCGTTGCAATAGCTGAAAATTGGTAGATATATTCTTTAATATGTCTCCTCAAATAATATATAGGGTGGCCCCGATTTTGATGGCCGGAAATGACGGCAACCCTCATTGAAAGTCGAGCGCGCACGTTATTTTGCTTGCTATCTACAAATTTTTGAAAGTGACAGCTTTCAAAGTCACTTTCAAAGTTAAAAGAGGATTCTATGAAGAGGATTTTTCATACGGCTATAGGTCTTTAGACAAAAAAAGAAACATGAGATTGTGTTAATAAAGTGTTTGCTGCATATCATGAGAACCCCCTACACCGCAAAGTACTTCTTATTTGTTGCGCTTATGGTTCTTGAAGTATCTTTTTATAAAACAACTTTACGGCCATGAGAATCGAGGCAACCCACCCATTTGGTTTAAATGTTACTATGAACTATTGTTTTATGTAGAAATTATCCATTGCAACGATCACATACCCGTTAGTATTGCCGGCTCTTGGACTATAATGAGCTATGAATATAAAGGGTGTATTTTAAAAACAAAAATTGAACTTTGATCAATATCTCGAAATCGAGGCCAAGTAGAAAAAAAATGAGAACGTCACTGAATTCTGTGTAAAAAAGTGCTTCCATAAAGTTTTTACGGAAATCAATTATTTTCATAAACAAAAAAGTTATACCTAAAGGTTTCACAGTATTGCTCAAAATCGAGAATCGTCCTCTAGCGACTAAACGGTTGAAGATATCAAAATATGGTTCGCACTAATCAAGATCTCATAAAATTTGAGCCTCAGAGTTAGAGGTTCATTTTTTTGTATCCCGCTCCGATATTGACGTTTCATATTAAAACTGTCCAAATTCGGACACCCTGTTCATGCAAGCGAATGGGTCTTAGCCTTAGCGCCTCTATGGCATGTGGCCAATGCAATGGTATTTCTTGTATGACCCCAGAAAAAGTGGATGTAGAAGAAGACTCTCTTCAAGATACATTTCCTTTTTTTTTCCTATTTCCATAATAAACGTTGTGGATTAGTTTGTGTTATAATTATGTCTATAACCCAACAGTTTACCCCCAAAACTACAATAACACTTTTTTATGGTATTCCTATACATTATAATAAAAAGTGTCTTTTTTATAAAAAATTCTATGTAAATTTTTGCGTGACGGCATTTACCCTAAAATGTTTGGTTTTAAAGTGTTATAAATGAATAAGTGGTGTTTTTAGAAAAACCCATTTGATTAAATATCTAATATCTACGCCACTGAACATCTGAAAAGAACTAATGTATCTAAACTTTGTTTCACGAGGGGCCTTCCTCTTTTAACAAAAAGAAATTGACTGCAACAAATCAATGACGTCAAAAACGTTTGTCGGTTCTTAAATCAGATGCCATTCATTTTAGTTTATCAAAAAAATTTAATATGTCATATGAATTAAGTATATGTTCCGTATATATAATATTTTCACCAACCTCTTGGTTTGGTGTCCCAAATATCAGTTCCAGAAAAAGTGTCAACTTACGGGACATGGTTTTCCTGAAAGCTGATAATATCTCTGCTGATAATTTATCTGTCACCATAATAACCAACGTCGCAACCGCTTGTTACCGACTGGTGATTGAAAGTCTATATCGCTGTTCCAGAAGAAAACCGACGTACCTATATGCGAAAACAATTTTTTCTACTACCGTCCGTAAAGTACTCACTTTACACACTATTCAGAAGACATAAAAGTCCACTTCACGCACTAGTGCGTAAATTAATTCACTTCACACACTAGTGCGTGAAATAATGTCAATGACAGATGTTGACACTGTCAATTCAGTATTTTTCTGGTAAATTACTTCACGCACTAGTGCGTAACGTGAAAATACTTCACGCACTAGTTCGTAAAATATTTGTCTAAATCTATTTTTTTACAGATATTTGATTGGTAGTAGAAAAAATTTTGTATGCAATACGTGTGTAAAGCACCTTTTTTCACTCATGTAATTGTCGCACTCGCCTTCGGCTCGTGCGTCAAAACTCACATTCGTGAAAAAAGGTTCACTTTACACACTTGTTGCATAAATAACTATTACAGGAGAGGCAAAAAACAAATTGCAATTAATTAATCTTATAATTTTCAAGAGGATAAATGTTCATTCTGTCTAAAAATAAAAACCTGAACAGTATTTTTTGGACCACTTTAAGTACGCACTAATTGAATAAAGATAGTTTTTGAAATTGATGGTAAATTTTGAATTTTGTAGTTACGTCGTTATATTTCTGAAATGAAACACATAGAATCTCAGTTGGGTCAACCTTTTTATTTCATAACACACAAATTCCGTTTAGAAATTAATGCTAAGCAAACAAAAAAGAAGAAAATGAACAAAAAACGTGGAAAATAATACCTATAGACAGTGGCGGATTTACCCATACGCTAACTACGCTGCAGCGTAGGGCCCCGGGCAGCCTGGGGCCCCGCAGGGGCCCTCTTTACATTTCAGGAATATAGGTACTCCAAATTCCAGATTTATAAAAAAATATGTAAAAATAATTAAAACCTTTAAGAAAAAATGAAAAAATAGAAATTAGAACTGAATAACGATGATGCGATAAAGGAATTTGCCGATATTAAAATTAGAAAAAAAAATGCTTTTGTGATTTTTAGATGTTTCCTATATGTTCATATTTTATACTTATTTATTTATCTCAAGCAGAATATTATATTTTGAATGGTAGTTCCTCAAATTAATCAAAATTAAATAACAAGATAAAATACTGCACAAAAATAAAAACAAAGATACCTATGCAGGTAACATACAGAAGCAATCTCAGTTAAAGTCCAGCCGCATAAAAATTCTGATAAAAAGAGATAGACAAAGTTATATAAAACGAGAAATGAATAGGAGTCACAGTTAAAATTACATAAACATTGTCATCTTCATGATTTGTGGCAGGGAGTATCATAGTTGCAGTAGAAACGGTTGTAGTTAACCACCAATCTGTCGATGAAAACAGTTTGGCCATAGTTGGTACGATGTTGTCCTTCATAAAACAGTTTATGTTGCCTGGTGTGTTTTAAGGGAACTTTTGGATGTAGTAAGCCTAGCAAGGTGTCACAGTCGATTATCTCATTGCACAACTTGTAAAGCAAAATAAACATAGCTTCTTCCTATTCTTCGGTGTTCAAGACTTTTTAGTCCACAAAGCATCAGCCTAGTTTCATAGGTTAGTCCGTCTGAAGGAAAATGGTACCTATATAGAAGGTACTTTGTGAACTTATTTCGAACCCTTTCTAGTCTGCTTTTGTGGATAGTGTATTTGGGGGTCCAAATAGTTGAGCAGTATTCTAGTGTGTACGGAAAAGTGAGTAATACAGACACCATAGTGCTTTAGTATCCATTATATATTTGGAACTCCTTTTTATAAAACCCAGCATTCTAAGGCCCTCAATTACAACGTTTTCAACATGCAAATTGAAACTGAGGTCTCTGGAAAACCACTCCCAAATCATTGAATGAGTCGACTGAGGTAAGAAGTTGATTGTTTATGGTGTAGTTACGAACGATTTGATTTTCACACTTATAAAAACTGATGGTTTTGCATTTTGGAAAAATAATCTTTAGGTGATTGAACACCAAGATACAAACTTGTCAGGTCATCCTGCAATCGGTTATGGTCCACAGATACCTTATTGTAAAATTTCAGATCATCAGCGTACAACAAGACATGAGAAGAGGAGAAGCAGGACGTTACGTCATTGATGAAGAGAGAAACAGGACAGGTCCCAGGTGAGATCCTTGAGGGACACCAGAGGTAACCATTACTTTACTGGATAGTTTACCAGCGACATCAACTCGCTACCGGCGATCACCAAACAGTGGCGGCCAGTGACAACCTATGGCGATTTCCATTTGTCAATCAGTGCGCACTGAGTGTATCCACGTCTTTTTCTAAAAGCATGTAACATGTAAGGATAGGGATACATTTTTTTTGCACTGATTCGACAAATGGAAAACGCTACTAGTGTGGTTGTGCGCTCTTGGAAAATTTTTTGGAGGTGCCACGTCCTGTTTTACATTTATTTTGTATGTTGATTTTTTTTCTTTTTACTTTAGGAAAAATTATCGAAAACAAAAATATATGTATTTAAATGAGGCTTGAATGTTTGTATTCTAGCCATAATACATAATTGATATTGAAATTTATAATTAAAAAAAAACCGCGAACAACAGAGTTGTCAAACCGCCAAAATGGTGAAAAAACATCGAAATATTCTCGATTGAGTGGAAACAACATTGGAAGTGTGTATTCAAATAGCGCACGGCGCATCCCTTTCATCGGGCGACTTACCGTATACTCCCGATCAATCGCACAGCGAGAAAACACATTTACCCAGGGCGCGTTCAGATTGAAGAGTCCGGACGACGTCCAGTGAAGAGCGCACCCGATAGAGAGCGCACTCCGAGTGTGCCCGGCGATTCGCCCAATATGAACGGCCAAGACGCATTCTCTCTTTATAACCTCACTGATTCTAACATTTTTGCCATTTTCTTCAAAATTTTTTAAATAAATACTAACTATGGAAGAAGCCATAGTATCTTCCTTCATATTTAAAGAGTTATTTAATGATGAGGACGCTTCATCTTCGGACCACGAGGATGTGCTAGTGTCAGTGATTGCTATCAATTTAGCATCACAAACTAAACAAAAAAAAAGAGGCCACTTTTTTTTTAAATAGAGTTGATGAGGATAACGAAGAATTTGGATAAACCCACCATAACTCGCAAAAATAATTATTTACAATATTTGCCTTTATTATTTAAGGTTAGAACACAAACGCGCATGCGGGGCAAATTTTATCTTGCTATTTTATGGGACGCAAAAGTGTGCGTCCGGGCGTCGTCCGGTAAAAATCTACTGACAATCTGAACGGCTGGGTAAATTTTACCCAAAATAATCTGAACGGTCAGAACGCGCTCGGGCGGCACCCGACGTTCAATCTGAACGCAGCCCCAGAGCGCCGAACGATTCCACACCGACCACCCGGACCACCAGCACAACCAAGCGGGAGAAAAAAATATACAAGACAGGCGCAGGGCGCGCTTTTGTTCGGTTCGTGCGAATTTAAAAATAGAAAAATGAGTAGATATTTATCCTAATTTAGAAAATTGGGTAGGTATTTTTTAATTGAAGTTTCTTTTCTTTCCAAAATTTTAATTTTATTTTCTTGCTTGGTTTTTGGAGGCAGTGCGCGCGCACGAGCGCACTTATTGAGAAGCCGCCCCTGTCACCAAAGTAAGATTGAATTCAGCTGAGATAGTTTCCATCAATTATCCCAATTTCTGACAGTTTCTTGAGGAGGAGCTGATGGTGAACGCTGTCAAAGGCCTTGGATAAGTCAGTATGAATAGAATCAACTTGATGTCCCTGTTCAACTGAGGTGACCAAAAAGTTCTGGTAGACTGCAAGGTTGGTTGTGATAGAACGTCCTCGGTATAAGTTATGCTGGACAGAGTTAAATTATCTGTTGTAAGTCGTGAATATCTTGTCAGTTAGAATAGATTCGAGGAGTTTAGGAATAGCATAGCAGATAAGATGGAATAACCACGATAGTTCTCGATCTCACTTATATCCCTACTACCTAGTACCCACTTTTTAGTTTTTTTACTGTTATGAATCTTTTCGGTTGTACTTTTAGAACTTCGTTTCGATTTTGTTTTAATTTATCAATCAATTATAAATTCTAAAATGAAGGTACCTATTTGTTTTACTAAGTAGGGGGTAGGGGGTAGGGGCCCCAAAAATTATGTAGCGTAGGGCCACATAAATCGTAAATCCGCCACTGCCTATAGAGATAATAACATCACTTTTGCACCAAAGTGTTGCTTTTACTTCCGTACATCAATCTCAGTTGTTGGGTGAATAACGACATAAACTGCACTTACGTCGGAATTTTTCCAAAACTGATTCCACTTATTGACACAACTGATCGATGCGTCGGTGATGTTCGGAAATGATGGCGCAAAGGACCTATAATGGAGTAACGACGCAACTACAGTGGCGTAGCCAGTAGGGGGCGACGGCTCCCCCCCGCCCGCCCCTACACGTATGGCGCCCCTACCGCTTTAAAAAAACGAAAGCAAAAAATTAGAAATTATAAAATTATGCTGTTTCTCATTTATCTTATTGACCTCTTCGCCCTTTATTCTTTATCATAAGTCAGCATTGTCGGCAAATGGTTGTTCAATCAAAGGAAAGGAGATAGTTTCTATTTGTTTATTAAACTATGGGTTAATGGGTTGGATGGGGCTGTCATCCGTCCGGATTTCCCCGGATTTGTTCTAGTTTTCAAGTCGTCCGGAAGGATTTTTTGAAGTTAACGGCATGTCCACACATTATTTTTTGTAAGGATTAAAATACATAAATGTTTTTCGGCGTGGCACCGTGGCACCCGAAAAAAGAAATGTTTTTGAAGGAAATAAACTTTTTTGGGCGTGGCACCCAGGGAAATTTTTCGGCTCCGGCGGCGCCCGTTCTGTTCCCCATTCGTCTTTAATATTTTCCCGCAATAAGCAAATATTACAAAAGCATACAAACATTCATTTGTTATCTTCTCCTGCCCCCCCCCCCCCCCAAAGAATTATGCGCTATGCGCCCCTTATGTGTTTGCCCCCTCCGCCCCGCAAGGCTGGCTACGCCACTGCGCAACTACCAACTAGCGGTCAAATTTGGTAGTACAATTGCGGCAATTTTTTTACCAAATGAAATCGAGTTTTCTTTTTCCATTAGTGTACTTAACTCAGTTTTGGAAAAAATTGCAGTTACGTCGGTTTTCTTCTGGAACAGCGATATATGGAACATATATTCTACCACAACCCTTTTTTTTCAAGTTATGACGTGTTCGAAAGACAAAAGTACGAACCCTCGTGAAACGATCTGTACATCTATTTGGTAGGAAATTTTCTTCTCTACAATTTTTCTCTCTTGACACTTTTTCCTAAAATGCTTAGTTTTGGAGTTATCAAAAAAAATGTAAAAAAGGTAGATTTTACCCCACTTAAGGGGTTGTTTTGGGGTGACGGGCTCAACGCTGGGCGCTGGGGTTTCAGAGCGTATTTAGGGGTATAGGTAAATTCGGTCCCAAGAAATATTAGTCCAAAAATAACGAGTAAATTCGGTCCCAAACTTTGTTTTTACCTGATACTGCATAGGTAAATTCGATCCCCGGGTAAATTGTTTTATGAGGGGTTCAATAAATAATAACATCTTGTTGGGTATTGAATAATTTGTAATATATCGCTTAAGGTTATACAAAGTCATAGACGCAGAGAAAAAAAATACTGTATCTGTAAGGTAAAAGGGGCAAACATTGACATATCTTCGTGATTTCTTTTTTATTAGATCTGATTTTTTTTTTTTTAATCTCTAATAATTTCCTGAGACAGGCATACTAAATAGTAATACTAAGCAATGATGTACGTAATGTTCTGATTTTTACTTTATCCAAAAAAATTTTTTTTTAAATTTTGTCCGGTGTCAATGTTACCCCATAGATAGTATAACATTGATACCCCATATAAATTAAAACCTAACTCAATGTTAAGGAATCGTTAAGCAACATTGACACTCGTAAATTTGTTTATGCACGAACGGGCGTAAAAGTGCACTTTTACGCCCGCATTTTAAAGCGTGAAGTAGTACTTTTACGCCCTAGGGCGCCTTTTATGCCCGCGGGCATGAAAGTTTCAAAAATAAACAAAAAGTCGTCATTTTTTATTAAACGTTTTGTATTTCTATTGCTTAGTCCAAAAAATACTAACTTTTTTCAACAAAACCAGCTTTATTCCAATTAATAAGAATAATTAAATAAGCAATAATGGTAAAATTCAATCTACTTTGAAATTGAAAATACAATTTTTACAGTTTTTAACTTTGAAAACCGGCCCTTTTCCACAGAAATACACAAAAGAACTGTTGCCTTCAACATTGAGTAAAAGCTCCATAGGGTGGATGCGGATGGCTTATTTTTTTTGCATTTTTCATATTAATGTATATGCCAGGCCAGGAGAGTTTCTTCTACAAAGTACTGCTGCTCATTTACACTATGTTGGGCACATCAGGAAATAAAGTCCTCATATGTTTTTTCATAGAGTCTTTTGGACTTTGAAGGTATACATGTTTCTTGACCTCTTCAACTGCCTCAAGAATAAACTTGGGTATGCTATTCTGCTCCATTTTCAGACGCACTACCACTATAAGAATACCATACACGTACAAACACTACACAGCACATAATTATTTGTTTGTATTGTTCTGGGTTGCTATAATAGTTACGTGATACTTTTGTCAACAACTGCTTCCTTGATCTAAATTTGACAAAAACTTAGGACCTATTGCGGTAAAGATGAAAATTTATATTTTGAAATATTTTTGATTGATGTCATTACAAAATTGAAAATATATAATTTTTTAAATATCAAAATGAAAACATACTCATCGTGCATAAAATCTTGTATGCACCTCAGTCAAAAAGAACTTTAACGCCCTCAGCGTGTAAACAGCCCTCGGCTAACGCCTCAGGCTGTTACACACGCTGCGGGCGTTAAAGCTGTACTTTTTGACCTGGGTGCATAAATAACTATTATGTACTTCAGGGATTAAAAGTACCCTTTTAATCCCTGTTTTAAGGGAGTAAAGTGGGTCTTTTAATCCCCGGGATTAAATTTCACCTTATTTCCCGGGGTTTAAATTTTTACTTTATTTCCCGGGGATTAAATTTTACTTTATTTCCCGTGGATCAAAAATACTCTTTTATTCCCTGTTTTATTTAATCCCCGGGAAATAAAGTAAAGTGCATAAAATAGTGTATACACCTCAGGACTAAAGTGTTTTTTAATCCCTCGACAAATTATAGCCCTCCCTTCACTCGGGCTATAAACTTTTTGTCTCGGGATTAAAAGTACCACTTTAGTCCCTAGGTGTATAATGTACTATTTATGGCCTTTTTAGGTAGAAACGAACAATCTTTCCTTATTTTTTTTCAAACTAAGGACTTATTGGGTAAACCAGCCTAAAAACCTTGTTGTTTTTAAAGAAATGTCGGGCACTTTAAAAAAATTCATTCCTCTATTTATCGCCGGTTCGTCAATAATTGCAACTACTGCATTTAATAATACCTACCGGCTCTGTGTCCTCAACATCAGGAAATACAAAATACAAACACTTTTTACGTAAAAAGTTAACCTTAATATCGCCAACCTTTACTTCTACAACCTTTCCTATGTAATGAATGATATCTTCTTTCCCAGGATATTTAACGACCACCCAATTCCCAAGTTTACCGTTTTGAATGTGAGCATGGGTACTTCTTTGACTTTTGTTTGTTTTAGCCTCAATTACCCAATTTTCTCCTTCTTCTTCAATTATCTCATTCTCTTCAAAATCTTCCGGCTCATTGTCACTGTTATCATAAATTACCCACTGATCTCAAAAATAAATGGATAAAGAAAGAACGCTTCTAATGCTGCTAATTTACGAGGTCAAAATCTAAACAAAAACAACTGACTGGAACAGTTGTGAGCGTGCGCAGTAGATACATGTACAGTGCGTGCACAAAATCTGGCCAATGAAAATGAATGAATTTCAAAATTTAGAACAGTTGTTCGAAAGATAAGACACTGCGCAGGCGTTAAGGCGGAAACCCACTAGCAACACGCCATGCCATTCTATACCACGCGACGCCATGTGACGAAAATGTATGCGTATATTCTTCCATTCATTTACATGTGCCGCGTACACACTTGCTACACGCGATACCACGACATAACCCGTCCCGTCACCTGTGTCACATGGCGTGGAGTAGCGTAGCATGGCGTGGCGTGTTGCTAGTGGGTTTCGGCCTTTAGGCTGTTCCGTTGCACAACTGTTCGTAGAATATTGACCCCAAATTATCGCACACATTTTGCCATTCAAGCCGTATGATTGTTTATCCATTTATTTTTTAGATCAGTGAAATTACCTCACTTTCTGACGAGCTGGAGCTAGGTTCTTGTGATTCTTGTGCCTTTCTTTTCTTTTTTTGGTTGCCAATGGTTGCTTTTGGTTTTGCTTTTTTTTTAGATTGCTTTTCTTCTTCCTTTTCACGAAGTCTTTTTAAAACATCTTTGTCTGTTAGGCTTTCAGCAAATTTTCTGTTTACTCTGTTTTTCTTCATAACGGTCGATTTTTTTGTGCTTTCATTCCTTAGGACTGACAAAATTGAATTTGCTAAACCTGTTTTAATATCTTCTGGTGTAGAAGGACAGGGTATCTGTTCTGCTATTTCCAGCGCCGTAGCAAGGCATGGATGGGCCCTGGTGCCACTTTTGTTAGAGGGCCCCCCCAATTAGGCACTAGCTGACGTCACACACAACCTCATATTCGACAATCGATGGGGGGACAAACAAAGCGTTTGAACGTCTATTTCTACACGCAGACGCTAGCTATTACGTCGAAAATCAGTCAAAAATCATAAAACGTCACTTTCGATAGGGGGACAAAAATGTCATTGAGAGAATATGTGTTTGACGTCAGCTGGTGCGTAATTGGGCTTTCTTCTTTCTTTTTGCTGCACCAGATTGGTGCTTCTTATTTAAACTACTCATCGGAAAGAAACTCTATCACCAATGTCATTGACTTCATCACGGTCAGCCAGCACAGCGTGTCCGTCAACGGGCAGCTAACCTCTAAAGGTAGGCGCCCACTGATCCGCGCCGAACGAGTTGCACGCGTCGCACAAATCGCAAGACAAGAAAACACCGTTTGGGCGTTTGCATTTCAGATTTTGAGATTTTTAACATGATGCAATCGAATTAAAATAATTGAGTTCAAGTCAGTGATTATCCTGCTTTTAGTGGGCCCCCCAAGGTGTGGGCCGTGGCGCCATGGTTGCTACGGCGCTGGCTATTTCATTCCTTATGTTGTAAGATGTCGACGGCAACTGGCCATTTTCGCCTGAGTCCCCAGAAGATGTGGATGGCATCTGAGCAGAAGCCTCACCGGTTAACAATGTGTGCCATCTGAGATTTTTTTGTCATTTTTTCTAAAGACAAAGGGTAAATGCCCGACCCATCAAAGCCACCTACTGCATTACTTCTGGACAAACTTGGAGTGTTGGCCAATTTTTTCATTAAAGAAGGGAATATAATTTTATCGACATTTTTATAACCCGACTCTTGATAAAAATCTCGAAGTATTTTTCTCCAAGACGCCTTAACCGATTTGTAGACGCCAACATCTAAAGGCTGAACTAAATGGGACGTGTGAGCTGGTAAACAGAGTATTTCGATATTATGTTCTGCGGCTGTTTCTACCAAGTCCAAAGATAAATGTAAGTTATGCCCATCCAAAATAAGAAGCTTAGTACCCTGTAGATCTGAAGTTGAAGGAATAAAACAGTTGATAAACCAATCAAAAAACCAAGTGGAATACAGGTGAAGTCCTTTGTAGTTGATAAACATTGGTAAGAAGACTCCAACAGCATTGCAACACATAAGAACCGTGTACGTAGCTTTTGTGACGCTACCGACTAATTTGTTTGAATTTCGGCTACCCCTTTTGCAAAACACTTTCTGGACACCTGCATCGGTTTGAAAACCAATTTCATCACAGTTAAAGATGTTCTGTGGCTTTTTATCCAAACCGAAACGCGAATAGACAGCTTGCAATTTATTATAACAATCTTCCATTACCTCCTGTGACCCCGCTACAGATATATTCTTGGGAAGATTTTGAGCCAATCGTCTACTTATTTCTTTAGACCATCTTTTTTCGAACATCATGCACCAATCAATACCTAGCATTCCATTGCGGAACGGATTCGGTCGATCAAGTTTTTGCACGTAGTCTTGCACACATCTTTGGAGCTGTAGTCGGTCGAATCCATAGTCCCATTCGCCAAGCTTAACTAACGTATGCACCAACATTTCCTCTTCCTCATAGGTTAAAACTGTAGAATGGCCAACAGCTTTACACTTAAATCCTTTAAAATGGTTCATTGCCCGGTTTATGCCATAACGTTGAGCGGTTGCCTTAAAACTGTCATCATTTCTAACTGCTTGCAGAGCTTTTTGCATAGCCTCGTAATCATAGGACTTGTACTTTCGAATATTAGGGCGTCTGGGTTTCTTTGTGCGTGCCATCTACAAAAAAATTTGAGAGTTAAAGTTGGCCTAAGGATCACATTGACTGTGTCAATGTTGAACTAAGGGGGGGCTAACATTGTCACTATCAAACAGAACCTCAAATTAATTTCCATTAAAAAAATGTCTAGTTTCACAAAATCACTAACTGATACAAAAACTGATTTGTAATATTGAAAGTAGAGCTTAAATTACCTTTAACACCAAAACTTCGGGCCTGTTGACTCAAAATTCATAAAGTTTTCTATGCAAATATTGGGATGAGCACGTAAAACATCAGCTGTTAAAAGCCGTCGTTATAAATCCACAGGTTGCTGCGGAGCATGCGCATTACGTCTATACAAAGCCTTCGGATGGTAATAGAGCACCATTAGCAGAAAATAGTATGGCGACCAATGTAGTCACATTTTTGATTATAGATTCAGAAATTGTGTCAATTATTAAAAAAAGTCATAATTACTTAAACCGCACCCGCACAGTGAAATTCGACACATTTAATAAAATGCAAACGACTTATTTCGTTTTTAGCATATGAATCGATCATTTTTGTAATAAATATTTTACTATTTCTAACTTTGCTGTTGATAATTTTGGCATTCAAATGTACACTTTGTAGTTTCACATAAGTTTCAATCTAAAACTTCTTCTTAAGTTTATCAACAAAATCAAAAATGTTTGGACGAGACTTGTAAAACGAATCATTAAAGTGTCTATGAGAAGATTCACAAGTGTTGGTATATTCCTTGTAAGTTTTGCCGGAGTTTGGAGCTCAAACTGTAGGAGGGAATAGTGACTCCTCAGATATGTAATTATCTATTGAATAATCGCAATACATCTGAACTTTCTCATCGTTCGGTGGTGCAATTAAGAGCAAGTCAAATACAATACAATCACTGACTTCAACAGGATTTAGAAAGGTGAGCGCAAAAGTCATTCTAAGCCATCGTCTCGCGTCGGAACTTTCATCTTTGTACACAGGTATTATACCAATTTATTGAATTTTTCTATACCATGTTTGCGAAAGATGAAATCGGCAGCCTATTATGATAACAACTCTTTGATTAGCACAAGTCGAATTCACAACAGAAATGAATAAAAATAGGGAATGTTGCCTATTTATTAGGTAAAATTGGCAGACAAGTATTGTAAAACCCTTAGCAATGAACATGGTTGGGACGGAATTTACTCATCGATAAAAGGGTATAAAATTTTTAATTTATTCTGCTACCTGCCGGGACGCATCTAAACATTCGGGTATAGGATTCGGCACCTAGGCATATCTCATTGGTCCGTTTGAATTCGGACCGCCAATTGATGCGGAGTGCTGAAATCCGTACTTGAATGTTGAACGGTGCTGAGCCTCAGGTCAGAATGGTCCATTAGCAACAGCCATGTGGAGTGCCGAATCTAAGGTCAAAATGTTAAACAGTGCTGAGTATCAGGTCCGAATGTTGCCATGCGTTTGGCGCGGTTTTTATATTTAATCAGCTGCCCACCTCCTTCGTGTTCCTCTTAGCTACAATTTTGCGGCGGATGCGGTTTATTTTGCCGTTGCTTCATGTGTTCTTGTGCTTAAACATGCAAGATGAGTTTGCCTGGATCATTTAAACACTTTCAATGTGGTGAGCAAATTTCACGATCCAACAATTTGGAGAAAAACGATATAAAGCAATGGATAGAAGAGTATAGTGATATAACATACACGGATTGGAATGTGAAGTCAGCGAAAAATAATTATAACAGATTCAAATGCAGGTTTGTGTTCAATGTCAATTCAATGACGTAGAATCTTCTTGGATGCGAATAGACTTTGGAAAATACATTTTTTAGATATGTTTTTGTATGCCATCATAGTGCTTATAAAAAAGTGTATCAAGGAAATAATAAGAAAGGAAAATCCAAAAACTGCTGTTGCCTGGCTTCAATTGATATTTTAATAAGCACCACAGATACCAAAAAAAAGATAAATATATTAGGGTATTTATTTATTTCCAAAATTTTCTATTCTAATTTGCCAGGTTTCAGGTATTTATAATCCCCCCCTGGGTCCGCCACTGCAAATTATTGTCCAAGATTTTTTGAAATGTATCGTTGAAATAAAATAAATGTGTAACAAAAAGTAAATAAAGTTTGTTTGTTGATTTTGTGCCGCGCTAACGGAGTAACATTCCGACCTGAGGCTCAGCACCGTTCAACATTCAAGTACGGATTTCGGCACTCCTCATTAATTGGCGGTCCGAATTCAAACGGACCAATGAAATATGCCTAGGTGCCGAATCCTATACCGGAATGTTTAGATGCTGCCGGGACCGAATTTACCATCACCCGTATTTAGTGCCCTAAAACGCTTGTCTCTAATTTGTTGAACATCATCCTGTACTATTTTGTATGGCGGGATTTTTAGTTTGGATTTAGAATAAGTTCACCAAAAAGATTGCCTAAATGCAATAATTTTGAGTTTCACCAGTCACAACTTTATATTTTTTTTTTAGTAGTCACAGTTCATCTTCAGAACCGCCCAGTAATAAAAGAAAATTAGATTACGACTCGCCACCAATGAAAAGACTTAAAACTGACATAGAAGATAACTTTATGGCACGAGAAAAAATTATCGGAGACTATTTTGAAGTGGCCGCTTGTAATAATCTTGAACAAATCCAATCATTTAGTGATCAAGTTTTGTCTGAGATTAAAACTTTGAATGAGCTTGCCAAGGAAAAGGAACAAGAGTGGAACCAATTGTTGCACATGAAGAAATTGAAAGAGGAACTTCTCTTAAGATTACAAAGGAAGAGACAAGTTCTGATCTTCAACGATAGTGATCTAAATGACATTCAACCCGAAACCAATGGTAGTGGAATGAAATTTAAAATATATTAGTGATAAAAACAATTTTGAACTCCTTTTTAGGCCAACAAAGTCTTCAGAAATGCAACCAAAAAGCCAACATGTTGCGAGAACTTAGAGCAGCTAATTTAGAGAAACTTAAACGACGTACTAGCCTATTGAATAATGCTTACAATAAGCAAAAACCTGTTGTAGATGTTCAATCAATTATAGCGGATTATAGGTAAGAAGTGATTTGATGATTTTTTTGGTTATTTGATTTTTATTTTTCAGGCAAAGCCATCCAGAAAGCGTTCCACGAAGAGGTAGGCGTATAAGGCATTCTCAAAGTGAGGGTAAAACGAGTATATTCGGATTTTCAGGTGGCAGTCTCATTGGACCAAAATCGGGATTAGACCATTGTGATATGCCTAGTCAAAATGGAGTGAGTATGGAAAAACAGTTGTAGTCAATTTTCTATACATTTGCTTTTATCCTAGACTCAAGATGATTCTCGTGTTTCTTCCAATCAAAACTCCCACAATCGTCCCAGTGGAGAAATAAAAACCTACAAAGACATATTGCTTCAATGCGCCAGACTATCCCAAGCGGAAAAAACTGAACTTCAAATGCAACTTAACGCCTCCAAACTTCCACCGCCGTATCCTGAAGTCACAGTACATCCAGTTACTAGCACAAGCTCAGTGGCTCCAACAAATTCTCTATTGCATGGGATTTTAACAAAAACTCCTAACCGTCAAAAAACCAATGGCAAGACAAAAGTAAATGGAGGGAAATCTTCGTTTAGTCCCACTCTAGCTAGACTGTTAACAGCTCCAGATAGAAGTGCAACCTCAACTCCAACAAATATGATGAGTGGAAGTTTGTTGAACGCTAGTAATATTGCTTTGTCAGCCATTTTTCCAGGAAGCAAGGTAAAAAACAAGATTCTTTTTTCAAGTTGATTCAGGCCTTACATTGTAATTGCTTACTATTTTTCTTGATTATCTTATGTTAAAGTTAGGAGACGATGGGTGAAGCCACGCATGTATGGCAAAGTGTAAATTTTTAGTCTGGTTGCTTAAGGGAATTTAAAAAAAAAAAGGCCATTTGATGATACATGAGCATGAAATTTGACACAGTTGCTAAGTAGACCATTTTAGTCGATTTGAGTCGAGGACCCATCGACTTTTTCCTCACTGGTACTAAAAGAATCGCCATTTTTCCAAAATGGCGGACGATTTTTTTGTTTCAATTTTAATTCGGGATAAACAAGCATGATTATACTCTAGTCTATATATTTGGGAGATGGGGACGCAGAATAATAAAAAGGCCTAGATAAATACTATTCTTCACATACAAACAGTTATCATATTTTGATCTTTTGAAAATCAACTTTGTCATTACTTTATTAAATTTCATATTCCAACAATTTGGTGCATTTCTGAGACCATACAATGCATGATTTAGTTTAAGTTATTTTGCATTTATATTAAGTCCCTCTGGAACTTTTTACCTTTTATAAATACATTATTCTCCAAAATCCCGTACAAAAATGCTGCTGGCACGTCTATTCGATGTAACTTTCAATCATTTTGTACAGATGCAGACATTAATATTCATATTGTGGACAATCTGCACACATAAGTGAATTCGTCATCTTCATTATTCTTCACTTGAAAACCTTTAGCAACCAGTCGTGCTTTTCTTGTTCCGTCTTCTTTATAATTTCAAATATCTAGCGTGTGTCAATTGCAGATTGACCCTCTGGCAGCTTTGCTGGTTGTCAAGTTTCCAATTTTTTATGGGAACTCAATTCTTTATTTATTGATTCCTTCCAATCGTATTTCACTTGCCTCCTTGTAACTTTTGGATGCTTCATTGATCTCTGATAATAACCAATAAGCAGTATAAATTTCATAATTATCTATCGATTTGGGTATCCTCGCCATCCTTCCAGATTTAGTTATTAGTCTCTGTTGATGGTACAATATTGTCATTACTATCTCCATATTCGTCACTTGAATTTTTCATTACTAGACTCTGTTTGTTCTTGAATATTTTCTGACTCACTTTCACTTGTTTTGTCTTCTTCGGGGAAATAAATTATTGTTTGCTGTTCCAAAGATTTTTCTAGAATTTCATCAGTGATTTTTGACTTATATTGCATAATGCTCTCATCGAAATGAACGTCTCTTGATCTTATTAATTTTTCCTCATTTCATAGCCATATTCTATAACCACCGCCGCAATATCCAAGCATCACTATCACTGTTTTAATTCTTTGCCCTTTAATCAAACTTGTGACCTTCCGTCAATACTGTGTACCATGTACGACACCCAAAGACTTTGAGTTTACTCAAGTCGTTTCTTCCATGCCAGACTGTTGAATGTGTAGTGCCTCTAAGTGACGCTTTGGTAGTCAATCGATTCAACTCATATACTGAGCATTTTAAAGCTTCACTCCACAACTGCTTTGTGTTTTGGTATTGCTGATTCTATAATTTTAGTTCTTATTTTATCTAAAAGTGTCCTATTCATCCTCTCTGCAGTCCTATTTTCTTGAGGAGTGTATGGCATAATATATTCTAATATTATTCCTCTTATCTTGCAATATTCTTTTGGTTTGCATCTGTTTGAAAAAAATTCACCTTCATTATCAAGCCTGATGAAAGCTTCAACTTTTAGATTATGTTGTCTTTCTACTTCGTTTGTATACTTAATTGAATTTTCATCAGCCTCATCTTTGGATTCTAGGAATTTAATTAGGTAAAAAAAAAACAATCAAAGATTGCTTTGATTACGAAAACGTCACATGTCGCATTTTTCTTTATTGGTCAGAATTTTTGACATGACATTTTGACATTGAAGTTCATTGACAAAATTAAAGAAAAATATTGCTGAGATATACGTTTAAAAACCATAGCAATCTTTAATTGGTTTTTTCGAAGACCCGTTATTTTGCTCCTTCAGCTGATGGCGTTTCCGATTGGCAGATTTAGTGCGGAACTAGTGCAATTTTTTCTATTTCTGTCTTTTTCTTCTACAGGTCGATTAAAAGGATGCAAATACACTCAGTGCGCACTGAATTTACCAATCGGGTACGCCATGAAATTGGATTATATGGACCACAAACATTGCTACATGTATAAGCTCACCTACCTATTATTTTCTTTGTTCGTTTTTCCCTTCGACCAGTTTTTCCGGTCCCTTGAATGAGCATCTAGTATGGTTGAACCAAATCCAAGCGGCAGTAAATGACAAACTGGTCATTTTCATTACAACCTATCAAATGTCCTCCGTGCAGGGGCACTAGTTCAGGTAGGGCGTTTAAACCAATAGGAAGGCTGGTGTTTGTTTACAATTTAGGTTATTTAATGTCATTTACTGCCGCTTGGATTTGGAAATGGTGTAGTTCCCTTATTCACGAAGTAGTCAGCAGTTAAAACGTAAAGTCCATTTTTGTATGTGCATTTATGAAAGAGGTCTGGAGAGATTAAAACTGTAGCTTTTAAGAAATATTATAGGTAGGTACCCCACCTGGTTCCGCAGCCTTATTATTAATGCCTGCAAATGAAAGTTTGGTGAAGATGCAGTTTGGGGATATGAATATTGGAGGAAGATATTTCGTGGTTGGGTGTATCAGAGTGATTGTATGAATAGACTATGGAGAAATAGTCAGCAAACATATTAGCAATATCCATTATCCCTGCCAGAGCCACACACTTGACTTGATTGTGGTGGAACTAGTTTATTATTTTTCTACGTACCCGAAATATAATATAGCTCTTTGACTAGAGTATAATTATGCTTTTCTACTCCGAGTCAAAATAAGAATTGAAAAATCGACCGTCATTTTGGAAAAATGGCCATTTTTCTAGTGGCAGTGAGAGAAGTCGATGGGTCCTCGATTCAAATCGATTAAAATGGTCTACTTAGCAATTGTGTCAAATTTCATGCTTGTATCATCAAATGGCATTTTTTCTTTTTTCGCTTATTATAGGCCAGCAGGCAAGTAATAAATGAAGGGGGTAGCTGAAAAGTATTCCGAAGTTATTGATATTTTGGCATGTCGCTTGTGAATAATCTGCGGAGTAGAATCTAAGTTTTTGACCTCAAGGACCCTGTGCTAACTTGGGGGGAAGTCGAAAGACCTAGAAATTTTCTAACTTTTTCAGTTTTTTGCTCATAACTTCTAAACCATGAGTTTTTAGCGGAATACGCCTTATTTATAAAGTTGAAGAAAATTAAATTTCCTCCAAATTTAGCAATAGTAACCGAGATACCGTGGTTCAAAGATACAAAAAAATTTCAACTTATCAAAGATTTCTTCCCGTCCGAATATAATTCGAACATTCAAACCAAGCATGGGATAAACATCTTGTATCCTCGTCTCTTTCACGTGCACTCAGTCTACTGTGCCCCTGAATTATGTTTTTATTGTATCCTATTTTAATAGGTAATTATTTTTGGAAAATAAACCTTTTTTGATTTTGATGTCATCCGTGCTGAACTTGCATCTACTGACCATCCTCCTTTCCTGGATACAAAAGAGCTATTCTCAATAGGCACAGCTCCTGTGGCTCCTGAAGTTGTGAACTGCCACTCAGCTGGAACTATTGGTAGGTACCTATCACCTGTATGAAAACCTGTTTGGACAAAGGGAATTTTCAACACATGAAATTGAAGCGGAAAGATAGGGTTGTTTCTCTAGCATCTGTTTCCTGTTGTGCGAAAATTAAAGACAAAAAGTTCACAATAGACCCTCTCGCTCTCTTTCAACGGATTCGCATAATAAAACAATCGGGTGATGACCTTAGAAACTTGTTGAAATACGAGCTAGCTCCTCACCGATGTCTCTCTTCACAGAGGAAGATATGCACCAGGGCAAAATTTCAATGTTGTATGCGGCATCCTCTCCTATACAAGAACCAGTAGACTTCGGCAGCAGCAAAATGCGCAGTTATTGCTGGTGGCTAACTGCTACGTAAGGTTGTGTGGAGCAAATCAAGAGACAATTTGTGCCAAAATTACGTGGATTATGTTCAAAGACGCTTCGGGAGCAATTCTATAGTGGTTTTTGTAGGTATCCTGTTGGCATAGGTTACCAAAGCAACGCACCAAAGCAGTAGAACAATATCGGTGATCTTTGCTGAACTCATAGTCAAAGTTTGTGTTTTCCAAATTTTTAGGGCAAAAACCTGCATTTTTATGCTATTTTTGATAATCTGAGAAATTACTTGAATTTTTGAACCACTATATCTCAGTAACTATTAGATCGAATACTTTTGGCCAGTGAAATTTAAAGGAAATTTGAATTTTGTTGAGAAGTTATAAGCAAAAAACTGGAAAAGTCCGATAATTTCGAGATTTTATTTGCGGTTAACGCGGAAAATAATTCAGGTGCACAGTAGACGTCGTCTGTGAGTGCACGGTACACGTGAAAGAGACGAGGATAAAAGATGTTTAATCTAAGGTTTATCCCATGCTTGGTTTGAATTATGTTCGGACGGGAAGAAATCTTTGACAAGTTGAGATTTTTTTGTATCTTTGAACCACTGTATCTCGGTTACTATTGCGTTAAATAATACGTTCGACTGGTGAAATTTGAAGGAAATTTAATGTTCTTCAACTTTATAACTAGGCGGTGTATTCCGCTAAAACGCATGGTTTAGAAAATATAAGCAAAAAACTGAAAAAGTCCGAAAATTTCAGTTTTTTCGACTCCCCCTAAGCTAGCACAGGATCCTCGAGGTCGAAAACTCAGATTTTACTCCACAGACTACCCACAAATGACATACCCAAATATCATTAACTTCGGAATACTTTCCAGCAGAAAGTACTTGCCTGCTGGACTATTAATACAATTCGTTTATTTGGATGTATTAAACTATGACAAATATCCACATAGGAAATGCCCTATGCATAGGGCATTTTTTTCCTTGAAATAATAATAAAAATGCCGTTTCCTCATTTTCAAATTCAATATCTAAAAAATTTTTAGGTAAGAAATGAGATAACCATCACCCCAGTCGGAAGTGAATTTGAAACGCCAATAAAAAGAGAATTGGTAAGCAATTTTTCCATCATAGCTCTATATCTGTTCATGATTTTTCTTCTAGATGGAAGATGAATCTGAAGATCCAGTCGACCGCCTGGTGATCGATGAAACCTTGGATAGTTCAAATTTAAGAAAAGAAGATAATAAATCAGAAGATGGAGAAGATGTACCCCAGTGTCAGGGTTGTAATCAACGAGCTGCTCAATTCGTCTGCGCGGGGTGTGGCAATCAGTGGTACTGTAGTCGAGATTGTCAGGTAGGAAAATAATCAATGATGTTCAGCAAAAATAAAATTTATGCATTTTCCAGGTGACAGCATGGGATGATCATTCAGAAGTTTGTTCAGGTTAAGATAGCGAATTTGCAGTATCTGGATCATAAATAATAGCTTCCAAGTTTAGAAGGATTTTCAATTTTTTATAGAAATATGTAATAATTTTTGGGTACAAGTTCCATAATAGAATTCGCCAAAGATATGTATCCAAATCGATTTTGCCATTTTTCAAGGAAGTTACCTAATATTAATCGATTTATTTCATTCTAGATTATCTTTTTCTAACATTTATTTAGTCAATATTGTGCTGTGGTGTTTCTATGTAATTTATGTATAACATTTACTATTTTCCTTTTATTTCTAGTAGGTTTAGTGGTTTTTGTCATTAAGTGCCATTTTGTGTAATTTTCAAATTTTCCTTTGAAAAAAAAACTTACTACCAATAGGCACTACATTTTTTAAGTTTCCATATTTATATTAATTTCTAGGATAGATAAGAACGTAAGATAAAATTCTGTGATATCCCTTCAAGCGTGGTGAATCAACCTCCAATAATAATTATTCATACTTAAAAATACGACTCGGTCAAGTTGGCCCCCGCATCCGATTTTGTACTGTTTCTCAGTTGTAGTCATTTGTGCTCAATTGTGCCAGTTTTTATGTGAATTGTGTTTAATCCCATGCACCAAAATAATTGAAACAAATCTGGGGGCCAGCTTGACTCCAGCCCCCCGTTTTTTTGACTTTTTGGGCCAGCTTGATTCCAGCTAGGAGAGCTGGAATCAAGCCCCCGGATTTGTTTCAATTTTTTTTTGGTGTATGGGATTAAGCACAATTCGCATAAACACCGGCACTGCACAAAACGAGCACAATTGAGAAAAACAACAAAAACGAACGTGGGAGGCCAACTTGAGCGAGACTTGAAATACCTACCGTTGGATTCACATAGGATTTTTGAGGAGCATATGTTACATTCATTTTTGAATGTTATCGCTTCCTAGCTGATAAGTTTTCATGAGTAAAAATGTTTGAGTCCAACTATAACTATACATAAAATTAAATATCTTTTGTATATGAATTTTTTGTTCTGTATTTTTCCTTATTTTTACCTGATTGGAATTGCAGAGTCACTTATAATATAAGCGGTACCACTCAAAATATCGAGAAAAAGTAACTTTTCTTGCAGGAAGCATGCCATCTCGTCAGGCCCGTAGCCAGGTTTTGATTCCAGAGGGGGCAACCGAAAATTTAGATGAGGCAAACTTATTTTTGTTTTTTTCAGCATTACTTAAAATCACGGACAAGGTGCAAAAACTTCACTTTCCAAAGTACATAATAACTGATTATGAAATATACAAGCTTAACAAAACACAAAGAAATAATAAAAATACATAAGAGCGCTCTTGAAGGGGCGCTAATGACATTGAAATCTGTTAGTTCTATGAGGATTTTTTAAAATTCGTCTGCAAAGAGAAAGAAAAACTCACATCAGAATTGGCTCAGAAGTGGCATAAACATTCTTTTTCTGCGATTGACAAGAAATGTCAACATTTTTGACCGGTTGATAGGTCGCAAAACTCAATATTCTGGTATTTTAATTATGTTTCAATATAGGCCAGTGCAGTTATGAAATTCACAATGTTGAAAATGCAAAAATTTTTATAAAGCTGCGACTATCAAAAATAAGTAGCCCTAGTACCCCTTATTAACATACTAAAAGTCCCCATGCCTCCGACTGTTGCGTCACCAAAAAAAGTCGTCCGCCATCTTGAATTTCAGCACTGTTTGGGAAAAACCGCGAATAACTCGAAAACTGTAAATTTTTTTGAAAAAAATTAAGACATGAAAATTGAAGAGAATTAAAAAATCCATCATATACAATGAGAAGTAATTTTGTATCATAGCGATCTATCAACTTATGAATTTTCAATTCTGTTAATTATTCGGTTTTGATAATTTAATTATTTAAGGCGCGAAAATCGCAGAACAAAACAAAATGTTTGATGATTGATGATTTAGATCAGTTGAGATATTATAAATACAAAACCCTTTGAGTTAGCTACTTTGCCTCCAACTTCAGACGGAGCTGATTAGAATCATTACTATAGGACTTACTTACAAATTCAATATTGGCTTAATAATAAAAAAAGAACCAACACATTGGGGTTGGGATGAAAAAAAAGACATGTTGGTTCCAAAAACTATGTCAAAGGCAGTGGCACCTGATTTTGTTCTGAATATGATATATTGCAACTGCAAGTCAGGATGTAACAAATTATGCACATGTATAAAGTCGAATATTCCGTGTTCAATCCTATGTGGTAATTGTAATGGCATTTCTTTCGACAACAAACAAATTTCCGTAGATGAAGAGCAATTCGAATAAGATGGAATAAATCGTATCCCAGTTTTAGATTGTAGTCACTGTTGAATGGTAACAGAAAGGCCTTGGTTCACTCTCATGATGTTATTTGGTATTAGAAAGTTAATTGTCACTTATAATTAATTACACTATATAGAGCCTTTTTTTGTCAAAGTAAACTTGATATTCCAATGAGAATTTTGTTGCCTAGCAATTTGACTTAAATTGCCTAAATACAACAAAACTCGAATTATAAAGTAAAGTGTCCTTTTCGACAAAAAAAAAGCTTGAGTGTAATTCGGTAAGACAATTTAATGGATACCTACGTAAATGACAAATTTTGCTGGTCATGTCAAGCTAGGTTCAGTTTTGTCGCTGGAAAAGTTAGGGAAATTTTTTTTCATATATAAACCGTGGTTTTTTTTTAAAGATAAAAGTCAAACTGACATTATGTTGGCAATACAATGTAAAATTGTCAATGCTTTCAAATTTTTTATGTAGAAAAGGCTTGCGTTGCCAACATAGTTACTATATTTTTGACTTGGGGAATTATCTTTAAAAAAAAAACAGACTTTAATATCACAAGAGAAAAAAATTTGTCGGCAAAATTTTCGAAAGGTATGAAAGTTTAATGCTTGGCAATTTCGCGAATGACATTTTTGACAAAATCACGTGCCGTCAAGCGAGTGATTTTATCAAAAATGTCACGAGCGAAATTGCAGAAAAGCAACAAACTTGAATAAAACCCTGAGAACAATTTTACCTACACAATTTTTTCTCGAGTGGTATTGGTCATGACTATTTCACGTAAGATTTTGAAAATAAATAGAATGCAAAAATATGAATAAGAACTTCAAATTAAAAATATCAGTTTGACAATGTCAAAAAATGGTCTCTGACCTCTGAAATACCATGTTGTTCGTATTGTCCAGGTAGCAATATTGTCAGGTGAATACCGAATTTATTGTCGAATGTGATACCACAAGAGGTTTCAGGATTACCAGATAATACTTTCACCTGTCACGAAACGCGTTACGCAACAACACCACGACTCCGAAGGAGGAGTGGTGTTGCTGGTAACACGTTGAGTGTCGGGTAAAAGTATTAGGTAATCCTGAAACTTCGAGTGGTATTCAAAAGATTATGCAAGGAACTAAACTTTGATACTTTATTAATGTTCATTATTATTAATAGTAAATGAACAATATTGCCACCAAGCGCGAACAATAATCCCAAAAGGCTTATCACATTTTAAGCCTCTCGTGTCATATAGGAATATTGTACAATGAGTTGTATAACCGGTGTAATACACTCTAGTGAAATAGTCGTAGGTAATACCATAAGAGCTCAGATTTAGCCGGATATTTTTTGGCTTGGTCTCGAATACTTACTTTCAGGAAATTTAACGAGAGCTGTTCCGACAAAATCACGAGAGCGCAGCTCGAGTGATTTTGTGGAACAGATCGAGATAAATTGCATGAAAGTAAGTATGAGAGAGCAAGCAAAAAAATATCCTGCTCAAAATCTGAGCTCGAGTGGTATTTAGTACGGCAATTCCACGAATGCCTAATCAAAATAAAATATGGAAATACTTTTTAAAATGAACAGTTATTGAAGGTACAATTAGAATAAATATTTTGCCCCTTAAAATTTGACTCTACAGAAAGAGAAGAAGACTCTGTGTTCTCAGGAATTGAATTTTCTATTTCGCTATTGATTCATCTTTAATTGTCCCAAATCGCTGCATGTTGAAAATATTTTTAATTTTATTTAAAAATACACTTTTAATAAGCTAAAATGATAGAACTTGTGAATTTTTGTGACAATTATTTGACAGATGATTCAAAAACCAATTTTATATGCAATTCATGCAATTGTTACTACGGTAACGATTGCATCAACAGAAAATTTATCCGATTTTTTTATCCAGTTATATTTTCTCTTCCTTCCTATTTATCCGCTAGCAAACTACGATTTTTGACATTTCAAATGGGATTATTTATACATGAGTGGAATTGTCGCTGTAATAATGACAAAAACACCAGTCCTTATGGGATTTTTTGTGTATAAATTAAATTGTCAATTTAAATTTGCTTATCACCTATCCTGTCTTTTGGCCAAAACATTGTAAAATTGACCTTGTCAATTTTTTTGCGTTGAATAGTATTATTGTATTGAATCTGCGATTACTCATTATTAGTTCATACGAGGGTAGTTGAAATTAGGTAATATGTAGGTAAACACTTTTACAGTGTTTTTTTATTTAAATAAATGTTAAAAGGTAATTTTATTTGTTTATTGGGATTGAAAAAATGCATTAACTGCATTATGGTCTGGTTCCCTTGATTTTGCTAAAGGACCCCGCACACTTATGGGATTTCTGACCGCGGTCAAATTTAACCAAATTTTAGTATGTTATAGATCTCACCTTTCTGATCAATAATTATCATGGGCACAACTTAATCCTATGACTAGTTTTTGAGATACAGGTAGTTTAATGTCCAAGAAATGCACACATTTTCTATGCATTTACATCTACCTGTCACCTATTAATATCAGGACAGGTATCCTCACATTCAGGTGACCGACAGGATTGAGTTGTGCTCATGGTAGCTATTGCTCAGAAAGGTGAGATCTATAACATGCTAAAATTTGGTTAAATTTGACCGCGGTCAGAAATCCCATAAGAAGTGTGCGGGGTCCTTTTCCAAAAATTCAAAAAATCCTAGATTGTTACTACGGTATGGTACGCATTCAGTTTTTATGATACCTCCTTCATTTTTTCATTCTATTCAATTTTCCTCTCTTGAGTTTTTTCGATAGAATGTACCGTTTTGGACTTATTCACGATTTTTTCCGAAAAGTGCCGAAATTCAAGATGGCGGATTGTTTTTTCTAATGACGCAACAACCGGACGAATGGGGACTTTTGGTATGTTTACTTAGGAGTACTAACGCTAACTATTTTTGATAGTTGCAGCTTTATAAAAATTTTTGCAAATTCAAAATTATTTGCACTGGCCTAATAGTTGCTAAGGAATCGATGAATAACCTCACTTTTCCGGCCTAGGCCGGGAAAGTGATTCTCGTACTGCTGAATAATTGGAACAAAAAGACAAACATTTAACAGATATTTAACCGATCGCAGATAAAATAGTATGTGTATTTCAGTGGAAAAGCACATTCTCTTTTCCACCTAAATACACAATATACTATTGATGGATTATGTAGGTACAATCCGATTATTTTTGTTTTTCGATAATTTGCGTTTTTCTCGAAATGGAAAGTGTATGTTTGAACTAGGACTCTCTAACGAATAGAGATTTTTTCTCTATTGATGTACCCTCTCTATTGATTTCCAAGAGAGAGAAGAAGAAAGCAAGTACCATAGCGATAGGGATAACGATCTCTATCCATTACAGAGACCCAGCCCTGGTTGCCTATAGTCGTTATGGATTATTTCTAAAATCTCGCAAAATATCGAAAAACCGAAATATTCGGATTGTAGATCAAAGAATGTTTATGCCAATTTTGAGCCAATTCTGATGTGCGTTTTTTTTCTCTTTGCAGATGAATTTTAAAAAATCTACCAATAAGAGCACAGAAGTAAGTAACAGATTTCAAATGTCATTAATGCCACCCATCTTAAGGTAAAATATGAATTAAACTGTGGTTTTATAAACGTTCGCAGTAAATAGGCGTAAACTTTTTCAAAATAATTGGAGTTTATAAAAGCATTGATAATATTATACGGGAAAACAAAAATAAATCACATAATTTGCTTTGTGATTTTGTTTTTTTTTTCCTATATTTCAGAGTGGGCATTGCCCACTCTGGCCCCCCTCTAGCTACGGGCCTGCATCTCGTATATAGATTCTATGGGTGCATAGAGTCGATGCGAAGCACACTGACCTTTGACCTTGTGGATTCAAAATGGCCGCCTTTTTTCAAAAAAAAAGGAACAATAAAAATAAAATTACTTTGACTTAAAATGTATTTGTTTTACCGAGTTTGTTGTTGTTTTCGAATGGAAGAACTCTAAAACGAATCGAAGAATAAGGAATGCTGTCTTTTTTATCCTTTGAACCCAAGGGTTAAAATTTTATGAAAAAAAAAACCATTTTGGTGTCGAATAAGTACTATCACTACCATATTACCAATAATTCTCAATCCTGGTAAAATGAAGAGTATTTTTTAAAATGTGCCACCATTGCCGAAATTTCACACTAATTGCATCATGGAAATACGCACTGTCTGTTGATGTGTTTAGAACGGATCTTAGGACTTTGATGAATGAAAAAGTGGGACACATTTAATGACGATATTTCTTTATTGTCATGACTCATGAGATCCGCAAGTTGATTCTCAGATCAAACTTTTTCAACTTTTATTCGGACATCTAATACCAGCTCACGGACGAACAAGTGTCTGATGTGAATGTGTTTGGATCGCCGATGGAACTTAGGATTCTGGGTCAATTTAGTTGGAGCTTCGTTGTCAACTTTCAGCACTGGAAATGACTTTAAGTCCAGAATTTCATCAAACAAGCGTTTCATCCGCCCAATTTCCTTAGCAGCTTCGCTAGCCGCCATTATTTCAGTTTCAGTCGTTTGATATGGAAACTGATGTCTGTCTTTGACTTAGCCACGTGATTGCCCCATCAGCAAATATACTTAAAACTCCTGAAGTTGAGCGTCCTGTGGTTTCATCGCCACCATGGTCTGCGTCACTGAGGACTTTAATTTCTTTTGGTACTGCTATTTTATATATCAAACCAATCTCAATGGTATACCTTTTAGGTAACGTAAAATTCTTTTAACTCTTCAATGTCTCTGTATGAGGGATTCTCGAGTTTCCGGAAAATAACACTAACTGCATAGGTAGGCAATATCTGGTGGTGGAGTGCTTGTCATCAGAAACATTAAGGCCCCAACACAAGATACAAGATATGTATTGATAAAATAGAATAACATTACCCTAGGAATAATACCATGATGTCTCTTCTATGGAGGGACGTACTACTTAGGCCACTCTGTATTATGTACACTGTACACTTGGCGTGACTAGACTGAAGCTGGGTTTGAGACAGGTCCAGAAGGTCGTTTCTCAATAAAGGTAGTTCGTACTGGACCTAGTCTGCTGCGTTCAATACTCCCAGAAGGACGTTTCCCAATAAAGGTAGTTTGCACTGGAAGGAGACTTAGCTTGTGGGGCTTTTTCAAATTGAGGTACTTTGCACTAGCCTTAGTCTGCCGGAAATAGATCTCGGCGCGGTATTTACTTAAAAGTAGTTCATATATGCCCCCCTCTGAAGAGCATTGGCCCCGAATATGCTTGTAGAAGAGACATCAAAAATAAAATAAAATACAATACAACACAAATATAAACAATAAAATAAAATACAATGTATAATACAAAAATACATGCAATTTCTAAATTTTAAATAAATTGATAAAACTGTGTTGCGCCTGGAGATCCCGTCACGGGTTGGGTTTTGCCGTCTAACCAGATGCATCTTCTCAGTAAAGGGATTTTATTATGGGTACCAGAAAAAAAAGTGTGCGGGAAAAAAAAAATCTACGAGCGTGCGCAAAGTTATTACTTTGCATACTCATTTGCGTGCGCAAAGTTCACTTTGCGCACGGAACTTTGCGCACTAATTTTTGTTAGGCATAGTTACCGCAATTATACTCGATTTTTCAATATTTTGTGGGTTTCTTGATAAACTTATATTCAGAAAGAAGGGCCTAATGTTATTTTTGTTCCAATAAAGACATTCAGTAGGCCAGTGCAAATAATTTTGAATTTGCAAAATTTTTTATAAACCTGCAACTATCGAAAATAGTTAGCCTTAGTACTCCTAGTGAACATACCAAAAGTCCCCATTCGTCCGGTTGTTGCGTCATTAGGAAAAACAATCCGCCATCTTGAATTTCGGCACTTTTCGGAAAAAATCGTGAATAAATCAAAAACGGTACATTCTATCCAAAAAACTCAAGAGAGGAAAATTGAATAGAATGAAAAAATGAGGAAGGTATCATAAAAACTGAATGCGTACCATAACGTAGTAACAATCTAGAATTTTTTGAATTTTTAGAAATTTAGCAAAATCAAGAGAACCAGACCATAATGCAGTTAATGCATTTTTTCAATCCCAATAAACAAATAAAATTACCTTTTAACATTTATTTAAATAAAAAAACACTGTAAAAGTGTTACCTATACAGGGGGTCCCACTAAGGTCGACGAGGTACGTTATTATGGAAACCAGACGCCTTACGGCATCGGGATTTTTTTTTTCTTCACTAAATCGGCCAAGAGAAATTGATGGAAAATATTTTCAAGTTTCTAAGATGGCCGCTAGGGGGCGCAATCACGATGATATAACTAAAAATTCAAATTTTCTCGAAAAATCGCTATATTAAGGTACTGTTTTAACAACAGAAATCGAAAGTTCGTTAATTTTTGCGCTAGTGTGCTTATTAGCCTTTTTTCGAATCTTCACTAATAAGGGTGGGGGAAGCTGGTGAAAAAATAGTTTTAAAAATTGCTGTATCTTCCATACCCCTTATCCAAACTCATTCAATTTGGGCTTATTCGAAAGACAATTTCATTGTTATTAAGAGCACCACTTCGTTCGGGGTCGATAGTTCCCACCGCGTCTTCTAGAGGGCGCTGTTTAACCAAGATCCAGTTTTTTCTAATTTTCTGGAAAAATCCAAATGGCATGATATATTTTTTTATAACTCTGCTCAAAGAGCAAAAAATTATCTACATTTTCGCGCAAACCGCAATCCGATATCTGCATTCGTTTTCAAGTTATTTGCAAATAACTATTTTAATCGAATATCTACCTCCTGTCAATTTAAACCAATCAAAAAATCTCATTTTGTGGTCAACAATTATTTTCAAGTCGAAAAATTTCATGACATGACATGAAAACAAAATAAAATACTCATAAATGTTAATAAATTAATAAGAATTTATTGTTTTGCTCAGTAAGGAAACATTCTTAACAAAAACCACTAGTGCTTCTAATTTTTCCTGACGCAAAATCTAAAAAACTCGTTTGCAAGTAATTTGTTTACCAAAATACTGGCGTGAATTTTTTTCATCTATGAGTGTGTGGAAGGTAGCACTTTACAGCACACGTGCGGTAAAGTACTTGAAATACAAAAATATTGACACTCGAAGGAGAAATTTTGTACCAACACATGCCGAAAGTGCCTTTACCGGTCTTGACGCCATGACAACTGCTTTCGCGTGCGGTAAAGCCCTTAACGGCTTGACCGAACTCCGCTTCGCGTCGTTCGGTCAACTGCCGTTGCGTACGGTAAAGTATCACTTTCCTCATTTGTTAGTTGAATAACTATAACAGGTACGAGTGTTATAATAGGTATTTACGTAACAAGTGCGGAAAGTGATACTTTACCGCACGCGACAGCAGTTGTCATGGCTTCAAGAGCGGTAAAGGCACTTTCGGCATGTGTTGGTACAAAATTTCACCTTCGAGTGTCAATATTTTTGTATTTCAAGTACTTTACCGCACATGTGCTGTGAAGTGCTACCTTCCACATACTCATAGATAAAAAAATTTCACGCCAGTATTTTGATAAACAAATTACTTGCAAACGAGTTTTTAGATTTTTCGACAGGAAAAATTAGAAGCACGAGTGGTTTTTGTTAAGAATGTTTCCTTACTGAGCAAAACAATAAATTTTTATTAATTTATTAACATTTATGAGTATTTTATTTTGTTTTCATGTCATGTCATGAAATTTTTCCACTTGAAAATAATTTTTGACCACAAAATGAGATTTTTTGATTGGTTTAAAATGACAGGAGGGAGATATTCGATTAAAATAGTTATTTCCCAGATAACACAAAACTACATGAATAGTACTTCAATTGTACTGTATTTCCACATTTGCATGTCTGAGAAGTACTTGTAAAAACCACTCAACCGCTTCTGGGATGTCCAGCCGGCCAGTAAAAAAAAGGCGCAATCGTAGAAGCACTGCAGTTGCGCATTTCCAACATGGAATGCTCTAAGTGCTTCAAACGTGCGTTGGAAGTATTTGTGAAATGCTTCATGAAAGCACTTTTCCGACAGAGAAAAAGCACCACTAGAACATCTTTTTTCGTAAATTTATATTGTACTAAAGTACTTCATTGAAGTATTTTTTGAGTACATTTTTTATTTCACTGATAGCCATTGCAAATAAAAAACAAACCTTTTTGGAATTATGATTTATTAATAAATAAACATAGGAAACATAAATAAAAAAATTAAATAAAATATATTAATTTCGTCTAAATAATTCTTCCTCGCTTTCTCTGGTACCTAAAAAAGAAATTATACCTAAATTAAAATCTCTTAGAGGGCAGACAGAGGGCACCAAATAAAATGAGTTTTATGGGGTTTTTGGAAACTGTAAAAGTACAGGGGGTGGCTTAAATGAGGAAATAAGTTGCGCAATTAAAGGCCTATTGATTCATACATATCGGAGTCGTTTTGGGGACGACTACACATAAAAAAGTTCTGCGCAATTGTTTGGTTGTTAAAATTCGAAATGACAGAATTCAAATTTAGCAGCCTCGTCGGGTACATATAGAGGAAAAGGTTGCTCTAATAAAATGAACTTATTTTGCAATATCCTGTCTAAAAGGCCCTAAAAAAAATTGAATCGATTTTGCAGAATTTCGTTAATTAAAAAGTGAAAACACAACACACCCGTCACCCAACACGCATGCATCAGCACCTACAATCACCACATACAGCACAGAACAAAATTGCTTGGATTAACCCATAACTAATATTTGATAATTACTCACTTACCCTTTGGAACTCATTATTCTTCCAGTGAAACCGAAAACACGCATAAGAACCCAAAAACGAAACTAAATGCCCAAAATTCTAAACATTAAAAATGGCACAATGGCGGCAGCCGGCAGCTTTGGCTCAGGCTTCCTTGTTTCTTGCCGTTTCCTTATCCCGTTCCTTTCCACATTTGATATCTGTGGTGGGGGGTGCACCTCTGTAGTGCACCACCTGCACGATCGGAGTATCTCTAAATCTGCAATTAATCAGTGCCGACTGCAGGCACTCAGGCAGCGCATGTGGAGCACTCAGAGCAGACTCTTCTCTCTCTGGTACTTTGGTAAGTGTTCAGAAAGTGCTGTTAGCGTACCGCTAATTCGCACACTAAAATAATGCGGTTTTACAGTGGTTTTCCTGCACTTTACAGATCATTCAATTTAAAAGTTGAAATAGGAGTATTTCTTCGATGCTGCTAGCTTACTTTGGTTTGGTTTGTTTTATCATACGCACTTTTAACATACTTCTGAAACATTACCATTGAAATGCTATTTTCTCTAAAGTCGGCCGGAACTTTTTGAGCACATTGACGCACATTGTGTTATCTGGGTTGCAAATAACTTGAAAACGAATGCAGATATCGGATTGCAGTTTGCGCCAAAATGTAGATAATTTTTTGCTCTTTAAGCAGAGTTATAAAAAAATATATCATGCCATTTGGATTTTTCCAGAAAATGAAAAAAAACTGGATCTTGGTTAAATAGCGCCCTCTAGAAGACGCGGTGGGAACTATCGACCCCGAACGAAGTGGTGCTCTTAATAACAATGAAATTCTTTTTCGAATAAGCCCGAATTGAATGAGTTTGGATAAGGGGTATGGAAGATACAGCAATTTTTAAAACTATTTTTTCCCCAGCTTCCCCCACCCTTATTAGTGAAGATACGAAAAATGGCTAATAAGCAAACTGGCGCAAAAATTAACGAACTTTTGATTTATGTTGTTAAAATAGTACCTTGATATAGCGATTTTTCGAGAAAGTTTGAATTTTTAGTTATATCATCGTGATTGCGCCCCCTAGCGGCCATCTTGGAAACTTGAAAATAATTTCCATCAATTTCTCTTGGCCGATTTAGCGATGAAGAAAAAAATCCCGATGCCGTAAGGTCTATGGTTTCCATAATAACGTACCTCGTCGACCTTAGTGGGACACCCTGTATATTAATTTAATTCAACTACCCTTGTATGAACTAATAATGAGTAATCGCAGATTCAATACAATAATACTATTCAACGCAAAAAAATTGACAAGGTCAATTTTACAATGTTTTGGCTAAAAGACATGATAGGTAATAAGCAAATTTAAATTGACAATTTAATTCATACACAAAAAATCCCATAAGGACTGGCGTTTTTGTTGTCATTATTACAGCGAAAAAAGTGCCCTAATAGTAGGAGAGCCGGCGCAATAATAACGGGTATGTGATCGTTGCAATGGATAATTTTCAAATATATCACAAGAGAGAAAAATTTGTCGGCAAAATTTTCGAAAGGTATGAAAGTTTGTTGCTTGGCAATTTCGCGAATGACATTTTTGACAAAATCACGAGCCGTCAGGCGAGTGTTTTTATCAAAAATTTCATGAGCGAAATTGCCGAAAAGCAACAAACTTGGATAATAACTTGAGAACAATTTTGCCTACACAATTTTTTCTCGAGTGGTATTCGTCATGACTATTTCACCTAAGATTTTGAAAATAAATAGAATGCAAAAATATGAATAAAAACTTCAAATTAAAAATATATAACACTTTGACAATGTCAAAAAATGGTCGCTGAAATACCATGTTGTTGGTATTGTCCAGGTAGCAATATTGTCACCTGAATTCCGAATTTATTGCCGGTGCCGGTGCAATACACTCTAGTGAAAAAGTCACATAAAAGAATAGCTCATAGTTACCTATAAACTAAATGGATGGGTGGCCTTGATGCTCATAGCCGCAACCCTTTGATGGCTGGGCGTAAACTACACCTCTTTTTTCGAAGGAACAATGTTATCCTTGCAATAGCTGAAAATTGGTAGATATATTCTTCAATATGTCTTCTCAAATAATATATAGGGTTGCATCGATTCTGATGGCCGGAAATGCTGGCAACCCTCATTTAAAGTCGAGCGCACGCGTTATTTTGCTTGCTAAATACAAATTTTTGAAAGTGACAGTTTTCAAAGTCACTTTTAAAGTTAAAAGAGAACTCTGTGAAGAGGATTTTGCATACGGCTGTAGGTCTTTAGATAAAAAAGAAACATGAAATTGTGTTAATAAAGTGTTTGCCGCATGTGATGAGAACCACACCACAAGCTACTACTTATTTGTCGCGCTTATATGGTTCTTGAAGTATCTTTTTATAAAACAACTTTACGGCCATGAGAATCGAAGCAACCCATCCATTTGATTTAAAGGTTACTATGAACTATTGTTTTATGTAGAAATTATCCATTGCAACGATCACATACCCGTTAGTATTGTCGGCTCTTGGACTATAACTTTTCCAGCAAAAAAACTGAACCTAGCTTGACATGACCAGCAAAATTTGTCATTTACGTAGGAGTAAGTCCTATAGTTGATTTTCAGCTCCATCTGAAGTTGGAGGCAAAGTAGCTAATTCAAAATTCTTGCTAAGAACTTAACGAGATGTAAGAGTTTTGTATTTATAATATCTCAACTGATCTAAATCATCTGCTAGCCTATGCCTACCATAGAAAGTAAATAAAAATGCATCTCCAGCTTTGACTATTTCAGGTTTATCTGCTGAAAAATCTAAAAAACTTGATATACTTTGTCGTAAATGAAAATCTTTCTCCAAAGTTTTGTAAGTCGCCACTTTCCCTTTTTTGAACAAGCAGGATGTTGTGTCACATCCTGAGACATCATATGCAAACAACAAGATGGAATGTTTCATGTCACCAATTTTGTTCTGCATAACACCAATACCAGTTACTCTGTTAGGTTTTGCTGATTTTTCTGGTCGAAGCATGAAAATATCATTTTTTGTACAATGATGTAACAGTCTCCATCTGCCTGAACTACTTTTATTCCAGGTTCCTTGAGTTTCATGGAAAGTGCAGTTATAAAGCTCATCTTGTTGTGTTTCTTCAATAAAAAACTTTGTTGGCTCAGAGTTTTCACGGTTGTTTCGTTATCGATCATAATATGACCTCCGATATAACACTCAAAAACTGACCGGTGTATTTTGCATTTATTTTCTTTTAAATTTTATTATCAGAGGCAAATAAATGTTGACTGAAATTGAAAACATGGAACCAAAGTCATACCATTTTGTTTTGTTCTGCGATTTTCGCGCCTTAAATAATTAAATTATCAAAACCGAATAATTAACAGAATTGAAAATTCATAAGTTGATAGATCGCTATGGTAGAAAGCTACTTTTCATTGTATCTGATAGATTTTTTAATTCTCTTCAATTTTCCTATCTTCATTTTTTTCAAAAAAATTTACCATTTTCGAGTTATTCGCGGTTTTTCCCAAATAGTGCTGAAATTCAAGATGGCGGACGACTTTTTTTGGTGACGCAACAGTCGGAGGCATGGGGACTTTTAGTATGTTAATAAGGGGTATTAGGGCTACTTATTTTTAATAGTCGTAGCTTTATAAAAATGTTTGCATTTTCAACATTGTGAATTTCATAACTGCACTGGCCTACAGGTAATGTTTAGCTTTTTTAATTTGACACTTTCCGTATGAGGAACGAGGGGAAGAAAAATTCAGCAGAAACAGATGTGAGGTAAGGTGACCATTGGCATGGAGAGCCACCAACTCACATTCCTTTGGAGTATCATATTATAAAAGTTGGACTCTAAGTTATACTCCTCCATACCAAAATTTGGCAGAAAAAACAAACTTAACGACTTGTTCAAATTTTAAGTAAACCTCGTTAGCACAACCAATGTTGCAAATAAAGTTAAGCTGATCACTGAAAAAAAAAAAATTGAAAACAACACATTGAACTGGGAGGGAAAATTGCCAATTTTGAGCATCTGGAAACATTTAAGAAGATTAGGTATACAGCTCCTCTGGATGCAAATCTCAAAAGCACTCGTAGAAAAAGTATTGTTCCTAACACTTGCGCAAAGTGTCTTTCCCGCACTCAAAGCTTATCCGAACTTCGCTTCGCGTCGTTCGTCTAACTGCTTTTTTGTGCGGGAAAGTATCACTTTGCGCACTTATTAGGAAAATAACTATTTCCCGCAGTGTGCGCAAAGTAGTTACTTTGCGCACACTCGTAGAAAATAGTTATTTTCCTAACAAGTGCGCAAAGTGATACTTTCCCGCACGAAAAAGCAGTTAGACGAACGACACGAAGCGGAGTTCGGATAAGCTTTGAGTGCGGGAAAGACACTTTGCGCAAGTGTTAGGAACAATACTTTTTCTACGAGTGTTCGAAGATTTGCATAGCATCCAGAGAAGAGCTGTACCTAATCTTCTTAAATGTTTCCAGATGCTCAAAACTAGAAATTTTTTCTCCTAGTTCAATGTGTTGTGTTTTCACTTTTTTTTTTCAGTGATCAGCCAGTTTGACTTTATTTGCAACATTGGTTGTGCTAGCGAGGTTTACTTAAAATTTGAACAAGTCGTTAGGTTTGTTTTTCCTGCCAAATTGAGACTTAATTTACCATGATGATATTTTTTCGTGTGACTTATTAAATTAGTTTTAAGTAGCCACAAGTACAGCATCTTCCCAAAATATATTATCCATTTTTGCTTGCATTATCATAGATCTTGCTTTGTCTATTGGTGTCTGATTCATTCTTCCGTAGAACCATTAAGTTGGGGAGTATGTGGAGGAGTATAACTTACAGTCCAACTTTTATAATCTAATACTCTAAAGGAATGTGAGTTGGTGAATCCCCATGCCAATAACGGTCACCTGACTTCACATCTATTTTTGCTGGATTTTTCCTCCGCTCACTCCTTAATACAGAAAGTGTCAAATTAAAAAAACTAAACATAACCTGAATGCTTTTCTTGGAACAAAAATAACATCAGGCCCTTCTTTCTGAATATAAGTTTATCCAGAAACCCACAAAACATTGAAAAATCGAGTATAAATGCGGTTACTATGCGTAACAAAAATTAGTGCGCAAAGAGTTTCCGTGCGCAAGGTTCAACTTTGCGCACGCAAATGAGTGCGCAAAGTAATAACTTTGCGCACGCAAGTAGAAAAAATATTTTTTAAAACTTTTTAGTAATTTCCTACCAAAATTCTCTTCTCTGTCTCCCTCTAACACATTAAGTTCTTATGGAAAGTGCAAATATTATATAGAGCCAGAGAGCCAGTCTTGTCTTGGTCTTGGAACATCAAGACCAAGACCGCATTCGTTTTTCGAGACCAAGACCAAGACTGTCCAGTCTGTTCGTCTATATGATCTGTCTTTCTTACTATGATACCCGATATGGGCGACTTTTGATTGGTCTGGCGTCCCCAACTTCTATTTTGTGTTGTGTTACGTTGGTTTTGCCCATTCGTTTTGTCGATTTTGCAAAAACGTCATTATATTCAAGAAGTAGTTCTATTACTGCCTGTTTATTTTTCTCGTTTGGAATTTGGTCTACTTTATGGTCATTTAGCGTTATTTCTTCGTTTTCTTGGATCTTCTCTTCTTGTAGCATGAGATTGTAGGAGTGATTTATTTCTGTTGTTTCTAAAAAGGCCATTGGTGTTCCCGTGTATATAGCTACTGGATTCCTTGTATTTGATTTCACTTTAAACGTAATGGCTGCCTTCGTTTGTGTAAATGAAAATGTGCGTTTGTAGTACATATTTGCTAACCAGTCCAAATTATATTTGCATTGGTAGCCCACATTGTTCTTAATTTCACTATTTTCGTCCATAATTTTCAATTGCAATATCTTTACTTAATTTTGAGACACCGTATAATCGTTAGTAACTCCTAATTTGTGTATTTTATCTTTAGTTTCCGTACTGATTTGCATTAGGTTACTGATGTTATTGAGAAAAGTTGTTTAGAATTAAAAGTTAGTTATGTCGAAATACCAAAACATGGCCTCCTAAGATTTTTAAAATTTTTTTTTTTTGAAAAACATTGATAATTTCTATATATATTTTTTTATTTTCTATTTCCGCCCTTAACACTTTCAAAAATTAATTAAAATCAAATCAAACCAATTTTACATAACTTTGTTCAAATTCAAGCATATATGTAAAATTAACTTATAGATTTTTAATTTTTTATGGAATTACAATGTTCATGTTTGTTGCAATGATATTCAACACAACTTAAGTGAATATTTCCCATATGTTGCACGCTTAAATAACCACACTGTATAAGAACCGTGACCCCCGTGTCCTTAAATAGAAAAAATAACATTATTTTGTTTAAATCTTACCCATTCTATTTCTTATCCCCATCCTTGTCTTGGAATGTTTTAACCGATTTCCCTGTGATGCTGGTCCTAAGTGCTCTAAGACATTAAATTTATATAGGTATATTTCTTGGAGTTGGCTTTTCCCTCATGGATTTTCTTGTGAATAGGATAATTTCCGATTGTTTCCGATGTTTTGTTATCGCTAACTCTCCTATGGTCTCCTTTTAGACTGTGAGATAGGGGCTGTTTAGTGGAATCATTTATTTTGTCTGGCATTTTGAGGGCTGAATGTGGCTACTAAGCTGATGAGCATATGGGTGATTTTGATGCCGGCCTCCCGTTCGAAAATTTGTAGAAGAAAAAAATTGATTTACATGAAGATTTTTTTTTAATGATCTCAAATTTTCTAGCTTTTAAATAAAAGATTGACATTGATAAATAATTCACCCATGAAAAATATCACATGCTTTTCAATAGCTGAAAAAATGGGGATGGGTGTCAACTTCCAAGAGAAAAGAAAAGAACCTTCCGCGTTTACTTTTTGTCTGGCAATCGAGAGAATGAAAGGTTTTGTTGTGAAAATAACGCTGAAAAATCGCCAGACGGTAATCACAGTTCGAAATCGAGTTTTCCGGCGAAACATTTTGTGGACATTTCGAACAGGAGGCAGGTATTAAAACCACTTATATTCTCATCAGCTAACTAGTCACATTCATCCCTCAAAATGCCAGACAAAAAAAAAAATGACTCCAATAAACAGGCCCTATCTCGGGGTCTATTTTGCCTGTTTCTAGGAAGCAAATGCCTTTTTCTGCGATTGAAAAGAAATGTCAACATTTTCGACCGGTTGACAGGCCACAGAAGTCAATATTCTGGTATTTTAATTGACGTAGTGTCTCGCAGAAATAGAGAAAGAGAGTTTCATTGTAATAAATACAAGTTGGAAAGTAATAAAAGATGACATGCGCGCGCAACTCGTGGCTGCAGTATAGCCAGATTGTATTGTTGCAGAACAAATGTAGACAATACAAATCGAACATTATAATATTAAAGAAGTGAAATAGTGTCAAGTGTTTTACAATGCCTTAAATCAGACAACAGAAAAGCTTTAAAGTGTATAATAACATCTTTTGCACTTTTATTTTGATGAATGCTTCATTCGGCAACATCGCACAATGAAATTGCAAAGGAATATGTCAAGGTAAAGTAATACGTATAGTGGCTGAGTTCGTTTTTGTCATCTTTTTCGTCGATTTGCTCCGAAATTTTGACAGGCACGTGACGGGATAACACAGTTTCAATTTACAAATCACGTGCCTGTCAAAATTTCGGAGCAAATCGACGAAAAAGATGACAAAAACGAACTCGGCCAGTATTAAAGTCCGACAAATACCATTATAAAGTCACGTGATATTGGTGGCAAAAAACGTATGTTCATTGATTATGTCGTTGATATCACCTACAAAAAGCTACTGGTGGTTAATTACTATTGAATTTTAGGATATGTTCCCACTAGCATTTTACAAACTCGTTTCTGAAGTAGTATTGACCAATCAGATTGGAATTTTTATACTTGCAATTGTTGCGAGACTCACTTTTGTCGCATCTGCTGTCCGTTGTAAAACATTCTGAACTTGAATTGGGTACCCGTTTTCTATTTGCTTCTTTTCGAGTTAAAAAAAAGGTTAATATAGTCAAAATTATTAGCTGTGTTTGTTCGTTGTATCATTTTCGAAAATAACTTTGACAAATTAATTGATGACAGTGACGGATTCTATTTCAGGTAAGAATAATATGAACAATAATTAGACACCAATTTTTTTTGAATTTTTCTATCACCGCTGTTTAAGATGTATTCAACAAGGATAGAGAAAAACCACGTGACTTTAAAATGGTATTTGTTGGACTTTAGTTTGCTCTTTGTCGAATTACACGTTACAAAGAAAGAAGAAATGATTACTTCTGAACTCGCCCCGAATAGAAATAAAGAAATACAGTGAGGACATAAAGTCCGTCGCCCCCCCTCTAACTTTTGAACCGACCGGTATATTGCAACGAAATTTTGAATGATGATATGTGACTAGATTCTCCATGTTTTGAAAATCAAATGACAGCTTCAGCTGTCAAAATGACAGCTAGGTGCAGTTTTGGAACGTTTTTTTAAATGGAAGGCGGTGTCGAATGATCGTTTTAAAGGTTTCTTTATTCTTAATTTAATCCCTGATTCTGAAAATATTTGGTTTAGCGGTTTTCAAATGATGACGAAAAAACAAAGGCTTGTTTTGCTCATAAACACTCATGAAAAAAAAAAAAAAAAAATATCGCTTTTTTATTCATTATTGTCTTTTTTTCAGTAATAATAATGACGTCATGACATTGGTAACTTAAATAATGAATAAAAAACCGATAAAAAAATTTTTAATTTTTTTTTTATGACCCAACTAGCAATTTTAGTCGCCCTACGTATCCTCGACTACAAAGAGAACTTTAAAGTTGGTGTTACTAGTATCGGGAACTGTTTAGGCACCGTTTCTTCACCACGTTGTTACCAAAATGGGGAATGATTTTGCAGTAACGTTTACGTGCCTGCATCCTCCTCGGAACTGTAAATTTACGTCCCGAGACCGTTTCGGGAACGTTGCGAAACCGTAAATGTGTGGTAATACCAACCAAAATGTGACTTTTTCCCATGCGCCTTCGACCTTGCAAATATTTATTAGATCTTTCTCCCTCTTTCAATTAAAATTATGTATATTATGTTACCGTTCATCCAGCCAGTACTTTAACTTCACAACATATCCACCTATATTTTGTTTACTTGATCATTATTACGTACCTATATGAATATTGAAAGGCTTTGATTTTCGTACCCAAGCAGCTAAAACCCAAACGCGTGAAAATTTTCTGTGAAAATTAAGTATGCTAGATCTGAAAATAACAACGCGCCCTCAAACTAAAGCATTTTGATGATAAAAATATTTAAAATAGAAGAAATACTTAAATACACAATTATTTATTCGAAGGAGTTAGCACTTTAAATAGGTCCATTTTAATTAGAAATCATAAAAGTCCAAGGTTTTTATTAGTAAACAGATAATATAAGGCGTGAATTTTCTACTTTTACACAAAATTAAGTTTTTCCAAAAAATGGCGTCTTAAATTTTCTATAAAATATGGCGTAAATTATTCAATGCTACGTTGAAGTTACCTCCAGATTCGTTAAAGTAGAATTTACCTATGCATAACTGGCGCCCACGAATCGGTTACCTTACAATGTTACTTGGAGGTGGCGAACGAAGTGTTTTCTATTGTCCCTCTGCGGCTGTGGTTACCTTCAAAAACACTTAGTAGTCACGCCTACTCAAAAGTTGAATTTTTCACGTTACGGTGACAATTATTTATTACTTTTAAAGTTTTGCCTTGACGCCCCACGGTTCCAGCAACCCTGAAACTTACCACAATGTAATGACACCATATAGTCACCAAATTGGGTAAGTGTTACGGAAATTCCACTAATTCTTCTAACTTACTACAGGTTTAAACTTCATAGTAAGTTATTTGGTACCAATTACTATTTTTTTACCCAATCATAGTAGCAGTGTCGATCCGTGAGGGTTTCTATAACTTTGATGCTAGTTGGGGAGTGTTTATGAGCAAAACAAGCTTTGGTTTTTTCGTCATAGTTTGAAAACCGCTAAACCAAATGTTTTCAGAATCAGGAATTAAATTTAGAATGAAGAGACCTTCACGATATATCATTCGACACCGCCTTCTATTTAAAAAAACGTATCAAAACTGCGCCTAGCTGTCATTTTGACAGCTGAAGCTGTCATTTGTTTTCCAAAAAATGGAGAATCTATTCTCACATCACCAAATTTCGTTGCAATATACCAAGCGGTTCAAAAGTTAGAGGGGGGCGACGGACTTTATGTCCTCACTGTATGACGCAAGCCCGTAACAAACTTCACTTTCTCACCTGCTTGCCACAGGCTGCGCCCGCCGATTCAGTGTATTACGAGACACGTCAATTATCTTTCAATAGTTGCTAAGGAATCAACGGATAACAGTACGGGAAACACTTTCCCGACCTAGGCCGGGAGTATGTCCTAGTCACAAGCTCAGCATGTACTGAAAACATATCCACAGAATATGCTCCAAATGTACCTACTATATTCTTCAGTGCGTTAGAGATGAAATAACTTTGGCGTTTAGTGTCCCACTCCACATTGGAATTCCCGGTATTTTTATTGCGATTTTAGTGTCTCCTGAAACTTTTATCTTATGTACTCTTGCAGTAACTAGGACCATATCATTATTTGCGAATATTTCTCCCTGTATTATATATTATATCCCTGTGCAATACGTTATCCTGAGCTTCTGTTCAATTAATGCCTGCATCATTCTTTCATTAATTTTAATCGTGATGTGATGAATTCCTATTTTACTTTGTTCTCCTAGGGTTAGGATAGTTGGGGCATCTATATAGTTTTGCCATCCCTTGCCGTTTGGCTATTGCCGTTGGTTCCTACAGGTGGTCGCCCAAATGTCCTTGTCTTCCACAGTTGTCGTGACATACAGAAGACTGTTGCTCCGTACCATATTGGGTCCTTTGTGGTTGGCCCCTACACACTGTTGCTATGTGTCCCAGTATAACAGTTTTGTTCTTGCGGTAATCGGCCGTAATGTGGTTGTGTTTGAAAATTACTGCTATACCTCCTTGGCGGTGTATCTGCCTCATCTGGAGTCGTTTACCGGTGAGGCTCTATGTTCTTTTTTCTTTGGCGCTCTATCTATTGTCCCTGCGAGTTCTTCTACCTTATCCAGGGTCTGCGGAGGGTTATTGGGTGAATTCGTAAGCCAATAATAGTGGGAGAAGCTTTCTTCTGTCAATCCTTGGCTAAATATTGTTTTAAACTCCTCAATATCAATTTTTTCCTTATAATCGTGGTACAATACAAGTAGCTCAAAAAGGTAGGTACCTACTCCTTTACCGTCTAATTTTTTTCCTTGTTTTCTGCTTTCCACTTTCTTTTTCAGGTTTCTCTGGTAATCTACATCTTCAAATTCTTTTCTGAAGTTTTCTGCGATCTCTTTCCATCCATGATCATCGTTATCCTGTTTATATTGTTGGAACCACACTGGAACCACACTGCTCCGTCCAGGAATGTTCCAAAATATGCAATTTTCAACTTGTCGCCCATCCGTTCGCTATAGCCGTTCTTAAAAATTCTGTGGCTTTAAATTTACATGGATGAAAAGTCGGGAGATGGATGATGGATGAACTCTGGTACGTTCGCCTTTTTTGCCGTTGACGTTGCATCACCAATTGTTATATTGGCCATTGTCCGCGTTGGTGTGGTAGGCTTTGGTCTTTCGGGGCTAGTTTCTCGCACAGGGCTCGTTTCCCGTTCTTGATTTGCAGCTTATGGCGGCTGCTTGACTAGCGGCTCTTGAAGGGTAAAGTTTGGGTGATCGTCAAACACGTCCAATAGGGAACCTCCTCCGCTAATACTACCCATAGAGCAACCATACGTACTATGTACGTACCTGGTACGTAACTCTTGGACGAACGTCACGTCCCAGGTACGTACATGTACGTACAAGAACGTACTATGTACGTACTGGGAACGTACATTTTCCAACGCTATGTACGTCCCTTGGATGTGGTAATGTACATACTATGTACCAAAATTGGCTGTAAAATGGACGGAATATACGTACATAGTACGTACCATGGACATACATCTTTTGGGTGGTAGGGCTCAAATTAAAATAAGTATTATACTTTCAAATTGGTGTATAATGTTTATTGAAATAATTGTCACACAATAACTATAAAAGGTACAAACGAAACGTGAAAAAAAAAACACTTAAAAATACATGGCTGTGACTACGTCTGAACTAGTCGCACCTAAAAATAAAAAAGCAGAAATTACAACTACACATTTCTTCTTGCTTTTTTCAGCAAAAAAATTATTAATACAATTCTGGCCACAACTGTCATGTAGCTAGAAAAAAAATATATATATATACCTATATATTTTTTTTTTTGTGAACTCACATCTTTGTGTCCTTGTTCGTTCAGCCGCTCTTCTGAGCAAAGCCTTTATCAGCTCTTCAGTTTCCTTTTGATCTTTTGCTTTTTTTGTGTTTACCGAGAATTCTGAAATTTAATTAATTTACCCATAACTATGGTTGAACCAAATCCAAGCGGCAGTAAAGACATAACTGGTCATTCTCATTATAACCTACCAAATGTCCTCCGGTATTTGTTTACAATTTAGGTTATAATACTTATCATTTACTACCGCTTGGATTTGGAAATGGTATAGGTTTCCAGGACAATAATAGGAGGAATCTCATTTAGTGAAGATTTTAACTACTAATAGTTTAAAATTTAAATCAAGTCATAGCTTAGATCATTGAAGTCATAGTAGCTTACCCACAATCAGGCTTACAATCTAGCCAAATTGGTCTTTAAAAACAAATTTTTTCCTACGTCCCAACCAATTATAATTATAGGCCAGCTTGCTGGATAGTAAAAATGCTAAGCTTCGTTTCACCAAATCAGTATTATCAATCAGCTCCTCCTAGTCTTGAAATTTGCAAAATTTGAAATTTTTCAATCAAATATGGTATGTATATCTACTTATTTCCAGTTACTTACAACAAAAAACAACCAACGGATTAATCCAAAAAAACACTTTTTCACGTTTTCACTCCAACACAACACAATTCCAACCTCAAAGGTTAGGGGAATGGCATATGGCATCTAATGAGTTGACAGTTGACAGTTGAGCTGAGGCGCTTTCATTTATTCACCGAAGGATCCATCGATGACCTGTCTATCTTTGTCTAGTTCATAGAAAATCGGAATGGCTGTCTCATAACGCTGGCAGCAGATGGATCCATCGATGAATAAAAGATTCGCCCTTGTAGAATGTAGAGGGCGCTTCCGTACTTTGAGCTTTTTATTTTTAAATTGTAGCGCGTGAATCGGGTGGTGCAGAAACCACCAGTGGAAACCACAAACAGTCAGAGTGAATTCCATTGGTTGAAACCAGTTTTCTGATTGTTTTCAACCTATGAAATTCGCTCTGACTGGTTTGTGATTTCTGCACGAACAGGCCTACTCTAAAAAGTGAATATTACATTATGCCAATCTTTTCATGGTATACGTATCCCACATAACAGTGAAAGAACATTCATATTCTCAGAATATTCCCTCAAAGTACTTTTTGGAATGTTCTTTTAGGAATGTTCAATGAATATTCTAAGATTGTTTCGATTGAAATATTCATTTTTGAACGTTCTATTTATGTACTAGGAATGTTGCTTCTATGCACCTACCTGAAAGATTGTGCTAAGAACCTACTTTATATAACATTATTTGAATATTCTCATACGAACATTATTATAATGTACCCTAAAAAATGTTCTTTAAGCTAATATCTCTATCAAGTATTAAGAATATACCTACCAAGTTGTGCTGAGAAGTTTATGTAGGTAGGTAACCATGATAAGAATATTTTCATATTGTTCACCTAATTATCTAAAGTACCTACTCAAAAATCTTAATTGTACAATTAAACAATAATGCTCTATTTAGAACCTACTAAGAATATTATAGGTATATTCTTTTTCTTTTGCTTTGTATGACTTCCAAGAGAGGGAGCGACGCGCTAATAAAGATCTACATCTTGCCTTGCATTTGAATCACCTTGGAACCTGTTTCTCTCAGTTGGCGTGCTTCGACGAGAGCATAACAAACTCGAAACCAGAGCTTTGGTTAAATACTCGTGTTTTCTAGAGAAGTTTTCCATTAACTCTTTCACTGCCTTTAATATAAAAGGGCTGAAACGAGCATTATTTGGCAGCGAAAATAAACATTCCAAGTATATCCTTAGAATCAAACAAGAATGTTATGTCTAGGATGCATATTGAGAATGATATAATATGTAGATATATTCTAAGAATATTTCAAGCATATTTGGTATAATATTCTTTTGAGAACATAACTATAATGTCATAGAAATATTCTTTGAATGTGAGAATATAGGTACGTTTCGAGCATATTTTTAGAATCAAACAGGAATATTCTTTTAAGGACGTACTGAGAATCTCATAGGTATATTCTAGGAATATCCTAATGGATTTCCCAGGAAGTTCTTGGGTATTGCAAACAGTATTTCTACAATCTTTTCTCAGAACATTCTCAGGACATTCGCAATGGTTTTGGCGAACATTCTAGGCACATTCCTCCTAAAAAAAGAACATTCTTAATACATTCTAAGGATGCAATTTTGTTATGTGGGATACCCCTCGTTTTCATTCTAATCAATCAGTCACTTCACCGATGAGTTAACTATCTTTGTTTAGTGAATGGAAAATGACAATGACCGACATAGAATGGTGGATCCATCGGTAAAATTTGATGAGAATAAAAACGCAGGAATAGATCAAGGTTATTTGAGGGAGGTAGGTTGCCTGATAACTTCATTACGTCATCTGGGGTGCCTCAACGCCCTCAACATAATGCAAATCTCCATAAGGCACCACAGATGCGTCATCAAGTTACTCATTACCAGACAACGTATTAACTTTAGGAACCTTGGGATAAATTTTGTTGTTCAATAGACCTATCTATTTTTACCTGTATGCGCGCGCAACACGAGGCAATGCATTTTTATTGGCTAACTAGTACAGGTGCGAGGTGTTCGTTTTGCACGCTGGGCATCTCCTTGTCCTTGTTCATTGCCCGTGGTCTGACAAGGATAAAATTATGCTTGATATTCAACTTGACGTAGCTTGACAAGTGATCGATTTTCGTTTGTTTGTGTTTTCGATTGACAAATACGTTGCACGTCACGCGGTTTTCCTTCTTCCTTTTTTATCCCGTGCAAATAATAAGAACGGATTGCTATACGTAAGTCTAACATAATTTGGTACGTTTTGCCTCGTCTTGCGCAATAAGCGTTTTGCGTCTTTTTCTATCTAATAAAGTTTTCGTATTATTACCTCTTTGTCTGGTAAAATAGATAGGTCTATTGAACTGGCGGGAAATTTAAATTATGATTTATTGTTTGGGTTTAGCAATAAATAAATATAAAAAATAATAAAATCACTATTAAAATAAAGGTATAGTTGCTAAAAGGTGAGGGTATATATTATCAATTCTTTGGTACCTGCCAATGATAATCCTAATTATACACATTTGAATTATTGCATATTATGCATTTTTTTTTTTTGGGGTACTTTGAATGTACCTACATCCATCATTCTGTGGACGTTCTATGTACGTACATACGTGTACGTCCACGGTACGTCCATTTTTGGCCCCAACACGTACTGATAAAAATGGACATAAAATGTACCATCGTCACCAAAAGTAACTGGGACACAAATAATGCATAATAATCTCCTGGACTAATTCTACTGTCATTCATTTCAATGCATTCATTCATAGTTTGACAAATATTTGACAATAAAATTCATATAATAGGACAAGAGCAAATGTGTTGCTGTCCCAGTTACTTTTGGTGACGATGGTACGTCCCTGGTACGAAACCGCTGTGTACGTCCCAGGTACCGTAGTTTTCTACGTACATTGTACGTCGCAGGTTGGTCCCGGACGTACCGACGTAAAATGGACTTAAAAAGTACGTCCCTGGTACGAAGTGTGCTGTATGGGTAGTTATGGCTTCCAGACAAAAAAATGTTCCCTGTGGTTGTCTCTGTGTTGCCTGGACGATTTCTTCCCCGATTGCCGTGCTCCTGTGCCTTGGCCGGAACAGTGATGCCCCTGTGTTTGTTGATCTTAAATTATACTTCTTAGGCTCGAGCCTAAGCGTTTTTCACGAATGTCCAAAGATGATCATCTTCGGACATTCGTGCAAAATGCTAATATTTTGTCTCTGTTATTTCACCAGTTCCCTTGCAAAGAAACTTCAATGGTACGTCTCGTCGAAAAGATAAAACCCACAAAAAATGGTTTAATTAAAAACGCCTTCGCCACTATATCCGGAATCTGCTACTTCTCGCCCTCTGTGATTTTCCTTTTTATCGGTTGTAGTGCTTAGTGACACAGTTTTATAAACAATTCGTCGTCAGCGTAACCGTACCTGCTTCTAATTATCTGGGTCACTAGAGTTTGTTTATTATTATATATTTTCTTTTGTGTCCTGGGTTTTTTTCCAATAATATGGTGTCGTCAAGATTTATTATGTAAGACTGCGTTATTTCTTTTGTACTGCTGTTTCTGGGTCCTGGGCTAAGTTCACGACAAATAGAATTCCACTAGAATTCTACTTTCATGACGTCAGGTTACCTAGCAACCGTCATCATCGCCTGTACTGTACGCGATAAATAGGTCGCGGGTGACGTCATGAAAGTAGAATTCTACTTACCGTGATCCCAGCCCAGGTACCTGGGTGTCGAAACGGCGCCTCCACCAAATATGTCACAACACCCCTATACGTTTCGTCCTTGGATGTCACAACAGGTACAGGAGCGTGATCTGCGGGGGGGGGGGGGTGTAGGTGGGGCGTAGGTGGGGCTCAGGTAGAAAGAAACTCGCTTGGTATAGGTATAATAAGATATGTATTGATGAAATAGAATAACATAACCCTAGGAATAATACCATGACGTTTCTTCTACGGAGGGACGTATTACTTAGGCCACTCTGTATTATGTACCATCGTCACCAAAAGTAACTGGGACAGCATCATATAGCTCTTGTACTATTATAAGAATTCTATTGTCAAATATTTGTCAAACTATGAATCAAATGCATTAAAATGAATGACAGTAGAATTAGTCCAGGAGATAATTATGCATTATTTTTGTACCAGATACTTTTGGTGACGATGGTACATAGACTCTGTACCCTTAGCGTGACTGAAGACTGGAGCTGGGTTTGAGATAGGTCCAGAAGGTAGTTTGCACTGGGAGGAGACTTAGCTAGAGGAGCTTTTCCCAATTGAGGTACTTCACACTAGCCTTAGTTTGCCGGTAATGGATCTCGTCGCGGTATTTATACCAAATTATTGCTGACTCGTCAATATACAGGCTTACAGTTTTGCATTCCAAAGCAGTCAATACTTTCTCTTGCATAAGCTGTTTGGCTTACTTCTACTAAACCATTTTCAGTTCTTATAATTTCTATAAGAAGCTGTTAGTTATTTTTAAATCTCTTCGTAAACTTTCTAAGAAGGAATTGAGTCCATCATCCACATATGTAATACTAGTAGAAGTGTCTTCTTCAACTTTCTTTATAAAGAATAGCAAGGGTTGGTAGGTATCTGATCTTGTAAAACCAAGAACTTCTATACAATCGGTAAATCTTTGATTCCAACATCTAGGTGCTTGTTTTAGTCCATAAAGACTGCGCTGAAGTTTACAGATCATGTTACTTCCATCTTCATATCCCTCTGGTTGCTTCATATAGACTAGAATTATTCACCTCCCAAGTACAATTTTCTTGTAGTGACTGTTTTTCTTTATCCATTGCCAAAATCCAATTGTCTTTATTATTGCAAGTAATAGCATCTTTGTTGCCTCCTGTGGTTCGCTTATTTCTTCAGCATAACTGTCATAGTCCTCAAAACGAACAGGTTTAGCTCTCTTCTCTCTCTCAGTTGTTTTCTTATTTCAGTTTGATCTTCTAGGTCTGCTTGTACTGTTCTATGATCCTTTTTTGTCTGATCTGTCATTTCCAGACTTGTATCTGTTCGGTCTGGTGTCTCCAAATGTGGATTAGTTTGATCTTGAATCTGGTATTCTTCGGAGAATTGTTGTTCTTGTTCTATTTGATCTTTATAGGTTCATTATTTGATGAATTCTGTTAACCTTCTTCACCTATAACAAGTTTCATTGGTTTGATGATGATGATGAATGAAACAAATTTCACACGGTTGGCGGTAAAGGGGTTGCCTTTGGATCAAAATTACCTATTTTCATACCTATGAGACTAAAACTAGAAATCTCGTGACATTTTTCACTTCAACGTTGATCTCAGTGACCTCTTTTTGTATGAAAACGACACCAAACTCGGCACAATTGGAATAATTTATTTTTTTGTGCAACCATCCGCGAGATGAGCTTTCGCGGACGCCACACAGTCCGCGAAGTTCAATTTCGCGGCCGTTGCCCTTCGTGACGGCCGTGAAACTAAAAATCAAAATTTGACACTTTGACAACAGCTTGACAATAAATAAATTTTATTTCCAAATTCTTCACAACGACATACATTATTTAGGATAAATATTAACAGTTATATGACAGTTAGAATTATTACTAATATTTACTCCTGAAGTTGAAGCAACTAAATCCAGTGTTTTTGAATAAATATTACTAACATTCGAGCTAGAAGCTATACTGCCAGAAATTGAATTAGAAATTTTTTTCTTATTTTCGATGGAGTCCTCTATATATCCTTCCGCTACTGTGGTGGATTTCCACCCACCGTGGCGTTTCAGAACTGACATATCGGCACCGGTATTTGCAAGAAGCGTAGCAGAGCTTCTTCTGAAACAGTGACCCGTGTATGCTTCACTATTTTGCAATCCCAGATACTTAGCAATTATGGAGGGTATTTTTCCGATCGTATGCACCCCGACAACTTGTGCAGTGCACTTTCCATTTTCATATCTCAAAAATACACGACGACTATTAATATTTTTTGGTCGAAGGGCTGCGTATTTGAGGTAAATTTTTATAAAATTCAAATTAGTGATTGTGAAAACGCGCTTCTGGTGAGTCTTAGTATCAGGAACTGTTACTATTAATACGGCATCTTTCTCCTGAATGTCATCTATCGTCATTTTAACTACTTCATCTCGCCGCAATGCTCCTGATATTCCCATAATCATAACTACCTGAAACAATAATTGTGATAAATAAACCAACTAATCGAAAGCTTACTTTTTTAACAATTTACCTTCAACAATAAATAGTTTTCATCACAAGCTTCTTTCATGAACAAATCAATTTGATCACCCGTTAACACTTTCGATTTCTTTGCTTGATAACCTACAGACTTTTTTTTCAGGAAAGGTACCACTTTTGAAAACTTCCTCACATCTATCCCTTCTCGTACGTTGAGCATACAATAAATGCTCCATAAACTTGAACTCTTCAAAACTTTCGATTTCTGCATTAAATAAGCCAACAATATATTTTCAGACACCATTTTGACGTTTTGTTTGTCACACCAATTTTTGAACTCGAAGCAACAATTTTCATATTGCCGCTTAGATTTTTCAGGTATCAACTCAGAAATAGCTGATTGAACTACACTTTTTAGCTCTGGAGGAGTGCAAGAAGGTGAAATATCTGTATCGGTGCTGGACATTTTCACGATTTTTTGAGAACCGTCAAATTTTTTTGTTTTATTGTTTACATGCAAAATATGATATCCATAGAAACGCTGTGCCACCATAGCCACCAGGTTATATTATATCAAACTGGTAGTTAGTTCCACATGCTTGTTGAAAGAAGTAAATTTTTTCTGTAATTTCACATAATTTTCATGGTTGCACAAAAAATAGTGTGTATACCATGACCGCGAAACTTTTTAGCGTCCTCGAGATTATCTTGCCTCGGCCGCAAGCGGCCTCGGCGATAACTTTTCTCTTCATACGCTAAAAAGGCACTTCGCGGCCTTGGTATACAAATAACTATTATTTTTTATTTATTTCTTTAAAGGCCGCCATTTTGAACCCACATGGTCAGGAGTCGTTGTGCTTAGGGTCAAATCAATTATTTGAAGCTCTGCACCAAACAGGCAGAGCGGCATGCTTTCTGCAAGACAAGTTACTTTTTTTCGTACTAATATGATAAAATTCATGCTGTGTCTTGCTAGGACACATTTTCAAATACCTAATTGCATATTTTATTTTTAAATTTTAGTTCAAGTGACTAAAAATAAACATTAAAACACGTTTATTTAAATATAATTTATTTCTAATATAAATAATATATAGGTACGTAAATATACTGATTTGAAATCATAGATTTCATAGTTAACTCTTTAAAATACACAAAAATTAAAACGAAAATTATGCTGACAAATAAAAACCTACATTTTCTTTTCCGGATTTCTTCTCTGCAATTTCCTCAAAAGCCATACGGGAATTCTTTTCCGAATTTCCTCTTTCAACTGTCTATAAACCATTATCAACAAAACAGGAATCGCTAGGAGTTCATTTTCAAATAAATACAGCCAACAGGCTACAGCAAACATTGCTAAATCTGTCAACCAATCTACAGCCGATCGCACTTGGACTTCAGCTCGGGCCAGCAGTTGATCCTGAAATTGCTTGTCAGTAAGATCAAATGATTCTAAATAGCCTGAAGTTTGAGTAGTGATTTCTTTCAGCATTGGTTTACGTGTTGCACTTAGTGGCGATGGAGATGATTTTTTAGGTCTACTTGAAGATTCATCAAAAGGCGGTCTTCTAGATACGCTAGGTCCTCTTTTAGAAGGTGATTTTGAACGGCTCACAGATCTACGACCTTTAGACTGTGAGGCAGCTCGACCTCTTTGGATTTCAGTAGATCTTCGTGGCTCTAAAGGATTTTTTTGAATGTCTCTTGTTAGCGCAAGAGACTGGTATCCTACACCACTGTCTCTTCTAGGAGTAATATGACTATTCTTTCCTTCTAATGGAGTTGTTCGTTGAAAACCAGCATCGCTCTCTCTTCTCAATGGTAGGACTGAGGAAGTTGTTTGAATCCCTACAGAACTTTCTCCTTCTAAAAGCTTTTCTGGATTATTTTTATTATCCATTGGGGTTTGTTGAGCAACTCTTATACTACTGCCTCTCCTATAATAAAATAATTGTTGGTTGGAAGTATTTTCATCATTTTGGTGCAATTCCTCCAATGATTTCCTTCCATCATTATTATTTTTTGATCCAGTTTCGTAATAATCGTTAAATCTATACCCAGAAATACTTTGATAACCACTATCTTGACTCAGATTCTCTTTTGAAGGTGTTTGCTCTTTACCATCTTCAAAATTCTCTGCAGCTTTTTTCAATTCGTCTCTATTCAAAAATGGATTACTGGCTCGACGTTTTTGCCCAACAGTCCTCACGATATGATCATAATGGTCCGCAACTACTTTAACCTCTTCATCGTCTTTCTTTTTATCCAGCAGGTTTTTGGGAATAACTATGCTGGCTGCAGCAATCCCAGTTATTTGAGCCATAATTGAAATATTTGGCAAAGTCCCGCTATTTCTACTTTTTGGAAGATCTATTTTTGTTGGTAACTTTTCATTATTTTTCTTCTTTAACAGCGATGATGGCAATAATACATTTTGAGCTGCAGTTAAAGACAACGATCTTACTCTAGGTTTTTTCGGTTCATCGCTCTCATCTCCAGAGGATACTAGAGGTGACAACATTGGAATTGCCAACGATTTGGCCCTGTCTCTTTGTAAAACTACATCGGGACGTGGTGATAGGGCTCTAGAAACTCTAGTTGGTGATTGCGGGGGTGAAATTAATGGGGAAATATTTTGAGGCGAATCTGTCTTTTTAAGTATAGGTTTTGGAATGAAATTAGGATCAGGCAGCTCTTTTCTTTTATTTAGAATTTCGAATGGTTCATTCGTGATTACCATCCCACTAAGACCTCCAGCAGGTCGGTAAGTACTTTCTTCATTGAAACCTTTATTTAAGTGTACTTTTTTGCCTTTCGAGACTTCATATTTGAACTTTTCCAAGTCCTCTGATTCGGATTCACTCTCTGATAGACTTTCTTCATATTCTTTGTTCCATTCTAGTTCTTCTGTACTCGTAACAGGCCTATTTTCAAAACTTGATTGGGAATAAACTTTTTTTTGTTTTTCAAATTCTTGATCTGTAAGTTCCTCCGATGTTGATTGTTCATTGAGCATCATTATTTCACGTTTCATTTTAGCAGATAACGGGGATTTTTTCAGATTAGTAGTATTTGATAATAAATCTTGTTTCAAGTCTGATGGGTTTTTTAGACTGTATCTCTTTTGGGCCCATTTGGCTACTCCACCAGATGAGAATTTTCTTCTCAAAGAATGCCTTCTATCCAATCCAACAATGTCGTCACTTTCCCTATTATTTATTTGGATTTTCGGAATACTTTTCTTTTCTTCTAGTAATTTGTCTTCAGCTTCGGCATCTTCGTAGAAACGTATCATCGCTCTTTCGTGTAACAGTTCAGTGGAGCTAGATGAGTATTTGAGGGGTGGAAATTGGGGTTGCTCCAAGCAGCTCAGTTCTGGGGCTGATAGGGATAAAGGAGGCGGTACTGGGTCTACGTCGAAGTTCAGTATTAGGTCCTTTTCATCTAGAAGAAAGAAAATACTGAGTAGTAGGGAATTATTCTGGTGCTAACCCAAATTAACTTCGTTAGGCTTAGTTTGAGTTAATTGAGACATTTGAAAGAAAAAGTTTCAAATTTACCTTGATTATTTTCATCAGAATATAAAACCAACATAAACTCCGAGCTCCCACTATGTTCCCTGATAAGTTTATTTTTTCTCTCTGGACTTAATTGTGGCTCTACAATTGCTGGTGTTGGCTGTTCTTTAGGTGCCTGTATAGTAACCTTGTATGAAGCTTTTGAGGTTTCCTGTAATTTTAAATCGGGTGATCCATATGCCAAATCTCTAGCCAAAGATGCCCTATCAAAAATATGCTGATTCAATTTTGAAACTACGTCTTTACGTGGCAACATTGGTGATGTATCAGGAGTCTGCTGTTGACTTTTGCTCTTAGTCCGTTTGGGCCTCATTGGAGGAATTTCTTCTGTATTGGCATTATATGCTGGTACTTTAGAGGTTGACTGTGATCGTTTTCTCCTGATAGGTTTGGGTGACGTAATTTCCTCAAAAAAGTCTTGATCACTATCTCTTTTAAGAGGCTTATTTAATCCTCGTTTGGGATCTGGTATAAAAACAATTTCAGATTCTTCACTAGGATCGCTAACTCCATAAGGACTTTCAGCTTTGATGCGGAACTTGTACTCGCTGCCTTCAATGAGGTCGCCAAGTCTAGTAGTTAATTGTCTGCTAGTAGCAGCTTTAAGCCAAACATTCCAACCGAGTCTGTAATATTCGATAATGTAGTTGCCGATTTTACAACCTCCATCATCATTTGGTGAGGTCCAGGAAAGGGTAACTGATCTACCAAGAGTCATAACTACTCTAGCTTTACCTGGAACAGATGGAACTAAACAAACAAGTTTCAATTAGCTTAGTGTGGCATTTGTGACGTGATCATAGTGTTTCTGCGTTGTAATATAAAATTCGTACCTGGTGGTGATGGTTTATCGGTGACAGTAACCAAAAACGATGTGGTATCAGTGCCTAGTTTATTTACAGCTTTTATTTGATATTCTCCTCTATCGCTTCTTTGGGCATTTGCGATTTTGAGCGCGAAAGAATTGTCGCTATAATCTATTTTACATCTGTCAGTGTTTTGGATAGATTCTCCGTTGTGGTGCCAAAAGACTAATGGTGTTGGTCTTCCGACGACCGAGACTTTGAGACGAATTGTTTCACCTTGAGAAAAAAAATAAATAGTTCAAAATTTTAGGATTATTGGGATTCGATGCTTACCCAATTCAAAAAGTAATCCATCCTCGTAATTCCTAGGTAATCTTATATTGGGTGGAGCTTCTACGGTAAGTTTAGCTTTTGAAGAAACATGCCCAGCTCTATTGGTAGCAGTGCACTTAATTTCGCCTTCATCAGACAACGAAGTCTGATGGATCGTTAGAATGCTTCGGTCGTGTTCGGTGAGAATTCGGATTCGTCTGCTGCTAAATATTTCGAAACCATCCTTGAACCAGCTTACCTAAGTGAGAGTATAAAAAGAATTTGAGGCAAAAGTCAATCATTCAATTTTATGTGATGTTATAAACAGATGTCCAAGATAAGGATGGGATAGCATTAGGATCTGGAGAACCGTTGGAGTTACAATGTTGGTTAGATTAGCAAAAATTTCCGCAATTTAACACTCAATAAAATGGTTCTTTGACATTTGAAAAATTCCGAACATTTTCCGAGATTTCATCGTGGCCCCGTCAAGTTAACCCCCCACATTCGAATTTTCTAACGAAATTGCAGCCACTTACTGTACTCGAAGTGTGCCCCACTGTGTCGATGATATTTTGAACTGTGCCGTTCCGATACTAAAGTTATAGGAAAAAAGAGATGAGCAGCGCCGGTTCAAGACTCTACCGAGCCCTAGGCGGCAGTAGGCCTTAGCCCAAAGTAACTTTTTACTTTTTTTGTCCAAATTGAAAAAAAAAAGCCTTTCAGAATGCTGCTGCAAAGTGTTTTGGAACCTTCTAAATGGCTTTTTGAAGTTCTAAAGTGTTCTAACTTGGCTTAAAGAGTTCTGGAGCATCAGTGGCGATACGTGAGCAGTAATCTGGAGGGGGTAAATGGTACGGGGAGCTGAGGGGGCGCCCTCCAGAAACGCACCGAAGGCGAAATTTTTTACAAATTTCAAGGTGATTCACTTTTCCAGAACAATTATTTCCTTTGTGAGAAAAATGAAACAAAACAAAAATGTATTTTCTTCAATATAAGTATTACGTATTTTCCGAGGTATTTTCTATTTGGCATCGTGATCTTTCTCTTGATAATTCGATCCTGGGGGGGGGGTGATTACCCCCAGTACCCCCCCCCCCCCCGACGCGACGCCCCTGTGGAGCATTCTAGAAGTTTTCCAGTAATTTCTAAATAGTTCTGACAGATCTTTAAGTATTTTAAAGCCCTATTGAATTGGTTCAAAAAAGTTCTAAAAGGTTTCCAGTTCTAAATTAGGATTCAATTAGGTACTTTGAAATTGTTCTAAAATAACTCTGAAGTTTCTCAATTGCTCCAAAATGCTTCTGAAAATTCTGATTTGGATTTGAACTGTTTAGATGCCTTCAAGAGTTCTAAAGTTTTACAGCAATCTAAATTTGCTCTTAAAAGCCTTCTGGAAGGCGTTTTGTAACTTTTAATCTGAATTCTAAGATTCTGGCGCTTTTCAAAACGTTTCTGGGGATTCTAGGTTGTCTGAGTTTTGAGTGTTTTGGAGCGTCCTAAAATGGGTCTCAAACTTCTGAGTTGTTCTAAAATGCTTTTGGAAATCGGTGTTTGAATGTTTTGGGAGATTCTAAAATGGTTCTGAAATTTCCAAAATTTTTTGAAGCGCTACAGAATGCTTTTGAAAATTCTGAATTTAATTTTAAATGTTTTGAACTTTCCAAAAGGCCTATTAAAGTTCTAAAGTGTTCTGTAGGTAGTTTTAAATGGTTTCCAGTAACTTCTAAATTGATTGAGAAAACCACATTCGAGGCGTCTTGCCTAGGTCTTTAAGGCGTCTCAAAGACATCTTGAAGACGTCGTAATGTAACAAAACCCACCGTCTTCGAGAGATCGGCCTAAAGATGTCTTTAGCACTTGGACATTCTAAAGACTTCTTCAACGAGATCTCTCAAAGACGTTTTTGAATATATTTTCAATACATAAATCATTATTCACTTTTATTCTTGGTTATACCAAATAAACTGGTGGACAGTTGCTTTGCAACACGGAAAATTTTACCCAAATTCAAATCTCGATATTTTCGGAACGGAAAGAGATATCGAGTTGCGGTATTCGGGAGGTTCTTCACCAACTCTTTGAGAACGCGCACAAGGTTTGACCGGTATATTTCTTCCATTTGTGCACTTATACAGGGTGAGTAAAGGAAGTCATGTTTTTTTGGCAAAGTTTGGGGCTATGCCAGATTCTCAATTTTTGATCTTGGAAATTTTTATATGCATTTTTTTGATCTTTGGACTATCCCAAAAAAAGTAATTTCACAAATTTTTCGAAAGTTGGCTATAACGCAAATTATCGAATTTTTAAAAAAGGGTTACATTTATCCCTAAAAAAGTGACTTTTTCGGGGTTTCGCTTGAGAATGGGTATTTTTTTCTCATATTTTTGCACGAAGTAGAATTTCGTGGCCCCAAGAAAATATTGAAGCACTCATTGAACGTATTGCCTACAGTGGCGTGCAGAAAAAAATTGCTTTTGATATTATGTTATAAAACCGAATTTATAAATTAAATTATACTATGCAATTAAACAGCTTAATGAACAAATCCAAGTTACTATACTGTTTATACAGGAGTTTATTCCAGTGGCGTAATACCAAGAGCATCTTTTGGTTTGGTGGGAAGAACTTAAAAATTCGTATTTTTCAAAATGCTCTGATGCTGGTCTACACTGCTGTTCATTCGATACCTACTTATACACAATAGTCAGTGTTGTAGGAGATACCGTTATTACTGCGCGATAAACTGGTAGATACCTTCTGAGGTTCGCGTCCACTAAGCGGAACAGTTCGGGGCGGATCGCATCGCAAAAATCCGTCTACCATAGATTAAAATGGACTTGCAAAGTGGACGCAGATTCATTTGAATCTATGATAGACGGATTTTTGCGATGCGATCCGCCCCGGCCGCATCCAAACATTCCGGTATAGGATTCGGCACCTACGTACCTATATTTCATTGGTCCGTTTGAATTCGAATCGCCAATTAATGCGGAGAGCCGAAATCCGTACTGGTATGTTGAACGGTGCTGAGCATCAGGTCGAATGGTTCTGTAGCAACAGGTATGTGGAGTGCCGAATCTAAGGTCAAAGTGTTAAATAGTGCCCAGCTGCAGGTTGGAATGTTGCCCCGTCAGCGCGGCACAAAATCAGCGAACATAAGTTTTATTCACTTGATGCACATGAACTGAACAGCTTCGTTCACTGTTCAGTACTATGTTTTCCTCTAAAATGCAAGGTGAATTTGTTCACCACATTGAAAGTGTTTGAATGATTCAGACAAATTCATTTTGCATGTAAAGCACAAGGACGCATAAAGCAACGTGCCAAACAGACCGCATCCGCTGCAAAATTTTACGAAGGGGGTGGACAGCTGATTTAATAAAAAAAACCGTGCCAAACGCATGGTTACATTCTGACCTGATGCTCAGCACTGTTTATAACATTTTGACCTTAGATTCGGCACTCAACTGCTGAATTTCCTTTTTTATTATTTCCTTGAACCACTTTATTGTAAGCCCTATGATGGCATACAATAACATATCTAAAAATGTATTTTCTAAAGTCTATTCGTATCCAAGAAGGACCCTTTAATCCAAGCGGGTACGCCAATGCTGAATAACAAGGTTAAAAAATTCCAGATGAAAGATGAACAGCAGAAAAATACGGATTTTTAAGTTCTTCCCATCAAACCAAAAGATGCTCTTGGTGTTACGCCACTGGAATACACTCCTGTATCAAGAGAAGTAACTTGGATTTGTTCATTAGGCTGTTTAATTGCATAGTATAATTTAATTTATTAATTCGGTTTTAATTACATAATGTCAAAAGTAATTTTTTCTGCACGCCACTGTAGGCTTAACGTTCATTGAGTGCTTCAATCTTTTCTCGGGGCCAAGAAATCCTACTTCATGCAAAAGTATGGGAAAAAATACCCATTCTCAAGCGAAACCCCGAAAAAGTCAGTTTCTTAGGGATAAATGTAACCCTTTTTTAAAAATTCGATAATTTGCGTTATAGCCAACTTTCGAAAAATTCGAGAAATAACTTTTTTTGGGATAGTCCAAGGATTAAAAAGATGCATATAAAAATTTCCAAGATCAAAAAGTGAGAATCTGGCATAGCCCCAAACTTTGCCAAAAAAACATGACTTCCTTTACTCACCCTGTATAAGTGCAAAAATGAAAGAAATATACCGGTCAAACCTTGTGCGTGTTCTCAAAGTATTGGTGAAGAACCTCCCGAATACCGCAACTCGATATCTCTTTCCGTTCCGAAAATATCGAGATTTGAATTTGGGTAAAATTTTCCATGTTGCAAAGCAACTGTCCACCAGTTTAGTTGTCTGAGATATGAATTTACAATATCTTATATAGACATCTTCAAAACAACGTCTTCTAGGCGTCTTTTTTTGGTCTTCAGCGTTCAGATGTAATATGTAATGCTCTCATTGAACAACACAATACTATCATTATAATCAATTAATTCAAACATCAAATATATAATAGTGTGATTATTTTAGTGGCATGAAGACGTAATAATTAAAAGTAAATGAAAAATTTTCTTGTCTCGACTGGGAAAAATTGTTGAAAGACTTGATCGACAAGGTATAAATGAAACAGGTCTTGGTAGCTTATAGTTATAGTATTAATTATATAACAGACGATAAAAACTTCTAAAACATTGTAAAAATATTTGGCTTGATATTGATGGTTGGGCGTCCGATTCCGATGCCTGCCGATGTCGCTATATGTCGACGACGCATCTGGTTGAAGGGATAATGGATTCCAAAAACAACCATTAATTGCGAATGTGTTCCCCATACCTCCTAACTCACTCCCATACCAACGGTAACCGCCGAAGGTTGCCGATGGTCACAAACTAACAACTTAAAAATTGATGAAAGACTTGATCGACTGGGTAGAAATGAGACAGGTCTCGGTGGCTCAGTTGGTAGAGCATTACACTGGAAATGTAGGGGTCCTGGGTTCAAATCCCAGTCGAGACAAGAAAATTTTTCATCGACTTTTAATTTATGACTCTGCATGCCACTAAAATTAACACTCTTTAAAATTATATAACAGACGATAAAAACTCTAAAAAAATGGTAAAAAATAGTTCTGTCGTTTGCTCTCAAAATTTGATGTTTCATTTTTAAAACTAGTGCCTTAAAGACTTAAAACTAGTGCGATAAAGTAACATTTTCAATGCTACGAGGGGTTCTAAAAATTGCATTTTTAACACGTTTGTAGAAAAAATATTTTTCGACTGACGTTTCATAATACGCCTAAAATCTGTTTCATAATGAACTTCATTATGATACAGATTTTTCAGCCACTGGAATCGAGTATTTTCAACATGGAGAATGTTTATATAAAAATAACAGACTTGCTTCGGAATTCTGGATTGTTTCTATTTGTATTTACCAGAAGCAAAAACAGAAAATTAATAAATCGGGTGCCAAATTTATGCCCAAATGACGTCTAGATCTTAATTTTTGAAATTGTCAAGTTTTCAACAATTGTCACCAGTTGAGAAGTTTACTATTCTTATAAAATAATAGTAGAATATACCACGAGTCAATAATGATAGCTATTATTCCCGAGGAATATTTACGAACTGAGCCGCGTTAGCGGCGAGGGAGTAACATTCCGAGGGAATAATAGCCATTATTGCGAGTAGTATACTCTACTTTATTTACGACAAATTAGTTTATTTGAAATATCCTTCCCAAAAACGCTATTTGTTCATCCATCTCAATACAAATACACAAGCACTACGCGTTTGACACTGACACTTTTGAGTTTGGCCAGGTATATTGTCTCCATAGTAGTACTACTTATTTAATTTGAGAAATTTTGTGATTGGTGTGCAAACGGGAATAATGACCATTAATCCCTGCGGGAATAATATACACGGAAAAAATCTCCACTGTATCAAAGAATAGTAGCGTTTGTTTAAGAATATGTTAGTTTTCCCATTCCTCAAGTAAAATAATATTTGTTTTTAGTAATGGTCTATTCTTAACAGCTAATCACACATTTCACTTCCATTAAAAATAATCTAATCTTGAAATTGAGGAAATAGTTGAGATTCACATAAGAATAAGCTTGATTTCATTCACAAGCATACGTTATTCATACTTTGAACATAAACTTACCTCATGACAAGAACTCGTATTCTTGGAATAAGACGATAATTAAGTAGAGAATTTCATACATCTGTCAAAACTGGTATTCCAACAATAAATTGACACGTTTTGATTGTTGATTTGAACCAATCAGATTGTAATTACGCGATAATTTGCACTAGTGCAAATTATCAGATAATTGCATACTAACTGGTGCGAAAACTGGTGTTTTGACATTTTTTGACAAAAAATTTAAATTTTTATTTACGACTAATGTATTATGTGCGTATTATATTTGTGATTTTGGCAGTATAATGGCATATGTTATTCCTCCAGGGATTAATGACGAGTAGCGGGATTAATGGTCATTATTCCACAAAAGTGTCAGTGTCAAACGTGTAGTGCTTGTGGATTTGTATTGAAAATTATGGGACGGATGAAATTTGTTCATTGAAAATCTCAAATAATTGAATTTATCGTAAATACAAGTAGAGTATACTACTCGCAATAATGGCTATTATTCCCTCGGAATGTTACTCCTTCGCCGCTAACGCGGCTCAGTTCGTAATAATCCTCGGGAATAATAGCTATCATTATTGACTCGTGGTATAATCTACTATTGATTTATGAAATTCTCTGATTAAATACAACTCGTGGAATGGAAATATATTTATAATTTTCGACAAATTTGCACTCATGCGTTGGTCGCAAAATGAGGTGTCCCTGTAGCCAAACGGCATCTTGCGACCAATAGGCGGCATTTTTTATGTTTCAAAGTTGACAATGTCAAAATCTATCTTGGGAAAAATACACCATAGGTCCTCAATGTACGAAATTTTATTTTCACCTACCTGTTTGACTGACCAAACTGGGGTACCAAACTGAGGCGAAATCGCCTCTAGTAGGTAATATCACAGAAGGAATTTGGTTGGATTTATGTCGAATAAAACAAACGTAGAAGATCACATTTCTTTATTAGATGATGTGTGTTAGATGATAGATCATTTCCACTATACCTACTATACAAAAGAGATTAGGTACATACATCAGAAATATCAGATTAAACTATTTACATATTTTTTCCATTTAAAGAATAATATTAAGAACATAAGTACTATACCAACTATACTTAGAGGGCGGTAATGACATATGAAATCTGTCAGTTCTGTGGTCTGATTGATTGATTTTTTTAAATTCGTTTTGGAAGAAAAAAACTCACATCAGAATTGGCTCATCTTTGGCATAAACATTGATAGATTATCTACAATTTGAATATTTTAGTTTTTCGATATTTTGCGAGTTCTTAGAAATAATTCATAACAACCCAAACCCTGAAAAAATGACAACCAAAAATATACATTTTTTATCAGCTACGTATCAGCAAACTAACCAAGCAAAAACTACGCGGTAGGGGCTGGGACACATTCTCACTCTCTTTTTTTCCTTTTGAGGTGTTGTTTAATAAAATGTCTATGATTAAATTAAATCTTACCTTCAAATATTGAAATTGGGCATTCCAAATTCCAGTCTCTTAGAAGCGAATCCATATTTTACTCGGAAAACCAAAAACTCACAAAAATTGAAAAATCTCTCCAGGACAACGCGATAACACCGGCGAATGGCGATAACGAATAGAGCAGCTTGCAAAGCAACTCCTGCAAGTTGCAAATCATCAATCGTGTCGACTTGTCCACACAAGTGCATACTTCTTAATCCAAGAATAGTTAAACTTTATGTGAGTTAATAATACCATTCTATACTTTAGACAAATGTAATTATTCTTGAGTGAATAAAGTTATTCTTATGGTAACGTTATATGAAATTAATTTAAAAATACAAACATTTGTTTGAAGTATATTGAATTTGATGCAGATATAGTTTTGTGTCATTGTAAAAATTAGTTTTCTTCATTTAAAATTTTTAAAAGTTATTTCATTCAATAATTTTATGGTATTCTGTCAAGAAAATGGTTCCTTTTATTTAAGTATAGTCGTTTTATTAATACAAGTTTTATTTTGTATTTCGTTTAAATGAAGAATTCTTATAATAAATAATAAAATACTTGAAAATTAATAATAACTATATATTTCAATTAAGTATGAAATATGGCTGTTACAACTAATTTGGTGTTGCGTCAAATAAAATTTTATAAGTATATGACTATGTTTCAATTTAGTAGAGCATTTTTTTCCGTGTATGGCATTATGCCAAAATCACAAATATAATACTTACATTATATGTCAGTCGTGAATAAATATATTTTTCGTTTATTAATACAAGTAGAAAAAATAGTGTATGCACCTCTCATGTAATGGCCATTAATACACTCGCATGTGATATACGAAACGAGCCGTAGGCGAGTTTCGTATCCTAGAACATGCTCGTGTATTAAGGCCGCAACAAAGATGAGAATGCAGTGCTCTGATTGGTAGATTTTTCGAAACTTGTTTTAAGGTGTTTTAAAAAACGGCACATCAAAATTGGCTCAAATTTGGCATAAACATTATTTGATCGATTATCTACAATTCCTTATTTTGGTTTTTCTATATTCAGCCTTTTTTTTTTAAATTCCAAAATCATGTTCGCAACCACCAAAACAACTAAATGTGTTGGTGGTTGCATATGTGTATGTTTATCAAGCTTAGATCCGTGAAAAGCATATTTTATTGATAACCACGAAAAACTAAAAAAAGCTAATTGTAGAGATTATAGATAATATATCAAATAATGTTTATGCCAAAGGATTTAGGAAATTATTGCGGATTTTTTGAGATGACCTTAAAACGAATTTTGAAGGTGAAAACAGTTCAAGCAATTTCAAGTAGATGGCGCCACGGCAAAAAAAGCTACATTGGGAACATCATAAAGAGTGTTTTTTTTTAAAGATAAAAAATTAGTAACTATGTTGGCAACACAAGCATTTTTTACATAAAAATTTGAAAGCATTGACAATTTTACATTGTATTGCCAACATAATGTTATTTTGACTTTTATCTTAAAAAAAAAAAACAGGCTTTAATTGTATATTTGTCTTTTTTTTCACTAATGCCCGATTGCACCATCTCTCTTAACCGAGGCTTAGAAATAACTATTCCTTAAAGTGACATTTTCCCATGCAAAACTGTCAATTTAAGGGATAGTTATCGTTAAGCCTCAGTTAAGAGAGATGGTGCAATCGGGCATAAGTGTTTCACCGACAAACAGATTTTATTTTGAACGAAAAATAAAATATTGAACCCTATGTGTAGAGTGGCACAGTCGTCATTTTCAAAAACTAAATTTAAACATGGTAGCTTTTTTGCCGTGGCGCCATCTACTTGAAATTGCTTGAATTGTTTTCACCTTCAAAATTCGTTTTAAGGTCATCTCAAAAAATCCGAAATAATTTCTAAAATCCTTTGGCATAAACATTATTTGATATATTATCTACAATCTCTACAATTAGCTTTTTTTAGTTTTTCGTGGTTATCAAAAAAATATGCTTTTCACGGATACAAGCTTGATAAATATACAAATATGCAACCACCAACACATTTAATTATTTTGGTGGTTGCGAACATGATTTTTGATTTAAAAAAAAAAAATTTGAGCCAATTCTGATGTGCCGTTTTTTTAAAGACCTTAAAACAAGTTTGGAAAAATCAACCAATCACAGTGTAAACATGGCGGCCATTAACGCGGCCTTAATGGCTATCATTACATGATCATTGCATAATATACTATTTTAGAAGGAATGCGATACGTCATAGGATTTGGGACATCAGAAGTTAGAAAAATCTGAAATAGAAAATCAAGGGCCGTATTTAAAAAAAATGGAGTTGATGATGATGGCCCAAAGACGAAACGTCAGATTTTAAAGTTGGAAATGTCATCTTGTAGAGTAGAAAAAGTTGTTACGATGAAGTGACATTTATTTTGAAATATCTCCTCAAATAAGCTCAGAAAAAAATAAAATCGATTTTGCAAAATGTCGATTTTTTCCGGATATATCATATATCCGAGAGGGTTCGGAATTTTTCAAATGTCAAAGTACCAGTCTATTGAGTGGTTGATAGCGCTACCCAACATTGTAACTCCAACCGTTCTCCAGATCCTAATGCTATCCCATCCTTATCTTGGACAGTATAAGTACGCACTAAACTGTAGATAGTTCGATATCTATTTGATTTGCGAGATAGGAATTTTTTGAAGCCCACGTTCTTATAGTTTGAACTTACCCTAGGAGCAGGTTGTCCAAGAAAATGAACAACAAATTCGCATTTTTCGTTTTCCAAAGCAACAGTATCGGCGACTTCTTGAGTAAATTTTGGTGCTGTAACAGCTGAACGATGCAACGTCACAGTTATGGGTTCCGATACCTCGGAAGGATCAGAATACCCTACTGCGTTTTCGGCGCTAATTCTGAACTGATACCGCCACCTAAAAATATCAGTAAACTATTAAAACTATACCTAGGTACCCATTTATCCTACTAAGCAGAAAACCTTTTTTTATTATGAATGTATTTATTGTCCGCTGCCTTTTAATTTCAATTGTCGTTGCTAGGTCTCTTTGAATCATGATAAGTATGTCTATGTCAAAGGAGCATCCTATGCACTCTAAATGGTGAATGCCATTGAATTTTGAGGGTCTATAATACCCTAGTAGAATAATTACCCTGGTTCTAAGCCGCTGAGTGTTATTTCAGGAAACAGTACCGGTAGCGGTGTAGCTCGTACCCAATGTGGAGAACCCACTCTGCGGTGTTCCACAAGATACCCGGAAACAGGAGAACCTCCATCATTGATTGGCCGAGACCAACGGAGAGTTACCAAGTCGGGGGTTCCTTCAGTTTCGGGAAGGAGTTCGGGTTTGCCAGGAGGTGCAGGTCGATCTATAGAAAAATATTTGAACACCTACATGAAGATTTTTGATTAGGTATATTATGAAAGTTAGCAGATATGTAGTTGAATGTTGTTGGGGTACAAATAAACTAATTTAGAAATTAATATCACAAGCAGGGAAAACATAATTATTACTATTATTAGATAATATTAATTTAAAATGAATGACATTCCAAGAAGAATACTTAGATTTTGTTCAACATTCACTAGGAAGAAAAAAAAATAGCAACAATAAAGGGAAATTATTTTTACCTATATCAAAACTTGCTACTCCTTTACCAAAACATGCTCCTAAAGGAAAAAAATAAAATGTTTTTTGTTATTTCAGCTTTGATTGCCATCCACAATGGTATCAAAGTAGTATTTTGGATTAGAATTCAAAAATGCCTTGTATAAAAATGTACAGCTTCAATTTTTGGCTAAGCAAGAAAAAAATAGATGATGTTTTATAATAACAATGTATAGAAACAAAATTCTTAAATTAAAACCTCAAAATACTAATATAAACGTAACGCTAACACATATCTAAAAATACACACACTTAGATTTTCCCGAGGATTTTCCGGACCTGACATCATTATTTGCCTTTTAACATTTATAAAAATAACTTTTTTAAGCTTTCAAGCTCTCCTTAACGTTTAAAGGTAACTTTTCAAAGATATTTGGACTTACCTGCAGCTTTCCAATGTACCTGTTTTTTATTTCTCACTCGCGGATATGGTTTTACGTTCGCGTTACCCATGTCGCACCATCGCAGCGGCCGATGACAGGAAAAAACCTAACCAACAGTTTTGGTGCAGTTTCCGAAGGATATTTTTAGAGATGAATAGATTTACAAATAATCGTGGCGGGAGATATAAACGAATAATGATTATGTACTGGTAAATTCACATTCATTTAAAATTTGATTAGCAAAGTTACGCATTTATATGTACATAGAGCTGTTAGGTAAATCAGTAACATTTTTCAAGAATTGGGCTTACGCTTGCCAGGACACCCTGGATACAGATAGACTTTGGAGGGCCCGAGGAGGGCTCTGATAGGCCTAAAGTCCGTTCATAAAGTCTATGGACTTTTTCGAGTGCGTGATCTGAGATTTTGGACACTGATTGGCCAAAATTAGGGGGTGAACTTGGGCAACCAGCACTCAATTTGAACGATTAACCCAAGGCCCCAAAATCTAGCCAATCAGCGTCCAAAATCTCAGATCACGCACGCGAAAAAGTCTATAGACTTTATGAACGTACCCACTACCTACTTTTCACGTATTTGGTTCAATATTTTCTACGGAGGCACCAATAAATAATCTTAAGGAAAGGTCGTTTTTCGAAACTTCCTCATTCAATCATAATTTTAAATTTCCGTCACCATAGCTTCTCTAGAACCCTGATTTAAAAAAGCTAATTTGAAATTAAATGTATTTTTTTTTACTTGAACAGAACTTGTTTAATGTTGATGACTTTTGATAGGAAGATATACCTTAAATACCTTCCTCCTAAGATTTATAGGGATTATCGTATTTCTCAGAACTTTTCTTGGCTTTCCAGTCGCCGCCCACGTCAATTGGATTCACCTTCCATTCAAAACCCGACATTTTTAGAGGACATGTTTTTGTTGTTTTCAAGTTCATAGGAAGTCCTAATTGGTCTGATCTCACTTTCAATTCTTCTCTGCTAGTAGGATGGTTTATTTTGTTCTCATTAAGTCTCAACTCATCGTTCTTTTCCTTTTTGGGATAGCTACAGTGACTATCTGTTTATTCCGTTGTTTGTGTTGCAGGGGAGAGCTATTCGGTGTTTGAGATAAGAGGTAGAGATTCTTGTAGGCCATTTTTTAATAGGATTAGGTATAATAACTCTTTCATGTCTGCTTATTGCGGAGAGTATATGCCTGGTCTTTGAGTATAAAGTATAAAGATATCTGTTACGGAAGGTTAGTGTGATACTTGGGTAGACTCACAGCATCCCTATGCCGATTCCGAGATCGGGCGGATAGAAAAGTCATTTATTTTTAATGCCCAGGGAATTTTCATTCATCTTCCAGTTGGTATGAAAAGTATTGAAAATTTTCCGAAATTTTGAAGGGAGACAAGAGAACGCTTGTTATGCAGTTACTGAGTATTTTGATGATCGGTATTGACATAATTGGTTGGGTTAGTATTGTCATATTGCATCTAGATACTCCCCGGCGCAGACTATGCCGCCATAGATTTTGACCTCTGGGGAATTTGGGTGCCTGACCTTGACGTGGTGATGTTGCTTAAAGTCGCTACAGATAACCAACGAGGGGTACACCCAAGTCAAGGTGGGAGGCATTTTGACAATGGCTGCATGACATTGGGGAAGCATAATGTCACGGATGATCCCTTTGGGGCACTAATTACTCCTTACTCCTATACGCGGAGCTCTATAGGAGTGGATCACTCATTTCCCTAGCTACTCGTGGGAAACTTATGGGTAGGAATAAAAATAAAATCAGGCAGGAATACACTGCTGAAATTTCACGGGTTAGCACCGCTAGTAGAAAAAGGGAAGACGCCTCAGTCAAAGTCGAGGTCAAAGTGGAAAGGGAAGGCGGCAGTACTTCGGGTAAACCTTGAATTCCGGCCGAAGGCCACCCTGCGCTTGGAGAACCAGGAGGCCTGGTCGACCCGCGAAGGAGGGGCCTAAGTGGGGCAGAAGTACCTCGAGTACCTGGCACAGGGCATCGCACCTAAGGCAGCCAGGGAAAGGACAGACAAAGAGAAAAAATAAAAAATGAAGCAACAAATGCTGACTCCTGCATCTTCATCTCCGTCCAAAGTGGAGTTCCGCAAAAGAAAGCAAGGGGGGAGGTGAGACCTCATCACACCTCCTCAGGGACCAAGCAACAAGAGGAGAAAAGTGTACTAATCCAAACCCACCGCAAATGCAGCAGAGACTAGCACCAGCTACGCGACTGTAGTAAAAAGCGTCCGAATGGGAATTGTACCAGCGGAATACCCCGAAGTCAAGCTAACCACGGCACGGAACAGTTGTACCTAGAGAGTGCTCTGGTAGACGAAATGTTCACCAGTACAGTGATGAACCTGAAGCGCGCAGAAATCTATTCCAGGTCAGGACTGATGATGGTAGACTGCGAAAATGGACAGACAGGTGAATGGTTGAAGGTAACGGTACCCTGGCTGAAAGAAAGAAAAGGGCCGAAGTTATAACTGTGTGCACGGGAGAAAACATCCCAAAATACACATCATAACCGTCTTTCTTCCCAGGAGCAAAGGCAAGAAACTGAGAAACTCCTCAAGCTTCTAAAGTCCCAGAACGCCGGACTCAAGATAGAGGCGTGGAACGTGATTACCTCAAAGGAGCAATCACATGGACAGCTGCTCACCTTGGGTATAGACACCAAGTAGGGCGAAGTAATCGTGGTGCAGAACCACTCCGTGCACTACATATTTGGGCACCTCACGGTACATGGCTTAAAAAAAGGCGAGAAAAGAACTAAGCCAGAAGAAAAGATGGAAATAGATCCACCAGCTTCCCAGGAAGAGTCAACCTCAACCTTCAGCATCACTAGTTCCTCTGAAAGGAACGAGGCACTTAAACCGGAGAAGTGAGTCCAATTCAGGTAACACCAGGGCTGAGGGCTCAGAGAACGAACTTTTCACAGAGGAAAAGAACGAGTTACTGAAGGACGAGACAAACATCGCCAAAGGCGAGGGCAACGCCACCTTGCTTCAGTTCTAGGTAACTAATGGACAAGACAGCCACCAGAGTAGCCCTGGTCAACCTTCATCATGCCAGAGGATCCTCTGCTGCGATTGCGAGTTTGGTTGGGCAAGGTGTGGCCTATCATTTCAGTGGCCGAGCCTGCTTTGGCTAAGTCATCAGCCTTTTCATTTCCTGGGTGGCCCTCCTGGCTTGGTACCCAGGCTATGGTAAGTTTGTTGGACAGGCCCACCTCCTCTAGCGCACGTACACAGTCCCCAACCAGCTTGGAGCTGATCTTTCGGGAGCTGATTGCCTTTAGAGCCGCCTTGCTGTCCGAGTAAATAACGATGTTTTTACTCCCAACTTTCCTTCAATTTATCAGTAGGTATGGCACAGTGCAATCGCTGCAATAATGCAGCGATTGCCGCCTGAAACACCGTGGCGTACTGTCCGAGACTTGTGGATATTTCCACCCTAGGTTTGTCCCCGTAGATGCCGGCTCCGGCTCCGACCCTCTTTCTGGTCTTGTACCAGATGTGGTCTGCTTTAATTGGCGGACCTTTCTCCCAGTTTTTCCTCTCTGGTATGGCAACCCGGAAGTGCCTATTGAAGATGAAAATAGGTTTTGTTTTGTCTGAGGGCATCTCGAACAATGGGTTGACTTCCGGATCCTCCTCTATTTTCCAGCTCATGGGCCTTTGGTGTTTTATAATTGGACCCTGGCCTTGCTTCAGTCTGAAAAGTACCGCCTTTACTTTACCCGGTATGTAGATATGTAGTGGTGGCAGGTTTAGCAGCACCTCCAAGGCTGCAGCTGGGGCTGTTTCCATGGCACCCTTGATGCATACGCAGGCTAGCCTTTGCACACTTTCAAGCTGTCCGATTGCTACGCTCTGTGTGACCTTTGTACCCCAGGCAACCGAACCGTAGGTTATGATTGGTCTTATCACCATTTTGTATAACCATAAATTCATTCTTGGATTAAGTCCTCAGCTTTTTCCACAAAGCCTTAATTCTGTATCTCCCCAGGGAAATTTTGGCCTTCTAGACAACTTTATTGAGGTGTGGACCGCGGGTCATCTTTTGGTCAAAAATAACTCTTAGATATTTGATCTCTTTTGAGAAGGGGATTTCCGCTCCATTGAGCCTAGGACATCGAAGTCCTCTTAGTACTCTTTTCTTTGTGAATGGGACAATTACGGCTTTTTGTGGATTAACCAACAAGCCTTCATCTCTACACCAGTTATCTACTATGTTCAGTGCTTTCTGAGTTCTTTCTGAGACATGTTCTAGATGCCTACCTCTGACTACCAGGACTATATCATCCGCGTAGCGTAGGTATATAGGTGGCAGGTAAAAGGACTGACCACCAAAAACTCAAAGGTAATATGAGACAATAGGCATGATACGCCCAGAGCCTGCATAATTAAGATACATATTGTTATGTATGTTGTTTAGGAAGTATGAGGCATCAAACAAACATAGAAGGTTCATAACTTTAATAACAGATTATAAAATACATCTTAACACAAGGGGCTATGATTGACAACTTACAATTTTATGACGACCCAACTGACACCACAGGTATTACTTGTCAGTTAACAAAGCTGTGTATAAAGGTTGGTTTCCACCTACAATAATTACAAAACTCACACGTATATCACACGCCCCTTATTATAAAAATGATATAAATAAATGAAAAATAAAAAATTAAATTAAGTCTAACTTAACAAAATCTACATACAAATAAATAAACAGAACTACCATTAAAAATAGCATCTCTATATATCTAGCCTATGTGGAGGTTTAATCAAACGACCACTTTTGGTTGTAACAAATAAAGAATTATCCGGAATTACCGTTTCAGACCTTATGGTTCCTTCGCTATCTTCAAGTGTAGTTTCATTATAAACTGAATTACGTTGACTGACATTTTCTCCATCCTCCCTTTCAGGAGATTCTGATAGAGACATAAAAGAAGAATGAATGTGTCTAGGAGGAGAGGTTATTTGTCTAGTATTATGATCCACTACACAAGGTCTCAGACTGTGGCGATTTCGTCGATAATCAGTATTATTTATTCGAACAATGTAATCATTATTAGGCGAACTTTTTACAACAACACCAGGTTTCCATTCGCGCATTTTTTGTCGAAGTAAAACTGGCTGTCCAGGTATTAAATTAGGCAGCTTTTTTGCAGATATGTCGTGATAACTTTTTTGCTTTTCTTGGCATTCAATAAGTTTTTTATATGTTTCTTTAACACCGGGAAAAGTTGGTTTTAATACTGACTTAGGCACCGGGAGTATGGTTCTAAGCCTTCTACCCATTAAGATTACACTAGGGGCAGGAAAATTTGATTTAGGTGTAGTATTGTAATTCAATAACGACAGAAAAGGGTCTTCATTGTTTTGTAGGGATTTTATGAACAAACCTTTAATGGTTTGGATTGTACGCTCAATCATGCCATTACTCTTGGGATACATGGGACTGGATGTATGCAAGTCGATATTGTATTTTTTTGCAAATAAGTGAAAGTCCTGAGAATTGAATGGTGGACCATTGTCCGAAAAAATTTCCTGAACTATTCCATAAAGTGAAAATATGTTTTTAGGACAAGTTATGATACTTTGTGCTGTTTTAGATGTTAATTTATTAACAACAACAAACTTACTAAAGTAGTCCACTATTACTACAAAATCTTGATTTTTAATAGCCATAAAGTCTATTCCAATTTTTTGCCATGGTAGATCAGGTGGTTTGTGAGGTGTTAATGGCTCCTTCTGGTTACTTTTTAAATACATTTGACAAGTAAGACAAGAAAGAACAGTTTTTTCTATATCAGTCATTAGTCCAGGGTAAAAAATTGCTTCCCCAGCTCTCTTTTCACATGAAACAACTCCTTGATGAGATTGATGAATCAGGTTAAGAAATTCTGCTTTGAGGCTTTCTGGTATTATTAGTCTTTTTTTAAAAAACAAGAAATTTTTGTGTAAATAGATATCATCTTTAAAATTCCAAAACGACTTAACTGTTGAAGGAACACTGCTTTTGTGGTTTGGCCACCCATTTAGTGTAATTTTTTTTTATCTGCTGCAGAATTGGATCTTCGTCTATTGCTTGTTGTAATCTAATCTGATTTTCCTCAGAAGTTGAAATTACTGAAAAGGCATACAGATCGTCATCTAAATATTTGGTTGAAATATTATCAGATTGAGGATCTCTGCTAAGTGTATCAGGGATAGATAATTTTTTACCTGGCACATACACTAGATTAAACTGATATCTGAGTAATCTAATGGATAGTCTTTGAATTCTTGGAGACATATCATCTAGTGGCTTTTTCAGCAGACCCAGAAGAGGCTTGTGATCTGTATGTAAATCAAAACATTGGCCATATAGATAATAGTGAAACCGTTCACATCCAAACACCAATGCTAGTAGTTCCTTTTCAATATGGTTATATTTTTGCTGCGTGGTGGTCAAGGAAACAGATGCAAACTCAATAGGTTTGCTTTCTTGGCAAATAACAGCACCCAAACCGAAAGGACTAGCATCCACTGCAACGGTGACTTTTTTTATCAGGATTAAAAAATGAAAGTTCTGTAGTTGAAGATACCAAATTCTTTAGACGGTTGAAGCAAGCTTCCTCGTTAGTTGTCCAAACCCATTCTACTTTTTCACTGAGTAATTTTCTCAATATTCTGGTTTCCTGGGACATATATTTGGAATAAATTTGGAAACATAAACTATCATTCCAAGAAACCGTTGCAAATCTTTTTTGTTCGAAGGCGATGACATACCTATAATTGCCTTGGTTTTAGCTAAATCTGGAGATACACCAGTCGAACTGATAAAATGACCCAAATATTTTAATTCAGTTTGACAAAACTTGGACTTTTCCAAGTTAAGAGTAAGGCCACTGGTTTTTATTTTGGATAAAACAACTTCAAGATTTCTGTTATGCTTCAAGTTTATCTTTCCCGAACACTAAAATGTCATCGAAATAAGAAATGACCCCATGAACTCCCTCTAAAGTTTGCTTTATGAACCGCTCAAAGACTTCAGGAGCTGATTTTAACCCATAAGGAAGGCGTAAATATCTGTACCTACCAAAAGGAGTTATAATTGTACAAAGAAGGGAACTTTCATAGTCTAACGGGATCTGCAAAAAAGCTGAAGAGGCATCTAAAGGCCGAAACTCACTAGCAACACGCCACGTCACGCTTCGCCACACCACGCCATGTGACGAAAATGTATGCGTATATTCTTCCATTTATTTATATGTGCTGCGTACACACTTGCCATACGCGATACCACGCCATGGCACGCCACGCCATCCGTCCATTTGCACACAAACTGTCCCACGTGAACCTGTGTCACATGGCGTGGGGTGGCGTGGCGTGTTGCTAGTGGGTTTCGGCCTTAATAGTGTGAAATAATTTGCTCCTGATAACTGAGAGAACAAGAAATCTGGTGTCGGTATTTGAAAAAATTCAGGCTTAACAAATTTATTTAGATTTCTTGGGTCCATACACAGACGAATGGAACCATTAGGTTTAGGAACCACCACAATCGGGTTGACCCAATCTGAAGGCTCATCCACAGGTACTAAGATGTTATCTTTAACAAGCTTGTCTAGCTCTTGCTTTACTTTAACTCTTAAAGCAATAGGAACTTTCCTACAAGCACTGATACAAGGTATTGCGTTATCCTCTAAAATTATTTTGTGTTTTTTGTTTATTATACCTATACCGTGAAAAACATTTTTGAATTTGTCAAGAATTCTTTGTACATTACTGTCTAAATTTTTCAAGTTTTTAAAGTTACATGAGTTAACAGGGTTTGAAATGTCATTTGATACCGAGTCAGTTTTTTGAGTAGTTGTAACTTGAGACTTAATTATATTGAGTGCTTGAATACCAGGTAGTCCTAAAATTGATTTCGGTTCCGCATTATTTAAAACATAAAAAGACAAAATTTTAGTGGAATTCTTAAAAATACAATGCAAATCAATTTGACCAATTACAGTTATTTTATAACCAGAATAAGAAGACAATTTTGATGAAACTGTAGAAAGTTGATCCCACCCAATTTTCAATAAATTGAAGTCTTTCTGATTTAAAATATTAACTGAACTACCTGTAACACGCCACGTCACACTGTATCAATTTTCAAGTTTAAAACCAAATTGTTAATATGAATTTTTTCAAACCATTCTATCGAGTTAACAGAGTCTTCTAAGATAGTCCATATAACCGGAGAATCATCTTCATCCCCATTAATTTTTACGCCGCAAGACGAGCCACAAGCATTTTCGGCAACATAATGGTCACATTCACTATCATCGACTACATGTTCCTCGATATTCTCGCAAGTGCAGATATCTTGTTCAATAACATAAACCGGCTGTTTACAAAACTTACGATAATGTCCAGGTTGGCCACAACCAGAAGAGATTCTTCTGAAAGCTGGACATCTATTTTTAGGATGACTTAAACCACACTTACCACATTTAAATGTTACATTAACTGGCTCGAAGTTTGAATTGTCGTCTCTGTTAAATCGAGAGGCACTACAATATCCACAACATTTTTGAGTACCAATCTTCAACTTGGAAAATTGCCTTGATAAACATTTTTCATAATCTGGAGATTGACGATTCTTCGGAAAATGTTTTTTAATAACCCTCACATCAGGTGAGTCCAAACTAGTGTTTTTAGCAATTTCACGCTGTGTGTTTACACTGCTTTCCATGGATCTGGCAATATTAATTGCTTCTTGTAACCCCAAGTTTGAAAACTGTAGTAATTTTTCCTGGATTGTGGAGTCACTTAACCCTAGAACGATCCTGTCTCGAATGAGGACATCTTTCTCTGCAAATTCACACGTAGACGCCAGTTGCTTTAATGGAGTAACAAACTGATCTATAGTTTCGCTTGGTAACTGATCACGTTTGAAAAATTTGAAATGTTCAAAAACTAAATTTTTAAGTGGATTGCAGTATGCACTAAATTTCTTTAGCACACACTTCGAATTTGTTTTAGACTCATTTTGTTCAAACTCAAAGTATTGTAGATTTGGATTCCCTCATCACCTAAGGAGTGTAACAAGAGTGCTGTTTTATGTTCTTCAGGCTTATTGGCTTTGCCACTGACCAGCAGAAATATTTCGAACTTCTGCTGCCATAACCGCCATCTATCCGCAACATTGCCTCCAATAAAGCTAAAGTTGTCCAATGATTTGCATTCAGTCATAACTATTTCTAGAGATTAATTCAGTCGCATAAATTACAGACAGACACAAAAGTCCAGCCTAAATACAGACACAGAAGTCTAACTGTTGTACCGCGGATTTTTCAACCAGGAATTTCCGCTACAGAGCCCCTTTACTTTATTAATAATCTTACCAGTTCAAGAAACTATTGCCGGTTACATATCGTTCTGAAACTGCACTTTCACGCGCTGCCACCATGTTATGTATGTTGTTTAGGAAGTATGAGGCATCAAACAAACATAGAAGGTTCATAACTTTAATAACAGATTATAAAATACATCTTAACGCAAGGGGCTATGATTGACAACTTACAATTTAATGACGACTCAACTGACACCACAGGTATTACTTGTCAGTTGACAAAGCTGTGTATAAAGGTTGGTTTCCACCTACAATAATTACAAAACTCACACGCATATCACACATATTAATTATACATAAAATCTGTTTTTTTTTTAAAGATAAAAGTCAAAATGACATTCTGTTGGCAATACAATGTAAAATTGTCAAACTTTCAAATTTTTTTATGTAGAAAAGGCTTGTGTTGCCAACATAGTTACTAAATTTTTGACTTGGGGAATTATCTTAAAAAAAAAAACAAACTTTACTTGTGTTTCAGAACATATGACCAGGGACCTAGTGTCACCTAGTACCAATCATGGTGAATTTCCACCACTTGGGCAGTTCAATGGACCATTGTGACTGATAGCACTGATAACAGCCGCATACTTCGCTGGGGATGAATCACGCATACCACTGGCGGAACTACAGGATCTAACGCACGACTGTAGGAGGAATGATTTGGCACTCCTAGTGGGATTCGACGCTAATGCACACTACACCTTCTGGGGGAGTTCAAACACCAACACCAGGGGTGAGTACCTTTTTGAATTCTTACTTGAAATAAACTTTGACATTTACCATAAATGGAATACATCCACATTTATAACAAGTGCAAGGGAGGAAGTAGTACCATTTGCTGGTTCTGAAATAACGAACTAGGTGAAAAACTGGCGGGTCTCGGCTGAACCCTCTCTGTCTGATAACAGAATTATAGAGTTAAGCTTAGAAGTAGGTACCTCTAAAGCAAGACTCAATAAAAACCCTATGAGAGCAAATTGGGAATTATACAAAGCCAATATGGAAGAAAATCTCAAAATAATCAACTCGGGAAGAATAGGTCATACCCTAGAACTAGAGCGTGTCAACCAGGCAGTAATAGAGGCATATGACTCTAGCTGCCCCACGAATTCGAAAAGCTGATCGAATGGGTGGAATGCAAACCTGGCACACCTCCGGACCCAAGTTCGGTGTTCATGTAACACAGCAAGAGTGGCAAGGCTACACAGAGGCTCACACAAAGTATATAACAAAGAAATAAGGAAAATAAAAAGTGAGGCAAGACAGAAGTGAAGCAAGAGCGAACCCCAGACGGCCCACTATAGGGAGGACTGGGAAATAGCAAAAACGGTAGGTACTCACTGAAAAGCGGACTAATGTTCTGTGCATGAAGGTGGTAGATCCAAAAGTGAGCTCAACCATAGCTTCTCCTTGAACTGGTGCAGATTCGCCCGTGACTGCTCGTAGTGACAGGTTTCTAGTGAGCGGTTGGATTGCCCGAGACTTGACTAATGTTCTTCTAATTATGGAAACTTCAGCACCGTATCAAAAGTGATGGTTTCCAATTCTCCATTAATTTTGTCATTACTAACCAGCATTCGCCCCTCCATACTGGTTAGTTCTCGTTTCCCTGTCTGTTATTAGGGCTGGCGTCTCTTGATCTCGAAAAGCGTTGGGAACGATCCCTTGATGGAGAGGACATTCTTACTCTACAATCTCGTTGACTCCCTAATTCTAAAACTAAAACTTATTTTCGTCCTTTACTGTTATAAAAAAAAATAGAGGATAGGTATAATCGGTGAACTCTTGCTAACCTAATACGCATGAATATCGTTTTAGCCAATGAGAGGCCGTTCTCAGTCACGTGATTTTTTGTTTAATTCTGCTATTTTTATTTATTAATTTATTCAATAATCTGACTAAAATCTTGCAAAATATTGTTCATTCTCGTTTGCATCCATGTATCTGCGTCAAAAAATATCATATTTGCCATATTTCCGGCACGTAAAACTGGCCCATTGGATTCGGGCTGTTCTTGGAAGCCTTGACAGAAGCCGACATTCAGAAGGGGATAAAAAACAGACTGAGAAATAAGAATATACCTAATAAAAACAATCACTGGCCATTATCTAGAAACGAAAGTTGGAGTAGGACTAGGAGAGAGCAGATCAGGTGCGCAATGGTACTCACAACAGTAGTGTACGATCCAACGAAAGTGCTTTTTACCTTATATACCTGTTAATTGAAGAGGTACAAAAAAATGTTAAATATAAAAGTTGTTGGGATTTTAATGAGGAATTAGGACCATTTTTAAAAAAAAAATTAATTTTAATGGAACAATCCATTTTTGAATATATTTTTGGATTCTACATTAAATTTTAGCCCTAATATATGTTACATGTCCTATAATTAAATTCAGCAATTTTGGAGATATCCCTAATCAATGATTTTTCAATATAAATTACGAAAAAAATTATATTTCATCGTTGGCAGCTGGTAAGAGTGGTAAATTCCCGTCTAGTCTTGCTTATTACTATTGCTTATAATCATTATAGTGGAAGTGTGTCCAATATTAGATGAAATATGCAACATTTTGCTTAAATCCAGCTTCACCTGATTCACCTTTTACGTAATTCACCTGGGTAAAAGGTGAACCAGGTGAAGCTGGATTAAAGCAAAATTTAGCGTATTAGATCTAATATTGGACACATTTTCGATATAATAATTCAAAACAATAGTGATAAGCAAGACTAGACGGGAATCTACTACTCTTACCAGCTTCCAACGATGAAATATAATTTTTTTCGTAATTTATTTTGAAAATCATTAATTAGTGATATCTCCAAAATTGCTACATTTAACTATAGGACATGTAACATATATCAGGGCTCAAACTTAATGTAGAATCCAAAAAAATATTCTAAAATGGGTCATTCCATTTAAATTAGGCAAGTAATGTTAAATTTCTTGCTATATTTTCTGAACCCGCCTTTCCATTTTTTTTTTTAAGAAATGCTCTTAATTCCTCATAAAAATCCCAACAACTTTTATATTTAACATTTTTTTGTACTTACCTCTTCAATCAACCTTTTCACTTTCGTTGGATAACCCGACCCAAATAACAGAACTCGCGTCTTGCCTCATGCCTCATGCTAAATGTTGATTTAAAATTTCAAATATTGGCTGACCTATACAGATCAATGATCAATTCCACTAAAAAGGTTTATACTTACCTATGGGAGTACCTAATTAATTTATGCTGGTTAAAATAGGGGATGATCTATCACCCTGTGTGGTTTCATTGCACCCCATGACATCATAATTATTCCCATCATAACCTAATCATCCTGAGAAAAAACAACAAATCCAGCCAAATAGAACATTCGGAAAAAAATCGGCTTAAAACCGAAATAAAGAGCCCCGCACACGCTCTCGAACAAATCCGCCTAAAAACCCACGAATAAATAATTTAAAGCCGGGTTGAACAAAAATATGGCTTATCTTCACGAACAATTGAACAAAGAGTCGTTTTCGGTTGCCCCTGGGTTAGAAAACGCTATGTATATATTTGTATTAACAGAGCTGGTCTAAAGAGCAGGAGTTAGTTGCACCAATATATTGATTGCATTAAAACCCCGAATAATCACTGGTGCAGTTTGACCAAAATTGGCACAAAAGGCTTTTGGGGTCCACCGAAACTATGTTTGACACATGTAAGTGGGGCCTCTCGTGTCTCGCACACGACATACTCACGTGCAGCATCCAGAATTGGCAATGGTTGGGTCGCGTGGCCTTATGGAAAGTGACACACCCACCCAGAAGACCCGATTTTAAGTACTGGTTGGCAATTTGTCTTGTGTTTGAGGATGTGTGAATTGTTTGTTTGGTGTTTTTGGAGTGGAACTAATTTAATGAGGACGGTGTTGGCTGGTGCTTTTTTATGGTTGATTTTGTGGTTGGTTTTCGTATTGTTCAATGTTGTTTGGTAATGAATTATCCAAAACGACATACGGCGAAGAGTCACTTGAGAAGTTTTCTTCTCTCTTTGATGACTTCAAGATCTCAAATTGCATGAGATCCTATCAAAACTTCTATTGCGAAATTTTCAGCTTCTTTATGGCAAAATATTGGATTTCTGTTTGAATTTCGACTCAAATATGAAATTCTCTGCTTTATCATTGCTCTGATATGGTAAGGTTTGTAACGTATGATAGAATTTAAATGGGTTAATATTTTATGATAGCTACCTATTCTGTATTACTCCATTCAAAACATGAAGCTAGAATTCTCTACTATAAACATATTTTTTGAGGGCTCGTTGGGATCTATAACTTTTGTGGAAATTTTATCCTGATAGGATAGGATAGGACTTATCTTTACCGTTCTCCATTAGATATCATCCTTTTAGTCAATTTTTGATGAAAATTTCAATGCAAAAATATTGAGTTTTGTTGATATGAATAATCGGACAACGATAACCAATCGAGATGTTTATTTTTTTCCTTTGAAGAAAATCTGTATAACAACATAAAATGTTATACAGACTTGCGGAACCATAGAAAAGTATCCTTTGAGGAGCCCTAGACATTACATACACTACATTCCGATTGAAGATTACATAGTGATCCCATATCTATCAAATCCCGTGGGAATTCCTCTTGAAACCACAAATGATAAATTATCAAAAGTCGTTCCACACACGCTCATTTAGACGGCTATTAACAAATCACCACAATAATTCATCAACCAAAAGTATCCTTCAACGCGAAACTAATGTCATATACAAATTCCCTTAGAATGTTCTCGTTGTTATTGGCTTTGAGGATTCCACAAAACCATTCTAAGGTAGTGTATGTGGACGATATACTTTGCCTAAAGAAGCGTGAAATTTGCCTTTTGTGATAACGACCCCGACAATTGAATAATCGATGGAGAGCAGATATACGCCCCAGGATCTGGAATTTATAGAGGGCGATTCTATGAGGGGACGAATGCAAGTACGTATGCAGTTTTTGAGCTTTTCTTTGGTTTTAATTTAATTTATAGATTGTTTTTGTACCCTAATTTCTATGGAATATTTAACTCTTTGTCTGTTGTCCTCAAAACGACGATACTTTTTCAGAAGAATCAGTTTTTATTTTAGATTTTTTTTGGCTATTCCTCCAGTTTGTTTTTCAAATTATTTCTCCTTGTCTTTCATATTTTAGAGCTCATATTTAAATTAACTTGATTTTTTTCAACAAATATTGTTGATCGGAGGTTTAAGTTTGGTATTCTTCAAACTCTTCAAACTTTCTCTTTATTGTCCTAAAGCAAATTCTAGTAACTGAGATCTAGAATGTGCTTATATTTAAAATTGGTAATGAAAAATTTCAATCTATAGAGATTCCAGAGAGAAAAATACACTAAAACAGGAGAACTAACAGAAATGCTGATGTTTAAGTCTAAAGCTCTCTATAAATTTCTAGAGCAAATTCTATAAACCAAGGTTTGCAGTTTGCCGGTGTGTAGGGTGTAGGAATTTTCTAAAATTCTCACGGCTCACAGTGAGCAGTGAGAGATTGAAATGTCCACTAAATTGGACATTTTAGACCTCAGAGTTACAAGAGATGGAGAAATTACTATTATTTTAACCTGAATTGCTGAAATTGGTTCTGAAAAGTAAACAGATCCTAAAGAAACAGACAAGAAGCACAGAATTGGCTTAACTCTACTACTCATGGACATTTAATGCCAAAGTTTTTCAAAAACCAAAATTTATGTTACTTATGGAGTCTCAAAATGAAGTTGTCTTTTCCGTCTTTTGCTCTTTATGAAATCCTTTCGAACGAAGAAATCGGATTTTACACAGTTGAAACTTCAATTCTATCAGCTTTTGCTTTGTTTTATTTAGAAAAAAAAATTACTTTTGAAAAATAATCCGTCAGCTTCACCTAAATCCTAAATTGTATGAGATATGAGATTCATCTACTTATTTATTTGACACTTTCATATTCGATATAATTTAGAAACTACCAACCTAAGTATCAGTTTACATTCAAAATAAAATATAATTAGTTACATCGATTTAACTTTAGGACATCCCTTGTAAAATTGTAAAATTATCTGGACGTTTCTCAGTCCTTCCCATTAATTTCTCCTAATTATTAAGCCACGCTCCGGAACTGTCGGATGCAGGACAATATGTTTCTGGCGGTTAAAAGGAAAAATATTATCGCCCCACTTGAACTAAAACTAACAACCAGTCGAACCCCGGATGCGCGCACCCCTCATGGGAAAAAACGCGGCGTTCCATTGAAATTCATTGTTTGACAACAATTTTAAGTGTGGAAGATTACTGTCATTTTCTGGTGTGTGGCGTGTGGCACCGTTTCATCCCATACGTGACAAATTAATAGGCTCAGGATAAGGAGATTTTTTTTTGAAGCGAAAATCACAATTTTGATTTGATCGATTTATCCATTTATCCCTAAAGACTTTAGTGCCACCGAAAAAATAGTGCGAAGTAAAAATATCGTATTTGTACTTAGCTAAGAATTTCGGATTGATTTACAAATTATGTCATTTGAAAAATTGGGTAAATGGTTATAGGATAGTCGTGTAAATACAAATGTTGGCTTTTTTTTCTAGTAATTTCCCAGAGAACTGCAAAACTATGGCTACAGCTTGTCCGTCATATAGGATGATGTATTAACACTTTTTCTTAAAGTCCTATCCGTTATCGATTATTTGCGATTACCCTGGCAAAATGTTCTGTGTTGACAGCACAAGATGAAGGACGACGCCTGAAGGGGGAGAGGAAGCGAATGCAACGAAAATTCATAGCGACAGAATTTAAGAACTTAGCAAACTGACTAAAACGATCGAGAAATACTAAATAGCCTATTGACCAGACAAAGACAACAAATAATGTGGAGGAGTTGTGTTTGTTCACGTGCAGGGCGGTCGCATTTTTTCGGTTCTTTATCTTTCATGTTGCGGACTATGTATGTATTATGTATGTATGTGTTGGAGGTGTCGGTTGCACTCACTGATTTAAAAAATAAATGGATAAACAATCGTACGGCTCGATTGGCTGAACTGTGTGAATTGTAATTCCTTCGTTTTCATTGGCCAGATTTTGTGCACGCACAGTACATGTATCTACTGCGCACGCTCACAGCTGTCCCAGTCAGTTGTTTTTGTTTACATTATGACCTCGTAAATTAGCAGCATCAGAAGCGTTCTTTGTTTATCCATTTATTTTTGAGATCAGTGGTTGGACTGCGACCAAAGCTGACCTATTCTACCCCTCCTTTTGCTGCTAAGTTCGGGTTTTCTGCTCAAAGTAGTCCCTCTAGTCCTAGGTCTTTTAGGAATTTTAGGATATTAAGCGGTTCCAGGGCTGGACTGTCTACCAACTGTATAAGGGGACTTCCCAGGTTCTTCATCCTTGAGCGACTAACGGCATCGCAGTTCAGTAGAAGATGAGGTGTCTCTTCTCCGTCTTCACAGAAACTGCAGGTGCCACCTTCTTCCAACCCCAATTTCTGTAGTTGTTTCTTAAGTCTGCAATGTCCCAAGAGAAACCCAGTTAAAGTCTTGAGACTTTTCTTGCTAATGTAACATCCGCGCCAAGTATAGTCTATCGATAGTCAAATGAGACAGTAAAAAAAATAATATTCCTTTGGCCGTCGGCATTTTCTTTATGAAGCACGGGCGGAGTAAAAGAAATTTATTAAAACAGTTTTATATAAAATAAAACATGAGGCACCATACAACTCAAATAGGAATCAAATTTATAAAAACTATCTACTGCACTGTCTTTGCAGACGAAACTGATTAGCAAGGGGCGGCCGCTTCAAAGAAATATGCCGCCAAAAACGCCGCTAAAAAATCTAACCAATAAGATATTCCTGGAGTCAACGTTGACTGTATAAAACAACCAATAAGATGCATTGTTCGCACGTGGATTTGCATCCAATGTATACGGGCACGCTCAATATATTTTTCCTAATAATAGTTTTTGTTGTTAACTACCTGATGTGAAGCTCGTAGGAAAAATTTTGTTCCTAAAACGTGCGCAAAGTATCTTTTCCGCACGCAAACACTTATCCGAACTCCGTTTCGCGTCGTTCGTATAACTGTGTTTGCGCGCGGAAAAGTAACAGTTTGCGCACTTGTTAAGAAAATAACTATTTTCTACTTGTGCGCAAAGTTATTACTTTCCACACTCATTTGCGCACGGAAACTCTTTGCGCACTCATTTTTGTTACGTATAGTTACCGCATTTATACTCGATTCTTCAATGTTTTGTGGGTTTCTGGATAACTTATATTCAGAAAGAAGGGCCTGATGTTATTTTTGTTCCAAGAAAGGCATTCAGGTAATGGTTAGCTTCTTTAATTTGACACTTTCCGAATGAGGAGCGAGGGGACGAAAAATCCAGCAAAAACAGATGTGAGGTCAGGTGACCATTGGCATGGAGAGCCACCAGCTCACATTCCTTTGGAGTATCAGATTATGAAAGTTAGACTTAACGACTTGTTCAAATATTAAGTAAAACTCGCTAGCACAACCAATGTTGCAAATAAAGTCAAGCTGATTACTGAAGAAAAATTGAAAACACAACACATTGAACTAGGAGAGAAAATTACCAATTTTGAGCATCTGGAAACATTTAATAAGATTAGATACAGCTCCTCTGGATGCAAATCTTTAAATACTCGTTGAAAAAGTATTGTTCCTAACACTTGCGCAAAGTGTCTTTCCCGCACTCAAAGCTTGTCCGAACTCCGCTTCGCGTCGTTCGTCTAACTGCTTTTTTGTGCGGGAAAGTATCACTTTGCGCACTTGTTAGGAAAATAACTATTTCCCATGCCCGAGACCCGAATAAAAATCAATAATTATTGAGTGATGTAGACTCAAGCCTCTAAGCTGAACTGAACGGAAGACTCACTGTAAATTTCTAAAACCGCTGTTTTTATATTTTTCCATCCACCCAAAAATTTCGGGTCATGTCCATTCATTAACCGTTCTTCTTTTCTAACAAATATAATTTTTTGTTAAAACCGAATATGTCGCAATTTCCTGGATTATCGGGGTCAACAGATTTGAAAGAATGTGAGGATGAATAATGTAGCAATAATTTTCCTTATTCTCGAAAACAACTACTAAACATGGGAGGTGTTCATCAGTGGCATTGGGAAATGGGTTCAGATATTTGCTTGATTTTGACTTTGCCATTTGGACGCCACTAACTTTTTAAAAGTGAAGGATTACTAACATAATTACAGTTTAAATGATGTTGAAATGTCAATTAAGAAAAAAATGAGAAAAACCTAATTTTAAAAGTACCTACTTTAAGTTGAATCTGTGACCTGAAAATAAGAAAGATTTTCTAAACAAATACCCAGCAATCTCCCAAAAATGAAACTTTATTTTCTTGGATGTCAGAAAAAAACACACTCTATGTACACTGTACAATTACACCGGTATAATATACTAATTATTTTGTAATTAAAGTTATAATAAAAATTGAAGTTGAATGATAAATTTTAATATCAAATATGATTGTTAAATACTTATAGCGCTATTTGGTCACGTTATATTACTTTAAATAATTATATCACGGAAAACCTGGGGAAAATTCACGAATCTTCGGGTTTTGGTTCTTTCTCAAAAGTACCTGAACATTATACGCAATTAACTAAAAAAATACCAAATCGGCCATTCACAGTATACCTTAAGATAGATAAATAAAGAAATATTTCAAAAAATAAAAAAAGATAAGAAAAAAAAAATTGTTTGGTTTTTCACTGCGCTGCCCTAACCTCTAGCAAACCTGTTAGATTGTCTGTGTATCGAAAGTCCCCAAATCTGCCTTATTGGGCTCTGGACGAATTCAAAGCTGGATATATTCGGGTAAGACGTAGAGATCAATTGGACGCAAGGTGGACCAGAACTATAACTCGGACCAGTTGGTATCTGCACGGATTGGAATTTTCTTGGAAATCTTGAGACATTTCTCTCTTGGACTTGACTCTGAATTTAGATTTGAATTTGGATTTGGACCCTCAAATAAATTAGGAAGTGAAAATTTCAATGCGAAAATCAGCAACAATTTAATGCCAATCGAAAGCAAAATTGGATAATTAAAAATGGATCTTTATAGATAAAAAACATTAGGAGATGTTAAATTCTTACCACGAGGCACGTGCAACTTACATGAAGTAATGATCCCAAATAACTCGTAAAATCGCTCGAGAACCATAAATCTGGAAACTGGATCTACTGAGCTGACAATAGTTATTTATGTATCGAGGGAATTATGAGGGTGTTAATACCCCAGGGCAAAGTTTGTGTCCCGAGGGCCTTCGGCACACCAATTGCCCGTGGGTATTAACACCTGATAATTCCCGTGGTACATAGATAATTTTATTTCCCACTGAATTTACTGTATTTTGTCCATTTTCATAAAGAAATAAACCATAAACCAAAATTTCTATTTTTTGTCAAAGTTTCACCTATTCAAGGTAAAAGCGGGAGTTATGAAATTCTTAACTCCCTTGGGAGTTAAGACCCTGTTTATGATTATCGTAACCAAGGTATTATATGGTTATAATAGTTCAGTAGGAAATAAATATATTGTTGTCTTCGCCAACTTCTACAAATCGATCAAAATCAAAAGGGCGATACGGACGGATCTTGGATTTTTCTAAGCTCTTGACAAAGGTTCCGTGATCACTGGTACCAAAACAAAGTCTCCCTTCTCGAACCATGAACCAAGCTCAAGGCGGTGGGAGAATCGCCAAAAATATGCGCTGAACGCTGACAAGGTCAGGAGTAATTTAAAATGGGCCAAACACCAGGATTCGATTTAACTTTGACGGAAAAATAGAAAAATTTGGAAATGGGTGAGCAAAGAGAACCTTCACAATAGCGGAATCTTAATTGGTTTTAGGATAGAGACCTACCAGGTAAGTTTTCATACCACAAAGTAATTAGTGATTTGTCTCATTTTTTATTTTTTATTTTTTTTTTCTCTTTTTAGGTTCTTATAGAAACCAAAAAAACAGAAGTTTATGCTGGAGATTTCCCAGAATTTATAGCTAACAAGACAAACAAATAATGTAGGTATTTAATGATTTATTTAATTATAATTACCTATCAAACATTTTCAAAACTAAAATTGATTGTTTTAGTCTTTGTTCCAAAATTGTAGTATTTTATATTAATTTAAATTAGAGGAAGACAAAAATGCTACAATAACTCAAACGATGCCGAACTCGTGTCGGCCGTAAATAAAGTTTTTTTTTTTAATGAAATCTGTCACTTAGTCACCAATTTAATTACCTACTTTGGTCTTATTTTTAATCTTTTCCTGGTTTTGATTTATGAATTCAATGTGATGACACGAGCTTGTAAACAAAATTTGAACGTATTTTAAATAATTTGTATCAGTGCCAAATTCAGAAAATTAGAACTTTCCTTTTAAAATTGGAGTTTTAACTTACATTAGATTATTTGATTCAAATTTATATTATTTGATTACATTTAAATGTACTGATTTTGTATTTTTAATTCCTTGTAAATTACGGGTCTATTTTTCCCGGGTCATTACACGAAGGTTGGCCAGCAGTTTTGATCTTTTTTGGTTGAAGTTGCCCAATAGTTCTTTGGCCTGTCGTAGTCCTGGCTGTTCTATGTTTGTACCTTTACCGGTTCTCTTCCTTTTTGAGGATTTCTTGGAGGTGTGCATTTCCGACTCCGCAAAATGGTTCTGGCCCAGTAAAGGGAGTAGACGTCGCAGACTTGCGAGCCTGCATGCGCGTTCGTTGTTTTCGACCCCTATGTGTCCTAGCATCCAGAGCAGGGTTACAATGTCCCTCTGAAGATCGGAGAGATAAGCAAAAAGGCTTTGGTTAAAATCTGCTTCGTCAGTGGATGGTGACCTGTAGAAAGCAAGTAAACGTAATTTTTTATTGTTTTTTAATATATTTAACCTAATTAACCTCGTGTGGGCAAATTCCACCACCTCATATGTGCAATTGAGACTATTCAGAACATAAACAACTACCCCATCATTTTGGTTAAAATCACCATGATTGTAAATCATTTCATATCCGTCCATTTGAAGTAGAGACAAGTTACATAGCTTATGTGTTTCGGTTAGAATTACACAGTCAAAATTTCTACCCAAACCAGCCAAGGAAACTTTCAGCTCGTCGTGATGCTTGATCAAACTAGAAATGTTATTATGGAATATCTCAAACGTTTTTTCCCTTTGACCATCCAACAAAATGTTTTTGCAACTGGCAAGAGTTTTGCATACTTTTGTTTGAATATTGTTAATTTCAAAGTCCTGAATATTTGATCCATCACAATAATCCCACCCTTTCTCTTCCTCCCCTGTTCAAAAAAAGAAACAGTGATATATCAATCGAAACGAAAATTCAAACCTAATCAATCTAATAACAAAATGCTGTAATTTATTCAATAATACTATTTTTATACAGTAGCTGTAGCTATACCTATTATATCATAGAACTTACTAACCTTACTATCTAAGAATTGATGACGCAGGGGAGCTCAATGTTTTGATAGCTGCTTGGCTGTCAGACATTATAGTCCTTGGGCCCAGATCTAAATTTATTATTTATGACCACACCGTCGAAACTTTTTGTATTTGGTATTTGGGTGAAGTCGGACAAATTTGGAGCTTAGCGCATTATGGTAGTGGGGCGTTTGTCTGTTAAGCTGTCACGAAGTTGTCGATTTTATGCAAGAAAAAAATTTATGACCACATTGGTGATTTTATTTTAATCAATAGTTTTTATCACATAAACAACGAAAAAAAATGTGTCGGACAAAAATATTGGGGCATTCGTATGGGCAAATGTATTACCACGCGGCTGATTTGAACAGAATCTGCCATAAAAATATTTTACAATAATGTGGTAACCTTGTCGGACAATTTTTACGGGGCATATACGCAGTCGGATGCGCCAAAGATGTCAATTTCCTGCAACACTTTTATTCACAACCACAGATGCAATTTTTATTTTTTACTGTTTCTTTACATGTGTAAAGCATATCGGATCAATTGTCAGACAAAAATAATGGGGCTTTTTGATACAATTTAAAAAAAAAAGGAATTTTTGTAATTTTTTACTACATATTACACATAGGTACATATAATTATACAAACGTACGTAAATTATTTATTGGTCTCCAAATGACAATTAAACAACCGTAGATTACTAAACTTTAATTTTACCTTTAACAATGGAAGTGAGGACAAGAAAACACTCGGGAGTAAGTTAGTTTCGACCTGATAACATTCTCCGGATGTTACTAGGTATGATTGTGGACTGTATCCTTATTTACTACATAAAAATGAGTAACACGAACCGAACTAACTTTTACGGAGAGCGAATTTTGATATCTTGCTGCAATAACTTAACAGCAATCTTGACAGACTTAACTCAAACTGGCAAAACTGATATGACCGGTACTGGGTGGTACGGAATCAACAATAATTAGAGCATGCTAAAACATGCAGCATAATTATGAAGCCAACATTCTCCCCCCTTTGAGGACTCTTCCTCAAAAACCGTAGCAAAAAATTAACTTTCTTGAGATTTTAGCGGCAAAGCACTCAACTTTGTGATTGGCCGCGTAAACTCTCCTTTAACAGTTTTAATTTTAACAACCCTGACCCGATTATCGCGTCCAGGCATTACCTCGATAACCCTAGCTAAGCACCACTCTAGAGGAGGCAAATTGTCCTCTTTGACCAATACCATATCACCAACACACAAATCAACTTCGGAACATTTCTACTTAGGTCGGTGTTGAAGCTGATTTAAGTAATCGCGTGACCACAACCTCCAAAAATCTTGCCTTATTTTGGCACAATGTTGCCACAACGATAATCGATTTTCCGAGATTCCCGAAACATTCCTTTCCGCAAATGCTGTCATCGGCTGACCTATCAGGAAGTGCCCCGGTGTTAGACAAGTAAGGTCAGTAATAGAATCTGAAGATGCCTGCAACGGCCTCGATTTGAGGATCGCTTCAACCTGTGTAAGCACAGTGTAGAGACATTCAAACGGCAGAATACTATTTCCAACCACCCTTCTAAGATGGTACTTTGTACTCTTTACCCCGGCCTCCCACAGTCCACCCCAGTGTGGGCTGTTTGGAGGAATAAACCTCCATTCAATATGACGTGTTGACAGAAAATCCTGAATCTCATTACAATGATTCCGAAATAATCGAAACACAGCATGCAAAGCATGCTGAGCCCCTTTGAAAGGACCCCGCACATTTCTTATGGAAAAGTGATCTATGTGGAATTTTGCTGAATTTTTGATACTGTGTAGAGGGAGTCGTCCTTAACAAAAGTGATCATTGCGCTAATGTTCAATACCCAACAGTTTTCAAGATATCAATTAAAAACTTTTTTAATTTGATACTCTTCAGTATGACGTCACCAGTATGCTCACAGCACCGAAAATTAAAACTATCCTTTTCACTTTTAACTTTGACTACCTATACTTATACTCTTCTCCTTTTAACATTTAGGAAATAAAAAAAAACAACAACAGGTACAAATGAAATCGCTACATGACAGACATCATGACATGAAGTTGACGATTGCGGTAGGAGCTAGGTGTTGTTTGCATACCTACCTATTTGTCACTAATCGCTATCGCTATCTTTTTTTTTTCTTAATGTTAAAAGGAGAAGAGTAAAGTCAAAGTCAAAACTGGAAAGGATAGTAATAATTTGCGTTGCTGTGAGTGAAGTCATACTGAAGAGTATTATTAAAAAAGTTTTTAATTGATATCTTGAAAACTGTTGGGTATTGAACATTAGCGCAATGATCACTTTTGTTAAGGACGACTCCCTATACACTATATCAAAAATTCAGCAAAATTCCACATAGATCACTTTTCCATAAGAAATGTGCGGGGTCCTTTGTGGCATTGTCACTTATTATCGAGGCAGGGTTACCACGACGAGCCACAAAGCGTTTCAACGCCAAAATAAAATCTTCTGTAGACAAACTCGAAACCAATTCAATATGGATGGCCTTAGTAGCCATACATATGAACAATGCTATGTAAGCCTTTGAAACTCTTGCTTTTCGTAATTTTGACTCCTTCACTATGATTGGACCAGCAAAATCTATCCCAACGTTATAAAATGCACGAACTAACGTAATGCGCTCTACAGGTAAATTCCCCATTAGTTGTGTAGAAACAATAGTCTTGAATCTGTAGCATTTCACACATCTAATCAAAATGCTTTTAATACGTCGCAAAGAATTAACTATCCAAACTTGCTGACGCAAACTGTTAAGCACCGTCCGAGGACCTGCATGTCCCAATAATCGATGTTCATGTTCAATCATCAGATCTGCGACATGACATTTTGGAAGAATAACTGGATGCTTTGCATCGAAAGACATTGGTGCATTCTCCAAGCGCCCTTCAACTCTTAATAAACCTTTGCGATCCAAAAATGGATTTAAGCTTAACAATGAACTATTTTTAAGCAATGACCGCCCTTCAATTAAATCTGCAATCTCTTGCGAGAAATGTTTAGCCTGTACAACCTTAAAAATGTAAAAAGAAGATCGATCAATTTCCTCAACCAACAGAGAACCCGAGATTCTTTGACAATAGGGTACTTGCATGGAAAATTAAATTGATTATTGTTTATTGCAAACTGTGGGAAATCGAAAAAAAATCGTTACTTTTTTTTTATTCCGCCCAAATATGATTATTCCGGAAGTTATACAAATATTAAGTTTTTTATATATAGATATACTGAGCATGTGCGACGTCACAACTCACAACGTATTATACCTAAGTTATGACGTCGGAAGGACATTTCAAACCGTTGTATCTCCTTCAATTTTTGACTAACAAGAAAAAGAAAAAACACGTGTTGACTTATTTTTCATGGACTATCGAAATCAGCAATAAAAAAATTTGATGCAAGGGGCCTATTCTCCTTCGCATTGTTGATAAATCTAAGCATAACAGCCAGAGTTCTTTGCAATCGTGAAAATGTTGAAAACCTTACAAACAAAACTGTTCCATCTATTTCAGTCTTCCTCGCAATATGCGAGGTCTGTTGTTGTTCAGGTAGATCATCCAGATCAAAATTGACGTTCTCTGTCAAATTCCAATTTGGATCTGTAAGGAACTGAGGACCCTCAAACCAAACCTTGCAATTTAATAGCGTCACAGGATCCATACCACGAGAAATGAAGTCTGCGCTATTTATCTCTGAAGAAACGTGTTTCCATTCAACCTTTGCGGACAAATCTTGGATCTCAGAGACCCTATTAGCAACGAAGGTTGTCCACCTGGATGGTGGCGATTGCAACCAAGCAAGTAGGTACAATTTTCGAATCCGTAAACATTATAATCCGATCTAATTTTAAATCAATACATGATTTGAACCTCTCGCACATTCTCATCAATAACAGAAATGCATAAAGCTGCAACCTTGGCAGAGACACAGTCTTGAGTGGAGCAACCCTCGACTTTGAGACAACATGATGGGTCGTGACATTGTTATTCTCATATATAGCCCTAACATATAAGCAGGCGCCATATGCCACTAGACTTGCGTCCGAAAAACCAATGAACTGCATTGAAACCACCTTTTTATTAATGAATATCCATCTTGGAATAGCAAGGTTTCTCAAGTGAGGCAATTGCTCATAAAACTTTAACCAATCATACAATAAATCCGGAGGCACAAGCTCGTCCCATCCAACCTTTACCGACCATAATTGCTGCATAAAAATCTTTGCCCGAATGATTACTGGCCCAATAAAACCTATGGGATCGAATATTCGAGCAATGATCCTTAAGACTTCGCGTTTTGTGAAAACCTTCCCTAATACAATATCAGGTACCGATACTTAAAATGAATCCGCTACAGAGTTCCATGAAATACCCAGAACCTTAGAATTTTCTACTTGCAACGGAATCAAGGAGCGTTCATTGGAATTCCATTTATGAAGTTTGAAACCTGCACTCTCAAGCATCCTTGTTAATTCATCTTGAAGTCGAAATAATTCTTCAGATGAATTTGCACCTCCCAGAATGTCATCCACATACGTTTGCTTTAATAAAGTATTCGAAGCCAACGGAAAAGATAATTTAGATTGATTAGCCAGTTCCACTAATGTCCGAGTTGCGAGGAATGGTGCACAGTTAGTTCCGTATGTCACCGTCAGTAGTTCAAGATGACGCAAAGGACCAGATGAGTCATCTCTCCAGATAATATTTTGAAGAAAAGTCTCTTCAGCCCTAACATATAAGCAGGCGCCATATGCCACTAGACTTGCGTCCGAAAAACCAATGAACTGCATTGAAACCACCTTTTTATTAATGAATATCCATCTTGGAATAGCAAGGTTTCTCAAGTGAGGCAATTGCTCATAAAACTTTAACCAATCATACAATAAATCCGGAGGCACAAGCTCGTCCCATCCAACCTTTACCGACCATAATTGCTGCATAAAAATCTTTGCCCGAATGATTACTGGCCCAATAAAACCTATGGGATCGAATATTCGAGCAATGATCCTTAAGACTTCGCGTTTTGTGAAAACCTTCCCTAATACAATATCAGGTACCGATACTTAAAATGAATCCGCTACAGAGTTCCATGAAATACCCAGAACCTTAGAATTTTCTACTTGCAACGGAATCAAGGAGCGTTCATTGGAATTCCATTTATGAAGTTTGAAACCTGCACTCTCAAGCATCCTTGTTAATTCATCTTGAAGTCGAAATAATTCTTCAGATGAATTTGCACCTCCCAGAATGTCATCCACATACGTTTGCTTTAATAAAGTATTCGAAGCCAACGGAAAAGATAATTTAGATTGATTAGCCAGTTCCACTAATGTCCGAGTTGCGAGGAATGGTGCACAGTTACTTCCGTATGTCACCGTCAGTAGCTCAAGATGACGCAAAGGACCAGATGAGTCATCTCTCCAGATAATATTTTGAAGAAAAGTCTCTTCAGCATTAATCATAATACACCTATACATTTTTTGAACTCGTCAAGACAAATTGGAATGCTCGAAACCTAACAATAATGTCAAACAATTCTGGTTGAACTGGACTTCCCTTAAGCATAATGTCATTCAGACTCAACCCAGAAGTAGTCTTCATTGACCCGTCGAAAACAACCCTATATTTCGTCGTCAACTTATCCTCACGGACAACACAATGATGAGGGAAATAGTACCTATTTTTTGTCAAAAGATCAACCTTGTTTGTGATATCTCTTGCGTGCCCAAGCTTCAAATATTCGTCGATGAATGCTTTATATTCTGCTTTCAAATTTGCGCCCCTCTGAAACCTTTTTTCTAGAGCAAAGAAACGTTTCGTAGCTGCAGCAAGTGAATCACCTAGCATTGAAGCCTCATAGTCAGGTTTAATAGGCAATCGAACTTCGAAAACACCCGATTCCAATTTTTTAGTTGTGGCAGAATAAATTTCCTCACATTTAATGTCCTCAGGAGACCTGTGCCGTTTACTGGGGACCTCCTCTAACCTCCAAAATTGTGGAATTAACGAATCCAGATCTGAGTCCTGAGAAATCAATGATACGCTGAAATTTGAACAACCCTGCTGAACTGTAGAGGTCCATCCACCAACAACCCAACCCAAAGCACTGTTCTGTAATACAGGAAGGTTGTCCCCCAACCTTAAAATTCCCCCTGTAATGATGTCATAATAAATATCTGCCCCCAGCAGAATATCTATTTCACCAGGAACATAAAATCTGGGATCTGCTAAAACTAAATCACCAGGAACTCCCAAGCTATCGATATCTAAATAGGACACTGGCAACGGACATGTAATTTTCCTCATAACCCCACAAATCAACGAAAATCTTGTCTTTGTATGCAGTCGAGATTCTATAGTGACCTTCACAATATTTGAAATTTTGACACCAGTTTGACCAATCCCTGCAACCTCAATAGTTGCTGGACTTCCCTGTGTTCCTAATTTACTTGCAAACTTGGACGTAATGAACGAACTCTGCGAACCAGAATTTAGAAGCGCTGTAGCTTCAACCTTGGATCCGTTGGAACAAACCAAATTTACTGCGGCTGTAGCCAGAATAACCTGTTTAGTGTTGTTGGATAACAAACATGGCACCCGTCTTGGACAATCTGCCTCGACGGAAGAAGTTGTCACAGAAGACGATGTAACAATTGGAAAATTGACATCCTGCAAATTAGTGTGATCATTATTTGCACCCAGTTGTGCTGTATTTACCTTACCTTGTCCTTGCTCCTTGTTGTGTAGCAAACTGTGGTGTTTGCCTTTACACTCCCTACAACCCAAAGATTTGCAATTATTTACCCGATGATTAGAACTCAAACAATTAAAACAAAGTCCCTTTTTAATTACAAAATCCCTTTTATCCTTTAATTTTAATTTAGCAAACTTATAACATTTGTACATTGGATGAAAACCCATTTCACAACATGCGCATTTGGCCTTATTTCCTGTAAAAGAATCAGAAGCAGAAGGATTTGTTGAATGAAAGCTATTTTTTAAAAACTTTTGTTTGTTGTCAGGTGCTGCTATTGCTTCAAGAGCCAAAGATCTTTTGTCTATAAAATCAAGAAACGCGTCAAAAGTGGGAAGTACCCCAGAATCCCTTTGTAATTCGTATGTTCTGTGCGTATCATAATCCAGTTTGGATGCTAAAATGTGAACTAAGATGAGATCCCATTTATCTACAGGAACCCCCAACGCCACCAATGCATTATAATTTTGCCTAACTTTAACTATGAAATCCCTTAGGGCGACTGAACTACCTTTTACAACTTGCGCTTCTAATAAAACCTTAATGTGGGTATTGATTGTAACCAATTTGTTATCGTAACGTTTACGCAACAAATCGATCGCAATATCATAATTAGCTTCAGTAATTTGTAGATCTTTTATCAGCAAAAGAGGTTCATCTTTTAAAACTGATTTAAGATATACAAATTTTTGAACCTTGTTTAAATGAGCATCCGAATGTATGAGAGAAGAGAAAAGTTCTATAAACGACCGATAATCTTCATATTTTCCTGAAAAAGTAGGAATATCAATGTTTGGTAAGTTAACTTTAGGGGTTGGGATAGTTGATTGCACATTATTAGAACTGACACCAGTACTACACCCAGAACCGCTCAAACCTTTTCTACTTGCATGCATATTATTATAATCTATTTTATTTTTAATAATTGTTTTAAGTTTACTGTGTAAAGAGGTGTACTGTAATTCAATTTTAACCCTATCCTCCTCCTGAGTACTATCCATTTCCTCCATTCTATCCTGAACAGTTTCATATTCTCCAAAAGATTTTACTAACATAGCCTCCCTAATTACAAATTCATTGATGTCAATAAGCATATCAGTTTCATTAGTCTTTGTTTAATTCTCAAGTCTTGTTAATTTTGATTTTATTCTACTTCTTTTCTGAGTTAGAGTAGCAAATTCAGCTTGGGCTTCAGCCATTTTAATACAATGACTAATACTTTTCTCACAAAATGATATGCAAACTAACTAATATTGTACCAGAAGTACACTGAATGATTCTAAAATTCGCTAAGAGTCTGATAAATTCAAAATTGAAAGTAATAAAATTGAATGTACATGCACTCTAATACACAGTTAGAACACGAAATAACCTTTGAACACTGGCATAAAATAGAAAAGTTTTATACGACCTTATTTTCCGTTCAATAGTGACATGAAAACTTCCTAGTCTGAAGAAAATGCACCCTTCTTTCTTCTCCCTGTTTTCCTCGAAGATAAACTCCTTTTGTATTTGATGAAAATCCTTTTCAGTCGTTAAAAATCCTTTGTAACCTTTTTTCCTTTTGAACTTCCTACGAAATGTCACTTTGGTATACTGTCACTTTTACCTGAATTTTCTGCTAAGTCCTTCAATGAAAAACCAACAAATCAGCTTCTGAAATCCGGCTCGAAGGACCAATGTTTTGTCCAGATATAAATATTCTTAATTTGTTTTTTTTTTTTTTTTTATAGCTGGTTTGTTTGAAATTTCTTGAAGTGGGAAAGTTATTAGTAAACAGTTTAATTTGCAGAAAACAATTATTTATTGGTCTCCAAATGACACTTAAACAACCGTAGATTACTAAACTTTAATTTTACCTTTAACAATGGAAGTGAGGACAAGAAAACACTCGGGAGGAAGTTAGTTTCGACCTGATAACATTCTCCGGATGTTACTAGGTATGATTGTGGACTGTATCCTTATTTACTACATAAAAATGAGTAACACGAACCGAACTAACTTTTACGGAGAGCGAATTTTGATATCTTGCTGCAATAACTTGACAGCACAGCAGACTTAACTCAAACTGACAAAACTGATATGACCGGTACTGGGTGGTACGGAATCAACAATAATGGGCTCTTTCACTAATTTTTGAAATTGGCATATTTGGATAAAGCAACTAAAAACAGAATTTTCTGTATTTTTACTTTTGAAAAATTCAAAGTCCTTCTTGAGAAAAAAGAAAACAAAGAAATACCTCCAAATAAAAACCCAGAATTTATTTCTATGACGTCGCAGCTCGCAATTTGACCGTGTTGCCACTAATTGTCAACATTGAAAATTTGTAATAGATTTAATTCTGAAATGTTGGCAAAATCTCATGAAAAGTAGTTAAATTAATTAGTTATAGATTCAAGATTTTATAACATTTTTTTTTTAAATTATGCTTAAATACAATTTAATGCAATTTTTTATGTTTAGTTTTATTTATTTATTTTACGCTGCACTACATTTAGTCACAACCGACAACAGCGCATTCGAACCTTTACGTATCTTTACAGAGCGCAAACACAGCCGAGCCCTTCCTCCTTGCAACGACATAAGCGAAATGAAGAATATTTATTTGACGTCGGCAAATCGGCGCGTTTTAAAATAGTTTGAATTTAGGCACTTTTGATTGCCTATGAAAAACTTATTGAACCTTGTAGAACATTTTTTTTTTGGTATATGTGCCTAAAATAGTCCCTCCTTTGAGATTTTATACTTAAATTACGTATTTAAATTTTAGTGAAAGAGCCCATTAGAGCATGCTAAAACATGCAGCATAATTGTGAAGCCAACACAGGGTGTCCCACAATCAACGTTACATGCCATAACTTTCTTATTTTCAAAAATAAAAATTTGAAACAAAAAAAAATATTAATGGCTAATTAAGCTCTCTTCAAAAATATAAAAAAATCATCCCTTGAAAAAATCATCCTTTATTTACAACCCTTGACTTTTTTTTTCAAATGGCACCCCTATTATTTTTTTTTATTTTTGAGAAGCTTATGAAATTACAAATTTGTATGGTGTATAAAAACTTTGTTTTCCCATGTCTCTTGGGGGAAAAAAAATGGGTGTCCCACCCTTAGTCTTATACAGGCAATCACATTTTTGTCTACAAAAAGGAAAATAAGACAAAAAAAATCAATTGTGTGCAAATTAACCCCTTTTCAAGAATATTAATAAAATCTTCCCTAACAAACTCATCCCCTAAAAACAACTCTTGCCTTTTTTTTCAAATAGAACCCCATTATTATTATTTTCATTTTTGATTTTTTTTTCCAACGAAACATGGAAAAACAAACTTTTCATACATCATTGAATTTGCAATTTCATGAACTTCTCAAAAAAAAAAAAAAATTAGGGGTGCCATTTGAAAAAAAAAGTGAAGGGTTGTAAATAGGGGATGATTTTGTCAGGGGAAGATTTTTTTATATTTTTGAAGAGAGCTTAACTAACCATTAGTCTTTTTTTTTCAAATTTTTATTTCTAAAAATAAGAAAGTTATGGCCTTTAACGCTGATTGTGGGACACCCTGTATACATTTATCTAGTTTATAGTAGGTATATATACAGGGTGTCCCACGACGTTTTTCCCAAGTTATAACTTCGGAACGCGTTATCCAATATAATTGAAATTTTGAGGATCTGGGTAACTTTTTGTGCCGCCTTTACCAATGTCATCCAATTTCACCATCAAGTGACGTCAATTTTCGAATCTTAAATGTAACTCGTGGTATATTAAGGCATTTTTCGTTAGAAAATTAAATTACAAAATCGGCAATGCCATATTTGTTAAGGCTTTGTTGAAAAAAATTATAAAAAATTATACAGTGGAACATACGAGGATGCGTTACAAAGTTATCATTTGGGAAAAACCTCGTGAGACACCCTGTATATATGCACACACACACACACACCCAAACACCTATACAGGGTGTCCACTTAGTGCGATATCGGACGATATCTCCTCACAGGTTGATGCAAGAAAAAAAAAATTACTTTGTTTGATACTCTAGTATGCATTATTAATTAAAAATATTTTTGAATATACAGTATAACATAAATTCAATTTGATTTGAATTTATAAAAATACGTTTAAATTTAATATCTCAAAAACATCCAATTTCAAAATATTTTATAAACGTACAGCTAGGGAATTCTGTAATTTTCGTTTATATCGCGAAACCAAGCTAAAGCTAAGCTAAACCATAGCGAAGTCGATTTTTGTTGACATTCTATAAGGTGTTCGCTTCGCTTCCGCTTCGTTTTCCTAGTGTCACACGACTGAATTCGAGTTTGAACGACGCATGCATAAATAATTATGGCAACATTGTAGATATCTGAGCCCAAAGCAAAAACTGTAAAAAAAGAAGAGAAAATCAAAAGGAACATATTATGGAACATACCCCAAATTTGGATTTTGATTACATATTTTGAAACTTCAATGACATAATTAATCATTCCTATTTTTCTTTCTATAATATTTATCTTGCATTTTTCATATTATTGTGTGATGAAAATGTTGCCGGTACAATTTGTTGTAGGTATATACAGAGCTCGAGCAAAGAAATCAACTCAGGTTAACGCGAGAAGACAGTAGGTTCCTCCGAACAATGAATAAAAAACTGTATATAATATAATACCTTAGATATTTGAGCTAGAAGTGGCCTATTTAGTTTAAGATAGGAGGTTGAAACGGATGTTTTTTTGACCTTTTCTCTATGTTGCACAGTCAAAATTATAAATAAATTGATGAATTAAATTTAATAGAGTGAAATTAAATTGTGCAAACAATGAAAAATCAACATAATGAAAACCACAAGATCTAAACCAATAATATAACCCGTAATTTTCTAGCGTGACGATGATCGACCAATCTCTATGGAAATTGGAAATTTTCCAGTGGAAAGCTAAACAAAACGCAAGCCAAAATTCATCGCTTTCGCTTTGCAATCGGCTTCGTGATCGGAGTCCCCGATTCTTCCCGAAAGATGTTATAGAATAGCAAACCGAACAAAGCGTCCCATAACGAACGTCATTGTTTCGCTTTGAGCTTATAGAATCCACCCCCAGGCCAGACAGCAGGTGAACTATGTAACCTTGTAGCTCCAAAATGATGCCCCTCTATCCATTATTTTTTCAGAGTAACTGTGTAAGTGTAATACTAGCTCTATTTTGGTTTATTATTTGGAACAGTTCTCGTTACGCAGAACTGCTTGCGCACAGAAAATAATTAAGAACTGTTCTAATATTAGTTCTGGACCAATTCAGAACAAAAAAAAACAAAAAACCTCGTTCCTCGTTCAACAAGAACTGAAATAATTTCTTAGCCCTAGTAGAAGTCGAAGATAATTGAGACTTATCATCAGACAGTGATTCCGAAGATTTAGTATCTGAAGATGATGATAATTAAATAATCATAATTTATGTAATAATACTAATAAATTCAATACTATTATTCTCTACCATATTCATTTAATAATAAATAATAGGTATTTAATAATAATATTTTATATATTTATCTTTATATATGTTTATATAAGTAAAGTAATAAGCATTAACTCATACTTCATCCTTGTTAAGAACATCGATAGCCTATAAGAATTAAATTTTTTGTACGTTTGCCCCGGCATTTTTGTCAGACAATTACATTTTTTATCCAAGAATATAATTACTTGTAACCTTCTACTTTTGTCGGAAAAATGGTTGTAAAAATAAGGGATGTCCGAACTCTGTATAGTTTAGGAATATCGATTACCAATAAAAATTAATTTTTTTGTCCGACTGTCGATTTGCCCCAATATTTTTGTCCGACTCTTAGATTTTTTGATTAAGAATATAATTACTTAGACTCCTATTGTTGTCGGAAAAATGGTTGTAAATAAAAGTGTTGCAGGAAATCGACATCTTTGGCGCATCCGACTGCGCATATGCCCCGTGAAAATTGTCCGACAAGGTTACCACATTATTGCAAAATATTTTCATGGCAGATTCTGTTCAAATCAGCCGCGTGGTAATAATTTTTTTTTTCCCATAACTTTGACATATTTAGCGTATCCGACGCGTCGAATGCCCTAATATTTTTGTCCGGCACATTTTTTTTCGTTGTTTATGTGATAAAAACTATTGATAAAAATAAAATCACCAATGTGGTCATAAATTTTTTTCTTGCATAAAATCGACAACTTCGTGATAGCTTAACAGACAACCGCCACACTACCATAATGTGCTAAGCTCCAAATTTGTCCGACTTCACCCAAGTAACAAATACCAAAAGTTTCGACGGTGTGATCATAAATAATAAATTTAAATCTGGGCCCAAGGACTATTATTACAATCTCTCGTTGTGGACGATACTTTATGCAAACTACGAAATTCTTCTCTTTATAGCTTTCAGGATCAAACTTTCTCAAAACTCTGGCACTGACAAATCGCTAGTTGTTTCTCATCATTTCCTGTTCCAAATAACATCTTTGTCATCTTTCAGGAAATTTCAAGAAGCCGGATACTCACTTCCTTCTACAGAAAACAGGCAAAATAAAGTTCAGCTGACGGTGAATGAGCCGACTTATCAAATCGATATGGAACTCGATCACTATAGACTGATCAGCCCGAACGAATCAATCACCTAGCTGATAAGATTGAATCCATAGGCGGTGCGTACTACCGCAGTTGTAGAAGAAACGTCAGGAAGTCTTCGGCCCACAAGTCTGGAAAACATTAACTGCACAGATAGCTATGTGTTTCCTAGAACGCCCATTTTTATTCAAAACATTTTGTACACAGCAGAAGGACTTACAAAAGTAGTTTTTAGATACATTAGTAGAGTTAAGATGCAGAAAGGGATAGTCTAAACATAATTACCGAAGATTTCAATGCAAGAATTGGTTTAAGAAAACAGACAGACCGAATACCTAAGAAATTTTGGATTGGGAGGAAGAAATGCTGATAAACCACCTAATAGACCCTGAGATAGGGCCTGTTTAGTGGAGTCATTTTTTTTTTGTCTGGCATTTTGAGGGATGAATGTGACTAGTTAGCTGATGAGAATATAAGTGGTTTTAATGCCTGCCTCCTGTTCGAAATGTCCACAGAATATTTCGCCGGAAAACTCGATTTTGAACTGTGATTACCGTCTGGCGATTTTTCAGCGTTATTTCCATAACAAAACCTTCCATTCTCTCGATTGCCAGACAAAAAGTAAACGCGGAAGGTTCTTTTCTTTTCTCTTGGAAGTTGACACCCATCCCCATTTTTTCAGCTATTGAAAAGCATCTGATATTTTTCATGGGTGAATTATTTATCAATGTCAATCTTTTATTTAAAAGCTAGAAAATTTGAGATCATTAAGAAAATATTCTTCATGTAAATTAATTTTTTTATTCTGCAAATTTTCGAACGGGAGGCCGGCATTAAAATTACCCATATTCTGAAATGACTCCACTAAACAGCCCCTATCTCACAGTCTATAAACAACGAGAAACTACCTATTTTGTCTAAATACATTTTTCAAAAAACAAACTCAAAAGAGGTGGACCTGGCGGCACCCAAACGGTCAGTCAAAAAACGAAATTGACTATACCTATCTTGTGTAACAATAAGTCTATCTGCAAGGACGTGTCAGTTCTGAACCAGTTTTACATTGGCAGTGACCACAGACTGGTCAGAGCTACTATCGACGTAGATCTGGTATTGGAGAGAAAAAGCTAGTAACTAAACACGAATGTACTATTGCTTAACTAACAAGAATACCAATATGAGATAACGAAAAGATTCAATACTACTATACTATTCCAAAACCTAGACCAAGCTACAGAACACATAACAAAAAACTTAAAAACAATAGCAAAAAGATTTGCAGCAGGGTACGAAACCTGAACGAAACAAGGCAGTACAGAGACACTGAAGCTGATAGAAACACGAAAAAAACCCAAACGAGATGTACCAGACCCTGTATTCAAAAGGCTTGTAAAAAAGGGAATTAGGAAAGATCTTAGACTATAGAGCATACAAAACGAAACAAATTTTGGAAACAATTGAGACAAGTAAAAACATGAAAATATTAAAATCAAATTGAAAACAAAACATCTTTGAAATTCAACATCCACAAGGGAACATGGTGGACGAAAGAACAAAAATAGTCACCGAAATTCAAAATTTTTTTACACAATTCTTTACCACAGCTTCCTATACCAGTATCCTAAACCCAAATTGCACAGTAAGAACAATTTTTAATGCTTGAACAGAGTTCATATCGGAGATAACTATATACTGTAAAAGGGTTGTATTTTTGGGGATGAGAAAATAACAATAAAATAGATGGTTCCCTCTTAAAAGTCAAAAGTAGGCATGAGAAAAATTATTTATGCTTTTCATCTAAAGACAGAACGGTTCAAACAGCATTACCTGTTAGGGGTATAAGGGGTATAAGTGCCGTCCTTGCCGGCTCAGTAGCGGAGAGTGGTCGTGGATGAAAGACTGTAAAATTGATAGCGCCACCCGTTTGTCCCCTACAGTCAGGTAGCTGTTATCTATATATATAAAAATGAATGCCACTTTTCGTTGTAATTTTATAACTCAAGAACGGGCCCACCTAGCCAAACCAAATTTTTAGGCTTTGTTCAGACTATTTATTAGATGGTTTATGTGAAGTTTGTACAAAATCGGTCGAGCGGTTCTTCATTTAGGTATCACATGTTTTGTAATTAAATGGAGGATCATTTTGTTAATGGGGATTTTGCTGTCAAATTGAAATTTTTTTCAGCGTTGACAGTACCAGCATGTTGTTATGTCATTAATGTCGTCATTTCATTACTCTTTTTATTTATTTATGGAAAAAATTTACTAAGCCCGCATACGGCGCCATCTCTTATAACCGATACCAAGTTTATTTTGTATTTTGTATTTTGTATACCGCGTCATCTCTGATACCTGGAACGAAGCTCGGCATTGCGGATACAGTAGAACAATGCTGCTCAGGAACTGGAGCTATTTGGAACAGAACTATTCCACTATTCCGATCAGATAGAGTGGTGCAAAAAGAGTAGATCAGATAAAGTAGTGCAGATAGAGTTGAACAGATAGAGTAGTGCAGTGCAGATAGAATGAAACAGGGCTGCGCTAGAGATAGATTTTTTTTGTTTTCTTTACATCCTTTGAACATTCCTGTGCCTGAGTTTATTTATTTGGTGGTATACTTTACAAGAATAACGCCCAAAAGCTGCCTGAAAAAGGATGATGTAAAATTTTAATTTTAGGTGACTTCTGATCCAGAGAGTACCTAAACATTAATTTTCTTCAACCAAAGCCAAATTCACCATCGAAAAAAACTAAATTTAATTCAGCTAATAGATACGTTAACACAACATTTAATAGGTATATTTAATAATTCAGAGGCGGTACGAAGTTCGCCGGGTCAGCTAGTATAAATATAAAAACGGGAAAGAACCTCAAGAAGTCTGATAAATGAGAAAACAAACGCCAACCTTTTGAAGTCAATAAGGCAGATTTAATAGTAAACATTAAAGAGGGAATATAAAAGTCAAAGTTATCAGTGGCAAACTTAAAACCAAATCATAATAATCATTATAATATGGTTCGAATAATTGGGAAACAGTCAGTATCATCAACGGTCGTGATCCATAAAATAAATCATCATAATAATAGGTATATGCGATTATTTTACACATCATGAAAGGGTTGGTTTGACCAACAGGTACTTACCGCATATATGCATATAGGGGGTTTACAAGCATTTAGTTTACTAAAATATGGTAATAAAATATGACTTAAAAATGGGTATAACTGTGGCGATTAATTAGTTCCGTTTGATAAAGTAATAAAATATGTAAAATAGCATTTGTATAAGCCACCAAAATATCGATTAGTTGGAATTTGGGGCATTAACAAAAAAAATGAGAGGGTATGAAACAATCTGACCTTATAGGAGAGCAACAGAGTCCAACGAAGCTGCACACGGTAGAGAATTTCCAGTTAGATCGATCCCATGTTGTTAAGGGGCTCCCGAGGGTAGAAAAGGGAAGTAGTTGTAAGAAGGCGTTAGTCCCAAGTCTCCAGGGATACTTCGGAGCTCTCCAATTGTGTCGTTGGTTCAATTTGCCGTTATGTAGCATAGAAACATATGATACTAAAACACAGAAGATATGATCATTTGGTGTACGAAATTTGAACCAGTTCGCGAATGACGTCATCGCGTGACAAAAATGTATGGAGATAATAGAGAAATTAGCTTGTTCGTTATGATTTGACTGGTAAATCAGAATTTCTCGTGATAATAATTCAGATACCTATACAAAATAAAACACGATCCAGCGTATAGTGTATAATTTATTTTACATAAAATAGCTATTTAGAAAATGTTTTTATCATTGAATTGAATAAATTACAAATATACATAAATATATTAGTTTTGGATACAAATTTCTACTTCTACTTATCATAAATATTGATAACACTTTTTTTTACATTTCTTCAAAACAATTCCTGCTGCTTAATAAACATTTGTAACCATAGTCTGGCTGAAGCACGTACAAATTCCAGTCCCCACAGGTAGAATTTAAAAAAAATGTGAAAAATGTCACAGTTAAATAATAATATGTTAAAAGTAGACAACTATAATAAATGAAAATTGGAACAGCATTACACCACACATGGCTACTACATAATTTTATGTATATTTTTGACCAAATCCCTTTCATTATTTGTTTTGTCATAGTCTTTCTGTTTAGATGTTTCAGCTTTCGGAGATTTAATTTTTGATAAGTCCAGCTTCCGATAGCGTTTTTGCACCCATATATCACAATTATATCTATAACTAAGCATGCTTTTACTTTTTTTTTATTATTGTTACTGCTACCTGCTACCTGCTACAATCCACGACCGCACAGTAAACCATGGTTTATGTTTATGCTATAACTATTATTAAAGAAACTCAAACACAAACGGGATGACGTCAGCGAAGGGACACTAGGCACCACCTTCAGACAATCCGGACGCTAATAGAGAAAACAACCGAATAGGTACAATGTAGGTATTGTCCGACGATTTTAATCTGACACTTTCCGTATGAGGAGCGAGGGGTGAAGTATATAGCAAAAACAGGTGTGACGTCAGGTGACCATTGGCGTTCTAATGTAGGGAACCACCAGCTCGCATTTTTTTGGAGTATCAGATTAAAATCGACATACTTTACCACTCCACCTCGCTCCTATAGATTACTAAAAAGCGTTCGCTAGTATAGAAACATAGGCATTTCTTGGACGACGCTAGATTCAAGGAATTCCACTCTTATCAGAAATTTTTAAAAACCCTACATTTCCAAGGTTAATAATGACCTTAAGACAGACAAAATGCCTCTTAAAAAGGGAGTCCAGACAATTCCCAAATTGTTTACTTTGGCTGTGGAAAATATCTTCAAGGAACTCCTATGGGATGAAAATGATATAAATATTGACGGTGTATACCTGAACCACTTGAGATTCGCAGACGACATAGTATTGATTAGCCTCGATATACAACAATTGCGACAGATGTTGAGCGATCTGAATGTAACATCAAAAAACGTAGGTCTTAAAATGAACTTGAGCGAACCAAAAAATATTGAGTAACGATTTTGGAAACACAATAATCGATAACATACAAATTGGAACAGTTAACTATTATGTTTACCTTGGACACACAATAAAACTAGAAAAAGAAAATCAGACAGGTGAGGTGGCAAGTAGGAATCAACCAGCCTGGGCAGCCTTTGGAAAATTGTGATATATTCTTAAAGACACACGCGTAGGTATAGGTAGGTACCCCTTAGCCTTAAACGAAAAGTCTATGATAGCTGCATTTTGCCGGTGACTGGAAGCCATGGCTCTGACTAGAAATACTGCTGAGATTGCTGAGAAACTATGGGTGAATCAAAGATCTATGGAAAGGGCCATGCTGGACATTACCATTAGAGACAAAAGTAACAGATATCCAATGACAGTTCATAGATATCATAGAGAGATGTGTCGCAAGCCTTAAGTGGAAATGGGTTGGACATGTGGCGAGAAAAAATGCAGACAGGTGGACGCCCATAATTACGAAATGGAGACCGGGTTAGACAAAAAGAAGAATAGACAGACCACAACTAAGATGGACAGACGACATCATGGCACAAGACAGAGAGACATAAGGCAGAGACCTATATCCAGCATAGAATGAGAGATAGTTGAGAAGGAGCAAGAAGTATACAGATATTGTTGAAATGTGGTAAGAGGCTTCCACCTAGTGGTACCTACAACAAAAACTGCACAAGCAATTGCAAACATTAAGGTTAAAAAAGCACCGGGACCAGACATGATAACACCTATTGTAATCGTAAGGGCCATTAGGAGCGATCCAAATTCCTTCTTGGAAGTACCTATATAACGGATCCCTACGCTGAAAAAAAGGATTCCTCAATTCAAAGAAATATGCACTTTATTCAATGAAATTGCGACTTTGGATATGGCCAAGTGAATATTCTCTTCAAAAAATCTAAATATTGTCGTGTCATAGGATTGTTCGAATACTTTACTGGGAAGAAATAAGTTATTGTCTCAAGAACACTATTCCAATGTATTCAACACAATTTCCCTGTCCCAAGCTACTTAATTTCCCAATTTTCTTGGCCCAAGAAATTTATTCGATTCCATTGAAGTATTGAAGACCAAAGTACTTAGCTGAAGATCTCAATTTGTTCACTAGAGCTCATCACGGCTTAAGTGAAGATGAGAATTTTTTGCCTCGAATCCATAGGTATTTGATTTGATGATAGGATTATTGGTCATAAAGAAACATCAGATTTTGTTTATCTTTGAAAATATTTATTAGCCTAAGAATTCAAACAATTTTTACAAAATGTTGGCCCACTAACTAAAAAATCATTATGTCATTACAATTTAAATAATTAAAACTGCTAAATTGGAAACATAATTTAGGTATAGTACTTGTGAAATTTACATTTTATACCTTCAAATTTTTCCAACAAGTGGGAGTAGTGGGACAGCTTGTTGGCCTTCAAAAATTCTTGTATTGGGGCCATCACGATTATTTTCGAAACAGGATTGCAAGATAATATTGATCCCCTGACTCACTTGATATCCTGGGCAACAGCATAGGAAACAGGATAACTGTGTGTGATATAAGTTAAAAAAAAAAATCTATGGAACCTCCGAATTAAAAACTAATCGCAGGTCAGGTCAGATCAGGTCGCAGGCAGCACGATACACTAAACTGCTAGGTACTACACAACTGGGTTGGAGGGCATCGGCAGAAACTTGAATTTTGAATAAGATTTTGGAATATTCCATCAAAAATCAAGATTCTGGGCCTAAATAACAAGGAGCTTAACAATTATGCAATAAAAGATTCTGGAGGTGTTACACCCAGAACAATATGGATTCAGAAAACGAAGGTCGATGGTAGATGCCATCGCGAGGGTCCAAAAGTTTGCGGATGAGTTTAAGATCAAAGCGATAAAAAATAGGAAGTTCTGCGTGCTTATCTCAATGGACGTGGAGAACGCCTTTAACTCTGCACCATAGACAAAGGTGATAGGAGCCATGGAAGTAGAGTAGGAGGCATAAGCAAATATTTGATAAACATAATCAAGTCCTATCTCTCAAACAGACTAATAATCACTCCGAAGGGGAAAATGGTTTCTATGACATGCGAGGTGCTGCAGGGCTCCATACTGGGACACTATGAATTCTCTTCTACAGGGTGTAAAAAAATGATGTACTGGACTTCGACTAACATATGCCCTAATATGCTTTTTCCTTTTGTGAGTAACTACCCTCTACCCTTATGGAAACTACCCTTTCAGAACTGTTACGACTTTTTTTACTATCACCGTTCGCTTTGGCATCGTAACGTATGCGAGAATACCAAATTTCAAGGAAAATAGTTTGCCACTGTTCTTGAAAATGAATAAAATCTTTTATTCTCATCTACCGTTTGAAGGGCTACTGTAACTTCTTCTTATGGCATATGTTCATAAGAACTTTTTCTCTTATTCTCTATATATTCAAATAATTAAAATGTATACAGGAAAAGGAGTAAATCTAGTTGCATACGCAGACGACCTAGCATTCATAGTTACGGCTAAGACCAGAGAGATTCTAGAGGACAAGGCTCAGTGGGCTGTTACGCAAATCACAAAAAAAACTGGACGAAATGTGCATAAGGGTGACTGCACATAAGACGGAGATGGTAATGATGGCAGGAAGAAGGAAGATCACGGAACTAACTCTTAGAATACAAGATACACAGGTAATAAATATTGCAGTTAAAGCTGTAAAAATGACAAACGTTCTGGCAAGAACAATGCCCAAAACGAGCAGAATAACAACAGATTAAAGTATACTCTACGCCGCGCCGACTTGGAGCCGGGCCCTTAAATATAAGAAATACTGGTTATTTATACACCAAGTGAGTTAAATGGGTGTTTATTCATGAGAAGAAAGTTTAACCAACGAGCCCTAGCGAGTGGGTTAATTTTCTTCGAATGAATAAACATCTTAACTTACGTAATGTAGGTATACAAAATTTTATCCCATTTTGTAGAAATTTAAAAAATAAAGTACAAGGAAAAATGCCGGGGGTGAGTTAAAAATATTTTAAATCAGTTAGGTTTCAGATTTTTAGTTGGGCAGAGTGATTATTGAAATGCCGAGAGTGAGTTAAAATGTTTTTCCATTCTATTTTGACGTTTAAAAATAACATTATTGAACGCATAACAGTAAAGGTAAGTAGACGTTTATCACCTCAGTGATTTGAAAACATTTTAACTCACTCTCGGCATTTTAAGTCACTCTGCCCAACTAAAAATCTGAAACCTCAGTGATTTAAAATATTTTTAACTCACTCCCGGCATTTTTCCTTGTACTTTATTTTTTAAATTTCCACAAAATGGTATAAAATTTTGTATACATCACGTGAGTTGAAATGTTTATTCATTCGAAAAAAAACTTTTTTCTCACGAATAAACATTCATTTAACTCACTTGGTGTATAAATAAATATTATCCGATTTTGACGTTTAAAAATGACATTATTGAATGCATAACAATAAAGGTAAGTAGACGTTTATCACTTCAGTGATTTAAAAAAAAATTAACTCACTCTCTGCATTTCAAGTCACTCTGCCCAACTAAAAATCTGACACCTCAGTGATTTCAAATATTTTTAAATCACTCTCGGAATTTTTCTTTGTACTTTATTTTTTACATTTCCACAAAATAGAATAAAATTTTATATATATCACGTGAGTTAAAATGTTTATTCATTCGAAGAAAATTAACCCACCCGATACGGCTCGTGGGTTAAACTTTCTTCTCATGAATAAATATTCATTTAACTTGGTGTATAAATAACTATTAGAAGTTTTTTCGTCTGTTATATAATTTACAGTGTGTTTAATTTTAGTGGCGTACTAATTAAAATTGATGAAAAATTTTCTTGCCTCGACTAGGATTTGAACCCAGGACTCTCGCATTTCCAGTGCAAGGCTCTACCAACTGAGCTACCAAGACCTGTTTCACTTCAACCTTGTCGATCAAGTCTTTCATCAATTTTAAGTTGTTAGTTGTGAAGACCAACGGCAACCTTCAGCGGTTACCGTTGGTATAGGAGTGAGTTCGAAGGTATGGGGAACGCATTCGCAATTAATGGATGCGTCGTCGACATATAGCGACATCGAAAGGCATCGGTATAGGACGCCCAACCATCAATGTCAAGCCAATATTTTACAATTTTTTTAGAAGTTTTATCATCTGTTATATAATTTACAGTGTGTTTAATTTTAGTGGCATGCAGACGTATTAATTAAACACACTGGCTAAACGACCGCCGGCGGTGCTCGTATTTGTGAAAAAGAAAACCGTCTTCCGGCGGCATGGTTTTCGTACATATAAGAAAGCCGCCGAAAATCTAACCTGATTTGTTAATCAGGGCGGCATGCTATCAGTGTATTGATAAACGCCGCCGGACGATGGTCTAATGTATTTAAAAGATTGAATGCCGATGGTATGTGCCAGCTATCTTCCACACCCGATGACAGTATTTGATCGACCTTTCGGCCTACCTCTTTTCTTCATGGCAATTGGCATTTTTATTTCACCTACATTTGAATCTTTAGTGCTTGTCAAACATACATCAAATATTTCAATTTCACAGTTTGTAAAAATATTTGGATCTGGATTTTCATCATCATCCTGAGCCACTGTGTCTAAAACTTGATTTTCATCATCCTGAGCCACTGTTTTTAAAATTTGATTTTCATATTCTTGCGGCATGCCATCTCTCTTCCAAAAGAATACAAATTCTCGTTTGGAATAATTATCTAGGTCTTCATTACTTTCGAACACGTCTCCCAGCTTCATTATCACATAGTTGTAGTAACAACAAAGCTATCCTAGCTATTTATACACTCGATCACAATTAACCCAGGAAAAGTAAAAACAAATAACAGCTCGATAATTAACCATGGTATATTAAATAAGTGAAAATTCAAATGAAAATGGAAGAAATAAGGTTATAGATGCTAATTTTTTCGGCGGTATTCAATACTTTAAGAACAGTAGACCGTTCTCCGGCGGCATTTATTAATACACTAATACCATGCCGCCCTTATTAACAAATTAGTTTAGATTTTCGGCGGTTTTCTCATATGTACGAAAACCATGCCGCCGGAAGACGGTTTTCTTTTTCACAGATACAAGGATCGCCGGCGGTCGGTTAGCCAGTGTGTTAATTAAAATTGATGAAAAATTTTCTTGCCTCAACTAGGATTTGAACCCATGACCCTCGCATTTCCAGTACAACGCTCTACCAACTGAGCTACCAAGACCTGTTTCATTTCTACCTCGTCAATCAAGTCTTTCATCAATTTTAAGTTGTTAGTTGTGAAGACCAACGGCAACCTTCGGCAGTTACCGTTGGTATGGGAGTGAGTTCGAAGGTATGGGGAACACATTCGCAATTAATGGTTGTTTGGAATCCATTATTCCTTCAACCAAGGATGCGTCGTCGACATATAGCGACATCGATAGGCATCGGGATAGGACGCCCAACCATCAATGTCAAGCCAATATTTTACAATTTTTTTAGAAGTTTTGCCGTCTGTTATATAATTTACAGTGTGTTTAATTTAAGTGGCATGCAGACGTATTAATTAAAATTGATGAAAAATTTTCTTGCCTCAACTAGGATTTGAATCCAGGACCCTCGCATTTCCAGTGCAACGCTCTACCAACTGAGCTATCAAGACCTGTTTCATTTCTACCTTGTCGATCAAGTCTTTCATCAATTTTAAGTTGTTAGTTGTGAAGACCAACGGCAACTTTCGGCGGTTACCGTTGGTATGGGAATGAGTTAGAAGGTATGGGAAACATATTCGCAATTATTGGTTGTTTGGAATCTTCAACCTTCAACCAGGGATACGTCGTCGACATATAGCGACATCGGCAGACATCGGGAGACTCCCAACCACCAATTGGTGGCTATGGCCATAAGAAATACAGAAGAATCCTCAGCGGTGTAAATAGGAGATTTGCGATTGCCATAGTGGGTGCTTACAGAACAGCCGCAACTGTGACGGTGGAGATATTGGCGGGCTTGCCCCCTATCGACCTGGCAGTGGAGCAACGGAAGTACGTGTATATGAACGGAAAGGAAAGCAGAGCGGTAGCCAGAAAGATATTATGGCAAGAGCGATGGAACAGATACAACGGATGCGCAAAAAAATTTGTAAGATAGATTAGCGCATGGACAGATAGGAAGTGGGATGAACTACGGTATTCGCCAAAATAAACAGTACCGAAATCTAGAGCTCTGAGGAATTGCGCACGCAAGTTGCATTTATCGAATTTCGCTTACTTGGCATTAGCTATTAGTTTGACATCAATTTAAGGTTAAAATTTTCGTCATTATGTATCTTTCAACTGAAGAAACATTTTTCTTAGTAGAGCACTATTTCCGGTCTTGGAGGGAATAAAAGCTCAAGTTTAAAACAAGCTTCAGGAAAATTTCAGCAACCACTCTTAATAAATATGTTTAATGATTTATCGTTATGAAGCTTTTTTGCGTCGCTACGATGCACATTTCGAACATACGCCTTATGCAAATTGATAAATAATATAATATTGTATATTCGGTATACTGTTTATTTTGGCGAATTTCATTCCAACGACCTGTCAAAAAGTGCGTTGTGGGCGAAAGTTCATTATCCCGTATATGAGAGTATGGAATTTAAAGCTTTTTAAAGTGCATTTTGTTGGTTGTTTTATGAATGAACTCTGTTTATTTTTTTTATTCTATTGACTTCATTAGTGTTTCTTCTAATTAAAAATGCCACAAACGTGTCTTGTAGTTGATTGTGGAAGTAGTTTCAACAAGGTAACAAGGATGATGTCAGGCTTTTTTCATTGCTCTCTGTTTCAAAATTTTCTAATTAAAACGTGAAAATTTTTCACTACCACTGTTCCTGCATCTAAAATTAAGCCAGACTCAAAATACTTGTAAGAATCTAAGCTTTTGTAGGCCTTCATTTGCTCATTAATGTAAAATTTGTGAAAACTGTGGGTCAAAATGTCAACTGGACATTTTTTCAAACTAACCGTTCGCCCACATCCCGATTTTCCTTCATTTAAGTTTTTAAATATTCACTCTGCATCTCAAAAAGTATGTTATAGCAAAGTAAACTGTATCTAATTAGCTTGAAAATATTCCAAATAAACTCAAGATAAACAAACAAACGTCAAATTTTCCACACTCGCCATATTGAAAAATCACGTGGTTTGGAGAGCCTATCTTACCTGAATAAAGCCCGGGACACATCTATCATGCATCCTTCCGATCTGACTCCGATCATACAATGAGGGTCCTTATTCTTGGACAACAGGAAGCAGCGTTCCCAGGAGAACGAGTGTTCCGCTGCTCCCCTGTTCCAAGAATAAGGACCTTGATTGTATGATCGGAGTCGGATCGGAAGAATGCATGATAGATGTGTCCCTGGCCTAAGATTGGAAAGCAGGAGACGGATGCGTGTTGGTATTGTGGGGGCTGCGACTCTCCAGAATATACACTGTTCAAGTGTGAAACATTCGCGGAACACAGAGAGCGGGCTTATCGAGAGTGTAAATGTAGAGTCAGATAAGAAAATTCAGGCGAGTTGATGCTGAACAGCAGTCATTGCTGGGATGCTGTGGCGGGCATGTTCCTAGAAAGTGAGGAAAGGAGGAAACAAGTGGATGAAGAATGAAGGAGGAAACTGGGATACAGAAATCCAAAGAGATGGTGCTACGCGGCGGTCCCTGATTTCGGATTTGGGGTGATGTTTAGTGGGTAGTGGACAACGAAGAGAATCTGAGTCCCACACTACCTGGAGACCGATTCTCGTGTCAGGGAGTAGAGCTCCTCGAGAGAACAAATTTTTTCTTCTTTATCGTTCTCGTTTACTTTTCGATAACGTTGACAAGGACAAAACATTCGTTCTATCGGGGAGTTCTACTCCCTGAGACGAGAATCGGACCCCTGGGGCACTGTCCCAGGTTTACGCAAACGTATTTTCCACCAAAAAAAAAAAGAGTAGGGAAATGGATCGAATCGATTGATAACAAACCGACAGAGGCATCGGCATCCATTTAGTTAATTCTCTGTCAGGGTCCCCTTATAGGTACCCAATAGAGTTTCTTGCTGAACATTGTTACGAGTATCAATTGATACCTCGTGGAGTACGAGGGAAAGAACCATAATGGCGAACCTCTAACCTACGTTTAGGCTCTTTGGTAAGGAACCAGTGTATAGTTTGGGACAATTAAATGATGATATGACAATATATATCCCTACGCTAATTGATAAATTTAACAAAATCCTATATCATAATTTTATTGTACATTTCTTGGATTTTATTGATTTATTTACCAACGGCTTCACTAGGAAAAATTTCATCTGCATTTTTCATATGTTCCAGGTAAGGATTAATTTTCGACGAATTAATGTTGCAAAACTTGAAACGCACCTAAAAAGCTCATTATCAATATCATTAAAAAAGAAAGAACACACTTCAAATTATCAGTGATTATCACTTAAAATTTTACCGGAAACGACTTAACTTCCGAATCTCCCCATGAAAATCCGGGAAAATACACCCCTCACCCATAGTTATTAATAAAAATCTCTGCAGTTGATAGTCCCTTTTATGACTTTTTCAGACCTGTCACCACCAAAAGCCACTTCAAAGCCGTCCACCCTCCAATACAATTTTTCAGTTTGAGCTACCAATGGGGTGCCTCTCTTCAAAACCCCATCAAAGCTGTGAATTTGATTGGGGCGAAAAGTTGAGGAAAGCACGCCTATAATCGATATAGAGTCCTGCGGGATATATCGTTTTGGAGGATAACCCATAGGATGGGGTGATATAAGGGTTAGTTTTGGGTTTAATTGAAATCCAAATTTTGAATCGGGCATATAAAACTGAAAGTCCCTGGGGACTATGTGTTATTCGATTAACAGATTTCGGAACTTCCGGTTGTGATTAGATAAATAATTGTGAATTTTCAGTGAAAATTTAGTGAAAAGTATGAGTAGGGGACAGTTGCCTGATTCTTCCAGTTCTCCACCCATGAAGTAAGTACCTATTTGTACCTATTAGAATTGGGTTTTATTGCAATTTATGTTATTATTTTTATTATTGCCATTATTATTGGATAAGCGGCAGAAATGTCCGGTAAACTGCATAACGTGGAGTTCAATTCTCAGATCATAGATTGGAATTTGGATTACTTCAACGCATTTTACAAATAACCTCAGCAGGTGTCCAATATATTGTTGAAGCGATTAAAGATGGGAGTTTTTGTCTATGGTTTCAGTCATCTAGAACCGTGTTGTAGAGTGTATTTTTTCTAGACAATCCCTATTTCACTAAAGCAAGTTTACGGGAATGGCCTCAAAGCTGAAAGCTATAATTTTACCTTGTCGTCTTCTCTTATATAGGTAATGTTAACAGATTTGTGGATTATAAACTTTCATCGTATGAGTGATCTTCTCTTATTACTTAAAACTTAAAATTCCATTTAAATATAAATTCAAATAAATAATAGGAATTTTGTTTTTGAGTCTTTCGTTCGTAGACTGTTGTTAGCAATTGGCAAAGCATCTTTAAAGGTATAGCTTCACAAATCAATAAAAATAATGTAAGGTGTAAGCGTTGTTCATTAATTGTTCATGACAATTTTCCTAGATAATAAATGATTGTTCCTATGCTGTTTTCAGATGCAAATACAACAGAAACTGTAGCTCCAATGTCCGGATTTTTTCTAACTCTTCAAATGCCGTTGATTTTGACTCATAGTTATCAGAAGCACCCGAATGCTAATTGCCTAATTAGCCCTTTGCTTCCTCATTATTACTCTCTCAAGCATTTCTTTTGACAACGCTCTTTTCTGATTTTCCAGGTGGTTGTTTCTCTTGCGTGTTTTTTCGACATGTTGGTTGAAATAATACTTCTTCCGTATTTTCACTCGAGCTTCCTTGCTTCAACTTCAAAATCGCCTCTAGTTTGTTCTGAATTTTTAAATAATGTATTTATTTATTCATCCACGGAACAAGCCCACTTTGAACCAATTTAATTAAGATTGGCAATTCGAGGTTTCAATATACAAGTTGTTGGTTATTGCAAGATTTCTGGTTTAGGCTTCATTAGATCTGTCGCACAGCTAGGGCATGAACCATGTCTGTAAGGTCAACTATTTTTTATTGGCCATTGAATATTGATCCTATTCTACGTCTTATATTTTCCTCCAAAAACATTCCATTTCAGTTTTTCTAGGGTTTTTGCAAATGGCGACACAGTTTCCTCCCAAGCATGCGCTGCGCTGTTTCTAGACTATAATAAGATCAATATCTTTATGAAGTATGGATTCCAGACAATGATGTTATGCTTCATGTTCAAGTAGAAGTACTAGAAAAATTGTATACATATTAGGCACATGAAAGATCTGTGAACCAGGCACATCATAGTGTTGATTTATTTTTGATTGTCGATTCACGGAGACTGTAACATATGAAGGTCCGCGCCGTTGGTCATTCTTGGTCATTGATATAGCGTCTGGATTGTTAAAAATTGAAGCCAATACGAAATACAGGAATGTTTTTTGATTTGATAAAGTCTCCAGCGCATTGGCTTACAATTCAACTAATTTTGAAATATCCAGATAGGACTTTTGAATAGTGAAAACTTAAAGAAAACGGAATAATTATACCGATATCAAGGTACCCAAAGGGTCTATCTTGGATCCACTTTTATTTCTATTACCTACTATTATTATTCTATTCATATTGGATATAGAATACTTAGCGAATTTTTCCCAAGAATTGCGAAAATCAATCTTCAACTTAGAGTCAGAAAAACTAGAATCCATCGATAAGAGCGAACTAGAGGCAGCGCTGAATCAACTTTAAAGCTCCAGGAGAAGATCAGAGCAGGAGCAGGATGCGAGAAGAGACGCTAAAGGAAGACCTTCTCTCTGCCAAACAAGTTACTCGGAGAAGAAAGGGGTCCAGAATTCTAAGAAAGCGCAGTGATCAACTTCCTCTACAAAAAAAATTGACAATTCAAATATAGGCCATCATATTATCAAACCTGTCCTGGAAAGTTCTAACTATAGCTGATCCAAAACTAAATCCGTTGCACGTCATCAATAACACCGACTGCGTTTAGATCTAATTTGCTGGTGGACGCATTGTGACGTGCAATAGATTTAGTTATGGATAAAAGGTAGATTTTCAACAAGCAGGTGTAGCGTCCGCGCCAAGTACTCTATTATTAAGGTTAGATAGTAAATTGCGAGCGGTCGTATTTGATGGTAATTATTTCCTTGGGCAACTACTGTAAAATAAAATTGTGGGTGCGGGTCTATTTGCAAGTGAGAGAAACAACTGATGTACGGTTATCCATTGATAAATATACTTTATTCGAGAAAATAAACAAAACTTTTCCAAATTGAAATGGTACAATTTTTATACCATAACATAAGAACTTTCTAAAAAAAAAAACAATTCTAAATGATGCTTACTTACTCACAGCCACCTCTATACTATCTCTGAGCTTGTAAATAAAATGTTAGAATCAAAACCCTTGTACTTAAATAACTCTTTTATAGAGCCCTACTACATTAAGTTACAATATTTTTAACCAAAACTCCTACACGTCAAAACATTACAATTTTTAAAACGTCCAATTCTATAAGCGTATAAAAACCCCTGATTTCGCTTACTGCCATATTTGTACAAAGCTTTACTCAAAACTGGAAACTCAAATACTATCCCGATTCAATATCACGCATTTAATTTAAATTCTTAGAGTTCAAAATATGTAACTATATTCAGTATTTCAATGTTTAATAATTCTCTTTATTAGGCAGAGCTCACTGATTCAATAGTCATTAAAATTTCCTATTTATATAGCAAAAAAATATATTCAATAGTTCACACAAGTTAATAACATATTTGCGAAGTCCCATTGTCAATTCACTTACTTCATAGTAATTTAGACCATTGATAAAGTCAAATAAATATGTCACTAGCGTACTTACATTCCGTCCTTAAATCACTGAACTATACTAAATTCTTTTGATTATTTAGAGCTCGCACATAATGTTGAACGAATTTAACTGATCTGTCTTTCATGATTTTCCGTTACTTCTTTCAAAGATTCGATTTAGTGCGTTTTCTCGAGGCAACAAAATAAAAGAGACGCTTTGCGAATTTTATCCGAACTGACTCATTAACTTTACTGTAGACTCAAGACTCTAAGCTCGACTGTACTGAACTGATCTGAACTGATTCCAAAATTCCGAAACCGCTGATTTTATATTTTTCGATCCCCCGAAAGTTTCGGGTCATATCCAATCATTAACCTTCCTCTTTTCTAAGAAATATAATCATTTGTCTTAAAATGTATATGTCGCAATTTCCTGGATTATCGGGGTAAACAGATTTGGAAGAATAGTCGCACTCGTGCCGGCCGTAAATCATGATTTTATTATAATTCTGTCAATTTGGGACCCAATTTAATTACCTTGTATTTTAACATTTTTATGGATTTGATTTATGATGAGTTCAATGGGATGACACTCGCTCGGTGACTAACTATTTGAACGTAAAGTGTGTTTTTTTTTAAAGATAAAAGTCAAAATGACATTATGTTGGCAATACAATGTAAAATTGTCAATGCTTTCAAATTTTTTATGTAGAAATGGCTTGTGTTGCCAACATAGTTACTAAATTTTTGAATTGGGGAATTATCTTTAAATAAAAAACAAACTTTATTTTAGATATTCCAATTAATTTGTGTCAATGCTAAATTAAGAAAATTAGAACTTTTCTTCTGATATTGAATATTGGAGATTTAATTTACATTAGATTATTTGATTCCATTTACATTATTTGATTACATTTAAATTTACAATTTACTGTTTTTGTATTTCAAGTCCTTTTAAATTACGGGTCTATTTTTCCTGGCTCATTATATCCCTCCGCTCTTTAAAACCGAAATTATAATGAATAAGATAATTTCACCCTCATGAATACCTCATAAAAATGTGGTTCAGTCGGTGAACCTTCTGTGATTTATGGTTCACTTTTCTCAATTTTAAAAGTTTGACGATATTATTATCCGAGTATCAATCAGTTCGTTCAAATTAATTATGCGCAAGCTTTTCATACCCTAAATTTCCCATTTCTTAAAAATATTTCTTATATTTTTATTTTACAAAAAGACAAAACTAATGCGAAATAAAACTTTTCTCGTGTAATGGGTGTAATTAAATCGTAAAACTATATTCCATAAGAAAAATAGCCTACTTGGCTAATCTTGAGCTTGCGTCTTCAATTGTTAATAAATACTTCAGAGGCCTATGGTCTGTCACAATAATAAAATGAGTTCCAGTTAAATAATTTCTGTAAGCCTTTATGGCAAAAACTATAGCTAAACATTCTCTTTCGATCGTGCTGTATCGGCGTTCGGCATCATTCAGTGTTCTACTGGTATAGCAGATAGGGTGTTCTTTGCCTCAATATTCTTGTGTTAAAATAGCTGCAATTGCGGTCACCTAGCATCCGTAATAACCATGAACTGTTTGCTTAAATCTGGATAACTTAAATAGGAGGTGTTATAAGCAATTTCTTCAAGATCTCGAGAGCACTCTCTTGTTCTGGTTCCCAATGATATTCAATATTTTTCTTGGTTAAATAGTTTAACAGCTGACTAATCTTCGCAAAATTAGGAACAAACTTTCTATAGAATCCACATAGTCCAAGAAAAACTTTTACCTCTTTGACCTTCTTGGGTGCCGGATAATTCTCTATTATTGGTTTTATCGGGGTGGGTTGTATATCCACCTTCGCATATGAGATGCCCTATGGTTTATTTTTTCCCAAGATAGATTTTGAAATTGTCAACTTTGAAACATAAACAATGCCGCTAATGCCGCTTATTGGTCGCAAGATGCCATTTGCACAACATGCATTGTAAAACTGATGTCAACCTGCAGGGACACCTCATTTTGCGCCGACCAATCAGGGCCAACCAGTATTGTTTATGTTTCAAAGTTTTCAATGTCAAAATCTATCTTGGGAAAAAATAAACTGTAGATACTCAAGTTCTTTCTTCATAAAGTGACATTTCGTTGGTTTCAACTTTAAATTACTTCCCCGTAATTTTCCAAAAATGTGCCTCAATCGTTCTAGATGCGAGTCTTCGTCTTTGGAAAATACAATTATGTCGTCTAGACATACAAGACAATCGGTATTCGTCAATTTTCCCAGGGATGTGATTCATCATACGGCTCCAAGTAGCCGGAGCGTTCTTTAAACCCATTGCCATCCTCAAAAATTGGTAATTGTTATCAGAAGTTGAAAATGCTGTTTTCTCCTGGTCCTCTGGTTGTATGGGCACTTGAAAATAACCAGATGCCAAATCCATGGTAGAAAATAGGTGAGAACGGCCCGCTAATTTTTCGATGGTCTCTTGTATATTGGGTAATGGGAAATAGTCAGTTTTTGTTATGGTATTCAATTCCCGATAATCTATGACAAGCCTATACTGGATGTCCTCTCCAGGGTGTCTGTTTTTTTCTATAAGAATTGCAGGAAAACTCCATGGTGACTCACTTCCCACGATAACTTCGTCATCAAGTAATTTCTGGATTTCTTGCTTCATAACCTCTTGTCTATGGTACGGTATTCTATAAGGTCTTTTTTTTATGATTGGCTGCACATCCTCCGTAATAATTCTATGTACGACCTCTGTTGTACACCTTAGTTTGTCATCTGGTGCTTTAAACACGTCAATGAACTCAAGAACAAGCTGCTTAAGTTTTTGCTCTTCTCTAGTATCTGGATTCTCTAACTTTAGTTTTAATCTCGTTTGCTCCTTTTTGGTCAATACTCCTTTTTTGCATAGTTTCCTTTTCCTTATTGGCAATGTCAATTTTCGCTTCGTATGCTCTAGCAATAACAGATCTACTCTTTAGAGTTAATTACTTCTCTGTTATATTCAATAACTTCACTGGGACTACACTGTCCTTTCTACATAATACTCATGCCACAATCCTGACAAAGCTTTTTCACATTGTTCGTTAACTATGTGCTAAGCCATAATCCTTGAAGCTCTGCGTAGAGTTGCTTGACACACTACTTGACACATCGGCGGTAATATCACCTCCTCTCTGAGTCACCAGAAAACCATCTTGGTTTCTGAATTACATGTCCTTTACTGGACCCTTATTAGAATTTCTTTCAAATGGACCCCTCAAATTTCCTTCGGAATTTCCCTGGAAGTTCACTGTCTTTCCTCTCCAAAACTGGTGCTACTGGAAAGCCTGTCAAAACTTCATCACATTGTTTAATGTGTTGAGCCTTTGAAATTCCGCGTAGGGTTCCATGGCATACTCCATCAATCATGGGCGGTATAAAAACCTTCTCTCCCAGAGACGCCGGAAAACCTTTATTTAACAAAATCCCGGTCCTTCACTGGACTCTCATAAGAATTTTTTTCTAATGGAAAACCTTCATTTAACAAAATCTCGTCCTTCACAAGACCCTCATTAGAATTTTTCTCCAAAATCTCGTCCTTCACTGGACCTCTAATAACTTCATACTCTCGAATTGGAATGGCCCTATGGATTTCAGTGGAACTGGCCGGGTTTCTATTTGTTGATGATGTCAGACTTCTGTCTTCATCATAAAATCTGTCCTACTCATCAATGTTTTATCTTTTTCAATTTCTGCTTCAACTTCTCCTAGATCATTTTTTCAACACCATTTCCATTCCTCTGCAAATTTTTCAGCTCGTCAAGCTCCAATTCCAAGTTCCTAACTTTGTTCAGCAACTCCTTTTCTACTTTCTGTATTGCATAATCAGCATCAATATTTTCATCATACATTTGGATTTCCTTCTCAAAAGCGTACATACAATTATTCTGCCAATCTACTTCAATACCATATTGGCGCATAAAATCTATTCCTAATAGTAAATCTGCCCTTAAAGAATCTGTATTAACCACCATAAAATTGTGCCTCACAATCATGTCTCCGTCGAACATCACAGGTATTTTTGCCATACCCTTAACAAAAATTTTGTTGTCCTGTACCTATATCCACCAAATTTACATCACATTTCTCTTTCTTGAACCCCATGGCAATCTCGGGCTTAACTAGGAATACTACAGCTCCAGAATCTATTAAGGATAGGTACGACTTATCATTAACCCTAATCCTTACTTCAACTTTCTGGGGTTCTCTTCTTGGAGCATGTATATATCCCTACCCACCTCTCTTCATTTAATCCCAACTTGCCTTGTTGGCAGCGAAGTCTCCGGGTTGAAAGGTGGCTGCGTTCGAGTTTAAAGTCTGCTTATTTCCCGATTGCTGGGTAAAAGCGCTGACTTCCGTGCGCAATTTTTATCAAAATGCCTTGTTGATGCCTGTTGCGTCTGAAACGAACAAGGGTAATAATTCTCTTGCCTTGTCTGTTCACGTCCCTTAGTTTCGGACAATTTGGTCTCACGTGACCTTCCTGGTTGCTATTATTGTAGCATGCCATTTTTCTAGATCGCGGCTTTTTTTGATTCCAACGGTTCTAACGGCTTAGCCATGCGCTGATTCTCGACTGTTTGGCATCAGAAAAATTTCGATTGATTCTTCCCTCTCAGCTATTTCTAATGCTTCATCAAAAGTTACTGGATTTCCTGAGAGTACTCTCTGTTTAATCGGCATCAATAATCCTAGGGCAAACTGAGTGGCTGTCACCTGTCCGTTGCTTACACTCTATGAAGTGTTTCATAGCGGTCCCTTGCACATAATGCCTACCAAATTGCTTTTTCAAACTGTTTTTGAGTAGAGTCCAGCTGGTTGGGGTTTTGAGGGTTGGCTCGGCTTCGATAATTTTTTTAGCTCGATGTCTAAGCTTTAGTCGAGCTACGGAAATCTTCTTAGGCAGCTACTGGCAGCTACTGTAAAATAAGAATTCTGAGGGTGGGTCTATTTGCAAGTGACAGAAACAACTGATGTACGGTTATCCATGATTAAATATACTTTATTCGAGAAAATAAACAGAGCTTTTCCAAATTACAATGGTACAATTTTTATACCCTAATCCCACACCTTTCCAAAAAAAAACAATTCTAAATGATGCTTACTTACTTACAGCCATCTCTATACTATCAGTGAGCTCTGTCTAATGAAGAGAATTAATTAACATGTTTGATGTTTTGTAATATTCATAAAAGAGTTATTTAAGTACAAGGCTTTTGATTGTAAATAAAATGTTACAATCAAAAGCCTTGTACTTAAATAACTCTTTTATGAAGCTCTACTACATAAGGTTACAATATTTTTAACCAAAACTCCTACACGTCAAAACATTACAATTTTTAAAACGTCGAATTCTATAAGCGTATAAAAAAAAAACCCTGATTTCGCTTACTGCCATATTTGTACAAAGCTTTACTCAAAATTGAAAACTCAGCCAGAGTGAATACTATTACAAAACATCAAACATGTTATTTAATTCTCTTCATTAGACAGAGCTCACTGATTCAATAGTCATTGAAATTTCCTATTTATATTCAGCAAAAAAATATATTCAAAAGTTCACTCAAGTTAATAACATATTTGCGAAGTCCCATTGTCAATTCACTTACTTCATAGTCATTTTAATTATGATAAAGTCAAATAAACATGTCACTAAAAATTAATTTATTTATTTATTAAATAATTTAACTTAATTTATAACGTGTATAAATCAAATTTAAAAGAAAATCCAGATATTTTGAAATAGGAAAATCGCAAAAAAAAAGATATATATTCAGAGAATGGAAATACAAAACAACCCAAGACGGTCCTGCCTAGGGCGGTGTATAATCCTTTTCTCGCCAATAAAATTCGACTTACCTGTCAAAGCTGGTTTACTTTCACTATCTCGTTTCGTGGAATAAACTTTAGAGTAGGTACTTACATTCCGTCCTTAAATCACTAAATTATTCTAAATTCTTTTGAATATTTAGAGCTCCCACATAATGTTGAACGAATTTAACTGTTCTGTTTTTCACGATTTTCATACTTTACTTACTTTTTTCAAAGATTCGATTTAGCGCGTTTTCCCAAGGCAACAAAATAAAAGAAACTCTTCGCGAATTTTATCCGGACCGACTCATTAATCTTACTGTAGTCTCAAGACTCGAGACTCTAAGCTGAACTGATTTCAAAATTCTTGTTTTTATATGTTTCGATCCCCCAAAAAATTTCGGGTCGTGTATATTCATAACCTGCCTTTTTTCTAAGAAATATAATAATTTGTCTAAAACCGTAAATGTCGCAATTTTCTGGATTAGCGGGGGTCAACAGATTTGAAAGAATGCGGAGGACACCTAATTCAAAGAAAAAGCGGCACTCGTGCCGGCCGTAAATCATGATTTTATTAAAATTCTGTCACTTTGGGACCCAATTTAATTACCTAACGTTGTATTTTAATATTTTTGTGTAACAATATGATGACACACGCTTGGTGAGTAACTAAAATCTGTTTTTTTTTTTTAAAGATAAAAGTCAAAATGACATTATGTTGGCAAAACAATGTAAAATTGTCAATCTTTGAATTTTTTTTATGTAGAAAAGGCTTGTGTTGCCAACATAGTTACTAAATTTTTGACTTAGGGAATTATCTTTAAAAAAAAACAGACTTTATTAAAATTTGAACGTATTTTAGATATTTCAGTTAATTTGTATCAATGCTAAATTAAGAAAATAATAACTTTTCTTCTAATATTGAATATTGGAGATTTAATTTACATTAGATTATTTAATTCAATTTACATTATTTGATTACATTTAAATTTACTGTTTTTGTATCAAGTCCTTGTAAATTACGGGTCTATTTTTCCCGGGTCACTACACAGCCGAAAAGTCTTCTTCAAACTTCGATACATTTTATCTTAAGCAGAAGTTTATTTAAGGAAAACAGTAACTATCATTGCTTTAGCAAAATCAATGTAAATGGCATCCATAGGGTTTGCGATGCTCATCGATTCTAGTCTGCGACTATCTTTCAAGGCATATCCAGAAGTTGGAAGCAAAGACGAAGTGGATTTTAAATAAAAGTTTAAAAAATCTCTTTTGCACACATTTACAAACAATAGATGTATGTATGGCCAATATATCGATACTAATATATTGGATTGCAGTTTATCGTCTTTTTATTGAACTGGTATGACAAAAGTGCTTTTCAATTATCGTGAAGTTTTCCTTGTTCAAGTTAGTGTGATTAAAGGATCTATTTTAGTTATTGATTTTTAAAGAGAACTGCAGGAACTTCGTCTGGTAAACTGAACTCTGGACTACAGCAGTTGAATTGCCAAACCGCCTAAGGAGTTTTGATTGGTGAAATTTACCTTTCAAATGCCGGGCATTGATCTTGACATAGGGACATGCCGTCATTTTTCTCTGATCCTCTAAGTACAACAAAAGTATTTTGGAAATAACTTGCAAATTCCTAACAGTAAATTAGGATGGATTCCTGTCTAGTAGTTACCCTGTCAATGTTATATCGTTATCGAGATAAATGGAGATTGGAATTGAAGATATGTTAAAATGTGTTTCTACACTGAGAGAATTAATTTTAGACCATTATAAAAATCTTAATAACCTTAATAAAGATATCGTATAAAATGGGGGACAGAAAAGCGCTGTAGTTACCATTATAAAAGTCACTTTACCCACATAGCACAAAATATTTTTGGGATATTTTTTGAACAACGCTATCCATCATCCATGGCGTCTCTTATTATGTTTTTGGTTCATAGATTTTTTGATACAATAATTGACTTCTGCAGGAACATGAGATAGGTATTTTGGATTTTCTCAATTATACAAAGAGTGTAAAAAAAAAGATAGAAGAAAAAAGGAAGCCTTTGATCAATCCTCGTTGGAACACCCTGTATCTATAAAAATGATATTCATAAATTATAGTCATACAAATTACTTCTTATTGCAGGAAGAAGAAAGGAGCTGTGGAAGAGCAGGCGCAGCTCGAAGGGCAATGAGCTATAACCAGGCAGGTGCTGCTTAACTGAGGGGAAATAACTTGGATCAGAAGCATATGCACAAATAAAAATATTTCTGAGTCTGATTCTGAGTTTTAATTACCTAATAGGTACCTACCCATAAAAATTACCATCGTAAATGTTGGAATAATGTTTTTAAAATATTTTAATAATGTTTTTTAAATATCGTTTTGATGTTCACAAAACCAATATAGTTTTTTCAATGTGTGGAAAATATTTTATTTACATTTTTTTTTTAAATGTTCCACAAAATATCCAAAAGACGTTTTAAAAATATATTTGGATATTTTAAAAATGTTTTTAAAACATTCTCAAAAATATCATACAGATATTAGAAACATTTTTAATACATCGTTTCTGAATCCGCATTATTTTTTTTTTCGATGATGATGTTCAAAAAACATTTTCATACTTTCTAAAAATATTCCTAATACATTTGAAAAATATCGCATGGATGTTCAAAAAATATCGCTTCGTTACCGCAGAATGTTCAAAAAAATGTCCTAAAAATATGTTTTATGGATATTTGGATGTTTTAAAAATATATTTGATCCGAAAAAAAATATTTTTTGAAGCTTCAAAAAATATTATTTGGCTATATGGGTATAAACTACTACTTTGCTACCATTGATAGACCAATTTACTGAAATCGCCTAAAGACCATTAAAAATTTATAAACGAGTCACAATAAAATAGTTTTGAATGGCTAAAAAACGGTTTTTTAACTGTCAATAAATATTTGATGATGGTTATTAAACTGTATATTAACCCTTAATATATCTTATAAGGGATAATATAAACATTTTCATAATAACAGATGCATATCTTTATACCATTAATTTTTTTTTTTGACCACCAAAAATTCCTTTTATAACCATAACAAGATAACCTTATAAGGCCCAGTTATACAATCTTGGTTAAAAACAGAGTTCAGCTGAACTCGACTGGTACTTGAACTTCTCCATTTAAAATACATTGCTGTCAGCTATTAATCAAATTTTAGCTATTTTTGACAGCAATGCATTTCAAATGGGGAAGTTCAAGTACCAGTCGAGTTCAGCTGAACTCTGTTTTGAACCAAGATTGTACAACTGGGCCTAAGGGTTATTGAAAATGTTATGGTACTATTATATTGCATTTGGGAAGAGGTAAAAATAAAAGACAATGGGTATTTTTAAATCAAACTTTTATTAATTGTCGATACCTAGATATTATTATGGTGATATTAAAAAAGTAAAAGCTGCATCTACAGTAATCACATAAACTAACAAAATCTCGAATCGTATATGTATACCTACATAACTACTTAAGTATATAGTAATATAAAAAATACCACTTGGAAAAAGCAAAAGCAGGTAATAAAAGAGTTTTCATTTTTAATTTATATTTTCTCAAAAAGGACTCTTGTTTTACAAAAAAAAAGAATGCAGAAAATGCTAGCTTCAGTTGCTTTGTGCAATAATTATTACAATTCTGAAAATTAATGAAAGCATTGAGGGGGTTATATTTATACCTACTCATAGCTCACCTTCGATAAATGACTGTAAGCCCCACTCTAGAAGGGCAACTTTACACGCCATTGTCAGACCAGTGCCAGTGCAAATCCAAAATCCAAGGTTAGATAATTCAAAATAATTTAAATAATTCACCAACGGCACCAACGCAACGCACTAACTAATCAACGCTTACAGCAAAAAATGGCGCGACACGACACAAACACCTGATCACAAATGAGCAGGCTCATGCTACATGCTTGCACGGAAGCAATAATTGGAATGCACAGAAAAATTACAAAATAAACCATTATGGCCGCTTCGGGTTGTTTCGCGAATAGCCGAAGCCAATAACGGCCCGCTTAAGTTTATTATGGCTATAACGCACATTTTAAAGACTGAAAATCAACTAATAGTTGTTGAAAAACGTATATCGATGGTTATGAAAATCAATTTTAAAGATCGTGTGTAGTAACCATATTAAAGTATCTAGCTACTGTAGTAAATTCGTATGAAGAAATTTGAATACAACACATCAGTAAATTAAATTTTTAACAAGAGTAAAGTATTTTATAGGAGCTCATAGATAACTATAGGTGATAATGAGGATAATTCAACAAAGAATTTTTAGCAACCATAAAAATACGTTATTCAGTTATATATAGATAATTTATGGCAGTTATTAGAGATATTTTGTCTGCAATAAAGAAAATTCCAGTAAGATAATTTAAGAATTCAATTTCCTCAGTGTATACTGCTTTTTCTGCTGTTCCTTAATGTATTTGTTACTTGATTTCGAGAGCGATGATAAGCTGCATAATCCCTTTCTGTTCTGGTATTTTCAAATTTATACCAAATATTCCTTTTTTGATTCATTTTATGAAAAACAGCTTGAAAAAGAAAAAGGTGTTGTTCACTACAGAGTGAACAACACGCTGGATCAGATACATATTTGATCCATGTTGGAGTGAAAGTTTGGATAGCTGTTTTGGAACTGTGGGCATAAGCCAATGATTATTTCTTGATTCTAATCTATTTCCTAATTATTCGCAAAAATTGCGATATTTATCTTTTAATCGATTCAAGGCAATTTATGAACCCAAGAAGAAGCTCAACTATTGTTTGTTATTTATTTTGACTTTTTAAAATATGCAATCATAGTCTCCACTTTATGGAATAGTATCAAGGTATTGGTAAAGACTCTTCCTGGCACTCATAGATTTTTACTTTCACAAATAGGTATTCTATGAGCACACAACGCCGCTATTTCTATTTTAAATTTCTTCACAAAAAAAATTAAAATATTTCTGCCGTTAAATCATATCCAGAATGCTTGTTAGACTTGTTTTGCAAAATCCATCATATCCAGCCAATTCTAAGAGTAAAAAATGAGGATGCCTATTTATTGAATAGAAAAAAACTCGAGGTCTTTTTTCCTACTATATATTTGACTTCATATTTCATTAAGAAAGGTGAAAATTTGGTAGTCAAAAACCAGCAAAGGCAAGCTACAATATCTTTTTTAAATTTTCAGCATGCAATACGGCTACGGCACTGGTGACCTATCAGAAGACGAAGTGTCAGACCTTCCCAGCTGCGCTTTCGCATCCAGATCTACAAATTCAAATATCCAACATCACTATTTGACTTCTCTACACCACAATACAGGTATGACCTCTCTATAGGCATCATTTCAATAATAAATATTTAATTAATTTATTTTCTGTAGATTCTGGACCATGCGGATCTACAGCCCCAAGCCTAAGCTCCACAGACTTCTACGGTTCGTCGCCCTACAGAGTTCAAAGGCACGCGGCTAATATAAGAGAGAGGAAACGCATGCTGAGGTCTGCTATTGGACCCACCGGGTACTCTTCTGTCTTGCTCGATTTTTCCCACACTTTGATCTAGTTTAGAATTTTTTTGCCATTTATTTCTTTTTTATGTAAGTTATTTTGTTGGGTTTTTTTATGATTTTTGCATGACAACTTTCGGTGTAATTGCGCTCACAGAATGAAGTAGATTTATGTCCAATCTTTGGCCAAGGAAATGACATTTTTTTTGTAGCCTGGGCCTTGCCCATTTCGGCAAACGATAACTTCCAATTAAACATTTCGCAGATTATGCTGATGGAAATTGTATGACAGTAGGAAAGAAACGTCTTTTAAGCTGGGTTGTAGTGAGAGCTGATTTTAATAGGAAGTTGAGTTTACCAAAAGCTAAGAGACTAATCTTATATGCGGCGGTAAATTCTATGCCTTTCCTTCTTATATAGAAATTTAGGACCTAGATATTTGCAGGCTTTATTCAATGGTTGTTTCTACTATACATACAACATCACTGAGAGCAAAACTTGTTATTATTGGGGTTCTTTGAGATGTGTTTGTATCTTTACTCCAAGTTCTAGGGAGAAATATATTCTTGCTCATTTACTAATAACCTAGTAGTGGAATAAAATCACTGCTCTAACTCGCTGTTTTCTGAGGGTGGGTGATTCCGAGGTCTAACCAGATGAAACCTATATCAACTTGTAGAGGACACTTTGGGGCATAGGAAATGGGAATGTACAACTTTTTTTAATAGGACTGAACTTTGAAATCGGCCCTTAAACGTGACTGAGCTCGAATTTGAAAAACTACATTTTTCTAAACATTACCCGCTGTATTAATTTAAGCATACAATATAAAATTTTGATTTTTTGCACACTTATACTTGAAACATGAGCGCTTCTAATGACAGTTCAGAAATTTCGAAAAGGTTCAAGGTTTTTTTGTTAAAAAGTTAGGAATATAGAATTATCAAAATCGTGCATCTAAAACTTCACCCTGCGGCGAGCGATGTGAATTATTGAAAATTTCTATACATATATATCGAATCGAATGTAGTAAAAACATTGACGAAGTTTTGAAAAAAAAAATTAAGGCGCTAACTTTTACGGTTATAGAAATATAAATTTTTATCCAAGAGCCCTGGAGTGCGCTCAGCCCATCGTGAACCGCGTCGCGACGGAATTGTTCGTGCATTCACCGAGAGGTGCATTTTCTGACTTTTCCAGTTTTGTGCGTTCGTATGCGCAAAACAGCTCAAGTCTGATTAAGTATCAGAGTTTGAACCATATTCAACAGTTGCCTCTCCTCGAACTGATCTTAAAGTGGGTGTGACCAAAAAAAGCAACTTAAGCTACTTAAATCAAGAAAAAAAATCTAAGATCTCTCGTGAAAACCGCAGTCTTTTATTCAAAATACTATCCGAGAAAATTCTACATGAAGATAAATTTTGCGGGAACTTGTGACGTCACACCGGCTAACTGCCGAAATCATAGCCTTCTGTTTGTTCAGTGGTTGAACCGTGCCCTATACTTTTAAGTGGTTGCAATTTGCTTTAAGTGAGATTGTTGACTTGTGTCTTGGAAAATTTTATACATATTTTAACTGTGCCTCCGAAGCCGGTGTGACGTCAGAGCCTAGGCGTTTGCCACTTTAAACCACCCTTACTCGAAAACGGTTCATTGTAGCAAGATATGCGGTTCAAATATTTGTTCTTAGATTTGTTCGCACTAAAACTTCATTTTTGGGTCACACCCCCTTCAATTCACTTATAATAGATGGCATGGTACTTATTCAAGGACTAAGTAATAAACCATTCTCAACCTAACTTTTAATGAACTCGCATCTATTTTTCTTTCTGAAGCAAATTCTTTTACTTGGTCGAAGGTATGAAGCACTGAGGATAACGGTGGTTTTTAATAGATGAATCGGTCAAGTCTTTGGAAAGACGCAGAAGAAGTAATTTCGCAGATGCTTATGCATATGAAGTTTCTGGAAAAAGAAAAATGATGAAGTTTCGAATTTTTTTAAAATTGTCAGAAAATAAAGAATCCCTATGGTTATATTTTGGAACATTTAACTGACAAATAAAAGAAACTCTGATCATCGCTGGTGGTTTTGAAAATCCAGAGTTATGCTTTTCTGTCAACAAGGATTGTGTAACCGTGTAACCGGATTGAAAGATTTGAAATCGAATCATGATGAGGCTGATGCACGACTTATCATCCACGTCTTATATGAATATCAGATACTTCACCAAAAAAAAAGTGTTGGTGAAGTCTGTAGATACAAATGTTCTGGTATTACTTATTAACCACTATTCTGAATTTAATGCATTAAGTTCTTTGGAAGAAACCTACCTTTCTATGGAATTAGGATAAGGGAATGAAAAACGGATCATTCCAATAAATAGTGCAGAAACTGGAAAATGAAGTTTGTAAATGTTTACCAGCGTTGCATGTGTCAACAGGATGCGATACCACAAATGCAATGTTTAACATTGGCAAAAAATGTATTTTCTTAAAATCTTGGAGCCTTCAATGAGTTATCGAAACTGAACTCTGTGTCTGCAAGCGAAGCTGTTTATATTGCCACCAAATTTGCATTGGCCCTATTCAGAAATAAGAACGAGGCTATATAAAAACCCTCGATGAATTGAGGTATCAATTGACTACAACTTCCAATAAGTCCGCTTCAGAACTTCCACCTACAGATAATGCATTTTACCAGCATGTACTGAGCTAGGTGTACTTATATGAAAAAAGAAGCTGTATTTATGCGATAACCAAAATTTCAGGTGCATATTATATCAACTGCGTATATGGATGTAAAGCCATATACCTATCATGCCTATACTTGACCCTGTTAACTTTGGTTGGACTAGGAATAATGGAATGCTTGAGCCTGTTTTGATGACTGCTGACCCCATACCAACGGATATAAGGCAACTAATGAATATCTTCTGCGAAGATAAATTATGTCAAAATAATAAATGCGTCTGCTTGAAAGAGGTTTAACATGCTGCAGCGATTGTTTCTGCAAAAGTCAAAATAATGTTCCTGATTTATATAAGAATGACGAAGAAGAGAATATTTAAACTTCATAAAAAACGATTCAATCACTTACTTTATGTTTATAGATTTTTTAATTTTATTTCTAGATGTAACGCTAACGCACTAACGCAGATGATTTCCAGAATGGTAGCCGCTAGTCGCTTTCAGGATCAGAGCGCATTTTAAAGCTCCCGGATAAAAAATTATATTTCTATAACCGTAAAAGTTAGCGACCTTTTTTTTTTAAAAAAAACTTCGTCAATGTTTTTACTACATTTGATTCGATATATATGTATAGAAATTTTCAGTAATTCACATCGCTCGCCGCAGGGTGAAGTTTTAGATGCACAATTTTGATAATTCTATATTCCTAACTTTTTAACAAAAAAACCTTGAACCTTTTCGAAATTTCTGAACTGTCATTAGAAGCGCTCATGTTTCAAGTATAAGTGTGCAAAAAATCAGAATTTTAGATTGTATTCTTAAATTAATACAGCGGGTAATGTTTAGAAAAACATAGTTTTTCAAATTCGAGCTCAGTCACGTTTAAGGGCCGATTTTAAAGTTCAGTCCTATTAAAAAAAAGTTGTACCATCGTCACCAAAAGTATCTGGGACAAAAATAATTCATATTAATCTCCTGGACTAAGTCTACTGTCATTCATTTCAATGCATTTAATTCATAATTTGACAAATATTTGACACTAAAAATCATATAATAGTACAAGAGCTAACATGATGCTGTCCCAGTTACTTTTGGTGACGATGGTACATTCCCATTTCCTATGCCCCAAAGTGTCCTCTACAAGATGGTATAGGTTTCATCTGGTTATACCTCGGAATCACTCAAAGTCATAATTTCACTGTGATTTTACTCCACTATAGGTTACTCTATACATTATTAGGACAATATTGTCGGCAAATCTCAGATCCATTTTCCATTCACATGTATTCCCTCAATGATAATATGAGCAAGTGCCACTTACGTACACGTAAGTGGCACACATACTCAGTTTCCACAGTACCTAAATCAACCTACACAAATGAAAGAATAAAAGTTACTTTTGGCAACCAGATCGCAAAATCTGTATTTTCTTCTGGTAAAATTGACGATACTAGATTCTACTTTGATTTGTGAGCAATTTTGTTTTATACATAGTAGTTATGTTTACCCTAAATTATTATTTCGAATTCAATGTAGTTTATCTAAAAATAAATGATTATAATCATTGAACGTTATTCACTGACAATTCTGGGGATTACAGCAGCATAAACTCCGCTTTCGACGAGTTGAGAATGCATGTGCCCACGTTTCCCTACGAAAAGAGGCTGTCAAAAATCGATACTCTGAGGCTGGCGATTGCTTACATAGCTCTTTTGAGGGAAGTTTTGACTGCAGACTGTGATCCACTCACTTATGTGGAACGATGTTTGAGGGGCGAAATTAAGGCTGACAGAGCTAATTGGAATACTAGTGGTAAGAATTTTTAGAGAAAATAAGTTATCCAGAATGCTCATATTTTCACTTTGTGCTTTATACATCTGTCACACTGGTACCACAAGATTAAGAATAGGTAATTCAGTTTAAACCGAACCAGTTAGTGAATCTCTGATGGCAATATGTATATTATCAATTTAAATATTTGCGAGTTGCCAGTGTTCATTTTGTCTACGTATAAAATGATCATTTACCAAGTTTAGGCTTCCGTTAAACTGTTTTAACCTCTAAATCGTTTTCGAACTTAGAACGTTTTATCCTGTGTTTATACTTCTATAGGGCTTTCTCCAAAACAGTTTTCAAATGTCATAACAAGCAGTGCTGGCACTTCCTTGAAACGGTTTGAGATGTTTACGCAGTATTTAAACCGTTTTCAAATCGGTTCAAACGCATTTTTAAAACGTTTTAAATCAAAACGGTTTAACGAGATAAAACGGTTTATGGGGTGTTTATACAAGCGTTTCATAGTGAAAAGTTTTCTGTTAAAACGGTTTAACGGCTGGCATAAACATGGCAATTGTGTGAGCGAAGTGTCACTTTTTTTGTAACTCAATATGCCATTTTGTTGGGTATTTATTTATACAGAAAGTGAGACAGACTACTGTATTTATTTATGCATACTTTTTTTTCAGATTTAACAGCCAGATTGTCCTGGATAAACTGGGAAAATTTGGGAGTGACACCTGGAAGAAGAAGCGCTCTAACGTCACTGGCTCTAAGTACTCCAGAAAATATGAACCATGCAAATCCATAAAATAAATTTTCATTTTTAAATTTTTGTTCCTATTTTTTTGTATATATTATTCAAGTGCAATACTAGATTGTTATTTTTGTTTTTAAAATAAAACTGCATTTATCATGAAAGTAGTTTTTTTTATAAAAGCTTGCTGCAAAGGAGTGTGAGATTAATTTGATATTTTTATATCTACAGAAGCAATATTATATATAATATCAGCAGTGACTATAAAAAGGCAGAAACTTCAATCAAAGCACAAATATTTAATTAGGTATTTTTATTAATAAGCTCAGTGTATTTTTCAAAACGAAATAATAAATCCTATATACACATATCATAAGTTAACCTAAATAACATAGCAGGCATTTTTTAGCCCAAAAAACAATATAGTGGTGGACCTACTCCTTACCAAACTGCAACAGATTTAATGCTTTTTGTAAATTTTCCACTGCAGTCTTCACGTCATCGTAGTTTAAAGCACTTGTGGCATATTTACTGTATTTCTGGGCTTTTTGTATTTGTTCTGGAGTTAAAGAAATCTGAGTTCCGCTCGGAGTGTTGTAGTTTGCCATTGGTGGCAAACTGTAAGCGGTCGGTTGTGGCTGTGGTGGCAAATTGTAAGGCGTTGGCTGAGGATTTGGTGCCACTGGTGTAACTGTGCCTGGTTGGACTGGAATACTTGGACTTGCCTGAAAATTCACAGATCCTAAATAAAAATATCCTTTTTTTTTTTTGAAAAAAGTTAGGGCATAAGGACGAGCTAAAATTTATTAGATGAGCATTATGTAATAAATCAAGATAGCGGAGGCTAAATCTGAAAGTAAATTTTAACTTGAAGCAGTTCCACATCTGGAAAGCTTAATGCTAATTACTTTATTGATTTATCTATTCTTGCAAGTATCGATAGATTATGGCTTATTACAGATACGGTCTTAAATTACTTATTAACCAAGTATCTTGACCTCAGTCACCCTCAGTTATGGTGAACAATTTCACTAGCATATGAATTGGGAGATTTTGTTTTTGATATTTTCAATTTTCAATCCGTACAAATTTCAAAACCAATTTGAGCCATTAGAGGTAGTATTCTAGAAAACTTTGCCTTAACAGGGACTTATAAAAGTATTGGTACCCCATCGAAAATATCTGGAAAAAGCTTACTTTTGTTGAGATTTTTGTTTTTTCAACACTTGATCTCCGACCGATTTCTGGAATAAAAAATGGAGGAAATCTAGAAACTTTTTTGTTTCCTTCCAAAATCCCAAGAAATGAATTAAAAATCCCAACGAGTCTGTTTTTTTTATGGAGAAATACGTTTTAAATTTAAATTTTACACCCTATTAGTTTGTTATACCCTCGGTTATACCATAATTTATATTATGATAATACATATTAGAATACTTTGCAGTCCAGTAAAAGCCAAATTGTTTTGATGTGGATGCCATTGGTTTAAATTCGTGGCTAGAAATCATTGCTAAACTCACTCACATGAAAAAAAAAAAAAAATGAAATGCATAGTTGTGACCAAACTGAATTATTTCTAAAACTTTGACAGAGGAGAGACGAAATTAATGGGTTCATTTCTAATCTGACTCATTGGGTTGATCTTATACCTATACTGGAATTATTTTGGACAGCTTGGTACCTCATGAGGAACAGAAGAAGTGCCCATTAGTTCTATTACTCTTCACTTTGTGACTGTATGTGACCCAAAAGACATCCATCATTAATTCTAAGTGGAATATTGGTATTGTTTTTCTAGATAATACTATTAAGTATAGGCAGGAGCATGAAGACCAAATATATTGGCCTGATTGTTAATGAACAGCTCAGGTTTGACAAACACTGAGCATTTATGTAAAAAAATATCATCAGCCTGCTTTGCTGTTAGAACTGTCAAGGCTGAGCTGGATGAATCGGTTGCTAGAAGGGTGTATTTTTCTTTGATCGAATCACATCTTAGTTATGGCATTTGCTTCTGGGGTTGTTGATCATTAACATTGTTCAACATATTTGTTCTCCAGAAGCGTGTTATAAGGTCAGTATGTGATCTTAGTCTACCGAACTCTTGCAGATCAATCTTTATAAGCAAACGTATTTTAGTCTTGCCTTGTATCTTGATTTTAGAAACTGTGAGTCTGATGCAGAAGAAGTACTCCTCTAATATTCAATATTCATGCTCCCTCCTTAGTCAATACCAGAAGTTCACATCTAATTGATCTACCAATTTCCACATCCTCACTTACTCAAAAATCTATTCACTATAAGAGTAAAAAAATGTTTAATCACCTACCTGATAGCATGAGAATACTCAATAAAGGAGAGTAGATATTTCAAGAAGCAAGTCAAAAAATTACTTTTGGCTTTGTGGAGGAATACTTATCACCTCCTCTGTCTAATGGTTAATAATTTTAAGTTTGATTTTAATTTTAATGTTGAGCAGTCTTTCGGATCTTGCTTCCTGGCTCTTAACCGTTTCCCTTACCATTGCTTGACTAGTGTAATATGTAAACATTTTATCCAGTTGTTTTTATTCTTGTTCTATTCTCTTTATTTTTATGTACCTATTTTATTGATGATTTTATTTTTAATTATATTGTATTGGAAGCTTTGTTATCAATATTTGTATCTTAAACAAGAAAGCATATTTTGATTTGAAATCAACTGCGATAATAGGCCATACTCTCAGTCTCATATACCTTTTATTGAGAATGTCAGATTAGGTAATCTGTCTGTGTCTTGACTTGAAATAGGGCCAAAAACTCGGACAAAAAAAAACTGACTTGGTTTTGAAAAATTTTGCAGGTATACAACAGTTTGTATACTGGCAGAGCAAGTTACAAATTTCTCATTAGATGTAGATTCACATTTTGAATGAAGTACAGCTTTCGCTTATCCTGGTGAGAACTATTAACAACCACAACCCTGCCATACCACATATATAAAATCGTCTTCATTCTACATAACCAAAGTTATATTGCATTTACTAGAGTCAGATTTTTTAGTGAATGATATCACAAGTTGTTACTTAAAATCTGGTTAAAGTGTGTAGTCGAGTGCGGAGTGCGTAGTAGAAGGTGAATTTATGATAATTATTTTCTGTCAAGAAAAAACGTATTCGGTTCTCTAATGAGACATTTTAAATGTGTCCACACTTGGATATAATTATAGGATAAGGACAAGATACCCAAGCATATATTCAGTTACTGAAAATATAGTTCCTTCATGAAGCCTGAGTTATTAGTTGCCAAAACTGCTAGTTTCAACAAAATATAAAAGGGATGTTGTCAAAGCTATAATTTTGAATGTTATCCTTGAGCAAAACCTGAGGCAAAAGCTTTCCAAGGCTGTCTCTGAAAAGGAGAAAATTCAACAACAAAATGTTCTCGAGCACTGAGGAGGCTCTCAAATAGAGCACCAAATATACAGTAGAAAATGTAGAAAAAATTCGTGACCCCAAATAGATTCAAAGAAGAAGGAAGTAGTCGGATAAGGACAAAAAATAAAAAGCTGATCAAATGCTCGCCGACGTTTCGCCTTTATTGTTTAAAGGCATCTTCAGGGCTAAAAAACAGGGAGTTTTGAATGCTGACATATAATAGTTATTTATGTATCAAGGGTACTAAGTAGATGATTATGCCCCGAGGGCGACAGTCTTACAAAGCCGAGGGCCTCTGGCCCGAGGGTTCGTAAGTTGCCCGAGGGTATATATCTATTAGTACCCGTGGTGCATACAAACTTTTATGTCATGCCTGCGCGGGCCATAATGTGTACTTTATGCCCGCGCGGGCCATAATGTGTACTTTATGCCCGCACGGGCATAAAGTAATGAATTATATAGATGGTATCTAAGGTATAAAAACACAATAATGTACTGGTATGACATAATGTAATTATTATACTTGCGATTTTGACAGTTTAATGCCATATATTATTCCCACAGAGAATAATGACGAGGGATTAATGGTCATTATTCCTGCTTGCACACCAATCACAAAAATATCAATATAAACAAACTTAAAAGTGTCAGTGTCAAACGCGTTGTGCTTGTGTATTTGTATTGAGATGGATGAACTACAAGCGTTTTTAAAACGGAAATTTCAAATAAATTAATTTGTCGTAAATAAAGTAGAGTATTTCTTATCCACTCATTCCTCGACTGGATAAGAAATAAAATGGCTTCATCAGGCGTTCCTCAGGGAAGTAACCTGGGACCTCTTTTATTTGCCATTTTCATAAACGATTTGCCAGATTGTATTAATTTCTCTGATAGTTTGTTGTTTGCAGATGACTTCAAAATGTTTAAAATAATTAAGAGTACTGAAGACTGTGTGGCTTTACAAGAAGACCTAAATTGTGTCTCAAAGTGGTTTAGCAAAAACAAGATGTTCCTAAATGTGAGTAAATGTCACGTTATAACTTTTACCAGAAGGATTAATCATATAAATTTTAATTATAACATAAATAATTTAAGTCTGGACAGAAAGTTTGAATGCAAAGACCTTGGAGTACATCTGCAATCAACGCTTAAGTTTAACACTCATTATCAGATTATTGTGAGTAAGGCATTCAGGGTTCTGGGCTTTATTATTAGAAAGTGTTTCCAATTAAAAACTGTCATTAGACTATACAATGCGCTGGTCAGACCTCATTTAGAGTATGCTTGTGTAATATGGGCACCGCAGGCAGAAGTTAACTGTGATATGATAGAAAAAGTCCAAAAAAGATTTTTAAGATATTTATTTATTAGGACACATAGTGTATATCCTTATATGATCTCTTATAGTTCAATGCTAAGTGAATTTAATATTACAAAATTGAGTACCAGGAGAAGTATGCAGTGTGTTATCTTTGTATGTCATATTTTAAATAGTGTCAAGTACAGGCACAGTTATTTAATTAATAGAATTGCATTCCATGTTCCTAAAATTGTGCTTAGAAATATTGAACAGAAGATATTTCAGGATAATGTATTAAGTTGCTCACCTCTAAACAATATGCTTCGCGAATGTAACAGATTGGTGAGGGAATTTGATATTGATTTATTTAATACAAATACCTTTGCCATAAGATCTTTTTTTTAATTCCAAAGTTTTACTAGTTTTTTTTTTAAATCTCTGTGATTGTTATTTTATATTTCTATATTTTATATTTTATGTGTAACTTAGTATAAGTCTAACTTTTTGTGAATCTTTTTAATTTAGCCATAGTGGATGTTGCACTCTTGTATTGTAAGTACCTGTTAAAGGTGTATGTGGGAGTATAAGAGGTAGCAAAATTAAAATGGAAATTCCGGGAAATTCGCAGGTCACAATATCAGACAAAAAGACGACCGAGACCTTGGGAGAATGAAAGAAGTAGAGGAAGACCCCAGATGAGGTATGCCACTGATCTCAAAAATAAATGGCTAAACAAAGAACGCTTCTAATGCTGCTAATTTACGAGGTAGAAATCTAAACGAAAACAACTGACTGGGACAGCTGTGAGCGTGCGCAGTAGATACATGTATTGTGCGTGCACAAAATCTGGCCAATGAAAATGAAGGAATTTCAAAATTTAGAACAGTTGTTCGAAAGATAAGACACTGCGCAGGCGTTAGGCTGTTCCGTTGCACAACTGTTCGTAGAATATTGACCCCAAATTTTCACACAAATTTTGCCAATCAAGCCGTATGAATTGTTTATCCATTTATTTTTCAGATCAGTGAGGTATGCTGATGACCTGAAGAAGCACGCTGGAACCAGGTGGATGAACATGGCAACAGACAGAGAAGAATGGAGAAGACTGGGGGAGGCCTATGTCCAAAGATGGACTGAAGAAGGCTGAATAGATAGATAGATAGATAGATAGAAAGTAGAGTATACTACTCGCAATAATGGCTATTATTCCCTCGGAATGTTACTTCCTCGCTGCTGACGCGGCTCAGTTCGTAAATATTCCTCAGGAATAATAGCTATTATTATTGACTCGTGGTATAATCTACTATTAAGTCACGGCTAACATGAAACACTAATCCCTCAACAAATTCCAATAGATGGCACTTAAGTTACAAGTATCAGTTTTAAAATAATTACCTGTGATATCTTTGAATTTATTAATGTATAGCATTTCTGATATATGTATATTTTTTTGCCAATTGACCTCTCTAGCTATTATGCTTGCATTATCAAAATCAAAAACATGACCAGTATTAAAATGATGCGCAGCCAATGCAGTCTTCTCACTTCTTTCTTGGATAAGAATACAACAATCATACTTATGTTGGTACAACCTCTTGGACAATTTCTGTTTTGTCTCGCCTATATAAATTTTATCACAATTTGAATAATTGGCCCTATATACCAAGCTAGACCTATCACCCAACAAGACTATCTCTTTTGTTCTAGTGAATAAATTATTCACAGTCTTTCTGTTATAACTAACAATCCTAATATTCTATGTATCACTTGATCCAGCTATCCTGGGAACGAAAAATATTGGGACACCATTCGCACTTTCACTAATATGGATTTGGTACTCTTGGAGTTGGTGACGTTCATTTTTGACTCGTTATTTTTCTTTTGAAAATATAATATATAAATTAATATTTGGAACAGCAATAGGTAACCTTGCCTCGCCTATTTTCTCAAATATTGCTATGAATGAGCTAATCTCGTTGCTTTTGCCACAATTGCCATTCGTAGTCCCTTTTTTGTCCCCATATGTGGATGATATACTGACTACGATGCTAAGATAATAATTTGAAATTCATTGAGAAAGAGAGGGATAACAGGCTACCTTTCCTGGATGTTTTGGTGATTAGAAAAACTAATAGACTAATAACTGATTGGTACCAAAAATAATCTGTGCCAAAAACTAATGATGCTATAATGATCAATTATAAGTGCTATAATGATCAATTATAAGTCTGACCACAGCATGACTCAAAAAATTGCTGTCATCAAATTAAGAGATTTGATAGAGTAATTAATTTGGCTGATCCTCAATTCCATAACTGAATTTCAAAAGAGTCTTAGATCTGTGTAGGTCCAATAACTATCCAGTTTCTCTAGTCAACACTATTTTATGTAGTACTCCTCCACCTGCTTTAAACAATGATAGTAATCTTGATCATAATGGTAATTTTTTTTTTTTTAATTTCCAGGATAGCTGGATAAAGTGATGGATTAGTAAAAACTTTAAAGATTCATGATACTATTAGGATTGGTAATTATAACAATATAAAGACTGTGAATAATTTATTTACTAGAACAAAAGACATAGTCTTGTTGGGCGATAAGTAGGGATGTACCAGAATTCCGGCGGTACCACTAAATCCGGCCGATCCGGCCTATAGCCCGGAACTACCGTTCCGGCCGGAATTTTCGAAAATTTTAAAATGAGTTAAATAATAAATTTATAAGCGGAAAGCTCGGCGGAAAGCAAGAAGAATACTAAGAACTTTATTAAAATTAAAGTTGTAAACCATAACAATATTTTTTTTTAAACATAAACATTAAATTCAGGTATGGAATTCAAAAAACTTCCATACTTTTGACATTTTTAAGTTAGCTGGATACACAGGAACACAAAACAACTGCAACTATACTGGACTGAAAATCGTTTAAGTTTTACGTGCACAAGCGTTTGAGTCAGATGTCTGTGGTCCCTATTCTAGAGACAGGGGAGAAACGTTCTCATGAGAACGAAGATTCTGTCTTCGTCGCCCATATCCATATTTCCATAACACTAACAAAGACAGAGCAATCGTTCTCATGAGAACGCTATTCCCCGGTTTTGAAAATAGACATCCAGATAGACTCGGGGATTCGTCAATCTACTTGAAGGAGCAGCCAAACTCAAACATAACCAAACTTCAGCCGCTTTCTTTTTTTCCATCGAGCTATTCTCCAATATAAGTAAGTCATCTTGATTTCCTATGTACTAGAAAGAGATAGACTGCTTATCTGTAGGTTCGCCGGTAAAAAAAGAATGCACCCTTTCAAATTATTATTAAATTGCAGAAAACTGTCGATCCGGCCGGAATTCCGGCGGTCCGGTCCAGTTAGGAGCCGGAATTCCCGTTCCGGCCGGATCGGCCAAATACCCGATCCAGTACACCCCTAGCGATAAGTCTAGCTTGGTGAATAGGGTCAATTGTTCTAATTGTAATAAAATTTATATAGGTGAGACAAACCAGAAATTGTCCAAGAAGTTGTACCTTGCTGTACCAACATAAGTATGATTGTTGTATTCTGAACCAAGAAAAAAGTGAGAAGACTCCCATTGGCTACGCATCATTTTAATACTGACTATGATATCACAGTTAATTTTAAAACCGATACTTGTAACTTAAGTGCTAAGTCTATTGGAATTTGTTGAGGGATTAGTGTTTCATGTTTGCCATGACTTAAAATTTTTTTTTGTTATTGTAAAAGTGTGTCACAGCTGGCCTACCTGAGTTGTTCTTTTTGTATTGTTGATGTTTTCAACTCTTTTGTTGTTTGTATGTTGTAACAACTCAGACTGTAAAATCCTACATCATACCTGTATGTTTTACAATCAGCCTAGAATATGTTTAGAATACAAGGTAAATTTTGTTTAATTTTATTGATTCAGCATTCAAAACACCCTAACAGCCCTGAAGATGCCTTTAAACAATAAAGACGAAACGTCGGCGAGTATTTAATCCTCGATTTGATTGGCTTTTTATTTTTTGTCCTTAACCAGCTACTCCCTTCTTCCTTGAATACAGCAGAAAGATAGTTTTCTTTGAGCCACCAACTCGCTGACAAGTATAAAATCGAGTATAAAATATACTTACAGGAGAAACTGGAGGAAATATTGGTGCATCATTAAAACCAGCAGTTCCAGGAGTAACATTACCAAAATTGCTCAACTTTTTCAAATCATCGTCTTCTTGCTGTCTGTTTTTTTCTCTTTCCTCCTGAAGGCGTTTCTCCTTTTCTTCCAGCAGCCTCATCTGTTCTTCTTCTGGCAATTCACTAATGTGAATCATCCCCTCGTCTCCTGTAGTCGGTGGACCAGGCACTGGCTTCTCGCCAAATTTCAAGCAATTGTGAATGTAGGCAGCCTTCCATTTGGCATATTTTTGTTTTTCGTGTAGGTCCTCGGACAAGCCAAATTGTTCTAGGACATCGAACAACATGCCTGCTGTGTAGAAGGTTTTCACAGTATTCCTGAAATCAAAGATTTTTTTATTGTCACAAAACATTTATGAGCAAATCAACTACTTATTGAATATCTCAGCTGCATCTTGTTTTTCAGCATGAGAAAACAAATTCAGAGCGTATTCCTCTATGATAGCTTGTCCAGCAGTTTCGTTGCAGATACCATCATTCCCACGGTTTTCAGATTTGGTTTTCTCTAGCCAGTTTAGGATTTCGCTTACTAAATTGGTGACTTCTGGAGACTTTTTGCCTGGTACTATTTTTAGAGCTAGATGACAGGCTGCCATACGAGCTAGAATATTTTTCGTTAGTATTAACATTGTATATTAATAAAGTTATAAATATTTGATTTTTGTTTACCCCAATATGCAACAACAATATTTCTACTGTCATGTTCTGCAGCTAATTTCATCAGGTGGGCCACTGGTTTTACTTGTGCTGGAACTGGCGAAAAGGACATCTTGAATATTAATAAATCAACAGGAGAAAACTTGATATTTTGGCGAGTATTTTGGTGATTTTACATGAAAAATCAAATTAATTACTGTGTGTGTGAGTTACTATTAAGGCTATTTTTGTGGAATGACGACAAACAAAACAAATGGTTAACAACAAAAAAATTGTTATGACTCTTCTGTCACTCTGTGACTCATTTCATGATTGTTGACAAATGACAAATATGACAGAAGACAAGTTTTTATTCCAATTTGTGAAGTGAAGTTAAATCAAAAGTTAAATAGCTAGCTTGTTACCAGTTAGCGTTTTCGATTTCCATTTGACGATTAGTGTGTAGACTGCTTTCGCTCGCATCTTTTTCTAAGCATTTAAGATATAAGTTTTGCGTTCGGTATTTTGCTCAAAGAGCCGAGTGTGCTGAGCGGAGTCGTAATCACGTGATCAGCGAGCGAACAGAGCAGTTGAACGCTGTTTCAGAGTACCAGAAATTTTAATAAACGAACGCGAGCTTGCACCGAGAACACTTTTCAAATAAATGAACGGTAAATTCAAGCTCGGAGAACTCAGATCAAAATAACGAACACACGGAACGATAAAAATACATTTCATTCGCACTACTGATTCTGCAGATAGAAATCGCTATTAGATAATTTCTTCAACGCCCATTTCTCGAGCCGACAGCAAGGATAATACACACTACTACTACAGGATAGCCTATCCTCATAAGGCCTGCGTGGAACAAATGTGAAGCTCCTCACCACGCCAAATCACCTGTTGTGACGTAGCAGCATGTCTTTTCTCGGCTTCTTGGCGTAGGCTGTTTGCATTACAGGTTATGCCTCATTCTCGCGCGAAATTAGCTCTTTTTGAGCTGGTGGTGGCATGTGGCATGTCTTGCGGAGAAATTGCTGGTAGACGCGAGTGAGACTGAAAAGGCGTGGTGCCAAAATAGGCCGGTTTCAACTGGTCTGTGGTCTGTGCTGTGGAGAACGTCTTTGCGGCTGCGTGGACGTCTACGACATATAGGAGCGGTCATCGCAAGGATAATACACACTACTACTACTAAGGATAGCCTATCCTCATTAGGTTTGTGTAGAACAATTCTGAAGCCTGAAGCCACCACGCCGAATCACCAGTTGTGACGTAGCAGCACATCGTTTTTCGCTACATTGATTAACATTCTTTAAACAAATATTTCACATCTCGTTTGCATCTTCATTTTCCTATTATGTTAATCAAAATTAAATAATTCTTTTCATCATAAATTTTAAATTCTAAACTACGACCGCTAGCGCAAACAGGTTCTCAATAGCCGCCATAGTGCAGAAAGAGATGCAATTCCCTCGTGTTTGTTGTCCTTCCCGGCACAAACCCTTGCGTAGAAACAATTAAGCAGCCACCGTTCGTGTGTTTGTTTGGTTCATTGCCAAAAACGAGGTCGAAAGGCAACCCTTAGTAGTGTGTATTATCCTTGAGTCGACAAGGCCTGCGCCTGACGTCACTATCATTAGCAGCAGTAGCTCATAGTGGTGACGTCACCCGCAGGCCTCGATGGGATGCTTGTTTTTTCGTCGATTTTTAAATGTAGAAGTGATTTCAACAAGAATATAACGTATGGGAATTCGTTTTTTTGACCTTTACTGTTTAAAGCTTAAACTCGGCTAATGCAATTTAGGCAATGAGTCGAGGTCTGCGGCTGAAATTGAAGACACTTTCAGTTTAGTAAGAAGGCAGTCCTTTGCCCTTGCCCATGGACCATGGCGTGGAAGTCATGTCATGCAGATCACGTAATCTTTACGAGATTTTTTGGGCATTTGAAAATCTTAGTTTTAGGACGTGTTCTATATCTCATACAGATCACGTCGTTTGCACGAGGTTTTTTTGGCATTTGAAAGGTCATATGGTGTTGCACCATTTCGACGTCATCAATGGTGTCGTTAGCTGTTTGCGCCCTCGGTCGTAGTTTGGAATATACATTTTTTATGTTATTTTGATAAACATAATAGGTAAAGAGAGGAAGATGCCAACGAGATAGATGAATCATAGCCTGTGGTGCACACACCCTCCGTCAAGGCGAGAAACGACACGCTGTCTATGTCATCACTGGTACTCTACAACACAGGCCTTATGATGAGAATAGGCTATTCTGTGTAAAGTCTGTTTCTTTTTCAAAGATAAAAGTCAAAATGACATTCTCTTGGCAATACAATGTAAAATTGGCAATGCTTTCGATTTTTTTAAATTCTGTTTTTTTTTTAAAGATAATTCCCCAAGTCAAAAATTTAGTAACTATGTTGGCAACACAAGCCTTTTCTACATGAAAAATTTGATAGCATTGACAATTTTACATTGTAGTGCCAACCTAATGTCAGTTTGACTTTTATCTTTTAAAAAAAAAACGCACTTATGTAAAAAAGGCTTGTGCTGCCAACATAAGTTACTAAATTTTTGACTTGGGGAATTATCTTTAAATAAAAAACGTACTTTAGTGTGTAATTTTTTACCGGTGTGAGGTTAGTTTGGGTTAGTTACGGCCATTTGCACCGCTATAACTTAAGGGATATTTATTCCAAGTAGAGCTTTGAATGTGACTCTTGAAGAAACAAAAGTCACATTCAAAGCTCTCGACTTAGATTAAATACCGTACCATTTTTTTTGTCTAGCCCACATGAAATTCATAGGGTACTATTTTAATACCTTTTCCAACCTCCATGCAACATCCTATTGGCTCAAACCCCATCGAAACACGAAAAACTACCCCCTTAACAAATAAAAGTGCATAAATATTCAGATTTTCGTATTTTTTTCTCCATGAAATTGATAGGAATGATAGGGTAGGTACTATTTTAACACCATTTCCAAACCTAGAAATGTCATGGCTAAACTCGATGTCCGAAATAGAAAAAAAAATATCTTAATCTGAAAATCAGATTATTTATACATTACTTACCTACATAAAGGGTAGTTTTTCATATTTCGACGGGGTTTTTGTAAATGGAATTTGGCATGGGTGTTGGAAACGGCGTTGAAATAGTACCCTATATAAAGTTCACGGCTAGACTCGATGTTCAGTGTTCAATTAAAAAAAAAAAAAGAAAACGAAAATCTTAATACTTATGCAGTTTTGAAAGGAAATGAAGTTTTGTCGGTTGTAACAACCGAAAAGTGTGGAAATTGAAAACGAAGAGAAAGTTAAGGAAAATTGGAAGATTAAAATTCTTGGTCTTGGGCTAAATGTGTGGGTCTATTAGAGGATTGAGAAGTTTGGTAATGAGCGGATAACCACGCAACTTCCTCTACCAACACCAAACACAAATCAAAAAAAAAGATCTGTAGGGTCGTGGTGGTTTAGTTGGTTAGAGCGTAGCACCGGCAATGCTGAAGACCAAGATAGTAGATAGTCAAAGCGGGTTTCACTACCAAAATCCGAACATAACCTCAATCTTTCATTCTTGACACGTGGTGGATGCGTCGTCGTTGACACGAAGGTGGATGCGCCGCCATGGCCCCATCTTGTCGACAGATGGCGCCATCGGACCTGCGCCCGCAGGGCTGCGCCCCCCAAAAAGGGGGCCCGCAGGGCTCCGCCCCCAAAAAGGGGCCCCCGGATTTTAATATGGGTACCAGAAAAAGGGGTGGGGGGGGGGGGGGGGGAAATGTTTTCCCGCCATCTTGTCAACCGTCACCTGTCAAACGTCATCTGTCAAACGTCATCTGTCCAACGTCACCTGTCAAACGTCATCTGTCAAACGTCATGATGTCATAGCGGGAGTTTTGAGTCGTTCCGGGTTCTGTGATGACGTCATAGCGACCTGGGTCACGTCCGTGGAGTCATTTAGAGTACATAGTGCAAAGTTTGATTCATGGTTCGGGTTCTGTGATGACGTCATAGCGACCTGGGTCACGTCCGTGGAGTCATTTAGAGTACATAGTGCAAAGTTTGATTCAGGGTTCAGGTTCTGTGATGACGTCATAGCGACCTGGGTCACGTTCGTGGCGCCATTTAGAGTACATAGTGCGAAGTTCGTTTCATGGTTCTGTGATGACGTCATAGCGACCTGGGTCACGTGGGTTACGTCAGTGCGGGTCCGTGACGCCATTTAGAGTACATAGTGCAAAGTTCGATTCATGGTTCGGGTTCTGTGATGACGTCATAGCGACCTGGGTCACGTCCGTGGCGCCATTTAGAGTACATGTGTCAAGTTCGATGTGCCTTATAACAGGATGCTGTGGTGGTGACGTAACTATGAGGGTCCAGCAGCTAGCTTCATGTTGTACCTGGTAGAGGGTGTTTGAACTTAAGGATGATACACACATACAGGATTGCTTATTGACCTCGTGTGCTACCATTTACGACGCCATAACTAAGTCATCAGCTGTTTAAACAACCTACGTCAAGGCGAGAAATAACATGCTGCCACTTCACAACTGGTGATTTAACGTTGGGGAGAGAGTGGATTTGTTCCACACAGGCCTTATGAGGATAGGCTATCCTGTAGTAGTAGTGTGTATTATCCTTGGTTGGAACCAACGTTTGATGGGAAAGGGGCCTCGTTTTTTTATTAAAAACATACATTTTTTAAGACAACGATTTCAAAAAGCGAATATTTTCCATCAATAAACTGCTTAATAATATGATCCAATCATTTTGGTGGAACGTCTTGGGAGAAACACTGCGTTACCGTCAAATTCAACGAGTATTTCAAATCCATAGCTAAAAATATACCACATCAATTGTATCGATTACCTAAGTATAAGGGATATTTACTTACTAGGTTAAAATAATAATTTCTGTGCAATAGTTTTATGATCTACCTTAATTTGTATAGTTTATTGGTTCCAATAAAGATTTGCAATTATTTTGAGGTCTGTATCGTAGAAAATATTGGGAACTTTCACTTTATACCAGGACTTATAATTTTCTCAGCGTTTTTGATCCTTTGTTATAAAAAGACAGGCCTTGTTGATTGATTTCAAATCCATATCTAAAATATTCCATAATTGTATCGATATCAGTAGGTATATAATATATTCACTTACTTGGTTAAAATGATAATTGTTGTGCAATAATTTTATTGTTGTTGACGAGTCTCAAACAAGACTGAAAGAGCTTAATTATTATAAAATCCGATTCAAACCTCGAATTAACAACATAACATACAAAAAACGCTGTCAAAATATTGGGAATTTCACTTTCTATGAGGCTTCAGGTCTTGTAATTTTCTCAGTGTTTTTAATCCTTTGCTATAAAAAACAGGTCTTGTTGTTGATTGATAATAGTATATAAGATTTTTTTTACTTACTTGTTTAAAATCAAATTAATTGCTGTGCAATAATTTTATATTTTTCACTGGTGACGAGTTTGAGTAAACTGAAAGAAGCTTGTTATTATAAAATCCGATTTAAACTTCGAAAACTTTGATATCACATACAAAAGCACCGCCAAATGTAAACGCTTATTCGGCAGTTTTTTTATCTGAATTATATCAGGACCGTTCGCAGAAATCGCCCGAGAAAAACAACAACACATTTTAAAGATAATTTTTTAGTTTAAGGCGTAATTATTAAGTTAGATATTAATATGTCCATTTTTATTTTAAAAAAGGTGACAAATTCAATAAATTTATCAAAATTTAAAAGAATAGATTTAAATTAGCATCGTTGACATTTTATGAGCCAAATACCCTTATGCAATACAAAATTTCAGTGGATACATTGTTACCTGTAAAATATGAGGATTCAATTTTTTTTCTTTGTACAAAAAACGCAGCATCCAGTACCAGTACTTTGAGCCTGGATTTTCAAAGTTTAGTTTTTTGGGCGATAAGTGTCGGTTTCGAAAAACTGTAAGTACTATTTTTAAATATCTAAGTGATGTAGGATAAATCATGCCCTGAGACATATTTTAAATTAACACAAACCTCGATTATTGAATTATTTTTATTTTCCTTAACACATAAACATATTGTTTGTTTTTTAAAAATACAGACAACCCTGAGTACCTATTTCTTAATTTAATTCCAATAGTTTTTTTCGGAGCAACTTGAATTTACTTTTACACTTACATTTGCACAAGACTCAAATTTCTTTTTCTAAAATTTAGGTAGGTTCTTTAACCAATTTAAACTGGTTTTATTTTTTCATTTATTTTAAAACAAACCTCCATAAACAGCGAATTTTTAATTTTGTGCACAAAATCGTTCACCAGGAAGGAGATAACCTGAAACGTCATGGGATTGCTAATCATCTTCCAAGATCTGTAACCAATGTGGTGGGATTTTTAAAGCAGAGGGGGCTATCCAACACCACCCAAACACCCAGCTCCAAGAGAGCCTCCAAACGAAAGGCTGGAGATCCCGCCGCCCCCATGATGAAGCAAGCTAGACTTTTGCTGGTAAGTTGACATTAATCGAATTTTTTAAATCTAATTCAATTATTTTCAGGACTTTCAATATCAGCCACATGCCGGTGGTGTGAGTATTGCGATTTGGAGGCACCGATAAATCAATGGGTTGGTCATCTTCGGTGTCTCTAGCACCGAGCCAACACCTGGTGAAGCAGGAGGAAGACGTTAGTCTTGTCAAAACATCTTTCAAGAACCGAATTGAAACATAGCGGCTTTCATCAAAGCAGGACCCTATCAGCGTGAAGCACGTTTTGAAATTAGCTGTGGCATACCTATTCAGTATTAGGACGGACGTAGGACTGAATGATTTTATGACACAATTACCAGGATAGCAGAAAATGCGTATGCGAAAAAATAATTTAGAGCAAACAGTTAAAAAGCGCAAGGATATGAGAAAACTAACTTCGCACATTCTTGAGCAACCGACCCACCGAATTCAGCAAACATGCGTACACGTACACGAGAAGAAGGGGTTTTAGAACTGGTTTTTCCTTTAACAAATCATGGTAACTATGGAATAACATGATAGAGGACTAAAATATGACACAACCACTTTCAAGTTGAAACTGGAAGTAGTCTATAAGGGGCCCAAATAGCCTCAGTAAAGTGCTAGAAAGATACCGGTTGCCACTACCACCCCCTGCTCATAAATAAATTTGGTCATTTGGGTTTTCAGGCATCCTGAACAAAAAGTTCACAGAATTCCAGGAAAAAGAAAGCGGTGTGTATCATTTCAATCGCAGTGTTATATACTAAACAATGTCTCTTACAGGCTGGACGCTCCAACAACTTTAAGCTCTAAATATAAGTATCAATAGGATCATAACCCTCTAAAAGCCTATTCATATCTGCCAGTACCAGGATAACCTGTAACGTCATGGGAGTTGCCGAACATCTGCAATCAATGTGGTGGAATTTTTAATTCATTTCATCCACAAATAACATGGGTTGAGGAAAAAAGTATGCGGAAATTTGGGATCTGTTTCTATTTAAATACTCAATATCTATTGAAAAAAAAAATATTCAAGGGTGACGATAAAGACGTATTTCATTTTTATGATTATGAATATTGATACAATTTAGATGGTAGTCGCACTCACAGTCCCATTAACCATATTGGCAATGATTGTTGAGAATAAAAATAAGCTTTAGTATAAACTATGTTTTATTCTCCTGAGAATGACAGAGATGAAGCCACCATTGATCTCTGTATACCACCAACTCACAGTCAAATAGCGTCAGCACACACTTAACATAATATCATACAACTTTTATTTATGTTCCAAAATTGTATCAAGATTATTTTCATTTCAATAATTTTTGAAAAGAAACTTCTTAAACGGCTTTCTGCTATTTGGACGACAATGTAGAGTGATTTGAAAAACGCGTCACGGGCAAATTTCGTTACTCGAGAGAGAAGAAAGATGTAACGTAAAGGAACAGAGAAAGACGGCTATTGATTGACACAAACCAAGGATTATAAGCGTCGAGAGGAGTGCCCATTATTGACAAGCGCCGATATTGACGCAAACCAAGGATTATAAGCGTAAGGAGGATTGCCTATTATTGACAAGCGGTATTGGAAAAATAAAATCATTTCTGGCGAATTTCGAGGTTTTCCGGATATCTCTGGACAGCACTCGGAATTTTTGAAATATCAATGCAGCATAATAATGAGCACAAAGTTGCACTATACTTTCTTCTGATTCAACCGACGTCGGGTCTCTTTCCGTAGGATTCCAATACAGGATTCGAATAGGATTCAAAATAGCTAGTATTCGAATGATACCCAAGTCTCCCAAAGTACCAAGTGTTATCACAGGAGTTTATTCAAAACATGCCACATTAGTAACAATTATCAAACTTCAAAATTGTATAACAGGAGACTTTCTCATTGAAATGAAGCATTACGTTGATAGACTTGATACTGTTTACAATCCCAATCCCCATTAAGTATACATGCCCCAGATGTAAGGGTGAAACTGATATACCCAATCGACTTTGTTTGCCTTACGAATTTTCACAATTTGTTGAACAAAAAAGGATACCATCCCATTATTTTGCAAAACCCGAACGTAGAACCTAAATTATGAAGTTGTACTAGTAAATTTTCTGTTAAATAAAACTTTTGTTATTATATTTTTCTGCTTTTTATTTATAGCCTCTAGACTAGGTTAGGCTATAATAATTTAAACAAAATTCAACGAGAGCATTGTGCACAACATTAGGATAGGCCATCGAATACTATATTGTTAAGCTTTTTTAAGTCGACACTTTCCGTATGGGGAGCAAAAGAAGGAAGGATACGGTAAAAACAGGTGTGAGATCAGGTGACCATTGACGTACAATCGTAGGGAGTCACACCAACTCATATTGGAGTATCAGCTAGGGGATTCTTATCTTGTCACAAGTCGCTATGGCTCGCTAGCTGTCATTCGATACCTATTTCGATATCGGATGGAGAGTGATTCATATGTATTATTATCGAATTTCGTATCGACATCAAATAGACGGTGGTATGAAAAACCAGAGAAAAATCGACCTTCAAATTTGAATGATAGATGATAGATTATGTTTATCATTTTATAATTTATTTTTCGCTTCAATTCAAACTATTTTTACTTCTAAAGATTCTTTTCGCGTTGAAAATAATTTCAATTTTTAATTATTATGTTGCAACGAAATCTTAAGGCAGCACCGTCAACAGCAAAACCTTCACTTTAGACGCACGACTCGTAGGGTAGGATAAACTTGATTTACATTTTTCTTCTCGTCTCTCAACTCCACACTCCCGTATTCCTTATGTGAGAATGACCGCGTTCACCAGCACTCAACATGTTGAGTGATTAGTCAGCGGCTTTGTTGAAAAAGATGAAATATAACGAAGGATAACATACACAAACGACAAACATAAAACATAAACACAACACATGACGCCACAACTTGTCACTTCAAAATAAAAAAGGATAGCCAATCATTCGAACAAAGATCAGCAAATCGAAAAGCCGAAACGGGACCTCTTACTTACGTCAGAGAGTCGATCCGAACTAGCATAAGAATCAGCAATTCGACATCGAATTGGTCTTAAGAATTCCGCAGGATTATAAATGATGGACTGTATACGCATGCAATTTAATTCATTTTACCTACTCATCAATAACTGATAGACTGTGCCTGACTCATCCATATAATATTATAGGTCCTGCAAAATATTAATGAAACCGAACAAACACACTGCATACATAAAACGTCCATTTTATGTCATATTCACGTTCATACGTCCATATGACCTATTCACTGATCTCGAAAATAAATGGATAAACAAAGAACGCTACTAATGCTGCTAATTCACGAGGTCAAAATCTAAACAAAAACAACTGACTGGGACAGCTGTGAGCATGCGCAGTAGATACATGTATTGTGCGTACACAAAATCTGGCCAATGAAAATGAAGGAATTTCGAAACTTTGAACAGTTGTTCGAAAGATAAGACACTGCGCAGGCGTAAGGCTGTTCCGTTGCACAACTGTTCGTAGAATATTGATCCCAAACTTTCGCACAAATTATGCAAATCAAGCCGTATGAATTGTTTATCCATTTATTTTTTAGATCAGTGGACCTATTCAGAACGTACATTAGACGTACATTTTAGTAAAAACATTCATATTACGTACATTTACATCCACCATTTTGGTTTTATGTTAAAGTGTAAAATACAAACAGGTCACTGTTTATTTATTTAATTCCTCGTGTCTAAGTTTAACTTTGTTTGAATCTCTATTAATCCTAGTAATTCAAATCATTGGCTTAGAAAATCGTGTGTTTATTTTAGTGGCAATCAGACGTAATAATTAAAAATTGATAAAAAAATTTCTTGCCTCGACTGGAATTTAAACCCAGGACCCCTGAATTTCCAGTGCAACGCTCTAACCAACTAAGCTACCAGGAGCTGTTTCATTTCTACCTTTTCGAATGTCGATCAAATCTGGAACGCAAAATAAATGGAAAATAGTATAGAAGGACTAACCACACAGCGTTTTTATGGCTAGGGAGTTTAGCGATACCGTGGGAAAAATCTAGATCGACGATGCATTTGATCTGAAATTTCGGGGTTTGACCCGAACCAAACCCAAATTTTTGGGGAGTTTCCCGGAATTCGACCGCAGCTCCTTATCTCATGCTATCATCCTCAAAACACAGTTATCGTCCCGCCATCGAGCGTCATCTTCGTCGTCGTCTCGTCATCGATCGATTGCAAAAATTCTAGCCGGGGAATCGAGTCCTCAGACCATCACACCAAAATCCAGCACTGTAGACAAGGCACTAGATCCTTGAGTAATTATTGATAAAAAATGTTTGTAAGTAAAGTCTATACCAAGTCACTTGGACTAGCATAAAAACTAACTAAATCCCGGCATCCATCAGCTTTTTCTTTGTCAAACATGGACGGCGTAATTTCAAAAAACAGTACTAAAATTAATAATCAATAGACAGTATGTCAATCAATCATGATCGGCAATGGCCAATCAGATCTATTGCGTCCACGTTTACTGGTATCGAACGTGTACATGGAGGATGAAGCCAATCAGATAATATACCTATCCATTCTTACTTGTCTGGCTTCCAACGGATACGAGGATCAATCAGTATAAATTTTGCTATATTTTTCAATATGTGATGCAGTATATTGACCATACGTTTATTTTAGGCTTGGTCCAAGTAACTTCGTATAGACTATAAAACGTTCTAACTATACAGGTCCAGAGACAATTATAAGTGTGTAGACAGCTATACAGGTCCAGAGACAGGTCCGATTCAGCTTTTCGAGACAGATCTGTCTACACAGACTGCTTTTCGAGACAGCTTTTCGAGACAGGTCTGTCTACATAGACTGCTTTTCGAGACAGGTCTGACTACACAGACAGCTTTTCGAGACAGATCTGTCTACACAGACTGCTTTTCGAGACAGGTCTGTCTACATAGACTGCTTTTCGAGACAGGTCTGTCTACACAGACAGCTTTTCGAGACAGGTCTGTCTACACAGGCAGCTTTTCGAGACTGGCCTGTCTACACAGATAGCTTTTCGAGACAGGTTAGTAGTAACGGGGGCACCTGAGCCTGAGAAATTTTTCGATACCGTGGAAAAATCTCTAAATCGGCGGCGCCTTTGATCTGAAACAGCTATACAGGTCTAGAGATAGGGTTGTATACACCTATACAGGGCTAGAGACAGGCCTGTATACAGCAATGGTAAGCAAGGGTTAGTTTGGGTTAGTTATAGGTTAGCATAGGACCCCCCACGTCGTTGGGTCAGTTACGAATCTTCCCTAACTGACCCAACGACGTGGGGGGTCCTATGCTAACCTATAACTAACCCAAACTAACCCTTGCTTACCATTGCTGTATACAGGCCTGTCTCTAGCCCTGTATAGGTGTATACAACCCTATCTCTAGACCTGTATAGCTGTTTCAGATCAAAGGCGCCGCCGATTTAGAGATTTTTCCACGGTATCGAAAAATTTCTCAGGCTCAGGTGCCCCCGTTACTACTAACCTGTCTCGAAAAGCTATCTGTGTAGACAGGCCAGTCTCGAAAAGCTGCCTGTGTAGACAGACCTGTCTCGAAAAGCTGTCTGTGTAGACAGACCTGTCTCGAAAAGCAGTCTATGTAGACAGACCTGTCTCGAAAAGCAGTCTGTGTAGACAGATCTGTCTCGAAAAGCTGTCTGTGTAGTCAGACCTGTCTCGAAAAGCAGTCTATGTAGACAGACCTGTCTCGAAAAGCTGTCTCGAAAAGCAGTCTGTGTAGACAGATCTGTCTCGAAAAGCTGAATCGGACCTGTCTCTGGACCTGTATAGCTGTCTACACACTTATAATTGTCTCTGGACCTGTATAGTTAGAACGTTTTATAGTCTATACGAAGTTACTTGGACCAAGCCTAAAATAAACGTATGGTCAATATACTGCATCACATATTGAAAAATATAGCAAAATTTATACTGATTGATCCTCGTATCCGTTGGAAGCCAGACAAGTAAGAATGGATAGGTATATTATCTGATTGGCTTCATCCTCCATGTACACGTTCGATACCAGTAAACGTGGACGCAATAGATCTGATTGGCCATTGCCGATCATGATTGATTGACATACTGTCTATTGATTATTAATTTTAGTACTGTTTTTTGAAATTACGCCGTCCATGTTTGACAAAGAAAAAGCTGATGGATGCCGGGATTTAGTTAGTTTTTATGCTAGTCCAAGTGACTTGGTATAGACTTTACTTACAAACATTTTTTATCAATAATTACTCAAGGATCTAGTGCCTTGTCTACAGTGCTGGATTTTGGTGTGATGGTCTGAGGACTCGATTCCCCGGCTAGAATTTTTGCAATCGATCGATGACGAGACGACGACGAAGATGACGCTCGATGGCGGGACGATAACTGTGTTTTGAGGATGATAGCATGAGATAAGGAGCTGCGGTCGAATTCCGGGAAACTCCCCAAAAATTTGGGTTTGGTTCGGGTCAAACCCCGAAATTTCAGATCAAATGCATCGTCGATCTAGATTTTTCCCACGGTATCGCTAAACTCCCTAGCCATAAAAACGCTGTGTGGTTAGTCCTTCTATACTATTTTCCATTTATTTTGCGTTCCAGATTTGATCGACATTCGAAAAGGTAGAAATGAAACAGCTCCTGGTAGCTTAGTTGGTTAGAGCGTTGCACTGGAAATTCAGGGGTCCTGGGTTTAAATTCCAGTCGAGGCAAGAAATTTTTTTATCAATTTTTAATTATTACGTCTGATTGCCACTAAAATAAACACACGATTTTCTAAGCCAATGATTTGAATTACTAGGATTAATAGAGATTCAAACAAAGTTAAACTTAGACACGAGGAATTAAATAAATAAACAGTGACCTGTTTGTATTTTACACTTTAACATAAAACCAAAATGGTGGATGTAAATGTACGTAATATGAATGTTTTTACTAAAATGTACGTCTAATGTACGTTCTGAATAGGTCCACTGATCTAAAAAATAAATGGATAAACAATTCATACGGCTTGATTTGCATAATTTGTGCGAAAGTTTGGGATCAATATTCTACGAACAGTTGTGCAACGGAACAGCCTTACGCCTGCGCAGTGTCTTATCTTTCGAACAACTGTTCAAAGTTTCGAAATTCCTTCATTTTCATTGGCCAGATTTTGTGTACGCACAATACATGTATCTACTGCGCATGCTCACAGCTGTCCCAGTCAGTTGTTTTTGTTTAGATTTTGACCTCGTGAATTAGCAGCATTAGTAGCGTTCTTTGTTTATCCATTTATTTTCGAGATCAGTGAATAGGTCATATGGACGTATGAACGTGAATATGACATAAAATGGACGTTTTATGTATGCAGTGTGTTTGTTCGGTTTCATTAATATTTTGCAGGACCTATAATATTATATGGATGAGTTAGGCACAGTCTATCAGTTATTGATGAGTAGGTAAAATGAATTAAATTGCATGCGTATACAGTCCATCATTTATAATCCTGCGGAATTCTTAAGACCAATTCGATGTCGAATTGCTGATTCTTATGCTAGTTCGGATCGACTCTCTGACGTAAGTAAGAGGTCCCGTTTCGGCTTTTCGATTTGCTGATCTTTGTTCGAATGATTGGCTATCCTTTTTTATTTTGAAGTGACAAGTTGTGGCGTCATGTGTTGTGTTTATGTTTTATGTTTGTCGTTTGTGTATGTTATCCTTCGTTATATTTCATCTTTTTCAACAAAGCCGCTGACTAATCACTCAACATGTTGAGTGCTGGTGAACGCGGTCATTCTCACATAAGGAATACGGGAGTGTGGAGTTGAGAGACGAGAAGAAAAATGTAAATCAAGTTTATCCTACCCTACGAGTCGTGCGTCTAAAGTGAAGGTTTTGCTGTTGACGGTGCTGCCTTAAGATTTCGTTGCAACATAATAATTAAAAATTGAAATTATTTTCAACGCGAAAAGAATCTTTAGAAGTAAAAATAGTTTGAATTGAAGCGAAAAATAAATTATAAAATGATAAACATAATCTATCATCTATCATTCAAATTTGAAGGTCGATTTTTCTCTGGTTTTTCATACCACCGTCTATTTGATGTCGATACGAAATTCGATAATAATACATATGAATCACTCTCCATCCGATATCGAAATAGGTATCGAATGACAGCTAGCGAGCCATAGCGACTTGTGACAAGATAAGAATCCCCTAGCTGATACTCCAATATGAGTTGGTGTGACTCCCTACGATTGTACGTCAATGGTCACCTGATCTCACACCTGTTTTTACCGTATCCTTCCTTCTTTTGCTCCCCATACGGAAAGTGTCGACTTAAAAAAGCTTAACAATATAGTATTCGATGGCCTATCCTAATGTTGTGCACAATGCTCTCGTTGAATTTTGTTTAAATTATTATAGCCTAACCTAGTCTAGAGGCTATAAATAAAAAGCAGAAAAATATAATAACAAAAGTTTTATTTAACAGAAAATTTACTAGTACAACTTCATAATTTAGGTTCTACGTTCGGGTTTTGCAAAATAATGGGATGGTATCCTTTTTTGTTCAACAAATTGTGAAAATTCGTAAGGCAAACAAAGTCGATTGGGTATATCAGTTTCACCCTTACATCTGGGGCATGTATACTTAATGGGGATTGGGATTGTAAACAGTATCAAGTCTATCAACGTAATGCTTCATTTCAATGAGAAAGTCTCCTGTTATACAATTTTGAAGTTTGATAATTGTTACTAATGTGGCATGTTTTGAATAAACTCCTGTGATAACACTTGGTACTTTGGGAGACTTGGGTATCATTCGAATACTAGCTATTTTGAATCCTATTCGAATCCTGTATTGGAATCCTACGGAAAGAGACCCGACGTCGGTTGAATCAGAAGAAAGTATAGTGCAACTTTGTGCTCATTATTATGCTGCATTGATATTTCAAAAATTCCGAGTGCTGTCCAGAGATATCCGGAAAACCTCGAAATTCGCCAGAAATGATTTTATTTTTCCAATACCGCTTGTCAATAATAGGCAATCCTCCTTACGCTTATAATCCTTGGTTTGCGTCAATATCGGCGCTTGTCAATAATGGGCACTCCTCTCGACGCTTATAATCCTTGGTTTGTGTCAATCAATAGCCGTCTTTCTCTGTTCCTTTACGTTACATCTTTCTTCTCTCTCGAGTAACGAAATTTGCCCGTGACGCGTTTTTCAAATCACTCTACATTGTCGTCCAAATAGCAGAAAGCCGTTTAAGAAGTTTCTTTTCAAAAATTATTGAAATGAAAATAATCTTGATACAATTTTGGAACATAAATAAAAGTTGTATGATATTATGTTAAGTGTGTGCTGACGCTATTTGACTGTGAGTTGGTGGTATACAGAGATCAATGGTGGCTTCATCTCTGTCATTCTCAGGAGAATAAAACATAGTTTATACTAAAGCTTATTTTTATTCTCAACAATCATTGCCAATATGGTTAATGGGACTGTGAGTGCGACTACCATCTAAATTGTATCAATATTCATAATCATAAAAATGAAATACGTCTTTATCGTCACCCTTGAATATTTTTTTTTTCAATAGATATTGAGTATTTAAATAGAAACAGATCCCAAATTTCCGCATACTTTTTTCCTCAACCCATGTTATTTGTGGATGAAATGAATTAAAAATTCCACCACATTGATTGCAGATGTTCGGCAACTCCCATGACGTTACAGGTTATCCTGGTACTGGCAGATATGAATAGGCTTTTAGAGGGTTATGATCCTATTGATACTTATATTTAGAGCTTAAAGTTGTTGGAGCGTCCAGCCTGTAAGAGACATTGTTTAGTATATAACACTGCGATTGAAATGATACACACCGCTTTCTTTTTCCTGGAATTCTGTGAACTTTTTGTTCAGGATGCCTGAAAACCCAAATGACCAAATTTATTTATGAGCAGGGGGTGGTAGTGGCAACCGGTATCTTTCTAGCACTTTACTGAGGCTATTTGGGCCCCTTATAGACTACTTCCAGTTTCAACTTGAAAGTGGTTGTGTCATATTTTAGTCCTCTATCATGTTATTCCATAGTTACCATGATTTGTTAAAGGAAAAACCAGTTCTAAAACCCCTTCTTCTCGTGTACGTGTACGCATGTTTGCTGAATTCGGTGGGTCGGTTGCTCAAGAATGTGCGAAGTTAGTTTTCTCATATCCTTGCGCTTTTTAACTGTTTGCTCTAAATTATTTTTTCGCATACGCATTTTCTGCTATCCTGGTAATTGTGTCATAAAATCATTCAGTCCTACGTCCGTCCTAATACTGAATAGGTATGCCACAGCTAATTTCAAAACGTGCTTCACGCTGATAGGGTCCTGCTTTGATGAAAGCCGCTATGTTTCAATTCGGTTCTTGAAAGATGTTTTGACAAGACTAACGTCTTCCTCCTGCTTCACCAGGTGTTGGCTCGGTGCTAGAGACACCGAAGATGACCAACCCATTGATTTATCGGTGCCTCCAAATCGCAATACTCACACCACCGGCATGTGGCTGATATTGAAAGTCCTGAAAATAATTGAATTAGATTTAAAAAATTCGATTAATGTCAACTTACCAGCAAAAGTCTAGCTTGCTTCATCATGGGGGCGGCGGGATCTCCAGCCTTTCGTTTGGAGGCTCTCTTGGAGCTGGGTGTTTGGGTGGTGTTGGATAGCCCCCTCTGCTTTAAAAATCCCACCACATTGGTTACAGATCTTGGAAGATGATTAGCAATCCCATGACGTTTCAGGTTATCTCCTTCCTGGTGAACGATTTTGTGCACAAAATTAAAAATTCGCTGTTTATGGAGGTTTGTTTTAAAATAAATGAAAAAATAAAACCAGTTTAAATTGGTTAAAGAACCTACCTAAATTTTAGAAAAAGAAATTTGAGTCTTGTGCAAATGTAAGTGTAAAAGTAAATTCAAGTTGCTCCGAAAAAAACTATTGGAATTAAATTAAGAAATAGGTACTCAGGGTTGTCTGTATTTTTAAAAAACAAACAATATGTTTATGTGTTAAGGAAAATAAAAATAATTCAATAATCGAGGTTTGTGTTAATTTAAAATATGTCTCAGGGCATGATTTATCCTACATCACTTAGATATTTAAAAATAGTACTTACAGTTTTTCGAAACCGACACTTATCGCCCAAAAAACTAAACTTTGAAAATCCAGGCTCAAAGTACTGGTACTGGATGCTGCGTTTTTTGTACAAAGAAAAAAAATTGAATCCTCATATTTTACAGGTAACAATGTATCCACTGAAATTTTGTATTGCATAAGGGTATTTGGCTCATAAAATGTCAACGATGCTAATTTAAATCTATTCTTTTAAATTTTGATAAATTTATTGAATTTGTCACCTTTTTTAAAATAAAAATGGACATATTAATATCTAACTTAATAATTACGCCTTAAACTAAAAAATTATCTTTAAAATGTGTTGTTGTTTTTCTCGGGCGATTTCTGCGAACGGTCCTGATATAATTCAGATAAAAAAACTGCCGAATAAGCGTTTACATTTGGCGGTGCTTTTGTATGTGATATCAAAGTTTTCGAAGTTTAAATCGGATTTTATAATAACAAGCTTCTTTCAGTTTACTCAAACTCGTCACCAGTGAAAAATATAAAATTATTGCACAGCAATTAATTTGATTTTAAACAAGTAAGTAAAAAAAATCTTATATACTATTATCAATCAACAACAAGACCTGTTTTTTATAGCAAAGGATTAAAAACACTGAGAAAATTACAAGACCTGAAGCCTCATAGAAAGTGAAATTCCCAATATTTTGACAGCGTTTTTTGTATGTTATGTTGTTAATTCGAGGTTTGAATCGGATTTTATAATAATTAAGCTCTTTCAGTCTTGTTTGAGACTCGTCAACAACAATAAAATTATTGCACAACAATTATCATTTTAACCAAGTAAGTGAATATATTATATACCTACTGATATCGATACAATTATGGAATATTTTAGATATGGATTTGAAATCAATCAACAAGGCCTGTCTTTTTATAACAAAGGATCAAAAACGCTGAGAAAATTATAAGTCCTGGTATAAAGTGAAAGTTCCCAATATTTTCTACGATACAGACCTCAAAATAATTGCAAATCTTTATTGGAACCAATAAACTATACAAATTAAGGTAGATCATAAAACTATTGCACAGAAATTATTATTTTAACCTAGTAAGTAAATATCCCTTATACTTAGGTAATCGATACAATTGATGTGGTATATTTTTAGCTATGGATTTGAAATACTCGTTGAATTTGACGGTAACGCAGTGTTTCTCCCAAGACGTTCCACCAAAATGATTGGATCATATTATTAAGCAGTTTATTGATGGAAAATATTCGCTTTTTGAAATCGTTGTCTTAAAAAATGTATGTTTTTAATAAAAAAACGAGGCCCCTTTCCCATCAAACGTTGGTTCCAACCAAGGATAATACACACTACTACTACAGGATAGCCTATCCTCATAAGGCCTGTGTGGAACAAATCCACTCTCTCCCCAACGTTAAATCACCAGTTGTGAAGTGGCAGCATGTTATTTCTCGCCTTGACGTAGGTTGTTTAAACAGCTGATGACTTAGTTATGGCGTCGTAAATGGTAGCACACGAGGTCAATAAGCAATCCTGTATGTGTGTATCATCCTTAAGTTCAAACACCCTCTACCAGGTACAACATGAAGCTAGCTGCTGGACCCTCATAGTTACGTCACCACCACAGCATCCTGTTATAAGGCACATCGAACTTGACACATGTACTCTAAATGGCGCCACGGACGTGACCCAGGTCGCTATGACGTCATCACAGAACCCGAACCATGAATCGAACTTTGCACTATGTACTCTAAATGGCGTCACGGACCCGCACTGACGTAACCCACGTGACCCAGGTCGCTATGACGTCATCACAGAACCATGAAACGAACTTCGCACTATGTACTCTAAATGGCGCCACGAACGTGACCCAGGTCGCTATGACGTCATCACAGAACCTGAACCCTGAATCAAACTTTGCACTATGTACTCTAAATGACTCCACGGACGTGACCCAGGTCGCTATGACGTCATCACAGAACCCGAACCATGAATCAAACTTTGCACTATGTACTCTAAATGACTCCACGGACGTGACCCAGGTCGCTATGACGTCATCACAGAACCCGGAACGACTCAAAACTCCCGCTATGACATCATGACGTTTGACAGATGACGTTTGACAGGTGACGTTGGACAGATGACGTTTGACAGATGACGTTTGACAGGTGACGGTTGACAAGATGGCGGGAAAACATTTCCCCCCCCCCCCCCACCCCTTTTTCTGGTACCCATATTAAAATCCGGGGGCCCCTTTTTGGGGGCGGAGCCCTGCGGGCCCCCTTTTTGGGGGGCGCAGCCCTGCGGGCGCAGGTCCGATGGCGCCATCTGTTGACAAGATGGGGCCATGGCGGCGCATCCACCTTCGTGTCAACGACGACGCATCCACCACGTGTCAAGAATGAAAGATTGAGGTTATGTTCGGATTTTGGTAGTGAAACCCGCTTTGACTATCTACTCAAGATTTTTAATCCTCCAATTTTCCCTTAATTTCTCTTCACTATCAATTATGCATTTTTATTTGTGAGGGTATATTTCATGTTTCGACTGGGTTCGAGTCAATGGGATTCTGCATGGGCGCGGGGTAGCAAAATGCATGGTGGTAAAATAGTATCCCATAAATTTCATGGGTAGACCTGATATGCAAGTTAGAAAAAACCACGAGAATCTGGAAATATTTATGCACTTTCATTTGTGAAGGGGGTAATTTTTCATATTTCGACGTGGTTTCGGTTAATGCGATTTTGCATGGGGGTTGGAAATGGTGTTAAAATAGTACCCTATCACTTTCATGATTAGATTCGATGTCCAAGTTACTAAAAAATACGAAAATCTAAATATTTATGCACTTTTATTTGTTACGGGTAGTTTTTCATGTTTTTTGACGGGGACGGGATTTGAGTCCATAATATTTTGCATGGCGATTGGAGGCGGTGTTAAAATAGTACCATATAAATTTCATGGTTATACTCGATGTGCAAATTAGTGAGTTCGTTAGTACGAAAATCTAAATATTTATATGCATTTTTATTTGTTAAGGGTAGTTTTTCACGTTTTAAAGGCGTTTGAGTCAATGGAATTTTACATGGTAATTGAAAATAGTGTTAAAAAAGTACCCTATAAATTTCATGGTTAGCAAAGTCCAAGTTGTATAAAAATGCAAAAATCTGAATATTTATGCACTTCCATTCATTGAGTTTGCATCAATGGCATTTAGCGTGGGGATTAGCAATAATGTTAAAATAGTACCCTATGAATTTCATGGTTAGACTCGATGGCCATTACTTAACATAAGCAGCTTAAAAATTATTTTTATTTTTATTCTTTTGCTGCCTTAAACAAGCCTTGTTGGTTATATGTTTTGTCAATTCATCATATAGTAAATACCTATGTTTATTTGGTCATTTGGTCCTGCAAATTTACAGTCCTTGGTAATAGGCAATGCTTTCAATTACCTTTCTCTGTTCAAATACCTACTTGCTGTTTGACCTCCAACGTTTTTCATTTAATAGATATTGGTTTAGTTTATAACAATGAGCAAAATCTTCGGTATAGGTATGGTATATCTGTGTCTTCCCATTCCCACAAATAGCTCAGATAAAGTTTCCCTAATAGTTTTATTCTCTTGAATTGGTATTCCAGTACCTAACCAAAATATTGTTTTGTTTTTCATTCTGCTCTCTTATACGTATTTAGTTTAAATTCAAGAAGCTACACCCGTTCATGTTGTTTCTTATTTTGCTTTTGTATTTTCTTATTTACGATTATACGTCTTCATAAAGTTTACCTACATTGTTGATTAAACCTTTCGGAGATATAGGTATTGGATGATAGCTTTCAGATCCTTTATTTCACTGCCGTACTTTATATTGTAAACCCCACAACTTCTATGATACGAAAATATGCAAATCCGATAGGTACTAAATAGATCCTTACAATTTAGCACTTGTTTACTAAACTATAACTCGTCTTTAACGTTATAAAATCACTGCGCAAACCCGCGGAAGAAGGCCCTAGCTAGGAAGAGACAAAGTCAAAGATAAGATTTCCAACAAGACATGAAAAAAAATTCGCCTCACAAGTCACAAGGCTGTGCTAATCATCGCAGTTACCGCCAACATATGGTAATACGCTTCGATCACCTATACTTTCCATTAAAATGGAAATATGCAGGGGTGACTGTTATGAACAATCCAAGATAGGTAAAGAAGTTTTCTAGGACTACCGTACCGACCCTTTAGTCTATTACCGACCTTCTTTGGGTACAGGTGAAAGAGCTATTGAAAGAAGATTATTCACAGATCCTATTGCATTCGAATTAGCTCGTTAAAGGTAGGATTTTTAACTATCCGGCATTGCGGTGTGCAGAGCTGGGCAGGGCTTGAGTGCTTTGTGCTTGCGAAAGTGCTTGAAGCACTTTGAGGGCTTGAAAGCCCTGTGCTTCAAGCCCTTTTATAGATTTGTAATTGGAGCTTGCAAAGTCAATTACTTTAGAAAAGTGCTTGGTAATTTGTAATTGAAAAAAGTAATTCAAGCCCTTTCAATGAGCTTCAATTACTTTTAGAGGGCTTGAAGCACTTTTGGGAGCTTGAAGCCCTTCGAAAGGGCTTGAAGCACTTTAAGAGGGCTTGAAGCACTTTTGGGAGCTTGAAGCACTTTGAAAGGGCTTGAAGCACTTTAAAAGGGCTTGAAGCACTTTGAAAGGAATTTGAATTGACCATCACTCAACCTATCCCCCACTTGAAAAATTTCGATCGTATTTTGTCCCTTTTTTTTTCTATTATTTGAACTTGAACCGTCTTATGTCTTTTCTCTTTTAACAATGGAGGTTTTGGGTTTGAGCTTAGAATGGAATTTTAAAAAAAAATAATGAACTTATTATTCAAATAAATAATTAATTTATATTGGTAACCTATTTAACTTTATCACTGGATTTTTTCCACTTTTCCCCATTGAACATTTTCAAAACCTTAAAATTGAATTACCATGTAGTACCCCAAGTACCCCAGAACTACATCTAAAAAAAAAACATACTACTGCTACTCTGTGAAATGTAAAGTTCGTCTCTACTATACCAATTCTGTGTGATGAGTGTACGCGGTAGCTTATGCCACTTTGAGAATTTTATTACAAATTCAAAGTGCTTTAGGCACATTTAAAGAGCTTCAAGCACATTTAAAGAGCTTGAAGCACATTTAAAGAGCTTGAAGCCCTTTTCAAGGCACCCCAAGCACTTTTGATGTGCTTCAAGCACTTTTCAAATCACTTTGAGGGCTTTGTGCTTGTCAAGCCCAAAGCACTTTGAGGGCTTTGTGCTTGTGAAGCACTTTTGGAAATAAAAAGGAATTTGTGCTTGAAATTGAAGCACTTTGATAGAGGGCTTAGGGCTTAGTGCTTCAAGCCCTTTTACTGAGGGCTTTGCCCAGCTCTGGCGGTGTGCGGCTTTGCGACGTGCCGGTGAGTTGTGTACCATATTGTAACATTGAACTGTTTTGTTACCATGCGTTATGCGTCAACGACACTGCGGCGTCGCAAGTTATCTTTGCGGCGTGCCGCTGAAAAACTCCAAAATGTTTTTCGACGACACCGCAGTAGTGTGCGACGCCCCACGACCTGGCAAAAAACTATAGTTTTGAGGCTTTGTTGATATATCCCCTTCTTTAATTGCATTGAAAATATAGTAAAACAGGTCACGTGACACTCTTAGGTACGGTATGCTTCAAATTAAGTTTCATTTTCAGTTTCACTATCATTTAAGTGACGTTCAATGAAAATACGCTTCTTTTTGTGCACGACTTTTATAAATGTTTGATATTTCACTGATATTTTCACAACGGTGAAATACAGCTTTTCCTTCTTCATCTTCTTCGAGCAAGAGAATCGCGTACGACGAGTAAAAAAAAATAGCTGATTTAATTTTTTGATCGCGACTTCAAAAATATTTGCCTGACAGTTAAAAAACAAAGGACCCCGCAATATTTAAATGGAAATTGGTTACCCGTGATATTTGGATGAAATTTAAATATGTCATTGGGGATGCCGTAAGCAACATTTATTACCATGGGCACAACCTTGTATATATGACAGGTGAGGCGTGGTTAGCTGTCAAATATTGGAATCTTATATCCAAAAGAAGAGTGACTATGGCAGATTTTAATGATCGAAGTATCGATGTCTACTAAGTCGACCAAGTCAAGTCGAAGAATGTCAACCATTTTGACACCTGTCAAAACCCTGCCAAACGGCAGCACTCATCTTTTCCTGTTTTCAATATTTTATGATGTCATTTGACATTTTTAACTTGTATGTAAATTCTGAATTCAAAAATTGAAAAAAAAATGACAGAACTGTCAAAACTTGTCATTTGTTTTAGAAGAAAAAAATACTCTAATCTGATTCTTTTTTGTTTCAAGGTAGTTTAGCGGTGATAAAACATTAAACAAAGTTCATGCATGTCACATTTTGACAACTGTCAGAATCTGTTAATAGATTTTTGGTTCATATTGAGTTTGTTTGCTTAGTGAAGGTTTAGTTCTATTGTATTATTGTATTATTCTATCGTTATAGTTGTAGAACTTCACTAAGCAAACAAACGACTCAATATGAACCAAAAAGCAAAAAGAGATTCTGACAGTTGTCAAAATGTGACATGCATGAACTTTGTTTAATGTTTTATCACCAATAAACTACCTTGAAACAAAAAAGAATCAGATTAGAGTATTTTTTTCTACTAAAACAAATGACAGGTTTTGACAGTTCTGTCATTTTTTTTTTCAATTTTTGAATTCAGAATTTACATACAAGTTAAAAGAGTCAAATCCTGGTGTCAAAATGGTTGACATTTTTCGACTTAACTTGGTCGACTTAGTAGAAATTGATTTTTTGTTCATCAAAATCTGCCATAGTTACTCTGCTTTTGGATATAAGATTCCAATATTTGACAGCTAACCACGCCTCACCTGTCATATATACAGGGTTGTGCCCATGGTAAAAAATGTTGCTTGCGGCATCCCCAATAACATATTTAAATTTCATCCAAATATCACGGGTAACCAATTTCCATTTAAATATTGCGGGGTCCTTTGCCGCCAACAGCATGCGGGGTGCGATATCCGCAACATCGCAGTACCGCACACCGCTGCCGCATACCGCAATGCCGGATACTTAAAAATCCTACCTTAAATCCTTAAAGCTATTTCCTATTGGCAGGACTGCCCCAAGAAATGGTCATGACTATGTATAATCACAATGTGCCCAAAACCACTACACACTGAGTCTCCAGGAAAGGACTGGCCTTATCAACGAATACTGCATCATATGGAAAAATAATATCATCGATACTCAAACAAGCCTAGCCCTGTTTTTCTAAAAGCGAAAGCTTGCTCTCATCGAGCTGATGAAATTCGGCGGAGAGCTCTTCCCATGTATTCCTCAATGGCCATCTACCTGGTACTCACTATACACAGACGACTTTGCATAGGGGATCACGTAGAAATCGCAGGACTCAAGACAAAGAGGGCAATGTAGAATGTAGAAACTATCTTCTAAGCAGGAGAGAGTACTTTGGCGCTTCAGGTAAAACCGACACTTATTAAAATACCTCCACGGCTTTGAGAAATATGGTAAGGCGTTCACATAAAAATACTGTTAGCAGCCAAGAATACTTTTCTTCGATAAGACGACAAGCAATAATAGCACTAGACTTTTTTTGAACATAACGTGTTTTACGTCGGAACTACACCTGTATGACGTCCCCTAGGTTCTTTTGCAATGTAATAAGGGACCTATTTACGGAGGCACAAAATGAATGAGAATGGATAATTTGCTGAATATTGAATTTTGTTTGTGGGTACACCAACACCACCAAAAAATGGAGTGTTAGAGTTATTACCTCGTGCCTAGTGTATGACAACCCAGCTCTATTATATCTACAAAATCTTATGATAGCTAACAGAAGTGAAACACCAAATACTAGGACTAGGATTCACTTCATAAAACACCAAAACATGTTCTTGATCTTACTTGAAAGTAACATTCAAAGGATGAACTCCACAAGTCTCAGTATTAAGAAATAATACCCAAGCTAACAACAAAGATTTTAGTTTAATTGGGTAAGATTTGTTTATGACTGACATATCATTAGGCAGTATGGATATAAATCTTGATGGGCAACACATAACTGCTGTGTGAGCCATTTTTCTAAATAATAAATTGGAGTTTGAAAAATGTTAACTGAAGTTGCTATCAGAATTTTTAATTCCTGGAATAAATCTAGTTCTATAAGTAGTATAAATCGTTTGTTGAATATTACCATTTGAAAAAATTTGGCAATTCAGAACGTCTTATCTGTTGGCAAATAATTTCCAGGATTAACAAATTGCTGTGTTATTTGTATAAAAATACTTCCTTTACTTCTCAAACGTATATTTTATATTAAAAATTTAACAAAACTTACTAAAGTTCACTAAATCTAAAAAATATTTCCTACATACAACACAATAGTTTATATACCTAATAATAAATTAACACTTTTTAAATTTACATTAAAATAAACAGTTATTTTTTAAATAATAAAACTGAACAAAAATATCACAGTTTGAGGTTCCTGGGTGTGTGTAGTAAAAACCATAATACTTGCAAAATCAATATAACCTCGAAAAGTCCAGAAATTTTTCCTATGAAGAACTATGGCCAGTGGATCCTAATTCTTCCTCTTTAACAACGCTACCAATTTTAATCTCCTTTAAAATACACTTTTTGAAATGCGTCCTCATATTGCTACTTTGCGAAAAAGCCAAACCACAATTATCACACTTGTAAGGTTTCAAGCCCGTGTGAAAATTCATGTGCGTTTTCAAATGGTGCTTTTTGGTGAAACTTTTCGGGCAAACTGTGCAGGCGTAAGGTTTAACTCCTGGAAATAACCAAATTAATATTTGCCAGTTTATAATTGAAATGAGAATAATACCTGTATGTAGTCTGGCATGTAAACTCATATTGGATCTATCAGCAAACGTTTTTCCACATTCCGGACAAGAATAGGGACGTTCTCCTGTGTGGACTCTTTGGTGTTGTTTTAAAAGCATTTTCCTTGAAAAGCTTTTGCCGCAAGTCGGACATTCATGAGGTTTAACGCCTAGAACAAAACATGTATATTAACAGTGTGTAACATTTTTTTTTTAATCAGAAAGTCAATAATTATTATTGAGCGGACCGAAGATGAATAAGAATACATGTCAAATTATGTAGAGAAAGTGCTTTCCAAATCCAGGAAAATGTATGAATTGGCATATAATCGCTTTAAAGATTGGAGGCTGCAAAAAGCTGATTGTTTCGGATAAAGTTCTATTGGCTGTACTAAATCCAAAATCCATGGTTCTATGCTCAAAACAACTATTCATACAGCAGAATATCAACATTTAAAAATATTGCATTCTTTCGGCATTCCTGAAAACTACAGACCAAAGAAGTTGTACATTATTTTTATCAAGTGATCTAGGTAACCAGATAAAATATACTATCAGAAAAATTATAACAAAAGATTAGGAGACACCTACGAGAAAACTAAAATAGAAGTAAGAGAAAAGAATGAAAGACCGAAACGGAATATAAATAATAAACAAAGCCAATATCGAAAAAATGGACAGACATCATTATGATATCCGAAACATGGTTAAAAAACTCAATCCCAAACTCTCTCATCGATATTCCAAGATATATTATACACAGACTGGACAGACTGAAACACAGAAATGGGGGAGTGTGCATCTACCTCAACCAAAATATCCAAAATAACTTCACAACGAACTATACCTTTTGATTGTGGAACATTGACATACTGGCATTGAACAACATCTACAATGGGAATTTCTCATTCGTTCTAGTGTGTGTGTACACCAAATGATTCCCTGCTAGAAGATGATCTTGAATTCTTCACAAATAACATGACAAGCCTTGCTGCTAACCATCAAAATCTTATTGTAGCTGGCGACTTTAACCTTCCCACAATTTCATGGTTTCTGATGCATCTAAGGTCTATTAAGGGATGGGGCAGCCCTTTTAGAGGAAACTCTAACCCACTTGGGTCTACACCAGATCATCACCAAACACCAAACCAACCCAAAGGAGGGCCAAACACCATCACTCTTGGATCTGGTCATAGTTAATGACACACACTTATCACCAAACATGAGCACTTATCACCCATCGGAAAATCAGACCACGAACTATTGAAACTGACATTTCAAACACAGATTAAAACAACAGTACATAGAGTCAAACACCATGAATTATGAAGATATTAATCATCATATATCGTGAATCAATTGGGGAGAAGTCCTTTCTGATGACAATATAGATCACGTATGGGCTAACTTTCACTCAGAATAACAGACAATATCAGATAGCAACACCGAATATACACTGTGGGCCAAATTTATTTGGAACCCAATTTGGCTCTGAATAACTTTTTTTTAACTTGGCGGATTTTTGTGAAATTTTATGTGAATATTAGGGGAGCCTTTCCTTAATTGTAGAAAAAATAACTAATCAAGATATACAGGGGGAGCCAAGTAAGAAGCAGTATTTTGATTCGTTGCCTTTGGGGCTCAACAACATGGTTTTGTATCAAAATGGAGTACCACAACTTGCCTTCTTGACTGTCTTAACAACTGGACAAAATCACTAGATCAAAAAACTCCTTGATGTCATATACCTATAGTTCAGTCATCCAAATCACAACTAAATACCAAAGTAAGCACAAAACTCCAAATGGGGAAATGTGCACAGCAAGCCACAATCTTGGCAAACGAGTTTTCTAAAGTATTCACGACCGAGGCATTAATTCCCAAAGATCTGCAAATCACAACTATACAAATCACAACCCAATAAGAAATCCTAAAGAAGATGAAAGCCCTGAAGGCTGCCAGCTCTCCAGGTCTGGACTCTGGAGGGAATATCCTCATTAGTTAAAAAGTGCTCAAACAACCTTGCTGCTCCCCTATGCAAAGTAATGAATATGCCACTGGAGCAAAAAGGGCTCCCCGTTGCTTGGAAAGTTGCATCAGTCAACAAAAAAGCTGATAAACTAGATGCTGCAAACTACATGGCAATAAGCTTATTGCTTCCCATTGTAAGCAAAATCATGGAATCCATGGTCGCAGAAAATCTGAGAGGTTTTCTTGAACAGGAACAATTGATTCCAACTCAACAACATTGTTTTGTATCAAAATGGAGTACCACAACTTGCTTTCTTGACTGACTCAACAACTAGACAAAATCATTAGATTAAAAAACTCCCATTGATATCATATACCTATAGTTCAGTCATCCCAAGGTTTAGAAACAGCGTTTTTAGGAAAAAAATTTAGTTTTTTACCGGCTCTATATGTTTTTTGGGGCGCTGAATCCCCAATCTGAGGTTTGCCAACTCGCCAGACGTCGGCTTCACGCAAAAAACCTTAAATTTTGGCACTTTTTTTAGGTTTCCAACTATAACTCGAAAACTAAGCGTTTTTTAATTATCAATAGTAATATAACGAGTGCAATGGAAATTATTGATCATTTTTGGGAAATTTGCCAGAATGCATTTTTAGTTGAAAAAGAGCACGAATGCACGTAGTGCACGAGTGCATTTTTCAGTTAAAAATGCATGAGTGCAAATTTGTCGAAAATTATAGATATATTTCCATTGCACAAGTTGTATTCTATGAGAGAATTCCATGGATCAAAAATTCAATTTTTTTATCAATAAAAATGTCAAAACACCAGTTCTCGCACCAGTTACTATGCCAACTATCTGATAATTTGCACTAGTGCAAATTATCGCGTAATTCCAATATGATTCGTTCAAATCAACAATCAAAGCATGTCAGTTTATTGTTGGAATTTCAGTTTTGACAGATGTATAAAATTCTCGCATGTAATACCACAAGAGGTTCCAGGATTACCGGATATACCTACTTCTACCTGGCACGAAACGCGTTACGCAGCAACACCACGACTCCGAAGGAGGAGTGGTGTTGCTGGTAACGCGTTGAGTGTCAGGAAAAAGTACCTATTAGGTAATCCTGAAACATCGAGTGGTATTCAAAAGGCAGGGCCGGATTTTACACTCGTGCAACTCGTGCGCCGAGGGGGCTGCATATTCTAGGTATCTTAGTATATTTTTATACAGATTTAAAAAAAAAAATAGAGACAAATACCTTTAAATTATATTGCACGAACAGGCGGCCAATTATTGGGACGCGTGCTACCTGCCAAGTGGTACGAGCACCCCTGAAAAGTAGTACGAGCGCCCTTGGCCAATCACCTGCTAGCGATAAACAACAAACGGACCACACAAAGATAGGGCTCCGTCAAGTTAGCTCCCTCCAAATTCGAATTTTCCAACAAAATTTCAACCACTTACTGTGCTCGAAGGCCTCGAAGTAAGCTTTACTGTGCCCTGTGCCGATGATATTTTGAACTGTGTCGTTCCGATACCAAAGCTATAGGAAAAACAGGATGAGTGACTAACTTGACGCTCACCCCCACCAAAAATTTTGGAAAAGATCAAACAAAAATTGACTCCTAGTCCTATTCAATCTGAAGTGGAGTGTGCTGTATCAGGTTTTTCTCAAAATTTCCACACTCGGTCATTTTCCGACAAAATCTTTTTAAGGGGCTAACTTGACGCCCAGCGCCCCCAAAGTTTTGGAAATCAGATCAAACAAAAATGGATTCCTATTCAATCTAGTGTGCTGGACTGTGTGATTTTTCTGATTATTCCACTCATGTATTAGAAATCCCATAAGATAAGTGACTATTTTCAAAATTACAGCGAAAATTCTTTTTTCTATTTGTTTAACTAGAGAGAATTACAGCGATAATTCTCCCATGTTATTGTATACGTGGTTGTCATGCTAATTTTTGATACAAACAAACGGTTCCTGATAGCAACCATTTATTTGTATTGATTGTTGAGATGTTCAAATCGTTTAATATAATTCTATTTCCATATTTTTTGCATTCTCAAACGTGAAATAATCCTCTAAATACCACTCGAGCTTTAAAATGAACCAGATAATTTTTCATAAGAATCAATTTTTGTTGGACTTAATTTCAAACCCCTTTCCCCAGTAAGATTTTGTCAGAAAATGACCGAATATGGAAATTTTGAGAAAAACCTGATATACGACAGGGTCCAACACACTTCAGATTGCATAAGAATTCATTTTTGTTTCATCTGATTTCCAAAATTTTGGGGGAGCTGAGCATCGAGTTAGCCCCAGTAGGATTTTGTCGGAAAATGACCGAATATGGAAATTTTGATAGAAAGCTGATACAGCACAGTTCGGCACACTTCACATTGCATAGGAATCCATTTTTGTTTTATCTGATTTGTAAAATTTTGGGGGAGCTGAGCGTCAAGTTAGCCTCCATCTTGTTTTTCCTATAACTTTGGTATCGGAACGGCACAGTTAAAAATATCATCGGCACAGTAAGTGATTGCAAATTTGTTAGAAAATTCGAATGTGGGTGGCTAACTTGATGGAGCCTACCAATAGAATATTGTGAAAAATTCTCTTCCTCCGAAGCAAAAAGTTCCTCATGAGGGGCGGCAAAACAAGCTCTTGCACGAGGGCGGCCAAAGAGCTAGAACCGGCCCTGTCAAAAAGTTATACAACGAACTAAACTTCAATGCTTTATTAATTTTTTTTAATTATTATCTAATAACAATATTGCCACCAAGCGCGATAATCCCAAAAGGCTCATCACTTATTAAGCCTCTCGTGTTATATGGGAATACTCTACATATAGTGAGTTGTATAATCGAATGTAATACCACAAGAGGTTTCGAGATTACCGAATAATACTTTTACCTGTCACGAAACGCGTTACGCATCAACACCACGACTCTGAAGGAGGAGTGGTGTTGCTGGTAACGCGTTGAGTGTCAGGTAAAAGTATTAGATAATCCTGAAACATCGAGTGGTATTCAAAAGGTTATACAACGAACTAAACTTCAATACTTTATTAATTTTTATTATTATTAATAACAATATTGCCACCAAGCGCGATAATCCCAAAAGGCTTATCACTCTCGTGTTATATGGGAATAATGTAAAGTGAGTTGTAAAATCACTAATATACCAAATTAAAGTAGACAAAATCTCCTACAATCAAGTACCTGTCCTGTAATAACTCTAGGCTTGAGTCTCGATAAATTCACAACGTCGTTAGATCAGTGCAGTGTTGTTCCTTTACATGTAAACTATCAGTTGTTTACATTTACAAGTAAACAATTTGTCAAAAATGTAAAAAATGTCAACAATAGGTAAACAATGTCAACAATGTGTAAACAATGTAAACAATTGTAGACAACGCTCGAAATTTGACATTTCGAGGTTATGTTATGTTTTTCAAAACAAACAAAAACAAAAGCTGGTGGCTTGTGATTACGGAAATTGGTAATAATGTCGCAGTTAGGCAGGCCAAAAAATAAGGCGTTTGATGAGCGGGATTTCACCTTATTAAAACAGATGAAAAAATATAAGGCGTCTTGTAATTATTGCGAGAATCTTAAGGATCTGGAGGAAGACGATAGTTAAAGATTTTTAGTTTAAGGTTGTATTATTATTTATTTTTGTTTTCAGAAATTTGATATTTATTTTGAAGAATAATAAATGTTTTTGTTATACAAAGAGCAACTTTTTATTTACAAAAAAAAACAAAAAAAAAAAAAACACCACCTTCATGAAAAAGTTATTTGTTGACATAGTCTACATTGTCTACATTGTTTACATAAAAAATCAATGTGTAGACAATAGAGTTGTTTACATGTAAACAATCATGTAAAAAACTTCAAATAGTTTACACGCACATCACTGGATCAGTGTTGCCAGATCTCACGATTATTCGTAAGATTACACGATTTTGGTCAGAATTTCACGATCTCACGATTGAGGTAGCAATTCTTACGAATTCTCTCTGTAGTAATACAAATCAGTAATCAAATATAATATTTATTCGAAATAAAAATCTACTATACAATATTTAGTTACAGTGGGGTAGCCAAAACAAACGTGGACGTCGGCGACATCTAAATTGCGAGGCCCTTTTTATGTAGGGTGACCATATTTCTTGTGACAAAAAGCTGGATATAACGACAGGGACGGGTAACCACTGGCCGGCAGGCCCGCCGAAGGCGGGAATTTTTTGAGTTTCGCGCCCCTTTTTTCGGGCATATCAACGGTATTATTCTTAGAGCCATTGCAGATTAAAGATTCTGGAGGCTTCGAAAGGTCTTGAGAATAAAGACTCTAAAGACCTGCTTTGGAGACCAATGCAAGATTAGAGATCTTGAAAAGTCTTGAGGCTCATGACTAAAAACTCTGGAGATTTTGAAGTCTCCAAAGACTAATTTTTTCAAATATTTTGAAATAAGGACTTTATTAAGCTGAGATCAGAAGATACAAAAAGATGTCGGCGTCTTGTTCAATTATTCAAGGATTCTGAGGCACTTGATCTAAAGCCTTGTAACTTGGAAGAGTCCTTATATTTCGATCACCTTAGAAATCTTGAAGAGTCTTGAGGCTCATGACTGAAAACTCTGGTGATTTTGAAGTTTCTGAAGACTCTTTTATCAAATATTTTGGAAGAAGAACTTTACTGAGCTAAGATCAGAAGATGCAAAAGATATTAGCGTCTTGATCAATTATTCTAGAGCCATTGCAGACTATGGATTCTGAAGATCCTGAAGGTTTCAAAATGTCTCGGGGATAAAGACTTAATACCACAGCTTTGGAGATCAATGCAAGATTCCAAGGCACTTAATCTAAAACATTGGAACTTGGAAGAATCCTTATACTTTGCAAAAATTAGAGATCTTGAAAAGTCTTAACTGAAGACTCTTGGGATTTTGAAGTCCCTGAAGACTATATTTTTTTTTCAAATATTTTGAAATAAGAACTTTACTGAGCTAAGAGCTAAGAAGACTTTAAAGACCATAGCTTTGGAGACCAATGCAAGATTCTAACGCACTTGATTTAAAGCCTTGAAACTAGGAAGGATCCTCTTATACTTTTAACACTTTAGAGATTTTGAGGCTCATGACTGAAAACTCTGGGGATTTTGAAGTCTCTGAAGACTCATTTTTCAAGATATTTTGAAATAAGGACTTTACTGAGCTAAAATCAGAAGCAGATGTCGGCGTCTTGATCAATTATTCTAGGGCCCTTGCAGACTGAAGATTCTGAAACTCCTGAAATTTTTTTATGGATAAAGACTCTCAAGGCCATAGCTTTGAAGACCAATGCAAGATTCTAAGGCACTTGATCTAAAGCCTTGGAACTTGGAAGAATGCTAATAATACTACAGAATACTACGTACGAAATAACAATATTTAATCAAAAATAATAATATTTTTCAATTTTTCGCTAACAAATCCTTCCGAGAATCTATCGAAAAAATAAAAACCATATAATTTGAGAGTTCTAGGTTATTTTGCAGTAGAATTATTAATGTTTAGTGAATTCTATGATATTAAGTTAAGTTTCGTATAGGATTAAGTTTATTTGTTCTCTACTTTTTATTTTGGAAATTCGAAAAGTACCAATTTTTAGGTTCGGTAACCTATTTTTTGCGAGGCTCTTTAGGGCGCGAGGCCGTCGGCAGTCGCCGACGCCTAGCTACGCCACTGTTTAGTTATGTTCCGCCGCTCCAGGTACATACGCGCCCAAGAACACTTAACCTAATAGGACTACTTAATTGAGTTGAAAGTGTCTGCCTGCCAAGTGCCAAGTCCACGAGACCCCACTATTTGTGACGTCAGCTGCAGACCTCAACTCTTGGCAAAAAATGCAAGGCATTATCCGAGTCCAAAAAACGAATTCATAAACGTTGAAATCACCTTTTCTGAATTTAAAATGGACAAAAAAATTAACTCGCAAACCATCAAGGTCTGCGGGTGACGTCAACACTATCAGCTGCTGATAATAGTGACGTCACTCGCAGACCAGCTGCCGACTTGGCTGTCGAAAATCGGCGAACATTTGTTAGGATAAGCAATCCTGCTGATAATCAAAACGAGGTTCAGCTTTCAGAAACACCTGCTAAAAAACGGAAATAACTAGGGTATAAGAAGAATAATAAAATGTTTATTTCTTATGGATGTAAAATCATGTTTACTTTTTACTTTATCAAAAACCTATAAGAGAACATTGTTGTGCTTCATTTTCATATTATTTAAGCAATTTTTAGTCTCACGATTTCTCACGATTTTTCTTTCTCGATTCTCACGAATTTTTTTAATTTCATCTGGCAACACTGCGTTAGATCGTGTTGAAAAAACGGTATTTCTTGATTTTCTTTTAAAAAATTTGAAAACGTTATTCCAACTTAGGTTTTTATAAAAGGAAACATATTTAGAATAAATTGGCATTTATACAAAAAAAAAAAACACCATTAGGTATTTATTTAATGATTTTCATATTCATTCGCGTCCACATCTGCAGAATTATCACCTGAAACAATGAGAATGAAGACTTTGGATAACCATATTAAAATCAATGTCGTTCATGTTCTGTTCATTATGGGCAAAATTTGTCAATACCTGCATACGCTCATGAACAAAGATGCTCCAATATAGAAATACTGCTCAGTGATGACGATCAAGATCAAGACGTTTCGCCTAAGAAGATCATAGGTAATTTATACTATTACAGGTAATTAATTATTATTCTATTCTAGTATTTATCCATATGTAAATTAGGACTATACCTTCACAGATCAAAAAAAAAAATCCCCGCACACTGATTTTTTTCGTACTTTCCGGCTAGCTAGAAGGTTTAAATTTTCAGGGGTGCTAAAACTTTTAATTGTGTCGAGCGAAAACAATTTTCGACTCTCCCCTCCCCCGAGGCGTCCTGTGGGAGATCTCTGACTTTCGGCCCTTCCACAGCCCAAACAACTGGAGGTGGGACGTTAACATTTTGTAGGGGGATAGAAAGAAAGAAGATCTCGCGATTGGCGATTAAACATTTTAAAGGGGTGGAAAACATAAAAACGTATTATCTGGAAAACGGACCTTCTTCGCGACGTTTAACGTTTAAATGAAAACCCTATTCGACCTTAAGGAAGACATTAGGGGCGGGTAGAACCCCTTTGCCCCCAACAGTTCGGGGGATTTTTTTTTCTAAAATTTGGAAACGTCGGGTCAAAATTCCAATCGGGCTCTAAATTGGTGTGCCGATAGAAGAGCACGAGCTGTATTGATTAAAAGCTTATCCCTTACCAGTGGCGTATCTACCGGTGTGCCACGTGTATGCGGAGCACACAGGCCCGGCCCCGAAAGGGGCCCGTGAGCTCCACATCGAAATTGCAAAAAAATGTTTTAAAAGATAATAAACCTAAAATTATTAATTGTGTTTTTATTTTTTTTGCTGGTATAGTAATGATAAATATATGGACAATAGTCTATCTACGCGCAAAAAAATACCGGCAGCGGTATAGTATTTTTATTCTGACTTGAAACACTGCCTATACGAGGATGTTTCAACATCACCGTCCCTCTTCTTCTATTAATTTCATGGAAAATCTATTGTAAGTTTATCTGTATGAACAAAATATAAGCAGCGACGAAATCGAAATATCTCTACAGTGGCCCAAATTAATAATTTAAGTCGGCACGCGCCTATGGTTTTAATTATTGGGGTGGGCTACTTACGTCTTCCCAGGAACGATGTAGGTGCACCTGTTGACTAGACTACGCGATTTCTATAACATAACCAGTGTCATCCCAATTTATATGTATATTATTTGCTATTTTATTCCACGTATTATTTAGTTGTGTTGTTTGATATTGATTATCACCATTTGAAGAAATAAAAATTATGTGACGCCCATGTCCTTTATTTTTTTGGTGTATGCCGACTAAATGTTTTTTAAGTGTTCCAAGTCGGAATAAAAATACTATACATAGTTATTCATACCACTTTCGAAAATGGTGAATTCACAATTTGACGTTTAAACAAAAATGCCTGAAAAGGCGTATTTTTGAACGACTTTTGGGTTAGTTTGGGTTAGAAAAAAAAAATTCGGAGGACCTGTAATGGGCCCGAGGACATTTTGGCACACAGGCCCGGAGCTGGGTTGATACGCCACTGTCCCTTACTGCTTTCGCATGGAAAACATAACTTTACGCACTGATTAGGAAAAGTACTATTTTCCAGTAGGGGGCCCAGTGCTCATCCTTCAAGAATTAGAGCAGTTCACTGCACACACAGAATTAGAAGAAAAAAAAAACTTCGCTCCGCATATACAAACTGGTCCATCTTAACTGAACATCGGCGAACGCAATCCTGAGCCTTATGTAGGTATTGACAAACTTCGTCCATAATGAATATAAACGGTGCTTTTGCTTTTTTTTTTTTGTAAATACCAATTTGTTACAAATATGTTTCCTTTTATCAAAACCTTAGTAAGAATAACGTTTTCAACTTTTTTAGAGGAAAGTCAAGTCAACGCCATTTTTTCAATACGATCTTACGACCTTATGAATTTTGTCTACTTTAATTTGGTAGGTACCTATAGTTATAGTCAAAAAACGCTTATCGAGTTATAGTTGAAAACCTGAAAAAAGTGCCGAAAATTTTGGGTTTTATGCAATTTTTCGTGTGAAGCCGACCTCAGGCGAGTTGGCAAACCTCAGATTCGGATTCAGAGCCCCAAAAAAACATATAGAACCGGTAAGGAAAAAACTTCTACCTTTTTTTTCCTGGAAGAAACCCCTGCTTACTTAACTACTACTTGAATTTTGCTAAAGCATTCGACAGAGTCCCATACCAGAGGCTTCTGCTAAATCTGAATCATTCAAACAGACACCTCTATGCCTTAAACAGAGACCAGAGACTCCGGAATCACAGTCGCAAACTTAAAAAAGAAAACTACTCCATAGTGAGTTAGCGAGTATGGAAAACTTTCTACTAAACAGAGTCATTGCCCTCTGGAATAAACTCCCAGCGTCCCAGCTTTAACAGCAGTTTGTGCTTCTTCGGTGTCGGTATTCAAGACAAAACTTGATAGTTCCCTTAGTGCTTAAACTTAAACAATGCTCACCCTGTTTTCGACCCTTTTTTTCTGTTAAAATTTATAATGAATGAGGTTTTGTGCTCCTAACGAAAAGGAAACACAGTACCTAATTTAATTATGTATTACGAAACACTGCTGTAAATTTTTAACATACTGGTGTTAAAATGTTTACCTTAATCTATATTATTTACAACCGTATAAGGTATTTACTAGTATACCTAAGTATAATTTTCAAATAGCGGGATGTAAAAGTTTTAAGTGGGTATCTTCCGAAAAAGGCTGTAGATTTTCTATTTTAAAATAGGCACCACAAAAGCAAACCAATAAACTTATGTCAGGACAAAAAAGACCAATAAAAATATACCTAATAAATTTTTGTAATGGTTGATGGGCTACTTAGTTCGGAAAACTCATAAAACTCCAACATATAAAATTTAAATTTTCTTATTTATTATGAGAATCTACGTCAAACGAAACGCATTCATTTAATAAAACTATACTTTTCTATGTATAGGCGTCTCAAAATAATGCTTCATCAGTATTTCTGAATTATTGTCTAGCCTCGACCGATTTTGTGGAAAGCTGCAGTACTTGTTGCATCTTTTACTTTCAAATAATTTGCTGAATGAACAAAAAGGTGGTGATTTATCCAAATCATTGCAAACTGGCAGGTACCCCAGTTTCGTTCTGGATCCAACTCGCTTATTTGGTTCACTACAGTGTCTACATACCTACAATCTGGTTGAGAGCTGGTTCTCAAATAGGTGAACTAATGTTTGACATAAACACATTGACTTATATCTTAAGAACAGCTACAGATGCTAGAAAAAAAAACTAGGGTTTTTGCAAAGGGAAGTTATTTCTAAAAAAAAAAAACTAAGTAGGGCATTGCCGTTTGCGCCATATGGGGAGCCAGAAAAATGCAGCAAAATGATCGAATTTAGCAACTTTTGCATTTTTACACTCATATCTATCGACCAGAAGGCGAAGGCATATTTGAGCCATTTTTTTTTTGGGGTTTTAAAAATGGCGGAAAATATGACGTAACTTCGATTTACTATTTTACCTAGGCTCTAGGTAGGTACCTATAAGACCTAATTATTTTGTTACCACACATTTCATTTTATAAGATCTATTGAGTCGAAGAAAAAAGCCGGTAGTATAATAGAGCCACACCACAGTACAAAAGGGTTTCTGACTAAACAATTCAAAACCGATTCCTTTGAAGAAAGTTGCAAAAGCAATTAGCACTTCATTAAAGGCCCCCTGAGTCCATATTTATTAGCGAACGTACCCGCTAACTGGCTTATAAAAACCGTATAAATCAGCAAGTGTTTAAAATAACGCATAAGCGCAGGAAAAAATTATAAAGATATTTGCCATATTTCTTTACTCGACAACTCCTTTCTAATAGTTTCTTGATTTGTTGAGCTATTGGAAATTGGGACGCGACATTCGAACAATAATGATCTATTAATTTGCAGTTAATTACACTCCATTTAGCTGAAACAAATCATCTCTTATGGCTATACGGAAAAGAAAATTGATGCTAACCTGTATGTATTCGCAGATGCATATTATAGGCCACTCTTTGGTTGAATCTTTTAGGACAGTCAGGGCAAGCGTACTCTTTTTTGTCCCTGTGTATTTTCATGTGACTACTCAGATATCCTCTGTCGTTGAAAGTTTTTCCGCATTCTGGACATTTTGCAGAGAATTCTTTGGTACCTTCATGGACAGATCTGAAATTCATATTTAGGAATATCTTTATAAAAAATCGAAAGAATGAGTAGGTACTATACTGCAGTTACATTACATAAAGAAAAATCTTGGAGCCTAGTTATATAAAATGGATCTTTTTGCATTTATAAGACCAGAAACTTTAAAGTTTACCCGCTACTGTTGAATATCTTACACCTGAAAATTTGAATTTTTCCTCAAATTTCTTAAAGTTACATCAAATAATGTGGAAGCGCTTTTGAACAAGTGATTCTGACATTTTTTAGAAAGCAGTAAATTGTTTCTGAAAAAATTCAATATTTGGAAGCATTATTAGTCATTCTCTTCACTCTGATCAAAATTATTTTACGAGGTCAATAAGTAATAATGGTGTACACTTTGCTGAAAGCTTCTTGGGAAAGATTTTCCACGCCGGCAAACTAAAAGTCATTTTTTTTGCTAGGAGTCGCCAGTTTCTTGAACACTTCAAGATCTTGTCTTGGATTTCAAGATAAGATAGCCTTATAATTTAAGACAAGAAGCACTGAGATAATCTCAAGGATTCTTGACAACAAATCAAGTACTCTTGAAAAATTAATTTGATCAATTAAATTATGAAAGAAATTTATTTTTATATCTATTTATGGAAAGTTAAAATGGCGAAAATTGCAGAGGCCTTTTATTCAGTATAACTAGGCTCGTAGGTAGAAACCTAATAACTGTACCTGTGATATTTATAATTTCTTAACTGGCTAAAGCTTTTCCCACACTCATCACAACTAAAAGCCTTTTTTTTCACATTTTCACTTTCTTCCAGGTTTTTATCATCGTGACTGGAATCACTATTTATTGACTTATCAATTGAGTTATCATCGTGAATGCTTAAATTCTCATTATGCTCTTTTTCAGAAGGTGAAATCAAGGCCGGTGAAGATACTGTAGTTTCTGCAACGATGGTGTCCGAAGAAGTGGTTAGATTTCTTGCTGGATGCGGATGAGGTAAGGATTCAGTTTTTTCACTAGTTTCACTATAGGGTAACAAATTAGTTAAGTGCCTGGAAAAAGGAAAATTCGTAAATTTCGGCAAATCCACTTTAGTATTTTCACGCTTCTGCATTTCAGGTTTATTCAGGTAAAGATGGCGAATAATGGTGTCTAGACTTTTAGGGTGTTTTGCAGCTTCTTTATTGCGAGTCGATTGAAAATTGTTATTGGTGTCTTCGTGATAGGATTTAGGAATCTGAAATTTATAATTTTCATAGTTAGGTAGGTACCAAATGGTGCCAGCTAGAAAAGATATTTAAGTGTCGACAAATATTTGACTTTAAATGAGTACCGTTTGGAAAAAAAGCAAACATTAATTTTTCATCACTTCTATATTATCGCACAATAGGTACGGGTTCTAAATTATTAGTCAAACAACACCGATTTTTTGGTTTGTTTAGGGAAATCATTAAAGAAGACGTATATTTTTAATGTTCATTGCTATATGCTCCTGGCAGTAAGCTAGAAACAATAATAAATCTTCTCATTGAGATGATATAAAGAGAGATGATTAGCTGATGATGCAGCAGATTATTATAGATTATTTCATTCATTATAAAATAGACCAATCAGACAACGTCATTTTTTGAATAAATTTTGTTTAAATAAGTGATTATTTCACAAGACCTTGTTTATCAGCGATTAAATTTTTGTTTACCTTTTTTTGACAGAATTTTGATAGAAATATTCTGACATTTTATAATAAATAGAACTCTTTGGATAAGATTGACGCCAACAATTCAATCCTAATTATTCAGGAAATAATCTAGCCGTATACCACTCGACCTATAAATTTAAATGGATTAAACTATCCAAATATTTTTTGCATAATTTTGCTTTTTGGCAAATAGTTTGATGCACAATAACTTTTAAATAAAAGCCCTCGACCGCTTCGTGGTCTCGGGCTTTTATCAAGTTATTGTGCATTCAACTATTTTCCAAGCAAAATCATGCTCAAAATATGTTGGATAGTTTAATCGATTAAATTCAAAGCTCTTGTGATATAATATATGAATATTTTGTATTCAATCTGATATACCAATTACCATGAGACACCTTAAATATCCGATTGAGTGAGTTAGAAAAGTCATATATAAACTAAAAGAACCACTGTTCTTGATGAGCTCAGTATTATTACTTGCACTATACAGGTACAGGGTGATCTATTATAAATGTCACCCCCTTTTAATTTTTCATTTGACGTTTTTGACAAAAGTGTCAGATACAAAAGTTTTAAAAAATTGTCAAAAGTTTTTAACTGAGTCAGTTTTAAGCATACAGGGTGCGTCAAAAAAGTGTAGCAGTACGAATTTATATTCTTTCAAATGGAACACCATGTAGAAAAACATGAAAACCACTTTCAAGTTCTCATGTTGAGGAAATAACAATTATACCATTAAAGCTTTAGAGGGAATTCTTTATAAACAGTTTATTGTTCAAATGTTATTCAATAATTTACAGGGTGAAATATTATAATAAATCCAGATGTCTTAAGTCATTATTATTATTAAAAAAAAAACAATAACAGAAGTGTTCACGAAAATTTGCGTTAGGTTTTCGAAAGTTTAAAGAGCAGCGGGACTGTAGCGCTAAATTCAATTTTGCCGCACAAATATTAATGGACATAAACCCGAGCCATACAAAGACAATGGACGATTGGCACTTACTTGGTTTATGCTGGTTTTCGTCGATCCAGAGGAGCTCCTCGTGTCCAGAAAGTCTGCTTCTCAGCGACACACCGATACAACACAATCTTAGAAATAAAAATAAGGAATTTTTGCCTTGAATTCGATAGGTTTTTTGATTTTGATAACGACCGAAAAAGCGGACGTGGTTTTAGAGACACGGCTTCGTACTGTACTTCCTTCTCATAAATCACATATTTTTCACCTACGCCGAGTCTGCGCGAGCGGTGCCAATTTTGATTTGAACTTGTATGGCTTTTAACGGTTTTTTCTTTCGTATTTTTGAATAAATATATAAAATAACAAAGTTGCATGAACATTAACCGCCCACTTAAAACGGAGTTTTACGTTGAATAAATGAGAGAAAAAAAATATATATAATACTAATAATAAAATAGAATAAAATAGAATAAAACTACAAAAACAAAACACAACACACAGAGATTGCTTATCTGAGTTTAACGCGAATCTAATAACAAAGGGCACAACTTTACCACTGGACGAGTAAGGAGCCCGTGCTGTGTTTTTACTGTAGCAATTCTAACGTGACCATCCGGACCAGGATGCACGGTTACTATTCTTCCCAGTGACCAGTGCAATGGTGGTCTGGATTCATCCTTGATTAACACCAAAGCGCCAAGCTTAATTTCGACGGAAGGATCGGACCACTTGCAACGTTGTTGCAAGGTGTTAAGGTACTCGATTTTCCAACGCTTCCAAAAATCTGAATGAAGGCGTTGAACAAGTTGCCAACGATTTAAAGTGTTTAGTTTTAGGGAAGAAAGGTCCGGATCTGGACAAGAATTTAATGGTTCTGTGGTCAGAAAATGACCAGGTGTCAGTGGTGACAGGTCATTTGGGTCTGAACTCTGTTCCCAGAGAGGTCTTGAGTTGAGAAGAGCCTCTATTTGTGAGAGAAGGGTATAGAGTTCTTCGAAAGTTAAGATTTGGTTGCCAATTACGCGATATAAATGAGTTTTGACAGATTTGACTCCCGCTTCCGCTAAGCCATTTAGGTGGGGAGCCCCAGGACTATTCAGGTACCACTTTATGTTCAGAGTTTCCGCAGCTAATCTTGACAGGTTTTGGAGTTCTTTAAAAGCTCCGACAAAATTGGTTCCTTGATCACTTACGATTTGAACGCAAGTGCCACGTCTAGCTACAAAGCGTCGTAACGCTGCAATGCAAGCTTCCGTAGTCAAGCTTGAAACTAACTCGATGTGGATAGCTTTGACACAAGTGTCGACAAACACCGCAATATATGATTTCGTGACTTGCGCTCCACGACGCCTTTGACCTACAAAGGATTTTATTGGACCAGCATAGTCCAGACAAACGTGGGAGAAACATTTCAGCTGGGAAGTTCTGAAATCGGGTAGATCTGCCATATAGGGTGTGTATGATTTAGGTTTTAAACGAGCGCATCAAATGCATTGGGATAAGACCTTTTGAATTGCTTTACGCGCAGATATGATCCAAAATTTTTGGCGAATAAGATACTGCACTGTATTAAGCCCAGGGTGCAGATTTTCGATATGAGTTTGAGTTATGATTAAATTGGTAAGATGATGAATTTTGGGTAATAATAAGGGATGTTTTGCCTCAAAAGAGAGCTGAGAATGCCTTAATCTACCGCCCACTCTGACTAAACCCGACTCATCTAAAAACGGTGCGAGCTTGCGGTACGGCTTAGGTAATAATTCATTATTTTGTATTTTCGAAATTATGTCTGGAAAACACTCTTCTTGGACCTTTTTGACTAAAACAAGCAAGGCTTTGTGCAATTCGAAAGCTGCAAAGGGTCCCAAGATTGGATTTTTCAGGTTTTTTCGATTATGAATAAGTCTTAGAAAATGGCAAATAATTTTTTGAATTAGGGTTAGGTTAGAAAACTTATTTATTAGATTGTCGAAAAAGTTTGGAGTATGCGATTCTACCATTAATACGGTATTGTTAAGTGGCTTTTCCTCTTTTATGACTTCATCAGGTGCTTCCTCGGAAAATTCCTCTACGAATTTCTTTATTTTCCACTCGGAAGTTGGCAGGATTACCCAAGGCGGACCATGGAACCATAGAGGATGATTTATTAGACTGTTTGGGGTTAGACCTCTGCTGGCACAATCAGCCGGGTTTTCGAGTGAAGGAATATGGTACCAAGGAACTTGAATGGTTTCTTGAATGTGACTGACGCGGTTCGCTACAAAAGTTTTCCACTTGTGAGGAGATGAGGTAACCCAATGCAGCGCAACACGTGAGTCCGAAAATGCAAGAATTTCATCGATTAGGATCAGCGAAGAATAAGTTCGGATAACTAATTCGAGCAAATCAGCTAGCAGGGTGGCTCCAAGAAGCTCCAAACGAGGAATGGATTTAGTATGAAGGGGAGCAACTCGTGATTTCCCAACGACTAGTGATGATTTGATAATATTGTTAGGTAGCTCAACACGAATGTACACGCAACAGGCATATCCTAGTTCTGATGCGTCACAGAAACCTAACAATTGACAACGTTGAATTTTATTTGGAAAAATGTGTCTAGGTAGACAGATACTCGAAAGATTATTTAATTGATTACTAAATTGCTTCCAAAGGGTAGTGATCGATTCAGGGGGTGTTTCATCCCAGTCAATATTGCATAACCAAAGCTTCTGCATTATAACTTTCGCGAAAAATGAGACCGGAGATAAGAAGCCGAGAGGATCCCAAATTTTTGCAATAGCGGATAGAATGCTTCTTTTAGTGCAAGTTTTTTCGGATGGGGTGCATGAGTAGGTGAATGTGTCGGTTGAAGGGTGCCATTGAAGGCCCAGAACCTTGATAGAGGCGGAGTTATCATTCTCGAAAGTTATTGGGATTTGGCAATCCGATGGGGACAAATGAGAGATGAGTTTAGGGTTATTTGATGCCCATTTACGGAGTTCAAATTTTCCTAATTTGAGCAAGGTGATTAGATCTCTCTGAAGCGATAAAGCGCCCTCTAGGGAGCTAGATCCGCAGCAAATATCGTCCATGAAAATGTTGTTAAGCAATACTTGGGAAGCTTCAGGAAATGTTTGACTTTCACGATTGGCGATTTCTCTAAGGGTTCTAATTGCTAAATAAGGACTTGAACTTATACCAAACGTAACAGTATTCAACCGGTATTCCTGTAAGGGTTCGCTGGGATGAAAGCGCCAAAGTAGTCTTTGGTAATCTCTATGAATTGGGTTTAGTTGGATTTGCAAAAAATGTTGCTTGATATCAGCTAGAAGCACGACAGAATAGAATCTAAATTTGAGTAGAATTTCGCAAATATCATTTTGCAATTTAGGTCCCGTTAAAAGGGTTTCGTTTAGGCTTGTGCCGTTTGATCCTTTAACGGAGGGGTTAAAAACCACCCGGAGTTTTGTGGTTGATTTATCCAGACGAAGCACTCCATGATGCGGTAAATAGCAGCATAGATTTGGCCTAGATTCGGTTTTTGGGATTAAAGACATATGACCGTTTTTGAGGTATTCGCTCATAAAATCAGCATACAAGCTATAAAGACTAGGATTTTTTAAGAGTCGAGATTCCAGCGACATGAATAAACGATAGGCTATTGAATAGGTATCTCCAAGGTTAGGAGGGTCGATGTGACGAAATGGTAAATTGACTGTAAAACGACCAGATGTATCCCTGGTGGTTGTCTTTGGGTAAATTTCTTCACACCTTTTTTCTTCGGGCGATAGAAAAGTTTTGGGTTTGATTGCCTCTAATTCCCAGAATTTTCGGATACTTGAATCGAGAGATTGCTCACATGAGATGAAATATGAGCTGACATGGGGTTGAATATCTATATTTTGGGTTTGTCCCAAGAATACCCATCCAAAGATGGTTTCAAAGGCAAAGGTTGACCTGGTGGTCCTTGAATCCTCCCTGTCCGAAGAATTTCGGTGAATATTTGTGCTCCTAATAGCATGTCTATGGGAGCAGGAATGTTGAATTGGTCATCAGCAAGCTTTAAGTTGGAAATGTGACTCCAAGTTGAAAAATCAATTTGCATTGAAGGCATATTTGCACAAAGTTTTGGCAGGATGAAAACTTGAATATGAAAGGTAGGTTGGGTTTGACCTAAAGGTCGAATGGTGCAAGTAGCTACGCCATTTGTAGATGACGAGGATTGATTTATACCTAAAACCGGAATTGCATTTTTATTTCTTCGAATGCCTAGGCGATTAATACAAGAATCGCTAATTAAATTAATTTGGCTACCACTATCCAGAAGGGCTCTAACTGTTTGGTAATTGCCTCGAACATCGAGAACTTCGAGCTTTATGGTTGCCAAAAGTACTGTGGTTAGTGTCGACGGCGAAGTACAAAGATTGTTTGGATTAGGATCGATCGCGATGAGACTCATATTTCTTTGGATTTCATTTGGATTTGCTTCGATTTGACTTGAATGTTCTTGGATTGCATTAAAATTGCCTTGGTTTAAATTGGGATTCGTTTGGATTAGACTTGTATTCGCTAGGAATTGATTCGACACTTGGTTTTGATTCAAGGTAAAGTTTGGATTCGAGTAAACTAAATTGGAATTGTTCGAGTTTGAATTTGGGTTTGACGATATTTCAATGGATTGATTATAGGTTGGGTTTGGATTTTGGCGATAAGAATCAGTTATTTGGGGTAGGTGCAATAATGTGTGGTGTCTGTGTCGGCAAATTTTACAGTTGAAGGTACTTGTGCATTCTTGTAAATAGTGATTTGCGCGCAGACAGTTCACACATGCGTTTTGTTGTTTCACGTAGTTGAAACGTTCCGAAGGTGTTTTTGTAATAAATACTCCACATTGAGATAATGGGTGATATAAGTTGTTGCAAAGTTTGCATTTAGTTGAATTTTGATTTAATTGGGGTTGATTATTAGTTGGTTTATAGGCTGGAGCTGGTGTTCGTACCAACAAATTGGAAGGTGTATTCGATTTGTACTGGTTTTGGGAATAGGAATTATTCTTTTTGAACTGATAGTTTGAATTGTTATTTTTTGGAATTTGTTTTGATGTCGAGGGTTGCATATTTTCGCTTTGTGGGATGGTTTGCATTGTTTCTAGGGCTTTGCACTGATTAGTAAGAAATTGGATCAGATTTTGGTAGGTTGGAATTTCGGTAGTGCTAAACTTTAACTCGAAAGCGGTTCTTGTAGAAGTATCAATTTTTGACAATAAAATAGAAAATAAACAAAAACACCATGCATCCACCGGGAAGCCTAGATTCTTGAGTGCTGCAATATTCTCCACGAACGTGTCTACTAGCGATCTGAGATCTTTTGGTGCATTATTTTTTATTGAATTTGCAATATAAATTGAGTTCCAATAAGTGCTAGCCAAAAGTCGTTTGTTTTGATACCTTTCGGTTAGTGCATTCCATGCAATGTCGTAATTGCTGGATGTTAATTTGATTGAGTTAAGAATATTTAATGGTTCGCCCTCTAAACATGAAAGTAAATGTTGAAATTTTTTGATATCTGAATAGTTTGTATTATCGTGAACAAGTGACGTAAAAACATCAAAAAACGTTGGCCATTTCTTGAGGTTTCCGTTGAAGGTCGGTATTTTTAATGGTTCTAGTTCATCTCTATATGAATTATTGTTTACAATCGAGGGGGTGAAACCGGAATAATTTGCGCTAGGAAACATCGTAGAAAATATTGCCCTTGTTTGGTGATAAAATGAGTCAGTATCTTTTCGAATTTTATCTTGAGCATCAAATTCTGCGTCGCTATCTCCAAGAAGACCGATAATCTCATTATGAATGGTTTTAAACTGATCATAGTGATCGTCTAGTGATTCATAGGACGCTTTAAAAACTAGCTTTACAGTATCATCGCTTTGAGATTTAATTGCTAAGTTGAAAGTTTCTATAATACGAGCGATTGATACTTTTCGTTGGTTTGTCAACTTTTTTGTTGCCATTTTGTACAATTATAAATATAAATAAATTAAGTTGAAAACTCTGAGTAGACTGTTTATTTGCTAAGAATTGATTTTTTCCTTTTGAATATAGAAATAAAAATTATTACCTTTTAGCTATTATTAATCCCAAACAAATGCACAAAAGTACACCCAAAAACACATCACTAATTCTTCCTTAATTTGTTTTACGTACGCGATAACCGAATAAAAGATTTGAATTGTTGAATTATTGAATTATTTATGCACATTTGATTCTAATAAGCAAAGCAAGCCCCTGTGTTGAATTTATTCTTGCGAAAAACAAAATAAATGGAATCTCGTTTTTCTTACTAAAGGAATTTAAAGGTAAACGTAAACAAACTGTGTACCGAAAATTGGATAGAGTGAGACCTGAGTTGAAAAGAGCGCGGACGAATCGGACAGCGCGGACGACACCTAGCTTGAACCTTGACTATTTGAGATTTGAAAATGACGATAAAAAATTGAAATAATATTCGCGAGACCAAAATTATTTCTTTTTTGAAATTAATCGGGTCGTGGGACCAAATAATGTTCACGAAAATTTGCGTTAGGTTTTCGAAAGTTTAAAGAGCAGCGGGACTGTAGCGCTAAATTCAATTTTGCCGCACAAATATTAATGGACATAAACCCGAGCCATACAAAGACAATGGAGGATTGGCACTTACTTGGTTTATGCTGGTTTTCGTCGATCCAGAGGAGCTCCTCGTGTCCAGAAAGTCTGCTTCTCAGCGACACACCGATACAACACAATCTTAGAAATAAAAATAAGGAATTTTTGCCTTGAATTCGATAGGTTTTTTGATTTTGATAACGACCGAAAAAGCGGACGTGGTTTTAGAGACACGGCTTCGTACTGTACTTCCTTCTCATAAATCACATATTTTTCACCTACGCCGAGTCTGCGCGAGCGGTGCCAATTTTGATTTGAACTTGTATGGCTTTTAACGGTTTTTTCTTTCGTATTTTTGAATAAATATATAAAATAACAAAGTTGCATGAACAAGAAGTATGGAGGTGTCACAGCTTTGGGTTGCCTGACAGAAATCTTGGGTTCGTTGTTCGTTTCGTTTATTCCAAAAATCAAAGTCCAATTAACACAGCAATAATTTATTCCACTTAACAGTACACTCTGACACTAATTACTTTAATAACTAACTCAACAATTAAACTCTTACAACTCGCAATAATCACTATTTTAATCGTATCACAGTCAAACTTTAACTTAAAACTACAAATAGACCGGTGCATAACGACCATTTTTTTAAAACGATTTTCTCCCGTCTGCCATTAAGGATGGTTCTTCTTTATGCAATAAGAAGTGGAATGGCTGAAATTTCAAAGAGCCCCGCGTGTGACAATACAATGATATGCTAATTTGAAAATGTAATGAAAAGTGGAGATTTGGATCAATATTATCCCGTCTGCCACACATTGTGAAGGTAATTTAAACAAAAATGAGTACAAGGAAGGTTAACGGCGGAAACCCTAGGTTAGTATAAAGTGTCATATTACTAATTTCAAAATGTCGCCAAAATCGGACATGTGGATCAACGACCTCCCGTCTGCCAAATTAAATTTATGTTGCATTTACGATTTAGAGATCAATAAGGAAATGGCAGAAAATCGCGGTTGTTATAATAATATTTAACAATTTTTGAAGTTGCATCAAAATGCTGAGATGTTGAAACAATTTTCTCCCATCTGCCATTTGGAAGATGAGTTTGACATGCAAAGTAAAATCCAAGAAATGTATTGGCAGATGTATCCAAGGTATATTAACAATTGGCAGAAACAATAAAAATGTCAAAAATTTTCAAAGTTGAGATCAATTTTTTCCCGTCTGCCAGTAATTTATATTAAATTAGCTACTAAGCTTAAATTTCGACTGGCAGAAATTGCAGGCTGATACAAGTTCTTATATATTATAATTGATTAACAAAATTGGAACAAAAATTGTTCATATCATGAACGTTTTTAACCCGTCTGCCGTTTGTTTCAGTGAAATTTAGTTATGAGAATATGCATATTCTCAATATGGCAGAAACCGCAATGAGCTACATACGTTGCACAATTATTGTTTAATTGCGAAAAATGTTTATGTGGCCAAACAGTTTTCTCTCGTCTGACAACCGGTTAATTAAAATTAAAGTTGCTCTCAAGACACCTAAATATGATAAGGCAGAATAATAAAAAATTGTATTTTCTGCGATTGACCAGAAATGTCAGCATTTTTGACTGGTTGACAGGTCGCAAAACTCAATATTCTGGTATTTTAATTATGTTTCAATAGTTGCCAAGGAATCAATGAATAACAATACAGAAAACACTTTTCCGGCCTAGGCCGGGAAAGTGATTCTCGTACTGCTGAATAATTGGAACCAAAAGACAAACATTTAACAGGTATTTAACCGATCGCAGAAAAAATAGTATGTGCATTTCGGTGGAAAAGCACATTCTCGGCCTTCGATGTTTGCCGGCCTCGGCTACGCCTCGCCCGTCAACTTACACCGTCGGCCGAGAATGTGTCACTTTTCCACCTAAATACACAATATACTATTTCAGGAAAAAAATGTTTTAATCATCAACATTATCAAAAACAGCATCTTCATATTTATCATCAGCATCATCATTATCGTTTTCATTGTCATCTATCCCTTCGGAGTCACTTCCATCACAACTGATGTCACCTTTTCCATTATCATCAACATCATTATTGCCGTCATCCAAATCTGATAAATCGCCAAAATCTTCGTTTTCATTAATTTCTTCTTCACTTTCATACTCATCAGGAACACCTATATGTGTGATAGGCATTGAAAAAAAATTATAACTTGTATGTGAGATTTCAAACATTTGTACAGGGTCTGTTCCTCATAATTAGTGCGGCTCCTATACAACTTAAACAAAAGAAAATACAAAAAAGAGTTAAATACAAAAGTTGTAGGGTTTTATCTCTATTATGTTTTGCACATGTCAAAATGGGTAAATGACAGGTGCCAACTGTCATAATGACAGCACTTTTTTAAATAGAACACCCTGTATATTTTCAGCTAGAATGATAGATTTTTTTCTTCTGATTTCAAATGTACAGTGGGAATCATTGCAATTGGCACACACTATATAAATATCCCTCGTAATGTGTCAAATCTGACACACAGTAATCGCAAAATGCTGCACTAAATAGATTTATTGGTTAGAATTTTGACTTAATACGAGGGATTTTAAAGAGTGCGTGCCAATTGCAATGATTCCGACTGTACCATATATGTTGATATTTGGTTCAGCTGTTTTTGCGCTATTTCTTTTTAAAATTGCATTGAGCAAGCCTCATCATTGATATTAGAAACCGGGAACAGACCTAATTTAGGGTAATGTAAATGAAATGCATGTTTGGGTTGGGTTGGGTTGGGTTTTGGGTGATGAGATCAAATTTATTTGTGATGTATATAAATGATATTGTAAACTGTATAAAGGACTGTCATATACAACTATTTGCAGATGACACGTTGTTATATTGTGCTGGTAACAATATAAACACTGTGGTGAACACCCTAAATAAAGAAATGGAGAACTTAGCTATATGGTTAAATAAGAACAATCTAAGCCTTAATATTGAAAAGACCAAATTTATGTTGATTAGAACTAGGACGAACACAATAGATGTGACACAACATCCAGACATCCAGGCATGACAGTAAAACTTGAATAGCGTAAAAACAGCTGAACCAAATATCAATATACATATATGGTATATTTGAAATCAGAAGAAAAAAATCTATTATCGTAGCTAAAAATATACAGGGTGTTCCATTCAAAAAAAATGCAAGTGCTGTCATTATGACAGTTGGCACCTCTCATTTGCCTATTTTGACATATACGAAAGATAATAGAGATTAGTCCACTCATGTGTTAGAAATCCCATAAGATTGAATTCAAACAAGTGACGATTTTCAGAATTACAGCGAAAATTCTCTTCTCCATTTGTTTAACTAGAGAGAATTACAGCGATAATTCTCCCATGTTATTTTATACATGGTTGTCATGCTAATTTTTGATACAAACAAACGGTTCCTGATAGCAACCATTTATTTGTATTGATTGTTTAGATGTTCAAATCATTTAATACATATTTATTTCCATATTTTTTTCATTCTCATACGTGAAATAATCCTCTAAATACCACTTGAGCTTTAAAACGAACCAGATAATTTTTCACACATGCGTGTTTTCTCTGCAAATTTCACTCGTCCTACGGACTCGTGAAATTATAGAAAACACGCAATCGTGAAAAATTATCGGTAATTTTGAAGCTCTCGTGGTATTATCCCCGATAAAACCCTACAACTTTTGTATTTAACTTTTTTCTGTATTTTCTTTTGTTTAAGTTGTAGGAGCCGCACTAATTAAGGTCTAAACACACATGACCGCACCGTGTTCATACCGAGACACGGCCGTGTCTCGCTGATGAAATGTACCGTGTTTTCTTATGTCGTAGTCTTCACATCTACGCACCGTGCCCGCACCGCGCCCGGGTGGTGCCACCGCACCGCCTCCGTACCGTGCGAGATAAGTTTGGTTTAATTTTTCACGGGCACGGTGCGTTGCAAAACGGACTCTCAGTATTTTCTCAGTACAAAAAAAGAAACTAGCCTAAATTTTTCGTCGTTTTGGCCTATTTCTCTAATTTTCTGCATCGTCCAACGCTGTTGGTGAAGCTGGCGAACATTTTCGATTTTTTCACACACATTTCCAAGTGACAAACTACTGACCGCGCTTAAAGTACGACCGTCATGCGGCCGTGTGTTGGAAATGTGTTGTTTTTACCTCAATGAGCGACACACTGCCGTGTTACTGCACGGACTCGGTGCGGATACGGTGCAGTCATGTGTGTCCAGACCTTTATAAGGAACAGACCCTGGACATAAGCAGCCATTTTGCTTTTTGATAGGTATTCAGTTGTTTTGATAGTAACTCCACAGCATGTAACTCTACTCAATTAGGTTAGCAGACGGGAGAAAATTGCAATTTAATAACCATATGTGCAACTTATATAACTTATTGCGGTTCTGCCATATTGAAAATATGCATATTCTCATAACTACATTTAACTTAACCAAATGGCAGACGGGTTAAAAACGTTCATCATATAAACAATTTTTGTCGCAATTTTGTTCATTGTTTATTAGGACTTGTACCAGCTGCAATTTCTGCCAGTCAAAACTTAAGCTTTTGGTAGCAACTTATTTAATATAAATTAATGGCAGACGGGAAATAATTGATCTCAAATTTGAAAATTTTTGACATTTTGAAAAATTAAAAATAAATATCTGTACCACTTCAATTTTTCTGCCGATGCAAAGGTACATTATTTATCTAAAATCCATTGTAACAAAACATGTTTTAGGCGGGAGAAAATTGTTTCAACATCTCAGCATTTTGATGCAACTTCAAAAATTGTTAAATATTATTATAACAACCGAGATTTTCTGCCATTTCCTCATTAATCTCTAAATCGTAAATGCAACATAAATTTAATTTGGCAGACGGAAGGTCGTTGATCCACATGTCCGATTTTGGCGACATTTTGAAACTAGTAATATGACACTTTATACTAACCTAGGGTTTCCGCCGTTTAGCTTCCTTGTACTCATTTTTGTTTAAATTACCTTCAGAATGTGTGGCAGACGGGATAATATTGATCCAAATCTCCACTTTTCTATACATTTTCAAATTAGCATATCATTGTATTGTCACACGCGGGGCTCTTTGAAATTTCAGCCATTCCACTTCTTATTGCATAAAGAATAACCACCCTTAATGGCAGACGGGAGAAAATCGTTTCAAAAAAATGGTCGTTATGCACCGGTCTAAAAAGCAATAGCGGCCTTTTATATATCCCTAAATCTATTCCTGTAAAATCTAGAACACACGCGATAACTCCCCTTTTCTCGATTAAGTAGAATTGACCAGAATAATAGGAATCTGCTATTTTCTAGGGAATTCGATAGCTTAGCTTTCTTGACAGCCTGGCGACGCCACAGAGGGATTTTCGCGTTTTTTCCTAATTTAATAGTTAGGGAAAAACGCGAGACAAACATATCGAACCGTATACCGTTGAAATCAGGTTGAAGGGAACTAATAAATAAGCGCACAATATACAATATAATTTTCCATTAAAAAAAAATACAACTTTTTCTGCTACACTTTTTTGACGCACTCTGTATGCTCAAAACTGACTTAGTTAAATACTTTTGACAATGCTTCCAGGCAAGTAAACTAAAAAATGTCGGAAGTATATTCTTGAACTAACTTTATGAATAAAGGTTCAGCATGGAAAGCAAACATGGGTTTTGGATGCTTCGTTTCCGATATACAGGGTGAGTTTTAAGTATGGAGTGTCTATCTAATGACGTTGGTTATCAATTGAAATGTTTCATACTTAAAACACTCAGTATAGTATATGGTGTCAGGTGTCACCATGCAGTATCTGCTGTGGTATCTGGATGAGTCACCCTATTTTGGCACCTACCTGCAGCCGTAATTACAGGTGATTAGGTAAAATGTGTAAATACAAAAGTTGTAGCATTTTATCTGAACTGCCAGAATTTTTAATTAAATATAACAAATGAGCAACGTAAAGTGAAAAAATAGGTCGATGTTCACTATTTTTAAATGGATTCCCTCTATTTTCTTTCAAATTCTTAAAGTTCCCGTTTTTCTGATTCAGAATATATAATCAGGCCTATGATGTATCATTTTGTGTTATTTTAACAGCAACGTTAAGTTGTCTGTCACTATTTATTCTATAGGTTAAAATAGAGAGAAGTATAGATGTTGAGCTATAACATAGCTGTTAAAATAACAGGAGAGGATACATCATAGGCCTGAATATGTTGAAATGTTTCTTCCCAATAACGAAACTCCAGATATTTCTAAAACTATTGAAAGAATCATTACCATATTAGATAATCTGAATCAGAAAAACGAGAACTTGAAAAAAAAAATAAAGGGCTTTCCTTTTAGAAAAAATGAACGACTTATTTTTTTACCTACTTTGCGTTGCTCATTTGTTCAATCTAATTAAAAATTCTAGCGGTTCTTTTAAAATGCCAACTTTTGTATTTACACCTTTCACCTATCACCTGCAATTACGGCTGCAGGTGGGTGTTAAAATATAGTAACTCACCCTGTACGCCTTGAATAGTTTATTCAACTATTCCAGGACAAGAACCTAAGCATCAGATAATTATGGATGTCTACTGAAACAATCTGAAGAATGGAAGCCATGTAGGGAAGATTGAAACCAGAAAAAAGTTAGGCAAGAATGCGTGTTGTCACCTACACTTTTCAGCCTCTAAAGTCAAACGATAATGGAAGAAGCATTGACCGTTGAAACGAGAGGAGTTAATAATGCATATCTAATGCAGATGATGCTAGCTACCAAGTTAAAAGGTATGCAAAAACTGATTAGCAGAATGGCGAGGGTAGAACTATGTCCCAGCACTCAACGTGAAGAAAACAAATTTCATGCTAATAGCTAAGACAACACAGATTTGAAATTGAAGTCAGAACAGTACAATCAAGAGAAACTGGAATTGAAAATGGACCAGGTGTTGTGTAACAGTGATCCAAGCTTAAAGAAAAAAGTTAAGAATAATGAGATGCCAAAGGACTCTCAGTGTAGCAAATGGACGCTTAGTTGAGTAGATGTGTTTACCTATACGTATGACATTTAAAGCAAATATATTTACCACGCTGTACAAGCCTATGAGTATACTAAATAAAAGATAATTATGTTTCAATAAATTTGCATAAATGGCACATAGTATACGGAATCAGTACCTACTCGTATTCGTATTCAATTTGCCTTTGATATTATGCTATTTGATTGAACATACCTAGTATATCAGTGAATGTAATGAACGATATAAACTTTTATATAATTCCATATCATTACCAATTATTTCACTAGATATAATATGGCCTAGTTAAACAAGCCAGAAAATATTTCCTAGACAAATTTGCTGCATTATTTCCAAATTTGTTTATTATTATCAGGTACCTACATTAGGTCCTATGCATTGTGCAAGAAATAAGTTTTAAATTACTGGTTGACTGTTGTTGTTATAGTTTTTAGTCTATGTTATCTATTTCGTGTATCAATTCACACTTCAAATCAGTCTTCCTGAGAAACATTATTACAGTTGTTACTATATTATTTTAAATATTCTTTGCTTTGTCTTATACTGGTAGTATTAGCAAAACATGATCACGAATCGATAGGCAATAAAAAAAATCACACCCAGGTAGGTACAGGGTGTTCCATTTCATATATCAAAGTTGATGCTTTTCGTTGATAAAAGCCACAAAATGAAAGAAGAATGTATTTCATGCCCCTAGACTCCATAAACTTCTAATAAACCGTCCACCATAAATCACTGGGATTTATTATGAGATGCTCGTTATAATAAACGATCTTGACTAAATAAGTCTTACAGAAGAATTTTCTCAAAGTATGAAATTGCCCACTAATTGTCTACACAGTAACGGTAACCGTTGTACACATTGATTGAATTCTAAAACTTATCATTAAAATTAATTAATCCGGATAATGTCACTTATTAAATATTTTAATTAGAGGCAGTTTCATTAAGGACATGACTTATTTGTAAATCCTCCATCTATTGCAGTTTTTTGTTTAGCCCTCGGCTAAAACTAATGAGTCCTTTTAAACGAAAGTTTATTTGTAATGAAATCATTAAGAACTCAATCGAGCATTCCTACACATTTATCCAGGGCCCTGAAAAAAAAATAAAGCCAAGTAACAGTTATAATTACCTCAAGTTCATTAGGACTGGTACGTCCTAAAGCAACAATCCTAGGATCCTCGAAAAACCTTCCATCGTCCCTTTGGCACCATGGACTCGGTACTACAATATTGCACATTGGTTTTTGAGTGTTCTTCCTATACGAGTCTATTGGTAAAAGATCAGGTATTTTTTTCTCGGTTTTTGTTTGCAGGTCCTTTTTAAAAAAATCATGTTTTAGATTTTGAGTGTCTACAATGATTTGTAGAAATTTAGCAACAGAAATAAATTCGTCCAAAGAGTGTCTATAGACCATGGTGGTACCGGTGTAGATGTAGTCGAGTATTGAGGACATTGTAGTACTGTTGATGTCAGGTAATATTATTACACATGTGGTGTCCGATGAACTTTTCCCAAGAAGTTCCTAAAAAAAAAATCTCCATGCAAAAAAAACTGTTTGGTCATCATTAATCATTATAGAGTAGTGGATGTAATTATAGCTTTAATTTTTTAACGATTTGTTTGGTGTGAGTATTAAAATTCCAAAGGAAGGTGTACAATCATAGTCATAGTCATCGCATTATCATATTTTCTGGGTGTATATTATTTATGTCTAAATTGCTGTTTTTTACTCCATCAAAATAATTCTTACCCTAAATACCGGACTGGCAATTGACAGTACCAACTTATGGGCCATGAGCCTGAGGTCGCTGCAGCTTAAAATGACATCACAAGTAGACTCGGTTATTAGGAGCCTCAAGGTACCTTCTCTTATTACTTTGTCCATATTTTCTTCTGAAAAAAAAAAAACAAATTATAAGATTTTGATCTTATATAGGCAAGACATTTTTGAAAGGCACATCTATTTATTCACAGGCACTTTTCTGAGTAGGTGTGTCCTACTTGTGAAAATATAGGTATCATATCTGAGAATCAGTTGTTAATGATTGAATTTATGATGCCGAACCATTAAATTGTTATTTTACGTTTCGATAATGTGCTAGGTAATTTTCTTTTTTTCAAAGCTATTGATAATAATCTTAGGCCCATCATAAAATTGTATCTATATGGAATAATAACTAACATTTTCCGACAATACGAGAAAGTAAGACGTTATGAGTGGGTTAGGGACTCAAAACTCAAAAGAAATTATGGAATTGCGGAAAAAACGCCTGAAAACCAAATCGATGTTGACTCACTTGGAGGAGATTGTGTTCTAATTATCAAAGATTCACATTTATTTTCGGGCCTTGTGGTGCCGTTGTTCACCTACCACCACTACTCATTTATATGGTATCAGTATGTCAGGTTTTATTAACAGGCATTCAGTTTTTCCAATAGCGAAGCACGTTGTTTTTATTTCCTTCCCAGTCCAAGCAGAGTAAGCACATCTTTCTTCTATAGGTTATGGGCTCAGACCCAGACTGTTGCGTTTCTGGTGCTTCATCGTGTTTAGTCCGAGTTAATTAATTAAAAACAGAAATTTCTGTTTAGTTCGAGTTGATTAGTCACGAACAATAGTTTCTGCTGTCGCAAATAATAGCTGTTTCGAAAATGAAAGAAAAGATATGAATAGTATTGTATAGGCTTTAAATGTAAGCAAGAAGAACATTTTATGTCAAAATGCCCCAACAAGAAGTCTGAAGGTGGTTTCAGTGCTGTTTTTTCTACCGAACAGTTTGAAAACTCATGTAGACTGGTATATTGACAGTGGAGCAAGTATCCATTTGACAGCAAGAAAAGACTGTTGTGTTTTGATGAGACAGGATGTAATAGTTATTTACCTTACAAATGCGGAAAGTGATACTTAACCGCACGCAACGGCAGTCAAGCCGTTAAGGGCGGTAAAGGCACTTTCCGCATGTGTTAGGTACAAAATTTTACCTATGAGCATCTACATCTCCAAAAATAGGCATTAATAAAATTACTTAATGAATCAGATTAATTAATGAAATTAGATTAGATTAAGAAATGATCAAAAATCCATTTTCTGAAAAAGAATAGTTATTTACCTAACAAATGCGGAAAGTGATACTTTACCGCACGCAACGGCGGTTGACCGAACGACACGAAGCGGAGTTCGGTCAAGCCGTCAAGGGCGGTAAAGGCACTTTCCGCATGTGTTAGGTACAATATTTTACTTATGAGCATTTACATCTCCAAAAAAAGGCATTAATAAAATTAATTAATGAATCAGATTAATTGAATGAAATTAGATTCTGAAAAAGAAAGGATTTTTAATCATAAATACCAAAGTCTACATTACCGCATACTATGCGGTAAAGTTAACTTCACCGCACACTTTGCAGTCCACTTTACTGCATACTATGCTGTAAAGTTAACTTTACCGCACACTATGCGGTAAAGTAACTTTACCGCATAGTGTACGGTAAAGTGCCACTTTCCATTTGCAAATAAGTGCGGTAAAGGGCACTTTACCGCACGCTCGCAGGTAATAGCTATTTACCTAACAAGTGCGGAAAAATATTTTCCGCAAGTGTTAGGTACAATATTTTTCCTACAGGCGTAAAAATGTAAAATTTTTCTTTTTTTTTTTGACATATCAGTGCGGTAAAATTTTTTCCGCACTGACAGCCGTGCGGAAAAACTTTTTCCGCACTGATATGTCAAAAAAAAAAGTTTTACCGCACCGTGCAGGAAAACTCATTTTCCGCACGCATATCAGTGCGGAAAATCGATTTTTCCGCACGGATGTAGGAAAAATATTTAATTTTCATGTTGTTTTGGTGGCAACTACTAGTGTGTTGAAACTTAATGTCAGTGAAAAGTGTGTTTTGTTGATCAGTAAAGTCATCAGTGAAGTCTGGCATCGGCGCCTAGGGCATATGGAACAGTACCTAACAACTTGAACAGAATCAATGATTTAGTAGATGGTTTAGTTTTTAAGAGGCTAGCTAGCACGAATGCTCGGAACTGCGAAGTTTGTTGCCAGGGCAAGCAAGCCCGTTTGCCGTATCCCAGCCAAGGTAGCCGTGCTGATAGCATATTGCAACTTATTCACAGTGACATATGCGGACCAATGGAAACGACTTCCGTTGGGGGAGCAAAGTATTTTTTGACGTTTATTCATGACTATAGCCGCATGTGTTTCATGTATTTCCTGAAGACCAAGCACACGATGAATGAGGGACTCGGAGGTCGAGAATTTAGTGGAAAATCAGCAGCACTGCAAGATAAAAGTTTCAAGGACGAAGAATGCAGGTGAATATTGTCGCAGAGATTTTTATTTGAATCTTCCTGAAAAATACTAGCAACATTCATCAAAAGACAAACAGTCATAAACCTGAACAAAATGATATGACTCAGCGTTTTAATCATAATCTAGTTGAGAAAGCTAAATATTTGATGCTTGATGAGCAAAGGAGTAAGTTTTTGTGGAAGCCTGTAACACTGCATGCTACATAAAAAACCGTCCTGTGACTGCTGGGATTTCCAAAACTCCATTTGATCTGTGGGCTGGCAGAAAGCCAAATATCAGTCACCTACGAGTTTATCGCAATGTGGTAATGGTCCATATTTCTGAAGTTAACCGGAACAATTAAGTGGGATTATAAAGCTGTAAAGCATATACTTGTGGATTATGTTATGATATCAATACCAAGGGATATAGGTGGTATAATAAAGTTGTGGTCTAACGCAGCTTGTCGATGAACCTACCCGTATCTCAGAAAGGGGCGAATTTGCAGCGCTTTTAGACTTGTTCCTAACCACCAATCCTGACTCGTACACAATTCAAGTAGATGCTCCACTTGGTTCGTCCGATCATAAACTTATAATAACAAAGTGCGAAATGCTCATCCCACCAAGCCTACAACCACTTCCTCGTAAAATGTGGCACTATAAATCGGCAAAATGGAATGACCTAAAACAGTATTACCTGGATTTTCCATGGCAAGAGGTTTGCTTTAAAACAGCTGATCCCACTATTTGGTGTAATGAAATAACACAAGTAATCTTATCTGGAATGGACGCATATATCCCACATACAACTAAACGTAGAGCTAATGCAAAACCTTGGTTCAACAGCCAGTGTCAAACGGCTGTACAGAAAAAACACAGAGCATATAACCTTTGGAAACGACAACAAACCGCTCAAAACCACACAGAATTTTTAGAAGCCAGAAATAGTTGCAAAATTACTATTGACTCCGCTAAAGAAACATACAATCAAAGAATAAAAAACAGGTTGCTGAATTGTCCAAGTAGTTCTAGGTCTTTTTGGTCTCTTGCAAAAGCTGTTGGATCTAACTTCACCAAGTCATCCATACCACCACTTACAGATAAAAATAATCACTTAGCCACAACATCAGAGGAAAAAGCCAATATGCTGGCCCAAATGTTTTCCTCCAACTCCAACCTAACAGTGCCAAACGGAAAAACTCCACCGTTCATTGAAAGGGTTTCCCATAGTATGCCAGAGGTACCCTTTTGTCACAGAGAAATACGAAAATTCCTTAAAAAGCTAGATACAAACAAAGCAATGGGTCCGGATGGCATTCCCGCAATAGTACTCAAAAATTGCGCCAACGAACTCACCCCAACTTTCGCAAAATTATTCAATTTGTCTTACAGGCAAGGAGTATATCCATCATCATGGAAGTCTGCCGCAGTACAACCCATTCCAAGGAAAGGAAAAAAGACGATTCCGTTAAACTATAGACCAATTGCTCTACTTCCGGTGATATCAAAAGTAATGGAAAGAGTTGTGAACAATCACCTAACCAAGTACTTGGAAAAGTACAAAATTATCAACGATAAGCAATACGGATTTCGAAAATATAGGTCAACTGGCGATTTACTTACATACGTCACTCACTTATGGCAAAAAGCGATTGAGTTGCGGGGTGAAACAAGAACAATTGCCTTGGATATATCTAAAGCATTCCACAAAATTTGGCATGAAAATCTGCTCAACAAGCTCAAAGCAATGGGATTATCGCCGAAACTTTGCACTTGGTTTGAAAGTTACCTAAAGGGCAGATTCATTTATGTTGCACTGGATGGCCAGAACTCCAACTCTTACCAAATAAATGCTGGTGTGCCACAGGGAGCAATCCTTTCGCCAACTCTTTTTCTGATTTACATAAATGACCTTATAGATAAAACAGTAAATCCACTTGATTGCTTTGCAGATGATGGCAATGTAGTCTCCTCACTCATACCACCCACAGGTCTTTCCGCACGTGAATTCCATCATCTTAGACTAACTCAAATATCGCAGATAAATAACGACCTGGAGATAATAGAGGACTGGGGTAACAAAAACCTTGTACAGTTCAACGCGCAGAAAACCCAAGCAGCTCTGTTTTCAAAAAAGACCAGCACCGATGAGCCAAACATCATGCTATCTGGAAGTGCTGTCACATTACAGAGTCAGTTGAACATCTTGGGGGTTACTGCAGAGACCAACATGTCTTGGCACAGTCACGTGGCAGATATTGCTAAAAGGGCGTCCCAAAAGCTGGGGGTGCTATTTCGTACAAGACATCTGTACACACCAAGCCAATTGCTGACACTCTACAAAGCCCAGATTCGACCAACTATGGAGTACTGCTCACATATATGGAGTGCAGCACCCAAACATACCTTAATGCTTTTGAACACCGTGCAAAAACGAGCTATCAAGCTGCTCAATGACCCCGCACTTACTCGTAACTTGGATGGTCTCGAACATCGCAGATCTGTGGGCGATTTATCTCTCTTCTACAGGTACTATCACGGAAAATGCTCTGAAGAGTTGGCACGTATGATTCCACCGAGAGTAGCGCCTACCAGGCGAACCCGTCAAACAGACGGTAACCATGAATTTACTGTCAAACTAGAGGCACCAAGAACCTCATTATATCAGAACTCATATCTCTGGAGAACAGCATCGCTGTGGAATAAACTCCCTGCGACGGTTTTTCCTGCAGGTTACAACCTGAACCGTTTCAAGACCAACATACACCGACATTTCCGCGCACTTGCCGCTTCTCGAGCGTGATAGGACATTTCCTTGCGAGTGCGCATATCCGTAAAAAAAAAAAAAAAAAAAATCCAGTTATAAGAAAGGTGATTGATTACTAGTCGAGATGTGACAGTGATGGAGAATTTCACCGAGACAATCATGGCACCGAATATAATCGTGGAGGATCCAGTAGAGGTTCCAGATTCAGTGGGGGAAGAAACCGGAGCAAACTTCTTTTCCAAATGGGACACCGTAAAATTTACAGACCCTAAAATTTACAGATACTTAGCTGTGACAGTGACTATGTCCCCGACTCGGAACTATCAGATGTTGTGAGAGTACCGAAAAAATCAGTAAGGTCAATAAAGAAGAAAATCTTTGAGGACATATTTAGGTGCAAGTAATCTTGTTGAGGTACTTAACATTACTGATATACCAATAACATCTGTTACTGAGGCGCTTTCCAGGACAGATGGGCAAGAGTGGTAACAGAACATAATGGACGAGATTCAATCATTCAACGAGAATGAGACACGGGCGCTTGTTGGCCAACGAGAAGGTGGAATACTTGTTGATTGCGAGTGAGTTTACAAAGTGAAGTACGGTGCTCACAGTAGGAAAACTTATAGATCTAGGTTAGTAGGGTTACACTCAGAGGAAGACTATTGACTAATGACTACACGCAAACCTTTGCTCCAGTTGTAATGATATTTAAGACTAAGTTGCTTTGGCTGTACAACAAGATTTAAAAACTGTACATTAAGATGTAAAGACAGCATTCTTGAATGAGGTCTCAAAAGAAAGAGTGCAGATGAAGCAGCCTGAGGGATTTGTTTTGAAAGGTGAAGAAAATGAGGTTTATAAATTGAAAAAGGCAGTTTACGGTTTCAAACAATCTAGTCGAGCTTGGAACGAGGAGATTGATCAAGTATTTCTAGATATAAAGTCACATTTTGAAACTTGTATGTAGGTATATTAAAAAAAAGGACAATTGATTGTTGATTTTGATAGCCCGTACGTAGACGATTTCTTTATTTTTTTTTAAATGATTCAGAAGAACTGGTATTTGATGAGAATCATTTGAGCCTAAAGACTAAAGTTTAAAATTAACAACTTAGGAGAAGTCAAACCGTGCTTAGAAATTAGAATTGTAAGAAATTATAGTGAGAATTTCATACATCTGTCAAAACTGGTATTCCAACAATAAATTGACATGTTTTGATTGTTGATTTGAACCAATCAGATTGTAATTACGCGATAATTTGCACTAGTGCAAATTATCAGATAATTGCATACTAACTGGTGCGAAAACTGGTGTTTTGACATTTTTTGAAAAAAAAATTACCATAAACTACGTCTTTTAAGTACGGAAATTATTATCATTTAAATGAATAAACATACTATTTTTCAATCCAACCGAATAAACCCCTTAAAAACGTACGCCACTGGATTTCCCCTCCTCCACACACGTTTTTTATCGTGTGCTCCGGGTCAAAATGCTTATTTTTGTATATGCTATCGATTTACCAAGGCTCACCTTTTAGTCATTGATAGCCACAAAGTTAGGTGAACCGCTAGTACTATAGTAAATTCGTTGCACTACCTAAATCGAGACCTAAATTATCTCGACAACTTCAACAAGACACCCTAGGTCTCGTGCACTACGTGCACTCGTGCTTTTTTTCAACAAGAATGCATTCGAGCAAATTTCCCAAAAATTATCAATAATTTCCATTGCACTAGTTATATTACTATTGATAATCTTGTTACTCTAGATCAATAACATTATACTGATGAATTCTTGAAACAATTCCAGACTCTAGGAAAGTTTCAACTCCATTAGATAATAGTATAAGTTTAAATAATGTCGAGGAAACTTGTGCTAGTAATTTACCATATCAGGAATTAATAGGAAGCCTCACGTAGGTAGGTACTTGGCAGTTCTTACACGTTCCGATATTGCTTATATTGTTAAAGCTTCGGGGATATAATCTCAATGAAAATAGCTACCAAATGACATATCACTCGACCCCTCTTTCCATTTGAAATTTTGGGGGTACCTGTTACCCCCACTTAGGGGTTCACAGGTAGGGGGGTGAAAATACCAATAAAATGTGTCCCCCAAAAAACAAAAATTGACGTGTCTGAGCGATTTTTGATTAAACACCTAACACCTGAGAAAACCTGGGTGGAAAGTTTTTCGTGCCCCACCCGGTATGTATATGGTTGAAAAAATTTTTGTTCCTCATTATATTTTTTCTATACAGGGTATTCGGTACATGAGTAGACATACGTAAATCTGAGATAGGTGGGGCTGTCTGCTATGCGGTCCACCCAGATATTTTGACCTGGGCCCTAAGAATTTTTTTTTTTTATTTTTTTCCAAATTTTTCAATTTGCAGATTTTAAACTGAAATAACTTTTTGAAAAATCATGAAACTGACAAAATTTTTATTTTAATTTAATCTAGACTAATTCTAGAATTATACAAATTTAATAATTGGGTCCCATGACAGCTCCAAAGAAAAATACGGATCCTCAAACCACAAAAAGAGATTTGACGGCCTGTATTTTTCTTTGTCCCGTATTTTTCTTTGTAGCTGTCATGGGCCCCAATTATCAAATTCTACAATTAGTCTAGATTAAAATAAAGTATAAATGTTGTCATTTTCATGTTTTTTCAAAAAAATATTTCAGTTTAAAATCTGCAAATAGAAAATTTTGGATTTTTTTTTTTTTTAATTCTAAAAAAAAATTCTTAGGGCCCATGTCAAAATATCTTGGTGGACCGCAGCACCTATCTCAGATTTACGTATGTCTGCTTAACACAATATTATTACTTCAAAATTCCACATTTCAAAAGTTTCTGCTTTCTCAATTTCTCGATGTTTCCTATTTCTTCATTACTTTTTTCACTGACCATTTTGTCGTTCATTTTATTTTACTTTGGTAACTTTCCTTTCTTCACTACACCTTTTTTATTTTTATTTTAATACTTGAGCACATCTGGGCCCATAATCCTATTCAAATCAGAACATTATTTTTTGTCATAATTATCATTGTTCACTTCAACAGTACCGAAATAAGGAGGAATAATTATTCCACCGATTCCTCTCTTTGACAAATTGACAGGCACAGTGCTTTGGGGGCGCTCAGTGGCAGTGCCGCAGGTATTGCGAGAAATGTAAACGATACGCCAAAGATAAACTCGCCAAGTCTAAACGACACAAAAAAAAACAGTAAAACAGCATCATTTGCAAATGAATGATGAATGAATGCCACAAACCAAATTTAATCAATAAAATAATCAATAAAATGCAGACTTACCCAAACTAAACCGTCCGTCTAGTCCTGTTAACATTAAAAAAAAAAAAAAATGGTAGCTTACGAGGACTAGATCGCATTAGGCGGACTAGGCGGGCGGCAGAGGCTCATTTACGTTCAGAAACCCAATATTTTGTATAACTTATTGAAACCCACACCATCTTATTTATTAGGTCATAACAAAAGAAAAATGTATATACGGCGACTTTTAATTCTGGTCGAGACAAAAGTTACGTCACGAAAACGGAGAAATGAGGTTCAAAAATCGTACCATTAATATTTTTCCTTCGAGCGTACGGGAAAAGCCCATCTTTCGCACGCCTTGGCGTTCAGCAAGAAAAATTTTCCACACTAGTGTGTAAGAAAATTTCCACAAACCAATGCGTGCGAAAAATTGTTTAGGTGCAAAAAACTGTAAGTGCAAAAAGCTCATGTCCGTAAGGAAAATAACTACTTTCTGCACTCATGGCAAAATTATTACTGCACGTGTCGGATAAATAACACTTATTAGGTTTTGATAATGTATAATAATAATAATAATGTATCCTAGATATAAATATTCATAATTTTAACAACAAAAACTTAGTGATCCAATATCATTTGGAACCGCTGCTTTGGCTGAAAATTTAGGCAATAACATTTTAGTTATTTTCACGGACCCAACTTAAATTAGTGGGATTCATATTATCCATCATGCCTATTGCCTATGGCTTTAAATCCAAATTTTCACCTGCAAAAAACACCTGAGAGGAAAAAATGTTTGACAACACAACAACTAAAAAATTTAGGTATAATAATAATATACAGGGTGATTTACGTAGCTTGTGCATTAGCTTGCAGGTGGATTAGATGCTATCTGTATTAATCCACCTGATGCAATCCAATTGAATTCTAATGCACGGGCTATGAGAATCACGGTGTATACCATTGAACATGTAAACGAAATGCATCTTCAGTTGGAAGTATCTCTTTTGCTGACCGTTTTGTTTCCTGAGTTAATTTCAGTTCTAATTCCAATAAGGACCTTACAATTTTCCTTGTGGTAGAGGTAAGAGACAAATTCTAAACTTACGTCCAATGGAACCTTTATTCCCGGTTCATCAATGTCAATATTGCGGAAATAAATGGCACAAGCAAACTTTTCTCCAATTTTGTAAAAGGAACTAGTTGTGTCCCAGCCCGTCAGAGCGTGTAGAGCTGGCAAACCATCAGAAACTTTTTTTCCCAAAGTATTCGCAATTCCGTGGACATATCTTTTTTCATTTAAAACTCATGTGCTATGTCCTTTTTCCATATACCTACTCCGATTTATTTCGATTTTAACATTTCGTCGTTCCAATAATAATAAATTAACAATATGAGAACATCAGTTTCATCTGACTTTACCATAATACTTGAGAATGTTGAAGATCAACCTGCTGTCTACCTCTTCATCGTTGCAACGTTAAACAGGATCTTCAGTATTGGAGGAGTTCGATACCTAAAATATGAATTATATTGATCATAATTAGGTATTACACTTTACATTATCCCATGTCTTTATGTCTTGAAATCCTCCAGCAACTATCAATTATTTGCCACGCGGCAATTTTCCTGGGAGAGACATCAGATACTGTGTTACGAATTTGATCGTTGAAGAATTCTGTAATTCGGAACATTTCTTGGGCCAACTATAGCATATGTACCTAACTACTTAAGTTTCTCCTCTTTTCTGTTATGTTATGTTATTTTAAGGAATTCTTCATTTTCTTTGAAAAAGAACAATATTTTTCTCAAAACAACATCTGCAATATTTTCAAACGTTTTAAATTATTTTTCATTTAATTCCTACAGAAGCACCACCCGGAACGTGTGCCCGTGCGGAGGCCATGCGCCAAGTACGGTAATTCGGGCGCGGGCTTCTTTGAAGTGATTTGCTGACAATATTATTTGTAGATTAAACAATAATTGAGACAAAATGAAGCTAATAAAATTCCGCAGTTTTTTGTATAAAGAAAAAAATTATATCTCAACAAATAGTGAAGTTAGACCAGGTTGAAAATAATTAGATATATTTTCTCTTTTAGATTGAACGATGAAAGCTAGTTCTTTTTGTCTGAGAAATGAAAACAATCCAATAGTTGCATGTCATATTGAAGAGCAATGAGAACTCTTTAGAATCGTGAAAATATTACGCCTATGACTTAATCAGTTTTTTAGTAATTAGGGTTTAAAAACAGAACCTATCCATTGACCATTTTTCTCCTTTTTCTTGAATAACTTTTATCTCGACCAAAACTAAAAGTCGCCATATAAGAATTTTTCGTAGAAAATGTTGTGATTTACAATATTTTTTAGGTCTCATAAAGTTATACCGAAATATTGGGTGGTATGAATAAAAACGAAGTACCTTCTACTACTACAAGTATTAGTATGTTCTACGTAGTATTTACTTCAAAAAGCAGAATTTACTAATTTCCGGTAGTTTTGAAATGTAGTATCTACTTCGTTTTGAAGTAAATACTACGGAGAACATACTAATACTTGTAGTAGTAGCAGATACTTCGTTTTTATTCATACCACCCATAGGGTTCATCAAAAAAACTACGTCTTTAGAACGCCTGGCCGCCCGCCTAGACGGGTTAGTTTGGGTCAGTCAGCATTTTATGGTTGTTTGATGATGGATAACACGTAATTGAAATTCAATAGAAAAAAACTAACTATAGATTCGTGGTCAGCGATCAACATCCGAAAATATACCTTTGTGCCAAAAACTAGAGAAATAAGAGAGGATAGAACACTTTTTGTCTGTTGAGACGTGTATGCGGGATATTAATTACTCTTATGATCATTCAGACAAAATTTTGCATTAGTTAACGGAACAAAATAAGACAATAAATGTTTATTTTTTTTTGTGACGAAATATGCAGTTTTATTTTTACCCAATATGTAATGAAAAGTACAATTATTTTATTGCACAAGTACTATAATAGTTATTTACATTACAAGTGCGTTTATAAGCATGATTACAATAACGAGTGTGAAAGATTAGAACGACGAGGTCGTAGACCGAGTCGTTCTAATCACACGAGTTTTGTAGTAATGTTTAAACGCACGTGTGATGTCCAACGTTTTATCTACAAAGCGAAAAATATGAATGTTTTTTAAATTATTTTCGTTTATTAGTAGTTGTCTACCTTCATTTTACCTTTACAGGTTTATACCTTTGACATTTGTCAAATCACCAAAAATAGTTGTGTTATGAATTCATAACCTAGTCCATAAGACCACTAGTTGTGTTATGAATTCATAACCTAGTTCATAACAGCACTAGTTGTGTTATGAGTCTCATGACATAACTCAAATACTAGAAAAATGATAATGTAAAAACGTCATAATCCAAACGCTTGTAGATAAAATATTTTTTTCATTTGTATTTCCAAACAAAATAAGTATATTTTATCTGTATTTTAAATTTATGACATTGGCAAGAAGAAGAGGGGAGTGAGACGTTGCGTGAAGCTTTTTAAGGAAACATTTTATCATGAACTACGTCTTTTAAGAGCAGAATCTATTATCATTTAAATTTTAAATGATAAAATGATTTAACCTACCTTTTATCAATCCCACCAAAAAAACCCCTTAAAAGCGTAAGCCACTGGATTACCCCCCTCCACACACGTTTTTTACCGTGTGCTTCGGGTCAAAATGCTTATTTTTATATATGCTATCGATTTACCAAGTCTCACCTTTTAGTCATTAATAGCCGCAAATTGCCAATATTTCGGTTGAGCCGCTAGCACTACTAAGGCTGAAAATCGTTACACATATTATACATATTATGTATATTACACATAAATAACAGTGATGTTACTGATGTTAGTCAGTTAGTTGAATAGCGGAACTGGGCTGGTCAGTCTGCCCCATTGAGGTAGTTCAGCCCCAATTTATGTAAAAAAAATAGTCCAAGAGCCCAGAGCCGCCAGACACAACTTATTTTCTAAAGGACAGAATATGTGGGATTGTGTAGCACTTATATGTACTATGAACGTATGTATACCCGCTAAGTTGGCCAATTTACCGACACCAGGTGCGAAAGCTTAAGAAGTACTTTAACTTTTTTTCTAACGCTTGATTTTTATACATGTTATTGGGGAGACTATTTCATAACTACGTGTGCTCAGCCAGACCAATCGCACCGGCCAAACATCCCCCCAGACGCAATAATAGTTTTTCCGTGAGTGTGAGCGCGAGGGTACTATGCATGCGTTTGAGAGTGAGCGAGATATCTATTTCCCCCTCTTAAACTTACAGTCTACTCCAGGCTAGAGTAGAAATGGGATTCGGTTTTTCCCATAATGGGAAAAACCGTTATTTACAAATAACAGTCAACTGGCCGTCTACCCAACTTAGCGAGTATACATACGTTCATAGTACCTATAAGTGCTACTCAATCCCACATATTCTGTCCTTTAGAAAATAAGTTGTGTCTGGCGGCTCTGGGCTCTTGGACCAAAATAATAGGTCTATTTTTTTTAGAGTGACAGCGTGACAGTGACGGTCGAAGTATAAATTAATAGGTTTGTTCAGTAATATTAATATTTCTTGTAGATTTTTACATTTATTGGGGCTGACTGACCAGCACGGTCCCGCTATTCAACTGACTGACTAACATTATTGTTATTTATATGTTACATATAATATGTATAACAATTTTCAGCTTTAGTAAATTCGTTGCATTCCCCAAGTTATCTCGACACCTTTAACAAGACACCCTAGGTCCTTGTCCCAAGTTTCGCTTGACTGGCCGCGGTATGTTTATGTACGTAAATACTGTAATCAACTGTCCAAAAACTAGCTTTAGTAAATTCAGAGATTCTTTTCGGCGCTGGCTCTTAGACTATGAGGAACGAACAAAAAATATCTTTTCAATTATCAATCTCTACATTTCTAATATCCACTAACATCAGAGGAGAGTTGGTTCAACAATTCACGAGCCTCTAACTTCACACTGCAGAAAGTATTCAGCAGCAGATAAACACTATATATAGTTCTATAAATTTATGCAGGAAATGTCCTAGTTTTGCCTCTGAATATGGTCTCCAGCTCAAAAATGTCATTTGGCGGAAGAAAACATGATTTAGATGTAGGCAGACAAAAATGTTAAAACTAGAAAGAAGGAGAAGACCAGATTATCGGCCACATTACAATAAAAACTACAGCTCTTCAGACGAAATTTAGAGCGCTCGTATACTCACTTTCCCTGGAATCAATCACTATACATAGGTATTTAAGGTTAAGGTTTCGCTTTTGTTGATTCGGTTGAAAAAATCTATAGCAATACTTATTGACATATTATTTATTACAGCCTGTTTACGACAAAATTCACACTTCAAATAGCTATAATGATTGCTATTTTGTCTGATTTTTTTTTCACACAATGTGATTGAATTTCAGAGAAAATTTTACCCACAAGTGATATTCGTCGTGACTATTTTACCACAAACATTAAACTGAAGAAACTGGATCAAAAATCATTCGAAATTGTTGATAGGGTAGACAGCAAACAACCTCCTCGTTTCGATTTTTATGGGTAATCCTTGATATAGGCTCTACCTAAGTTGGCAAATATGTTCTTTTTCTTGTAATTTAAAGTAGGAATGTCTCTCGCTTAGCAGAAATTACATACCAAGTATGAGAAATGTAAATTTCTTGTTGCGTTTAATGTACATGGTTTAGCTACATGCTGTTCGTACAACGTTCCAATGAAATTATTTCGAAAAATATTGGCTAATTTCATTTAACGTTTGGGAGGAAAATACTCTGAGAAGATACGACATAAAAAATTTGAGAAACAAAAAAAAAATACTGTTATCTTATATAAATAACAATCTCACAGCATAGATTTTAAATAGATTTTCAGTCCACATTCGATACGTGCAATTGCTTTTTTTAATGAGATTTGGGGCCGGTTTATTCATCTTTTGGATAAACTCTCAGGTATGTAATGTGTCGGATAAAAAAACGCAATCTGTAATCCCATTAGTCAGCCACTTATCCGCGCGGAACATTAGAATTATTGTATATTGCAGATGGTTACCAGCAAGTTTATCTAAAGATGAATAAACCGGGCCTTAAAATGTTAAAAAATCTATCAGGTATCCAATAATATGCTCTATTATACCTCCTGATCCAAATAAAACGATTTCGATAAGACAAGTTTCTGGTACAGGGTATTTCAAAATAAAATTCTAACCGTAAAAAGTGAAATTTCCACCAGACAGTTTTATGTAATACAAAATTAATTCGCAATTCATTTAAACCGCCGTTCAATTAGGCACAGATAATGGTTCAATTAATTGCGCGAACATGATAATAAATAAAATTAGCGAAGCGATTTATTTTGATTTGAATCAGAGCGATTCTGTTCCAATTTGCATAACAGAAAAATTATCGTACCCCAGGAGTTATTAAAATTCTGATCTCCATAAAACATTATTCTAAACGTCGCGGAATCCTAAAGAAAATTCACAGTAAGTTTGTATTGGCATTTACGCTTTATGTGTTTCCTCATACTCTCCATATTTGCAACCGCACCTGTTTGGACATTTATTTATTTTACCATCCAAGGGAAGTCGTTTGTAAATTTCGCCATGACAAATTCAATAAATAATTAATTCCTCTTTTTCAATAAATAATTAATTCCTCTGGCGTTGATGAAGATAAAACCCCTTATAACAACTAAAAAATACTTGGGAAGGTACCACTGTAGGTATATTAAATTCACTTAATCACTTCAGTCAAGCAATTACTAAGTACTTCTGTTAAATTGCTATTAAATTTGAAGTTGAGACTTTAATTACCCTATTTCTGATAAGATTTATTTAGGCCTCACCAGAAAATCCTTAGAATACACATAAGGAAAACAATAATTAATGATTTTATTTATTGTCTAAGTGATTTAAAAAAATTAAATATATTGCTATATTATAACAGGGTGTCGGCATATTAACCTGTTTCATTAAGACATCATCAGGAATAATTAATTTCTTTCACAGTTGATTTATGATAATTTTACCTAGTGCGTAATTCTATTGAGCTAAATGATTGATAGTAATTGTTAGCTTAATAGCTACTTAAAAGGTTACTATTAATGGTAAATGTTTCCCGTGAACAAACAGTGGTAAAAGGTAGTGTCCAATAAGGCTGAAAAAGTTTTGTAAAGCCTTAACTAAAAACCTAAAGTTAAAAATATAAAATGAATAGTAGCTATGTTAAACCTCTGTGGAACGCGGTGAAACTTTAAATCACTTATATAACTGCATATACGAATTCATGTTCTTTTGACATTGCTGACATTTGAATTTATAGTCATTTACTAAATGCATCTATCGCTATCAGAAGCATAAGAAATTTATCATGAATTATATTTTCAAACTAATAAATGAGCTGCTTGAATTAAAACTTGTAATTCTTTTTATTAGATAAGAAGCGTCGGCGTCGTTTAACTGGCATCTCATACTAAACACAACTTGATTTAAACAAATTTTCCAAATTTCTACCAAAATTTTGGTGGAAAGTGTTTATGAAATTGTACCCGAAAATATTGGATTAGTTTTGTTTGGAGATGAATAAGATAAAAAAATACTCTCAGAATATTTTTACTCGCCCGAAAAAAGAACACAAATCAGATATTTCAGCGTAGACTGATTGAAAGCTAATTATGATGGTGTGGTGATATTGAAAAGTTTTATGGCTTTTCTAAGCTGCAGCACTATTCCAATGTTGTTTAGAGAGATACAATCTAAATGGCCTTTCTTTATTTCTTCGGGCGCATTTTGAATGATGCCTATAAGAATCTAAAGTACATGGGGTTGCCCAGATAATTTTTTACCAAAGCTTTTCACAGCTCATCAAATAAGGTAAAAATGCAATGGCTCTGATTAGCTATACCGAGTCTCGAGTTGTTTTTGAGCAGACAACGCACGATGGAAGTTCAAAACTATTTTTTTTTTCCACGAGAATCATTACCAGCCACCTTGAGTCAATAAAATTAATTGCAATTAATTAAATAGAGCTTATGTTGTAGCAGCTTTTATCAAGAAAGGGTTTGCTCTACAACTATAGAGCTTGCACTCCTGGGGCCTATTGGCCCATTGTGTTCCCTTCTTTATGGTGGTTCCCTCCCAAATCTTTAACCTGTTCCTTGTTCCTCCTTCCTTCGTTTTGTGCCAGTGCATGGTTTTTACTACGAAGTTCAGTATTTCCATTGTCCTTATATTTCTTGCGTCTACCAGGTTTCCAGGTAACTTTGCCCTAGGTGGTGTAGGAGTTCCTCCAACAGGGCTCGGCAGTGACATAATAGGTGCTCTATTGTAGAATGCTTTTCAGAGATTTTTGTAGCATGCGGACTTGTAGGGGTAGAATACCTCATTTAATTTTTATTCAGCCACCACAAGAAGAGCGATCAGGCGTAAGTATCTTATTTTCAAAATCAATAAAAATAAAATCCAAAAGACAAATAAATACTCTTCGATAGTTAAAAATCGTGCTACCAGCTAATTAGCTATTGTTTCGCCCATTAAACTAAAATATACTAAATCAATAATGACAATGAGTAACGGATCTCTATTTGGTGATTCTCAACAAGCGCGACTTTGCACAGGCTTAAGTAATGTCAAATAGTTTTTTTTCACCATTGTTCTTGGTCGAAAGGCCAATTAAAAAATCATTTGTAGAAACCGCACTTCTCATTCTTATGGTCCCCATTCTTTTTTTGTGGTAGACCTCCTCATATCACGAGTAGGCGTTTTGCACAAAAGATTTATATACCAGAAAAAACGTGACGAGACTGTTAAATTAAAGAAAACACGTACCGTTTTATTGTTTCAGTTGGTAAAAAGGAGCAAAGGTTACCGTGTTAACAGCCTGCGTATGATCCTAAAAAAATGCGGTGGCATGTGTGACCTGACAAGAGTTTTGATGAATATTGTATAAAAGTGGTGATTTGGAAAAAGTGGACTTGTTGTAAAGTAAAAGCTAGTCATAACCGGATTTTCGAAAAGGCAAACTTCTGATAGAGAATCTCATTGAATTATAATCTATTGCGCAAATTCATATAAATACCAATACGTATAATTACCATTCCTCTATAAGAAATAATATATTGAATATCAAATGGTATGTTACCTCCTCTTATATGTCTTATTCGTTTTTATATTTTACTCATACAAGTAGGTTTCTCCATAAATGTGTGATTTCCAAATCAAATTGCCATTTTTATAAACAAAATGATCGTAAATCATCTCAATGCGACCAGTACTAATATAATGATAATTTCATTTATTGCTCTTCTATTAGATACAGCAATGGCTTATTAATACAAACTGTGAAGCGTGCTGTGAAGCGAGAGTTGTATTTATGTGATACTACGTATTGTAATAAAATTAGCTATGGGGGAATTGGCAATTTTGTTGAGGAAATTTGAAATTTAAGTTTGAAAGCGTATATTTCATCTGTTACTTTTACCCGAAAGGCTTAAAAGATATTTTAACGTAGTCGTTTTATTGCGCCGAGCTAATTTTACAATATAAACAACCTAGTATATTCTTGTTGGTGTCAAGCCATACGTTGTTCTGCAACTTTCGATGTCAAGTTGTAAAACAACACAATACAACGTTGGCTGGAGGAAGAAAGACGGAAAAATGTTACTTGGGGCCCGCTCCTGGACATAGGCTCTGATTTCCATACCGTTCCTCGCCCGCCAGATAGCTGTCTCCGCCTGCTTGTTGATATATTCCTTGAATAATCTTTATCTGCGCTTCATCGTTATTCAATGAAATGTTCCGTTTCTAAGCTGAATTTTACGGAAGCTTTGAAGGCCCAAAATTTAGGTACCAGTTTTTTTTCACAACTCGGGATTATTCCTGAGATGATCTCAGGATTAATCCTGACTTACAGATTTATCTCAGGAATAATCCTGACTTATTTTTTAAGTCGGGATTATTCCCGACTTAGAATCACTATCTCAGGAATAATCCTGACTTGTACTTTTATAAGAAAGCTAAGGGCAATCAAGATTTAACTTCGTGAACTGAGACATTTCGGTCATTTTATAATCGTTATTCATAATCATAATGATGCATAATCACAAAGCCTTTGTATGATCGAGATAAATCGGATTTAATACTATCCAGTATCATGAGATAAACTGACAATATATTTCGTCGGGATTAATCCTGAGATAGTGCTTCTAACGGTCGTTTACACCGGCCATTTCGAGGGAGGTTTAACGAGAATCAACGTTTAAAGTGACAAATTTACATGTAAAAATGTCACTTTAAACGTTGATTATCGGTAAACCTCCCTTAAAAAGGTCGGTGCAAACGACCATAAGTCGGGAATAATCTCGACTTAAAAATTATCTTGGGAATAATCTCGACATAAAACTTATAAGTCGAGAATAATCTCGACTTAGAAATTATCTCAGGATTAATCCCGAGATAGTGTTTATAAGTCGGGATTAATCCCGACTTAAATCTTAATATTAATACTTTTGCAATAAATGCCCAGAACCTAGTTTTCCATGTATTTTTTGCCATGTATTTAAATATATTCAATACACAGTGACATAATCCCTATGTCAACAATTTTTTGTGCGGTAAAATTAGGAACATTAGCGTTTCTATTATATTAAACAGTGCTAAAAAAATCAGCAAATACATTTCATAAATCTCTCAACAAGTTGGTTAGAACGATTATTATTCGCTGACGACTCAACTACCATATTCAGCAGACAACAACTCAGCAACAATTCCTGATTTACGATGTATCGATAGCCCGGCCAGGCTTCTATCCCTTATTTTTCCATAGACAGATCCAAAGTGCAATTTCGACTATAAATAGAGCGTAGTAATAAGTTAAGTTAGTTCTAGTTCAATATTTGTTGTGTAAGTCAGTTAGTTTAATAAAAGTTGTCACTGTTTGTGAAGTGAGTTTTAGTAAACCCAGAATCCATGACAATATCTTATATAACCATTTTCAACTACATTCAAGACAACCTATTACGTTTTGAGACTATATTTTATTATGCATTGTACAATGGTAGGTACATCAGACAAAGAAATTCACCATGACCCAGCTACGAAAAGAATCAGATACTTCATGCATGGTCCAAAAACACATTAAATTCAAGGAAATAATATAGAAAACCAACTTAATTTATTTGATGTTGTTATCTTGATTGATTGATTTTATTTCAAGATTTTTTTGTTGTTTTTGTGTAATGTCGTGTCAAATAACTTATTTAATGTTTTTATCGGTGTGTTCTTTTCTATTTTACAGACCCTTGATAAAGTTGTAATAAACAACAAAACATTGGGAAATTTAATCGGAGTTTCACTGTGCCCTATCTCCCGCAACATACAATCTACAAATATAGAAAACTCACGAAACAAAATTATACAAAACGTTTTCAAAATTGGAAGAATAGAAAAGAGAAATTTAACAGTCTATTAGAATTAGAAAGGCTGATCAGATTGCCATAATTATGAATCAATAACCAACATCAATGTCTTTTATATGAACCCCGTCGTGAAATAAAAATTTAAAAAAATGCGAAATTGACAAATACATTTTCAATTATAACTGAAGATCCCGAGATAAATGAGAAGAATCTGGAATAGACATACTCATAGACAAAAAGTTCATCTACTTCATAAGTACCTATAAGTGTTGATATAAGCAAAATAACGAGAGGTTAAAAAGAGCAAATTTCTATGAAAAATTTCAAACACAATGAGAACACAGGATAAAATCGTGATTATGGGAAAATTGAATGTCTAAAATCTGTTTTTTTTTTAAGATAAAAGTCAAAATGACATTATGTTGGTAATACAATGTAAAATTGTCAATGCTTTCAAATTTTTTATGTAGAAAAGGCTTGTGTTGCCAACATAGTTACTAAATTTTTGACTTGGGGAATTATCTTTAAAAAATAAACAGACTTTATATATAATTGGCAATAAACCGTTAGAAGGCATACCTCCAAAATTAAAGGAAGAAAAGCTGTTAATGACAACGGATATTTGCGAAAAATGTTTTGTGACGCAAGCCACATGAGAAATATTTGACTACTTCTTTTCCGAGAAAAATATGAACTATATAAATACATGGCAACACCCAAGAAGACGGCAATCTGTGATAGATAAATATCATCACTCATGGAACAATTTATTGTTCCGCAGATGATGTAAGAAAATTCAATGCCAAAGAAGATTCAACATACTTATTACTCCAAAACTTAAACTCACTACAAGTAGCAATATAATATAGGATCTTTGAAAGATGAAAGTTATACGAAAATGGTTTGACAGAGAATATAGAACTGATCCGAATTAATGGGGAAGAAAGCGTCGACGCACATTGAAGAACCCTAACAAATAACTTTCCCAAGTTGATGAAGCTTCCGGAAAAACAGAGATCTATCTCTACAACAACAAAATTCAACTCTTGCTTGATTTAAGTACAACAGAAATAAAGCAATTATGCAAACATAAGAAAAATGCATTCAGTATCTGATAAACACAAACAAAGAACTGGACACTAGGTATTAAAACAGAACGAAATAGAGTGAATGCCAGAATAAAAGAAATTCAGGAAGCATACTGGGAATGATTCAGAAAAGAGATGGAAAAAGATATGTATAGAAACCAGGAAGAGATATTAATCAATTTATTCAATTTCAATAGGCAACCCTTAAATAAACATTATTTTAAATAATAGTTATTTAGGTATCAAGGGTACTAAGTAGATGATTATGCCCTGAGGGCGACAGTCTTACAAAGCCGAGGGCCTCTGGCCCGAGGGTTCGTAAGTCGCCCGAGGGTATATATATATCTATTAGTACCCGTCATGCATACAAACTTTTTTCTATTTTGGTGTCATATCGAAGTCTTTTCGACACTAAAAGTAGTTTCGAAAAGAAGCTCTTTGTGACACTCCTTTTTTTACTTATCGGAGGTTGGTAACACTGGCTGTCTGATGGCCATCGAACTGTAATTCGCGATTTTAAAAATAGAAGATTTCTATATTTGGCATGTAGTGTTACCAACCTAAACATATGAAATCTGAAAATATGAGATAAAATTTCCAAGAAAAATTTGTTTTTTTTAATTAAACAATACCAAAATAGAAAAAATAGTTTAAAATATTCGTTTCATAAGACATTTTATCGCACGAGCCCTATATTAGAAAACGAGCCGGAGGCGAGTTTTCTAAAGGGCTTATAATCATTTAAGTTTTTTTGGGGTGGATATGCCATAACACATAACGGATTGTAACTATTAGCTAAATTTGAGAAATTTGATTTTAAAGCAGCAAAAAAATTACACAACAAATGATCCATAGAAATGATCTGTCTGGAATTGTAAACAGAAATTATAATTCCTGTATTCAGCAGACTCCCCTGTTGAGCTGCTATGTCAAGTGTCCTTTTCCATCTATATGATTTAGAAAAGAATGAACAGTGAACGGTTCAGTAAATAACTCTACAGTTCAGTTAAAAAAAAGAACAGATTTATTAACTTTTTTCCCCGAAAAAACGTCTTGGAATGATGTTTACCATTTCTTAACATATATTCTTCCGGCGGACATAAGCATGAAGTGGTGTAATAGCTATTTATGTACCAAGGGGATTATGTAGATTATAATGCCCGAAGGCGAAACTAGCCCGAGGGCCTATGGCCCGAGGGATATATTTCGCCTGAAGGGCATTATAATCTTGAAATCCCCGTGGTGCATACAATGCTTTATTTTCTACTCAACACAATGTTTTTTCATCAATTTGTTATTAACAAAATCAGTTAAACTTGTGTGACAGAATATTGTCACAGAACATATCACCTATAGAAAAATATCTCAAATGGAAGAATCGCGACAAAGGTTTTTAGTTAGGTTTTCATTCAACGATGGCGACACTGTCGGGAGATAAGAGAAATTTACAGGTATCTATGGCGTGGACAGTGATTTGTGTTGGTTGGTTTTGTCATTTATTTTGTCATTTTAAAAGTCAAAATTTGAATTTTTAAATTGTGTTGTTGTACCCCACGGTTTCTACGCGCGTTAAAGTGAAAATTCAAAAAGTTTTGGTTGAAAAAAACCTAATTTTTGTTCGTATTTTTTTGTATTTATTCGTTTGTTTCGTTTCGTTCGTATTTGTATTTATTATTCGTATTTACTTTGCGATCTACATATAACTGCGCGACTCTTGCTAACTTACTAACTCTTTTTGCACTATGTTCGACATCGGAAACTTCCTGCCAGACATAGTTTTTAAAAAAGTGAGGCGAAAAGAGCTAAGAGGAGTCAGCAAGCCAAATGCAGTTGAACATTAACAATTATACAAAAATAATAAAAATATATGAAAAAAATCAATTCGCCTTTTTGTCAAGAATACTCGATTAGTTGGGTTTTCAGTCAACGAGGGCGCCGTAATTCATAACCGGTACATACCATTGCAGATACTTTTCTAGAGGTGATATGTTCTGTGGAATATTGTTTTGTATTTTGACATGTACCTGTACCTGTGACCTGTACCTGTACCTGCGACCTGTACATAGAAACGAAATAAATTTATTTTCTACTTTACTATTATAGATCCATAATACCTAGGAAACGAAATACGTTAACACACCTATAACAACCTGATCCATAACGCTCGCTTTTGCGGGCGTTATGATCTATAACGCCCGCTTATAATACCTTAAGGTGTTTTTGTTGTTGTTGTTCTATTAATTTGCACTTTACCCTAGGCAGCCACTAAATGTCTGACCGAAAATAATTTTCGGTCTAGCCAGGATTCGAACCCGGTCTACCATCAATGTTTCCCATGTAGTCCAGCGCGTTAACCCACAGGACCACCACCGTTGCCTTGCCTTATGAGATGTTTATAGATATATTAATTTATTTCGTTTCTATGTACAGGTCGCAGGTACAGGTACAGGTCACAGGTACAGGTACATGTCAAAATACAAAACAATATTCTGTCACACAAGTTTAACTGATTTTGTTAATAACAAATTGATGAAAAAACATTGTGTTGAGTAGAAAATAAAGCATTGTATGCACCACGGGGATTTCAAGATTATAATGCCCTTCAGGCGAAATATATCCCTCGGGCCATAGGCCCTCGGGCTAGTTTCGCCTTCGGGCATTATAATCTACATAATCCCCTTGGTACATAAATAGCTATAATATATCTATAAACATCTCATAAGGCAAGGCAACGGTGGTGGTCCTGTGGGTTAACGCGCTGGACTACATGGAAACATTGATGGTAGACCGGGTTCGAATCCTGGCTAGACCGAAAATTATTTTCGGTCAGACATTTAGTGGCTGCCTAGGGTAAAGTGCAAATTAATAGAACAACAACAACAAAAACACCTTAAGGTATTATAAGCGGGCGTTATAGATCATAACGCCCGCAAAAGCGGGCGTTATGGATCAGGTTGTTATAGGTGTGTTAACGTATTTCGTTTCCTAGGTATTATGGATCTATAATAGTAAAGTAGAAAATAAAATAATTTTTCACTGCCTCATGAGACAACGCATTGACATCTGTCTTGCAGCCCGTTATCCCGCCACAGGACGTCTTGTATCAGTATCCAGTAGCTATTCTACATTCAAGCTTTAATCTAAATCAAAAATGGAGTGGTGTAAAATGATTTTTCACCCCTCTCAAAAATTGACAATTTCCATCTTATATTGCAGCCCCAAAACCCCCATGAAAACGTCTTGCATGTGTTAAGCCAATTTTGTTTGTGTACAAATTAACTCAATAAATAAATGCAAGATGGTGTATAATTATAGATTTTCCTTGTTTATGACGACATTTTCTGAAACATTTTTTTCAGCGAAATCCCCCACTCCCATCTATTTCCCTGCACAAGTGGGTTTCAGTACCATGTTATCTAACTGATGATAACAATGCAAGACGGTGTAAAATGATTTGATAAAATAGGCCTCGTATCCCGTACTAATATGTTTATAAGCGTAAATTTATATTTTGTTAATAAAAAATAAGTTAATTGAAAACTGTTTTTTGCGCCTTTATGCCCGCGCGGGCCATAATGTGTACTTTATGCCCGCACGGGCATAAAGTAATGAATTATGTATATGGTATCTAAGGTATAAAAACACAATAATGTATTGGTATGACATAAAAAAAATTAACACAATAGAAATAACTTAAAATTAGAATTTAACCAATCTAACCTATAATTCAACCCTTCTCCAAATCACACTTAGTTGCTATATATGCTTTATCATGAAACCTTAATTAAAGGACCACAATATAATCACTGAGCTGTTTTTCAATATGTATTTATTCACAAGCGTTTGGTTATGACGTTTTCACATAACCATTTTTCTAGTATTTGAGTTATGTTATGAGACTCATAACACAACTAGTGGTGTTATGACGGACTAGGTTATGAATCTAAAACACAACTATACCATTTCCAGCATTATTTCACACTAGTGAAGTTTGATTTCACATTTTTGAAAATTAATTTCAAATTGACCCTAATTAATACTCATTTTTCAATCATTTATTATTTCAATTTGAAAAAACATTAACAAGGTTCTTTATTTCAACCTAATGATTAATGAAATAAACCCACTGAGTTTAGATAACATGAAACAACAATAATAATTATGAATTATTTAAATAAATTAAACTTCAGTTTGGCAAATCACGTGGAAAGGTATAATGCAGCTATCCCAAGAGTGAGAAGACTCAACTGAAGTTCAATTTATTTATAGTTTTTTATGTATCAAGGGAATTATGAGGGCAATTAGTGTCCGTCGGGCCAGAGGCCCTCGGGACACAAACGTTGCCCTGGGGTATTACCACCTGATAATTCCCGTGGTACATAGATAATTTTATATCCTACTGAATTCACTGTATTCTGTCTATTTTTATAAAGGAATAAACCATAAATCAAAATTTCTATTTTTTGTCAAAGTTTTACCTATTCAAGGTAAAAGCGGGAGTTATGGTAATCCTTCACTCCCTCGGGAGTTAAGATATATTTAATTCCCGCGCGGGAGTTATGGAAATCCTTAACTTCCTTGGGAGTTAAGACCCTGTTTATGATTATCGTAACCAAGGTATTATATATTTATAATAGTTCAGTAGGATATAAAATAATTTATAATTATTATTGTTGTTTCATAATTGTATTTTATGCTATGTGAACTCAGTGGGTTTATTTCATTAGGGTGAAATAAATAACATTTGTTGATTTTTTCCAAATTAAAATAATAAATGTTTGAAAAATAAATATTAATTAGGGTCAGGTTGAAATTTATATTGAAAAATGTGAAATCAAATTTCGTTTGTGAGAAATTAGTTTTCGTTACTTTGAAATCAATTTTCATTTGAGTGAAATTATATTTCACTAATGTGAATTTAGTTTTCATCAATTTGAAATCAAATTTCACTAGTGTGAAATAATGCTGGAAATGGTATAAGGCGATTTCGCCTCAGTTTGTTTGGTACCCCAGTTTGGTCTGTCAAACATGTATCAATCAATTTTTGATGGGAGAATGATGCTGTCACAACAACTTTCGTAGGCGCTTTAGTTTGTCAAATCCTATACCGCGGTTGACTGCAGTTTCTAACTGGGTAGTGGAGGTTTGAGGTTTGCTAGCTTTCTGTCTCTTTCTGTCCCATGTCTAAATAAACATGTCAAAGTCAAAATGTTACAAACGCCTTCTCACTGAATTCGGATGCGATTGTTGACCTACGTCACTAATACGTACCAATTGGTTAACCATTGGCGCATATGTCAGGTGCGCAACGCCGCAAGCAGGCTATAGCTGCTGCAAAGTCGAGGGGGGATCCTATTAAACTCAGGAAACAGCAGGCAACAGGAAACCGAGAGGGCAGGCTACTGTGGAGGCTGAAAAGCCACCAAGTAGCCATAAATAGGCAAAGAGGGCTGACATCTCCTCCTCAAGCAAACGGAGGCGCTCTGATCATAGCACTTCATCTCCACCAGGGCACAACAGGCCGAAAAGAGCAAATGTGATCTGAAGGACAGACCCAGTACCTCAACTGGGGCATCAACCTTCAAGCAAGCTCTCACTGGCCCCAAAATATCTGTGACTTTGGACAAATATCCGGAGGAGAAACTCACTCCCGAGCAGTCCAAGCTCATCCAGCTGGCCCTAACCCGGGAGATTTGGAAATTCTTATCGGGCAAAGGGCCACAGATAACAAACAGCCACTTCCTAGGGGGGTGCTCTTCGTGGTTTGTGTCAACCAGGAGTCCAAGTCTTGGCTCCTGGAAACAGTACCCACACTGAAACCATAGGAGGCAGCAGCCCTTAGGGTTGGTGACGCCAAGAACGTGGCCAAAACTGCCAAGGTTCTACTGCGGGTCCCAAAAGACGTCCTGGAGGAAAAAGAGCCTACTAAGATCCTTGAACTCGTTAAGATCCAGAGCGGAGATCTTAACACGGAGGAGTGGAGGAGAGTAGGCAGCCGGGCTGAAAAGAACCGCACACTTGCCATGGATGAGAACACCTTGGAGACATTGGAGAAGAAAGGCTGTAAAGCCTTTCTAGGACTAAGCCAAGTCTCCTTCAAGGCGACAAAATAACACAGGATGCAGAAGCTGCGGGTGTTCCAAGCAAACCTGCAGCACAATAAGATGGCCACGGCCATCCTTTGCAGGACCCTTCTCTCTGAGAACATCGACGAAAAATGAAGTACATGCCCTAAAACTAACCGATCTCTTTTTTAGAGACCAAGCGGCTGTAAGGCTGGAACTAAATATGGCAAGTGCAAGGTTCGAAGCCGTCCTCGCTTCAACCATATGATGACTCCATCCAACCCCCACCATCCAACGAACTCTGCACGCTGCAGGCAATCAAACCTGCAGATGATAGCGGTGATGGATTCAAACGCACACCTATTAGACTACATAATTTCAAAAAATTTGGAAATTCTCAATAGGGGTAATGAACCTACTATTGATACAAGAACTCGTAAAGAGCTTCTAGATATTACTTTGGCCTCTCTCCATATAAGCTCCCAGATAACCCCTTGGCGCGTATCGGAGAATCGTCCCTGCCTGATCACAGACATATCTGCATGGAAATCTCTCAAGATGAGAGACCAGCACTCAGCAGAGCAGTTTCGTGATCCGAGGACGACAAACTGGGAGGGATATGTGGAAGGTCTGCTAACTAACTGCAACCAGGTCAAAACTGATATTTAAAAACGCCACTGATATAGCAGTGGCAGCTAGTAAACTACAGGAGGCTATAATAACCTCTCATCAGAACAACTGTCCCCTGAGAAAGCAAAATTTCAGAAGAAATGGTGGAACAAAGAACTTTCAGATCTCAGGACGAAAACACGTAAGCTGTACAACAGAGCGAAAAAAACTTACAGGTGGGATGACTACCACTCTACCTTAACCAAGTATAATAGTCAAATCCGGAAGACAAAAATCGGATCATGGAGGAAATACTGCCAAGAGGTTGAAAACACCAAGGTAGCAGTGAGACTCCAAAAAATTCTGTCCAAGGATCCCTTAAACCCAGTTGGGACCCTCAAAAAACCAAATGGCACCTACACAGGTTCTGGAAAAGTGACTGCGGATTCTACTGCACACTCACCTCCCGGAATCAGTCGAAATCATAACAGAAAGAAATTTACCAATTCATAGTAATCACAAAATCCAGACTACTGAAGAGAATTGGGACACAGCAAAAGAGATCATAACCTATGAAAAAATAGAATGGGCAATGAACTCTTTTGATCCATTTAAATCGTCAGGGCCCGATGGCATTATACCTTCAGGGCAAGTCCATCATAACACCGCCACTTTGCAGGCTACTAAGAGCTAGCCAAGCCACAGGATATATAACCCAAACATGGAGAAAGGCCAGAATGATCTTTATACCAAAACCTGGGAAAGACTTCTCGCAGGCAAAAGCGTTTAGACACTATCGTCCTTTATTATGAACACCATTGAAAAACTCATTGATAAACATGTCAGGGAAACTTCTCTTAAAGAAAAGCTACTACACCAAAATCAACATGCCTATCAAATCTTGCGAAACGGCCCTACACTAACTGGTGGCAAGAATAGAGTGCGCAAATGATAAAAAGGAAGTAGCCCTTGCAGCATTCTTCGACATAGAAGGGGCCTTTGACCGTACCTCATTTGAATATATGAACACTGCTTTGTCCAGACACGGAGTCACACACACCATCAGCAAATGGATTTTTAACATGCAAGGAGTGAATTTCATTGGTTGAAACTAGTTTCCTGACTGTTTCCAACCAATGAAATTCGCTCTGACTGGTTTGTGATTTCTGTGCGAACAGACCTTAAATCAACTTATTGACACCTTTAATTTGACACATCATTTAGTGCAAAGCTTGATAGGTTTCAAAGCAGAGACCGAGGGCCCTTACCCCAATAAGCTGTCCTGCCACCCTTTTCCGGCAAGTTCTCACAAGGCAGGATCGACTTTTTAGATAGGGGACATCGAGACCTTCAATCTGATACCCTACTTAGGACATAACTCGATGGGGGTAGTGTCACGTTTTTTTCAATTTGTTAATAATTTGTTAAAAGATATTTCCGGCAGCATTTGCTCTCAGGCAGGAATACAGGTTAATAGATGCACATAATACTATATATTGATAATAGTGTCGACACATAACTCGATCGGGGTAGGAAAAATGCGGTCGTCTCCCAGACTACTAGGAAAACATAGAGAATATATAATAGTAGTAAACTACGAGAGACGTTTGTTTAATGTAACAATCTGGAAGTGTGTTTGTGCCATAGAATAATAGTCCAGGAGGTGGCGCCAAAAACATGCAAGAGTTTTCGCAAGGCGGATATTTTCAAAATAGGTCGTACTTTAGTGCTAGAATGCTAGTGTACAGTCAGCACTCACAGTTCCGGGACAGCTGGCTCTGGGACGCGGGCAAAGTTGTAATTTTAAGAAGCATCTAAACTGTTTTCTCAAAGCTTAAAATTTATAGAAATTTTGCACATTATCTGTTTGAAGGTCACAGATAACGTATGTAAATCGTCAGACGTCTAATTCGTTGCAAAAAGGGGGTCAGACGTCCTCCAAGTTCTTATTTTATGGAATTTTCTTCGGTGTCCTGTCAAAATATATTTTTGCAGGTATTTGACAAATATATTTGAAGAAAATGCCATAAAATAAAAACTTTGAGGACGTCTGACCCCCTTTTTGCAACGAACTAGACGTCTGACGATTTACATACGTTATCTGTGACCTTCAAACAGATAATGTGCAAAATTTCTATAAATTTTAAGCTTTGAGAAAACAGTTTAGATGCTTCTTAAAATTACAACTTTGCCCGCGTCCCAGAGCCAGCTGTCCCGGAACTGTGAGTGCTGACTGTATACTAGCATTCTAGCACTAAAGTACGACCTATTTTGAAAATATCCGCCTTGCGAAAACTCTTGCATGTTTTTGACGCCAGCTCCCCAACTATAAGGTTTATAGTGGGTATAGAATGGACAGTCCCGTTATACGGATCGGACCACGATTTGTGGCGCCATCTGTTTTCTATGAAATGAGCTCATCTCATTGTAGCAGCTTGTAGAGCAGTTTGCTCCTTATTTTTTTTAGATTTTCTTTTTATTTATTTTATAATAAAGACACAATTTCATGCAAATTTAACAAATAACGATTTATTACAAAGAGAGAAGAAAAATATGTTGGCTTTTCGAAACTTGTCAACAAAAGCCGCTTTCCAGCTGCCCATTTTGAGCACGCAATCGAACTTTTGCGCGCGCAAATGCTTCAAGCGCGTGTTTGTGTTCCAGCCGTACTGCGCTCCGAGATCTGCTAACTTTTGCGGTTCAAACACAGAACACTGTGCTGCACCGTGCTTGAAGCACGTAGCTGGCAAGCGGCTAATGGCCGTTTCCACCAACGCAAATTTAAGTTTACTTAACGTTAAGTGCCGCTTACATTATAATTTCTTTTCCACCAGTCTCACCTAGTCTCATTAAGATAAGCTTAACTGAGCCCAGTAATTTCTAGGCTTATTCCTCCCTTAACAAAGTGGCGATGATCAGCGCAAGCCATTTGCATAATATGTTTTTGTTGACATAATAAACGTTGAAATTGAATTGAGATAAAATTAATTTTTTCTCAATTTTCTAATTTCTGGTGTAGTGCGCGTCTTTTTTTTTTTCTCCGAAAGCCTATTTTTTTCGGCCAGAGATACTCCGTGTTTTTTTTAGTTTCGATTATGTTCTTATTTTTTGATGTTAACGATATTATCAGCTCTTTTTCCTTTATTCAGTGGCGTATTTACCATAAGGCCATAGGGCATGGCCTGGGGCGGTAGGGCTGCCAGGAGCGGCACAAGCCGAGTCCCCAACACTTAGGAATGCTATTTTAACAACAAAGCAACAAAATGAGTTTGAGGCAACTCAACATATTATTATTTAACAAGGAAAAGAATTTGAAGGAAGCATTTTCTCATTCAGAAATAGTATTAGGTACGTATGACTCTATGCACTGCAGTAAACTTTGACTTCCAGTGTTTCTTTTTTTGTTAAAATGTTTTTTCAATATTTGATTTATTTGGTTAAATTATAGGGCGGCAAACCTTTTAGGCCCAGGGCGCCAAATTTTAAAATACGCCACTGCCTTTATTGTATAGTTTAGTGTCCGGCTTTTGTTGGATAAACTCTCCCTGTTTGTTTCTATTCCCCGACTCCACGTTGCTCTAGATACTTTCGTGCTCGTTCACACACAATGCAGGATAAACTACCAATATCTAAACCTCTTCTCTGTGAAATAAACCGAACTCGGACAACAACAATAACTATCAATTAATAATTAGAATCTTATAAAAATTAGCGGGAAGCGTCGAATGACAGATAACATTGACACGACTAGTGTAAAAACGAAAAGTACGCAATTCTTTCACCTGAAATGCAATGTTGCCAAAGCTTCACGACACTTAGCTAAGCTTGTACTTAAAAACTATGGTGGAACGAAATTATATCTGAGTGTCCCTTAACTTTTAAGGGCTTCATAGTTAAGCAAAGCTTAGTTATAGTTTGGTGGAAATGGCCATATATCAACACTTATTAACAACACAGAATTAAATAACAATAATAGTCTTTACACTAAACATAACACTGTGAAAGTCCACAAACACACACAGATAACGCTCTATCACTACGAAACACTTTTTCAACGAACAGAAATATTACAGCAACAATTATGCAATTCAAACCACGTGACATTCAAGATGGCGTGGCGGCCACACATGGACCAAAAAAACACAAAAAAATATCTAGTTTCTGCCCGACTTAATAGTTTACGTACCTAGTAAACATATATTGTATTGAATAATCAAAATCAGAGCTGCAAGCACAACTCGAAGCAAAATAATTGAAATATGCATGAAAATACGTGTTCGAAACAAACTTGCTGGTCGCCACGCCATATTGAATTTTTCGTTTTGACAGATAGATTGGATTGCCTAATAAGAAGCACAACGTTTTCCAGTTCATCGTTTTGTCATCATTTGTCATTTCATGAATGTATGTCGGTTCATGTCATCATTTCAATTAGTAATCACAAAACATCCCCCCTTACGGCCGTTTCCACCAACGCAAATTTAAGTTTACTTAACGTTAAGTGCCGCTTATATTATAATTTCTTTTCCACCAGTCTAACCTAGTCTCATTAAGATACGCTTAACTGAGCCCAGGAATTTCTAGGCTTATTCCTCCCTTAACAGAGTGGCGATGATATGCGCAAGCAATTTGCATCATGCTTTTGTTGATATGAGCAAACCTTAAAGTTGATGCTTCACAGAAAATAGCAAAAATTGAATTGAGAGAAATTTTCTTAATTTTCTAATTTCTGGTGGAGTTTGCGTTGTTGGTGTGTTTACGAAAATTATTGTTTGAAAAATGGATATAAACAGATGATTTGGAAGTATTAGATTTGTTTGGAGATGAGATGTGGTTTCTCCAGAAAAATTTATGACAGAAATAATAATTTTGAGGAGATGGACAATCTAATGTTTTTTGAAGATTCAGATTGACAAAACCCACTGTGTTGCAACTTCTAGAACAAATTGAAGCGTCCTTAGAATTTTCTAATGATGGGTGAATTTGGAGTGATTGTGTTAAACTCATTGACTAATTTTCGCCAAATTTTTGTTTTTTCTGAAACCGATACTGCGTCCGTTTTCTTGTTTTTTATTATATGTTTGTACTTTGCCGCAAGGTTTACCAGAAGATCTTTTTCTTGGGCAGTATAGTATAATTTCCACCTCTTACCTCTTATTTTTTCATTTTCATTCATTGTTGAACGGACGTGTTGTCGTGTTGTCGCGAGGTATTGTAAATCACAAATTAAAAGTGACCTTTTTATTTTTATTTATTTAAACCACGAATCTATCGTCAATAATTTCAAACAATTTATTTTCTGGACTTCAAAATTCCATCAAACCACTATGCAAAGCCGAGTTTGAGGTTATGATGGCGAACAAAAGCAAGGTTGCCAAAGCTAAACAATACTTAGTTAAGATTCATCAGAAAGGCGGTGGTGGAATGCAAATTTAATTAAGCGGTGCTTACATTTTAAGGGACACTTAGATATTCTCAGCTTAGAGCTTTATTGATGGAAACGGCCATTAGAAATGTAAGTCTTATGAGACACGTCAGTCTAGTCGTTTCAGCTTTCCCCTCCAATCACTAGAGGCGCTTCAATCGACCTATTAAAGTTTTCTTTTTCCTGTCGGACCGTGCGCCAAGATTTGAAATTTATTTTGTCATTTCCAGTCGTTAAAATTTAAATTTTGAACTTCTCCCAACATTTAGAATTATCAATTACCTATCAATTATCAATAATTATTATCTCAAAATGTCTTCTCCCAGTTTGTTAATTGAAAAGCATCAGAAATGCTGTGTTCCGGGGTGCGGCGACAAATACAGCAGCTATTTCCGGTTTCCAAAAGATGCCGAAAAAATGAAACAATGGCTAATAAAAGTTCGCAATCCTTTGCTAAATAGCCTCAGTGTCGAGAAGGCTTATAATAATTATAGAGTGTGAACAAGACATTTTCCTCGAGAATTTATTGTTGGCGATCCAAAAGCCAGTCGAGGACTCACATGGAATGCTGCGCTTTTGCTGTATCTCCCTGAAGGTAAGTTAATACTAGATATATGTGAGAAGACGTACTTACATTTTCACTTACTCCTCCCCATAGTTCTGATTAACGACAACGTGTTAGAATTCGGATTTAAAGGAGCATAGGTCAGAAACATTAAGATTAATTTTAATTTTAGCCCCAATTATCAAAAACAGTGAGGAGTCGTTAATTGATGAAACACAATCACCAAAATGGCAAAAAATGGAGATCGACACAGTTGAAACTCGTAAGAGTCCTAAGACGTCTTCAGAAATTAGTTTCGCAACTATGATTGACATAGGTAGGTAAACATAATAAGTCTATTCCAACACGTCAAAAAATCGTTTTCGAAACTACTCAGTATACGAATTTTAGTTTCTGAGCAGAATCGTGACGGTACATTGTACGGTTTTCTGCTGTGTTGGAACAAAGCTAATATCATTCGTTTCTTTTTTTTTATGTATTCCTTTATCAGGAGACACAATAATCAAAATATTCCTGGTTACATACAGGTACACCATATTCTACAATGCGTGTATCCAAACTTTTTTGGTAGAATCATTGTTAACGAAATTTCTGTTTTAGATCAACCAGGCCCTTCACGTTGTCAATTTTTATCTACTGAAACTTCTGCAATTCGGGCAGACATTGCTACACCAAGTGGAACCATCACATCTGCAAACATGAAAAAGTCACCAACTTTGTCTCTTAAAACTTTTATTGGTAAGTGTTATTGCTTAATGAATAACCACCCAGTTGGGAGTAGGTATTTGAATTTTAAAACATCATAACTCAAGTAGGACTACTACTATAAAAGACTACTGCAGTCGAATGCTAAAAAAATTAGAAGCTAAATGTGCGAAATACTCGTCTCCAATCTTGATCTATTTTTTTTTGCAGGTCATGAGAGACGATGCCAAATTTTAAAGAACATTAACGTCATTAGGCAAAAATTCCTATCCCCAAGGGAAAAATATCTTTATTCCAAAGTTACAGAATCCAGCAATAAGTTAAGAAGAATCAGCAGAAGGTTTTCGTCATTTAAATCCAAAGTTTCTGCTGCTGAATAACTTGCATCATCAACCAAATTTCAAAGGCTCGTAGACCATGTCAATCCATGGATATACAGCTTTATTTTAAGCAAGTCCGTACTCAAAACCAAAAGCCTAAAGCAAGACGATTTACATTGGACGAGAAGTTGTTGGCGTTGTCTTTGCTTAAATCTAGTGGTAAAGGACTATTATCAAAAATATTTACTCTATCATCCAGGCGAAATCAGTTTCTTGAATGAGCTTTATATTATGTATAACTACATAAACTTTCAACTTTCTACCTAACACATGCAGAAAGTGTATTTCCTGGACTCAAAGGCTTGTCCGAACTCTGCTTTTTGTTGTCATTCGTGCAACTTCCATCACGTGCAGAAAAATAGGTATCACTTTCCTCACTTTTTAGGTTAACAACGATTTTGGATTGTGAGAAAAGGACCTCTTTTGTCATTTCATTTACGATTTAAGTTTTTCATCAAGCTATTGTTAAATGTACGTTATTACTTTTTGTAACTGTCCTTATTATCTTTAACTTAACTAGCATTACCTATGTATGTATACCTACATGAAAAAAAAACTGTTTCGCAATAATTTTAATTAATTCCATATTCTATTATATTTTCTGTTTCAAATTTTAATAAATATCTTAATTTGTCATCTTAATTCTTAGTCAATTTTACCTTGAAGGCGCTTCAACGCTACCGATTTTATAAGTTTCTTCTTTTTGGCACATTATTATTTTATGCCAAAAAATAGTAGAAACTTTAAAGTGGTGGTGTTGAATCGCTAGAATCAAACGATGGTGCAAACGATCCACCGGAACGAATAAGATACCGAACGAACCCTAATTGCGTTTTGCATTCGCCAATAAATCCAGAATTACAAAAGCTGACCCCTCCAGTCACTAGAGGCGCTGAAAACTTATAGACAGGTTCTCAACATGGCACTTACCTTTCTAATGTTTTGTGTTAGTAATCACGTCACCCTTCTTCTGAAGCGGAGATACCTTGGAGATGCAATCAACAACGCGTACGCAAATCAATTGATAGCGCCTCTACCGGGCATGAAACAAGTTTTTCATCGAACCAAGTGGTACATTTGAAGATCACGGAGTATGGTTGGAATAAAAAAATAAGTTTGTTTGAAGATATCCCAATTTTTGTATTGTTCAATTACCTCCTTGACCCCCTTAAGGAATCTCATTGCATCTAATTTGGATGTTTTAAAAATAAGTAATTAATCAAAAAAGCCGCCTTTTTACTGTCGGTAAAGAAGAAACCTGCATTCAAACAATGTTCACTCTTTTATTGCTATCCGTAGCCACCAGAGGCGCTAACGTCGACATTGTGCCAGTTAAGTACAAGGGAATGACTTCTCTCGTAGTTTACTACTATTATATTTCTCTATGTAGGAAAACAAAACAGAAAACTCACTAGTCCAGAATGGAAAGTTTAATGTGTATGGTACACTGATGGTTCCAAAACCGACAGTGGAACCGGCGAAAGGTATAAGGATAATATCACCATCAGCCAAGCAGCTATAGAAGCTCTAGCATGCCAACAGATAAACTCATAAATTAGTGTGGGACTTCCTGCAACTCCTTCTAACCCTAGCTAGCCATAACAAGGTAACTCTTGCGTGGGTGCCGGGGTACACGGGTGTTGCTGGCAATGAAAACGCGGACTCCTTAGTCAGGCAATGATCAGAAACGCAGTTTATGGGCCCTGAACCCGTATTCGAAATATCAAAAACCTCGATACGTACGCGGCTGCTTGGACAAGTGGATCCGAGAGGAACACAAAAACCACTGGTATAGACTAAATCACGATAGAAAGTGAAGTTGACAGTTCGCATTGACATTTTTAGTAAACTTTTTCTTTAGGTTGTCAGCTTGTGTTAGCGCTTCGATTCCGTCAGCTGGGATAAACGACAGGGTCGTATTTAGAAAAGTGATATACATTTCAGAATAAAAATTTATTTTCAATTTCTTCAAAGGAAGTTAAGTTAATAAAATCCAAAAATCCAAACATTTGAGTCCAAAGTAAACACTTATAAAAAGAGTAAACACTTAAATCCAAACTAAAATCAGGTTTGGAACGCAACACCGAAACACAAAGGCACAGAACACAACATAAAAAACCAAAAAACCGATTGCGAATATAACAAATAAAAAAATAATGCAGAAAACGGCAAAAAACTGAACGATTTCACACAAAAATTCGAAATTCAAAATTCAAAGACCCGAATCTGATATTTTTATGTGTCAAATCAAAATGTCATGTATCATTATTTGATAGTTGTCAGAAAAGAGAACAGATCTGGGGATTTTATTTATTTGCAACTGGTGAAAATAACGATCAAAATTCATACTCTATCGTGAATACGACTATATCAAATACAGAAGCAACACTACAGTAAAGCAATGGTAAACTATCCTACAACAAGATTAGCCTCTGAGATCCTAAAGCTCACGAATAACCTGCTCAGAATTGTGACGGGACTGTTAATCGGTCACTGCACACTGAGGAAACACCTACAGAAGATGGAAATCTACCAAGATAAACCCATCTGCAGAAGAATCAGCCTCACACATCTTATTCGAGTGTCCTGCACTCGCTTACTGGAGAACCCGACACTTCTTGGAGTAGGAATCTGTCCAGGAGGAGGGTACCTGAAGTCGCCAATAAAGAGGCTACAGCATCTGGCGAAGGTGTCAAACCTTTAGCAGAAATTCACACAGCAAGGGATACAATAAGCTAACTAGCTGCAGTGTCAGGGAATCACTAAACCTGGCCTTGCTGCCGTTGATCAAATCAATCAATCAATCAATCAATGAACCCCTGTCAACAAAATAACGTCGTAGTCAAACAGTGCCTCTCCAAATTGTTATTTTAAGGGCCATCACTGTTTGAATATTCTATATTACATTTTTCAATTTATTCGATTTTCATCCATTCTTAGCAATGTTCCAACATTCCATAATTTTTATCTTGGCATCTTGTCAAAGATTTTTTCTGAATCCATAAGTGCAATCGTACATTTTTTTATTTCCTAGTTCTTTTGGTTTTTGTTTTAGTTACCATATGATCTTAAATACTTCTTTCCTTTCTAAATCCTTTTCTTGCTATTTGTAGCTTTTTGATATGAATAAATTAACAAATGATTTAAATAAATTTGATCCTATTAGTTCAGAGATATTTTAATAATTAATATTGCAGCCTCACCAGACAGCATACAAAAAGTCTTTAATGCTGGACGAGTCAATAAACTAATAGAAATTCGGCTGGCCGTCTAGACTACTTTTTTTTGGTAACTTTATCAATAGATTAACGAACTGACTTTCTTTCACTTTGGCTATTATACAGTTACTTTAATGTGCAAATGTCTAACGACCTGGGTTTTTTTCAAGCTCTGCTACTTTTGGAGCATTTCCGTTATTGCTAGATGAAATATTATCAAATTAGCCCACCTTCTTCTTATGAGAAGAATCTTCAGAAGTGATATAGCATATTTTGCAGCCAAAACAAGTTGAACCGTTACTAAAAATTGGTTTTGAATAATCATTCCATAAGTTAGTCAACAAACCAAGCAAAAATGTTAGGCTATTACAAGTCATAGGTATTTCCGTTTGATTCTTTTTAGATTTTATAGAAAATATTACACCATATACTCGATAAATCTCGATTAAATTCTAATTCTCAAACATATGATATTGTAAAAGAAAATGCGTTTTTGCAATAACGCCAGATGGCACGCACACCACATATAAGTTACATAAGGTCCAATACAGCACGCGTTTGAATGAACAGTACCTAATTATCGTACTGCATCGATTCTGTTCGAATTTTAATATGCAAGCTTACGGGCAATAAATGCTGCCTAATGGCGTGTGATTTATTTTGTGCAACTTGGATTCTGATTGTTTTTGCTTTTTTTTCCTATGTAACGTACCTACCTGAGCAAAATAGTAACCAAAAAATTTCAACTTCAAGATTTTAATGCTCTGTTTTCTTTCAGGATATTTTTAGCACATTGAAATAAATTGTAATAATTTGCCAACAAAAAATAATAGATTATGAATATTATTATTAAGAAATCACTGTGCATGCTAAAAAATACCACAAACGTGATTTAAACTTGGATTAACATATTAAACTTAAGAAGTAGGTACCAAAAACATTTTATTGATTTTTTTTTTGATATCTACGCCAATTCATTTTATAACGGGTTTCAGAAATCATAAATCAGTATCCATTTTTTCAATTGAATCACCATACAAAAGGATTCCTCCATCCCACATGAAAAAATCTATAATCAGGATTATCTAGAACACTACCCGACACATTAGCATAATAACATTGTCCTTCTATATGTTTCCAAGAAGAATTTACGTCGGTACCATTGTTGAAAATAATGTCTTCTTTCCTATTCATACATTATGCTCTTCGGCTCGGAAAACGGTACCATGATATACATATTAAATTAATGCTGGGCACGCACAATACGATTCCATAGTTGATTGTTAAAGCAGTACCCAAATACTGTACGGACTTAGAATATCATCAGTATAATCAGTACCGCCGTTCATTTTTTAAACGACGGAATGTATGTTTCGACCTATATTTAAGAGTTTGTTGATGTTGGAAAAATATTGTTATTTAAATTTAGGATGCTGGTGATTATTTATGATGGAATACCGAATATTACCGCTGGAAAAGTTGCAATAGTACGATTTTTAAATCAAACCTTGTTCTGGTATACTGCAGAATAACAGTTGCAGATGTCTTGTCTACAATGGCTGGACCCTTTATCAATATTTGATATCAATATTTGGTTGTATGTACAGGGTATTTGATTATATTTGGCACCATACCTACAGCCTTTACTATTTAAGATAGAAAAAAATTTTAAATACAAAACTTGACAGTTTTTTTCTATATTTTCTTTTGACAGTATCAGAAAAAACAAAATCTCTTCGGAAAATGGAGAAACGTAGGAAACTTCTACTTTTTTCAATGGAACACCCTGTATATTATGCGATAAAATTAAAGATCTTTTCTTCTTGATTCCAAATATATACAGGGTGTCCCACGGTGGATGGCGTATTAGACGTTTATGGAGAACTAAAAAGCGGATCATTTTGAAAATTTGGCAACCGGGATAAACGACCATGATCTACACTTTAAAAATATTTTTGACCATGCGGTGTTGCCGCTTCTACTCTAAACTAGTGGCAACATCACTATTTCAAATGGAACACCCCGTATGTGATTGCATATTTGGATTCTACGTAAAATTCTGAGCAGATTTCATGTGATATACCCTATACCTAAGTTCAACTGTTTTGGAAATATTGACAGTTGAAAATTGACTTTTTGCAACTTTGACAGGCTGTAAAACCTAATTGGTTAATTTTAGAGGAGAACCGATTTCACATTCCTATCTTAGATTTTGATAAACTATCATTTGACACCAACCTGTCAAAGTTGCAAAAAGTCAATTTTCAACTGTCAATATTTCCAAAACAGTTAAACTTAGGTATAGGGTATATCACATGAAATCTGCTCAGAATTTTACGTAGAATCCAAATATGTAATCACATACGGGGTGTTCCATTTAAAATAGTGATGTTGCCACTAGTTTAGAGTAGAAGCGGCAACACCGCATGATCAAAAATATTTTTAAAGTGTAGATCATGGTCGTTTATTCCGGTTGCCAAATTTTCAAAATTATCCGCTTTTCAGTTCTCCATAAACGTCTAATACGCCGTGGGACACCCTGTATATATACTGATCATATTTGAGTGAGTCGTTTTTGATATATCTTAGCTTAAATTTTAAATAAAATCCAAAGGAATTTTATGAAGATTTGAATGTCTTGACATCCTTATGAAATTTCTTTGCAAATTTAAGCTAAAATAGTTCAAAAACGGCTCACTCAAATGTGCTCAATATACATATATATATTTGGAATCAGGAAGAAAAGATCTTTAATTTTATCGCATAATATACAGGGTGTTCTATTGAAAAAAGTCGAAGTTGCCTACGTTTCTCCATTTTCCGATGCGATTTTGTTTTTTCTGATACTGTCAAAAGAAAATATAGAAAAAAAACTGTCAAGTTTTGTATTTAATTTTTTTTTCTATCTTAACCCTTTGTAACCGAGAAATTTTTTTAAAACAAAAACACGTTTAAATATGGATTTATGGGTTTATTACCTTATAAAAAACATGTAACATGCAAAAAAAATTTAAGCCAATTGCTGATTTTTGATTTAGATGGTGGTAAGCTAAGGCTACCACTCGGCCATTAGAGTTCGTGGTACAATTTGAAGCAATTTCGTTCGTGATTGATACAAAGTGGAACCTTGCATGCTGTACATGCCCATAAGGTCTTGCGCTGTTGAGCTTTGCTGCTACAGTGATTGCAACGTCTAGAAGTTCCATAAATTGGCAAATGACTTGACTTGTCAATTCGTGTTTCCAAAGAGACCTGTTTTTTGAATTTGTTCTCTTTTGTATTGGATAACGCTTTCTCCAACGAAATTCGATTTTTTTTTTGTGGTGCTCCAATAAGCCCAGCTGCAACATCAATTCTGAATTGCTTCAAGTTCAAAGCGCTGCCATCGGAGCGTTCACGATAAATTATAAAAGCGTTGACTATCGTTGTGTCCAAAAAGTGCCAGACAATTCGGTGGTACCATTTTTTGCTTTTTCTGTCGATTGCATAACATTTTTTTAGCATGTCAGCTTTGTCCACAAATCCCATATATTTATTATAATCTGCTACTAAAGATGGACAATCAACTGCAGATGTTGATCCATCTTTTTGTCTTCTATTGACGTGATCGGATTTCTCGGGGTTGTGATAGTTGCTCAGAAAGTACACTGGTTTTTTATCTATCCATTTCAAGCACACTAAACCTTCTTTTGTCATTCGCCAGTCGGATTCTCCACGTTTCATATTCTTGTCGAGCTTCAAATCAGTTGGTAGAAATTTTTTGTTTTTCCTCAAAGTACCACATGCAAAAATATTATTAGCTTTTAGATTCAGTAACAGAGGAACAATGGTAAAATAATTATGAAAAAAAACTTTATGGTTTTTTCCTACCAAGTCTTGGGTTAGATCTTTTACCACCCGCCCTCCTAAATCTTTTTCTGTGACTTCATTGATTTTTCCTGTATATATTTGAAAATCGCAAACATACCCAGATCTATCTGCACGAACCCAACATTTATAACCTCTTTTGATAGGTTTAGCAGGCATGTATTGCTTGAGAGTTGTCATTTTTCCTTTATATTTTATCATACTTTCATCACAAGCTTGATACTCAGATGGACGGTAACATCGCTTGTACTTGGATTGTAAAATGTCTAACATAGGTCGAACCTTGAAGAGCTTGTCAAAATTAGGTTCACCCTTTTTTGGTTGAACGGAATTATCTGCAAAATGCATATTTGCTAGCAACCAAAGAAATCTATCTCTGGATATAGCTTTGGAAATGTAATCATCTCTTATTTCAACCTGGGATGACCAAAAATCTCTTAGACTTGGTAATTTTTTTATGCCCATGAGAATATTTACTCCTAGAAATACCTTCATTTCTTCAATGGTTGTTGCTTTGAATCCTTGCGCTCCTTTGCGAATGTATTTTTGGGTAGCAAACAGATTGGTTTGAAAAACAATCAACTCCAAAAATTCTTGGGTTCATAGTTCGAGAAACGCTTCAACAGGTGTTTCAATGTTATCATCAACATAAGGACCAGATATTTGTGAAAAATCTGCAGGCATATCCGTAAACAAGTTTCTGTTTGTCCATAATACTTCCATGGATTTACTAGCATTATTATCAACACGTCGTAGTCTTTTCGATAAAACTGAAAGAGGCACTTCATTTTCGGAGTCACTCTCACTCGCTTCAGCTTCAGCAACTGTTGTAGTTTGAGTTTCAGTTTCATTAGGTACCTCTTCTAAATCATCTTCGTCTCCAGATAAGAAATCCCCAGCTATTGACTCGCCATCTGATGGAATTTCTGCTAAATAATCATCATCATCATCTGGATTTTTTCCAAGAATTTCATCAAGCTCATCTTGGCCCATTTGCTCCAAATCAAAAAAAGACCAAGCCCGCTTTCCTGAAAAAAAATAAACCTATTTGTGACACAAATTGCAGCAAAAAATATTTTGCAATATTATTTTCTGTGTCTAGTGGTAGCTAGGCCGTACCACCAAACTTTTTGTATTAGCTAATGAAATAACCAAAGAATATTATATATGCATATTTTCTAGTAATTATTAGACATTTATCTACCATACTTACCGGCCATAACTGTTAGTTTTTCCTTTATTCGCAAAAACAGCACAAAATTCTTGAGAGCTCAAAAATACTTCACACATGTAAATAAAGCCGTTACTAAAAATCCCCGAAAGCCCGGTGATCGCGCTATTAAATTTTTTTTCTGATAGATGGCTATACTTACGTCGAATTAAATCGGTGGTATACCGTGATTACCACTAGGCATCAAAATAGAAAATAATAAATTTATGGTACTCTGAGCATACCACTGGGCGGAAAAGGGTTAAATAGTAAACGCTGTAGGTATGGTGCCAAATATAATCAAATACCCTGTACACTAGTGTACACTGTCATTTTTTATATTTTCCCACCCCCTCAACTTTTTTATGCCACTGTGTATAAAAAAAAATTAAATAGGAAAAGTGTTTAGGTTGAAAAATAATTTCCAGGAAACATTTGTTCATACAGGGTGTTGCAGAAAGTTTAAAAAACAAAAAAATACACCCGCCTGTATATTAAGTATTGAATATTCGGATTCTACGTGAAACTCTGAGCAGATTTCATGTGATATACACCATACCTAAGTTCAACTGTTTTGGAAATATTGACAGTTGAAATTTGACTTTTTCGCAACTTTGACAGGCTGTAAAACCTACACAGTTAATTTAACAGCAAAACCGATTTTACATTCACATCTTAGATTTACATAAACTATCATTTGAAACCAACTCCGGTTAAAGTGAACATAAGTGTCAAAAGGTAGCTTATGAAACGCTAAAAATGAGAATGTAGAATCAGTTTTGCTGTAAAATTACCCGTTTGGGTCTTACAGCCTGTCAAAGTTGCAAAAAAGTCAAATTTCAACTGTCAATATTTCCAAAACAGTTGAACTTAGGTATAGTGTATATCACATGAAATCTGCTCAAAAATTTACGTAGAATCCGAATATCCAATAATATAGAGGGTATCCCATTTAAAAAAAATATATACATTTTTTTGTTTTTGAAACTCTCTGCAACACCCTGTATAAACGAAACTATGTTTCCTGAGAACTATTTTTCAAGCTATATATACCTTTTCTATATACATTTTTTCCTTAACACAGTGGCACAAAAAAGTTAAGGAGGGTGGGAAACAAAATATCAAAATTTACAATTCTATACTGCATCAATCATCAGAATCAATAGCCACCATCAAATTACAACCAAAAGGCAGTCAGAATCACCCAATCATTTGAAATAATCTCAAAAACCTCACAGAAAATGTTACTATTCAAAAGAATATATTTTTTATACGTGCGGAGGACACTTTCTAGAGATTTTTTTTATAACATGAAAAATTTTCGGGGGGGGGGGGGGCACTTGCCCCCAGTGCCCCCCCCCCCCCTGGATCCGCCACTGCTTGTCTAGGCGATTAGGACCAAGTACTGCCTCTGAATTGATCAGCGTGGAGGAGTTCTTGTTAGAGGCCTTCTAATTGAAACGGAGCAAGAATGAAGTTTTGACTAGTTTAGAAGGGATCAATCAGAGCAAGGAAGATCCAAAAAAAATTTAACCTGAAGGAAAGCCACCGCAATAATAGGTCACCAGCAAACTGGAGAAAAAATATTCGGCGAGCGAAGAAATAAAAACCGGGGTCAAGAAGATTGGTGGGATACGGCTGCTGATCCATGATGCATATAAGGTCAATATTCAATATTATCCTTTGAACAGATTCCTACGACGACGAATTTACGAGTGTGAATCCGTTTCATTGTAGGATTTTAATAAACAAGAATTTCTAGAGATTTCTTGATTGGATGATTTTGTATGTAAAGCTCGTAGTTTGTAAGTTGTGGTCAGTTTGAATAAGGGAATTGTTGTATAAAGTAATCTTATAGCAATAATTGAAGTGATAAGTAGAAGTAGGTACACTTTGTAAAGTCAAAGTTCAATAAAAGTTGTGGTTACCTAGTAAAAAGAGTTTAGGTGGAATTCGTGAAAAAGGAAAATCAAGGAGGAGACTTGCCAGACTTGTGGATCTTTTTGAATTCCATCGAAAAAATACAATTAATGATTTTCGAACAAAGTGATATATGGTATATGGGGGAAAAATTGATAAGAATAAATTGTCAATTATTTTCAAATATTTCTCCGAATAAACCCAAAAAAAAACTTATTAACGAAATTTCGGTTTTAGGATTTTTAAAATTTCGACTACTTTCGAAAATCCCGTCCATTTTTTTTCTAGTTTAATCAACTATTCTTCTATGTTTCATCCTTTTCAATGCCCCATGTAAAAACAGATGTAGTATTTGTATGGAAATAATCTTTTTTTTACCGCTATACTTTTTACACTGCTGTAGGAATAGGAAATTCGGTAACCGGTACTTACACACACCAGAAATATAGAATTTAGTCTGCTCCGAGGACCTTCATTTTGTTATGACTTGTTAAGGTCATTATCCTGCCACCCACAAAAAAAAAATTACTTCGAGCCCCCATGGTTTTATTAAAATTTTTAGTTATTAATTTATCAATATTCGATCATAATGATTGATTTGATTTTTTTTTTTTGAAGGTGAAACATTTTTTTGCAGAGATTCAAGTTTCTCTGGTTTTGTTCGCTTCTAAAAGTGGGGCTAATTTTGGTGTACCGTTTACCGGAAATCAATTGACACAAGTGAAAAAATGCAAAACTTAGGTAGGTACCTACCTATGTATTGATGGTAATTTTTATGCAATACTGAAAGGTTTATGTAATTACAAAAAAAGTAAAATCCACTTTGGAAATTTTTGTTTTGGTTAATTACTGGCGGTTACTAGGTAAGTTACGAAAGAAATTTTCAATGAAAAGTCAATTTTTAAAAGTGGTCTTTAAGACCTCAAATCACAGTTTGAGCAAATTGTCAGTCAATTCCTAAGATTTTCTGAATTATTTTGTTGGGTATTTTTCGAGGTTTCTTTATAAGATTTATACCAATTCAAGCGGTTAAATGGGGTAAAAGTTTTCTTTAACAGAACCAAATAAATATTTGCGTTTTAGTATGCAACTACCATTCCACCTTTAAGTTACCCCGAATAGCTTAACGCATATTTTTGGAAAAACTGTGCATGAAAAAAATTCTTTCACAAACAATAATATTTTCTGGTAACCTATCGTATCTTCCTTTCTTTGTTAGAAAAAAACGCCGAGATTTAGAATGAAGATATGCAAATATTAGTAACAGTAATAATTTCAGTTTTTGAAAGCACAATCCAATAACCCGATTTGAAATAAGATGGACAACCTTGTTCATGAATATAAAATCTAATTGGGAAATTAATGCAATTTTAATAGTTAATTATTTTTTATTCTCGAAGAATTTGTAACTGAATGTAAATAGTTATTTATGTATCAAGGGAATTATGAGGGTTTTAATACCCCAGGGCAATTGCCCGTGGGTATTAACAGCTGATAATTCCCGTGGTATATAGATAATTTTATATCCTACTGAATTTACTGTATTCTGTCTATTTTTATAAAGGAATAAACCATAAATCAAAATTTCTATTTTTTGTCAAAGTTTTACCTATTCAAGGTAAAAGCGGGAGTTATGGAAATCCTTAACTCACTTAACTTAAAAATGTGCGAAAAACTAAAAAAAAAAGCTATGACAAATTTCTTACCTTTATTTTCTAGAAAAATTATAGAAAAAATTTCACACTTCAACTTGCACTACAAAACCACCAAAACTAATTGTCAGTCGTTTAAGAAGCTCCTTCGCTACAAAAAAAAAAAAAAAAACACAAAAACAATAAAGCAGCTTCACGAGCTACTTGAAAAAGTTAAGTGGTACCCTCTAGTCGTCGACCACTACTTATTACAGGCCTTATCAAAACTATACTGCACTTGAATTTCTCCGCGTGAGACTACGGTGGTACCCTACGCGGGTAATTCTCTTTGATGCTGCCCCGGTACCACCTTCCTTTTGTTTTTGCTGCTGCACCATTGGTTGGGACGCGTGATTTATTTATTTATGTAATTAACGGAAATATTTCCTTGGGTTTTAGTTGGTAGGTAGGTACCTGTAATGAAGTAATTTTTTTAAAATTACGAGTTCGAAGTGTTCTGATTGAAAAGTACGAGTTACTTTCAATTATTTGTTGGTTTGCATGAGCCAAATGAACTAGTGACAGGGGTTCTCTTTGGCATGAGCTTAATGAACTGAAACCTGAACACGAACCTGTCATCTGGTTCCTGGTAGTAAAGTATCAGTTAACTGTAGATAGAATCTTTCGTTTGCTTTTACCTTTCTAGTTGCCTACATATTGGGAAAATAACAGAGTGGATTTTTTTACTTCAGTGAGTTATGAAAAATTGTCTTTTTCTAGGACAAGAGCCAAGTAGGTTCAGACAGGATTCTCGAGCTTAGTTTTCGACATTTCTAATGAAATTATAAAATTCTGATTTCTTGTATTTTTAGAATTAGGATTGAATAAAAAGTTTTGATTTCTCAATTTTGATCAATGTTATTTTTTAGTTCTTTGACGCACCCAATATGGCACATTATTTGAATAGATAGTGATCGATTTGTAGTACCTACCTACATCCAATTTCATGTTTTTTCCAAATGGTATTAGGTATTTGTTGATATTAAAAGACTTACTCTTCACCCAGACACGAATCTGAGTACAAAGAAGTCTTCCAGGTTCATTACCTCGATAAAATGTGGCCCTACAATTTTTTTGTACCATAGACCATGTGAGCCCTATTATCTGCAGTTTTACTGCGAATTACCAAATGCAAAATGGTACTCCACAACCAAGTCTTGAAGCTGTAGAAATTCTCAAAGTTGCGAGCAACTTTCCTTAAGTAGCGGGAGCTGGTTTCACCATGCATTGCTTACAGAAGCTTGAAAATCTAGAATCCAAACTCTATTTTTTTTAAAGGAATGAAAGTAGAGGAAAAAGTTTTGATGGACCTGGCGAATCCAACTGCATACTTAAATCTTTCTGTTTCAATAATTTATTGAGAAACACTATGGAACTTATCAAGGGAAAGTCCATTTTTAGGACATTTATTGAAGTCTAAGTACACTCACTTAGGACTATCTTTACAAAATTACGTTACGCCTCTGCTACGACCCGAGCGTAACAATTCAGGGATTCGTTTCCATTGCAAGACTTGAATAAACATTAGTTTACGTGAATTCTAGAGACTTCTTGATTGAATGGTTTTGTATATAAAGCGCATAGTTTTTAAGTTGCATCCGGTTTTAAATGAGATACTAAATACTTTGTTTTGGTTCGAAATTTGAAACGGTTCTGGATTTGCGCAGAACTGCTTGCGCACAAAAAATAATGGAAGACTGTTCTGATACTAGTTCTGAACCGATTCGGAGCCAAAACAAGCCGCAAATAATTCCAAAAACAGTTCCTCCTTCAGAGCCAGAACTGAGAGAACCGGTCTAGAGCAATCCCAGAATTGTTCTTATACAGGGTGTTCCGAAATTAATGCATCAAATTTGTATGGCATATTCTACATGTTAGGTATTATTTTTTTAACTGAGTACTTCTGAGACAAACCAGCTGAGCTAAGCTGTTTGATCGTAGGCGCAATTCTAATAAGCTGATCAAAATATACGTTGAAATATCAAATTTGCCACAACTTAGATATCTCAGTCGAAAATACGGGTGCCTTAACAGGGGTAAAGAGGGAGGTAAGATTCTAACTCACTTGTGTCAAATCGTAAGTTCAACTCTGTTCCTTTTCTTAAGCAGCTAATACAGTTATTAGTTATATAGGGTGTTCCAATAAGAGGTTCTGGATGTTTTTTTTTTTCAATTCAAACGAATAGCAAACCAGGAAACATTTAATACTTTATAGCAATAAGTGACAAGGTCGTTTACAATTATACGTGAGACACAATATCTATTAAATGGCCACCGCGACTTCTCTAACAGCACGCAATTCTTTTCCCAAAATTTTCGATCACATCTGTGTACATTTCCGGTGGTATCTCACGAATAATGCGCCGAATCTCATCTTTCAACTCTTGAATTGTTCGGGGATTGTTCACATATGCCTTACTTTTGATGCACTCTCCACGAAAAAAAGTCTAGTGACGTTAGATCGCAAAATCTAGGCGGTCAATTAACATCCCCATTTCTTGGAAGAAGTTTTCCCTCAAACCGTGTTTGCAATAACTCAATGGTTTTTCTTGGTGTGACACATGTTGCGCCGTCTTGTTTGAAAAGTAAAGCGTATGTGAACAATCCCCAAACAATTCAAAAGTTGCAAAATAAGATTCGGCGCATTATTCGTGAATCGTGAGATTCCATCGGAAAAGTGCACAGAGGTGATCGAAAATTTTGGCAAAAGGATTGTGTGCTGTAAGAGAAGTCGCGGTGGCCATTTGTTGTGTTCCACGCATAAATTGTAAACGATCATGTTACTCATTGCTATAATAGTTATTTACCTAACAAATGCGGAACGTGATACTTTACCGCACGCAACGGCAGTTGACCGAACGACGCGAAGCGGAGTTCCGTCAAGCCGTTAAGTGCGGTAAAGGCACTTTCCGCATGTGTTAGGTACAAAATTTTACCTATGAGCATCTACATCTCCAAAAAAAGGCATTGATAAAATTAATTAATGAATCAGATTAATTAATGAAATTAGATAAGATTTAGAAATGATCAAAAATCCATTTTCTGAAAGAGAGAGGACTTTTTATTATAAATATCAAATTCTACTTTACCGCACACTATGCGGTAAAGTGCACTTTACCGCACACTTTGTATTCTATTTTACCGCATACTATGCTGTAAAGTTAACTTTACCGCACACTATGCGGTAAAGTGCACTTTACCGCATAGTGTGCGGTAAAGTGATACTTTCCATTTGCAAATACGTGCGGTAAAGTGCACTTTACCGCACGCTCATAGGTAAAGTATTAAATGTTTCCTAGCTTGCTTTTCGTTTGAATTGAAAAAAACATCCGGAGCCTCTTATTGGAACACCCTTTACAACAGTTTGTACAGGTTGTATATTTTAAGTGATACCACTATTGCTATATCCGCAACGGTAAGATCTACAAAGTCGGTTAAATCAGAAAAAAGTTGCCTTTTTTGATACTGATTCAAGACTCGTTTACATTGTTGCCAAATTCGTTTTAGTTTATGAAATACAGAGTGATTTCTGAGAAACGCCCAAAAATATTTCATCAATTATTTCGAAAACTATTAATTTTCGAAATACAACTTGAACTTGAAAGTTGTATAATTTTTTTCGCTCTAAAACATGGCATTTTCAAATTTTAAATCCGACGTTTCGTCATCGAGCTACCATCAGCAACTTTATTTTTTTCACACAAAGTAGAAATTTTTCCTAAGATTTATCCAAAAAGGCACATGTAGGCTCCGTGTAACTTTATTACGGATTATTTACCACTTTCTTCCCTTATTTACACAAGATCATTATGTTGTAACGCATAGTGGAAATTGTGTCAGGTAGGGTGTGATGACTTTATTATTATTTAGATGCTACATTATTTTGTTATCAGGGTGAAAAAATCATCTTAAATAATTAATAAATATACAAACATCTAGCTACTGACTTCAGGTACTATATCTAAGAGCCGAATTTATATAGTTGCTCCTTGAGGTTTTCTCAGACCTCAATAAACGACTATAGATTTGGCTCTAAGGTAAGTACCCTGAAGGTTCAGCTGAACCTAAAATTTTCAGGAATTGGTTCAATTTTAAACTGTTTTGGAAGATTGGAAGAAACGTTTTTCAAAATGGATTTGCAATTCTTCGCATTTTTTTTTTCAAACGCGTGCCCTACAATGTTTGACATTAGAATATGAACCTCTTCATCTACTGCCTCTGCTGATATTTCTTTACAAATAGGGTTGACATGTTAGGACGTGTCACATCACGGCGAGTCACTAAATAGAAACAGTTTCGAAATTGTGTTGTCAATTGTTTCTGAGATTTATACTAAACACACAAATACGTAGTAGTGTAACGAAGTTCCGTATTTGTGTCATTATTTGAAAAAAGTAGGAATTGTGTTACACCAGAAGGTTGGCGTGTAACACAAGACCCAAGTTGTGACTATTAACGCATATAAGGCATAATAGGTAACTTTCTGTATAGCTGCCATATTTTTCTTCATTTTCTTTCCGGTTAAATTTCTTAGCAACACCAAAATGCCCATTGTCGCCAAAATTAGGCAATAATTTAATTAAAACTTCATCAACAAAAAATATGACTTAATAAATAAATTTATTGATCAAAATTATTATTATTATCATTATTTTTTTTTGAAAAATTATATTTTAAAAAAATACTTCTATTATACATTTTTTACTTGAAGGCCCCTTTGTCCTACAATAGTGTATGGAAAAACTACACAGAAAAGCTATTGCCGCAAAGAAAATCGACTTTTGTTAGCTTGAGAAAAGTCAATATTAATGGATTATATTTATTATTTATCGCAATGACATTTCTGACATGTTAGTTTTTATGAGAGAGTTTGGCGATTTCTAAAATAATTTAGTGGGATTTGTGGCAATTAATTACGGATTTGCGGCAGACATAGTTTTGCAAATGTGTCGGCAATGTGTCATCAAAGAATTGACAGAAAAGGCACAAGTACCAAAACCATTTCCACTTTTGTCCTTAAATGTGTTGTGCCACGGTGCTCCACTTCCCACACATAAAAGACACATAGAGGTTGTGGTTTCGACACATGTGTGTGCTGTTAGGCACATAGATCTAATACAGTTACGTATTTATTCCTTAAATGAGTCCAAATTTTGCTCACTGGGACCTGGATTTTTTATGTCATTTTTAGAAAGGGAATGAAGGGCGCTTTCTAAAAATGACATAAAAAATCCAACTCCGTATTTGAAAAAATGAAGTTGATGATGGTAGCTCGATCACGAAACGTCGGATTTGAAATTTGAAGATACCATGTTGTAGAGCAAAAAAAATTATAAAACTTTCAATTTTAAATTATGTCTCGAAAATCAATAGTTTTCGAAATAATTGATGAAATATTTTTGGGCGTTTCTTAGAAATCACCCTGTATTTCAAAAACTAAATGAAATTTGGCAACACTGCAAACGAGTCTTTAATGGGCATCAAAAAAGGCAACTTTTTTCTTATTTCACCGACCTTGTAGCTCTTACCGTTTCTGATATAGCAGTAGTGGTATCACTTGAAATATCACCCTGTATAAAGTAAAGTAGGAGCGATAAGCGATAAGTGAATTTTTAAAAGTCAATAAATTCAATAAAAGTTATTATTGTTAGTGAAGAGAGTTTTAATTGAATCCGCTAGTCCGCGACAATTTAGGGCCGGTTCGACAATGGGCTCTTCCACTAACTTTTGAAATTGGCATATTTGGATAAAGCAACTAAAAACAGAATTTTCTGTATTTTTACTTTTGAAAAATTCATAGTCCTTCTTGAGAAAACAGAAAAAAAAGAAATACCTCCAAATAAAAACCCAGAATTTATTTCTATGACGTCGCGGCTCGCAATTTGACCGTGTTGCCACTAATTGTCAACATTGAAAATTTGTAATAGATTTAATTCTGACATGTTGGCAAAATATCATAAAAAGTAGTTAAATTAATTAGTTATGGATTCAAGATTTCATAATTTTTTTTTTAACATTATGCTTGAACACAATTTAATACAATTTTTTATGTTTAGTTTTATTTATTTTTTTTGCGTTGCACTACATTTAGTCACAACCAACAACAGCGCATTCGAACCTTTACGTACTTTTTCAGAGCGCAACAAAGCCGAGCCGGTCAGCTCCGTGCAACAACGAGTCAAATGAAAAATATTTATGTGACGTCATGAATTCGCGCGTTTTAAATCATTTTGAATTTCGCTAGTTTCAAGTGCCGGTAAAAAACTTATTGAACATTTTTTTTTGGTATATATGCCTAAAATAGTCCCTCCTTTGGGATTTTATACTCAAATTACGTATTTAAATTTTAGTGAAAGAGCCCATTCAAGTATATCCTTAGCATAGGCTATACCTAGCATAAAAGTTCATTTTAGAACTCACTCAGGATAGGTATACCTACTTGAATTTTCGAACCGGCTCTTACGGCCAGTTCCATAATCACGAAAAAGCCTACGTTATTCTTAAAAAGCACCTTTAACTTCTAAAATCTGTTCCATAAACAGTTTTTGAAGGAGCCATTACGAAAAATAAAAAGTTACGTTTACCTTAAAGTGCCGAGCTTGGCCAATTACGCGTTGAAAAGAGTACTTTATAGGGCAATTTAACCTATAAGGTGTAAGGTGCCAAATTACAGGTTCTGTGTGTTGGTTATATGGCAAATTTCGACCCATTCAGATGAAAAGGATATGGGTAAAATTATATTAAGCGATACAGGATGAGAGTAGATTGTTTTGAAAAATATGACAACATAGAATTCTTTGACCGGTTTAGGTTAACAAAGCTGACTGTTGGAGCCCTACTGGACGAAAAAGCCCATACAAGCTTCCTTTTTTTTAAATTGTCTTTCTGCTTCCATTGATCTACATTTCTTACAACCGTTCCACTAACACTGTAAGCTAAAGCTACCCGTTCTCCAAGCCTTCTCATTAGATTTTATGCATAGGATAAAACCAAATTGAAACTAAAAAAACCTTGTCTGTATTTGGTAATTTGTTTGTTCCTTTATTTTCAATAATTTCAAGTTTACGCTCTTCATAAATAGCTTCCAATAAACGAATTTAATCCTCCTTTGAAAAAGGGACACTTTTCTTTCTTTCATTTTGTTCTCTGCACTTATTTCAATCATTTTTGAAATGGCTAGAATTTTTGTCAACACACGTCAAAACCAACTTCAACTCTTTAATTTCAGTGTTGCCAAATCGGGAAAACTGATAATTACTCCTTCTTGTAACAGACGATTTGAAATGTTTTATGGAACACAACTGACTCTGGGCTGCATAAAGTATATATGCTTTAACGAAAAGTGTTCTTTTTTTAAAGCCGACCTAACATCATATTTATGGAACTGGCCGTTAGTGTCAGAAGTGCGATAATTGACGTTTTCAATTAAAAGAGATGGACGATAAGTATGAAAACATTCATTTTCCCGCCAAAATTTGCTTGCTTGTCAATGTCAATGTGTATTGGGTGTTTAGCAATCTCCTCATTTTTATTCGAATCGGTGACTTCACCAATGAGTTAGCTATCTTTGTTAAGTGAATGTAAAATGATAATGACCGACATAGAATGATGGATCCATCGGTAAAATTTTATAATAAAAACGCAGGGTTTGAAATTGGAAAGAAAATGTGGGAAAAGTCACTGCTTCATCCGCAGAACTTCGCTATGAAGCCGGGGTGGATTATTTTGGAAGCAAACAGCTTCTGCAAACTAAACTTGAACATGGATAACTTTGTATACTTGAGGGGCCGTGGATTTCCCTTTCTTTTGCGAGTATCCTTTCTGCATTCTGATTTTGTGTATGCAAGTTTTGACAAATATAGGATTTGATGGCAGGGGCGGATGGGCAACTTTGAATCGGCCCGGGACGGTTTTTGCTCAAGCGGCCCCGCGCACTCACAGGAGGTGAATAACACTGGATAGGATATTAAATAGTCTCCTTTTTTAGAAAAAAAAACCTCCTTATATTACTCAAAAATACGAAAGTGTAGAGCCATGCTGAGGTATTGTAAAATATTTTCATGTCCTAGTTTACACTTTTTCTGTTTAATCAGACATTACCAAATTTAAGTACCGCAATTTGGGTTAGTTCGCAATTTTATTCAGACATTACAGGTCTATGTTTATTTTTCGAAAACAAAAATTGCGATTTTTTTTTCCGAATGCTTTCATTTCAAAAATCAACCATTTGGAACATATTGACTTTGAATAACTTCTTTCGAAAATGAATAATTTTGAAGCATGTCCAAACTAACCGGGTTATTATTGGTAATGTCTGATTGAAATAGCAAACTAAACCCCAAACTAACCAGGAACATCGGTAAGTTTAAAAATTTCTGTTTAAAATTGAAAACTAACCCAAACTAACCAGTTATTCTCGGTAGGTTTGAGTTTGGTAATGTTTGATTACAATAGATTTCAAACTAACACAAATTTTGAAAACAAAATGGTTATGTTCGATTGAAATTGCAAACTTACCCAAACTAACCGGGTTATTATCGGTAAGTTTGGTAATTTCTGATTGAAACTGCAAACTAACCCGGATTATCATCAGTAAGTTTTAATGTTTGATTACAATTGCAAACTAACCCAAACTAACCGGGTTAGTATTGGTAAGTTTGAAAATATCTTATTGAAATTGCAAACTAACCGGGTTATTATCGGTAATGTCTGATTACAATCAGTGCCGGCCCGAGCCTACTTTCAGGATGGAGCGAGATCCGACTTTGGCGTCCCTCTCGGCGCCCCTAATTAAAATGTGAATCTTTTGCATATGGATTTTGACCATTGTTATACCTAGATGTCTCTAACTATCTTATCAATTGAAATTTGAAAACATCCATGTTCATTGGTATCAATCGTATCGATAAAACCAAATAAGAAGAAGCCACCGCGTGATCTTTTGTCTCACATCAAATGGGAGGGCCTCTAAAAAATTTGCCTTCTTCTTCAGTGATGACGTCAGGGGCTCTTCTTAGTTGGTTCTAACTATACCGTCTATACCCACTTTTTACCTTTTAAGAGTTGATTTAAAGTAGACACACAAATAATGGAAATTTCTACGGTAATATCACTTATCAACACTCAGGCACGATTTATTCATCTTCACATAAACTTACTCTTAACTATCTCCAAGATAGATATCAACCTATAATCTATTGGTCGGCAAATAACTAGCCGACTAATGGAATTGCAGATACAGTTTTTGTCCGTCAGATTGCATTAGGTACCTGACTCTGACAGTTTGTTAGAAGGTGAATAAACCGGCTCTTATAAATATAAAAATCGAACCAGCAAAATACAAAATTGTAGGTGAGTCGCTGTTTGATCATTTTTGCATTTGCAAATTTGTTCATAATCCTCTCATATAACAATTCTGTGCTATATGAGTTTCAATGGACAGCAGGGCTAGATCAGAAAGTATGTTTTCTGCTAGAATTGACTTAAGGTATGTTTTAGTTATGTTAAGTTTAAGTGGTAAGCTACGTTCACCCTTTCGCCACAAGAATGGCTACAAAAATAGGGAGAGCTCGAGTCGAGAGCTGTCTAGATATTAGGAAACGTATATTGCCAATTATTCAATGCTAAGTTCTGGAGTACTGAGAGGTTCTTCAACCACAGATTTTTTTTTTTCAGGGCCGGTTTATTCATTGTTTTATGAACTGTCAGGTAGTGCAATCTGACGAACAAAAACGCAATCTGCAATCCTGTTGGTCCACGTTATCCATCGACCAATAGAAATAGATCGGTGAATTTATCTTGTAGACAGTTAACAGCAAATTCTTCTTGAACATCAATAAACCGGCCCTTAAAAGTTCTAATCCCGAAATATTGTGATTATGATCATTGATCATGTAGGGGCGACGCCACGCACACGACCTCTGCGCGTCATAAAACAACGTCGCAACAGGTTATTCAAGTGGGATTCACATACTAACTACACGCTTGCTCGCAAGCAGAATCGCAGAACTGCTTTCCAGTATGCACATTGGCGCGCTTTAGAGCACCCCGGGAACGCCACACACTAGATTTCACATGTCACACCGTCATGACGTGTGACGTTTGTCCGTACGTATAGCTCAACGCTCCGAGTAGCTCCGAGCGTCACATTTCCATACTGGAAAGCGGCTCAGATAGCAGAATATCGAAAAGCGAAGACAGGATTCACAGCAAAAATATATTTTTCTCTTTTTTTTATCACCAAGGAACGAATCGGAGGCACCCCCGGGGTCTGGCGCCTGGAGCGCTCGCTCCGTTCGCCTTATGGTAGGGCCGGCCCTGATTACAATAATTGCAAACTAACAAAAACTAACCGGGTTATTATTGGTAACTTTGATTATGTCTGACAAAAATTTCGAACTTAGCGGGTTATTATAGGTAAGTTTGGTAGTGTCCTCGGTAATATCTGATTGAACAGAAAAAGTGTATAAGTTTACAGAGAAAGTATAAATTTACAGAAAAAGGGTAAATTTACAGAAAAAGTCTAAATTTTAATGAAAATATTTTCCAGTATTAGATGGCAGCTCATCGCCTTGTGAAAACGACAAAAAACGTTGACTGCTTTCTGTTGAATTGGCAGAGTGTTGTCGCATTACGCCTTAAGCGATTTTTTTTCTATCAAGTTGCGGCGTATTGTTTGTTATCGTATTTTTTTTTTCCTTAACCGGCCCACTTGGCTCTCCGGCCCACCGGGAATCGTCCCGGTGTCCCGCCTGAGCCCATCCGCCCCTGTTTGATGGAAACTTATGGAAAAACACATCCACCGGTGAATAGGAATAAATAGGGATTCGTTTTATGTATAGACACACTACACACAATCACCATTGTTAAGAAAAAACCTTAAAAAACCCGAGGAAATAATAGTTTCTTCTAAAAGTCTTGTATACAAAACACTGTCAACGGCTGTCAACCATTGTTTTCATACTCTTTTGGCGTCTGACAGTTTGATGCCAGAGAGAGAGGCTTTTAAATTGAAAAGGTCAATTGACCTTTTGTTTGGACGCCATATTGCGGTGCGCGAACATAGTTGCCAAAAGTAGAAAAAAAAAATTAATAGCGTACTGTCAACATTAAAAACAAAAGTAACTGATTAAATTACATTTGAAATTTAAATTTTCCGCCTATTACGAATGTTTTTGAAAAGAGAAGCCATCAATTTTAGCTTGTATTGGGCAGAATAGAAATAATAAAATATATACCTATTAACTTTCATTGTCTTTCATCCAGAGAGAGAAAGTAAACAAACAAAAAGGATAGCGATGATCAATCATTCAGTTACTTTTGTTTTTAATGTTGACAGCCCGCTAGTAATTTTTGTTTTCTTCTTTTGGCAACTATGTTCGCGCACCGCAATATGGCGTCCAAACAAAAGGTCAATTAGCAGAACAACAATTATCTGAGCTTACTATTCGAATAATTGACGAGATAACTATTGGATAAGTTTCAGTTAGTCAGATGGATACTTAGCGAGAAGTAAGTAGAATAATTTGTCCTAATAAGAGGCAACAAAAAGTTGTTGAACTGAAATAGTTGTGCAGTTCATGCCCCAAACAATAGTTTTCTTCTTTTCTGATTTAATGTTTATCAACATAGCATAGTTTTGTTATTGTCATTAGACAAGAGAAAGTTGTTGCTATAAACAGTAATTGTCAAAATATATCATTTATTCGTCACACGTATTTTCCATTCTCTTCCAAAAGGTCAATAGCAGTCCAACAAACCATCCATTCAGCTCAATCAAGAATTAACATCATCCATCAAATCATTCACCAGGAGTTTTGCGAAAGGATTTCCTTCCAAAATCCACGAAACCCTCAACATTTTGGTCCTTCGAGCCGGATATAGGAACAGCGATTCAAATTTCATTGGCCGTTATTCAGGAAGAATAAATTCATATCAATTCAGGTCCTTCGAAATTCAGCAAGTTACGTAAGTGGCGAAAACCAATGTTTGCAAAGATCCGAAAAAATTGAAAAATTTGGCATTTCATATTTTGGCACTTCATATTCATATTGTTGGCATTTTTGGAGAATTACAAAAAGAAAATCTATCAGAATTCAACCAAGGCATTCCAGAACCGAATCCAGCATAAGCAGTAACGGGATCAAAGTAGATTGAGGAAATATAAAGCATACCTTCTTTTGGTGAAATACTGTACCTATTTATCTTTTCTATTTATTTTTTATTTTAGCATGCCGAACAAAACTACAAACGACAATCAAATCAAATCATTAATTTCAAACAGAGCTACAGTAACGTCACAGTTGTCTCGATTGACGAATTATATTGTAGATAATTCACAACAATTAAGCTATTATGACATTTTATCCCTGGATGGACCCGTCCGAAAAGGTAAGCCTCTTTTGGGACGATTTTTCAAGAATTCAAACTGAGTAAGAGTATTTAGATTCAAAAACTGATTATTCAAATGAACGAGATGATTTTGAAACTACATATTTCTACATTGACAGTATTTGTAAAAAACTTATTTCAGAAAAATCTCCAAGTACGAATATTTCTAATCATTCATTAAATTCCGCTATTTCACAACAAATACTGGCTCAGCCAAATACGAATAATTCTTATTTAGAGTTACCAAAAATTCCATTACCAAGTTTCTATGGTTCATATGACAAATGGCTTCAATTTTCCGAGTCATTTAAAGCAATTGTTCATAATAATACTAATATATCAAAAATTCAAAAATTTTGGCATCTTAAAGGTTCTCTTAAGGGGGATGCTGAAGGCGTTATAGCAGCGCTGGAAGTGTCTGAAACGAATTATGACAAGGCTTGGAAATTATTGTGTGATCGTTATGAAAATAAAAGGTTAATTATTCATAAACACATAAAAACCATTTTGGACATACCAATTTTAACACAAGAATCTCAAACATCCCTTAGAAGTCTTATAGACATCACTACTCAACACTTAAGGTCGTTAGAATCATTAAAACTTCCAGTTTATCAGTGGGATACATCAATTAGATATTATTGAAACACATAATAATATGTGTTCCATTAATTCAGTCACACAAATTCTTACAAATGAGCCCTACGTTTTATTATCAACCGCCAATGTATCAGTTTACGATAAAAATGGAGAGGCTCACATTTGCAGAGCACTTTTAGATAATTGCTCACAATCTAATTTCATGACGAAATCATTTTTTGAAAAATTAAATTTTCCTTCAACAGCAGTAAATCACTCCGTACAAGGTTTTGGGTCGAAACTAACTACTATTTTCTCAAAGACAACAGCTACAATTGCATCTAGAGTTAGTTCATTCATCAAAAAAGACGTAGTTTTTTTAATCACAGACCATATCACTAAAAACTCGCCAACGATTTCATTCAAATCATCTCATTTAAAAATTCCAGATAATATTTTACTTCCAGATCCACAATTCAATCAAAGTAGTTGCATAGACATGTTAATTGGAAATTCAATTTTTTGGATTCTCATTTGTGAAGGGCAACTTATTCTTGATAATAATCACACTGTTTTGCAAAAAACACTTCTTGGCTGGATAGTTTCCGGTCCTATTCCCATATGCAATTTTTCTCAATCATCTTGCAATATGTCAATCAGCAATCAAGACATATATGAACAAATTGAGCGTTTCTGGAAAATGGAGGAATTTTCTGGAAATAAAATAAAGTTTTCCCCCGAAGAATTAGAATGCGAAGAGTATTTTTCTCAAACCATCCATCGTGATGATTCCGGAAAATTCATTGTTAGTTTACCTTTAAAAGAAAGTATAAATGAGCTCGGGGATTCATTAAACATTGCCATAAAAAGATTTTATTCAGTTGAAAGGAAACTCTCAAACAACCCTGAACTAAAAACACAATATTGTCAATTCATGTCCGAGTATGAAAATCTTGGTCACATGAAAAAATTAGATCCCCTTCAAATTAAAACATCTAACCCTGTTTATTATCTTCCCCATCACGGAGTAATAAAAGAAGATTCTACTACAATAAAACTGCGTGTAGTTTTCGACGGTTCATGTAAAACGTCTAGTGGCATTTCTCTTAACGATTCATTAAAAGTCGGTCCAAAATTGCAAGATGATTTGATTGATTTAGTCACTCGATTTCGCACTTATCAATATGCTTTTACCGCTGATGTGGAGAAAATGTATAAAATGGTTAAATTGCAAGAATCACAATGTGATTTACAGCGCATTTTATGACGCACTGATCCATTTCAACAATTAAATCATTATCAGTTATTAACTGTTACTTATGGTTTATCAAGCTCAAGCTACTTAGCCATAAAAGCTTTGCAACAAGCAGCAATAGAAAATAAGGACGAGTTTCCAGAAGCTTGCCAAGCAATTATTTCCAATTTTAATGTCGATAATTTTTTATGTGGTAGTGATTCCATCGAAAATTCAAAGAAACTTATTTGTGACATTATTCAAGTACTTGATAGTTCTGGTTTTAAGTTGCGTAAACGAACAATTTTAAGTTCCATTGGACAAATTTTTGATCCACTTGGGTTTTTAGGTCCATCCACTTTGATAGTGAAACTTATTATGCAAGAGCTTTGGAAACAAGGTATTGATTGGGATAATGATATTCCAGATAGCATTCAAATACGATGGTTTCGATTTCTTCAAGAAATCTCAGTTTTAAATGATATAAAAATACCCAGGCGTATTATATGTTCAGATCCAGTTTTTATAGAAGTACACTGTTTTTCTGATAGTTCCCAGCAAGCTTATGGAGCATGTTGTTACTTACGTTCAATTGATTCATCAGGAAATGTTCATTCAAATTTAATTTCAGCAAAATCTAGAATAGCTCCACTCAAAACACAATCTTTGCCTAGATTGGAACTCTCTGGGTCTTTATTAGGAGTTCGATTGACTCAAAAAATTTTAAATACAATTAACGTTAAAATTGACAATATAAAGTATTGGACTGATTCAACTATAGTTCTTTCCTGGATATCTACAGAACCATATAAACTTAACACATTCATTGCAAACCGAGTATCAGAAATACAACAATATACTAAATTAACAGATTGGAATCACGTTCCAAGCGAAAGTAATCCTGCAGATATCATATCTAGGGGCATGTATCCGAGTGATCTGTTAAACTGTGAAATTTGGTGGAAGGGTCCAACATTTTTGACACAAGATAAACAATTTTGGCCACAAAACAGTACTTCAATAATTATTCCTGAACCATTAGAATTGAAAAACATTTCTCAAACTTTCATTAGTCAAACAATAAGTATTGATTTTATTCAGGAATTTTCTACTTTAACAGAATTGCAAAAGGTAGTTGCGATTTGTTTCCGTTTTTTAAATTTTAAACGTAATCCATTATTTTCTGGTCCATTAGTTCATACAGAACTAAATAAGGCATTATTCTCAGTTTGTTTCTTAGTTCAACAACATCATTTTTCTAAATAATATATCGTTCTCAAAAACAATAAATAATAAATAAATTACCTTCTAACAGCAAAATATTGTCACTCGATCCATTTTTAGATGAAAATCATTTAATAAGAGTTGGTGGCAGGTTGAAAAATGCAAATTTAAATTACAAACAAAAACATCCTATTTTACTACCCAGTAGCAGTCATTTCACAAAATTAATAATCCATCATGAACACAAGAGAAATTTACACTGTGGCGCACAAGCTGCTTTATCATTTATCAGATCAAGATTTTGGCCTATAAATGGTCGTAGCAGTGTTAGAAAGGTGCTGCGTAAATGCATTGTTTGTTTCAGACATAATCCAGTTTGTGAGGCCTATAAAATGGGAAACTTACCAAAATCTCGATTAATACCTCAGAGACCATTTAGTGTAGGTATAGATTTTGCAGGTCCATTTTATGTGAAAGATGGCAAAATACGTAATAGGAAAATTGTTAAGGGATATTTGTGTGTATTTGTATGTTTTCTAAGTAAAGCATGTCATCTTGAATTAGTAGGCGATATGTCATCTGAATCATTCTCAAATTGTTTAAAACGTTTCGTTTCGAGGAGAGGGATTTGTTGTGAAATATATACTGACAACGGTACGAATTTCGTAGGCGCGGACAACGAAATTAAAAAGATTCTCTCTGAAATAAGTTCAGATTTACAATTTACAGATTTTTTGACATCAAATCAAATTTTGTGGCATTTCTTGCCTCCAACTGGTCCCAATTTCGGAGGTTTACACGAGGCTTGTGTAAAATCTGCAAAATTTCATTTAAAAAGAATATAAGGCAATTCAAATTTAACATTCGAGTCATTAAATACAGTATTTTGTCAAGTAGAAGCTGTGCTCGATAGTAGACCACTTGTGCCATTATCAAGTGATCCAAATGATTTCGGCTGTTTAACCCCATCCCATTTTCTTATTGGAGAACAGATGACTGCAATTCCGCAAACGAATGTGAAAGAAATTGCAGAAAACCGATTATCACATTACAAGGTGCTTCAGAAATATTTTCAACACTTTTGGGAAAGATGGACTCATGAATATTTATCAACACTTCAAGAACGAGCAAAATGGAATAAAAATTATTCCAATATTGAAATAGGTCAATTGGTGATTATAAAAGAAGATAATACTACACCTCTCTTTTGGGAAATGGGGCGTATCATCGACACATTTCCTGGCTCAGACAATATTGTGCGGGTAGTTAACATTAAGACTGCAAATGATATCATAAAGCGACTAGTTACCAAAGTGTGTATTTTACCCATAGACACTACAGAAGATAAAGAGACATTTTTCTTCTAATTTATGAACATTACATTTTACATTTATTGATTTTTTTTTTAAAATTACTGTTCAATCATTTTGAAAGCTAGAATCTTTCAAGGGGCGCAGAATGTGCAGTTCATGCCCCAAACAATAGTTTTCCTCTTTTCTGATTTAATGTTTATCAACATAGCATAGTTTTGTTATTGTCATTAGACAAGAGAAAGTTGTTGCTATAAACAGTAATTGTCAAAATATATCATTTATTCGTCACACGTATTTTCCATTCTCTTCCAAAAGGTGAATAGCAGTCCAACAAACCATCCATTCAGCTCAATCAAGAATTAACATCATCCATCAAATCATTCACCAGGAGTTTTGCGAAAGGATTTCCTTCCAAAATCCACGAAACCCTCAACAATAGTGATCTTATTACTGGCTTTTAAATCGGAAAACAAGTCCACCAAGTGATTTTTGTAATACACTCCATCATGTTCTATAGTTCTATTTGAGAATTTATTAGGCAAGGTACAGGATGATTCCTGTACTCAAAGCATGATTGCTTTGAGAAAAATACACAGCCAACAGCTGAAATAAAGTACCTAAGTTAATCAAAGGTTGGCGGACTTCATGAAAAATATTGAAGACAAGAAAGGTTCTAAGGATGAGAAAGCCAGAAGACAGAAAGAACGTGAGGAGAAGGAGCCTAAAGACAAGAACTGGAAGCATTTTTGATACAACAAGAAAATCGGTCAGAAGAAAAACACCGGCTGTTCACGAAAATTTGCGTTAGGTTTTCGAAAGTTTAAAGAGCAGCGGGACTGTAGCGCTAAATTCAATTTTGCCGCACAAATATTAATGGACATAAACCCGAGCCATACAAAGACAATGGAGGATTGGCACTTACTTGGTTTATGCTGGTTTTCGTCGATCCAGAGGAGCTCCTCGTGTCCAGAAAGTCTGCTTCTCAGCGACACACCGATACAACACAGTCTTAGAAATAAAAATAAGGAATTTTTGCCTTGAATTCGATAGGTTTTTTGATTTTGATAACGACCGAAAAAGCGGACGTGGTTTTAGAGACACGGCTTCGTACTGTACTTCCTTCTCATAAATCACATATTTTTCACCTACGCCGAGTCTGCGCGAGCGGTGCCAATTTTGATTTGAACTTGTATGGCTTTTAACGGTTTTTTCTTTCGTATTTTTGAATAAATATATAAAATAACAAAGTTGCATGAACATTAACCGCCCACTTAAAACGGAGTTTTACGTTGAATAAATGAGAGAAAAAAAATATATATACCTAATACTAATAATAAAATAGAATAAAATAGAATAAAACTACAAAAACAAAACACAACACACAGAGATTGCTTATCTGAGTTTAACGCGAATCTAATAACAAAGGGCACAACTTTACCACTGGACGAGTAAGGAGCCCGTGCTGTGTTTTTACTGTAGCAATTCTAACGTGACCATCCGGACCAGGATGCACGGTTACTATTCTTCCCAGTGACCAGTGCAATGGTGGTCTGGATTCATCCTTGATTAACACCAAAGCGCCAAGCTTAATTTCGACGGAAGGATCGGACCACTTGCAACGTTGTTGCAAGGTGTTAAGGTACTCGATTTTCCAACGCTTCCAAAAATCTGAATGAAGGCGTTGAACAAGTTGCCAATGATTTAAAGTGTTTAGTTTTAGGGAAGAAAGGTCCGGATCTGGACAAGAATTTAATGGTTCTGTGGTCAGAAAATGACCAGGTGTCAGTGGTGACAGGTCATTTGGGTCTGAACTCTGTTCCCAGAGAGGTCTTGAGTTGAGAAGAGCCTCTATTTGTGAGAGAAGGGTATAGAGTTCTTCGAAAGTTAAGATTTGGTTGCCAATTACGCGATATAAATGAGTTTTGACAGATTTGACTCCCGCTTCCGCTAAGCCATTTAGGTGGGGAGCCCCAGGACTATTCAGGTACCACTTTATGTTCAGACTTTCCGCAGCTAATCTTGACAGGTTTTGGAGTTCTTTAAAAGCTCCGACAAAATTGGTTCCTTGATCACTTACGATTTGAACGCAAGTGCCACGTCTAGCTACAAAGCGTCGTAACGCTGCAATGCAAGCTTCCGTAGTCAAGCTTGAAACTAACTCGATGTGGATAGCTTTGACACAAGTGTCGACAAACACCGCAATATATGATTTCGTGACTTGCGCTCCACGACGCCTTTGACCTACAAAGGATTTTATTGGACCAGCATAGTCCAGACAAACGTGGGAGAAACATTTCAGCTGGGAAGTTCTGAAATCGGGTAGATCTGCCATATAGGGTGTGTATGATTTAGGTTTTAAACGAGCGCATCGAATGCATTGGGATAAGACCTTTTGAATTGCTTTACGCGCAGATATGATCCAAAATTTTTGGCGAATAAGATACTGCACTGTATTAAGCCCAGGGTGCAGATTTTCGATATGAGTTTGAGTTATGATTAAATTGGTAAGATGATGAATTTTGGGTAATAATAAGGGATGTTTTGCCTCAAAAGAGAGCTGAGAATGCCTTAATCTACCGCCCACTCTGACTAAACCCGACTCATCTAAAAACGGTGCGAGCTTGCGGTACGGCTTAGGTAATAATTCATTATTTTGTATTTTCGAAATTATGTCTGGAAAACACTCTTCTTGGACCTTTTTGACTAAAACAAGCAAGGCTTTGTGCAATTCGAAAGCTGCAAAGGGTCCCAAGATTGGATTTTTCAGGTTTTTTCGATTATGAATAAGTCTTAGAAAATGGCAAATAATTTTTTGAATTAGGGTTAGGTTAGAAAACTTATTTATTAGATTGTCGAAAAAGTTTGGAGTATGCGATTCTACCATTAATACGGTATTGTTAAGTGGCTTTTCCTCTTTTATGACTTCATCAGGTGCTTCCTCGGAAAATTCCTCTACGAATTTGTTTATTTTCCACTCGGAAGTTGGCAGGATTACCCAAGGCGGACCATGGAACCATAGAGGATGATTTATTAGACTGTTTGGGGTTAGACCTCTGCTGGCACAATCAGCCGGGTTTTCGAGTGAAGGAATATGGTACCAAGGAACTTGAATGGTTTCTTGAATGTGACTGACGCGGTTCGCTACAAAAGTTTTCCACTTGTGAGGAGATGAGGTAACCCAATGCAGCGCAACACGTGAGTCCGAAAATGCAAGAATTTCATCGATTAGGATCAGCGAAGAATAAGTTCGGATAACTAATTCGAGCAAATCAGCTAGCAGGGTGGCTCCAAGAAGCTCCAAACGAGGAATGGATTTAGTATGAAGGGGAGCAACTCGTGATTTCCCAACGACTAGTGATGATTTGATAATATTGTTAGGTAGCTCAACACGAATGTACACGCAACAGGCATATCCTAGTTCTGATGCGTCACAGAAACCTAACAATTGACAACGTTGAATTTTATTTGGAAAAATGTGTCTAGGTAGACAGATACTCGAAAGATTATTTAATTGATTACTAAATTGCTTCCAAAGGGTAGTGATCGATTCAGGGGGTGTTTCATCCCAGTCAATATTGCATAACCAAAGCTTCTGCATTATAACTTTCGCGAAAAATGAGACCGGAGATAAGAAGCCGAGAGGATCCCAAATTTTTGCAATAGCGGATAGAATGCTTCTTTTAGTGCAAGTTTTTTCGGATGGGGTGCATGAGTAGGTGAATGTGTCGGTTGAAGGGTGCCATTGAAGGCCCAGAACCTTGATAGAGGCGGAGTTATCATTCTCGAAAGTTATTGGGATTTGGCAATCCGATGGGGACAAATGAGAGATGAGTTTAGGGTTATTTGATGCCCATTTACGGAGTTCAATTTTCCTAATTTGAGCAAGGTGATTAGATCTCTCTGAAGCGATAAAGCGCCCTCTAGGGAGCTAGATCCGCAGCAAATATCGTCCATGAAAATGTTGTTAAGCAATACTTGGGAAGCTTCAGGAAATGTTTAACTTTCACGAGTGGCGAGTTCTCTAAGGGTTCTAATTGCTAAATAAGGACTTGAACTTATACCAAACGTAACAGTATTCAACCGGTATTCCTGTAAGGGTTCGCTGGGATGAAAGCGCCAAAGTAGTCTTTGGTAATCTCTATGAATTGGGTTTAGTTGGATTTGCAAAAAATGTTGCTTGATATCAGCTAGAAGCACGACAGAATAGAATCTAAATTTGAGTAGAATTTCGCAAATATCATTTTGCAATTTAGGTCCCGTTAAAAGGGTTTCGTTTAGGCTTGTGCCGTTTGATCCTTTAACGGAGGGGTTAAAAACCACCCGGAGTTTTGTGGTTGATTTATCCAGACGAAGCACTCCATGATGCGGTAAATAGCAGCATAGATTTGGCCTAGATTCGGTTTTTGGGATTAAAGACATATGACCGTTTTTGAGGTATTCGCTCATAAAATCAGCATACAAGCTATAAAGACTAGGATTTTTTAAGAGTCGAGATTCCAGCGACATGAATAAACGATAGGCTATTGAATAGGTATCTCCAAGGTTAGGAGGGTCGATGTGACGAAATGGTAAATTGACTGTAAAACGACCAGATGTATCCCTGGTGGTTGTCTTTTGGTAAATTTCTTCACACCTTTTTTCTTCGGGCGATAGAAAAGTTTTGGGTTTGATTGCCTCTAATTCCCAGAATTTTCGGATACTTGAATCGAGAGATTGCTCACATGAGATGAAATATGAGCTGACATGGGGTTGAATATCTATATTTTGGGTTTGTCCCAAGAATACCCATCCAAAGATGGTTTCAAAGGCAGAAGGTTGACCTGGTGGTCCTTGAATCCTCCCTGTCCGAAGAATTTCGGTGAATATTTGTGCTCCTAATAGCATGTCTATGGGAGCAGGAATGTTGAATTGGTCATCAGCAAGCTTTAAGTTGGAAATGTGACTCCAAGTTGAAAAATCAATTTGCATTGAAGGCATATTTGCACAAAGTTTTGGCAGGATGAAAACTTGAATATGAAAGGTAGGTTGGGTTTGACCTAAAGGTCGAATGGTGCAAGTAGCTACGCCATTTGTAGATGACGAGGATTGATTTATACCTAAAACCGGAATTGCATTTTTATTTCTTCGAATGCCTAGGCGATTAATACAAGAATCGCTAATTAAATTAATTTGGCTACCACTATCCAGAAGGGCTCTAACTGTTTGGTAATTGCCTCGAACATCGAGAACTTCGAGCTTTATGGTTGCCAAAAGTACTGTGGTTAGTGTCGACGGCGAAGTACAAAGATTGTTTGGATTAGGATCGATCGCGATGAGACTCATATTTCTTTGGATTTCATTTGGATTTGCTTCGATTTGACTTGAATGTTCTTGGATTGCATTAAAATTGCCTTGGTTTAAATTGGGATTCGTTTGGATTAGACTTGTATTCGCTAGGAATTGATTCGACACTTGGTTTTGATTCAAGGTAGAGTTTGGATTCGAGTAAACTAAATTGGAATTGTTCGAGTTTGAATTTGGGTTTGACGATATTTCAATGGATTGATTATATGTTGGGTTTGGATTTTGGCGATAAGAATCAGTTATTTGGGGTAGGTGCAATAATGTGTGGTGTCTGTGTCGGCAAATTTTACAGTTGAAGGTACTTGTGCATTCTTGTAAATAGTGATTTGCGCGCAGACAGTTCACACATGCGTTTTGTTGTTTCACGTAGTTGAAACGTTCCGAAGGTGTTTTTGTAATAAATACTCCACATTGAGATAATGGGTGATATAAGTTGTTGCAAAGTTTGCATTTAGTTGAATTTTGATTTAATTGGGGTTGATTATTAGTTGGTTTATAGGCTGGAGCTGGTGTTCGTACCAACAAATTGGAAGGTGTATTCGATTTGTACTGGTTTTGGGAATAGGAATTATTCTTTTTGAACTGATAGTTTGAATTGTTATTTTTTGGAATTTGTTTTGATGTCGAGGGTTGCATATTTTCGCTCTGTGGGATGGTTTGCATTGTTTCTAGGGCTTTGCACTGGTTAGTAAGAAATTGGATCAGATTTTGGTAGGTTGGAATTTCGGTAGTGCTAAACTTTAACTCGAAAGCGGTTCTTGTAGAAGTATCAATTTTTGACAATAAAATAGAAAATAAACAAAAACACCATGCATCCACCGGGAAGCCTAGATTCTTGAGTGCGGCAATATTCTCCACGAACGTGTCTACTAGCGATCTGAGTTCTTTTGGTGCATTATTTTTTATTGAATTTGCATTATAAATTGAGTTCCAATAAGTGCTAGCCAAAAGTCGTTTGTTTTGATACCTCTCGGTTAGTGCATTCCATGCAATGTCGTAATTGCTGGATGTTAATTTGATTGAGTTAAGAATATTTAATGGTTCGCCCTCTAAACATGAAAGTAAATGTTGAAATTTTTTGATATCTGAATAGTTTGTATTATCATGAACCAGTGACGTAAAAACATCAAAAAACGTTGGCCATTTCTTGAGGTTTCCGTTGAAGGTCGGTATTTTTAATGGTTCTAGTTCATCTCTATATGAATTGTTGTTTACAATCGAGGGGGTGAAACCGGAATAATTTGCGCTAGGAAACATCGTAGAAAATATTGCCCTTGTTTGGTGATAAAATGAGTCAGTATCTTTTCGAATTTTATCTTGAGCATCAAATTCTGCGTCGCTATCTCCAAGAAGACCGATAATCTCATTATGAATGGTTTTAAACTGATCATAGTGATCGTCTAGTGATTCATAGGACGCTTTAAAAACTAGCTTTACAGTATCATCGCTTTGAGATTTAATTGCTAAGTTGAAAGTTTCTATAATACGAGCGATTGATACTTTTCGTTGGTTTGTTAACTTTTTTGTTGCCATTTTGTACAATTATAAATATAAATAAATTAAGTTGAATACTCTGAGTAGATTGTTTATTTGCTAAGAATTGATTTTTTCCTTTTGAATATAGAAATAAAAATTTTTACCTTTTTGCTATTATTAATCCCAAACAAATGCACAAAAGTACACCCAAAAACACAGCACTAATTAATAACCGAATAAAAGATTTGAGTTGTTGAATTATTGAATTATTTATGCACCTTTGATTCTATAAGCAAAGCAAGCTCCTGTGTTGAATTTTTTCTTGCAAAAACCAGAATAAATGGAATCTTGTTTTTCTTACTAAAGGAATTTAAAGGTAAACGTAAACAAACTGTGTACCGAAAATTGGATAGAGTGAGACCTGAGTTGAAAGGAGCGCGGACGAATCGGACAGCACCTGCTTGAACCTTGAAACTATTTGAAATTTAAAAATGACGATAAAAAATTTAAATGATATTTTATTAATATTCGCGAGACCAAAATTATTTCTTTTTTGAAATTAATCGGGTCGTGGGACCAAATAATGTTCACGAAAATTTGCGTTAGGTTTTCGAAAGTTTAAAGAGCAGCGGGAATTGATGCAAACCATAATCTCTAAGGAATAAATCGCAGAAAATCGTGGAACTACGAGATAATAGATTTAATAATGCTATTAGACCGTCAGCTGATGACGATTTTGCTGACCGATTTTCTTTTTTCGGGGATTTCAACCACTGAAAGTTGTGTCAGTGCTGAGCTCAAAAAATGAAAATTTCACGACCGGACATCTGCTAGGCATATGGAAAATTCACTTTTCTTTTGCAGCGGCCGAAAAATATACCTTAACAGCTGACCGGCTTATGGAAATTTTTTTTCTGGTTCCTATCGCTAGCAAATTTGATTCTGTCGGTTGCCATAAGCGAGAAAACGATCAGCAACCGGATATTCTTTCACAAGATCGCGCCTTTATTTCAGCCCTTTCAATACGTGCAAACCTTAGGGCTTTGGTTTTTCGCTATTAGATTGTTATTATAATGTCAATGTGTTAAAATGCCATGAAAGAGAAATTGAAAAATAAGCTATTTTTTTCCTGCACAAGAAATTTTTTGAATGCCTAGCAGACGTCCCGTCCGGTCACTAAATTTTGATTTTTTGAGCTCAGCGCTGACAAATTTCAGTAGGTACCTACTTGAAATCCCCGAGGAGAGAAAATCGGTCAGTAGCTGAGGGTCTATATGGAAGAAGTACCTACGTCAAGAAGTTGCGAGTGCTCGTTATAAATTTGAAACTGTGCATCAGGAAGTTGAAACTTCCTGACACGAAATGGAAAGTGTTCAGAACAAAATTTAGGAATAATAAAACCGGAGATCAAATTTATTGGGAATTTTCAACCATTGATTAAATACTCCAGTTGTATTAGGCAGGAAAAAGCAGTAGGTATCTGCTGAAATAATCCGAGTTAGCCTAAATTCTGTCTACGCGTTTACTTTACCTCAAGAAATAATGTCTCAAAAGTCCCCATCAATATCGCGCTTGGGTTTTCAGATATTCAAGGTCAAAGGTCATGAAAATCTTATTTTTTCAACGCTGTGTCTAGCCTCCCGGCACCGGTATTCATACGAATCCCGATTATGGCGCGTTTTAAATGACGTCATCAACAACCACCGGTAACTGTCGTGGATCCCGGCTATATAAGATATTAATAATTATTATCTTCATTGGTATTGAGGCAGATTTATTATGAAGAGTAAACAAAGTCGGGCGCGATTAGCTTTCATTAATGGAAAATAAAATTATGACTTTTTATTATATGTAGGTCATTTTGAAAGTTTGTTCAGCATTTAAATCTTGTACAGCAACGCCGTTAATGTTCAGCAACATTACACAGGGTGCCCCAAAATTAGAGGTTAATATTTTAACTGCTGATTCTACATCTCAAATTAAGAGCAAAAATTCCTATAAACATGGGTCCAAGAGTACCCTATTTCAGAGATACAGGCTGTTAAAAAGGCTATAGTCCTGAATAATGAATGAAAATAAACCATACTATTCCCTTTTTAAACCACTAGGTACTACAAAAAGTGGATTAACGAAATACTCACCACTCTATACCAATATCACAACAAGAAACAATACCTAATGCACAGAAGCTATTCCGGAATTAATCACAGCTTCAAGCAGCAAGAGAAACACGACTTTGAATTTTGAATCCAATAGCCGGGACCCACGATAAATCCCGGCGGTCGTTGATGGAGTCATCGAAAACGCATCATAATCGGGATTCGTATGAATACCGGTGCCGGGAGGCTAGACACAGCGTTTTTTCAATTATCTTGCTTTTCGTCAGGCGTATAACTTTTTGCGTACAAGAAATTAAAAGCGGAAAATTCTCTACAAAAATAGGTTATTACCAAATTCGTTCTACCAGTGTAGTGTCAACAATAAGAATAATTAATATTAAAAATGTCATAAATATAAATTAATCATGATTCACAGTTTCCTATTTTGTCATTCACTCTTCCTAATAGTAATAATTGGATCTCATATTTATATTACAAATAATAAGTTTATAATAATTTGTTGTCGCTACTCCCCTGGGTTCCTAGTTGTTTTATGCTGATATTTGCTCACCTGATAATAATTTCTCAGGTTTGGATATTCAGATAAATTGGCGTCCCTTCAATTTTCGTTCATCCCTAAACGATGAGTAATGTGTGTTTTTTTTAAACGTGGAGAAAGAAACGACGTAAAAGCTCTTAAAAGGCCACTAAAAATTTCTTCTCCTGTTTTGAAACTTGCTAAAATTGGGGATTCACTCCACTCCATATCTTCCGATTTTCTCCTTACATAAATGGGTAGTTTTAACCCTTGAGGGGTGTACAGTGTTTCGGAATAATTTCTGGGTAAGCTCATAAGTTTAAATCTATTTACACAATGTTTAGTGATATTTTTTTATATTAAGTCACAAACGTCAAGCTTTAGTTTTTCCAGGATTGGGGATAACGGCTGGATTTTGTACGTTTTTTTCTTTAGTTTTTCCTTTGTAATTGTTTCAGCTGATGATGGGATTCTTATAATCCCGAAACATGTCTAGTAGTGTTCCAACAAAGAAACAAATAAAATTTAGTGGAGAAGACTGAAGTTTTCTTTTTGTAATTTAAAAAGCTCCACTGTAATAAAATGGACTATTTAAAGGTTATATTAGTTATTTTTGCATCTAGTGCGCGAAATGCTACTTTGGTGATCGAGAACTGAAAAAAAATAGTCGAGATCACCAAAGTATTTCGCGCACGAGTTGCAAAAATTTTTTTTCTACAACTCCATTTAAATATCGATCATTCGAAGCTTAAATTGCATTTACAATCACAGGCAGGTGAATTTTAATTATTTTTGGTTTCCTGTCAGGTGTCAGGTATTTGTTACCTGAGTGTGCCAACTGGGCATTTCGCGCACAGGAGAATCATTTCGCGCACGACGTCATGGGAACGTTGAAAAAATCTACCTGGAAAAAACAGTGCCACTTCGCAAATTGTCATAAATGTGCAAACATCATCTTTTATGACAGTTGCAGAAAAAAGTCTTTTCTGCACAACCAATTAGCAGAGGATGGTAAGGTAGTGCCACCGTGCCAAGGAGCCATGCACTTTTTCATTTTTCTGATTTTTTTTTATAACCTTCATTCGATTCTTTGAAACATGTTCATACCAGCTCACACAACTTTACAGAAAAATAAGGTAGTGCCATGGCTTCACGGAACCATGGCACTACCTCACCAGCCGCCGCTGCAACGCGGTATGCCTCCACAAAACATTATGTTGTTCCCCTCTTTATTTTAATCTTGAGTTTGAAACGATTGCTGAAAATGGATCACGCATTCTGGCAAACTATGGGGCTCCTAAAACAAAAGTATCTATATGACATTTGCGAAATGAACACGACTTAATACCGCAGTAAAATTGGCGTCAATTCCACCTGCGGCCGCAGCAGCATGCCAACATCTAAGTCGAGTGTATTATCAAGTACAGAATTGGCTTGGAAAGGATTTAAATCCTGAACAATGGGGATGGACAATAAATAATAATATTTTGGAGCCCCTCAAGACTTTATTACCACCTGCAGCAGATGTACTTTTAAACATGAAGAAGATATCGAATTTGATACTATTGACTTCCAGACACAAAATATAGCAAAAGGAAAAGAAAATGTTAAAGAAGACGACGATAATCTGGAGGTGGGGACAAAGAACGAGAGTTTGGAAGAGATGAGAGAGGACGATTACGTGGTAGAGGGGACAGAAGACGACGAGAATCTGGAGATGGGGAAAAAGAACGAGAATTTGGTGGATATGACAGAGAACGAAGAAGTGGAAGAAGGGGCAGAAGACGACGAGACTCTGGAGGTGGGGACAAAAAACGAGAATTTGGAGGAGATGACAGAGGACGAAGAAGTGGAAGAGGGGACAGATTACGAGAATAAAGATAGCCCATCCTCATTCTCTACCTACAGCTAAAAGTCACAACAAGGAAGATCATGATTAGGCCTACAGGAAGGAATGTATCTTAACTCTGGGGTGGTGTTGAAATGGGTGCTACCCTTTGTTTTTCTGACGTATAAAGTGGAAACGGTTGGTTTGCCGTAAAATAACATTTTTTGCAGAGAATTTTCCAATATTTTTTTCCTTTCATAGCCAAAATAGTCGTAGGACATACAGAAAACAAAATATTTTAAAAAAACTAATTTCAGTGATATTTGACCTTGAATATCTTGAAACGAAAACAAGATATCGGTGAGAACTTTTAATACATTATTAGTATAATAAAAGTAAAGGTATATGCAAAGTTACAGCTCACTCCGATTTTTTCAGTAGATGAATTCTTATATGACTGTACTATAAATTCAAAGTTGGTGTCAAATGATAGTTCTATCTAGAATAGGTTTTACAGCCTGTCAAAGTTGCAAAAAGTCAATTTTCAACTGTCAATATTTCCAAAACAGTTGAACTAAGGTATTAAAATTTAGTACCAAAGTGTATGGAATTAAAAACCTTCAAATTGTTGTATCAGACCCCCCTTCCCATTTGAGATTTCCTAGGTTCTGGGGGCTGGGCTTTGAAAGGCGGGAGGTTAATTTTGCATAGAAACTGCTCTTCAAATCCCCCTTCAAATTATAGTTGACGTGTTTCAACTCCGAGATAGAAGGGTGGTATAAGTTTTTAAATGAACACCCTGTATAGTACTGCTGGAAGTGGGCATATGAAGAATGAGAGATGGAATGAATATCGATCTGAGTGGACGTATAAACGTGAAAGAGGTGTCGCCTGTTTCTGAGAGAGTGAAGGATGTTCAGTGCGATAGGATCTGATGTGAGAGGAAGGTCGTGTTATGAAATTACGTTGAGTCTACGAAACTAATATGGTAACTCCATTGCCGGTTTCAAAACTGTTTTGAAGCAATGTCAAAAAAGTGGACGCGAGAAACCGGCTCTGGTGTGCGCGAGCAACTCGTGGGTTGCAGGTGAGCTTCCAAATGAGAATCGAGTTTGTTACGGGCTTGCGTCATATTTGTATTCAGAGCGAGTTCAGAATTAATCGTTCCTTCTTTCTTTGTAACGCGTAATTCGACAAAGAGCAAACTGATACTTTACGTAAATGTTCACGTATTAATTCTGAACTCACCGCAGTGTTGTTTAGGGTAATGTTAGCGACGTTCCATCACGTTCCGTAAGTTAACCAAGATTCTTCATTTTTTCGGTTCCCGTTCCGTAACCTATAACCACTCCTGAAATCTGATTAGGTTATGAAACTCGGTTTACTAGGCTCTCCAAACCACGTGATTTCTCAATATGGCGACTGTGGAAAATTTGACGTTTGTTTATCTTGAGTTTATTTGGAATATTTTCAAGCTAATTACAGTTTACTTTTGTTATAATATACTTTTCGAGATGCAGAGTGAATTTTTAAAGACTTGCTTAAATGCAGGAAAATCGGGATGTTGGCGAACGGTTAGTTTGAAAAAATGTCCATTTGACATTTTTACCCAAAGTTTTCACATCAATGAGCAAATGAAGGCCTAAAAAAGCTTAGATTCTTACAAGTATTTCGAGTATTGCTTTATTTTAGATGCAGGAACAGTGGTACTGAATAATTTTCAAGTTTTAATTGGAAAAGTTTAAAATGATGGGCACTGAAAACAACCTGAGATCATCCTTGTTGAAATACCTTCCAAAATCAACTATAAGACACCTGTGTGGCATTTTTAATTAGAAAAAAACCCTTATGAAGACAATAAAATAAAAAAATAATTAGGGTTTAGTCACAAAACAACCACACAATGCACTTTAAAAAGTTTTAAATTCTGTACTGTCATATACGGAATTATGAACTTCCGCCCCGGACACCATTTTGGAATAGTTTTGACAGGTCGTTGGAATGCCTAGGTTACGTGATAATTTTTTAATTAAGTTTTTTTTTTCTTCCGCTTTCGAAGTGTATTTGCGGTGAAAATGGAAAAAGAGGTAAATATTAAATTAATTCCTGATGATTGCTTATTACAAATATATTTTTGAGAGAATAATATTCTATCATCTAGCATCTAAGCCAAACCAAAGCTAAACCGAAGCGTTCCACACATAAACCGCATTTTCAGAAACCAGGCTGTTACCATAGAAGAACCGCTTCATACCGATCGGTAAAGTGCAATCCACTAGTTGCGCGCGCATGTCATATTTTATTACTTTCTAACTTGTATTTATTAGAATTAAGCTATCTTTTTCTATTTATGCGAGACAGGTAAATTTTACATGATTTTGGGAAGCAATGGTATCTTCTGAAGTTACGATTCTGAAACTTTTATATATGTGTATATCAAGGAATGTATCAAATGGCAATGTTTTGCTCCAGGAAGAAATATTTGTCTTGAGTAAACATTGTCAACGAAGATGAATAACATATTCGGTGGGTTTTTGAATTTTCTGATAAAGCTAACATCTAGTATGGAAAACGAATAACGCAAGACATAATCACTCATTCACTCAGTGAGTCATCATGGGCGATCACTCGATACCGAGTATGATTATCTTCTGTTCTATTCTTATTGTTGTCGACTATGCATTTTCTGATGGCAATATAAACTAATTCTGGTCATAGTCTTGTGGCACCATTGCCTCTTTCTCTGTTGTCTCGTTCCTTCCTGCGATCCCTCTTTTCGGTCTTGTGTCTGCGTCGCTATTATTCAATAGCTTGTGGTCCGTCGTGGAATACTCGACGCCATAAAGGCCTATTATATGCCGTCGTCTGCCAGTTGCGGGTATCGAAGCGGCACCTTGCCATATTCTCCTTAAAAATATCTTTGTCGATTTCCTTGATTTCGTTTTCTCTCTTTCAGTTGACTGTAGAGAATCTGTCGTGGAAAATGTGTTTAGGGCATGCGGACGAGGTGACCTGTCCAGCGAAGTGCGTGCTCAATGATAAGGGCTTCCATGTATGCTAGTTATGTTGACCTCCTCTAAAACACTAATGTTCGTTTCTTGGTCTTGCTATTTGATCCGTAGGATCCTTCTTAGGCATCGCTAATGGTATTTTTCCAGTCTTTTTATGTATCTTCTGTAGGTGTTCCATGTTTCGCAGCTATATCTACCTAAGTGTTGGTATCGGGTCTTCAAAAAAAAAAACCAATCAAAGATTGCTATGGTTTTTTAAACGTATGTCTTAGCACTATTTTCCTTTAATTTTGACAATGTCAGTCAATGAAATTTAATGTCAAAATGTCATGTCAAAAATCCTGATCAATAAAGAAACAATAATGCGACGTACGTTTTCCTAACCAGGGCAATCTTTGATTGGTTTTTTTTTTGAAGACTCGATATTACAATTGCATTATAGACGCGACGTTTGGTCTCAGCGCTGATGTTGTGATTGTTGAAGGCACTCTCTAGATGTCGCCCGAACGTCGCGTCAAGCCATGTTGGATTTCAGCATCAATGGTTGCATTCGCTGATAGATGACTCCCAAGGTATTGGTAAGGTTCTACGTTCTGCAAAGAATAGATATTTATAGTTATATTTGGAACTTGGGGATTGGTACCAGGTGCGCGTTGGTGCAGAATCTGCGTCTTGTTAAAGCTGACCTGTAGGCCGTTTCTCTTGTATGCCTGATTGAATGCTTTGATAGTTGCCAGAAGATCTTCCTCTGTACTGGCCATCACGACGTTATCATTCGCATTACATATAATAACAATTATAAGCCGCCAGCAAGTCTGTACAGGATTTTCACTCCTGACGGCAGGTGACCCTCGACAAGGTGAAGTATGGATCCTATAAATAGAGAAAATGCAGAGTAAATATCAACTTTTCCAAGATAGATATGTATTATTCTTGCTCATTTTGAAATAATTTTAATTTTGATGACTTCAGATTTGACGATATTTGCCGCTAATAAATACTATCGATAGAATGTTCAGCGGCTTCTGATGAAGCAGATAATAATTGTTCTTCAGTTTTTGACTCGATATCTGAAAAACTTGATGTCAATAATTAATTGTTAAGGTTTTGTTTTGAATGTTTTCATTTTTACCAGTTATTTTATTAATACCTCATGTTAAAATATAAGGTATTAACTATCATCTTGTCAGCATTTTTTTTCCATCCATATAAAAGCTAAAAATCTGAATCCAATAATTGCAAGATCTTTTTCTTCTTAGTTTATCATTCCGGCTGCGTTCCATAAAATTTCTCCATTAGTCTTTGTCGCTGGTTCTCATACGAGATAAGGAATAACTGCAAAACTTTATTGCAATTTTTATTATGTAAGAAACAATTAAAAAATAAATCACGTTTTCCGAAAAGAGCACTTAAATGCATCAAATAGTATGTTATTATGATCACGTATAGTATATAAGGTTTTTGAAGAACGTTTTTTTCGTAATGTTTGCACGGTAAAGAGGTTTTATGACTGCACACTTTCTTGATTTTTATCATTTGGCAAATTCGTTCCAGAAGATGTATTACTGATGTTTAACTTATGGCCGTAGGGAACAATAAAAAACGTTTTGTGTTTTCCGAGGTTGTAGGTAGGTAATCTTTCTGTTGAAGAAGAAATAGAGTTTTAGAGTTTCCTTACTTTGTTTTTTACATTTCGCGCAGCGATTCGATCAAGGAATTCTCTACTTATTGTCTCCGCGTCTGTTCATTGCGCTATGTATTGGTTGCAACATGCGTGTTCTACAATACCCGATTTAGATGTTCCTGCTGTTTGCCTATTTATCCATTATCCATTGTTATCCTGAACCTACAAATATACTATAATTCATGCGCATGGTTGCGTATTGTTGTTCAAAAAGTGTTTTCCTCCTGATACTTGTCCGACCATGCTGGGCCTCGCGGTGGTTATATAGTTAAGAAAATGGACCAAATGGTATTTGTGTTTATTCCATAAAAGGAACGTATCGTCATGTCTTATTTCCAGTTACAGTTCAAGCCCAAGATGAGCTTTCTTGATAGTTTCATTTTCAAACCAGTTCAGTGTAGATTTTGGTTATGGAAGAAATTTATTCCAAAAAAATTTCGGGAAACCATGAATTTCTTTAAATTGATTTAGGTACCTACACCCTTGTCTTTGAAATTCACTTTTTTTTTATTGTATAAGCTCGTATACGAGCTTATACAATACGAGACAGAAGAAAAATCTTACTGATGATAGATTTGATTGAATATACACGTCGATATGGGTAATGAGCTAATGAGTCAACTCTTTTACTTCTTCAAAATAATTTATATTTCAACAATGCATTTGATCAATGTAGGATCCATTATCATTTGTAGGGTTCAAATTATCTCTAGAACCGTTGAACACTCCTATTAAATAGTTTGCCCAAAAATGTCTTACACCTAAATCAAATCTAATATTCTAAAAGAATGCGCGCCCAAATTTTTTTTTTAGGTAACCAAAGTCATTTACAGATAAAGAGTTAATAAAATACAGATAACCACACCTTTTATTACACACATGTAGGTAGGAGAGCCTCTCAAAGGATTTATGTCAATTGCCTTTAAGAAATTTTCAACAACATCCTATTAACATATATATGACATATTAAATGTTACGGTAATAGTAATAATAATGTTTATTATTAATTGTTTTTTTTAAGAATACACTTTGTTTATTTTAAATGAAATTAACTAATCGACTCACAGCAAACGAGCAACTGTAACTTTGTCGAATAAATGTCTATCTATCTAGGTATTTATACTGTTGCGTTAGATAATCGAAAAGTAACCGACCTGACATCACAGAAATAACGAAGTTCAATTCTCGAGGTAAAATCTGCAACAACATGTCTTGAAATTTTGGTTTCTTCGAGCTGGTGGAGCTTAGACTTGAATATAAGATATTTCATTCCAACAGCTCAGATTGTCCCAATGCATGTGTTGGCATTCCAATGCTGTTGGAGGAGATATTTGGCCAACAAGGTTTGAGGAGAAATTTATCCTCGAATTCAACCAAATGGATCCAAAAATTCTGCTAACTTAACTATATTTCGCTTGGTAGAAGGTTGATCAAAGGGTACACATAACTATGAACATAAATCGTTACTTGGGTCTCATTTCAGGCCTAGGAATTTGATTAAACTAGGCCATCTTTGTTAGAGGAGCAAGCTGTTTGAACTTCGCTAGAAAGAAGGTTAGCAAGGAGAGCGGGATGGTTGTTGGGCCACTTGCTAAGTTGAAAACCACCCCTTTTCAAGATCTGTACATGAGATTAGCTTTAAGGGAAAGCGTAGATTCGAGGGAATATAGGGGCTTGACAGGTCATCATCTACGTAACTCGACTAAGTCCGGAAAGCTAGATTCTTCTTGATTGGCTAGTGCCTGGAGAGTTCTCAAAACTAGAAAGGAAGATGGTCGACTGCACTGAAGACACTCAATGAGAATTATTTTCAAGAGGGTCACTTGGAGAGAAACTCCATAGTTATAAAATTGGGGCTGAATCAGAATCTGTCTGTACTTTTTGACACAATCGGCCATGAAGATGCAAGCGGAAAAATGAAAACACAGAAGAAGTAATATCTCTTTGAAGTATGGGTTCAGTAAGGAGCACTTTATTCAAGAAAATGATGGGCCACCTTGCGCACAAGAATTGGCTTTAGTTCTTCCTTCGCAAACTTTTTTCACCCTCTTACAGTCGAGGCGTTTTCCCGTCTATCTGGAAATGTGCCAGAGTGCAGCTCATCCCAAAAAAGAGAAATACTTCTCAGGAATTATCGTCCCATCTCACTTATAGCCGTACTGTATTCATCAGACAGTGAAGAGAGTACCTAACTTGTTTTTTTTTAAAATTATTATGATAGTTGTACTTTTTTTCTATAGATAGATAATTATCTTGGTTTTGGCAGAAGCTGATAAACCGAGAACTAAATTCTATATTTCCAATCGAGGGAACCACCCATTTTGACTGGAATCATATAACACGAATGGGGAGTTGGAGTTTGATAATAATTTTAATGGTGATTATTAGAAAATTAGTTCACTCTCCCAAGTTTTGCATAAATTAAAATTGACACATAGGTTCTTATTAACTACCTGTTGTATCAAACAAATAGTCTATGATTTGCTGAGACAGCTACCCGAATTTTCATTACAACTATAAATTAACTTTCCATAATTAGGCATTGAAACGAACCAAAAATAACATTCCAATAACTAAGAACGACAAAGCATGAAAGAGTAGATTTTTAAAGCAAAAAATTAATTAACCAGTCAAAATCAGGCATCATAGAATGGAAGCATTATTAAGTATTCTATTTCTCAACCCATACTGGCTGCCAACATTAATGACAAACTACGTCAAAAAACTAATAATACAAAAAAAAAATCTCTGAAATAATTACATAGGATTTCAGGGAGTATCATTATCTTGTCGCTCGGTTGACGATGGCTGGTTACATTGTCTCTCTAATTAGCGGATATGCGTGATGTATGACAAATTCATTCATTGTTTTTGTTATTTTTATAAAAATTGCAAGTAAAGAAGATTCAAATGTACAACAAAAATCATAGAATCGAATGCCTCGGATATCGGACATAGTATATTACCCAAGACAATGGCAACTATTTTTTTACAAGCTATTATAGGTACTTATCGCATGGGTACACGAAAGATAAAATCTTTGAAATGTAAAGTTGCTGCTACTTGCTGGGTACCCGTACCTAGTGGCCTGCAGAAGCATATAATATATTGACGGGTCGATGTTTATGTCTTCATCGTTGAACGTCGAGGTTCGTTAAGTTTCTACGTGATTTTTGCGTTTTGTGGTTTAAATATGAGTGTTAGCAGATCTAGCGGATAAGGTAAAATATCTATGAGATTTCTCTGAAAGCTCTTGAAAAATACTTATTGCCACTCAATGTCATTTCTGAACACAGTAGTTTCTTGTTCTCTTTCATCTTGCGCGTCCTTTGTCCATCTTTCTATTTTATTCGCTGATAGTTGATGCGATCCGAATCTTAAAGGGATATTTTGGATATTCTTTTGCTAATTTCAGCTGGTTGGTTTGTGACAATAAGTATTTAAGGGTCTTCTTTGCTCGTGATTTTATTGGTGTTTGTTGAGTCCGATTTTATTTAGTGTGTTCGTCCAGCTCATGTGTTCTCCACCACATCATCATCAAATCTTAATTGAGTCTCGTCCCATTAATCAATATACCTCTGTCTTTACTATAGATAGTACCTAATAGGTGTTTAATAACGCATCTTCGAAATTGAGCTGAATAGTTTGGACAATAATATATTGTCGAATTCCTCAAAGTACCGATCTCATTCGTGCTCTGGTGTAGTTTACATTGATTGCAACTATTATATTTCAATATAGGTATACTTTCCATAAGTTTCATTCACGAGCAATTTCTAAACTATTTTCAATTGCCCAACTTATATTTAGTCAAAGGCCTTCTTGAAATCCACAAATGCTTTAGGCCAGAAGCTGATTGTCAGTATGTATTTTTATAGAAATTTTCAAAACCAATCCAAACAGTGGCCTTTGGTTTGATTTGCCTAATTATTTTATTATAATTATTATCCCACTCTGGTTACATGCGTCCGCTTTTCAACTTCTCTTACACGTTAAATAGTTCGCATAATTCTTTAATAATAGCTTCGCCTCCTCTCTTGAAAAGATCTATTGTTTTGTCGCTACTTAAAGGCGTTTCGTTGTTTTTTATTCATTTAGTGCTGTCAGTACTTTTTCTTGATTTTTGTCAGGTATAAATTATTGCTTCCATATTTCTATTTTTTTTCCCTTGAAGATATTATTTTCTGCCTTCAGCTCTTCTTAAATATTTCGGGTATATCAGTATTTTTGAAGATCTTTTCTTATTAGTGTTCTTGTTTCTTTAGAAATTTGTCTCTATTCTTGTGTTTTATTCTCTCTTGCTAATTTATTTCTTCGTTTAATTTTTCCATTAGTTCCTCTACTGAGCTTCTTTATTTTTACTTTTTCTTATTCTGTTATTTCCTGAGTAAAGAATTTTTGTTTATTGATTGTTTATTAAGATTTCTTGCCAAGAGAAGTTAGGGTCATTTTCATGACATGAATTGTATGGAAGCGACAGAATTTTGAAGGTTGATCACGGTTACCTTCAAGAAATTCCAATTACCCCAAAACACAAAATCAGATGAAGAGCTCTAGCTACAAAGCACCATTAAAGAACTAAACAATACTAGAAAAGTGGTTATTATGCTGGAGATTCTAACGCCAGAATCGGTTCAGTACTTGAAGAAAAACTAAGGATGACAAGGTATTAAATGCAAACAGGAATCAGATGAACGCTTGAATTATAATATTTTCCTTACAAAGATTAGCATAAAACTTTTCTCGATTATAGAATGAGGAACGGTTCTATTTTTCCAAATGAGATTGAAAATGTGAGAGTAGTGATATCTGCATATACCAGGAACATTGCCTATTACTCAGAAAATCATTATGAAGAAGCATGAGAATCAAACAAAAACCAACAAATAAAAATTGTGGAAAAGGAGGAACAAATTTCACCATCAATTCTACACATCATTTTTGAACACAGAAAAAAAAAGAAGTATCTAACAATGAAAGATATATCAACGTTGTCGGCTGTATCTTGTCAAGACCCTCATAGAACTTATTTACATTTGCAGATATTCTATTTACAGGACTGAATAGTACGTACCAAATACGACAGTAAGGAATATGCAGTAAAGATTTACTTCGTGTCGGATAACTTTGAGTGTGCAGATAAAAACATCCAAGACATTCGTGGCTTTTTATGTAGTAGTTGAGGATATTAGAAGCAAAACAGACATCAAAGTATTCATCAAAGTATTCCCTTCCGCGAACAAGAGTAGTTAGGTCTGGTCTAAGTAAGTCATAGTCTGGTCAACACTGAGAATCACACCACTCAGAGACAATTTGTACCTAGCAAACTTGATAAATTTGTGTTGAACACTCTCAAGCCTATTGATGTGGATCTGATAGTAAGGTGACCAAACTATGCAAGAAAATTCAAGAACGGATCTGACCAGTGATGGGGAGTATACTTGTAAAGTCCCTAGTAGCTCTCTTAATAAAACCCAACATTCTATTAGCCCTGCTAATTACCACTTCAAAATGCTTGGTGAACATTAACCTAGTATCTAGATAGTCACCAAGATCTTTAATGACAGAAACTTCAGACAAGCGAATATCACCTAAGCAATACTGAAAGGGAACCCAGTGCCGTATTTCCCTATACGCACATTACGCACAGGCGTAAGGCGGCAAGTCTGGGGTGGCGGCAAAATTAAAAAAAAAATCAGAAAAAGACAAAAAATAATCGGGAAAAGAAAGCCGAAGATCCAACGCGAAACACGGTTCTGTTGGACCTCTATTTGATTTTTGATAAATTCGAACAATATTATAACAAATACAAAAAATAACAAAGCACAAGGAATAGATACCTACCATAAAAATCATAAAGCCTGTAAACGCCGGTTTAAAAAAAAAAAGTGCAGATGAAAAAAAATAATCGAACAAAAAAACACACACAGATCAAAATAATGTACCTATACCAAGTGTAGGTAATAAAATGTAGGTAGTACAGAAAAAAAATGGAAAAAGGCTCAAAATAAACGTTTTTGGGCGTGGCACCCAAAATGATTTTCGTTTAATCCTGTAGTCCTGCATCTTCTTGGCCCCCCAGTTTTTTGAGGCACGCGCCGCTCGTACCAAAATGAGGGCGGCCTTTCCAAACAGGCCAGAAGCGTAGTCACGGGGGAGGTTTTAGGGGTTTAACCCCCCCCCCCCCCACTTGATCAGAAAGTATAATAAAAACTACGAAACACAAAACCTATATGTTTTAGCATATACTTTTTTACCCTCAAAATTTTATTCTTTTCATATAAAGCATTGACCTTGAAATTCCACAATAGCGAAACCCCCACCTCATCTGAATTTTCTAGCTACGCGTCTAGAACAGGCGTAGGGCGGCAAATTGGTAAATTCGGCACTGCCCCAAGAAAAATGTTATGGTGTCTCAGCATGGATTTTTGTCAACTTACCAACGTGAAAAATCAATTTATTTCCGAGTATGTGTCTATGACCATGGTTTCTAAAAATTCAACCAAAACTGTACAACTTTTGTATCTACAGCTTTCTTCTACCTGTAAAGGTAAAGGCTGTAGGTGGGATGTTAATACCGGGTGTTTTTCAAAACCCGCTCACCCCTATAACTTTTTTATTTTTCCAAATAAACAAATGAAATTTGGTGTGTTTATTTATGACCCGGATGTGCATATTTTGACGGATTCAATTATTTATTATCACTTCCGGTTTGACCGGAAGTGACCGTAACTTTCTTATTTCAAATGAGACGCCAGGTATATTTTCCCTTATTTCAATAGAAAACTACATTACGAGTACAATGACACCTCATTTGTCATTTTTTGAAATTTCATCTCCGAATTATTTAAATTTTTACTTTTTAATCTAGAGCGCCATGAATTAGTTGAAATGCTCAATTTTGCTCCAAGGAACCTGGGAAAATTTGTTTTGATCTTATTTTTTATTTTATATCCTCAGCAGACTCAAGATAGTAGAAGCGCATTTTTGGAATTATATCAATTTTTTCAAATGGAAAGGGTATGGCTCATTAGCACATCCCGAGAGAGCATTTTCTAACGAACAATTTAGTACCACACAATCGCTAGTTTATTCAAATATGAACTAAAATTTTCCAAAAATATTTAGAATGCAAGGAAAATTCTTCATTTGAGAGATGAACTAGCGATTGTGTGGTACTGAATTGCTCGTAAGAAAACGCTCTTTTGGAATATTGTAATGAGCCACACCCTTTCCATTTGAAAAAATTGAGATAATTACAAAAATGCGCTTCTACTATCTTTAAATGAGTCTGTTGAGGATATAAAATACAAAATAAAATGAAAACAAATTTTCCCAAGTTCCTTGGAGCAAAATTGAGCATTTTAACTAACTCATGGCGCTCTAGATTAAAAAGTAAAAATTTAAATAATTTAGAGATGAAATGTCAAAAAGTGACAAATGAGGTGTCATTGTACTCGTAATGTAGTTTTCTATTGAAATAAGGAAAATATACCTGGCGTCTCATTTAAAATAAGAAAGTTACGGTCACTTCCGGTGAAACCGGAAGTGATAATAAATAAATGAATACGTCAAATAATGCATATCCGGGTCATAAATAGACATACCTAATTTCATTTGTTTATTTGGAAAAATAAAAAAGTTATAGGGGTGAGCGTATTTTGAAAAACACCCGGTATATAAAAAGACACCCTGGACAAATAAGTGGATTATTGCGGAACTTATGGATGGACCTCTGCGGGACGAGCGCAGCGAGTTCCGCAGCCATCTACTCACCAATACACTGTTGAACTGTTCAAGTGAGACATTCATCTAAATGTAGTTTTTGAACTAATGAGAAAACCTCACAACTTAGAGTAAGGGTCCAGAAACGCTATAACTTGAGAGCTTTGAAAGAAGGATGTTATGGTTTATCTTATCAAAGGCTTTACTGAAGTCAGTGTATATTGCATGAGTTGCAATGTTATCAAATGATGAATTTATAAAATTTGTAAAGAGAAACAGGTTCGTGTCAACAGATCTACCGGCTGTAAACCAATGCTTTTGAATGATCACAATCTGATGAAACATTTTGGAAGAATATTTTCAACGCACTGCTCGAATAATTTAGGAATTGCGGACAGTATGCTGATAGGTCTGTAGTTTGTCACATCATTCTTGCTGCCTGACTTGTGAATAGGACAAACATGAGAGAGCCTCCACATTTCTGGAAAAATTTCAGAGGTTGAGGATTTGTTAAAAAATAATAAATAGAGGGAGGTACAAAGTGTTAGAACAAGATTTTAGTACTTTGTTAGGAATACCATCAGGTCCTGCAGACTTGTTGATGTCCACTTGCTTTAAAGCCCTCTCAATATCGGTTGGGTATATGACAACGCTGGAAACATTCTCAAATCGATCAGCAAAAGTTCCAGCGTTGAAATTTCTCTGGAGGTTATAGACAAAGGAAAAATAAACACCAAATAGATTAGCTAGCACCTTTGGACGCTATTTCTGTTGCCAGAAACATTTCCTTAAGAATGGTACCCTGATTAGATTGTGAATGAACAAAGTTCCAGAAAACTTTCTCATTAGTGCCTATGGCCCTTTCAGTATCACTTATGTATAATTTGTAGCACTCCTTGGTGAGGTTTTAACAATCCCTCCGAAGTGTGTTGAATGCAAAATAATCCACTTCACTATTCGACTGCTTGTATTGTTTGTGAGCCATTTTCTTTTGAAAAATCAGGTTTTTTAGTTCGTAAGAAAAACAGATAGAAAATTTATCGCTGTAACGATGTCTCTTTGTGGGAACAAACATATTTAAACAGTCGAACAGCACCGAGTAAAACTTATTAACAGTTTCGTTTAGATCCTCCAGTCATAATGGATCGCCAATCAAAGGAAAGAAAAAAATATTCATTAATTACATCGTATATAATTGGCATTTTTAAAGACATAGGAAAAATAATTAAGAGGCTTCAGAAATTTAGCTTTATCAACAGGTATGGAAAATTCCAGAGCTGGGTGATAACGATCGCAGCCCACCAGACCGTCAGATATTACAATTGAAACAAGCTCAAAGTTAGCAAAGCATAAATCCAGGATTGAACTATGATCGTTAGTCACCCCATTGTATTGAGACAGATTAAGAGCAGTACCATCACATAACAATATTTCCTTAGTTGACCTTATATTTTCAGGTAATAAACCTCACTAGTGGACCACGTAATTTGAGAAAGATTATAATCTCCAAGAACAAGCACATTATTCAACATATCACAGGCACTCGCAACTGATTTCAAGTGGTTTTCATAATACGAAACATCCATGGTAGGTGAAATGTAGACACAGCCAATACAGAAGACCAAGTCACCCAGCATCAGTGACACCCATGTTTCCTCCACCGATGCTTCACCAATTGGCAGACGATGAGATTTAAAGCAATTATTTACTGCCAGAAGCATCCCTCCACGGCTTTTAGCACTTTTTAGACTGCTCCTATCACAGCGATAAACCGTGTAACATGAGGCAAGAAATTCAGCATCACAGATACAGTCCAGCCAGGTTTCCGTAAGTGCAATCACTGAGAAGGACTCGGCGCGAGCAGCACAGAAAACATTTTCGAGTTTAATTTTTAGGCCTCTTACATTTTGATACAGAAAGGTAGCACAATCTAATGAGTCTGGTCCCCTTTTTCTCCCCTCTGAAAATTTCCTGTGGAGGGTTTTGCCCCCATACGGCAAGGATGAAACTCCTTGACTTGACTCCTACCTACATGCAGGAGGTTTGGATCTAGCAGGCCCTTCAAGGGTGATTCTATAACCCCAATTTTAAATGAAACCACCATCGTCATTTTTGCCCAATACCTACCAACAAGTAGTGTTACGTGTCTAATTTTCAGTCAATCAAGATGGGAGACTGTTCGACATATTTTTGCTGCCTTTGGTCTTTTACTACTCTGTCCTTGCCTGATTTTGCCTAGCACTGAAAAAAGGGAACTATTAGTATAAAATCTTTAATATATATGTCATATAACAGTTACAATAATTATTCTGCATGAAGATATCCACAGCTTCTGGCGATCTCTGAAAATAAGATTGATTTGAGATAAGATAATATCGTATAAAGCAAAATAATTACCATTTTTTTTGAGTTTTTAATGTTTTGTTCTCTGTTCTGTGTTCTGTTCTGTAGGAATCAGGTAAATCAGCATTTGTTTTCCCCATTTTTGCAGAGGTTTCCATTGTGCAACTTTGAAAACATCAGGTTTCCAGCCTAAAATAATAGGAAAATTTAGATAGGAATAGAATAGGAAAATGTAAACAAATATTAGTACGGTTAGGAAATTGTTTAAATCAGACAATGAACTTGTTGACTGCCGAGCCTGATATAATAATTTAGCTCCAGACGCCCATTATATCCAAGTGATTTTCCTTCGTGGATTTTTGATCAAAATCATCTTTTTCATATTCAAACTTCATTTTTGGAAAAAAACCTAATCGTGTTATCCCGTATTTGTGCGTCCTCAAATAAAAACCCTACATAATACGTGTTAATCCCGTAGAAGCGAAGCGTAAAAAAAGCTTGGAGAGACCCGTTATCAATAACTTGTATGCAAGGAGAAGCCTGCTTTGTGCCCCGATGCATGTTTGAAGGAATATTATCAATAATTTCGTATAATATCCCAATATGTATCAAAATTTTTTGAAAATCGTGATAAAATATTCATCGAGATTCATTTTTTGATTTTTCTTGTCCACACCGCCATCAAGTTACTCTTGGACCTTAACCCCAGACGCCCAAGTTATATATCTTCCCGCATTTTCTACGTGGTAACTCGTAGCGGGCGATATACCATACACTGCTTAGTACGAGATAATTCGTAGTGGGCGTCTAATTCAAGTAGCCAAAAACGGATTATCTCGTAGTCGGCAGTCAACCTGTTAAGTCAATTGTGGCAAGAAAATTTGAATATTGAGTATTGCATGCGCAATAGGCATTAATTCAAACTGTCCAAAAATAAACAAAAAATTCCCTAGAATTCGATTCGTGTAACCAGAAATTCTACTGTTGGAGGAATTTTTCTTTTTCTAGAATCACGCAGAAGAGAAGCCACGTTATAGCTTTCTTCTGAGGCATTTTGCCAATTTGAGTGAATATTTGGAAAGTAATTGAGTCTTAAACGGTTATTATTCCTATATAACACCACAGCAAGTATTTGCTAATTTAACAAGATTTCAGTACGTAAAAACCGAAATTCTGGAAAATAAGTTTGATTCGTGTCACGTGTTGAGTGTCGAAAAGGCCAATCCACATTGGTAAATCACCATTATTCATCATTTTATTTTGTATTCTGATCCCTGTTAGAGTTTTATGTCCTCAAAAACGTAATTGATTGCCGTACTTACCTCAATTCTTGTTGAAATCGAGTTTTTTAGTGTGAACTCTCTCTTTTAGGCCTTTTATATTGGGTAACGTTACATCCCTTTCTGCTGTTGCTGTCGTTAGATGCACAAAGGCACCTGATTGCTGAATTGCTGATGCTTAATCCTGAACCTGATAGATTGCTTGTGGAGCTTTTGGGGCCTATGAAGCTCAATCGTCCCCCAAGAGGTTCCTAGTAGTATCACTCCATCAAATAACTACATAATCAGGTTTGCGTATTGTTGTGCCGTTTTGGGAACCATCCACCCCGTCTGTATTAAGGGTTTCACCATCTCCTTGGCAGCTGGAGCCTTTCACCTGCAACCACTTGTACCTACTTTTCAATATTATAGCCAGTTGAATTACCACTACCTGTCTTAAAAATTACCTTCTATGATCCTTTAGGTTTAAATTAAGTTAATTTTACGTTTACTTACCATATTATTTTGATTTTCTGGAACATTCCAAGTAGTCCAAATTATTGTAAACACACGTTTAACACTCACAATTCGCAATGATTGGTTCTGTACACCAGGTTTAAATAGATCTATTTACAACGTTATTTTGAGTATTTTGGTATTGATTTAAGGGGCGTGAACCGTACATAATTATCACCCTTCACTTATTTGAACTCAATGAATGTAATTACGAAATTAATTATAACTTTTGATCACCATAATGAACCAGAATGTAAGGTAAGGTTTGGGAACTTTAAGACTGTTTTCGTATTTCTGTGTAGGTAGATATTTAGTTTTGCTGGCTTTATTTACATTATTCACTGATTTGGGCCAGTGATTATTGTTATTTAAATTAGTTAAATATAAATATTGAGTATTGAGTTATTTGAATTTCAGGCTATTATTTTGTTATTTCCTATTGGAAGTTTTAGGTCGGTGCAGTATAAGTTGGCCTCAGAGATTTCCTGTTTTCCGATCATCAGGGACTCCGTTTAACTGTAGGGCACTAAAGCAGGTGGCGCTCATTTCTGATTTTAATTACTCACACCCTCTCCGCAGTGAGAGCTAGTCGGCCGCCCTGAAAACGGAGGTACCCTTTCTGTTTTTTTTTTTTTGAACTGCCACCCCTTCACATAGGTAACTCATCCACCCCTAGTTACCCCTGCCTATTTAACCTCTCTTTCCCTTCTAAATATTTCTATTAAACTAATATTATTAGGGTTTTGTTAAAGGAATATAATAGTAGGTACCTACCTTGTGCCTACAAAAATAGTTATGCTCTAAAAGTTAGGTGTTGGATTTGCTCCTAATTTATTTTCAGACTTCATTTCCCGTTCTAATTATGGACTCATTAAGGCCCGTATTCTCAGTCACACCTCAAATTAAGGACCCCTTGCGACTTGAAGGTCGCCTTGAATAAGGATACCTTCGTGGTTTGCGACTTTGGCATTTCATAGAGGCGAGTAAAAGCATCCTTATTCAAGGAAGCCTTGTCATAAGTTTTGCAGCTGACAACACCGCTTTTTACGAAATGTCTATTGTTATTGTCAATAAGTGGTCATTGTTTATGTTTGCCGTATGGTTAATGCTGTTGGTTCTGTGTGTCGTGGATGCGAATATTAAGGTCAGATAGCTGTAGAAATAGTGATTTGTCTGTAAAATTTATGCACAAGTAATTATAGCGACCAAGTACACCGAGACTGAGAAAATATTCCTGGTCCAGATGGTAGCTCAGCACAGAGTCATAGTTGAAAATAAAAAAAATAAACGCCGTATTATTGGAGGAGGAACAGCCTGCCTGAGATGAAATTTATAATTCCTTGACCATTTTGTAGATAACCCACAACCATGAAGTTGCTTCGCAATATAAGAATAATAATGGACAAAATAAAAATATTACATAGCAAAGTCAATTATTAATAAAAATTTAAGAAAAATAAATATACAATTGATCTATTAATTTTTTGATGTTTTTTTTATCTTTGTCTTTTTTAATGTCCCAACTTTTTAATGTTTCAACCGTCTGTTTTTTTCCTCTGTCGAATACGAAGTCTAGCGCGACCTTAAATACTTTGTAAGATGTGAGCGAACTTGCCCCTGATGAAGAGGTCTTCTAGCCTCGAAACATGTAGGGCGCTTTTACTTTATCAAAATATTTTGTGGAGGAAGACTTTATGTATTCTTTTGGAATTAAATTTCAACTCTACTTTGAGAAATGGACTACTTCTTTAATTTAGAATTCCAATGGATTCTGCATGTTTCGATGAATGTACAGGTTTGTTCCGTATATTTAGACAGCATATAGCTCGCTTTGAAGCAAGATAGGAAAAAAATGTAAATACAATGTAAATACGGATTTACGAGAACAGCTAAAAAATTTAGCTTTTATATATACAGGGTGCACGCTGAAGATGTGGCAGACACAACTTGTATAAATAGAACACCCTGTATAAGTTTGCCTAGAATGACTCACCATTGATATAAGGAACCTGGAACAGATCTAATGTTAATGCATTTTAAAACTTAAATAGCGTAAGAACAGCTGAACCAAATATCAACATATATTTGGAATCAGAAGAAAACAATCTATCATTCTAGCCAAAAATATACAGGATGTTCCATTTAGAAAAAAATACAAGTTTTGTCTGCCGCATCTTTTGCGTGCACCCTGTATATATGTATAAAAATTAAATTTTCTAGCGGTTCTCGTAAATCCCTATTTACTTTGTATTTATATTTTTTTTCTATCTTGCTTCATTAGCGAACTATATTCTGTCTAAATATACGGAACAACCCTGTACCTTCTTGGCCTCCGCAGCACAACCCGCGTGTGGCTAAATTCCCCAAAATGTGGCAATGCCACGAATGCGGTGATTTATCGACTCACTAATGGATGCTAATCCCTGTTTGATTTAACACTGCTTTTTCTACCATTCCACCACGGTGCCTACACCAGCTGAATTTAGCCACATACGCGGTTATCATCATCAGCGACATTTATCTCTTCAAACAAATTTTCCAGCCCATCCATACTCATTACAATACTAATAATAAACTTTGCACATCAATGAAATACCTACAGTTCACGTACTGTCACCAATCACATGAAATTTTTTTATAGAAATAGGTTAGAAAACCAGTCTCAAGGGACCTCTCGACATTCCTCAAGTCAAGGAAGGAAATATGCCAAAATAAGCATAAGCGGCGATAAGGACGCCTTGACAATTTTGACTCTGAAAGACAATTTACTGCCAAGGTAACCTTTAAGGAATCCTCAGCACTCAAGTAGGCACTATGAATACCGGGCTTAATCAAGAATCGAAAAATCTAGAGTCGTACAAATTTTGACAGCGACAATTACTTAAAATATTTCCTTTCTTGCAATTGCATGTCGGAAATTCATTATTTATCCATCTGCAATGCTAAATGCCCTCACTGCGAAAGTGTAAATTGCCACTTTGGCTGCGATGATGGTAAATGGCACGAGACCGCCGTTTTATACTAACATTTTTATTTGCCAACCTCGCCCATTTTAGTGTAACAATCCGTCATCGCATGTGGTGTGCAAATCAGATCGAAATTGTTGAGAATTGAAAAGGGTCTATTAATTTTGCGGAGATTGGAAAGGAATTGGTGTCGCATTTTTGTGTACCAAAGACCAGACAAACAATTCCTGAAAGGTAGGTACTTAAAATTCATTTCAGTCTGTTCCTCGGCAATTTATAGTCTTTAGTTTCTATAGGTTTGTTGAATTTTAAGTTGACAACATCAACTTTGTTTCTTTTGTATACAATGATGGTTGGTTTATAGTTGCAAGCCACATATATCTTTACAGAAGGAGGTTCAGATTTCTCAAATCTCATTATTAAATAAACCCAAAGACTGATAATTCGATAGCATCGAGGAAGTATCCCAATATAATTTAAAAGGCCTAGAGCCATATTGGGTGAAGTTCTAAATAACTTGTATATTGACAGCCATTATTGGCGCTGCAAAATCAAAAATACTGTGATGATTATTTTTACTCCTAAGAAATAGTGTTGGTGGTTTATATATACCCTGTTTCCTTTTCGTTAGGAGCACAGAATAGTGTCATAGAATTTTAACAAGAGTTTATTCCGATATTTTGGAAAAAATCGTTGCAGGTTAGGGGCTCTTTACCTTATATCATAAATTAATAATTTAATCCGTACCAAAATAAAGAATAAATTACAATATAAACACGTACAAGAAGTTTCAATTTAGAAGGTCTGCTTTTCGCCAGGAACATGAGAGTAACTTTTCTGCTAGTCTGGAATGATAGCTGGCGTTTCAAGAAAATAAAAACCGTATAAAGTCTGTTTTTTTTTAAAGATAATTCCCCAAGTCAAAAATTTAGTAACTATGTTGGCAATACAAGCCTTTTCTACATAAAAAAATTCGAAAGGATTGACAACTTAACATTATATTGCCAACATAATGTCATTTTGATTTTTATCTTTAAAAAAAAAACAAGCTTTACCTACTTTTCGTGACAGACTCCTATGTTAGATATTTCCAGAGGCACTTAGATGCTTTGCTGGGTGACCATTTTCAAATTTTGACAATATGTAAACCTAATGCAAAGTATAGGGATTTAATATTTGATATTTGTTCTTTGACGAGTTCTTTTACTGTGTACTTTTCCGATGAGGCCCAATTAATATTATTCACATTATATTTCTAAATTAAATGCAAGCATTCACAATGTGGTCAATGTTTTGAAAGGTACTGTGCACGACAACCTCGAACTGTTGGATCTTCGTGTAGGTACTTCCTTTTAAAGATGATCACCTGCACAATGACTGTTCTTATCTGAACAGCAGGAGTTGCTTTTTATTGTCCAATTATGTGAAAAATGGTATTTTATCATGACCGAGATCTTGTTCAAATGCTAAACCTAATATAATAAATGATAAGTCGATCAACAAAGTAAAGGTAATTGATCAGTGCTCGGCAAGAAAACATTACTTGAAAGAAAATAACTTAAAGGCGGAATTCATGCACGAAGTTTTTTAGGTTGAAAACATTTTTCCGGGACAATTGCTTCTCTTAAATATTCAATCTGTTAGATCAAAAGTCGACGAGCTGGACTTGTTTGTGGAATATTTGCATTATGCTAACGGAGCATTGGTTAAAGGAACATGAACCACTTTATCTGATTAATAAGATTTTGCAGGACTAACGTCTTACATGGAGTAAGTCTAATTTTGGTATACACAATAATATAGGTACGTGACTATTGTGATTTTGTTGGGGTGGATAGACTCAACTCATTGTGTGTCGAGAGGGATTTTCAGTTTTCTGCGGTGTTTTCTTCTAGCTGGAATCTTGATATTTGCATTCACCGCTCTCCTAGCGAGAATCTGAATGTATTTTTCAATGGATTGGAGATGCTTCTCAGAGAAATTCCTCTGCAGTCATTTATTCTGATATTATTCGCAGCAGGCTTCAATCTGAACTTCTGTGATCAAATTCAACCAAATGTTCAGTACCTACTTGAAGAATTTCCTGATTCCATTCGATCCTAAAATGCACATTGATGATTTTACACGGATCACGGCAACTACTCTGGACTAAGGTTGGTGGTTGTTTTAATTTGCCTACTGAATCTCTAGATTGTTGTGTTAAAAACGCTGGTCTCTCAGATCATCATGCATGTCAAGGATTTTTAATAGCTCGTACCATAATGCACAAGTCTCAAAAGACCTGGTATACCAGCTGTCTAAAGGTTTCAGCCAGAAACCTAAGATCTTTACATACTCGGAGAATGTTTTTCTACCACCATATCTTTTTTTTGACATATTATAATAGATACCTATAGGAGCATCTACAGCGCAGGAAGACTAATGAACTTGTTAAGCATTAATTTGTTCTATAATGGGAGGTTGGCAGCAGCACCTAATAAGCAAAGAGAATAAGGGAAACCTGGAAAATCATGAACGACCTGCGCAGCCCTAGCCCGAGCAATTAACTACAAATATGACAGATGATTACACTGGGGTTGAGCACAGGGGCGAACCTGTGTAATATCTCCAACATCTGTCTGCCTTTTTCGAGCCTGTAGTTGCTAGTATCTGTTTTTTGCAGCATTAAAAACAAAAAATCTAGCATGCATGATTATACATCTATCTAGATACCTATTTTCTTCTCTAACCCCTCCTGTTGTTAGTGCCCTTGCTGGCTGGTGGTTAATGCTTCTTTTCAATCTAGCAACTTTCCACTTTTCCTGAAAAAGGCAATTGTAATAATACTTTTTTATGAAGCGGGGAAAAAAGAGTCCCCATCAAACAGCAGACCAATCTCCTTACTTCCTACACTCAGCAAAATCATTGAAAGCCTCTTCAAACCAAGAATGCTGGATTTCTTGAATCATCATCAAATGCTTTCACCTTCCCAGTTTGGATTCCAGTGTTCGAAAAATAATGCAATTTTTAATCTTTTGGAAATAATTTTTCTCAGTTCAAATAGAGGTGAAGCAGCTTCGGCAGTCTTCTATGATATAGTGAAGGTCCTACGATTGAGTTGATTGTTTTTACACCCATGGCTTTAGAGGCACAATTTTGCACTGGTTTAGGTCCTATCTTTCAGGGCGTCAGCAGGTTGTGGAGCTTCAGGGTGAGCAGTCCGCTGTGGGTCTCTTGACTGCTCAGTGCCGGATTTAGGGGGGTTCTGGGGGTTTCAAAAGACCCGGCGGTAAAATTTTAAGCGGCGGTAGAAGGCGGCGAAGCCGCCTTTTCTTTTCCCCAATATTTATAAAAACAACCCTGTTATAAGATCTGTTCCAACCCGCCAAAAAAAACGTCCAAGAACGGTTCCAGAACCACGTATACCAATTTCGAATTCTTCGCACAAATTTTACGATTTGCGCAGAATCCTGACGGTGGAATGTACGGTTTCCTGCTGGGTTGAAGCAAAGCTATTAATTTTAAATAAATTAATAAACAGAGTTTGGCAGTCCAGTCGCGGCAAAAAGATAAATTATAATTTCCTGATAGGAATTGCAGTTTTGTTCCAAAATTAGGCCATTACGGACCGGTTTCTCAATAGCGAGTCACCGCTCCATATCATACCTATTGAACTATTGAAATTTGTACACTTCAACCGACAGTAACTGTGCTGTAAGGAAACTGATCAAGAATATGCAAACCAATGACCCGTCTTTGTACTGCGTGCTAGTCTCCGTTAACTTACCTGATCGGGAATTACAAAATAATGCAAAACACCCCAAATTAACCCATTCTTGAAATGCATGCTAGTATCCTTGAACATTTTTATTTTATCTAGCTCGTCGCGCTTGGTTATCGTTGTTAATCAGTACACTGTATCCAGTTTTAGATAGGTAACAAAAAATTAAATTAATTAATTAATAATTATACTCATTTGCGGTAATATTTATATACTTACTTCGAAAAAAATGTCAAAGACAAAAGAGACGCTTTAAAACCAGGCCAATCAACAGGAGAAGAAAAACCCATGGAATTATCCAGGCATATTTTAAGCCAATGAAGGAAAATGATGAGGGCCAGTTTTTCAAATATACGAGAATGTCTGTGGGTGCTTTCAACGAATTACTACTGATGGTGACACCATACTTAAGGAAATCTAGAAGACTACCAGACAGTATTAATCTTGAAGAACGATTAGCTGTTACCCTGCAGTAAGTTAGGCTTCATTCTACATGGTATTTTCAGTAATATTATTATTTTTTAGTTACTTTTCACAAGGCAGTTCGATGCAAAGTATTGCTTGGAGTTACCACATTGGTCATACAACACTGCATAAAATTATTATTGAAACTGCAAATGCAATTTGGGAGGCACTATCAGCTGTGTATTTAAAACCACCCTCTTTGGAAAATGGATGGCTGAAGATTGCAAAGGAGTTTGAAGACCAGTGGAATTTTCCAAATTGTGTTGGTGCTCTTGATGGGAAGCATATTCATATACAGGCTCCAGCAAAAAGTGGCAGCCAGTACTTTAATTACAAAAAAAGTTTTAGTATTGTCTTATTAGCTGCATGTGATGCCAATTATAATTTCACCCTTGTGGATATTGGGGCCTATGGTAGTGAAAGTGATGGTGGTGTATTCAAAAATTCTGTTTTTGGCAACATGCTCGATAAAGACGAAATGCATATTCCTCCAGGAAAAAGGTTATCAAATAGTGACTTTGTCCACCCTTTCTATTTTGTTGCTGATGAAGCCTTTCCATTAAAAACATACGTAATGAGGCCTTATCCTGGCAGAAATCTAAACGATGCCAAAAGAATTTTTAATTACAGATTATCTAGAGCTAGACGGTGCATTGAAAATTCTTTTGGAATCTTAGTGAATCGTTGGAGATTATTGAGAAATATGATAGTAGCTGATGTAAACAACATAGATATCTTTGTAAAAGCAATGCTATGCTTACATAATTATGTTAAAACCAAGGCAGAACATTTGTACTGTCCACCAGGTTTTGTTGATGGTGATGACCATGCGGGAACTTGGCGAGATCAGGTTCAACCATTGAATTCTGTAGGACGTTTGTCAGCTAATCGAGCAGATGGACTTCTCTATACAGCCAGAGACCAGTTAAGAGATTATTTCTTATCAAATGCTGGCCAAATACCATGGCAAAACAGGGTTTTAGATGATGGCATGGTATAGCACTGCACGTTACGTTTCTTTTCTATTGCTATATTAATTTTTTCAATTATTCAAGATAATATTATTCAACTTAATTTTAATGTTTTTAGTCATAGGGATTTGTCGCACTTAAACCAGTAAATATGCGTATTTTTCAAAAAAAATTGATTGGAGACGTTGGAAACTGTGCCTTGAATATATCTTGTGATGAAAAAATCAGCTTGCCCCCTTAAATTTTTTTGAAAAACCCATATTATATTCACTGGACTAACTGGCATGCGGCTTGAGCGACAAAAATTTATATTTTCTGCATTATTATAGAAATAGGGAATAGGGTATATAAATAAATTTATATTATTATAGTATAGCTAAATAAAACACAATACCTACCATTTTTATTTTTTGTTGTTTTTTTTATAAAAAAAATTAAATTACGAAATAATTTCATGGAAAAACTTTTAAGTTAAATTCTAATTTAATTTAGAAAAGTATAGGTACTTACTTTCTTGACTGCACGTGCGGCTCCATGAACTGCATACAGTAAAAAAGCGGCCACGTCGATTCGGGAGCTTGCGATCCTGAAACCTGTTCTTTGAGTTCTCGTCTTTCCCTGGAGAATCTCTCCCTCAGCCGCAACCACATCCTCTGGATTTCAACATTTTAAATTTATTTATTTTTATTTACATACCTGAAGTGGATATGGCGTCGGCCATTGTGGTCCACCCAATAAACATTTTGGTTTGTATAATAGTCACATGTTATATCACCTATCCTAAATATCCTACAGTTATATATTTGGTAACAGAAACCTTTCTGTTACTCTAATGAACCCCTTAAAGAGCTTAAACGGGGCATTTATAAAGGTTGCGGAAACCTTTGTTTAGTAGTAACGCTATATAAATTTAGGTCATGTAACCTAGAGTAACAGAAATATTGTGGTAACCTTTATATAACTGTCTAAATATGTCACCTGTCAGTTATAAAGAAAACGAAGGTTTATTTCTCTCTCTATCGAACATATTTAATTTACAATGATTTTGCCTTTTTCTACTTCTGAAATATATTATCAATCAGTAGTTAGAGGATTGGACTTAGAAAATGATAATGAAGAGCGAATTATAAAATACGGCTTTGTTTGTTAAATTAATTTTAGGCTCTTCTGTGACTCAAAATTTAGGTGGGAACGATTTTTTACAGTAAATATTGATGAAGTATTTCGAAAAAACGCAGGGGCCCCTAAAATAACCAATTATAATCAATTTCATGTCAGGTTTTCAAAAAATACACATATGTTTGTTTTTTAATTTGCGACGAAATAATGACCAACGAAATTTGTAGAAGTCGCCATTTAACAAGTATGGATTAATTTCGTATTAATTGTTGATAAAAAAAAGTCAAATATTGGATTTTCACAAAGTAATTCGGTAATACTATTGATCTTAGCAAAACAATACAATACCACGGTACCTCTACTAAAAAGGCGGCTGAACGAAGACCTTTGTCTTGTTTTTCTCCAGTTTTTTAAATAATCCATAATGAATAATAATAATAAATAAAAATAAACTCGTGTTACAATATATTTGTTTACTAGAGGAAGGCGGAAGAGGCAATTTTATAAACTAAAAAATAGGGTTATGATGTTAAGCCCAGGTATTGTTTACTAAAGTTTGCGAAGTTTTATAGGAGAAACCTAATATAATTAATATCACCAAGAGTTTTATAACAAAGTTAGACCATTACTACAATTTACCAATTTTCATAAGGGTGATTAATCGCACTTCTATATAACTACGGGTATTTTAGTTATATAGATAAGGTAATGGCAAACCTTATATAAACTTGTTATAAACACATTAGGCATTCCAGGTTGACGTCATAACCGATCCGCCATTTTAGCTGAGGGGCAAACAAAAGCCAAACATAATCTGATTAAATGTTATTTTCAATGCAAACCGAGAATTTTTGAAGTATTATTTTGTGAAGATGCCTTTGTTTTGTGGCGTTTTTGGTTATAGATAGAGCTGAAAGGAATAAAGTGAGGTTTTTTAGGATTCCAGCAGCATTTAAAGATCGAGGGGTGGCATAAACGAGCTATCAAAAAAACAACGGAGTATGTGAATTAGATGCCTCAATTGGGGAAATTTGCCTGTAACGTTGTTAAAAATGGTCGAATTTGTTCGAAACATTTTGTTAATGGTAAGTTTTATGACTGTCTTGTTGTTAAAATACAAAAACACTTCATCTCGGTACATCAAAAAAGTTGTTTATGTTTCTACAAGTATATAGGTAACTTTTAATACCTTTTAGGTAGTCCAGCAGAATTTAAGGATACAAACAATCCGGATTGGGTCCCCAGTACAAATTTAGGATATACTACGATAATTGATAGAAGCCCAGAATGAACAAGCCAGTAAGCTAAGCTATACATGCCAGATCTGTGCACCGATCAGAACAGTCAAAACATTAATCACCCACGCCAAAATCAAAAGTAGAACTTTCAACAGTGTCAACCGCCTGTCAACTATCATGTTAGAACATACACTGCCCTCTAGCGCCGATCCAAAGAATTAATATATAAATTGCACGAAAATATTCGACCTATAACGAAGCAGTAAAAGTAACAGTAAGAAATCAAAATAACCATTTCTTAAGTTTTAAGTTTTACTGATAAGTTTGTTAAGGGCCATTTGCACCGCTATAACTTAAGGGATATTTAATCCTAGTGAAGCTTTGAATGTGGCTCTTGTAGAAACAAAAGTCACATTCAAAGCTCTACTTAGATTGAATATCCCTTAAGTGATAGTTGAGTGATAGCCGTGCAAATGGCCATTAGTGAACTATAAATGAATTTACGGTTGGCCGTGTTTTAATATTTTACTGTTACTGCTACTGTTACTGATACTGACACTATAAATCCAGCTTAACAGACATGAGAACCGTTCTAGAACCATGATTTCCTTACTGGTTCTGGAACGGTTCTCATGTCGGTTGGAACAGAGCTATTAATATTTTTTCAAGTGGATAATAAAAATACCGAACAATGGACTAAAACGGACCGGACAAACGAGCGGTTCCAAAATAACGGACTGTCCGTTACAAAAACGGACGTATGGCAACCCTTATGCTTAACCCGGGGGTAACTTGATATTGAGAAACCGGCCCTACATGCGGAATTCTTTTGCCAAGGTAGAGGCAAGAAAAATAGCAGGTGATGGTACATGTATAATAAATGGTAAATTTGATAAGATTTGTTCAACAAAATAGTACCCACAGGCTATCTTCAAAAATAGTATATTGTGGATTCAGTTGGAAAAGTGACAGATTCTCGGCCGATGGTGTAAGTTGACAGCAAACACCGAAAGCCGAGAATGTGCTTTTCCTCCGAAATACATAATATACTATTTTATTGCGATTGATCAGTGATGAAAAAAATGAGAAATTATTTGAAATAATGAGAAATGGTATTTGGTATTCTCATATTTTTAGTTTGATTTATTTTTATTATTTAATTTTAAATATACGCTACAAAAATACTTCATAAATGTATTTTGTGTTGTTCCTAAAAATGAGCTGTACGGGGAGGACACGCTCCGACTGTGCGAAATAGTTATTTATGATATAAGTGTTAAAAGTACATTTTTAAGGCACGCATGTTAAAGCAATTCACATAAGTGCCTTAAAAATACTTTTAACACAAATATCATACAATATTTTTTCTACAAACGGCAATAACAAGCAATAACCAGTGACAAATTGGATTTTTAAATGAATAATAAATTGGAAGCATCTTTCCTACGTGAAATTATTGAATTTGATATTTGTCAAAAAATTCAAACAACCAGCACCTTGTTTTACAGGTAATGAAATGTCTCGTCAGTTTCTTGAAAGTCTGTCGTATGGTCTATCGTGGTCAGTAAGCTTTTTGCTAAAAATGCAACAAAATACACAAGAAAAAGAGGGTTGCATCAATCCCTTGAAAAATATAGAGGAGGCGGCCGATGGAGCTTCCCCAGTTGTTCAAATTTTACCATTAATATTAATGTAAATAATTAAAAATACAAACTTTTTTTGACGTTTGCTTTCAAATTTTGATGTTTCATTTTTAACACTAGTGCCTTAAAGACTTTTAACACTAGTGCAATAAAGTAACATTTTTAATGCTTCGAGTGGGTGTTAAAAATTGCATTTTTAACACGTTTGTAGAAAAATAATTTTTGCACACTAAAATAAAGATGATACTTTCACTGAATTTTTGTTTTACAAGCAACTCTGAGTGCATTCAGCGTACGTACAAAAAAAAATTAAATCTCAATGTGAATACCTATAGTAGAAAAAGTATAGTGTGTAACGTGTGTGGAAAGCACTTTTCACACTCGTAGGGTTTGTGCAACTTGCCTGCGGCTCGTGCCACCAAACTTTTAAACAAAAAAATTATACGTTTACATTCAATTTGTTGTTTTTTTTCTGTAATGGGGTAGAAGAGGCGGCGATCCGATAAATCTGTACCCGGCGGCAAAAGGCCTAAAACCAGCACTGTGACTGCTGGAGTTCTGCAGGAGTCAGTGGTGGGACTCCTGCTATTCCTCATCTATGTTAATGACCTTCCACACTCAATTTCTCAAGGCCATTTTATATCGTTTGTTGAACTGAGAGCATTGGGATTGGTGTGAATCAAACGGCTCTAACACGTTCGCTTCCCATGCCGACGCAGTGTCGGCATGGGCATTCCAACAGCGGTGTCCGCTCCGCATATGTGTCGGTATTGGGGTCTATTAAACAGTCTGTCATTCAGCGGGTTCTCTAGCTACATTGCGTATGTGTTGGGAGCACCTCCGAACAACTTAAAAGCGCGTTTTTTTACATGGTCACGTGCTAAGTTTTACGGTAGTGTATGCCGCGAATATTTGTAGCAAAGGACACCAACGAATTACATTTCAGGGGTGGGCACGGGAGATTCAAATGCTTCATATGATGGGCAGCAGCAGCGAACGTGTTAATATCACCAAAGTAAATTTTCTAAATTTTAAGGGAGACGTGAGTAAGGTTCTGGTTGGCAGCGAGGTGATCCAGAGTTGTTCCTCAGCAAAATTGTTGGGTCTATTTATTCTCTTCTTTCTGTACTTTCTAATATCTCTTAGTGTTCTCTTCTCTAACAGATTATTTCTTCTTTGTCAATCAAATTCGATATTCTGCTCTGCTTCTTCCAACAAAAGTTTAACTTGTGTAATAGGTATTTGCCCATTTTTCTTCGTCCCATTTTATATTTTATCTATTGTCTATGCATATTATTTACAAGTGCCAAATTCATACTGAATGGCCATCAGATAACCTATAGATACCTGGTTTTTATGACCACCTATGATTTATGATCGCTTTATGGTCTTTGACCCTTTTTTTCTTTCCCTGTGCTCCTAACCAAAAGGAAACAGAGTATAACCTTCTTTCTCCCGATCGTTATCCGCCTATCTTCTGACTGAATGAGTTTGGCCAGCTCAGAACATCGCCTGTAGCTCTTCTCTGTTCAATGCATTGGTGATGAAGTCGAATCAGGACAAGACACTGATGCGACGGTAGTTACCAGGGAACATCCTGTGGAAAGTGATCCAGTTTGAGACTTAGGAACCGACAAGCCACGATTGCTGCTACGTTGTTGTGTAACCAGTTCAGCCTCCACCCTTTTTCCGTTTTGGTCACGGACATTGAAGTTCCCAGATGGATATTCACTGTTCAGGTCGAAAATTATGATAGTGTAGTAAATACCGTTGTTAAGGACAATTTCCAATGGTGGTAAGTAGTGAACTGATCCTAATCCGACCTTTGATTGTCCGAATTCTTAAGTGAATGTATGTATCTGGACATCGTTAATAACTTCCATATACGAGCATTCACGGCTTGTTTTAACTAGTTTATGATACTCCACTAGCGACATTTGGCTCGCTAATGAATGTCTTGTACCCTTCGAACAAGATTCTATTTACATTTTTCGAATCGGAATATGCTTTATTGATTAAAGATAAAAATCTTAATAAAAAAGCTTCCGATATGGTGTAGCATATCGATACAATATAATTAAAACTGTTAGATAGCGTAGATGAGAAGTATTCCTCGACAGAGTAAAACGGTTTAGCCAAAATTAATTTCTCAACTTGTTTTTTGATTTTGATTCTCTCTTATTATTCTTACGCTGTGAGGTAGGTGATTGAACATTTTTTTAATGTTGTAGAGGATAGATTTTTCAGTAAGTGAGGATGTGGGAATCGGTTAATCAATCACATGTGAGCTTCTGATATTGACCGAGGACGGATCATGAATATTAGACGAGTACCAACTTACTTCTTCTGCATGAGACACACAGATTCTTGAATTAAGATACAAGGTAAGGGCAGAATACATCTGCTCATACAAAGAATGGTCTGCAAGAGCTTCGTGGACTAAGGCCACATACCGACCTCATTGCACACTTTTGGAGAACAAATGTAATGTTAATGAGGAATAACCTCAGAAGCAAACGCCATATCTAAGATTTCACTCAATTAAAGAAAAGTACACCCTTCTAGCAACCGACTCACCCAGCTTAGCCTTGACAGTTCTAACAGCAAAGCATTCATAAATAAGTGTTTATCAAACCTGAGCTGGTCATCAATAATCAGGCCAAGATACTTGGTCTCCCTGCTTCTGCCCATAACAGTATTATCCAGATTAACAGCCAAGAATATACGTAAAATTTATGATGGATGTCTTTTGAATAATAAATGACAGCCGATTCGAGTTGCACCACATTTTGATTCTTGCAAAGTTGACGCTCACATTTTTTAGCAGTCAGCCTGTCAGTGTCTTTAACTTTAAACTATTATTGTATCATCGGCAAATAAAGTGCACAGACCATTCTCTACGACCGCAAGAAGATCCTTAACATAGACTAAAAACAACAATTGCTCCTGTAGAACGCCGGCACTAACCGTCTTGCCATCTGAAACATTATCCTGAGAGACAACTTTCTCTGATAAGTAACAACTAAACCACCTCAGGACAAAACGCCTGAAACCTGAAACTATATATTTCATCTTGGTTTCCTGATGAGGTGCCGAGATATCCTGTTGATGATTCGCTAATAGTTCTTCCACGTCTAATCTTTCAGCTATGAATCCCTTGACGTTTCAGAAGATTTTCTCAAGTTGGTCAATGGTTAGATCCTTGAGGAGTCGCTGGTACAACGATCTTCTCTATCACGGGCGGCACAGGCATTGGACATGTATTTCTCTGCGCCCTTCGTACAACGTCTCCAGGAAAGTTCACGTTGATCGAGTGTGACCGAAGCCCTGACATCTGAAGCATTTTTGTAGTTGACCATTTCGCATTTTCTTCTCTAACTAAATGAAGCGTTTCAGCTTCCAAATCTTCTCGACCTTGTTCTTTACAAGGAACATAGGGTGACAAAATTGAGATGTTATGTAGAAATCAATATTTTAGTACTGTGAATAATTCTGTCACATCTTGAAATTGAAATTAAAAATAGATTATCACCTCTTTTTGAAGTTGGACGGCAGAATTATGAACTGAAGGATAAGAAAAACCGATCGAGAACTCATTGAGATTTTGTGATTTAAATTTCTGACGACAACTGGCGTTAACTGGCCTCAACACTCGCTCAAATAAGCAAGAGGAAACCACCCCCTGGTTGTCCGGGGTACTGTTTTAGAAGCCCATTGGCCTATTAGTACCGGGGTTTAAAGTCGAGAAAATCGGAGATCTCTAACCCTTCTAACTTCCAGCGATTCGCTGGAAGTACGCTCCCGGTATTCCTTGCTGTTTTGTCATTGGTTCTCAATTTGCATCAACCTACCCGATCCACGCTAGTTACCTATATGACTTTGAATAAGATAACAACCACATGTGATTCGGTACAACTCCAGGAAAACATAAATTTTACCTATGTATTTGTCAATTTCGGGTTACAACCAAACAATCTTGAAACTATAAAACTCAATACCCTTTTGGCTTTCTAAGGATTTTATCCTCGACCAAATTAGTTTGTTCCCACTTCGTTCCTGGTAATTCGCACGAAAGATGAACTTGAACCAAGATTATGAATTTACTATTGATTTTGTTACATAGGCATGAACACATTATTCTTGTGTTTCGATGATTTTCTCGACTGATGGATGCGAAATTCTTTCAACCTTGTAACTGAAATCTGGAGTAGGTATGTAGTTTTGTCCTGGTCAGCGGTTTTGGTAAGCGCCCTGTGATCCGTCTTGGATTCGAATAGCACCTCAGCGATAATTCTTCGAATTCATTCTTCGGTCTACTCTAGTCCAGCCGATACCTTATCCTGTATCTCATGCACACTGCACAAAGCCACCGCCCTCTGTGTCATCTTCCTCGATGATCTCTTCGTGGACCAGATCGTATACGGAACCTCTGTTTTCCGTATTCATCTCGCTGTCCGAATTCATAGGAGTGATTCCGGGCGAGAAAAGGTTATTCCTTTATTTGTGTTGCGGAAACATCCGCAACTATTTTGAAATATTTGAAAAAGAAGATGCCATTGCATAATTTTCTTTCCTAATAATAGAGGGCGTTCACGTTTGTATTTTCATTACGTTCTTTGCATTCTGTCACGAAAAAACAAGCATGGCGTGGATGGTCATGCTGGTGTTTTTCGGCGATTTTTTTGTTTTTCTAGTTACTATAGCCCGTTGTTGATTCGTTGTTAACCAGAGTATAAAAATTAATAAAAAAAAGTAAGAAGTTTTTTGAAAAAGCTCCCAACGCTCGCACTGAAGGCGAAAGCTGCGCAAAATGCACAACACCCAATTGGCCCTAATTGCACGAAGAATTACCCCATGATTGAAAAGAGCACTGTTTTGTGAAGTTTCCCAGTATCGCCTTCCAACCTCAACCTAAATTCCCATTGCATACAGAAAGCGAAATATTTGCAGAGTGCAACATGTTAAAAAGGTGATTATGTATTGGCATTAAGAAGTGTATTCTAATAATTGTTTTTTAGTTAAGAAGTTAGGATTAATTCTATTGATATTTGTCAATTTCAGAATTAATTCTTTTGATATTTATCAATATTATAATAAATAACAATTTTATTTGAAGTTTGTATAAATGCAAAAGTATGTTTATTTTTCTCCAAGAAGCCATTTATTAAATTGAACAAAGCCACATATGGAGTCCTCTGCTGGATTGAAAACCAAATAGGTAAGATCCACCCTAGCTTTGGATTGACAATTCTCAAGAAAAGATTGTTCCATTCAAAACAATTTGAACTATTCTTATTATGATTATATTATGTAGAGTAGATATCTTTACAGTTTTAAAAAAGCAAATTTGTAACCATGTTTATAAGAGATGCGTATAGCTAGCAACACCATGAAACGCAAAGAAAAATATCTACTGAAACAATCACTGAATCAAGATTTTCTCAGAATATTCGTCGCAGTGTGGCACTACTACTACTTTCAAGTTCTGGCTATTGGCTTGTTTAAAACTACCCAAGAGTTCGAACTGGAATGTGAGTTAGAATAGCCAGCAGGATCACCTTTGTCCTTGTGAAATTATGATAAGCACTTTTCTGATTTTCTGGAGAGTAAGAATATTCTTTTGAGCCTCAAAAGTAATTAGCATAAAACAGAACCTGATAACAAAGTCTGATAATCTTGTATAGATGTTGTCTACATCTTATGACGAATATAAGAACCTTGAACCTTGATCAACAAAGAATTTTTGTTTCTACCATTATATTCGATTCGATGAAGATCTTAGTTGAACCTTGTGATTTTCATTGGGAACCCATATGAGATGAACTTCTCCTCAGACCCTTAATTGCTAAGGTAAATTACTTTCAGGCATGTTTTACTAAAACATAAAAAGCTATATATGTATGTATATGCCTAATATAAATTGCCAGGCGACACTATTCAACTAGTGCCATCTTTATATACGACTCAAGTTTTGTATTACAACAAAAGCGACTATTTTTTGGAGAAAAAAAAAATGTCTTTCAGATTCAGAATCTATTCTCATCGTACGTCGAGAAAATTTCTCCAATCAGTATATCACATTTAAATCCAGGTCAATTCGTTGATTACGTAACGCAAAAAAAAACAGGCGCATAGCAATAAGCCAATAAATAAATCCGCAATAATCGAGCCTATAAAATTAAAGCGAAATCTAATAAAAAAATAAAGTAAAGGCGAGCAGATCGCGTCTAGATACATACATAACTGTAACTATTTTAAATAAATAGTTATTTTATTTTCCAGCCAGTGCAATATATGGGTTACTTAATATTTATTTACTTACATAATTTAAATTAGATTATTGTATCGTTTAACATAAATTAAGATGCCTTAAGTGATGCAAATATAATATCCGATTTTATTATCTCTTCATAGTTAATTTGTCGGTGGTACTTATTTTACTGATTTTATGCTTCTCTACAATCGTGGATTTATAATAGGTATTTGATACCTAATAGGTACCTATCAAACTTTATTACATCTATCCTTCTAATAACAGTTAACATTTAAATAGAAAGGGTTTGCTCTAAATATAATGTTTCTTTATTTATATTCTATCTCGAAAGTAAAAAAAAATCTTCATACGGGTTACATTCTTGCCATTATTCGCAACGATATTACTTCGAGATTTATGACGTCAACTTATAGTGAAGAATTTGCAATTTATACTTAACATTTTAAGTTTAATGAGGTATTTGAAAGGTGTGAGTTAGGTTTGGCGTTATTTTATTTAAAAAAATCGGGATTATCCAGATTATCTCATAATAACTAAATACAAAAAAAAAGTGTATAATATAGTTTCTGACATTTCAAAAGTCTGAGCCATCGTTTTAAACTACATATAGACTATGATTTGTCCTCATCAACAATTAAAAAAAATTAATCGTAATTACTAATCTATCTTGTACTCAATTAGTTTCTAAACTCTAACTAGAAAATAAATCAATAAAGAAGAAAGACAGTAAAGCGTTTGAAGGCTAATTTTTACGCACCATTTCACCGAGCCCATTATCCCTATTATAAATCACTAGCAAAGATAAGGAACCTCTTGTAACTTGTAGAACCTACATGTCACAATACCAGCCCAGTATAAATTGTCTGATAGCCTGAAACCGGCTGTAAACAACACCGTAAGAATGGTAGTACACCTATATTCAACCATAATAATTGGTACGCCTTTTAATTGAGTCGATAATTTGTTTAAGTACCATTTATAGGCCGATAGGCAATAGTTTTATTATTCTATTAATACTTTTTTTACTTATGTAGATACCGGAAGTTTCTCAATTTCTGATGTATTCAAGCACCGTGCTATAACTGAATTTACATAAAACACCTTTGAACGTAATTACATCCAATCTACATTACTCACGGGGGCAATAATAGTGGCCCCAATTACCGACATAAATGTGCCACTATTACGAACCATGCATTATTATAAAATTCAAAATAGTGGTAACTCCAATTTAATTATGCCTTCATTTCGAAAATCCACTCGAGTTGTCCAAAAGAAATCTTAATCTTATAGATACACAATAGTAATTTATAAGCACACACTCATGGTGACGAGCACCATTCACACAGGTACCAGTAGCTCGTGGTGCCCGTGCATATCAATAGCCTATTAATCAAAAAGACAAATTGATTCAGCAGCTGGCAGTATATATATGATATCACGTATTTATTTAAATGGAAAGGTACAATCAAATTGGTTGATCTTGAATAGAGAATGGCGGAAAATGTTGATTTAATATTTATTGAAATTAGTAATAAGGTAAACACAGTCTTAGTTCCAGAAAAATCAAATAATTAGGATAAACGTGATATCCGAATCAAAAGAAATAACAAGCCCCTCAACCCAACTCAATTATTCCTTCCCTGTGCTTTGTTGTTTTTATTTTCTAATGGCATGTAGTGATAAAACCGATAAATTCAATGATTTTCTCACATTAAACATTTGTCAGAATTTGAGTGGTCCAGCTGGATTCGGATATAGTTCCTTGTATATATTACAAATAAGAATTTTCACCCCAACACTTTTTACGTCATAAAAATTCCTTCACATTTTAAAAACTAGCATCACTTAGTCAAGATACATTGCTCAGATTAGAGATAACAATCCTAAACGACCCTCTTCGTTTCAAAGCTTAAAAAAGATGGAAAGCAATTTATAAAATACCACCAAGTACTTTAATTAAAATTATTTATGGGTTTTTCTAATTATCATGGGAAGAACATCTTCGTCTTCTCTCTGAGAGATGTTTGGGTCAGTTGCGTCGACATATTTTTAATTAGAAGTACAATAAAAATTAAATTATAGCGTGAAACATTTTTACGAGATAAAGAAATCCAAGGTTTGAAATTCCTAATAATTGAAGCATTAGACATGTTTCCTATAAACTAATCGTTAAACTAATTAATAACAAAGCTGCAGAGATAATATCAAAATGTTTTTCCAGCCTTTGCACATTTATTTCATCTATTTTCTCTTATTATCCAAGGAACACCTGATCATTATTATTGAGGTCAGGAACTTAAATACATTGTTAATACAATATTTTAGTAAATGAGCTATTAATATTTTGCTTTTTTTATTGGGGGAATTATTTCCTGTAAGTACCATTAAGATGTAACTGATAAAATGAGTTAAACATTTTATAGACAAAATTTCTTTCTACATAACTCACAGCATCTTCTCACAGTAATTAAAGCCATAAGAAAAAATCTAATAAAAATTACCAACATTCCTATTAAAACATACCAAAAAAAAATACAGCATCATCCTATGGTCACTTTTCATTTCAAGGAATTGTTAACCGTCTCGTGTAATTAAAAGAAATTATTATTTTCAGCGGTCAAGTGTCATCTCTAACGACTGTATAAATTTAATTAGAAGAGAAAGCTTCTTTTGTTTTATTCAAGCTTCAAGCTGCGGTTTTTTATTAGCTAAAAAATATCAGTTTATTTATGCAATAAAACATTGTCTATAATTAAAATCCGCGCCGATAGCTATTAACGCTATATACCTAGCGCCTTTTGTTATTAAGTCACTAGCCTCATTAAATGATAAATACCCCGTCGTAGTACCTACCAAACATATTATAATAACAGCCACATAAGTAATGGTGCCCATTTGGTATGCAAATGACCGCACGTTTCTGCTGTTACAACAATTATTTATTATTGACAATAATTCAATAATTTTGTCGGAATATCTGGTAAATGCCGATTTCCTTTTAAGAGGCTGCCCATGGGACTCCCACCAAGTCGGTAACCCATTCTGTCTGTTTCGGTAGATTTATAGGTTCTACTTTGGAGCTGGATAAAGGCTGGGCACTGTGCAAAACAACTGTAACTTTTAATTAAATAATGTAGGCCCTCGAGCAGAATCGATATTCGATGTTGGTTATTAGTTATTAAAAAATAAATTGAACCGTAGACTGACAAGAATCGAGTTGTGTACGTCTAGGGTGACTATTCTGGTTTCCCATTGTATTCCAGGAGGGCGCTGCGGTTTTCTAGGCAAATCCGTAGTACAACATGTCAACTATGAAATAGCGCGCGGTTACTCAGTTAAAGTCAGTCTAAATAAGAGCGTTTGTTTGTTCAGTTTTTATCAAGAGTGTTGTTCAGTTCAAATACGAGATTTGTTTTGTACCTACGTTTCGAAAAGTAATTTCGAGGGGTCAACAGCTGTGGATTTCTGGTATACACCCATTTAGATTTCCGAGGATTTCTATAATTCTTGTGAATGTCTATAGATTTCCATGGATTTCCGTGGATCGCACTGAAGATTTCTTAATCCTAAAGCGGTTTTAACAATGGGATCCTATACTGCAGAACCAGCGCATATGGACCTGCCTATCTCAAATCGCAACTATAAGAAATACTATGAATGATCTACAAGAAGTTTTGAGTTTTCCTAGAAAAGAAAAAAAAAAGCAATGAAAGGGCCAAATGTTTTGCCCGACTTCAAAAATATATCAAATGACTTCAAACAGGCCAGTGTGGAAATAGCGTTACAAGATGCCCTACAGCTCGCTGAGACTAAGAATACAAGATAGAATGATGTTGCTATTGCACCATTAACTACCCCAGAATCAACTCCTATAGAAAATGATATTGACCACGACTAGGCTGATATAGAAGATCACAACTGTGAGATTTTGGATAAGTTATCACCATACCAGGACATCTCTGACACCCCTTCGGAGGACCTCTCACTAAGGCTTGATTCACCAGAAGAAAGGGATACCGTTTTTGAAAAAGATCCGCTAGTACGAGTAACAATATCCGACAGAAAGTTGACCGTCATTAAAAAATCTTCATTATGTTGGCTATTAGAATATTGGAAGAAGCAACGTAGAGTGAGTACTGATAGGCTGCGAAGATTTTTCTCAACAAAGCCAAAAACCCTGAGAAAAAGCAAAATTCATGGTTCTATTGAGCCCAAAAAGAAGGTTTTACCAAATAGACCAAAGATTACAAAGAAGCTCATCTATTCGTAGTAGGAAGACACACAAAAAATCAACTTTTAACTTCGAATCTTCATACAATGACCAAATGAGTGTCGAATACGATGACAGCGCAGACACTGAATCCTTTTCTAATGAAACCAGTGAGACAATTAATAATCGATTGGAATGTCTTTCATCAAATCTTCTTGCAACCAATATGTCTGTTATATATTTAGAAACTCTTAAAATGTCTTGTATGATTTTATATCTTGTTACCTTTATTATTTGTCAACCTTGACAGTTTGTCAATATTAGTTATATATGCTCTGTATAGTAATATTCTGAGTTTATTAAAGCCTGTATTCTAGAGGTTTTCTTTTACTTCAATTTAATAAACTCAAAACTGAATGGATAAATTACACCAGAGATACTTTCATAACTGGTCTTACTTCTTCTCATATAAGACAGATGCTTTTGGATCATTTTACTTTGAGCTTAACACAAGCATTTGATACTGCTAGAGCACTTGAAATGGCTCAGCAACATTCCGAATCTTATCTTAAACCTTTCTGTTCAAATATGAATGCTGCGATCTCTCATCAAACTCCTGACTTCTTCGAATGTACAGATCGAAAATAACCATGATATAGCAGCTGTCGCTTCTAAATGCTATTTTTGTGGTAGATCTCGACATGCCAGAGATAAATGTCCAGCGCTAAATTCTATTTGTTACAACTGAGGAAAGAAAGGTCAATTCACCCAGGTCTGTCAATCAAAAGCCCCATTCTAAGATAACAATTGCTGCTTTTTTGATGGGGATATCTGGAATTACTTCTCCTGTTTATCAAAAGCCCTAATCCAAATGCAAATCAATAGATTTATGGTCAAGGCACTGGTCGACACAGGAAGTTCGGATAGGTAGTTATATTTCCGGTATAGTTGTAAAAGAAAAACATATGAAAATTTTTGCTACAACACTGAATGTTACAATGGCATCTTCAAATTTCAACTCTGTGGTACGTGGATTTTGCAAAGCTGATATAAAGATATTTGACAATATCTATAAAAATACCAGACTTTACATTCTAGAAGAACTAAATGCTGATATTATAATTGGACATGATATTCTCAAACAACATTCAGGAGTAGCATTCAGTTTCGGGGGAAGCAAACCACCGATCTCCATATGTAATTTGACTATCGCTAACGTAGAACCATATCCATTATTCGAACATTTGGCAGAAAATTGTAAGCCTATTACAATTAAATCTCGCAAATACTCCACAGTTGATTTAAAATTCATTGAAGCTGAAGTCCAAAGACTTTTAGAAGAGAAAATTATCGAGCCAAGCAATTCCCCGTGGAGAGCCCAGGTGCTAGTGACCAGTAATGAAAAACATAAGAAGCGAATGGTTATAGACTACTCATTGACCATAAATAGATATGTACACATTTGGTTGCATACCCGTTACCCAGGATTGAAGATATGATCAACCAAATTTCTCAGTATGAATATTTCAGTTCGATAGATCTTCATAATGCATATCACCAGATACTAATCCTAGAGCATGAACGTATATACACTGCCTTTGAAGCATGTGGAAATATATACCAATTCACTCGAATTCCTTTCGGAGTGACTAAAGGCGTTACTTGTTTTCAGAGAAATATGAATAACATTATCAAACATTCAGAAGACACATATGCATTTCTTGACGACGCAACCATCTGTGGTAAAAATACAGAGCATCATGATACAAATCTTAAACGATTTTTAGAAGTTATTACGAAATATAATCTGACGCTTAACAAAGAGAAATGCAAGTTTGGCATGACTAAAATTATTATACTAGGGCATACAATAGAACGAAAATCAATCAAACCATATATACACAGACTTAAACCACTGATTCAGTTGCCACTACCTACTAATACGCGGCTTCGCTCAGGAGAGTTCAAGGCATGTTTGCCCAATCTCCCAAATTCATTCATAAGTTTTCTGAGAAAATACATCCACTGATTCGAGTTAAAAAGTTTCAATTGTCTGCTTGTGAAGCTGCTGCATTTGAACAGTTGGAGACTGATATACAAAACGCTGTTGCTATTTCCATTGACGATGAAGCCACTTTTACTGTTGAAACTGACGCATCGGAATATGCTGTTGCTGCTCACCTTAGTTCCAAATTATGGACCAACTGGTAAGTGTCTGGTTGTAACCTAGCAGGTATTTTCTATTCTCTAGCGCATAGAAAGTACCTGCTAAGTAACAATCAGACGTTCACCAGTCAGTCCATAATTTGGTCCTTATAGAGTCTGGAAAACCAGTGGCGTTTCTCTCTATAACATTGACGAAATCGGAACAGCGACATTCTTCCGTAGAAAAAGAAGCCTATACTATAGTGGAAGCACTTCGTAGGTGGAGACATTTTCTGATCGGACGTAACGTAAGCTCGTAACTGACCAGAAATCGGCCGCTTTTATGTTTAATTCACTAAGTAATACTCGCTTCGCTCTGGCCGATAACTTCACACTCGTCTAGATCACTTTCCGACCGTGGTGCACACAGTACTTTTTGAGCAACTTTTTCAGAAACATTTTTAATAAATATTGTTTATATTAAATTCAAAAAAATTGAAAAGATACAGGGACTGACTGAAAATCAACACCCTGTCAAATTGTCAAAGTCAAATTGACAGCATTCCCGCCCGGCTACGCGGGCGGAAATGTTCTTGTTTGACCGGCTGTGAACTGCGCATGCGTGACAGTCAACGGGCTGGAATTGTCAACGTTCTGCCCGCTTCACATGCTTCAAAAAGTCGCGTTATTGAGCAGGTTGCACCAAAAATACGTTGTGAAGTTTTCAATAGTAATATAACTAGTGCAATGGAAATTATTGATAATTTTTGGGAAATTTGCCCGAATGCATTTTTAGTTGAAAAAGAGCACGAGTGCACGTAGTGCACTCGTGCCTTTTTCAGTTAAAAACGCATGAGTGCAAATTTGTCGAAAATTATAAATATATTTCTATTGCACGAGTTGTATTTAATGAGAGAATTTCATAAATCAAAAATTTAAATTTTTTGTCAAAAAATGTCAAACCACCAGTTTTCGCACCAGTTAGTATGCAATTATCTGATAATTTGCACTAGTGCAAATTATCGCGTAATTACAATCTGATTGGTTCAAATCAACAATCAAAACATGTCAATTCATTGTTGGAATATCAGTTTTGACAGATGTATGAAATTCTCAAGAAAAAAAAGAAGAGTGAAAAAAATTTTTTGTGGCCCAAACGAGTATAGGCAGAGTTAATTTTTATGGACCTATGAATGTTATAATGAGAAGAAATCTGAAGTACCGTTGCAACTGAGTGACCTAGAGTTAAAAGACATTAATGAAAGAAACAAACTAATGCAATCTACATTTTAAAAATCAATTCTAGTGATAAAATATTTGAGAAGCTGAAAATTATCAATAGTAATATAACTAGTGCAATGGAAATTATTGATAATTTTTGGCAAATTTGCCCGAATGCATTTTTAGTTGAAAAAGAGCACGAGTGCACGTAGTACACGAGTGCCTTTTTCAGTTAAAAACGCATGAGTGCAAATTTGTCAAAAATTATAAATATATTTCCAATGCACGAGTTGTATTTAATGAGAGAATTTCATAAATCAAAAATTTATATTTTTTGTCAAAAAATGTCAAAACAACAGTTTTCGCACTAGTTAGTATGCAATTATCTGATAATAGGCTCGTTCAGTGAGGTTTCATTAACCACGTTTTTTGATATTTTTATGGAGTATTACTCACATATAGCACACAAAAAAAATTTCAGCGCAATTGGATAAATATTAAAAAAGTTATGCGGCTTTGAATAATAAAACATTATGCCTCAGAAATTCATCGCTTAGAGATGGTATGACGTCATCTCTCGAGTCAAGAAGGGCTAAAGGCCGTCACACGACCAACGTGAGAGATGCAGTGACGTCACCACGTGTTTCAAAACTTCCAAATTTGGAGCTTTTTAATAATTTATTTAAATACACACTACAAACAAGGGCTCGGAAAATTATGAAATTTTGCACAACTGCTAAACTCAATACGCTCTTTTAGAATATGTAATAAAAAAAAATGCTGTACGAGCCTATTTGCACTAGTGCAAATTATCGCGTAATTACAATCTGATTGGTTCAAATTAACAATCAAAACATGTCAATTTATTGTTGGAATACCAGTTTTGACAGATGTATGAAATTCTCTTCACAATTTCAAAGTATGATAAAAAATCATAAGTAAACTAAAGTGCTGGACAATTGCTTTCGAACGAGGTAAATATCGCCTAACTTTCAAGATCGATATTTTTGGAACCAGAATAGATATCGACCTGCTGTTTTCAAGGGGTGACAGATTGACTTTTTGTGAAAAAAACTGCTATTTAGAAATTTTTTTAAATGTCTAATTTTTTTTTATACAGGGTGTTAAAAGAGTCCATGATTTTCATCCCAATTTTGAATGTGTGTAACTTTCTCAGATAATTTTTTAAATTTTATTTCTATGCGGCGTTTTAATCAATGATCTTCTGCAAAAAAAGTAATTTCCCAAAATTTTTATACCTGCCTTAGTTTTAAAAATATCGATTTTTTTTGATAACCTCCACTTTTTTCAACTTTTAAGCAACTGAACAATCCTGTAGAATAAATCTTGCATCTTATGCTGCTGTTTGTTATACCCCACGATATCCTGGTTTATTTTCAATGGAAAAAAAAAACTAAAATAATGTGGTGTCCAGTAGCGTACTAATAATCGCCCATTTTCGGAATAATTTATTAATGGCTCACCGAATTTAACATTCAAAGGTGCATAATTTTAAAAATAATCATTTGAAGTTTCATTTGTTTAGTTCACTTTAATCATTGACATATTATTAAGAAACCAATTTCTCAAAATTTTGATATTTGCCTTTGTTTTTAAAATATCGTTTATTTAACATAACCATATTAATTTTCTCAACTTTTCCGTTCTAAACCATCCCGAATCGTTCTTACCAGTGAATTTTTTTAGCAATTGTCATACCTTTCAGCCAGCGTATTTACTGTGATTAGAAATATCGAATACCTCAATGATATGCTGTACAGTGGCGTGCAAACAGAAATTATTATTTTACATTAAATCAATTTTATTAGCAATTGTTATATCTTTCAATTAGCTTATTTTTATGATTAAAAATTTCGAATACCTCAATGATATGCTGTACAGTGGCGTGCTAATAATTATTTATACCACTGATAAAATTTAAATATTCGAAACCGATTTCGTTGTGGTGAGAGGAAACCCGAACTTTTATTACCTGCTAATTTTCTTTGTAGCTTCATGTTTAAAGGTATTTCAATTGAAAATTCTTCCACTAATCGTAGCAGTATCAAAAAATAAAGTTAAGGATGGTAAATTACATTATCTGCCAAACAAAAAATTATATGAACAACGTAAATGCTTCTTTAAGTTGATTTAAAACAAAACACAAAAAGTGTTCCTATAGGTTTTTTACGTTATATATAGGATAACGTCGTAGAACAAGGACTGACAATGTTGTCAATGCCTTTTTTTTTCCTTATAATTTACCAGAATTTAATAATAAATTATCAAGACCACTGACAGCTCGAAATAACAAAATGAATCGACGCGTGTTATTTATTTGAAAATGTTTATTCAAATCATACAACGTCGCGCGCCGTTGTCAACCGGTAACATCTGAAATTCCCCTACTTTAAATGCGTTAAGAAGTACTTTCAGTTTAGTTAGGTAGATACCTAGGTAAAACGTATCAAAATAAGTGAACTAAAAAACTAATCAAATTAAGATTCAACAACAAAGTGACCTAAAAGTTAAGTAATAAACAACGTAAACTAAAAAAATTAATAAAAAACGGCAGATAATCAAAGTTATAGTTAGTAAGCCCTCTCCTCTCATTCACAACCTCTTGGCATCGCCGGCCGTGGCATGTTGTCAACCAAGAGATTAATGAATGCCTGAGGGATATTTTGCCACTCTTCTTCTATGGCAAGTGCGTACTCATCCAGCGTTTGGGAGCATTTTCGCGCGATCGTACCAGTAACTTAAGCTGAGACCACACAAGATCAGGAGATTTTAGAGGCAGGTGTAACTGTTGCATGTTATGGTCCCCCTAATGCTCCTAAACAATTCTTGCTTTGTGTGGTCTCGCATTATCGTCAACCATGATGAAATGCTCCCCAATATTTTCTGCATATGGAATAACAATGTCATTTATTATGTGATTCCGATAGATTACGGCGTTAACAGTACCCCGTGACATGTATAAGTCGGATCTATTGTTGTACATCACTCCGGCCCAAAAATGAAACCCTCCTCCTCCAAAGGTTTCCTGAGAAGCCATGTTGTCTTCTTCAAATTGCTCCGCAGGTTGCCTCCATACTAACACCCTACCATCGGAGTGTATCAGGTTGAACCGCGTTTCGTCACAAAAAAAATAAATAAAAATTCCGATATTCGCCATTCCATGCCAATTTATCCGTGGCTCATTCGACACCAAGTCTTGTATGGTTTGGCAAAAGGTGAACACATTTTGCTCGCGCTAGCGTTCTTCTAACGGTCCTGTTAGGGGCCACTATACCAGTGTGCCTTCTTAGGCTATCATTCAAAACACTAGAGCACGAAGTTCGGTTATTGTGAACCTCTCTTAATAGAGTTCATGCTGCTCATCCCTCAATTTTCCTAGGGGCCCCACCTCTGTGTACATAGCGGACATGACCGTTCAAGCGAAAAAGCTGTTTTAGGTAATTTTTAGTGCTGCCGCTTACCGAATATATTCGCGCTACATGTCTTTAACTTAACTCTTCATTTAAAAGGCGAATAAGCTAATTATTCCTTTCATTTTCTGTTAATCAAGTCATTACATGAGTGGCAAAAGTGTTTCTTTTGCGACGAAACGCGGTTCAACCTGATACACTCCGATGGTAGGGTGTTAGTATGGAGGCAACCTGGGGAGCGATTTGAAGAAAACAACATGGCTTCTAAGGAAACCTTTGGAGGAGGAGTGTTTAATGTTTGGGCCGGAGTGATGTACAATGATAGATCCGACTTATACATTCCACGGGGTTCTGTTAACGCCGTAATTTATCGGAATCACATAATAAATGACACTGTTATTCCATATGCAGAAAATATTGGGGAGCATTTCTTCATGGTTGACCATAATGCGAGACCACACAAAGCAAGAATTGTTTAGGAGCTTTTCGGGGAGCATAACATGCAACAGTTACACCTGCCTCCAAAATATCTTGATCTTGTGTGGTCTCAGCATAAGTTACTGGTATGATCGCGCGAAAATGCTCCCAAACGCTGGATAAGTTCGCACTTGCCATAGAAGAAGAGGCAAAATATCCCTCAGGCATTCATTATTCTCTTGGTTGACAACATGCTACGGCGATGCCATGAGGTTGTGAATGTGAGGGGAGCTATTAATTAAATAACTTTGATTATCGGCCGTTCTTTATTAATTTTTTTAGTTTACGTTGTTTATTACTTAACTTTTAGGTCACTTTGTTGTTGTTATTGAATCTTACTTTGATTAGTTTTTTAGTTCACTTATTTTGATTTGTTTTACCCAGGTATCTACCTAACTAAACTGAAAGTACTTCTTAACGCATTTAAAGTAGGGGAATTTCAGATGTTACCGGTTGACAACAGCGCGCGACGTTGTATGATTTGAATAAACATTTTCAAATAAATAACACGCGTCGATTCATTTTGTTATTTCTAGCTGTCAGTGGTCTTGATAATTTATTATTACATTCTGGTAAATTATAAGGAAAAAAAAGGCATTGACAACATTGTCAGTCCTTGTTCTACGACGTCATCCTAAATATAACGTAAAAAAACCTATAGGAACACTTTTTGTGTTTTGTTTTAAATCAACTTAAAGAAGCATTTACGTTGTTCATATAATTTTTTGTTTGGCAGATAATGTAATTTACCATCCTTAACTTTATTTTTTGATACTGCTACGATTAGTGGAAGAATTTTCAATTGAAATACCTTTAAACATGAAGCTACAAAGAAAATTAGCAGGTAATAAAAGTTCGGGTTTCCTCTCACCACAACGAAATCTGTTCCGAATATTTAAATTTTATCAGTGGTATAAATAATTATTAGCACGCCACTGTACAGCATATCATTGAGGTATTCGAAATTTTTAATCATAAAAATAAGCTAATTGAAAGATATAACAATTGCTAATAAAATTGATTTTATGTAAAATGATAATTTCTCTTTGCACGCCACTGTACAGCATATCATTGAGGTATTCGATATTTTTAATCATAGTAAATACGCTGGCTGAAAGGTATAACAATTGCTAAAAAAATTCACCGGTAAGAACGATTCAGGATGGTTTAGAACGGAAAAATCTAAAAAATTAATATGGTTATGTTAAATAAACGATATTTTAAAACCAAAGGCAAATATCAAAATTTTGAGAAATTGGTTTCTTATTAATATGTCAATGATTAAAGTGAACTGAACAAATGAAACTTCAGATGATTATTTTAAAATTATGCACCTTTGAATATAAAAATCGGTGAGCCATTAATAAATTATTCCGAAAATGGGCGATTATTAGTAGGTACGCTACTGGACACCACATTATTTTAGTTTTTTTTTTTCATTGAAAACAAACCAGGATATCGTCGGGTATATCAAACAGCAGCATAAGATGCAAGATTTATTGTACAGGATGGTTTAGGTGCTTAAAAGTTGAAAAAAGTGGAGGTTATGAAAAAAAGTCGATATTTTTAAAACTAAGGCAGGTATAAAAAATTTGAGAAATTACTTTTTATGCAGAAGATCATTGATTAAAACGCCGCATAGAAATAAAATTTAAAAAATTATCTGAGAAAGTTACACACATTCAAAATTGGGATGAAAATCACGGACTCTTTTAACACCCTGTATATAAAAAAAGTAGACATTTAAAAAAATTTCAAAATAGCAATTTTTTTCACAAAAAGTTAATTTGTCAGCCCGTGAAAACCGCAGGTCGATATCTAGTCTGGTTCCAAAAATATCGAGCTTGAAATTTAGGCGATATTTACCTTGTTCGAAAGCAATTGTCCAGCAGTTTATATTCTTTCTTTAGCATCCTAACATTTGTGCCTGAGACATAATATAGGTACAATTTGTGTTACCAGTTTCAAACTTTGGAAGGTTTTTAGTTTTTAATTGTAAACTGACTGTGGATTTCTGGTGGATATCCATGGAAGTCCATAGATTTCCACAGATTTATTTTGATTTTCAAAGAAGACTTTGGATTTCAGCGGATTTTTGTGGATTTCTGTGGATTTCGTGGATTTATCTAACAATAATGGATTTCTCGTGGAGGTGCACATTTTGGTCAGCTGTTTACCCCTCGGTTTTTTTTTAGGTCGATGCGGTCACCCCAAGAAAAGATACCGAGGGATAAATAGAAAGGTTTTGTCCCGACATTCTTGAAACTGGTTTATCATCGGCGGAAGATTTCCTATTTGAGAATACTGTTGCTTGAGCTTTGGAAGCAATGAATTTTACTAGGTTGTTTGGCCCCAGTTGGCATTGGTATCAAGATCACTTACTGTTGACAAAGTGCATCTGTTCTCGGGCGAGGCGTGTGAAACTGGCTGCTATATGCGGTTTGTCAGAAGAAAAAGATGCCGGCAAGCTATTATCGTCCGGAAAGCTGTTATCAATTTCAATTGGTGAAATGCCGTCGGGACCACAAGATTTCCCAGTGGATTGGGTTGCAGAATAATTTTCCTAATACTTTTAGGTTTAAATGCAACGTTGTCCATGTAAGAAGCAATGTGTGGCCAGTGGCGGTTCATACATGATTTTCTGGGGGAGGGGGGTAATAGATGAAGGGCAAACCATCAAGTGTCGCAACGTACCGGGGTGCCACGCCCAAATTTGCACCCGAAAGTCGTTTAAAAAACACGCTTCGGACAAAAATGTATCCCGATGCCGCCAAAATAGTTATACAGGGTGTCCACTTAGTGCGATATCGGACGATATCTCCTTACAGAGTGATGCAAGAAAAAATAAATTAAATTACAAAGTTGTTTCATTCTCTAAGGTGCATTAGTAAAAAATATTTTTGAATATACAGGGTGCTTCGTAAATGGAGTATGCGACAGAACTTTGTTATTTTTAAATGGAACACCCTATATTCTAGTACATTAATGCATCGTTCTACAAATCCTCATACTTTTTGTTAGGAATCACCTATAACCAAACCTCAACCTTTTTCGAAATATTTAATATTTTTTCGAGAAATCGCAGTTTTAATCAACCATCCAAGGACCTTTTTTTTCAGTTACACATGTAAACGCCATACTTTGTGAGTGGATTGCTTACATCAAGTCCTAAAGTGCGTTTTTTTTTTTAAAGATAATTCCCCAAGTCAAAAATTTAGTAACTATGTTGGCAACACAAGCCTTTTCTATATGAAAAATTTGAAAGCATTGACAATTTTACATTGTATTGCCAACATAATGTCAGTTTGACTTTTATCTTTAAAAAAAAACGCACTTTACAACTTTTTCCTCTACAACTTTTCTCGGAAATGGCACGTATGCGCGCAGGCGACACGCAAACATGTCGATCTGACGTATCTATGTTTCCTGATACATGTAAATCTAATTTTACGAATACTGTTTGATTTTTATGACTAAATCACGGAAATCAACTTGGCCGACAAAAATAATGGCAAGTTGGGGGAGTCCGACACCCCCAAAATGTCGATCTGACGAGGTTATGTTTCCTGATACATGTAACTCTCATTAAATTTTTTTTTCTACAAACGTGTTAAAAATGCAATTTTTAACACCCCCTCGAAGCATTAAAAATGTTACTTTATTGCACTAGTGTTAAAAGTCTTTAAGGCACTAGTGTTAAAAATGAAACATCAAAATTTGAAAGCAAACGTCAAAAAAAGTTTGTATTTTTAATTATTTACATTAATATTAATGGTAAAATTTGAACAACTGAGGAAGCTCCATCGGCCGCCTCCTCTATATTTTTCAAGGGATTGATGCAACCCTCTTTTTCTTGTGTATTTTGTTGCATTTTTAGCAAAAAACTTATTGACCACGATAGACCATACGACAGACTTTCAAGAAACTGACGAGACATTTCATTACCTGTAAAACAAGGTGCTGGTTGTTTGAATTTTTTGACAAATATCAAATTCAATAATTTTACGTAGGAAAGATGCTTCCAATTTATTATTCATTTAAAAATTCAATTTGTCACTGGTTATTGCTTGTTATTGCCGTTTGTAGAAAAAATATTGTATGATATTTGTGTTAAAAGTATTTTTAAGGCACTTATGTGAATTGCAGAATTCGCTTCGCTCATTCTGCAAACTTTCACATGCGTGCCTTAAAAATGTACTTTTAACACTTATATCATAAATAACTATTTCGATCTTAAATTAGCTCTATATTGTAAATAAATGTGTGTCCGACAAAAAAAAATGGCAAAAATTTGCAAAAAATAATACATAATCGAAAAAATAATAACAGCAAAGATACATTTTATTGTAATCGGTAATTAATGTATTTTAACTACTTTAACTTATGAAAAATATTGAAAAGTTTACCTGAGAATTTCATACATCTGTCAAAACTGGTATTCCAACAATAAATTGACATGTTTTGATTGTTGATTTGAACCAATCAGATTGTAATTACGCGATAATTTGCACTAGTGCAAATTATCAGATAATTGCATACTAACTGGTGCGAAAACTGGTGTTTTGACATTTTTTGACAAAAAAATTAAATTTTTGATTTATGAAATTCTCTCATTAAATACAACTCGTGCAATGGAAATATATTTATAATTTTCGACTAATTTGCACTCATGCGTTTTTAACTGAAAAAGGCACTCGTGCACTATTCGAGCAAATTTCCCAAAAATTATCAATAATTTCCATTGCACTAGTTATATTACTATTGATAATTTATACCTAAGCTACTTTATTCCATTTGAATTTATTATTTACGCGGCCAAACGCTTGTTTAAAGCTAAGTCCTCATAATCGCGAATTGTGAACTTTTTTTCTGCGATCCAAATTATTTGAAATTATAATAGCGGAAAAATCTCGCGAATGTTTTCAACTTCTTGCGGCATCGCGAAAAAGTAAAAAAAAAATTACTTTTTGACAAATAATTTGAGAAGAAGTGAGGTTATGCTAGTTTATTCGCCAAAAAGTTAAATTATTTTAACTTTTTTCGATGCTGCAAGAAGTTGAAAACATTCGCGAGATTTTCACGCCATTAAAATTTTAAATAATTTGGACCAATAGGAACAATTCCGCAGAAAAAAAGTTCGCAATTCGCGATTATGAGGACTTACCTTCCTAGCAAACACGAACTAACGGTAAACAATCAGCTGAATGCCTTGAATCATGAGTAAGTGACGGCATCGGCAAAATGCAGTTGGCCTATTTTCAATGTTAATTGTGCCTCATTCTTTCTTTTATAAAATAATTTGAAAATTTAAATTAATTTTTTTTCTATTTTTGCTAGTCTTAACTTGATTTCCTGTCGGACTTGTCGGACAAGACTAATTTAACATTCAGAAAAAATTATTTGATCAAGACTTACCTTTGTCCGACATACATGTATCAGGAAACATAACCTCGTCAGATCGACATTTTGGGGGTGTCGGACTCCCCCAATTTGCCATTATTTTTGTCGGCCAAGTTGATTTTCGTGATTTAGACATAAAAATCAAACATTATTCGTAAGATTAGATTTACATGTATCAAGAAACATAACCTCGTCAGATCGACATTTTGGGGGTGTCGGACTCCCCCAATTTGCCATTATTTTTGTCGGCCAAGTTGATTTCCGTAATTTAGACATAAAAATCAAACAGTATTCGTAAAATTAGATTTACATGTATCAGGAAACATAGCTACGTCAGATCGACATGTTTGCGAGTCGCCTGCGCGCATACGTGCCATTTCCGAGAAAAGTCGTAGAGGAAAAAGTTGTAGGACTTGATGTAAGCAAGCCACTCACAAAGTATGGGGTTTACATGTATAACTGAAAAAAAGGTCCTTGGATGGTGGACTATTTGCATGTGTCAACAAAAACCAACATATTTCATTCATTGGAGATCCTATAGGCTAAAGCTTTTGCAGGTTGTTAGTGCATACTTACATTTCCTTCATGGTCCTATGAAAATCTGATAACATTCTTCAGGGTGTTGGCAATACTGTACACAAAACCAGACATTTCAAACGACCATAGCTAATTTTTTTCAAATGAAATACCCTTTATCTCACTGTATAGTATCCCGATACGTCGGTACTGTTCAGCCTTACATATTTATACGATTCCTTTGATGCTTTACTTTGTAAAACTTTTTTGAAATTTTGTTGTAATTAATATATATATATAGAAAAAAATCGTTTTCTGGGGGAATAATTACCCCCTCTAACCCCCCCTTTAAACCGCCCTTGTGTGTGGCAGTACCTGTGGTGCTCTGCCATTGTCCTCCATGGTGGATTTCGGTGCAAATTGTTTAGCAAAAAGATCTGGTTTTTCCTTCGACGACACTACAATGGATCCATTGTCTTTAGATAAAGGTGGAAAGGAAGAAGATGTGAAAATTGTTCCTATGGTCTTGTCAAAGGAGCAGAAGGACCTTGATCCGCTTCTGGCAGCCGTGAAGGAAAACAGAGTTTGTTCTCATTCGTTTCTAGTCCATGACGATATGCGGTGTTCTTTTTTGCAACCGCTTATACACACTGCTTGTTGCCTTGTTAAACCAGGTTTTACCGGCACGGGATGTTTTATTGGAGTGTGGAATTTACAATTCCATACTTAACTGAAGAAATTATTCCGGTAATCCCTAGTGCAGCCTCGGAGGAAAATTTGGATATAAAGCAAACATCGGACCACGAGAAGTTCCAGAAAAAGAGTTCTAGGCCTTCCCAGTTGGCAGCTCCATAATGCCCTACGAGGTATTGGACTTATTGGAGCAGGAGCTGAGGGTATAAGTGGTATAACAAACAAACTTCGAGCGTTAACCAATTTCTGGTCTGATTTACCCGAAGGGGCAAACACATCGATCTGGATCGGGATTAGTGGTAAGTAAGGAACAAATTGAGTAAATTGGCTTGTTGAGAAACGGAATCAGGAATACGTGTGGGCTCTTCTACCAACTGGGTTGAAATGTGTGGAATGGCAAATTTCACACGGCCTAACTCAGCAATCCTTTCAGCATGGGTTGTTTTGTTCGAGAACTATTAAGCCATTCTGAGTTATGAACATTAAAATCTCCTGGATAGAATCAAATGAATTTGCCAGATTTTCAAATAAAAGTTCATGAGTGGAGTCGTAGGGTGAAGATACACGCAGCAAACAACCGCAACCATGTTGGTAGCAGTAAGTTTCAGACAAATTAGGTACATATCTGAAAATCGAAAGGCACGCTCCAGATCCAGGCAATTCGAATCAAATTCATAGGACCATAATGGAGGCGTGAGGGGGCGTGAGGTGGTACTGCCTCGGTCGGCGAAAAGTTCTTCTCCCACTCCAAGTGATGAAAGATGAAGGAAAGAGTATACTTCAGCTCAGGTAACTCGGGGTCGCCAGGCTCGCATTGACTAGATGTGAAGCCTGGAGATATTTCTATAACGTCAATGAGTTCAATAAAAGTTATGGTTGCTTGTGAAGTGAGTTTTAGTGAACCCGGAATCCGTGACAATTGGTTTTTTCCTTCTTCCAATCAGATAATCAGTGAAAATAAAATACTATGGCCAATAAAAAGCCTTCCACCATTCAGATCATCAGGCATTGATGGTATACGTTTAGCCCTACTATAATGGGGGCGTGGGCAATACAAAGAAATACATACTCTTTGTTCCTTATGAAGATTTGATTTCAAGAAATCACTTCTGGCTGCTAAACCCATGCAAAAGCAGTCGAATTGTCAATACTATAATGACACGACTTCCCAAATCGTTTTTTAAGTAACTCTTATGTGATACGGACAGGATAAAGTCCATTGCCGCTGCTGGAAGAATTTTATCAACTCAAAGGCCAAAATCCAGAAAATGATGACCTAGAGTAGGACTCGTAAATTGATAGAGGATTGCGAGAAATAAGGTTTGGAAGTATAACTGACGAAAACAGAATTATTCAATTATTTATTTATTCAGAATAGGTAACCTGCCTTACAGGTTTAAAACCCATCTACAAGGCAGGATACAATACATCGGTATAATACAAACTACTTAAGGTTTAAAGTCAGGCCTATAGTTTATTACAGCAACGCGAGATGTCAATGCTGTCGCCCCTATAGTGTGCCCTAACTTGACTGTCAAAAAAAATAGAAATCTTCATTTGGTTAAATTGTGTGATCGAACGTTTTTTCTTTTTTTGGCGGAAATTCGAAGTATTATTCTGTTTTACATAAACAGGGTTGTAGTGTCGACCAACGCAAATAATTTTGAACGTTCATCCGTCGGATTTTTTTCTAAACAGTGTAGCTACGGGCGTATTTCCGACTATTTTTGCAGTAGCGAGAAAACTACAAGTTCAAAAAATTTGAACAAAATACAGGGTGTCCCACGGTGGATGACGTATTAGACGTTTATGGAGAACTAAAAAGCGGATCATTTTGAAAATTTGGCAACCAGGATAAACGACCATGATCTACACTTTAAAAATATTTTTGACCATGCAGTGTTGCCGCTTCTACTCTAAACTAGTGGCAACATCACTATTTTAAACGGGACACCCCGTATGTGATTGCATATTTGGATTCTACGTAAAATTCTGAGCAGATTTGATGTGATATACCCTATACCTAAGTTCAACTGTTTTGGAAATATTGACAGTTGAAAATTGACTTTTTGCAACTTTGACAGGCTGTAAAACCTGAACGGTTAATTTTAGAGGAAAACCGATTTTACATTCCTATCTCAGATTTTTATAAACTATCATTTGACACCAACTTTGAATTAAATCCATGATTAAAAATTCCAGTTAAATTTAATCTCCGGTTAAGTTCAAAGTTGGTGTCAAATGATAGTTTATCAAAATCTAAGACAGGAATGTGAAATCGGTTTTCCTCTAAAATTAACCAATTAGGTTTTACAGTCTGTCAAAGTTGCAAAAAGTCAATTTTCAACTGTCAATATTTCCGAAACAGTTGAACTTAGATATAGAGTATATCATATGAAATCTGCTCAGAATTTTACGTAGAATCCAAATATGCAATCACATACAGGGTGTTCTATTTAAAATAGCGATGTTGCCACTAGTTTAGAGTAGAAGCGGCAACACCGCATGGTCAAAAATATTTTTAAAGTGTAGATCATGGTCGTTAATCCCGGTTGCCAAATTTTCAAAATGATCCGCTTTTTAGTTCTCCATAAACGTCTAATACGCCATCCACCAATTGAAACAAAGTAAAAATAAATTGCAACTGGTGACTGACTAGTGGCAGTGCATTTCTTATGAAAGTATTCAATCACCAGTAGTGATTTACCTTTACCTTGTTTCAACTGGCTTTAAAAAGACTATAATAAATCAGCACAGTATATTTTGTTGTTGAGTAGGTTAAATAGAGTGATTATTGCAAAGTAATTTCTCCGAGCTGGCAAGGATGAAAAATTGAATCTCGCCAGCAAATCAGGATGGGGATGACCCTGTTCTGGGTAGAAACCATCACTCCAAAAACCTTCTTTGACCTTTTTCCAGGTTGTCTATATGTATATTATAGCCAGGGGACCACACGACAGCAGCATAATCAGAACACCATTGAGTCACCAACTCAAGTCACACTGCAGTCTATTAGAGTCGCCATTTCCCTTCACCCTAGTAAGCAGCTTTACATCATCCGCATAAATCAGAAAATCGCAATGCAAATTAGAACCAATGTCATTTATGAAATAATTGAACAAATAGCAGCCCAAGTACGGATCCTTGAGGTATTCTCGATGTGACACCAAATGGCCTCGCTTAGATCCGTATATTTCAACATATTGACTACGGCCGCTGAGGTATGACTCGAACAGCTTCACCAAGGAATTCGATAAGCAAAAACGATGCAATTTATTCAACAGTAAACTGTGATTGAACTGATCGAAAGCCTTGGTGAAGTCCGAGTAAATATCATCCAATTGTTTTCCGACTATAGTTTCAGCAATTTCCTGCGCGACAAAAGAGCGGTCACAGTATTGCTCGTCGATTTTAATCTGACAGTTTCCGTATGAGGAGCGAGGGGGAGAACTATATGGCAAAAACAGGTGTGACGTCAGGTGACCATTGGCTTTCTAATGTAGGGTGCAACCAGCTCACATTCCTTTCGAGTATCAGAGTATCATAAAATCGACGGACTTTGGATCTACCTTTAAATCCATATGTTGCTGTGGAATAATATGGTTTTTCTACTACCGTGCGTAAAGTACTCACTTTACGCACTATTCAGGAGACGTAAAATTACACTTCACGCACTAGTGCCTAAAGTAATTCACTTCACACACTTGTGCGTAAAGTAATGTCAATGAGAGATGTCATCACTGTCAATTAGGTATTTTTCTGGTAAATTACTTCACGCACTAGTGCGTAAAGTGGAAATACTTCACGCACTAGTGCGTGAAGTATTTATCAAAATCTATTTTTTTACACATATTTGATTGAGTAGAAAAAATTTTGTATGCAATACGTGCGTAAAGCACTTTTTTTCACTCATGTGAATGTCAAAATTCACATTCGTGAAAAAAGGTTCACCTTACACTTGTTGCATTAATAACTATTTTTGTTAATGGAAAGATCCGATCATGCAGTAAAAAATTCGAAAACTTTGCAGAAGCTGCAAATTATTGATATTGGCCTATAGTTATTTATTTCTGACCTGTTCCCCTCTTTGAAAACCGGACACACCTTAGCAATCTTCCAAACATCGGGAATAGATTTTAAATGTAGAGACAAATTACTTAGACAATTAGCAAAGGTTCAGCAAGAACAAAGCGACAATCTCTGATAGTAGATGCAGGAATCAAATCAGGCCCTGTTGCGAATGTGGGTTTTAGTTTTTTCATTTGGGGAAATGTGTTATATTAACAGTTGGAACATTATTAAAGACACTTTCATCAGTGAAATTTGTGGTCACATTCGTTATGAAAGACTTAAACAGTCTACAAAGGAATTCAATCTTATCACTAGTGCTATTGATTGAAATGTCATTATATATGTCATGTTATTATAGACCGGTGCATAACGACCATTTTTTTAAAACGATTTTCTCCCGTCTGCCATTCAGGATGGTTCTTCTCTATGCAATAAGAAGTGGAATGGCTGAAATTTCAAAAAGCCCCGCGTGTGACAATACAATGATATGCTAATTTGAAAATGCAATGAAAAGTGGAGATTTGGATCAATATTACCCCATCTGCCACACATTGTGAAGGTAATTTAAACAAAAATGAGTACAAGGAAGCTAAACGGCGGAAACCCTAGGTTAGTATAAAGTGTCATATCACTAATTTCAAAATGTCGCCAAAATCGGACATGTGGATCAACGACCTCCCGTCTGCCAAATTAAAATTATGTTGCATTTACGATTTAGAGATCAGTGAGGAAATGGCAGAAAATCTCCGTTGTTATAATAATATTTAACAATTTTTGAAGTTGTATCAAAATGCTGAGATGTTGAAACAATTTTCTCCCATCTGCCATTTGGAAGATGAGTTTGATATGCAAAGTAAAATCCAAGAAATGTATTGGCAGATGTATCCAAGGTATATTAATAATTGGCAGAAACAATAAAAATGTCAAAAATTTTCAAAGTTGAGATCAATTTTTTCCCGTCTGCCAGTAATTTATATTAAATTAGCTACTACTAAAAGCTTAAATTTCGACTGGCAGAAATTGCAGGCTGATACAAATTTTATAATTGATTAACAAAATTGGAACAAAAATTTTTCATATCATGAACGTTTTTAACCCGTCTGCCGTTAGTTTCAGTGAAATATAGTTATGAGAATATGCATATTCTCAATATGGCAGAAACCGCAATGAGCTACATTATGCTACATACGTTGCACAATTATTGTTAAATTGCGAAAAATGTTTATGTGGCCAAACAGTTTTCTCCCGTCTGACAACCGGTTAATTGAAATTAAAGTTGCTCTCAAGACACCTAAATATGATAATGCAGAATGATAAAAAATTGTATCTTTAGGAAAAAAATGTTTTAATCATCAACATTATCAAAAACAGCATCTTCATAATTATCATCAGCATCATCATTATCGTTTTCATTGTCATCTATCCCTTCGGAGTCACTTCCATCACAACTGATGTCACCTTTTCCATTATCATCATCATTATTGCCGTCATCCAAATCTGATAAATCGCCAAAATCTTCGTTTTCATCAATTTATTCTTCACTTTCATCCTCATCAGGAAAACCTATACAGTGAGCACGTAAAGGTTGGAATAAAATCTATAAAATATACAGGGTGAATATTTTCCAAAAAACCTCGGACACGTCAATTATTGATTTTATTGGCCGTTTTTATGATGATAATATCATATATACTGGGTGACCCGGAAACAAGTTATGACAGCTAACTTTATTTTTTTAAATGAAAACACCAATTTTTTATTTCATTTTTAAATTCTACGTTGAATTCTAAACACATTTCATTTATCATGGCCTATACCTATCTTCAACTGTTTCGGAAATATTGACAGTTGAAAATTGACTTTTTTGAAACTATGACAGGCTGTAAAATCTAAACGGTTAATTTTAGGGGAAAACCGTTTTTACATTCCTATATCAGATTTTTATAAACTATCATCTGATACCAACTTTAAATTTAATCCATGATTAAAAATTCCAATTAAATTTAATCTCCGGTTAAATTGAAAGTTGGTATCAAATGATAGTTTATAAAAATTTGAGATAGGAATGTAAAATTAACCGTTTAGGTTCTACAGCCTGTCAAAGTTGCGATACAGTTGAAGATAGGTATAGGACATGATATATGAAATAGGTTCAGAATTCAGAATTTAAAGTAGAATTTGAAAATGAAATAAAAAATTGGTGTTTTCATTTAAAAAAATAAAGTAAGCTGTTCCTCCTCAATAAATTTCTTGACTTGTTTCAGCGATTTCCGTAAATATGCCTTTTTACGCAGATAACGTGGGTGGGAAGTTTTGAAATGAAAGCCCTGTATATTGATATTTGGTTCAGCTGTGTTTACGCTATTCAAGATTAAACATGCATTTACATTACCCTAAATTAGGTCTGTTCCCGGTTTCTAACATCAATGATGAGGCTTGCTCAATGCAATTTTAAAATGAAATAGCGCAAAAACAGCTGAACCAAATATCAACATATATGATACATTTGAAATCAGAAGAAAAAAATCTATTATCGTAGCTAAAAATATACAGGGTGTTCCATTTTTAAAAAATGCAAGTGCTGTCATTATGACAGTTGGCACCTGTCATTTGCCTATTTTGACATATACGAAAGATAATAGAGATAAAACCCTACAACTTTTGTATTTAACTTTTTTCTGTATTTTCTTTTGTTTAAGTTGTAGGAGCCGCACTAATTATAAGGAACAGACCCGTACATAGGCAGTCATTCTGCTTTTTGATAGTATTGTTTTGATAGTAACTTTACTCAATTAAGTTGGCAGACGGGGGAAAATTGCAATTTAATAACCATATATGCAACTTACGTAACTTATTGCAGTTTCTGCCATATCGAAAATATGCATATTCTCATAACTACATTTCACTTAACCAAATGGCAGACGGGTTAAAAACGTTCATCATATTAACAATTTTTGTCACAATTTTGTTCATTGTTTATTAGGACTTGTACCAGTCTGCAATTTCTGCCAGCCAAAACTTAAGTTTTTGGTAGCAACTTATTTAATATAAATGAATGGCAGACGGGAAATAATTGATCTCAAATTTGATAATTTTTGACATTTTGAAAAATTAAAAATAAATATGTGTACCACTTCAATTTTTCTGCCGATGCAAAGGTACATTATTTACCTAGAACCCATTGTAACAAAACATGTTTTAGGCGGGAGAAAATTGTTTCAACATCTTAGCATTTTGATACAACTTCAAAAATTGTTAAACATTATTATACCAACCGAGATTTTCTGCCATTTACATATTGATGTATTACATCGTGAATGAAACATAAATTCAATTTGGCAGACGGGAGGTCGTTGATCCACATGTCCGATTTTGGCGACATTTTGAAATTAGTAATATGACACTTTATACTAACCTAGGGTTTCCGCCGTTGAGCTTCCTTCTACTCATTTTTGTTTAAATTACCTTCACAATGTGTGGCAGATGGGATAATATTGATCCAAATCTCCACTTTTCATTACATTTTCAAATTAGCATATCATTGTGTTGTCACACGCGGGGCTCTTTAAAATTTCAGCTATTCCACTTCTTATTGCATAAAGAATAACCACCCTTAATGGCAGACGGGAGAAAATCGTTTCAAAAAAATGGTCGTTATGCACCGGTCTATTAGGTATCCCTCGAACTTCCTTTTTATTTTTGATGAAATTCCAAAATTGTTTATGGTCTATGTATGATTTATATAAAAGTGTAATATCCCTCTTAGTTTTACTTCTAGGTGCCTTAAAAATTGCTAAATCCTGGACATTGCAAATATTTTTAATTTTCCTGTAATGTATGTTCTTGTGCTTGAGATCATAAATAATGTTTTTGGTAAAACAGCGCGGATAATTTCTTTTCAGAATCTTCTTAGGCTTTGGTACAAATTTGTTTAACATTGAAAGAGTTTATTAGAGAATAAATCCAAAAATAGTTTAGTGGTTATCATCCTTATCAGATTGAACTTGGTAGGTGTTATCAGGTGCAGGACAAAACACAGGTGTCCTGCACCTGATAATACCTACCAAGATAAATCAAAACATTACTTCACAGATGTCGCTTCCTTCCAGAAAAGTCCAGCTTACAGAAAACAAAGCGCTATACAACTCTTGAAAGTCGGCTTTTTTGAAGTTATAGGCATTTTCAAAATTAAGATAATATCCCGCGTACAGTTCGTTGATTGACAGAAATTCAAAGAAACAAAAAGCGAGGGGTGATCTTCACTCAACAGAACATTCAATGGCTTATCAACAACGCACCCTGGTTATTATTTACTACCAAATCGAGTATTCTATCATTACTATTTTTCATCAGGTTGTCTTGTTTAAACTTACACAATACCTAACTCAAAAAGTTATCTAATGTAATGCTCGATTTGCCTTGAGAGATGCCGCTTATAAACTCGGAGTACCTAATTTGAGCTATTTAAATCTCCCAAAATACATATGTTTTTATTTAAGACCAGCTCTAGAGATAATATAAAATCAAATAAGCGTTCTAATACATCGGAGTTAACAGGAAGAGGAATATAAATGGCCAACACAAACATGCAGGAGAACCGAAACATTATTTTTAATACTTACAATATCAATATTGGGATTTAGCTGTCTTTTTTTCAGATTAATTTCCGACGAAGTGAATTTCTTATCCACTCCCAGTGAAACACCCTCACCCCAAGATTTAATAGTCCCTGAAAAGTTTCGATCTGCCCTAAAGACATTATATTCATCAGAGAATAACTCGCCGTTCAAAACCGAAGAGTCCAACCAAGTTTCAGTAAGCGCGATCAAATCAAAACAAGAACCAGACGTATTATTTAGTAGGTAATTCAGCAGTTTTCGTTCTAATTCCGCGTACATTCTGATCACTGAGAGTCGCTTATCATTTTTTGATAGGATGTTCTGTTCTCTTTAGCAGTTGGTACCTACCAAATGCCATGGAGTAGACCGTCAGATAGTGACATATTTAGGTGCCCCATTTTCGCATACAAGCCTCGAAGATGGTTGAAAAGTACATCGATTTTGAGTAGGATGAAGGTATTTTTACGAATGGCTCCTGGGGATAAGGTATGGAAAATTCGATTTTTCGTAACAGAAATGAAAGACGTCCTAGTGAGCATACTTTCTCGCCAGCCGCGTTCACCAAAGTATTAATTAATGAAACCTGGCTTCGTGAAAACAAATAAGGGGGTGTTGCAGGTGGCTAAAGGTTTGAAATAAGATCGAAACTTTGTAAGGAAAAATCGAGATTTTGGGCGACTTTTCCACACAAGCCCATCGGAAGGATGAAAATCTACAACTTCGGTAGCAGGAAAACATATTTTTTTGAGTTTCGCTAATGCAAAAGTACATTTAAGGGTAACATAAGTAAAATCGAATTTTCCATATGTTATCCCCCAGGAGCCACTCGTAAAAATACGTTCAACCTACTCAAAATCGATGTACTTTTCAACCCTCTTCGAGGCTTGTATGCAAAAATGAGGCACCTAAATATTTCACTATCTGACGGTCTAGTAGACATTAAGAAATACGATAACTACTATTGGCCTTTGCTCAACAAATTGGCACGAAGTTTAATACAAGCATTCTTATAGACTGAACACATAGTAACGTCCCAAGCAGAGTGATCAATATTAACAGTGTTGCCTTGCCTTGATTTGAAGAATTAAAATTGGTGCAGTTAGAACATTCCAGTAACTGAGATTGGCAATCCTTCACTACCTAAATGATTTTCACCACATAAGGAACAGCAAGAAGGCTTAGTACAAGTTTTTGAAGAATTATTATATTCGTTAGAATTAAAATAGCGACCCACTTCAACTCCATCAAATACAGTGCAAGCGACATAGCCTATAAATACATTATGACCATGGGAGGGAAACAACGAAACCTGAAATTGAAGAACGAGGAAAACAAATATTTGGAAATGACAATTTCGCATGAGGGAACCTCAGGTGGAGCATTTGAAGATGGATTAGATGGAAATATACAAGGATGGGGAAGGGAAGTCCAAAGAAAAACAGGCTTTCTTGGAAGCCATTATCCTGATTATTTCATTCATTATAAAATAGACCAATCAGACAACGTCATTTTTTGAATAAATTTTGTTTAAATAAGTGATTATTTCACAAGACCTGTTTATCAGCGATTAAATTTTTGTTTACCTTTTTTCACAGAATTTTGATAGAAATATTCTGACATTTTATAATAAAAAATAGAACTTTTTGTTTGTGGCTTCAATCCTAATAATTATTCAGGAAATAATCTAGCCGTATATCACTCGACCTAGAAATTTAAATGGATTAAACTATCCAAATATTTTTCGCACAACTTTGCTTTTTGGCAAATAGTTTCATGCACAATAACAAATAAGGCCTCAAACTGAATATACTTACGCGTTGCATTCATAAGCTACACATGTTGCTCACATAAGATCATGTCAATTAAATTTTTTGTATTGGCAATTTATAGCAGCATCACATTTATAAAAACCAATCCATTTATCATCTTTTACAGTCTTCATAAGTCAGCATGAACCTTGGCTGACAAATGATTTATATTTATGCCAAAGGAAGCTTTATTTCAAATACTAATGGTCAATTTATGCCAATATTTGCTCTAAAAATAAATAAATTTTTTTCTGGTAACTGAACCCAAAACCTGCATTTCCAATTATTATTATTATTATTAAATGTCTCTGATTTATGGTATTGGGCTCTAGGGCTCGGCATACCTAGTTTTTGACATTCCTGGTTAATTATTGTCGCGTCCTTTTCATAAATAGATAATAGATAAAGTTTAGCCTGCAAGATATAAATAGCATGTGGTCAATAGATCGTGCCAATTTGGAATTTCAAGCTTGGGCGGGTCGGGATTTTCTGAATATGGCTATTTGTAAATTTATGGGTAAGGTGTCAATTATTATTATTTCAATTAAAAGATTTGGATCTGCTAAAGGGAACTGAATGTTAAGTTGTAGAAATGAGAGGTCAACATTTTCGGCGTATTTTATTTTCACACCAGAACTGATCAACAAACATCGATTCGTATTTGTGCTAGATCTTTCCATCAGGAGCCGATCATACGGGCTTATGGGCTATCTCTGTTATTTCAAGCCCCAGGGGATTGAGATTTCGTATTTATTGGTCATTCCTGGAAATCCCCCATGCGGTGTTCATTTTTAACCTGTCACCCATAGAGAAAAAATACGGAGCTAATGTCCGGAGTCCTACCAGGCCACAGACCATTATTAGAAATTATTCTGGTTTAAAATATTTGCTAAGGGCGGGTATTATAAAACTGCTTTGACAGTTAACTTGAAGTTAACTTTTTGAATTACATGTAATTCCAGGAGTTAACTTCAAGTTAACTCTCAAAGTAGTTTTATAATACCCGCGCTTAGTCGAGTTTGAAACCCCGTATTATCTCTTGCGATTTGTGTTTGGCAGGAGCAGTGTTAGCTACCTTTTGTATATCTACTATATTTTCATCGTCATCACTCATCACTTTTGCATTTTTAATAGATTTTTCAAGAATATTAACTGTAATTAGCTATTTATTTGAGTAGATAGTGTATACGGATAAAAGGCCATCTTCTCATCGATAAATTAACTAATATGTAAATTTATACAGGTGTATAAAATCTGTTTACACTACTCCTAATTTAAAAACCAAATTTTTTCGATTAATGTTAATTTGAAAATGCTTAATTGTTTTTGTTATTGTTATTAATAGGGCTGATAGGTATATTGAATTTCATTATTATATAATTCAAAAGAGATTTATCTGAGAAAGTTTCGTTATATTGTGATAAGTATCTAAGTATAAGTAGACTATTGGAATGGCGACAAATATTTTCAGGTCAAAATTGTAGTCCCCTAATATGTTATTTGTATAGGATCACACTGTATTGGATACGAGAGAAATGTCCGAAACCTCAACAATATATCACTGATTTTATCAAGTATGGTCGGTGATTCAGTAGGATACGGCATGAAACGCCATGTCTTAAAATAAATTCAAACATGTCTGAAATAGTAGTTCTACTATAGTCGTAGTAGGTTAATAGATAGGTTTGTTACCTTTAAACTCACCTTCCATTAAGGTGACTCAAAAAGTTGATACTTTTGATGTGAACCCCTTCAAATTTTAATTCATTTCTTTCAAGAAGATTTCAGGGTAGAAGGGAAGGGAAGAATCGAATACACCTTGTATATTGAAAATTAATTTCATGTCAAGTATAAAAATGGATCAGACATTGAAATTCTATGTAATCTCTAATAAAAATTCAATATTCTACATCGTGTCTTAAAAAAGATAGAGATGACGTTTGTACACGCTTTCAAATTTCTTGTAACTTTGAAATCTTCCAATTCCAGGAAGATAGTTTCTATAAGGAGAGAACTCACGGGTAGCCATCTCTAAAGACCATCTTGAATGTCAACCAGATACCAAGTCAAAGTCAAAGTCAAAAAAAGCTTTATTGCCTGTAGTGTATAGCCAATATTAGGATAATCCCTTTACCTTGAATTGATATTCGTTTACTGTTTACATTGAATAAAAAAATAAATAAAATTCGTTACCCGCGGAGGTGAGATCATTCAATCCACCAAGGTGGGCAATGGATGATTACTGAAGTGATTACGTGTTTTATTTTATTCCTTCAAATGCCTAAAACCAAATAGTACAAATTGGCGACGAGGATTAAAATCAGAAACTGTTGCAAAAGTAAGTAAATTAAAGTCAATTTAATTTAGAGAACACAACAATAAATAACTTTTATGAAATTGAGATACATAAACAAAGGAAATCTTGCCACTAGCAAGTACCTATAATTAAATAGTCTAATGAATTGTACTTGTGTGGACATTATTAAATAGATAAATGAAATAAAAGTTGTTGAATATTATCGTTAGGTATATTTCAAAAGAAATTATGCAATGTTTCATGTGTGGAATTAAATAGATTAATGAAATTCTACTACATGTGTGTAATTAAATAGATAGGTAAACAAAATTAGATTGTGAGCATTATTAAATAGATAAATGAAATAAAAGCTGTTAAATGTTTATTGAACGAAATTATGCCATGTGTTATGTGTGGAATTAAATAGATTAATGAAATTCTACTACATGTGTGTAATTAAATAGATAGATAAACAAAATTAGATTGTGAGCATTATTAAATAGATAAATGAAATAAAAGCTGTTAAATGTTTATTGAACGAAATTATGCCATGTGTTATGTGTGGAATTAAATAGATTAATGAAATTCTACTACATGTGTGTAATTAAATAGATTAATGAAATTCTACTACATGTGTGTAATTAAATAGATAGATAAACAAAATTAGATTGTGAGCATTATTAAATAGATAAATGAAATAAAAGCTGTTAAATGTTTATTGAACGAAATTATGCCATGTGTTATGTGTGGAATTAAATAGATTAATGAAATTCTACTACATGTGTGTAATTAAATAGATAGATAAACAAAATTAGATTGTGAGCATTATTAAATAGATAAATGAAATAAAAGCTGTTAAATGTTTATTGAACGAAATTATGCCATGTGTTATGTGTGGAATTAAATAGATTAATGAAATTCTACTACATGTGTGTAATTAAATAGATAGATAAACAAAATTAGATTGTGAGCATTATTAAATAGATAAATGAAATAAAAGCTGTTAAATGTTTATTGAACGAAATTATGCCATGTGCTATGTGTGGAATTAAATAGATTAATGAAATTCTACTACATGTGTGTAATTAAATAGATAGATAAATAAAATTAGATTGTGAGCATTATTAAATAGATAAATGAAATAAAAGCTGTTAAATGTTTATTGAACGAAATTATGCCATGTGTTATGTGTGGAATTAAATAGATTAATGAAATTCTACTACATGTGTGTAATTAAATAGATAGATAAACAAAATTAGATTGTGAGCATTATTAAATAGATAAATGAAATAAAAGCTGTTAAATGTTTATTGAACGAAATTATGCCATGTGCTATGTGTGGAATTAAATAGATTAATGAAATTCTACTACATGTGTGTAATTAGATAGATAGATAAATAAAATTAGATTGTGAGCATTATTAAATAGATAAATGAAATAAAAGCTGTTAAATGTTTATTGAACGAAATTATGCCATGTGTTATGTGTGGAATTAAATAGATTAATGAAATTCTACTACATGTGTGTAATTAAATAGATAGATAAACAAAATTAGATTGTGAGCATTATTAAATAGATAAATGAAATAAAAGCTGTTAAATGTTTATTGAACGAAATTATGCCATGTGTTATGTGTGGAATTAAATAGATTAATGAAATTCTACTACATGTGTGTAATTAAATAGATAGATAAACAAAATTAGATTGTGAGCATTATTAAATAGATAAATGAAATAAAAGCTGTTAAATGTTTATTGAACGAAATTATGCCATGTGTTATGTGTGGAATTAAATAGATTTATGAAATTCTACTACATGTGTGTAATTAAATAGATAGATAAACGAAATTAGATTTTGAGCATTATTAAATAGACAAATGAAATAAAAGCTGTTAAATGTTTATTAAACGAAATTATGCCATGTGTTATATGTGGAATTAAATAGATCAATGAAATTCTACTACATGTGCGTAATTAAATAGATAGATAAAGGAAATTATGCCATGTGTTATGTGTGGAATTAAATAGATTAATGAAATTCTACTACATGTGTGTAATTAAATAGATAGATAAACAAAATTAGATTGTGAGCATTATTAAATAGATAAATGAAATAAAAGCTGTTAAATGTTTATTGAACGAAATTATGCCATGTGTTATGTGTGGAATTAAATAGATTTATGAAATTCTACTACATGTGTGTAATTAAATAGATAGATAAACGAAATTAGATTTTGAGCATTATTAAATAGACAAATGAAATAAAAGCTGGTAAATGTTTATTAAACGAAATTATGCCATGTGTTATATGTGGAATTAAATAGATCAATGAAATTCTACTACATGTGCGTAATTAAATAGATAGATAAAGGAAATTATGCCATGTGTTATGTGTGGAATTAAATAGATTAATGAAATTCTACTACATGTGTGTAATTAAATAGATAGATAAACGAAATTAGATTGTGAGCATTATTAAATAGATAAATGAAATAAAAGTTGTTAAATATTTATTAAAACCAAATTATGCCATGTGTCATGTGTAGAATTAAATAGATTAACTGAATTCTACTACATGTGCGTAACGAAATAGATAGATAGACAAAATAAGCTTATGTGGTTTAAGATGTCGAATTTAACGCCATTGGAGCCATTCAATTATGAGGGCGAAGTCAGTTCTGTAGGGACTCGATGGAAAAAGTAGAAAAGAGCCCTCAAAATTTATTTAGATGCAGCCAATGTCATTGAACCATCAAAAAAAAGAGCTACATTACTTCACACAGGATGGTTGAGCATAGAAGATAATTTTAATATTACAATCTTCCTAGTGCCTATGTGCCTCATATAGATATTTACAAAGTGGCTTTAGGCAAACTAGATGAGTATTTTAGGCCAAAGCAAAGTAAACTATATGAGAGGCATATCTTTCGCCTAATTGAGCAAGAGCCGTCAGAAAAATTCGTAACATTTTTGCTGAGGATTAGAAATCAAGCAGAAAAATGTAGGTTTGTTAGTTCTGAAGGACATTTAATTGACCAGATTGTGGAAAAATGCGACTCCACCGACTTGAGGTTGAAAATACTCACAATGGGTGACACCGTTACCCTAGATGCAATAGTAAATGAAGCAAATTCCCTAGAAGCCGTAACCCGACAAATGGAAGACTTCAAGACTTCAAAGATGAGAGGCTGCCCTAGGAAGGTATTAACAGAGTGTCGGGAACGAGACCCTCATCAAAAAATCAACCTGCAGCAAAAATAACGAGATGTAACCGCTGTGGGACAGAAGACCATCTTTCATATGAATGTCCAGAAAAAGGTGCAATTTGTCAAAAATGTAACTCAACTCAACTCAAACTCAAAATGTGCTTTATTGTGTAAATATAAATATTTGTTCACAAAAGCTGATCCTATGTCAAAAAAAAAAAAATTAAGTACACAGTTGTAGTAAGGGAAAATATCTAAATGTTCACCTACTTAAAATAGAAAAGCTCACAAAACATTTAAGAAATAAAAATCAGTCATAAAAAATAAAACTTAAAACTAAGAGTCATATAGGTACAAACAAAACTTAAAAAAATTTAAAGGACATACAGCTCAGTGTTGCAGAACAAAAAGAAAGTTAGGCAAAGACCATCCAAAAAATGACTGGAAGAAACAAAAACATGGAAAGGTTGATAACGACGATGTTGATTACGTGTTTCATCATCACAGTGAAAATTAAATGCCTGTTGTATTGGAGGAACAACGATTCAAATGATTATAGCTTCTGGATGTAAGTGTAACATATTGAACGATACCTATAACGAATCTCCTAAAACAATCCAAAGTAGTAGTCTCAAATCACATCTAAAAACCAAACAAAGTCTTTATTACATTTGGATATTCTAGGATGTTTTGACGCTGAAATTAGTATTGGTAAAACTAATGTTCGGAACACTGCCACATTTTATGTTGCAAAAAATGTAGTAAAAATTTGCTATGTAGAGATACTGCTCAATCTTTAGGTGTATTACAAATCAGAATTAAAATAAAAGCCATAACTGCTTTTCCCAAATACCTAGGTATATATGGAAATGTTCCACCGCCCAAACAAGAGCTAATGCCTCTTTCTCTGTTTGAAAATAACGCTTTTCTTTTCACAATCTTTCAAGCTCTTGTTATACCATATATAACTATTGTTGGTCCTTCTGAATCATACTAAATTGATATTGCCCCTAAGCCTATAGAAATAGGACTTGCAACTACTTTAGTCCTATCTTCAGAAGCCAGGCGTTTTATTTTGGTATAAGATTCCTGAAGTTTGAAAAAGCGCTGCTGATCTTTGTTTCAATATTTATCTATTTGTGCTTGTTTTCCTAATTTTAGCTTCAGCAATTATTCTAAGAACTTTGTCAATGTAGCTTAAATAGCAATCCAATTACCTATATATAGTGCTGGACAAATGAAGTGGATATTCTATTTTTTGAACTAAATTTTGGGATCGAATATCTCGACAAAAAAAAATCGTATCGATTCGCAAATTTTATTGAGAATAAGAGGATTTAATAATAAAAATGAACATTTGTTACAAATGTTGTTATACAGGGTGAAAATGCAAACCAATACTAAAGTTGAAATTTTAATTGTTACCGAACATTTCGAAAAACGATTTGGGGTACAAATTTTTTGTGATGGGGTGGTCTACTGATCAGTTGGAAAAAACAATTTCAACAGTTTTCCATAATCTGAAATGGCTCGAAAAATATGCCGATTTCTTTGAAAGGATCTTTTCAAATTTAGGATCTGTGAATTCTCACTGAATAATTGAGTCGCCTCTGAAAAATAAATCATTGCTTGACATAGGTATCCGTGGAAACAAAAATGCAGTATTTGACAGATTGTCGGTTCTTTACTCAGTTCTTCATTTAATATTGTTGAAATTTCCCGATTGAAAGCCCGTTTCGAGGAGACCCAAAACGTAAGGTACCGACATGGAGGCGGACGTGTACGTTTAGTTACACCCAGAATCCAGCGAATTCTGATAAGAGAAGTCCACAGAATTCGGACAATGAGCTCAAGAACAATTAATGATACAGTTCGACAGCAAACGGGAATAGAAATTTCTGATCGTACTTTAAGGAGAACTCTCAACAGAAATAATGTGAGGTAATTGTATAATCCTCTCTCTACACAAGCATCTTTGACAACAGAAACACAGTTGAACAAAATTCACGAAAAAAATTCCAAACTTTTTTCATTTTGATTATGTTTTTTTAGAGCAAGACGTCGAGCAAAGTGCCTAAGATTGCTTCCCAGACATAGAACTGTTAGGCTGGCATGGTGTCAACACCGCCTTAATTGGGACAATGAATGGAAAAATTGTCTTTTCACAGATGAGACAAGATTCAATTTGTTTTATTCTGGTGGAAGAATTTTGGTGTGACGGGAACCAAACACAAGATACCAAGAAGAGAATATGGCTCCACGGGAGGCTTTTGGGGGAGGCGGAATCAATGTTTGGGCAGGGGTAATGTGGAATGGAAGAACAGAATTGTTTCTCTCACTTGAAACAATGAACGCTGTGCGATACAGAAACAACGTACTACACTCAAAAAAATCTTCATCATAATATCAATGAACTGCTTTCATCAATTACATTTTCATTGATTCAGTGAAATTTTCATTAATTTTAAGTACAGAAAACTGTAAGTATTATGATTTCATGAACAGCTATCATTAGAATAAAGAATGAAGCTTCAGTAAGTTATGAATAGTCATTTACATGAATCTATGTTGATAGTGCATCGGTTACATGAACCAAGTTCATTGATATTATGAAATTAAACCTTAATATTAAAGAAAATTTCTTTGATGGAGCTTCCACGGATTATTCATAATATAAATGAATATTAACATGAATAATATGAATGTGATTCATATAGCCTTACTAGAAACTTATCCTTTTAAGAACGAAATTCATTGATACAATGTACGGTTCATTTAAAACAAGCAGGTAATCCTAGAAACAAAGCTGTAACCATTAGATCAAGATAAATCATAAATACAATGAAACATTTCATGGCACTTTTAAGAACGAAATTCATTGATACAATGTACGGTTCATTTTAAACAAGCAGGTAATCCTAGAAACAAAGCTGTAACCATTAGATCAAGATAAATCATAAATACAATGAAACATTTCATGGCATTAATGTACACAGTTCCTAAACACATGCGCAAAGGTATAGAATTTTTAATACCCATTTAGAAGTACCAGTTGTTCTAGTGACAAAACGTATGTCGCTTCTTGAACACACAAATAAAATTAGGTTAGGAATTTCCTATTAGACTATCCAAAACACGTGACACAAATATGGCCGACAAGAGGCAAGGATGATACACACTACTAAGGATGGCTTATCCTCATAAGGCCTGTGTGTAACAAATCCCCCCCTACCCCGCCTAGCCAAAAAATCAGTTGTGACGTAAACATCATGGCGTTTTTCGTCTTGACGTAGGCTGTTTGCACCACAGGTTATGTTATGATCTGGCTGCTGGCTGGAAATTATGGAACTATTAGTTTCTAGTATAATTAAAGTCTAAAATTATAAAATTATATCAGATACATATAATCATGACTTTTAATCATTACTGTTGTGTTCCTCAATGCAAGTCTTGGGCTAAAAAAAAAAGCTGACAAAGGATTGAGTTTCTACATATTTCCCCTTGAAACAGGCCCACGGGTTTATTTGGAAGCGAAAATGGAAAAAGAAGTGTCGAGAAGAAAAGCCTTCTGGATTTTAAAACTTCGTATTGGCAAACCAGTCACCAAATTCATGAAAGTGTATTCTCTGCATCTCAATTAAGCAAGAATTTTGTGTTAAGGTAAACAAGCATAATGGATAGTTTTGTGCCCTAGCTTCATTTTAGGCCTGCTTCTAGGCATTTATCAAGTACTATCTATTTTTAAAATGTTTTGTTTGAAAATATTGACTGTTTTTATTATTTACAGGTGAGAGTACAGGTCTTAGGGCGGGTATTATAAAACTGCTTTGACAGTTAACTTAAAGTTAACTTTTTGAATTACATGTAATTCCAGAAGTTAACTTTAAGTTAACTCTCAAAGTAGTTTTATAATACCCACCCTTAGAGGTACAGGTAGAGGTCGGATATTGAAAAAAACAGTTGTACCATCCCAGAATTTGCCCTCTTCTATAGTGATCCATAAACCGAGCCAAAAAATAGATTCCATGGGTGCTGAAAAACTTGCCGAAAGAAAAAGAAATCAAGATTCTAGTGAGACTGATACAAGTAATGAATGTAGTTATACTTTTAATCAATTATTAAACTCTTCTCAGATAGGCATACAAATGGCCGAGCAAACAGCAGAACGTGTAAAGTGTTTATTAAATCCTAATTACCAGTATTATATTATAGGTAGTTCGAGTAAAAATCAGATTTGTGGTCAAGTTATTTGACTTTGTTAATTTAATTTTCACCTATTTATAAATAAAAATAAAGAGTTATTTATAAAATGTTTATTTATTTATTACACATACAAGTTATTCAAATACAGACATTATAAGGGAGATCCATACCAGCCTTGAGACCCTTTTGGCAATGTCCTATTGTAGAAAGTTTACAAAAATATAAGAAAAAGATCCGGTTAGGCTGTTGTATATATATAATCATTTCGGGTCAGATAAACGAAATAGATTATAATGAATTTTGGCCTGCATCATCACGAGCAGCATTATGGGTGAAAATTATTACCCAGTGTGAAACTTTCGAGAACAGTGAATAAATAAGTCGATATTGCATTTGCAGCACATTGTTCTTCCTCGGCTGCTACAGTTTTGACCACCACATTGTTTTTTTTACGTTCAGGAAAAGTGTTTCAATAATGATGCAGTCCAATGTCCATAATACCTTATATCATTATTGACTCAAAAATCACTTGCTGCAGCCCGAAGCATATTCTCCTGTAGCGCAAGGTGGTACTTTATATTTCCTCGGGTATGTCTGAAAATAAAAATAAGGTTAAAATTGTATGATTTCCCAAAAAATTGTTAATTCTACTCTACCTGTGATATATTTCCCATTCGAATAAACAATTTCTGCACTAGCACAAAAGTTGCCTAGTAGATAAGTCAAAACCACGTTCCTCATCTGCTGAATCTTAGTCAGTGAGCTCTTTGCTTTCTGTGTGGGCTCGATATATTATGCCATCAACATTTTCATTATCATAAGCAGTATTCAAAGCTTCCTGATGGCTAATTCCACAAACAAAATGTAAGTACAGCTAAAAATGTTAGCTTCTGCCCAGGCCCATATGCCATATGGGACAGTAATGTTTACAAGAATATAATAAGTACATAAACAAACAATTTATGCTCGAATAGGAATATGTTTTTATAATAATATGAGAAAACCCTAAAAACAATTAAATAGTATAGAATAAATTATCTTATAGTTATTATACTTACATAAAGAAATCTAAACAAAACGCCGCGTAATTCTCCTAGGGCTCCATTAAATCATACATGCTGAAAACGTGTAAATAGGCGGAATGACGAAAGCTAGCCAGATATCGCGCTACTGGTTCCATCATAGCATAGGGTACCTTTACCCGCTATAATGGTTAATCAAAATCAAAATAAAATATTTTTCATGACAAATTATAAATTTATAAAACCGCTGGCGCAAACAGCTGGCGACTTTGTTATGACGTCAGCAGTGGTTGGAAACAGTTGAAAACCAATATGGCGGCAATTACCCAAAAAGGGGGCGATAAGCACTCCTTAGTAAGTTTATTCTCCTTGGACAAGAGGCACACAAACATTTGACACAAACACAAACCATCACGTCATTAGGTTACGTCATTAATGATCATAATCAAATACTCATTTTTTATTGTGTGCGTCTCAATTTTTGGCCGTTTCTGCCCAATTACGGAATCCCTATTGTTTGGGCAAGATTGCTCTACCTACATTTCACTTGGACACCCAGGACCTACCCTTAAAATGTGAAAATATTTATTTGTTGCAACTCCACCGTCCAGTGTTGTGCTACCTACTTTAAATAATGGATACAGGAGCATCTACAGAAAGACGATGAAACAGGCAAGGAAGATTTATTACAATGAGAGGTTGGGCATCCGCATCCAATAAACAAAAAAAGTAACGACCTACGCGAAAAAAAAAATAAATAAATATACATATATGCTTCCAATTTGAAAGCAGATAATATTAATTCATACTACTGTAGGATTGCTCGGAAACTGAGTATTAAAAATAGAAAATCTTCTGGATGGGACGATATCTCAGTTAGGCTGTTGATGTGTTGGCGGATTCCATTATTAATTCTTTTCTTACCGGAAGTTTTCCCTCATTTTTGAAGCAATCTTGGGTAGTACCTTTGTTTAATAGGGGGGTGATAAGAATTTACCATCTTATTACCGGCCAATATCCTTACTGGAAACTTAGACTAAAATTGTAGAGTGGCTAATTAGGGTGCATGGTGAGCTTCCTTGATAGACATAAATTGCTTTCTCTGTTTCTGTTTCAGCAGTCAAAAAACACTGATGATGCCATATTTCATCTCCTGGATGAGCTATATTAGAAGATAAATGACGAAGTAAGTTTTTTGTGACCTGAAAAAAGCTTTCGATTGTGTCTGTCATGAAGTACTGCTTTTAGGGGTGCAGTACTTCAGAGGGGTTAGATATCACTGCAGGAGTGCCCTAGGGATCTGTTCTATTTCTAACATTAATAAAAATACGAGTAAAAAGAACGAGTATCAAAACGCAAATGAACAATGAGCACTATTTTTTTGAAAAAAATTTCATGACACATTGAATGACACATAAAAAAGGGTTTGTGTGCCTCTTGGCGGCCATTTTAATTCAAGTTTGACAGCATCTTGGATAGTTCAATTTGTACATGAAATTGACGTATTAGCAATCGACGTTCGTTTTTGTTGGTAATTTTTTGTTTCCTCTGATTCGTGATTGATAAATAAGGATGAAATTATTGGCATCTGGGAAAAGTGAATCGGCTGATAAGGTAAAAACAAAAAAGTAAAAACTGAAGGATACAAAATACAACAGTGACAAAACTACTTGATAAAAAAAACAAAAACCCATATTTATCGGAAATCAAATGAACTATCAGAAGCTGTCTATAGATTTCTCGATCAAATGGTTTTTTGGGTACATGAAGTGCGTAGTTTGTAAGTTGTAGTCAGTTTAAATTCAGAAATCGAATTGTTCTTTAATGTTAATTGAAAGCGATAATAGAAATATGTATTTTGTACACTCAAGCCTATACACAACTAATTCGCCTAAATTTGCCCTAGGTTAGGCTAGGTCGAAAATGAATAGCCGTATTATTACGGCCCTCTAATGCGACTCATTGGTTTATTGTGGCAATCACGCCTATTCTTCCAATGAAGTCCAAGTACCTAGTTAGAGATATTTTGTTCAAGTGTCCCAGTGGGACCATTGCCCCACCTGCCGGACATTCGCAAATAATGTGTGCAGCTGTCTCCTCTTCCTCCATGCATATCCTGCACTTAGCATCATCTGCCAGTCCAACTATGTGGTGTTTTAGCCTACAATGTCTGGTTTATAAGCCGATTGGGGTTTTCAGCTCGTAGTTCTGTCAAGCTTTCAGCTTACTTCCAATCCTTTCACCGGTTGTCTTATGATTGCCTTTGCTAAACTTTGCCTTCGCTTATGTTATCCCTGGCAGGTTTAGCCAACGTTTGATGTTTGATTTGCCATGTTATGGGCATTGCCCAGCACTGATTCCGGCCTTGTGAAAATGTGAAGTTAGTTTCGACTCCCCCTCTGGCAACTTGATCCGCGATTTCATTGCCCTCAAGGCCAGTGTGTCCCAATGTCCAAATTAGGGTCACCTTAGCTGTTTTCCCGCCTTCACTTTTTTGAAAGTGGTTCAAAACATATGACGTCATATCAAAATTGATTCAAACCGTTTCGAAATACAATCCAATCTACGTTTTAAAACCATTTTCTCGCGCCGAGAAATTATGACGTTATTGTGAAACTGTTTTAAACCAGTTTTGAAAAATGTTGCAAAACATTGACATACGAGAAAACACCTCTTGTTTTCCTTCCGTAAACTTGCTTCCTGACAGCTCGAGACTGTTCTTGAATTACATTAGGTGAAACTAAGCGCCTTGAGAGCGGCTTGACTGTCAGAACATATTTTTCTGGTTTTTTAAGTTTGAGGTCGATTCTGCAGCCTCCTCACACCCATTATAAAGGCATGAACTTCCGCTTGAAAGATGGTTGCATTGTTTCCTAGATTGATGGATAAGCTAGTATTTGGTTTTGCACCATAAACGCCCGTTCCGACCCCAGTGTCTGTCTTCGATCCATCCCTGAACAGGCATAAATCTAGTAAGGCCTGCTCGTTCTGCACCCACTCTTCCGTTCTTAAAACGGCCACTGTGTAGGGTAGGGCGCTTGTTGTGTGTGTTTTGATAAACTCCAGCAGTTTCCACATTTCCTTTGTGATCCACTCCCATAGTTGGAGTATGGCCAACAAGTTGTCCACCAAGAGAGACCACAGGAGGGAATCCCTCCCAGCGGGCAGCCTCAAACTCTACTACTCTATTATTTCCCCCTGTAGGGTCGACGTTATATACCTGTTCTCAAGCAACTCGCGAACCCAGTCACAGATAAGCGGCTCAATTCCTCTGGAAATAGCCGATTCACAGAGGGAGTTATTAAGGAGTCTTGTTGAAGACTTTCTCTATGTCGATTAACGCTGCTATATAGCGCAATCTCCTCGTTGTCAAGAGACTGGCTGATTTTTGGGATCAATCTCTGAAGGGCAAGTTCCGTCGATTCACCACTCTGGTAGGTGTACTGATAAATACTCAATGGGTTGTGCCCTAATGGCCCTTCCCTGATGTCTGCCTCCAGCACACAGGAATAATGTAAGACTTGTTGGTCTGATCGATTTGGGCTAAAAGGATCTCAAACCTCAATTTGGTCGACTACCTATTACACCCAACACATTTCCATCAAAGATTCATTTTTCCTTTCTTCAACAGATTTACATGAGATTAGGAAAGTTTTACATGAAGTGGCCAACAAAAACACTCACGGCATTGCTGGATTATCTACCAGAATTCTCCAAAGTCTGCCAGATGAGGCACTATCTTGGCAATTTGAATGATCCAGCCAATTACCGACTTATATCTCTTTTACCATGCCTGTCTAAAATTATGCAGATTCTAGTTGTCCAGAATGATTACTTTTTTAACTAAACATGGCATCTTGAGTAAATCCCAGTTTGATTTTCAGGTGGGAACAAGAACAAATGAATCAATTTTTGTCTTTTTGGAGGACCCTTATTAAAGCCTGAATACTGGGGCTATAGCCTCGACAGCGTTTTGTGACTTCAGCCAGCTTAGCGTTCGATCGCGTGAATTATGATACATTGCTTGGCAAGGTTTTCCATTACGGGCATAGAGGTATTGCTCTGTGCTGCTGGAGTTGTTTAAAAAAACAAGGAGTATAAATCCCTGATGAGAGTTTTATTAAAAGATTAAGTAATGATTGAGCAATGGTGTGAAGCGTATCTTCTATCTTTAAATGTAAATAGTAGAGATGTGACGGAAGCCGAATAATTATTCGGTCTATTCGGCGCTATTTTTGCTATTCGGTATTCGGCCGAATATTTGATTTTCACTGCCGAATATTTCATGTTGGGATATTTTAGTGAAATTAGTGAAAATCGCTAATGTTTTAACACATTTTCAATTAATAACTATTCAAAAAATAAAAGAAAATATAAAAACAAACTTCTGGCGTTAAGGAATTCAACTTAACAGAGAATATAATAAAAAAAATATTAGTATATTAAAACAATAAGGGGTAGAATAATCCATATTGAAAATCGATAAATGGTAGCTTATGATGTAGAAATACTAATGCTCCGCTCTATCACGTAATAACCGATTCATTTTATTTTCGCGCGCGAATTGTAATATCTCCGACATGCTTCAATAACTATTCGGTATTCGGCCGAATATTCGGTTTAAATTCAGCCGAATATTTGGTATTCGGTTATTCGGCCAAACTACTATTCGTCACATCACTGGTAAATAGCACCAGATTATTATGTTTTAATTTTGAAACGAGGGGCCAAATAAATATACAAGACTTGCAAAGTACCTAATAACTGTAACAAGTTCCTTGGAATTAATATCAATAGAAGGTTGAAATTTCATGACCACATATTATGATATTATTATTGGCTTTAAGACAGACACTAGCTAGGGGGGTGTTATGCTGTAAGGATTATGGTAAATTAGATAGGGCTTTTAAATTAGCATACTTTTCTCTTGTTAGAAAGTCCTATTATGCGCTATGGAATTGCTTTTTTTGGAGGTGCTGCAGCCAATATTTGTTTACCTTTGTATTTGTTTTACAAAAGAGAGCAATTAGGTATGTCTTTCATAAAACTGTTAGATAGTCTTGTTTTCTCACATTCTCACAAGACGATTATAATAATTATAATAAATTGGGAGATGAAACTTATGAATTATTGCGAATAATAAACATGTTTTGGCAAAATTTGGTTCACCAAAGCTTCTGCTATAAATGGTACTAAAATAAGTTGGCATATAGTTACACCGTTTTGCGTAGTTTACCTGTCTTGCAAATTGCTCTGAGGGTACTTAAAAGGAGTAAAACTAAATAATTGCAATTAATCAAAAATAAGTTATTGTAAAAATATTGGCATTTCCACCTTAGACTCGGATACAAATGGTACTGGAAGTTATAGGCAGTACTAATATACCCCTTTCAGGGAGCCTCACTTGACTTGCAAATTACTTTGAGGCTGGTTTAAAGGGGTAAAACTAGTTTTTGTAAAAACATGGTCATTTCCACCCTAGTCTCAGGTACAAATGGTACTAGAAGTTATAGGCAGTACCAATATACACCGTTTAGGAAACCTCACTTGACTTGCAAATTACTTTGAGGGTGGTTTAAAGGGGTAAAGCTAATTATTGCGATTTATCGAAAAAGAGTTTTTGTGAAAATATGGACATTTCCACCCTAGTCTCATGCAAAAATGGTACTGGAAGTACCAATATACATCGTTTAGGGAACATCGACTTGCAAATTACTTTGAGGGTGGTTTAAAGGGGTAAAACTAATTATTGCGACCCATGAAAAAAAGAGGTTAGCATGAAAATATGAACATTTCCACCCTAGTCTTGGGCACAAATGGTACCTACTGGAAGTTAGGCAGTACCAATATACACCGTTTAGGGTATACGTAAGAAGACTTGCAAATAACTTTGAGGGAGGTTTGAGTGGGTGAAACAAATAATTGCGATTCATCGGAAAAAGGGTTTTTGTTGGACATTTCCATCCTAGCCTCGGGCACAACTGGTGCTGGAAGTTATAGGCAGTACCAAGATACACCGTTTAGGGAACCTCACTTGACTTGCAAATTACTTGAGGGTGATTTAAGGAGTTAAGACTAATAATTGCGATTCATCTTGAAAAGGGTTTTCGTGAAAATGTGGACATTTGCACCCTAGTCTTGGGTACAAATGGTACTGGAAGTTATAGCCAGTACCATTATACATCGTTTGGGGAGCCTAACTTGACTTACAAATTACTTTGAGGGTGGTTTAAGGGGTTAAAACTAATAATTGCGATTCATCGAAAAAAGGGTTTTCGTGAAAATCTGGACATTTCCACCCTAGTCTCGGGTACAAATGGTACTGGAAGTTATAGACAGTACCAATATACACCGTTTAGGGAACCTCACTTGACTTGCAAATTACTTTGAGGGTGGTTTAAGGGATTAAAAAAAAGGGTTTTTGTGAAAATAGGTATGGACATTTCCACCCTATCTGGTACTGGAAGTTGTAGGCAGTACCAATATACACCATTTAGGGTACCTAAAAAGACTTGCAATTAACTTTGAGGGTGGTTCAAGGGGGTAAAACTAATAATTGCGATTTATCGGAAAAAGGCTTTTTGTGAAAATATGGACATTTCCACCCTAGTCTCGGGCACAAATGGTATAGGAAGTTATAGGCAGTACCGATATACACCGTTTAGGGTATCTTGAAAGACTTGCAAAAACCTTCGAGGGTGGTTTAAGGGGGTAAAACTAATAATTGCGATTCATCGAAAAAAGGGTTTTTGTGAAAATATAGACACCCTAGTCTCGGACACTGTTAGAAAAAGGGCCGTAGCCAGTGGCGTAGTGACGATACTTCGAAGCCCGTGTTCGAAAATTTCACCGGGCCCCTAAACCCTGCGAGATGAAAAAATTGGAAAATGATAGTTATATACAGGGTGGTCCTTCGGGAATGACATCGATTGCTTATGGGAAAACTGTGAAAGGTAAAAATTTGAAAATTTGGCAACATAGCAATGTCGATGGGGGACATCTAGGTAAAATATTTTCAAGATGGCGGCATTTCCGGTCATACCGGAAGTTGATACCAACTCGGTTATTTTAAATAGAACACCCCGTATATAAATGTATTTTTGAATTCTACATAAAATTCTGAGCAGATTTCATGTAATATACCCTATACCTAAGTTCAACTGTTTTGGAAATATTGACAGTTGAAAATTGACTTTTTGCAACTTTGACAGGCTGTAAAACCTGAACAGTTAATTTTAGAGGAAACCCGATTTGACATTCCTATCTTAGATTTTTATAAACTATCATTTGACATCAACTTTGAATTAAATCCATGATTAAAAATTTCAGTTAAATTTAATTTCCGTTTAAGTTCAAAGTTGGTGTCAAATGATAGTTTATCAAAATCTAAGATAGGAATGTGAAATCGGTTTTCCTCTAAAATTAACCAATTAGGTTTTACAGCTTGTCAAAGTTGCAAAAAGTCAATTTTCAACTGTCAATATTTCCAAAACAGTTGAACTTAGGTATAGGGTATATTACATGAAATCTACTCAGAATTTTATGTAGAATCCAAAAATACATTAATATATGGGGTGTTCTATTTAAAATAACCGAGTTGGTATCAACTTCCGGTATGACCGGAAATGCCGCCATCTTGAAAATATTTTACCTGGATGTCCCCCATCGATATTGCTATGTTGCCAAATTTTCAAATTTTTACCTTTCACAGTTTTCCCATAAGCAATCGATGTCATTCCCGGAGGACCACCCGGTATAAAGTCTGTTTTTTTTTTAAGATAATTCCCCAAGTCAAAAATTTAGTAACTGTGTTGGCAACAGAAGCCTTTTCTATATAAAAAATTTGAGAGCATTGACAATTTTACATTATATTACCAACACAATGTCATTTTGACTTTTATCTTTAAAAAAAAAAACAAAGTTTATTTCTTTCTTGAATAATATACAGGGTGAACTTAAAGTATGGAACATATTCGATATAAGTTGTCTGGTAATGGGTAACTTGATTACGCATCTGAGGTGCCTTATGGAGATTTGCACTATGTATCGGCACCCCAGATGACGTCATAAAGTTATCAGGCAACCTCCTTCTCTCAAATAACCTTGAGCACAACAAAGCGCAATGCAGGGATTGCAGGATCTTGAGTTGGCATACCTGGCAATCCTGACATACTATGGAGTGGTTCGGCCATACTAATGAATTTTGGAAATATGCGACACGCGACACACCGTAAAATCGAAAAGTCTGAAAGAATAAAGGAAATCATAAGTCAAATAAGTCTACGAATATAGGAATCGACGACTTCACCTACGCAGATATAGATACATTATTCTTTTTTTGAAGTGAAACTTCTTAGGGTTGGTTTCCAGAGTAAACGTTGCAATGTTTACCCTGGAGTTATGCTTAGGTAACCCAGTGGAGGAAGTCCTCGAAAATTCTAAGAATTTTCGTAGGGACGAATCCTAATGCTGAATTGACTGACTTGGTGGTATTAACTTCAACTTCAATTTGTTCGAAGAGGATAGCAGGATTCAATAGGGACATAAAGCTTCCGTATTTTTTGCTCGGAATCCGTATCGGTATCGTACTGCGCATGTGCAGAAGCGATACGGAGGCCGAGATACCGTACGTACAACGTAACGTTACGGCCCTCTCGCGGTATCCGTATCGGTAACGTATCTTGACATTCCTGACACATGTGTCAAATTTTAAATGAATATAACCTCACTTTTTTTCCGGGTTGATTTAATTTGTTTAGTTTATACTTCCTTGAGTTTCTTGTGTGTTTAGTGCTTCTCTATCGCAAAAAAAAATAACAATTTTAAGGGTAGATATAAAAACGCCGGAGTTTTGAGACAAAAATTTCTAGATTATGAGATGCGTTTACGTTTACCGGAATAGGGAGCGCTTTAACAGCCTTTTCGCTTGTCAACGTATCTAGTTGCGTTACGGATACCGATACCGATACCGGCGAATTATTTCAAGTAGCTTTATGTCCCTAATTACGAGCATGAATCAATGTGTAACGGTATAAAATATATTCAAAAAATAAAAATGCTTTATTTACGACTAATGTATAATGTGCGTATTATATTTGTGATTTTGGCAGTATAATGACATATGTTATTCCTCCAGGGATTAATGACGAGTAGCGGGATTAATGGTCATTATTCCACAAAAGTGTCAGTGTCAAACGTGTAGTGCTTGTGGATTTGTATTGAAAATTATGAGACGGATGAAATTTGTTCATTGAAAATCTCAAATAAATTAATTTGTCGTAAATAAAGTAGAGTACACTACTCGCAATAATGGCTATTATTCCCTCGGAATAATACTCCCTCGCCGCTCACGCGGCTCAGTTCGTAATAATCCTCGGGAATAATAGCTATCATTATTGACTCGTGGTATAATCTACTATTACAATACAATAAAAAATAAAAAATGAGCAATTGTTTGTTGCCAAGACAAAACCATCCTCATGAACCGTGATAATAAAAACTGTTTTTTTTTGTAAATTGTCCAATGATGTTGCGTTCAAAAATGTAGTTGGAAACGTTTCAATAAGTGCGTTCGATAGCACAGTAAGGTGCGTTCGAAGCGGTGACTTGCTATTGAGAAGCCGGCCCTTCGGCGGCGGTCTGATATTTGGACGAGAATGGAGACTGATTTGAAAGACGCTTCACGTTTTGGCAAATTTCGTTACACGAATGATAGACAAGAGAGAAGAAAAATATAAAGTAGAGAGACAGAAAAAGATAGCCAATAACCGCCAATGACAGTGACAGCCGACGAACGATTGATACAAACCAAGGATTATGAGCAAAGAGGATTGTCTATTATTGTCAAGCGCTGATACCTTTAGTGCTTTACCTTGACTCATACTCGGAAGTCTGAAGGTTGTATGAGGGAGGGAATCGTTTTAAAGAAGTTTCACTCCTTAACGATGCTACACATGATTTTTATTTTCATATGAATTAGCTTCAAATGTATTTTTGAAGTGAAACTTCTTAGGCACCGGTTTGATATTTGGACAACAATGGAGAATGATTTGAAAGACGCGTCATGTTTTGGCAAATTTCGTTACACGAGAGAGGGGAAAAATATAAGACGTAAAAAGACGGAGAAAGACAGCCATTATAACTATTGATTTCACAAACCAAGGATTATAAGCGCAAAGAGGATTGCCTATTATTGTGAAGCGCCAATACCCCTCTGACGTCGCTATAGATGCGCGTCTCCCTTTAGTGTGGTAGGTACTTCGTCAGTCTTAAAGTTGTATGAGGGGGGCCAGGGGGTAGTTTTTAAGAAGTTCCACTTCTACTTCGTGTAAGGCGCTGCACATGATTTTTTTATACTTAATAGAAGAAAAAAATTTATTGACATGTCGAACCGGGCCCCTTGAGCTACCGAGCCCGTGTTCCGTGGAACACGCGGAATACCGGTGACTACGCCGCTGGCCAGGGAGGGCATTGAGGGGAAATGCCCTATCTTTCAAATGATGATGCCTACTAGTGGAGTAAAAACAAGGGAAAAAGTCGCTTCCTTCTCGATTTTTTTTTTTTTGGAGGTCTAACCACATGAAACCTATACAGGATGATCGGTTATGCTCTTGTGCATCTAAAATGGCTAATTACGACTTTTTTCGCGGGGGCAGACATTTTTAATCTCAAAAAATGTGACAAATATGTCAAAATGTTATTTTCGTGTTTTTTTAAACCCACCACGCGGTAACTCCTGAACTAATAAACCTATCAACATAATTTTTTTTTTAATCGGTAGAGGACATATGAGCGGTGATAACTGTGCTAGTTTAAATCCCATAGTGACTCAATTTTTTTTTGGAAACTGGATTGAACTTCAAATCGTACTTTATATGCAGCATGTTTTTCGGTAAGCGAGAAACTTTTTTATTTGAACGAATTTTGCCATAGTATCTGCGTATGATATGACGAAAAAGTATCAAAAAAGTTTTTAAAAAAAAATTCAACCATCTGGAACAAATAGTTTTCTAGTTATCCTTGATTAAAGTTATGCATATCCAGAGCGCGCGATGTAACTGCTTGTCGGCGACGCCGACGACACGGGATTTTACTGAGGATTTGAAAGTTGGTGCTCGAAAGGTTCCAAAATTTAAAGAATTTATTAAACCTTCAAATAAAACGGCATTAGTATATTATTCAACCAACTATTTCTTGGAAAAGGGGCCTTCTATACTTAGTAATGAGAAAAAAATAATACTAACAGGATTCAAGAATGCCGAAAGTTGCTTTCTGCTGACCAAAAACGGTAAACCACAAAATTTAAAAAATTTAATAGCAACCAAGAAGCTGATACGAGGATGATTATTCACCTATTAAATGATCTTCCGACTTGCAATTCCATTCTAGTAAAATCTATTATGCTTTTATCTCTGTAATCGTAATCACTTGTCCTTTTAATTTTCAATTTTTTTTTCTATATTTTTATATTTTTGTTGTTCTACTGTCTTTTAACAATTTTATCAATGTATTGTGATTCTCTTATGTGCAATCGAATGTTCCATCCTGAAAATCTCGCACTATTTTTTATAATTCTGGCCACATTATTTTTTAAGTACAAGTCTTTGGTACAAGGTATGTAAACTTCATTTTTTTGTTAGCCCTTTTTTGATGTTCCTAATATATCTATATTTAAGCCCTGATGAAGTCCTAAACTTTTGGGCGAAACGTTGGCAAAGTCATCACCCCTTTTCATTGGATACCGATAGGACACGAACTAGTCTTAATAATAATAAGTAAAAAATTATTAGTTGTTCATTGTCTTACTACTCTTACTGGTTGCGATACAACACTATCTATATTTATGTAACAAGCTGTTTTTTGCATTAAATGTGGAGATGCTTTTTTTGAATTGAATAAAGCTTCCTTTTTGTATTGATTATTGAAATAATATGATTGATTTCAATTAATGAGGTTCTTGTTATTTAATGTGGCGAACCCGTTGCTCACGATTCCAAAGTTCTTCGGCAATCGGCAAGTTGTGACGGGATCAGGCTAGTGTAGTCTGGAAGCACTTAGTGTCCTTAGTGACAAAGCAGCACGGAGGCGGCGGATAGCATGATCGCCGTTCTGTTCAAGGATTGGCTGTAGAACAACTCGTAATTGAGCAACGCTATTCAGGATCCGCACTGTTCACCCTGATAGGAAGAGGCTATAAAAGGTGCCCTAAATATAACCAGTTAACTACTTCCCGACTGGATAACCGCGTCCAGAGGGTGCACCCCATGCGGTCCAAACAAAACAAAGCAAAATCAATCAGTCTTCTGATCACTTTCTAAAATTCTTGAGAAAATAATTCAGGAAAAGCTGAAATCCTTACATTATCTTGATAGCATTCTACGTGATGAACAATTTGGTTTTCGTTCATATCACTCTACTGAGATTCAGCTTGCTGGATGTCGAGAAAGCCTTTGGTCGTATCTGGCATGCTGGTCTTAGTCAAGCTTCATGACAAATATTTTCTGCCATTATCTCTTGTCAAAATTATCATTAATTTCCTCAAAGCCAGACGTTTCCATGTCAAACTCAACAAAAATACCTTCTCAAATGTCAGACCTATAGCAGCAGGAGTTCCTCAAGGTTCTGTCCTGGCTCCACTGCTCTATAATATTTACACGGCTGACATTCCCAATAATCCTCATACTAAAATGTCCATCTACGCAGATGACACTTGTATTTACACTTCACACAAATACTCACATCACATACATAGACGACTAATACTAATTAATAATAATTCAGACGTTTATTTAATACAATTTTTTTGTTAGGTACAAGTAAGCAATTAATACTAATTAAGGAAGTAAAAATAAACGTTCTTGTCTTCTGCCGAAATATGCACAAAAATGACTACAAGCAAAATCAAAATATCTGTATCCACAGATTTTACTAGAATGGAATTGCAAGTCGGAAGATCATGTAGAATTATCCTCGTATCAGCTTCTTCTTAGTTGCCATTTAATTTTTTAAATTTTGTGGTTTACCGTTTTTGGTCAGCAAAAAGCAACTTTCGGCATTCTTGAATCCTGCTATTTTTTTTTCTCATTGCTAAGTATAGAAGGCCCCTTTTTCAAGAAATATTTGGTTGAATAATTCACTAATTCCGTTTTATTTGAAGAAGATTTGATAAATTCTTTAAATTTTGGAACCTTTCGAGCACCAACTTTCAAATCCGCAGTAAAATTACTACGTTCGCCCGTGTCGTCGGCGACGACAAGCAGGTACATCGCGCGCTCTGGATATTCATAACTTTAATCCAGGATAACTAGAAAACTATTTGTTCCAGATGGTTGAATTTTTTTTTTTAAACTTTTTTGATACTTTGTCGTCATATCATACGCAGATACTATGGCAAAATTCGTTCAAATAAAAAAGTTTCTCGCTTACCGAAAAACATGCTGCAATTAAGGTACGATTTGGAGTTCAATCCAGTTTCCAAAAAAAAAATTGAGTCACTATGGGATTTAAACTAGCACAGTTATCACCGCTCATATGTCCTCTACTGATTAAAAAAAAAATTATGCTGATAGGTTTATTAGTTCCGGAGTTATTGCGTGGTGGGTTTGAAAAAACACGAAAATAACATTTTGACATATTTGTCACATTTTTTGAGATAAAAAATGTCTGCCCCCGCGAAAAAAGTCGTAATTAGCCATTTTAGATGCACAAGAGCATAACCGATCAGCCTGTATAGGTTTCATGTGGTTAGACCTTCAAAAAAAATTTTGAAACATTTTTATATCGTTTTTACTCCACTATACCTTTAAAGCACAGCATGCGTTGAGGTTTCTCTAGGAAATTTAAGGGTAGATGAAAGCTTTGTTCCAACCGACATGAGAACCGTTCTAGAACGGTAATTTCCAGTAGATCAATTCATTTGTCAAGTAGGATAAACGTTTAACTTATTGAAAATTAGGTGGGAAATTGGAAATTACTGGTTCTGGAATGGTTCCCATGTCGGTTGAACCACAGCTAATGAATAGACCTGAAATCGAGTAAGTTGGTAGGTATACAGTTATTTTATATCCTACTGAACTATTAAAACCATATAATACCTTGGTTACGATAATCATAAACAGGGTCTTAACTCCCAAGGGAGTTAAGGATTTTCATAACTCCCAAGGGAGTTAAGGAAGGGAGTTATGCCCGTATTACATCTGTGTATTTTTCCGTGTATTTATTCATGAAGTTCAGGGTGCCAACATTATTTTGTTTTTCATAAGGCTGATTTATGTTGCGTTTGAAGTTTTTTGGTTGTCACCCTGAACTACATGAATAAATACACGGAAAAATACACAGATGTAATACGGGCATAAAGGATATCATAACTCCCAAGGGAGTTAAAGATTTCCATAACTCCCGCTTTTACCTTGAATAGGTAACACTTTGACAAAAAATAGAAATTTTGATTTATGGCTTATTCCTTTATAAAAATAGACAGAATACTGTAAATTCAGTAGGATATAAAATTATCTATATACCACGGGAATTATCAGGAGTTAATACCCACGGGCAATTGGTGTCCCTCGGGCCGGAGGCCCTCGGGACACAAACGTTGCCCTGGGGTATTAACACCTGCATAATTCCCTTGATACATAAATAACTATTACAAGTACAAAAGGTCCCTCAAAAATTATTGCCTGAACGCGCCATTTTGTTTACTTGCCAGAGATGTTATTTATTGAAAAATTTGCCTCCGGCGCCATTTTGTTTACCTATAAAAAATATTTAAGGGGGGGAGTAGTGCATGCCCCTTAGGCATGCCCTAGTCAAATTTTTCATGCCCTATTACAAATTTGACTCTAGCTACGGCCCTGGTTAGACATCTATTTGAGAAACTAAAAATATTAACTTTATGTTGTCTTTTTATAGTCAAAACAACCTGTTTAATTTATAAAAATTTTGGAAGGCATCTCAATAACAATTATTGTAGCAAACCATATAATTCCAGGCAAAATTTCAACATTCGAATGCCCATTCCAAGGACAAAACTGACTAAAAGCTCTGTAATTTACTTGAGTATTAAGATTTTTAACTATTTGCCAAATGGCAATAAAACAGCACAAATGCTGATGCACTTTAAGAAGTCAGTTATGTCACTTGTTTAATGTAAGGCGTTTCATAATTTCAGTGAGTACCTATTTTGATAGCAAGTGAAAGTAGTTTTCCATTTAATTTTTTTTTTCTTAATCCTAAGTAGCTTTGTCAACAAATACTACGTATTTATGATAATAAAGCATGTTTTAAATTTATTTGATGGTGTTCTACCCAAGGAGGATACACACCTACAGGATTCCTTGTCGGACTCGTTTTTGGTAATCGCCGCCATATTGGTGTGTCAGCATTTCCGACGTCATAACTAAGGCGTCAGCTGCTTAAACAGCCTACGAGAAATAACATGCTGCCTACGTCACAACTGGTGATTTGGCGCGGGGGGGAGGGATTAGTGACACACAGGCCTTATGAGGATAAGGCCACCCTGTAGTAGTAGTGTGTATCATCCTTGGGTTCTACCTGTCTTTGCGAGTACCTACCTATACCGGGTGATTCACAGATGACGCTCGTCCCTGTAACTTTTTAATTTTTTAAGATCTTCATCTCATATTTTGGTAGAAGGTATGAGAGTATCAACCGAACCATCCCTGTCAGATCACAGGATATGTAGGTATATAAGTCATTGGTGTGCATTGTTTCACAGATATAGTAGATACCTTTTGATACTTCCGGTTTTACCGGAAACGGCCCTAACTTTGAAATTTCAAATGGAACAACCAGTATATTTTTAGTTATTTCAATTCGCCTCTTCATTCTTAATATAGAAATGTATATCGATATAATTTATTGACATTTCTGGAACCGAAATTACAAATTTGCACTTTTCATCTAGCGTGCCATGATGAGTGACATCAATTGGTATGTTTCGGACCCAAATAACGAAATAACTGTTAAAATTAGTATTTGTTTTTATTACCTATTGCAAAATACAACTTCTACAGCCATTTGAAATTTTCAAATGCCAAAAAAAAAAAATATTTTTTTTTATGGAAAGGCTAGTGGCTCACGGAATCAACTAAACAACTTTTTTCCGACTAAAGCGGCGTTTCCACAAGCATAGTTTATTAGCGCCAGTGCACACGCCAGTTTGCTGGCGTAATGATAGTGGCGCCAGTCTCTGTTTCCACTTGTGATCAGAAACTTTTAACTGGCGCAGTAGAATAATGGCGTCAACTGAAGAGGTTCAAGCAGGTTTTGATGTTGTTATAGAAATTCTGTTAATACTATAACTGCAGAAGATTCGAAAAAACAAAAAAAAGAGGGACGTAAACACAAGATGGTACGAAAATGGATTTCACGCAGAACAGCTCTTGAAACATCAAATAATTTACTGTCTGAGTTAGCGGATGAAGGCCATGAAGCATTTCTACTGCTTCTTATTTTACTTTTGGCAGTGGTACTATCAAAACCACACGAACCCGAACTCGGACATTACCTCAACACTTGTCCTTCCTTATAGCATCATCCCGTTTATTCCTGTCTAACAGTGTGTGTAACACAAAAGTTTGTGATTCCACAAACAGAGAAACTCTTCGTAAACTTTTTTTTATTTACTTGACATTTTCATTATTTTTCTGAAAACTGAAAACGACTAGTGAAAATGTTTGTATTTTTTTGAAAAACTAGTGCACATGACAAACTAGCGCCAAAAAGTAGACCTCCATTCTACTTTACTGGCGCATGGATAAGTGGCGCAAGTTAACTAGCGCCAGTTAATTTTCCGAGTTTCCACTCGCCAGAAAAGTTGCGCAAGTCGACTGGCACCAATAAACTATGCATGTGGAAACGCCGCTTGAATAGATTGATACTACAGAATAATATCGCCCTTCATTTTAAACTTCTGCTAGATTCTTTAACTTAAATCTTTGAAATCACCCTCGTAATACAAGTTGATTACCTTAAATGACGTGATGCACCTTCTTTTATAGGGTAGTCCAACAAATCGATTTCAATGGCCGCTGCAAGAGAAACAAGCAGGGGCGTCGCGTCGGGGGAGGTAATTACCCCCCCCAGGATCAAAGATTCAAGAGAAAAATCACGATATCCAAAAGAAAATACATAATATATTGAAGAAAATACATTTTTTTCCCACTAAGGAGATAATTGTTCTGGAAAAGTGAATGACCTTGAAATTTGCAAAAAATTTCGCCTCAACGCAAGAAAATCTTAATCTCATGGAACAGGGGAATTTCCAGCAACGGTTTGGTTTCAATTGCTGACTAGGAATTATTGGTGATTGAATAATTGGACCAATTATTTTTGATGGTCAGCTTATTGGAGAAAGATATTTGAATTTTCTCTAGAAAAAAATCGAAGAGTTCTTGACGAACTTCCTCTGGCTGGATGCAGAGCCGAGTCTTTGTTTTTCAGCAGGATAGAGCACACCCCTCATAATGCTAGAATTGTGACAGGTTATTTAAATTGGTCTTTTGGAGATAATTGTATGGGAACCAATGGTCCTGTTAGACCGCCCGCAAGGTAAAATCATGAATATTTACGGCAAAAAATAGACTTTATCAAATACATTTTAAGATCCTCTTATCTTAACCACCTTAAGCCCTTGACCTTTTTGCTTGGGGTACTATTAAAAATGATGTTTATAATACCTAACACCTCTTCAGCCACTCAAGAGGAACCAGAAATGAAGGTAAGAAGATCAATTTGGAGGAATTACCAGAGGACAACTTACAGCAGTAGTGCGATCTAATACTATTGAAGGAGTCCAACGTTGCCATCCATCCCTGGTGATTTATGAGGATGCCGGACGGAACGATTTTGTCGCTGCTCTTATCGCATGGGCTATTATTTCGTTGAAAACCCGCTAGTCGTCTCTTCGAGACCGTTTGACTCGTCCTGAGGAGGGAGGTATCAGTGAGTTGTCAATCATTATTTGGCTACCTGGGAAATTGTTCTCTGCCAACACCTTAGGCGCTTAGGCGTACCTTTCCTAGACGTACTGAAGGTGCCGTCAGGTCGTTTTAGGCGCCAACATCGCCCCGATGCACACGATACAAAATACAGTAATCGGATTTAGACTACAAAAAAAAAACGGCACATCAGAATTTGTTCAAATTTGGCATAAACATTCCTTAATCGATTATCTAGAGAATAGCGCAGTTAGATTTTCGATATTTCGAATTTTTTTTTGGCCTATATTGTGAAAATGAACTATTTCCGAAAAATAGAAATAACCACGGTAAAAATTGAAAAAATAAGAGCACTATTTTCTAGATAATCGATCAAAGAATGTTTATGCCAAATTTCAGCAAATTCTGATGTGCCGTTTTTTTTGTAGTCTAAAACCGATTTTGAAATAAAATTCCTGATAATTTGGCAAATATAGTTCAGGCTTTTTTTCGAAGATGGCACCACCAGTCAATTCGAGATGTCATCATTAGGCGTTTCCGGAAACGCTGATCCGTCTGATCAGCAGTTGTTTTTCCAGCCAGTCCAGCGTTTCCGCAAAGGCCTATTGAAAACATAATCTCTTTCTTATTTTGTGTATTTGTTTTGTTTTTTATTGTTGGGTTTATAAAACAATAGAAACAAAGAAAATTTACAACCATTAGTTTCTATTCAAAATAAATAAAGTACCTATTTTACGTAAGTATACGTAAAAAAATTGGATCGTGTTGTATAGGACAAAATGTCTTTGAAAAAATAAAAAGCTTGGATGATGATTATTAATATTTATTTACAAAAGGTGGAAAGTGCCAAAATTAGAGTTTTTTCCTTTGTGTTCTTGTATATTAGTGCAATAATAATATCCACCAATGCAGTAGAGCATTCCATTTAGGTATATTATCTCTGCATGCTCTGTCAAGTACTGGCGATTTGTATTTGTTTTACTGGATCTTGGATCTTTTACCAACATCTGAAATTGTGTAAGACTATTTTTTTAGAAGTTGGTGAAGCCTATTTTCCCACTGGCCAATGATTTGCTGCTTTACGATGGAGATTTCGTTCAGCAGTACCCAAAAATAAAAATTACTCAGAATAATAATTATATATACTCCTGCTGAAGTTAAACATACCTTCAGTCTATTCTCTATTCAAAAGCCTACTTCTCTCAGACTGAAACTCTTCCTCTGTGAGAGAGGCCTCTGTGGCATTTGGCCCATATCCTACTGTTTCTTTTGAAACTTTCTTTTTAGGAGGTTTCTTGTTAGCATTTCCTGGAATCTACGCTTTAAGTGCATTGTCATATTCATGTTGCTTCTTGCATTTTCTCAAAAACGATTGAAAGGCAGTACCTGGCACCGTTGGCTCCGAGTCCAGCCAAGGTGAGCTTTGCCAATCTGCATCTTTATTGTACCCAAGTCCAGACAAATAAGTCCTGTCTGCAAAGAGCCTTTTTGGATGGCACTCAACCGTTTGCGGACATAAACATCTCAGCTCCATTGTTTTGTTTCATTATCAATCAGCTTGTGACCCTGGCTTACCACAATATTTATTGAAATACGGTTGTTATCCGATTGAAAATGCCAGCAATCTCCATTTCTCCTACTTTATTGCTAAAATATCCATTACATTGATAATATGAAGGACTAAATTTGAGGTGTTTTCCAAAAACATGATAAGGCCCATTTTCCAAATCAGTTTTTAAATTATCGACATCACTATGTGCGTTGATATACAGCGTGTCCAAGATAAGGATGGGATAGCATTAGTATCTGGAGATCGGTTGGAGTTACAATGTTGGTTAGATTAGGAAGTTGCGCAATTTACCACTCAATAAAATGGTAGTTTTACATTTGGAAAATTACGAATACTTTCTGAGATATCCAGAAAAAACCGAAATTTTGCAAAATCGATTTTATTTTTTTCTGAGCTCATTTGAGGAGATATTTCAAAATAAATAGCACTTCATCATAAAAACTTCTTCTACTCTAGAAGATGACATTTCCAAATTTAAAATCTGACGTATCATCTTTAGGCTACCATCATCAACTTAATTTTTTAAAACTGCTAGATAATTGCACTCGAGTAAAAGTAAAATTTCGACTAACTTGTGAGCTAGATATTTGTGGAACCAAAATATTGAACTCTAGTTTCTGTGTGGCATTTTTTTTCCACAAAAAGTCAATCTGTCAGTCCGTGAAAACCGGAGGTTGATATTTGGTCTGGTTCCAAGAATATTGCTTGAAAGATAGGCGAAAAAGTTTCCTTGTTCAAAGCAATTGTCCAGCAGTTTAGTTTATAACTCTGGTTTATAGGTTGCACATATCATATTATAACAAAAAATAATGCTTCCGACAAGTCCATTGTGAATTTCTCTGTGCACTTTCAAAAGTCCAAGGTTACATCTTCGACTATGTTTGAATTGAAGCTCCATGTAAATCTCTGTTTCATAGGTACTCTAAATCAACAATTTTGTTTCCTAGGATATTTGTCGAGTTATTTGTTAGTGTTCTTTCAATTTATATAATGTGTTTATAAATATTTCATCTTAGTCATTATATTCCTCTTGGCTTATAAATGAGAACTCATGTAGCTTTTCATCAGGCGACATATACATTTATGGGTGTTGTTCAAATTGTAGACAGAAGAAGATACATTATTTTCTTCCATGATGAGGTTGCTAGAATCAAAAATATAAAAAGATACTTAGTACCTATTAGTTTATTGGCTTACATGTCAAGGGGATCAATCTCGGATCAATTATGCCAGTTGAAATTATTTTGTCCATAATAGGGGGTGTCATGTTCATTTTTGTAGTACCTACTAGAGAATATTTGAAACCTGCTTGTAATATACCTATGTATATTTTATTTTTTTCATGAATAAATTTTGACACATAATAACACAGTTGGTCTCTTGGTCTTGGGATACTGGTAATATCTGTGGTAATATCATGTTAGACAAGATTGTGTTTGGGTTTTCCTGATCTTGAAAATTAGCTTCTTTCTCCGTAGGTATGTAGGTATATGTATGTTTTTTCTATAATCAGCTTGCCTCTTGTACCTACAAAAGCTGCTTATTGCAGGGGCAACCAAAAAAGCAATATAATTTCATTGCAGAATAACGGTCATAAATTGGATACGTCCTGAAATCTAAGTTGTAATTTACCTCTTTGAACACACTGGCTTTAGAGCTTCCACCAGCATTCCGCTACTTGCATAAAAATGTTCGTGCAAAGAAAGAAGAAATGTTCTTGCAAGACCATACGTAATATAATAATAAACCATTTTGCATACCTAAGTAATCAAAAGTAAAGTTGGATAAATTTATTAGTGTAGGGTGAAGAAACCAAATTTTTGAAATAATTTTTCTTTCCTGTGCTTTTAGGAAGGAAATCGCGGTACTTACCTTTTGTCGCGCTCTACTGTTTTTTCGGCGAATCTCGAATCATTAATATTTGCTTTTCGGCAACTAGCGATTAGTGTGTATGGGTTGCTCGGGCACATATTCACTATAATTGCCCGAGCAACCTATACACACTAATCGCTACTTGCCGAATAGCAAATATTTGTGATTCGAGATTCGCCGAATACCATATGCGTGTGCCCGCCTTAATACTAAAAAATAAACAAAGACAGACATAGGTCATACTACGCACATTGAGAGCGAAAGACAATGATAACTAAATGCCGATGAATTTTTGATTCCATTTCGTTTATTCGTTCGGTTTTAAATATTTATTGTCGGTCATGTGGCGTGATCTTTCCTGAATTAGATTTGGTGTTCCTTTGTATTACTTTTCTTGCTCTAAGCAGATTTCAGCAGCAGATCGGGTTCGTGTTCAATTGCTCCATATTTTCCTGATTTTTCGAACAGGTAGAGCAAGTACAAATAAGCACCCCAGTCATCCAGAAGCGTTGCAAAAACCCATCAAAATTTAAAAAAAAATGAAAATTTGACAAAACGATCACAGATTCGAAATTTTTTGTTCAGGAATATCCTGAAAAATCGTAAGCATGGACTGTTTTTTTTTTTCAATAATAATAAACTATATTATGTTTTTCATTATCCCTTCCAAAATAGTCAAAAAATTAGGTATTTATTATAGTAAAAAGATTCCGAAATCAAAACAAGGCAATTTCTTCATAAACAAAAACCTGTTCTATAAACCTATATCTAACTCCCAATTCTTTCCTAATAAAATAAAATAGGAAAAATAAGTATATCAAGTTCAACTTTGAGCATTGTGGTTGGCCAGGCAAAATAATAATGGCAATTTCCATTCATTCGTCAATCAGTGCGAACTGAGTGAGAAAAGTTGCACTGATTCTGCAAATTGAAATCGCTATAATATTTCAAATACTAAATCTTGGCGCCGCCATCTATATATATTTTTTTGAACTAAAATCTAATTTGAAGGGGGGCTATTGCGGCCTTAATCGATCTCAGAGCCCGCACTGGTTTTCTGGACAGAATTTTGTGGATTCTAGCACTGCTTAGTGCATCTGACACACTTTCACATCTATCTTTAGTTCGATTGAATAATCTTTGAAATTCTCTCCTGGAATTGTTTAAGTTTTTGTTCCACCAGGGTGTTTTCTTATTATCCTGTTTTACCCTAAGAGGACAATTTTTGTGATATGCTGACATTATCGCAGTGGTTAGTTGACCCGCTGTTCACAATAAATGTTAAATGCAGTAGGGACATTTAGAAAGTTGGATGTTAGGGATTCGTTAGCCATCCCAGTTTGTGACCCTTGCGTCGCGGTACTGCACTGTTTGCCCTAACTTTGGTCCACTAATCTATGCGTAAGCAGTTACAGTTCGGTAAAATTTTTCGGTTTTGGAAAAATGTACAGAAGTTACTTTAAAATATTTATAAATCACCCAAATGCTTCGGCCAACAATAACAATGCCGATAAACTTTTATGAATGAAAATTTGCACGGTATTTTCCGTGAAGAGTGGAGCCGTTCGAGGTCGAATAAGCGCGTGTTCAACAGCAATGATCAATAATTAAATCTTCCATAATAAATATTTCCTCCTCGTCCGATAAATATTATTTCTTCGTTTTTCAGCGTGTGGGTCTATTGGAATGTTTTCCGTTCTTGGTATAGTCAAGTTCAATGTCACAAGTGTAAATATTATCTATCTAAGAAATAAGTTAACTTTCAAACAATTTCAATATTTTCTATTTTCGAAATAGCGGCAATTTCAAAAAAATAAATTTTTTTAACTGGGATATTAATTTAAAACAAATTGCAAGATTGTTTGCCTAATAATAATAATTAGATCACAGTGTTCGTGTGGACAAAACACACATGCACCGAGTTGTCCAGTCCCAACTTAAATGTATAGGTAATATGTATCTCCAAGGCTTCCAAATTTAAATATAAATATATCGCAGGTCTATTTTCGAATCTGAACTTGGATCCCATACAGAGAGGACAAGGTTTTCTTAAATAGTTCAAAAAATTCCTACAAATAAAATTGAGCAGATCACAAAATTGAAATAAAGTAAATTATTTACTTGCAGCAGTTTATTTAGTGAAACCCAATAAACATTTATACAGTTGTTACACAGGCACAGGCACGCACGACATCGATAGGGCAGTGTGTTGGCGATTTGAAATGGCTCTATTTTTCCAGTATTTTTTTTTTAACAATTTTAATTTTTTTTGGTAATAGAGCCATTTGCGTATGTTTCTGTATTTTTTAAAGAAACATTATGTTTAACAAATTTAAATGTAAGAAAATGATACCTATTACTCAGACCCTCAAATTTGAACTTAATTTGTTAAACTGTATTAGAGGCGGCCATCCATAGACAAGTGATTCTTTTGAATCACAAGGTATTTTTGTGTGCATCTAATGTTGCTTATATTTTGGATGGCCCGCCAGGATATATTACAGAGTATTTCAAATTTTTTTTATTGTAATGTTATAGTTTTCTTGTATAGCAAGGAAGGTATAGTCTGAAACATGGTTGAAATATTTTTTGTTAGTACTACAGTTCTTTTTTTATTGGAAATCCTAAAAATACCTACTATTTAAAATAAAATTTCTTTTAAAGTCTTTTTGTGCATGAAATATTTTTGGGCTGGATGTACCTACCAACATTTCTGAAGAACCTTCGAAAATATAAAAAAATAGGTAATCCAAAATTTTTTGTGATAAAAACATTTTTTAGCAATTTGGGCAAATTTCACTAGGCTAAAAAAAAAAACATCATTAAAGCCTCTATACCTAAGTACTATAAATATACTCCTGGACAAAATTATCGCACCACTGCACATAAGCATCACCATAAACAGTGGTGCGATAATTTTGTCCAGGAGTATATTTATGCTTTTAAATATTGGCTACATTGAATAGAAACTTTATAAAATCCAGCCCTGAATAACCAAAAATCATTTGGCACTAAAATGCCCAAAAAATGATGATAATTATTATTTTTTTAAATTGTACTTTATTAGTGCATTTTCGTTAGCTAAAAATTGTATTACGTTTCTTTGACTATTTCGTTTCCTAAACACATATAATTATTATTACTTTTATGATTATTTTATTTTTGAAATTGTTCTATTACTTTCATTTACCTAAATTATACTAACTTACATTATCTACCAAAACAAAAATTGGTGGTCAATATCACATTATAATCAGCATCAATCCTTAACATTTAAGAACAGCTAAATATGAAACAAGAAATAAAAAAGTAAAAAAAAAACAACATAAAAATAAATTATAATTTACATCATGTATAATTCAAATGAGTTTCAACGAAAAATCACAAATTTCGCTTGTGTTTTTTATTAGAACCAAACCTATTATTCTAGACATTTTGGTCAAAGAAGCTGTATAGAGTCGATTAAATTTATTCCTGTTTGAATCCATTGGTTACAGGTTGTTCGGCAGAAAGTTGCTCCTTTCGTTGCACCTGGAAAAATACCACGAGCCTTCCACAGAGTAGAAATAGAAACACCAGAGCTGGTGCGGTTCTTTCAAAATGGTCAGCTACCATATAGTGGGAGTACACGGCCATAAAGGTGAGCACCAGAAGCCCCATGTTGGCACCATTTTTGATTTTGTCTGAAAAAAAAAGAGTTTTATACTTAAGTAAGTAATTCAGTTTATGTACACATCAGCTTTACAAATATTTAATATCTAAATTAAAGTAACCTTCAAACCATGGAAGTAGCATTTGGAACCGATTAGAATAATCATCATAAAAACCTCAATTTATAATATAAAATGTACATAACATATAAACATGAGGTCATTTCGCACGACTGTTTTTCGTTAAAGTGTCTATTTTTATCATCTCTGGCTATTGACAATTCATTCTCTGGATGTTGTAGGCTGGTGTGGGGTCGGCATTTTTTCTAGTTTAATTAAAACTAAAATTACGTACACGGCGCGAATGGTCTTAAATTAAATCAATTTTTTCAAAGATTTTGTTATTTGTTATAGGTAGGTACATATCTATTTAGGTAGAGGTGATCGCGAAGGGCTTGGAAAATTTTAAGATTTATCTATGATGAATATTAAATAAAAAATTAATTTTATTTTCATAAAAAAATGAAACTACACTGCTAAGCGTGGTACGTGGTACGTGGAAAACTAAATAGTAACTTTAGATAAAAGGGCTATAGGCATTGATTTAAATCAGTATCCACCACTTAAGCATTCCAGATCCTCAAAGTGAGCATGAGTTTTATCAGGCAATGGTGTTGATAGTTTCACAACAAAATCTTCACAAGGCAGAAGGGTTCATCGAAATATCGAAGCCAGTTTTTTTTTCAGTCATCCAACTAGAAAGCAAGCCTTGTACCCGGAGAAACTGCATAATAGCATTCTATACTCATCACATTTCATTTTCGGAAAACCCAAACTGGTGATAATAACTTTCCATTTGCCTCTACCTATATTTCCGAATTTAAGCTTGGAATGGCAATGGTCTTTTGCAACATCCTAGCAATACTGCACATGGAGGAAGCGCTGTCATAGTTTTTAAAAAAAAAACATATCTCACATTGAAAAGACAAAATATAAAACAATAGAAAATTCTAGCTTCAGCAGTAGGAGTGTGAAAACCAAAACATACACATTAGCCCTATGTGCTGCCTATATACCACCAAGGCATCTATTGAAGAAAAGTCTTGATTTTCTCAGGAAGTTATTAAATCGATTTATAGTTGTTATAGTATTACACAGTTATAGTAATTGTATGATATTTTCGCTTTATCGCATCTGTTCTTTTTTATTTTCGAATTTGTATGTCTAATTTATGTTAGTTTCTAATTTTAAAGTTAGCATGCTTTGTCAATTGATCGTGTACAATATAATAAAGTATATTTTCTTTCTTCTTTCTTTCTTTCTTTCATATACCTACCTAAATGCTGGTTTGCCGTTTTTGTCTTTGGAAACGCTAAATCATTGTGAACTTCATCAACGATTTTCTCCTTCAAATAGGTATTAGTGAATAAAGACAGTAAATAGTCCATTATCATAGGGTCCGCTCGCTTCGATCTCGTGCTAAGTTTAAAAATGCATTATTTTATGAAAATATGGGACTACTTGATTACCAAATGGTATGTTGGCATTTTTGTAAATTATTTTTTTCCGAAAAAAAGCCACTTCAAGATCACGGATGGAACAATTTAAAAAAAAAATCGTATCTCCGTTATTAATTGATCAATTTTTTATTTCAAAAAAATGAATTACTTGGAAAAGTCTATATTTTAAATAAAAAAATGTTTCAACTACAAATATTCAATATTAAAAAAAAATTCCACGAAAATTAAAAAAAACATATACTTTTGGTGTATAATAACAAGTGTTCCAAAATGACATTTGGCAATTTATTCTTAATAACATATTTGCGATCAATACATAAAAAAATCAATAACCTATACCCTGATACATTATTATGAATTGATCCCAATAATACGTGAAATAAATAAACTTCAAATAAAATCTAATAATATTCCAAACATTCTCAATGGACATCAAGACAATTCTGAAGACATTAGCAATAACATATATTTCTGTTAAAAGAACAGAATAAAATTGATACAAAAATAAAAATAATTCCTCAGCCACAGAGAATCAAAAGGAATAAATTAATGACTTGGCTCAATATTCGAATCTCTAACTGGAAACCAGGGGCCTGTTTCATAAAAATGAAGATTTGAAGAGTTGAGGGGTCAGGAGCGACATAATGTTACATTTTATTTCATAAAAGTTTTGAAGAGTTGAGAAGTAGACGCAAAGTAATTTTGAAGCAAAAACGACATTTCCTTTTCACTCTTCAACTCTTCATTGTGAACTCGTCGCTCTGCAACTCTTCATTTTTATGAAACAGGCCCCTGAACGCATCTGACGGAGAAAGTTACGAGCACATCATTAGGGAATTACAAAACAATCAAAATAGCTAACAAGAAAATATTCTATATTCAAAAACAAAACTTGCTTTCTTTAAAAGTAATAGAAAAATTTAACCAAACTATTAAACAAATAAATCACAACAAAAAACTTCTAGAATAAAAAATTAACCAAATTGCACTATGGTACAGAAGGCAGGCATAATAAATCAAATACCTAGTCAATATCCCCAGTAGCACAACAATATTGGTAAAATATTATATTTACATATTGGCCCAAGAATGGAAACGACAGATTATTTTTTTTTGCCCAATATATATTGTAAATATGAATCCGATATTGAAGAAAAATATTGTGCCAATATTGCTTATAAATAAACATGTAACATTGCTTTTAGAACTATACCCAATATTTGTTTTTCAGATTGGCACAATGTATACTTTTTATATGAATCCGATAGTGAATATAAATATTTCTCCAATATTACCAATTAATAAATATGACATATTTCTTCTAGAAATATTTACAATATTTTTTTGGAAAAACACATGTATTTAACCCGTATTTAACCAAATCTCCAGCACCTGCAGACTAGACCGGTTTCCGGCTTCGAACTTGTGAGCGAAGCATACCAACTTAAAGAAACAGGTTTGAAGGAAACTCAAACGCTTGGGAAGAGCAAAGCAATCAGTAGCGCGTGGTGCCCTCTCTCGGTAGTCCTGATTGATATGGAAAAGGTACATCTCCTATATATCACCAATATTGGATAAATATTAAATATAAACATGAATAAAAGATATTGCCAAACATGGATTAGATCCAATATTGAATCAATCTTGGATTCACATATTATATAATGATAATATAGGAAAAAGATTAATCTCCAATATATTATCAATATTGGCTACAAATTGCTAATATTGGACCCATATACAATATTTCGCCAATATGGATAAATATATCAGTATTGATCCATTAATGGATACAATACTATGATAATATTAGAAAAAGTTGTATTGCCAATAATCCACCAATTTTGTCTAAATAATGTCAATGAATATATTTTTTCTGTATATTAGCCCATTTTTAAGTAAATATAATATTACAATGTGGAAAAATATGTATTGCCAATATTGGCTCAATAATGCAAAAAAAAACAATTTTTTTGTGCTTATCGGTTCAATGATGGATAAATATATCACTGTTATATAAGAAAAATATGTATTGCCAATATGTAACCAATCTTGGCTATATGCTGCCGATAAAAATATTGTTTGTGCATATTGACCCATTCTTGGATAAATATATTATTATAATGATGAAAGAAGTTGTATTGCCAATCAATGTCCAATGTTGGCTAAAAAATTCCAATATTGGGCCAACATACAATAATGGTCCAATGTATCCGCAACATGGGACCAACATTGTGGGCTACTGGGGATCTATGAGATAGATAATCGACTCTATTTTACAAGATATAGAAAATTCCTTAACTTTTTAAAGTTGAAAATCATGCATCCAGGTATAATAAAAACTGAAGACTTTTATCATGAATTAAACAAACTACAACAGCGTTTCCAATAATGTATTCGGACATTTTTGATAACTTTCATTTATACTCGGTTCCAATGCTTTCTCAGAGTCAGTTTAAGGTTGTCTTACCGCAAAATAAATTCTTGCTGGAAAATAAATTGCACTACACATACTATGGTCAAGAAATTATTCTGAAATTCAATATTTGTGGAAGAGAAGACATTCACGAAATCCAAAGAGACGGCCCATGCGAAATTAAACTACTCCAATCTGACAAAAATACCTCCACCTGCGAACAAACCGAAGTTAAAGTCCCGCAAATTATCATCAATCGATTGGACGATTCCAATCAATGGATATTGGTCGTTCCTGTCAAAGAAGCCATCCAATTCAAGTGCTTTTAACAAAAGGAAGTACAAAACATCATAAGAACATTTATGCTTTAAATACCAATTGGTTGCCAAGTGGCCACCGCTGATACCGCATGATGCCGACCCTCAATCTAAGTCGACATCTAGAATATTTGAAATTAGACAACCTTCACCAATTGAGCAAAGAAGAAATGGACATATGCCCACAACTGAGTTTCACCGAAATCAATAGAATACCCAGCCTTGGAACAATCCTTATACATATATGTCCTCATCGTTATTGCCTGTATCTTCTTGGTTTGCATGAAATATGTAAAAGCCGAAGAAGGGAGGAGTTATATTGCGTCTATTTGCTGAGTTTAAAAGGCTTATTCTGCTTTTCACCTTATTATAAATGTATGTTTTTTTCCTAGGATAGTCAGTCAGTTGAAATTAATTATAATTGTAACATTTATTATAACGTGCTTTCGCTAGTATAAATTTTCGAATTGTTAATAAAGTAATTTTTTAAAAACCAACCCTCGGTTTCTGACTTGGTAACTCACTTTTCAGTAGTATTTACTGAACAACCTCTAATAAATTATATATAATTCGATTCAGCAGAAAATTCTGAGCATTTTTTATCTGAAACTTTTTTCTGTATAATCTATAATTATAGAAAGAAAAATGGTTAAAAAATAATAATTAAAAAGAAATCTTTTTTTTTTCAATTTTTGGGGAAATTTTCTTTTAATATTGAATATTTGTAGTTGAAACAATTTTTTTATTAAATAATAGACTTTTCCAAGTAATTTATTTTTTTGAAATAGCAAACTGATCAATTAATAATGGAGATACGAATTTTTTTTAAAATTGCTCCATCCGTAATCTTGAAGTGGCAGTTTTTCGGAAAAAAATAATGATAATAGACTAAAATATGGTTTTTATATGCGAAAAACAAAATTCTTGATACTACAAGTTCCCTTGACTTTTGTTGAATCGCTTGAAGTTGTGGATCATACCATAAGAAACTGGTTTCTTACATGAGTTACATGGTGTTATTCCATTCTTCTGACCATACCGTGTACGTAGGTGATTAAACTTCTTCTCAATTTTTTAAATACATATTTATAATTAGCCCAGTATTCTCAAACTCAAACTCAAATATGCTTTATTGTCAGAAGTACACAAAAGTCTCATTGACAAAGCTGTTACAAAAACCTAATAGCTAGAAAACCTTTAAGAGGTATTCAGTAACCTAAACCTGAACTGGATTTATGGATCTCAAAAAAAAAACTAACAATGCAAAAAAAAATAAAAAAAAAAAATAGACATTGAAATGTATAATTTTTTGTTTTAAATCAAATATACAACATAATATTCAATAGACAAAACTAATTGAAAACAAAATTAGTTACAACTCATTTAAAATAAATAACTATTATCCAACACCTGCTAGTTATAAGAGTCATTATGTGTGCCAATTTAGGCAGGTAAACTATCAATTAACACACTAGTGTGTTATAACGTCAACGCAAAACGTCAGGAAATAAAAATTTATAAATCCTGCTTTAAAGAGGACTCATTTCCAAAAAAGTACCTGTTAGTTTTTTCACTTCTTGTATGCTGCTTGTGTGTTATGATTTCTCAGTTGTTGGATGAAACATTGTATGCTACTCGTGTGCTATGTAGTGTTTCACAAGACAAGATTTCTTGTCTTGCTGGGCCTATTCTTGTCTTGTCTTGCAAAGCAAGACAAGAAATGAAATTCATTCTTGTCTTGCCCGACTCTTGCAGAAAAAAATCTTGTCTTGCAAACAAGATTTCTTGCAATTTCTTGTTCTTGCATTAGTTGTTTTGTGACGTCATAGCAAGAGTTTTGCTTGCAAGAGTCTTGTTGCAAGATTCTTGATGCAAGACTCTTGCATCATTCATTACGTTCAAACGCGTGCCGGGGGCGTGAATGGTAGAAAAACACAACGGTTTTCTACTACACACTTCGATTTTCGAACGACGTGTTTCATCGCGGCGATGAAACACGTCGTTCCAAAACCGGAGTGTGTGGTAGAAAAACACGACGGTTTTCTATCACATACTTCGGTTTTGGAACGACGTGTTTCATCGTGGCAATGGAAATCGTCGTTCCAAAACCGAAGCGTGTGGTAGAAAAACACGACGGTTTTCTACCACATACTTCGGTTTTGGAACGACGTGTTTCATTGCGACGATAAAAACCGTCGTGTTTCATCGTAGTCTGTGGGGCCCTTTATTGGGCCCCATACACTACGTTCTTTCTCATCGGTTTTCATCGCGACGATGAAACACGTCGTGCCAAAACCGAAGTGTGTGATAGAAGAACACGACGGTTTCCTACCACACACTTCGGTTTTGGACCGACGTGTTTCATCGCGGCAATGAAAACCGATGAGAAAGAACGTAGTGTATATAAGATTATTATTGGTGTCATTGTCATTAATAACGTGGTTGTCATCTTTACTGGTTTAAAGGCTTTTTTCGAGGAAACAGTTTCAAAAACCGTTTTAAAACAGTTTCAGCTCTAACGTCACTATTTTATGCACTACAATGCTAACAGACCTTAAAACAAATTCGACTTGACTCCTTGATGGTTGAAAACGAAAAGGCTTTCACATTGAGCTTAAAATTCAATATTGTGTGTGCAGTGTCGCTGTCCATCATGACCAATAATTTTCCTAGCTATACTTGCTGCAGGAACTGTTAGAAACTAACATCTGTTTGAGTGTTTTGAAACTACAATTTCAAAACGTTTTGTCGCAAAAAAATGTCTTTAACTTCATAAACTGACATGCTGACATTTTTATCTCGTTGTTAGCTACCGCAACGTTGCCAAAATTAATTCAAAAATATGCAGAGAAGGAGACTTCATTTTTTTGCAAGATTGCAAGAGTCTTGCGGAATAATTTCTTGTCTTGCTTGGTAACTTCTTGTCTTGTCTTGCTTTGCAAGACAAGAAATTTAAGAGAGTCTTGTCTTGTTCTTGCAGCAAGAACAAGACAAGAACAAGAAATTTGCAAGAATCTTGTGAAACACTAGTGCTATGTCACTCGAGAAATTATACCACGTGGCCATGTCTTATTTCCAACATAACACACTTAGTACCATAAATAGCTATTAATAAAAGCATTAGATATGAATAGAGAAAATATACTAAGACAATGTGGCTATAGGAAATCACCGGGGAACAGCGTTCTCTCAAGAGAACGATTGCTCTGTCTTAGTCACCTATGTTATTTCCATAATACTGACAAAGGCAGAGCAATCGTTCTCTTGAGAGAACGCTGTTTCAGAGAATACCGGCCCTGAAATCAGCAAGCTCCTCACCTTGCGCTTTAAAACCGTTTAATATTTTATTTTTCTTATTGCAAGATATAGATGATTAAATAATTTCTTACTGTTGTATATAAGTGAACTTTTAGTCAATGCAGATGTTGGAATCGGCAGATTGATGGTAAAAAAATTTCTGGAATTGACTAATGAAGGGGTGTGAATATTGGAAGAGTATTTTTTGTGCATCAGACATACAGATTTTAATACAAAGATCTGAGGGAGGAACATGATCATTCGTTCAAGAAATAAGGTCCTGCACGAATCTCTAACTAACTAACCCAAACTAACCCAAAAACTCCTTGTTGCATAAGTTAGTAATCTTATCATTATCCAAAAAATCATGATTTAAATCACAATTAAAATTTAAAACACTTGTCTTTGATACGTTAAACGATAATAGATTACAGTCACGCTATTTCTTGATTCTAATTAGATCATCATTAATAATATTTTCAAGTATAGGTAGTGGCTCCGATCAGCCAGATATGACCTGAACCAGTCGAGGATATTTCGCCTAAAGCGGTAGACTTCGAGTTTCCGCAGCAGTACCTCATGACAGACACAGTCAAAAGCTTTTTTCAGGTCACAAAAAACTACCGCTGCCCCTTCTTAGTCATTCAACTTCAAGTACAGCTCATCCAGGACATGAAATATGGCATCATCAGTGTTTTTTGACTGTTGAAACCCAAGTCTCAAACTGGGAGAGAGAAAGCAATTTATGTCTATCAAGGAAGCTCATACCATTCTTACCTTCATTAGCCTATCTACAATTTTAGTAGAAGTTGGCAGTAAAGATATTGGTCGGTAATTAGATGGTAAATCCTTATCACCCCCCTTGAACAATGGTATTAACAGAAGGAAACGAAAGACAAGGAATATACAGATGAAGAGCAGAGGAAAACACCAGTCCTAGAGATGCAGAGCCAAGAAGTAGAATCCGAAAACAGACTTAACAGCAGACAACCAGGCAACCAGGAATCACAGACCAGTAACAGAAGATCATAAGGCAGCATGCAGTAGGCTTAGGGAGAAAATACTGATCAGCCTAAAAGAAGTAAGGATATACGAAAATACACAAAGAAATCCCCTAAAGAAAATAACCAACAACGGAGAAGCCAAGAAACTAATCAAAAGTGGCAATGACACAATGAAAGAAATAATAAGACAACACCCAACTCGAGCTTACTTCAAAAATGGGGGAAAACTTCCGTTAAGAAAAGAATGATTGATGAAATCCGCCAACTCATCAACAGCAGAATCAGGAAGATTCAAAAATCTCCTAACTGAGATATCATCCCATCGAGAGGAGTTTCTTTTTTTAATACTTACAAAAATCGATCTAAGTTTATCAGAATTTACCGGGGAGAAGTAGGAAGGTTTAGGTATGACTTAAGAAAGACAAGGGATTAACATATTGTTGTTAAATATTAACAGAGAGTTTCTGAGCAATCGTTCAGTAGTATGAATTAATATTATCTGCTTTTAAATTGAAAACACATATATTTCCTAATTATTTTTTTTTTCGCGTAGGTCGTTAACAATGTCCGATGTCTCTTTCTGTTTATTTGATGCGGATGCCATTCTCTCATTTATAATAAATCTTGCTTGCCTGATTTATAGTCTTTGTGTAGATGTTCCTGTATCCATTAAAGTATAGGTAGGTCATAAAAAATATACCTATTATCAAGCGTAATCTTTCTCGAGGAACGCAGACACCTAAAGTTTCTAGAAGCCTTTTGTGATCCAAGGCTTTTTCTTTCTTGATTTTAACTTGACTAACGGAATGTATGGTTAAAAATTTCAATAATTCTACAATGAAATGAATGCAGAGCCTTCTGCAAAATTGTTCTCCAATCAAATGTAAAGCAAACTTGTAAAATCCTGAGAAGTTTTGTTTAGTAAACAATCTACCACGTCGCTCAGCTATGATGTTTGTTTTATTTTTTTAATATTAAAAAAATTGAATGACTAATCATAATTAATGGTGTGCTTGCAAATAAAATAGTATACAAACCTCAAAGGAAAGTTTTCATTTCTGTCTCGAGATTAATAGTCAATCTCGACGCTCCGCGTCTCGATTGACTATATAAATCTCTCGACAGTAATGAAACACTTCCCTATTCGGTATGTAATTTTCCCCTCGTTTTTATTCTCATCGGTGACTTCACCGATGAGTTAGCTATCTTTGTTTAGTGGATGAAAAATGACACTGACGGATATAGAATGGTGGATCCATCGGTAAAATTTGATGAGAATAAAAACGCAGGGATACTATATTAGGCAATTCAAACCACGTGACATTCAAGATGGCGTGGCGGCCACACATGGGCCAAAAAACACAAAAAAATATCTAGTTTCTGCCCAAATTAATAGTTTAGGTACCTAGTCAACAAATATTTTATTAAATAATGAAAATCAAAGTTGTAAGCAAAACTGTATGCAAAATAATTTAAAATACGCATAAAATCATATTCAAAACAAACTTACTTGGCCGCCACGCCACATTGAATTTTCCTTTTTGGCAGATGGATTGAATGGCATGTAATATTGACAGTTGAGTTGAAGAGGGCGCTTCTGTACTTGGAGCTATTCAAATTTTGGCGCGTAAATAATTGATTGTAATTTTAACCTCAAAAGTTAAGTCTGATGTGTAGTTTCAAGACAAGCTGACGCTGACACTTTTAAAAATATTCTCTAAGAGCCACTGAATGCTTTGGAAGATATTTTAACTTATTCATTGTCCATTGTTCGTATTGTAGTCATCTTTTCTTCTACTCAATTTAAACAGTTTAAAACTATTGACATTTACCGCCAAAATTTGAAGCACTCCAAGTTCACTCGCGCCCTCTACAAAATTTTGGAGAACTACTCGATATTTGCTATCATTGCCTAATTATCGCATTTTTGACAGTAATGTGATATATAACTGCATTCAAAATTGAGTGGTAAAGTGCCACTTTACCTCGATAGCAACACTTTACCACATAGCAACGTCATTGATAGCAACCATTTTGAAAATCAATTGACCTTTTGCTTGGACGCCATATTGCGGTGCGCGAACAGAGCTGCCAAAAGAAGAAAACAGAAATTACTAACGGGCTGTCAACATTAAAAACAAAAGTAACTAAATGATTGATCCTCGCTATCCTTTCTGTTTATTTACTTCCCTTTTTGATTCTATAAACAATAAAGCCTATAGTACTCGTAACAGTCGTAACTGCGAAATTCGCTCATTTTTGACATTGCTTCGAAAATTTGACGTTTGATTCACCCACAAAACGTCAAATTGTCGAAGCAATGTCAAAAAAAAGCGAATTTCGCGGTTATGAGTACGAGGCTTGAGAAAGGAAACCGAAATTTGGTAAAGTGAATAGGTAGATATTTTATTATTTCCATTCTGTACAATACAAGTTAAAATTGATGGCTTTTCTTTTCAAAAACATTCGTAATAGGCGGCAAATTTAAATTTTAAATGTAATTTATTCAGTAACTTTTGTTTTTAATGTTGACAGTACTCTAGTGTTTTTTTTTTCTACTTTTGGCAACTATGTTCGCGCACCGCAATATGGCGTCCAAACAAAAGGTCAATTGGGCAATTCAATCCATCTGTCAAAAAGGAAAATTCAATGTGGCGTGGCGGCCAAGCAAGTTTGTTTTGAATATGTTTTTATGCGCATTTTAAATTATTTTGCATAGAGTTTTGCTTACAACTTTGATTTTCATTATTTAATAAAATATTTGTTAACTAGATACCTAAACTATTAATTCGGGCAGAAACTAGATACTTTTTTGTGTTTTTTGGCCCATGTGTGGCCGCCACCCAATCTTGAATGTCACGTGGTTTGAATTGCCTAATTTTCATTTGTTAAGCCTTATTCACAGTGTGCGAAATTGCAGCATTTCGCAATTTCACGCCAATCAAATAAATTAAAAATAGGAAATAGTTATTTTATTTCTGGTTATTATAAAAATTGATAATATAATTATTAACTTCTATTTTTTGCGTTTGCCGGATAGACGAATCGGAATGTTGATCCAGGACAACCCCGCCTGAAACAATAAAAAGCGAACGTTCTTTAAAGTGTCGTTTAGAAGAACCTTAAACCTTGACAATGTCAATGTCATGAAAACTAAATTTGTATTTCAAATTTCTATCAAAATTTAGGAAAAAATATCTTATGAACACAGGATTTGAAACAGTTATATTTAATTGATTTACCTTTTCATAAAAAAAAGCCAACATGAGGTCCTCATTTGGCACTTCTTCCACGTTATTCATTAATTTCCATTGACGGAATTGGTCATATTCTTTCTCATACTTTGATTTTGATTTCTCAGGCAGCAGCCTTGCTGTAGCAGCACGAGCTGCTTCCAAATTCTCGGATTCATTTCACTGGACGCCATAGACTGGACGCGGTTCCGAAAATTCTTTCAGATTTTTTGTTTGAATAATGTCACTGGTTTCTAAGTTACCGAAAAGAAAAACCAGCCAGGCATGGGCCACCAGGCACAGGTCTGTTATGATTTCAAAAATTATGTTGTCTTGTCAAAAATAAGAACATTTCTCAATTATTTGAAGACAAAATGCGATAATAGTAGTTATTAATGATACAAGTTCGATATGAACGCCATAATGAAACGCTGTGTAACGTTAAACCACGAGGCGTTAGCCGAGTGGTTTAGTTACACAAGTTTCATTAATAAAGTTCATATCGAACGTGTATCATTCAAAATTTAATCTACAATGGTTCAAATAGATTTGATTTGCCTTTAAATAGCAAAAACTTTTCAAATTAAAATTTGAAATTTAGCAGGTGCCCGTACAAGTCGAGAACCTGCTTGTTGGTTTTTAGAATTTTGACTTTGGCAGCTTCAATATTGGAGTCCATTTTTGTGCCATAAATTGAATACTCGAATTTGAGTATTGAAACAAATTTACGAAAAAAACCGAACAATTTTCTGCCTTTTTTATTTTTTAGGTGTTCCATCCCCCAAGCTTCGACAACGGTAGCAGATTTGGTACCGAAACGTCAGCAAAAAATCTAGAACTCATACCACCGAGCCTAATCAAGTATTATTTTATTGAAATAATAAAACTCGATTCGTTTATAAAAAGTCGATTCGAGTAATTTATTTTATAAAAATAATCTGATAGGTAAAATTGCTCTAATCAGAGAGCTTGTAGGATTGGTTTAATTGAAGCAACTGTTCAGAGCTGCAGTCAACAAGGTGCGGATTGCTGTGATGATAGCAAACCTCCGATAGGAGGTTTGCTATCGCAGAAGTCTGCGTCGCTGTGCGGTAGAATATCATTTTCCGCACTTGTTAGATCAAGGGGCAAATCGCTGGTGGAATTTTTTGTACACGCAAAATGCCTTTGGTCGGAGAACGAGCAACGCCTAAGATGGACCCTCTATATAACATATCGCGAACAAACACCTAAAAAAATGTTTTCTTACGTAAATTGACCTGGCGGATCCGATTTTGGAGTTCGCCAGTCAATCTGGAATTGCGAAACTGGTCAAAACCGACATTTTCCAAAAAATATCCAATTTTATGGATTTTTCTAAATTTTTACTCAACACCCTGTATCTCCCTTAGTTTTAGCCCGATCAAATTTTTGGGAGAGCCAATTTAGACCTTTGTTATCATAACTGACATAACAGAAATTCAGAAAAAAAATTACGAGACACCATCAAATTTTTTTTTCAAGTTAGTGACATGAAAATTGTTAAAATTGCAGCCAGAAACACTCGAACGGGAAAACTTCGTGTTTTTTATCATACTCATCTTTGTTCCTTATTCAGCTCCTCCTCTAATTAAATAACAATACTTAAGAAACATTTTTAAAAAGAAATTATGATACATTACCTACATTTATTAGTTTTTTTTTATCTACTTCTATTGGGTCCACATTTCCCTTGGCATAAACAACTAATGTTGCAAGGAACATTCGCTTTGAGAAATTTACAGTTGTTGGTACACGTAAATAACTTGCACTTGCAATTGGCTGTAATATCTAAGAAGCTTGGCTTTGCTTCTTTCAGTGTCATCCTTCTATCCAAAAGGTCTTCATCATTTTTTTTCCTTGGCTCTCGCCCAAAATATGAGGGCCAAATTATGGACCAACTGATAATTCTCAGGTTGTTACCTAGCAGGTACTTTCTATTCTCTATGGAAAGTACCTGCTAGGTAATAACCTGACACTTATCAGTCGGTCCATAATTTGGCCGTTAAACGTTGTCACTTTCTTCAATTTGTTGGACCCTCTAGTATCTCGAATTTTATTGCAAATTATATAAAGTTGTGGGCTCTCGACGGTCTTTTTTTTTGTCACCACTATAGTAGCCACATTTGGGCCGAGTTCAGAAATAACGCACAGCGTGCGAGTGCGATTTTATGGGTGTGCCGTGTGCCTGAATTGACAATTGGCCATTGGGCCTATAGCACTGTCTAGCATTTTTGAATAGCTAGGGCGTCGCACCGGTGTCACACTCACACTGGGTGTGTCATTCCTGAACTCGCCCCTGTGCTTTCTGCTTTTTGTTTATAAGCTTTTCGGGTATAATTTCTTCTGCATCTTGCATCATAGGACTTTTTGACAAAAATATATCCCTTATTTCGGTGTAAAAGCGGATTTACACCAAACCGAGAAAACAGCAATTACAGTGGAAAAAAAACAAAACTGCAACTTTTTGCAGATTTTTTGAAGATTTTTCGGCAACTCAACAGTTGCTGTTTCGTTTTTCGTTTCCCGATCGATGTCGGTAACTTCAAAGAGTTGCTGCGTTCATTGCAACTCAGTCGGCTTGGTGTAAAGGGCCCCATACACTACGATGAAACACGACGGTTTTCATCGCCACGATAAAGGGCCCCATACACTACGGTGAAACACGACGGTTTTCACCGCCGCGAGGAAACACGTCGTGCCAAAACCGAAGTGTGTGGTAGAAAACCGTCGTGTTTTTCTACCACACACTTCGGTTTTGGCACGACGTGTTTCCTCGCGGCGGTGAAAACCGTCGTGTTTCACCGTAGTGTATGGGGCCCTTAAAACACGTCGTTCTAAAACCGAAGTGTGTGATAGAACAACACGACGGTTTTCTACAGGACAGGACCCCACAGACTACGATGAAACACGACGGTTTTCATCGCCACGATGAAACACGTCGTTCCAAAACCGAAGTGTGTGGTAGAAAACCGTCGTGTTTAACTGCAAGTTATTCACGTGTACCAAAAACTGTAAAGGCCGTTTTACAGCTTGAAAGAAAACTTGAATGCCACTTTTTGCATGCAAAAAAATTGCATTCAAGATTTCTTGCACGTCGTTTTACACCTTGCAATTTGACTTGTTTCTTTCTCTAACCTCAACCATACTTTTTTGTCTTTAATGTTGTGTTGTTGATGTTTGCATTTTCCAAAAATAAAAAAAGTGTTTATAAGTCGATATAAAAAGAAGAAAGCAATAGCAGCAACTTTAAGCATCATAATTGCTAAAAATTCCCCAGCTTGCACGAAAACCTTCAAGAAAAATGCCACCAAACCGATTTCTTGCAATGCCGTTCAAGTTTCAAGAATCTTGCAGAAACCGATCAGCTGACTCCTCTCTGCGCATGCCCTCGTTCAAGTTTTTTGCATATTGCAGAAAGAATTGCAAGCTGTAAAACGGCCTTAAATATCTCAAAGCAAATGTTGCTAGCAACATTAGTTGTTTATGCAAAGGGAAATGTGGACCCCAATAGAAGTAGATAAATAAAAACTAATAAATGTAATGTAATCATCAGTATAATCATTTCTTTTTAAAAATGTTTCTTAAATATTGTTGCTTAATTAGAGTAGGAGCTGAATAAGGAACAAAGATGAGTATGATAAAAAACCCTGCACATAAATAACAACATGAATGATATTTTAAATCGAATCTATTTAAACCACTGCCGTTGCGTTGTCAATTGCCTTTATCAAAATTTAAAACTTTATTTTACATATTTCTCCCTTTTCCAAAATTGAAATCTACACCATTTGTGCCGTAGTGCAGTAGGTATCTATACGTGACCTGACTTGTCGCGGCCGTAGGACCGGGATAGTTTTTTTCTATATTGGGGATCCGTTTTCTTGCAAACTAAGTAAGTTATCAAAAAATCACAAGAATAAAAAAACTTCTATGGTTCTTTGGCTACAACTTTGTCGCTTACTATAAAGTGTGATTTTTTAAGTGTGCAACATATGGGAATTTTTTTTAGTAATAACACAACCCAAATACAAACAAGGCCAAAAGTTGGTGCATGTTTGACAATCATATTAGGTGCACTTAGAATGGTTGTAAGTCAAACAGCATACAGGATACCTCAAACAATATCAAAATTTTACTGTAAACTACCCTTATTTAAGAAAATTCAGCAAAATGTTATAGAGAAAAGTTGTTTGGAATTAAAAGTTATGCCTAAATATCAAAACATAGCTTCCTAAAAAAAAAAATATTTTTTTTTTTCGAAAAAATCTATAATTTCTATATTTTTTTTATTTTCTATTTCCGCCCTTAATACTTTCAAAAATTAGTTAAAATCAAATCAATTTTACATAACTTTGTTCAAATTCAGGCATATTTGTAAAATTAACATGGATTTTTATTTTTTTATGAAATCACAAAGTTCATGTTTGTTGCAATGATATTCAACACAACTTTAAAATGTCGCAATTTTTTTTTTTAACAAGTTAAAACATTACTGTTGATAATATGCATATTAAAAAAACTCCTTAAAGTGCAAAAGTTTTATTTTATTTAAGTAAATATTACTTACTACAATTTTGATATTTTTTGAGCTACCGTGTATGCTGTTTCACTTGCAACCATTCTAAGTGCACCTAATATGATAATCAGACATGCACCAACTTTTGGCCTTGTTTGTATTTGGGTTGTGCTATTACTAAAAAAAGTTCCCATATATGATGCACATTAAAAAAATCACACTGTATACATCTATATTCAAAAACGAAAAAGTTTTCTCGATCGAGTGTTTCTGGCTGCAATTTTAACAATTTTCTTGTAACTAACTTTTTTAGGTGGTTGTTCGCGATGTGTTATAGAGGGTCCTAAAAACGCATTGTAGAGGTCCTTGGTTCTCTGACTACATCTGTACTACATTGTAGGTTTGTGTCTTGTTTGTGTTCTACAAGATAGGTGATCACATCTTGACGAAGTTACACACGAGACTTCTTAAACGCAATAACGGATTAAGTTATGGGAAGTTATGTTGCAAGCTATAAACATCTTGACTTGTTGATTTACTCATTAGCGAGGTTAACAAAAGCAAACATTTGGTTAACCGGAGTGACATCTTATCAGAAGAGGAAATGAACTATAAAAGCGCACAGTTAAAGTTGCGTTGAGATCAATGCCCATAAAATTATTAAACTAATCAAGGTATTACAATCAGATGAAAAATTAGAGATCATACTATGTTTTGACCCAGTCCATTCAACAGTCAACTATACGAGGGCTTAGGTATTCCGTTTTGCTAGCTCACTAACATCTACATTTTCAAGGCTGCTTAACGTTAGCATAAAATAGTTCAAAAAAATCGAGAGGATCACACAACTGAATTATATTACTAACGACCTCATAGATGTTTTTCTATTTCCAAGAGAGCACAAGAAACAAAGTACCTAGGTACCAAGTATCAAAACATGAATTGATAGAAGTGAATATCACAAAGATTATGGATGAAGCGTTAAAAGAAGCTTCTGTAGATGCTTCAAGCTTAGGTATATTATTCAAAAGAGAAGGCTTGAACCTATTGACATTACCCTTGACCAAAGACACCTTGCCCGGGACGCATGTAGGTAAGTAACTCCAATTTGACTCAGATTCGCAAATTTGAATGTAACACCCGATATCGCAACGGAGAGTTTCTTTATCGGGTGTTACTCCCACATAACAGTGAAAGAACATTCATATTCTCAGAATATTCCTTCAAAGTACTTTTTGGAATGTTCTTTTAGGAATGTTCAATGAATATTCTAAGATTGTTTCGATTGAAATATTCATTTTTGAATGTTCTATTTATGTACTAGGAATGTTGCTTCTATGCACCTACCTGAAAGATTGTGCTAAGAACCTACTTTATATAACATTATTTGAATATTCTCATACGAACATTATTATAATGTACCCTAAAAAATATTCTTTAAGCTAATATCTCTATCAAGTATTAAGAATATACCTACCAAGTTGTGCTGAGAAGTTTATGTAGGTAGGTAACCATGATAAGAATATTTTCATATTGTTCACCTAATTATCTAAAGTACCTACTCAAAAATCTTAATTGTACAATTAAACAATAATGCTCTATTTACAACCTACTAAGAATATTATTCTTTTCCTTTTGCTTTGTATGACTTCCAAGAGAGGGAGCGACGCGCTATTAAAGATCTACATCTTGCCTCGCATTTGAATCACCTTGGAACCTGTTTCTCTCAGTTGGCGTGCTTCGACGAGAGCATAACAAGCTCGAAACCGGAGCTTTGGTTAAATACTTGTGTTTTCCAGAGAAGTTTTCCAACAACTCTTTCACTGCCTTTAATATAAAAGGGCTGAAACGAACATTATTTGGAAGCGAAAATAAACATTCCAAGTATATCCTTAGAATCAAACAAGAATGTTATGTCTCGGATGCATATTGAGAATGATATATGTAGATATATTCTAAGAATATTTAAAGCATATTGGTATAATATTCTTTTGAGAACATAACTATAATGTCATAGAAACATTCTTTGAATGTGAGAATATAGGTACCTTTCGAGCATATTTTTAGAATCAAACAGGAATATTCTTTTAAGGACGTACTGAGAATCTCATAGGTATATTCTAGGAATATCCTAATGGATTTCCCAGGAAGTTCTTGGGTATTGCAAACAGTATTTCTACAATCTTTTCTCAGAACATTCTCAGGACATTCGCAATGGTTTTAGCGAACATTCTAGGCACATTCCTCCTAAAAAAAGAACATTCTTAATACATTCTAAGGATGCAATTTTGTTATGTGGGCTTACCCTGGACAGATTTGCATTCACATAATGTTTAAAAGTAATGCCTTTAATAGATAGTATAGATATAATATTATTAGTTTTTTATGTTTCATACTTTCTGTGTTTTATTAATTCGCTAGTTAATTCTTGCTTACAGGCCCTACTTTTTGTATTTCCTTTTGGTATCATCTACATATGTAAGACCAAGTAAGAGAAAGAAGATTTAAAAAATTCAGTACGATGTAATGGTATTTCGAAAGTATCTGTGTTCCTTGTTGAGCTGGTACGAATGTCATCAAGCCTCACCAATAGTTCGGAGAGACATTCTGGGCAATTGTTCTAAATAATATTTTGTATGTAATGTATGTATGTAATGTAAAAATCTTCTTTCTTTCATGTTCAGCATTCCATTCCACTGTTAGTAATGTAAGGAGTAACAAGTTCTCGTCTATGTTCAATATACAATATACAGGGTGTCCAAGAATATTTGGGCATTCCCTTAGATTCGGATAGAATACAAAAAAATAAAATGACAACTTCCTATAAAAAAAAATTCCTACGGCCCCCCTTACGAAGTTACGTGCCACTAAAGGACGCCTCTGACAATACGTTGTTTGTTGATAACTTTCAAAATACTTCGTGTATTTTTTTCTCTTTCAATATGATGGATACTAGATAAGAGCCCTTAAAATGGACCGTTTCAAACACACTTGGCCAATCTAGTTTGCCAAGGACGGACTAGCTTCAATACAATAATGCTCCTTTTTTACACCCTGTATGATAAAAGCATAGCAATAATATTTTTAGATAGTTTCAACGTTGAACTAGAAAACAGATACTCTTATTTGATGTCGAAAAAATGAGCTGGTTTCTAGAAAAATGTGTTTTTGTTTAATAATGGTTTTTTATTAAATAATTTTGTATGTCGACTCAACATGGGCTTCTTCTAATCTTATTCCGAGTCTTATTCATTCCATACCTATTTTAATGAAATATTGTTCGACCCTCGACAATGCTTCAATATTAGCCCTTATTTTAATCCTTTCTACTAATATTTCCTCAGTGTCATTATTGTGTTAAAGCTAGTCCGTCCCTGGCAAACTAGAAAGATCGCCCACATATTGTGGGACACCATGTATATCGTACACAATTGTTCTGAATCTTTTGTATATTATATCTATATGTATATTATTTGTTATGTTCTGTTAGAGAGGGTCCATAAACACAATCTGCATAATAGCAGTCAGTGTACCAAGACTAGCGAAAATGATTTTGTATTAGTAGGAAGAAGATGGTTAAATTCATACAACAAAAAAACAAAATTGACGTGTCTAAGCAATTTTTCAAAAATTCTACCGTTTTCAAAACAATGAATTTATGCGTGACTTTATGAATTGACTGTATAGGGTGGACTCAAAAAAACCAGAATTTTGTTTTTGAGCTGTAACTTTTTTTGCTGTTGAGCAATTTCCTTTTGTTTTAGCTTGTTTGAAAGAGAATTGAACAGGCGAACGAATCAATGTGAAACTTTTGACATTTGAGAAAAACTCAAAATGGCGGACTTCTTCATAAATTACCTAACTTTGGATAGCGCTGGAGCTTTTTTGTGACACCCTGTATAACTTTTTCTGATAAATTCTAAAAGTTCATCATTTTGCGAAGATTTTAAAACCTCGACAGGAAAAATCGGTTGAAATCTAAGTGAAATATTAATTTTTTTGTAATATCGTTTATCACCTTTTCATATCCAAAACTAGGTAACTTTTAAAGAAGTCCGCCATTTTGAATTTTTCTCAAATTTTGAAAGTTTCACTTTGATTCGTTAGCCTGTTGAATTCTCTTCCAAACAGGCAAAAACAATAGGAAATTGGTCAACAACAAAAAAAATTACAGCTCAAAAACTAAATTCCATTTCTTTTGAGCCCACGCTATACTTATATTATTAAATTCCTTGTTATTTTACAAAAAAAAAAAAATAATAAAAATAGGTAATATACAGTGTGTTATTTAAAAATGTGAAACTTGGCATTCTTTTTGGATTTTTTGATGTTCTACAAGTATACAAATCAGGGCCGCAACTAGGGGGTGGCGAACTAGGCGCCGGAGTACTGGGGCGCCGAAGGCGCCTAATTTAATCTATCCATATTTTACAATTCAAAAGAATGCAACGGTTTTACGCGTCATTTGTCGTAGCACGGAAATTTATTTTGCTTGTGTTAGGTACATCTCTCTTTGTCAATCATCAACAATATGTTATGATTTATATAATTTATCAGCGTTAGGGCCAAATTATGGACTAACTGGTAAGTGTCTCGGTTGTTATCTAGCAGGTACTTTCTACGCATTAGAGAATAGAAAGTACCTGCTAGGTAACAGCCAGACACTTACCAGTTAGTCCATCATAATTTGGCCCTTAGAGATAATTATTTAATTGTTATATTGTATCATTGTTCATTTAGTAATTAGTTTATATTCATGTGTACTACACTCTATATCTTTCTCTCTCAGTGTCAAGGGCTGATTTCACTGAAGAGTAGTTCACTGAGAACGTAAAATGTATTATTCAAAGCAGCCTAGAGGGCTTTGCTTTGTATTGTTATTCTTTTATTTTACGTAACTATTCTTTTATTCACGTAACTATTATAGTTACCGAAACTTGATAAATTAAAAACCCTACAAAAACTTCTCTCGTGGCATTATTTTTGGAAATGGACGTAACAAATACGAATATCGATAGTAATCATATAAATTATGTCAAACTCAGTGCGCGTGCAAAAGGCAGCATGTCTGTGATAAATTCAAGTACTGCTGATGTAGCGCTCAACATTCGTTAGCCAGAAATTAGCTTTGAGTCGAGATTTGATCCGACCAAACTGAGCAAGAGCACTGTGGCGACGTTGGCGCCCTCTGCATGCTGCATGCATTAACTCTTTTGACTCTTTTCTATTTAGTCGTTTACGGAAACTATAATCGGATTAACCCGATCAGCAGCTGAATGTTTTCTATCTTTCCTTAATGAATACGATTGAAAAAAGACAAAATACGTCTGCTGGCGATCGGGTTAACCCGATCATAGTTTTCGTAAACAGTTTTTACTTTTACAATAGCTTCGTTCGCGGTAAGGATTCTGAACTGGTTCGAAACTATTTTGCATGCGCAGTTGAAGTAATGGCGTTCGCGGATCACAAAATTCCGAACTTTTATGGCGTTTTCCATTTGTCGTCTCAGTGCAGCATTCAGTCCGCACGAGAATTTTTCTAGTGCTGTCAAAAACGCGCACCAGTGCAGTATAAATGGAAAACAAAAATGCAGACTCGGCTCGGATTCTGGGGTTATGTAATAGTATATTACATACCGAGTAGGGAAGTGTTTCATTACTGTCGAGAGATTTATATAGTCAATCGAGACGCGAAGCGTCGAGATTAACTATTAATCTCGAGACAGAAATGAAAACTTTCCTCCGAGGGTTGTATACTATTTTATTTGCAAGCACATCATTAATTATGATTAGTAATTACATTTTTTCAATATTAAAAAAATAAAACAAACATGCCAAAATGTGTCATTCACTGTTTTGACGTTTTTATCTGACATGTTCTCATTGTTGCCAGCAAAGGTAAATAAATTACAGTGGGGGAAATCGGTGAGGGAAGTCGAATAGGGAAATCGGTGAGGGAAATCAAAGAGGGAAGTGGCACAGGTAAAGTGACACTTTCAAATTTTTAAAAAGTCAGTAATGTCAAGATTACATATATGATTGCAAATAAAATCATATGTTGGTTTGTTGTTTTTAGTTTAGCACTTGCCGGTTTCTGGCTTCCTGCTCTGCATGTTTTTAGTATAGGCTGTTCATTTGTACTTGCTACCTACTCGCAAAATCAGGAAGATCTGCTAGGAGCTGCTATTTATGAGCTTATTATATGGGAGTTATGGGACAAGGGAACGCCGATCAGCTGATGGGATCTGCTTGAAACAAGAAAAGCAGTACAAAGTAGAAATGAACAGCCTAATTGTAATATTAATAAGTTGTCGTGCTATGGTTCTAAGGTTAACTACAAAAACTATTTAAAAAATTGATGTATTTGAAATGAATTTTAGAGTTAATGAAGAAGAAGTCATACAAAATAAATATTTAGTTGGATGGTCCAGATCATTTATTTAAAGTAAAAGCTTCTTCTAGTTCTTCTCCGCGGTTTCACCCGCCGTTAAATTTAGAAAAAATTGACTATCTATATAAATAATTTAAAGTACTTCGCATCAGACAATATTTTTAAACAACAATAATAATAGGTATATCTAAAAACAACGTGGATAAGCTGCGGAATTCGTTCAAATAATATAATTTCATCATAGAATTTAACTTCGCTGCTGCTACCATATCAAATCCAAAAGTGCAACAACTTTTTCTTTGGTAATTAGCAGACATTTTTATGTACGGTACATGTAAACAAAAACGAAACAAACTGCACTGGCTTTCCACGAGCCTTCCTAGCTCGTGCCAAAAAATGTGCACTGAGTGCATAAATAATTGCACTGAATTTCAAATGGAAAATGAAAACTAAAAATGTGCAGTCAAATGGAATATAAAAATTGCACTGAGTGCACCTCCGTGCAACAAATGGAAAACGTCATTAGTTACGGTTCTGGATTTGGGGATCAACCAGAATCGGAGTCGTTTCTGAACCAGTTCTAGCGGTCTGATTTTAGCAAGAACTTCACGATTGCCACATAACGATCGTTTACGTATTAGACAGTCTGGGAACTCGTTCCAAAACTGTTCGCGATAAAATAATGGTGTGTCTAAATTATTTATGTTGAAAATGTATGGAAAAAATTTCAAGCAAAAACCAAAGCATCAAAAAAATGTATCTATTGTTATTTTTGAGAAGGCGGTGGAGGGGCGACAAAATTTGGACTTGCCTTGGGCGCCGAGGGTGCTAGTTGCGGCCCTGATACAAATGGTGAAAAAGATGTTACCCTAAATTAAAATTAGTGTCTGAGGTTTTTCGAGAAATATTCAATCTTTAATTGTTTTTATCTGCTAAATTACGAACGCACGCAGTATAATTTATATTAGTATAACAATATTAATTATATTTTGCACTTATATACTCATGTTTTAATATTTCAATCAAGGGCGTACGCAGCGAGGGGCAGGGGGGGGCAGCCTGCCCCCCCCCTAAAATTTTTTATAAATTATAAAAAGGCTCCGCTAAGTGCAGAAAATAAAAAAATCAAAATAAACCACTACGGTTTTACTAAAAAAATTACAAACCCGAAAAATATACTACTAAATACTACTAAAATATATTCATATACCTACGTAAGTCAAACGCAGCGCACTGCACAGCCTACTAGATTTGCAATTAGCGGAATTAGCAAAGAAATATGAATTTTCTATTACGATCCTGGCCCCTGCGAATTTGTTGTATTGTGTTGTTTTTCTAACGGAATTCGATTATTTTCATTTGTTATTCAATGTTAATTTGTTTGTGCAAGTACTCCAAGTAAACTTAATTTACTTAGTTGTTGATAAACGTCTATGCTATGTTGTTAGCAGTTACGTTACACTAGTAAACATTGTCAGAAATTTATATTAGATTGTACTGTAACGAAAATTACCCTGAGTCCGCCTCTGACTCTTCCCGGCCGCGTGGAGAATTCTCGAGACGCAGCGCGAAGCTTCGTACGTGCTGAGGAGAGAATTTTCGAGAAGCAGGCGCTTCGGATATAAAAGGAACAATGTCGGGCGGCGAGGGCAGATTTCGCCAGTGCCGGGTTGAAGAATAGAATACTTTTATAAATAAATACAAGATACAAGGCGTTACATAAACTAGTTAGTGTGTTTAGTTAAATTAATCAGAGTGAATTTTAGTTAAGTGTTAATAAAAGTATAGTTTTAATTAATTGGCAGCTTTTATCACATCGTAGTCGAACAAGTTCACGCTAAAAACGTTACAGTACTTATTGGAAAATCTGCTGAATCTACCTATTTCGGGCATCTCGGTATCTCCACACTGATAAATGGATATCAGGAAATTTTTTCAAACAGGTAAGTTACAGTTAGTAAGTTACATTCGACGACATTTGTGTAATATCTGTAAATTCCAATTAAAAAAAACAAAATGTTTTTTTCCATGTTACATGTTAAACAAAACACTAACATGGATATCACTCACACTGTATAAAATACTAATAGCGGCATTATTGTGTTTTGCAGCTACTAAAACTCCCAAGAGGAAAAAAGAACATGACAGTAGCAGCGGGAGCGATGATAACAATGATCAAATTTCATCGCCAAGCCCATCTAAAACTGAATCTGAATCTGAGCAACCGCTAAATTCTTTGAGATCTAAGAAAGTCACTGCTCCTAATTTAGAATCTTTACCGTCAACATCTGGCTCTGTAGTCAATCCCGAAATTGAAGAGAATGATGGTTGCCACGAAAATGACTTGGGTCGTTATGTAGGACAAACATTTCACCTGACGATGGAAAGAAAAAAAGAGTTGTTAAAAAATCCGTGGGTTCCACCCAAGAATTACGATTTTGCAGCCGATGCCAGCAGGGACGGGGCCATGGGGGGGGGTTGGGGGGGGCCCCCCCCAAAGTTCCTAAAATATATCGAAAGTTGGGAAAATTTGGATAAAAAATTTAAAGTTGGGAAAAATTGGTAGACAAAGACAAAAATTTGCGCACCTTATTTGCGAGGACTAATTATTATTATTGTCTTTTGAGAAATACTTAAGAAGAAGAACTGACTTTTCAGAATCCATCGGTGTAATGTCTGGATATCGCGGAGGCCCGTTAATGGTACCACTAGTGGAAATTATTATTCCTGGAATTATGAGCTTGATATGTCGTTGGATTTAGATTGAAAAGTAGAGTTTATTAGGCATAAAATAAAAAAAACTCGACCATTTGAAAAAACAAAGTTGATGATGATCGCGAAGAAACGAAACGTCTGATCAAAAATCTAATAACATTATCATGTAGTGGAGAAAAAGTAGCAATGAGAATGTGAAGTTTATTGTGCGATATCATTTCAAATAAAGTCAGAAAAAAATAAAAACCATTTCGGCAAAATTCGGTTTTTCATGGATATCTTCGGAATATGTAATTCGGAATTTACGAAATATCAAAACATGACGCCACTGAGCTCAGTAATGCGCAAATCTTTCCAAATTTAACCAACCCTATATGTCTTATGGTTGCCGAGATCAGACTGCATCCTTATCCGGGACACCCTGTATACATGTCAAACTTTTTATCAGTTTTTGAAGTGAAACTTCTTAGGCGGCGGTCTGATATTTAGACAAGAATATGGAGATGGAGAGTGATTTGAAAAACGCATCACGTAACGTCACGTTTTGGCAAATTTCGTTACACGAGAGATGAGAGAGAAGGAATATATAGTAGATTGTAGAGAGACGGAGAAAGCGAGCCAATGGGTACATTCAGGCGGTCCCAGCGGCTAGGCTCAGCCACTCAGCAGGAACTTTATTCTCGAAACAGAGGAGCAGCGTTCTCATTGGAACGAAGGTTCTGTCTTTGTCGTCTGGCATAACACTGACAATGACAGAGCAATCGTTCTTATGAGAACACTGTTCCTTGGTTTCGAGAATAAAGTCCCAGATGAGTGGCTGAGCTTAGCCGCTGGGACCGCCTGAATGTACCCAATGACAATCACAGACGAGGAACGATTAACACAAACCAAGGTTTATAAGCAAAAAGGAATGCCTATTGTTGTCAAGCGCAGATACCCTTGTGACGTCACTATAGATGCGCGTCTCCCTTTTGTGTGGCCTTTCGTCTTTACCCCGACTCATACGTTAAGTCTAAAAGCTGTATGAGGGAGGGTATAGTTTTTAAAAAGTTTCACCTCCCAACACGTGCACAATGCGCTGCACATGATTTTTCTTAAGTGAAACTTCTTGTAAATTGTTTTGCAAGACGCGTCACGTTAACGTAACGACATGTTTTGGCAAATTTCGGCACACGAAAGACGAGAGAGAAGAAAGATATAACGTAGACAGAAGGAGAAAGACAGCCAATGACAATGACAGCCGACGAACGATTCACACAAACCAAGGATTATAAACAAAGTGGATTGCCTATTATTGTCAAGCGCCGTTACCCTTGTGACGTCACTACAGATGCGCGTTTTTCTTTTGTGTAGCCTTTCGTCTTTATACCTCGACTCATGCGCTATGTCTAAAAGTTGTATGAGGAAGGGAATAGTTTTTAAAAAGTTTCACTTTTTAACACGTGTACGATGCTATATATGATTTTTTTTATGTTTCAAAAAAGTTGGGAAAATAAGGAATGTCACCCCCCCCCCCCCCAAACCAGAGGCCTTCGCTACGTCCCTGGATGCCAGTCATTTGCGAAGAAAATTTAATTATGCTTGGTTAGATCAATACACACCATGGTTAGTGTATTCCAAGCGACTAAAGGGTGCTCTGTGTAAGCACTGTGTTTTATTTCCTCCTTCTACTGGCACAGTAAGGGGGAGTGTTAGGTTCATTTATGATCAGACCATTTACGAAGTTTAGGAATATGCACGAAGATTGTCGTAAACATGCCACCAATAACTTTCACAAATCTGCATCTGCTGCTGCAAAGGCCTTTCTCGAAAATATACCTGTGGACATTCAAGTTCAAAGTTTCCACCAAAAAAACAATCGAAGAGAACAAGCAAATATTGGCCTCTATTATTTCCTGTGTAGTATTCTGTGGCACACACGATATGCCTCTACGAGGAAAAGAAGCAGATGAGGGAGTTTTTTTCGATCTAATGAATTTGCGAGTTGAGTCGGGCGACATCAAATTAAAGAATCACCTGGAATAGTGTCGTAGAAATGCTGTTTATACGTCACCAAAAATACAAAACCAACTCATATATTTATGTGGCGAAGTTATTAGGGAGAGTGTGATAAATGATGCAAAGAAAGCCATGTTCTACACAGTTTTAGCCGACGAGACAGCCGACGTTTCAGGAAAGGAGCAGCTATCCATTGGCTTGCGTTTCTATGATGAAAGTAAAAAAAAAGTCCGAGAAGAATTTGTGGGTTTTGTGGAGCTGACAGCACAGGATGCCCCAGCAATTGCCAATGCAATAGACAATTTTTTAGTTAGCTATAATTTTTCACCGCATAGTTGTGTAGGACTTGGTTTTGATGGCTGCGCTACGATGGCGGGCAAAGAGGGTGGCGTACAAGCGATTTTAAGGAAAAAGTACACACGAGCATTATTTTTTCATTGCTCAAACTATAAAATAAATCTTGTTGTCAATGATGCAAATAATGTTCCGGAAATTAGAAACACTATTGGCACCGTAAAGGATGTTATAACCTTTTTCAGGGAATCCACCACTCGCAGAAGTTCCGCTCCTAATCTATCACGACTGTGTGAGACTAGATGGTCTGAAAAATACAAAAGTATTCGCTTATTTGCACAAAATTTCCTCGAAATTGTGAAATCACTTGAAAAACTATCTATCGAAGGAAACTAAGCCACGAGAAAATCTGCGTACCAGTTGCATGCCGCCGTTACCAAACCCTCACTAATTGTTGCCCTAACTATAATTGCAAAATATTCAGCTTTACTGGAGCCGGTTGTTAATGCCTTGCAAGCAAAAACTATGGATTTAATTAAGTTGCAAGAACATCTGAACGTAATCCTTAACGTTCTGAAGAAAAACCGTGAAGAAAAAGTCAACTGAGGACCAGCTAAAAGAAGTCGAAATAACTGACCTTCTCGACGAGACCGATGTTTTTTATCCCATCCTAAAACAGGCACTTTTGATTTTAATCACAATTCCATGCACCACGGCCACTGTAGAACGATCCTTCAGTACTCTTCGAAGAGTGAAGACTTGGTTGAGAAGTACCATGGGAGAGGAAAGGTTAACAGGATTATGTCTCATGAGTGTGCATCGTGATTTAATTAAATCAAATCGAGAGCAATTTGAAAATCAAGTTTTAAATAAATTTGCGACAAATCCAAGAAAATTGTTATTGAAGTAAAAATTAAGCGAGTTATGTCAAAATTTAGTAATTAAAAAGAGAAATGCAAAATCCATTGTTTTTTTTTTTTTTGGTCAGCCCCCCCCTATTTCAGATCTTGGGTACGCCCTTGATTTCAATGCCCTAAAATAATTATTTACAAGATGGTAATAGTAAATAGGCTCAATAACGAGGGTAAGTAACACCCAATAAAGCGCACATCCATGCAACCACGGGTGTTACATTTAAAAAACCGAACCGTTGTCGAACGGATTGTCGAATGCTAAACAGGGTATTGCTTACCTCCATGCGCCCGGGACCTTGACTGAGAAGTGAGAACTAGCCCGAGACCTGGACCAGAACATTGAGAAAGTTACTGAAGATGTTGGGGGTACTGACTAAGAAAATGGCGCAGAATTCCACGCAAGCAATAATGCAAGCAAGTTTTTTTTCTAGTTTTTTTTTAGATACCGTAAAACGGGGATACTTTGTGACAAGGGGGAAACTTTGTGACTTTGTGAAATTTAATTCAAATTAGCCAAACATTTCAAATTCCGCGCGCGAAGCCAAATTTTTCTACCGGCTGGTGGAAGCACATACCTCACTCGCTACAAAAACCGTTCGGCAAGCTGGTACGCTCTCTCACTGGCGCCGACTACATGGGGGCATTGGGGCATTGGGGCAGTTGCACCCATGAGCAACCTCTCATGGGTGCGGAGCACCCATGGGAGCTCTTGTGGGGACTGCAGAAGTACAAACGTGTTTATTAGTCATTCCGTTCAGTATCATGTAATTTAAATTTACACAACTTTGTATTTATACAAGTGGTATTAGTACTCTGTTCTGTCCTTTCGTTATTTGTAGACAGTTCTTCCCAAGTAGCACTAGTCCCCAGTACATCGACCTTAAAATTTTGTAACTCATGTACACGCCCAACTTCCGGAGCGGCTTCATAACACCAAATCGGACAATATTTTTTATGTCTCCACCCTGGGCGATGGGACATTGCTGCGCTAGCTCTTCGTGAAGTTGTCGTTCTGACGTCCCTAAGGAAGTTGATACATGTACGTGTAGTTTCAATGCCAATCGACTGTTTTTTACTTTACATTAACGATATCACATTTGTCGGACAAAAACCATGTGGCTTTGGGGAAGGTCCGACACCCCCAACATGTCGCTGTGGCGTCCCTAAGGAAGTTGATACATGTACGTGTAGTTTTAATGCCAATCGACTGTTTTTTGTATTACATTAACGATATCATATATGTCGGACAAAAATCACTTGGCTTCGGGGGGGTCCGACGCTCTCAACATGTCGCTGTGGCGTCCCTAAGGAAGTTGCTACATGTACGTGTGTTTTTAATACCAATCGACAGTTTTTCACATTACATTAACGATATCACATTTGTCGGACAAGAAATTTGAGACAATCAATGAAAAAATTAAAATTAGTTTGCCTTAACGCAATGTGCATATTAGTCAGTTTATTATTTACCTACTTTGTCAAATACCTGTGGGGCCCTGTGTCATATTCCCTGATCTGTTTTTTTGATAGTTCTCCAAGTATTAACGATAATTATTTAGTGAACGGTCATTCAAAACCACGCGTGTGAGAAAGGGATATTCAGTCGTGTTTTTTGTGCAATCTCAGAAGTGAAGATCCTGAATTTCGGCAGAAATTGATCAAAAGGACTTTTGTTGTCCGACTGACTTTAATACTCATTTTATTTGTCCGACATTTACTATACATATTTTAAAATTACATTGTTATTCATAATTATTTTTGTCGGACATACATGTATCAACTTCCTTAGGGACGCTACAGCGACATGTTGGGGGCGTCGGACCCTCCCAAAGCCACGTGATTTTTGTCCGACCTATGTGATATCAATAATGTAACATAGGAAACAGTCGATTGGCATCTAAACCACACGTACATGTATCAACTTCCTCAGTGACGCCACAGCGACATGTTGAGGGCGTCGGACCTTCCCCAAAGCCACATGGTTTTTGTCCGACAAATGTGATATCGTTAATGTAAAGTAAAAAACAGTCGATTGGCATTGAAACTACACGTACATGTATCAACTTCCTTAGGGACGTCAGAACGACAACTTCACGAAGAGCTAGCGCAGCAATGTCCCATCGCCCAGGGTGGAGACATAAAAAATATTGTCCGACTTGGTGTTATGAAGCCGCTCCGGAAGTTGGGCGTGTACATGAGTTACAAAATTTTAGGGTCGATGTACTGGGGACTACACATGCATGTCCCTGCAACTACGTATTAACCAAATACAACGTCGCCAGAAGTGCAGATAAGTGACCATCAATGATTTTTCGTTGAAATTACGTCGTGCTGTGCCGTCGTCCCTAATATGTGGTCAGGAAATCGGACCTTTATCTAGCTAGCACAATTTTTACGTAATAAATGAAAGCCAGTTTTAACGTTGAATACATGACGTCAATCCGTCGTCCTCTTGCATACTTGTGACCTCTGAAACGTTATTTAAACGTTGTTTAATACGAACAATCATAGGGTAAGATAAAAATCTTAAATTGGACATCATATTATTGTACCAAATTCAACGTTGCATTGAAGGCGTCAATCCGTCGTTATCTTTATATCCTTTGACTTCTGAAACGTTTTAAAAATGTCGTCTGACACGGCCAATCATAAGGTCAGGTAGAAAGTCTTAGAAAAATGTCCGGCCAACGCTGAAATTAGGTGCTAGCTGACATCTCACACATAACCTCACTTTCGATGGGGGGACAGAAAAAGCGTTTAGGGACTATTTACACATAGGCGCTAGCTATTACGTATTATGTCACAAATCACATAATGTACTTTGATAGAGGGACAAACATGTCATTGGACAAACCTACCTCAATGGGATGAACAAACGATATTCACATTCATGTGCGTACTTTTTAAATCGATAATCAGCCAAATTGTAATACATTATAATAGTTTTTCAGGACGTGTTGCAGTAATATTTTAACAAACAAAAAAGGTGCAGAGTGAGAAAGTGTTCTATTGTTAAGTTAAGTGTTGACTCTTGTGCTAGAACTTTTCAGTTGGTGTTTTTTATCATTTTTTAATATTATTTGAGGTAAACAAGTACCTAGCTACATTCTCCAGTTTTTCAAAGATTGTAAAGTGTGGAGTAGAAGCCAAATTACCGTTGTTTTTCTATTTAATAGATTTCCAGAATGGTGAAGTTTTGTTCGGTTGCGAAGTGTGGGAACCGCTCGAATAGAGACAATGTTAAATTGTTTCGCTTTCCATCAATCCAAGATCGACAGAAGAACGTTTCTCAAGAGAGAATTAATAGGCAGAGGCAATAAATAACATTAATACATATAAAAACACTTTTGAAAAACACAAAATATCGTTGCCGATGGTAATAAAAATCACGGAGCGGCCACTGAATACTGGAGCAGCACTAAAAACTGTGGCACTGATGACTGAAAACTTCACTGCGCCGGACTTGTCTGAACTAACAACTCACAGGTTTATTTGAGAACGTTTGTTTATCCCAATGACATTTTGTCCCCCTAACGAAATGACATTTTATGATTTGTGACGTAATAGCTAGCGCATGTGTGTTATAAATAGAGCTTAAACGCTTTGTTTGTCCCCCGAATGAAAGTGAGGTTATGTGTGAGACATCAGCTAGCACCTAATTGGACACAGGTAAAATTTGGTATAGTATTTCATACTTTTTGCTTCATTCGTTCATAAACTGTCATCAGTCAAATAAAAACATAAACAAACAATAGATATGACATTTCTATAAAGAGTTTTTGAGAATTTAAATAAGTATTTGCTTTTCTATTTTTGATATGTGACGAAACAGGAGCTTCAAATACTACAGAAGAAAATGATTTTTATTTACGACTGACATATAATTTATGTATTATATTTGTGATTTTGGCAGTTTAATGCCATATTTTATTACCGCAGAGATTAATGATCATTATTCCCGCTTGCACACCAGTTACAAAATTTCTCAGATTAAATAGGTAAGTAGTACCATGGCAACAGTATAGGTACCTGAACAAATTCAAAAAGTGTCAGTGTCAAACGCGTAGTGCTTGTGTATTTATATTGAGATGGATGAACAAAGAGCGTTTTCGAGAAGAAAATTTCAAATAAATTAATTTGTCGTAAATAAAGTAGAGTATACTACTCGCAATAATGGCCATTATTCCCTCCGAATGTTACTCCCTCGCCGCTGACGCGGCTCAGTTCGTAAATATTCCTCGGGAATAATAGCTATCATTATTGACTCGTGGTATAATCTACTATTAGATTTAGTGGAAAGGAAGAAATGTATTCCGAACATATAGAAAATTGACCAAGAAGAGAATTTGGAAGAGAACCCTGTAATTTTCGAGCAGGAAATTGAAAAAGATTCAATAAATGTCGGGAAATATTTCAAGATTTTGAACATCAAAAATGAAACATTTACTGTTTCCTGTAAAATTTCAAATAAATGAGAGCGTTGAAGCAACTAAAGAACTGGTTACGTTAGGTTACCTGGGTTACCATATGGAACCTAGGTTCTTTGAAATTTTTTTAACGACCGTGCGGAAAAGTACTTCTCCGCACGCATTTTAGAACATGAAAGTACCAAGATGACTTAACATTGCATAATTATTTTACTTTTCCGCACTAGTGAGGAAAAGTAATATTTTCATGGCCAAAAATGCGTGCAGAAAAAAGTAGCTTTCGTGCGCTCGTTGAAAAAATGTTTCGCCTCCGGCGGCGCCTGCAGCGTGCTTCTCCCTCCCCCTATAAACAAATTTATAGTTTTTATCCTGCACCCATGAGGACTTTCAAAAGTCGGCGCCTCTGCGCTCTCTTGGTAACTTGCAGCCTGATTCGAAGGGAGCATCTCGTTTTTGCATCTTTTTCGAAACGCCCAAACTTTCTACTGTACATCAGAATTTGAACACTCCCCAGAAAAATTTGTCAGAATTTCTAATTGCTTGGGTACTTGTCGGGATATCTACGTGAATACGCTTACGATTTATTATTTTGACACATTTTTTTTTAACAATAAACAAAAAAGAGTACCTAACCTACCGGGGTAACTTTGTGACATGTAATTCTTATGGGAGAAACTTATGCTCAACCTAAAACAATGCTAAAAGGATCCACATGTCTCCTAATGTAGACGACTTCCTATGGGTGGAGTTCACATCCCAATTTCTGGATGAATATGAGGGTAATAAATACTATATCGTATGATATACAATAAAAGTTTAAAATGTCTAAATCAGTATGAACCCGTGTTTATAATATCAGAAAATTATCGAGCATATATTTCTTGACATTTCCTATCGTTTCAGACTAAAAATGACGGGGTTACATTATGTTTTCATTGAAAAAAACGCACTGTCACAAAGTTACCCCGCATCACGGGGTAAAATTGTGACACTTTCAAATTTAAAAAAAGCTGAATTATTAAATTTTTTTCAATTTCCGAGAACTGCTATTTTGTAGCGGAAGAACGGATATATTGTTTGCCCAGCGGATCTGAGTCTACGGAAGGAATTCGGACGTAAATGTGCCATGTTGCCACGTTTAATTATAAAAAAGCGAAAATACTAGGCATGAGGTATAGTTAATTTGAAAATCCATTTTTTAATAACAAAATGTTGATAACAATAATAAAATGTTTAATATTTTAACGTGGTTGTTAGATCTATCCTTATTTTAATCCTGATTTCTTAAATTTGGACTATTGTAAAAAATAAAAAATTTCTAAAGATACCATCAGTTTTTGACAATTTGGCAAGCATCCGTCCTGGATGAACCTGATTGGTGGAGTTTTTGGCAGGATCGCCGTTGTCATGGGGAACCATACAGTTGTCAATGATCTAACGTCACCTTACGTCTCGCTATTGGCCAGGGCTCACGTCATTTTATCCTTCCATCTTGGAATATCGATTTATATTGACATATCCAGTGGCGGAGATTTGGTCATTGCTGATTTTCGTGTAAGAGTTGCAATACAATAACACTTCCAAAAAGTTCCGCACGCTGCTGGGTATTTTATGAATGAAATCAGCCATTTTTTTTACAACTGCATTCCCCTTACCGTTGCCCCGTAGACACAGACTCGCTGGGCAGACATTACATAGTGTATTTTTTTTAGAATTTTATATGGCAAAGAAATGTTTGAGAATTTCAAAAAACCCCTAAATCTGTCACAAAGTATCCCCGTTTTACGGTACCAAAAAATCTTCCGGAAAATTAATGATTTGAACTTATTTAACGTTGTAAAAGAAGTCATAATTGATTTAAAAGATCCATAAAAAAGTATCCAACTATAAACGAAAATTGTCTAGTAGATCAACTAAACCAAACCTATTGAAATACACAGATGATATTGTATGTACCATCGTCACCAAAAGCAACTGGGACTGCATCATATAGGCGCTCATACTATTATATGAATTTTAGTGTCAAATATTTGTCAAACTATGAATTAACTGCATTGAAATGAATGATGGTAGAATTAGTCCAGGAGATTAATATGAATTATTTTTGTCCCAGATACTTTTGGTGACGATTACGATGGTACATTCTACTAACGGGAGAAAAAAACTACATAATAATGATAAAAGGAATTGCTAATGAATCGACAAAAATACCGGGTGCCTACGAGATCACTTTCTGGCTGCCATTCTTTTATTTGTCTATCGATATCAACGAAACTCGTTAGTGTTGATATTCTAACCAAACGCCATTTTTATGCAATTATGACAAGTTTTCCTGACTTCCAGTTTCACTAGAAATGACCGCAACTTTTGATTTTTAAATGACACACCCTGTATATTTTTTGTTTTTCGGATTCTACAGATCGTTTTACATCATAATGCACCACTTTTGACTCGATTTTTGTCCAAATTTTGTTTTTAAATTAAATTTTAATTTTTCAACTATAGTGTCATGATCGTCCTAAAATGACTCTACATACTTTACTCAATTTTAGAAAAATACAAACTCAATTTTATCTTTGTAAACTTTTTTGATAGAGGGCTGTAAACTTCATTATTTCAGTATTTTTGCCCTAGCTCAAAAACTAGAATAGAAACATATCACTTTCATAACATTACTAAATGCAGTATTTTAATCCAACGATATAATACACTACGCCATTTTTCTCAATTTTCGTTCACATATTTTTGTAGGATTTTTTTTTTTTTCCACTTAAAATTTGATTTGAAAACAAAATTTGGACAAAACTTGATTCAAAAGTGATACATTAGGACGTAAAACGATCTGTAGAATCCAAAAAACAAAAAATATACAGGGTGTGCTATTTGAAAATCAAAAGTTTCCGTCATTTCCGGTGAAACTGGAAGTCAGGAAAACTTGTTGTAGATGCATAAAAATGGCGTTTCGTTAGAATATTAAGCCTAGCAAGTTTCGTTGATATCGATATACAAATAAAAAATGGCAGCCGGAAAGTAATTTCGTGGGCACCCGGTATAAGAAAAATAAATTATAATCAAACAAAAACTATGTCAAACCTACGAAAGAACTTATCATCGCAGTAGCACAAACCAAACAAATAGAAGAAGTAAAGGAAGGAATATTGAAAAATGTATGCTTTGGAGAAATTATAAAATCAAGTATCTATTGAACCAAGTAAAGAAAGTCAGATGAGCAAGGAGAAGAAAAAGGTTGGCTTTGGCCTCGCCAATATCCAGAAGAATAGAAAATACCCCACAACTTCTGAGAGCGAGTACCTATTCAGAGGTAAAAAGGGAGTATTTATCACTCCCTAGGATGGACTGGATGGAACTTTACAAGGGATAATATCGTAGGAATTGTATATATTTTTATTATACAGCACACACATTCTGATTTTTTCAGATTATGAATTTTTCATATCGATCTGTCAGAGTGACTGTGACGAGCGTTTTGAATTCCGGATCTGCAAAATTAAGATTATAATTCATAACGCATGTTTTTCCATATGTTTCAAATATAGGTACAAGCTCACACAGCCGGAATTCAGATTCTGCTTATTCCCTTTCAACCAACGCCGCTCAAAATATACCTCAAACTACGAGAATAGGTAGGTAGGTACTATGGTCACGGAATTTTTGAGATATGTGTGCGGCAATGTGCCGGAATCCAGATCCTGAATTCTGTTCCTGAATTCAGAAAGACGTTCCGGCTGTTTGAGGCTGGTCTAGGTGTCTGAAAGAAAACGAAAACAATTTTTTTAAAACTTTTCAGATAGGTAGACAAAGAAGTCTATCACACCTCCGTTACGTTATTTTATTTATATTACAAGACTACACGGATAACACCCACGACTATCGTGAATTTGCATAGCCAACTATACGTTTTTATGGGTTATCCGAGGTAGTTTATTGGCTCTAAGAATCACCGGCAGCCTAGGCACCTAAAAAGTAAAGAATTCCAATTAGCTTCAAATAAAAACATCGACCCACTGCTAGAGGAATCTGAATAAAAAAAATACATATTTTCTCGGCTCTGAAAGCAGGGAAATTTTCATTAGATCCGTACGATCGGCGAGGTAGGTATGCCTTATTGCCTTGCAGTTGATAGACTTAAAACACAAAAGCGCCTATATCTTCATGAGTTTTAGATAAAGGGCCCTTATTATTATTTTATTGTATGGTTGAATAATTTTCTCAGCAAATGGATTCGGTTATTCGCTCGGTTATTCGTCTATAGTAGGCGACGTTTCAAATGCTTGAGGAGGTATAGGACAAAATCACCTAATTTTATTCACTCCCGAAAACGAGGGAAGAGGCATGCCAACAATTACATTTTTATTACAATTTTAAAAATTAGACTAAAAAATAGCACTGCAATTTTCAGTAATTTTTCATAGATTTTTGAAGGGGTCGGTACCTAAGGTCGGTACTGTCGGTACCTACCTATTACCTATTGCAAATGCAGCAAATAAATATAACAACAAAGTCGAGTAGAAATAGTTCACAAAAATGTATATTTAGGTTGGGGTCACCTGCTAGATTTTAGCCTGGGCAGGAATGTGTGGCAAATGGAGTGTAACAAAAAGAAACATTTTGGCAAAACTCACTAGAGCAACGAGATTAATAGAAACTAAAATGCGTTGGGTTTGCTTAAACTTTGCCATGTCAATTTTTCACTTCATTAGAAAAACCATTAATTCGATTTAGCAAAAAAATAAATCAATTGCTACGCTAAAATCATCAATCAAATTCCAATCAACACAATTTCAGTGTTTATTTTAAAATCTGGAATATTTAACGTTTTTGTGAAAAGAAAGCATCACTTACGGTTTGGATAAAAAGCCATGGCAGCTCCAAAAACAATTTCCAATACTCCCACCGTTCTTCGGTACCATTTCGATGGTATTTTAAAATTGAGTACTTCCGATAATGGAAAAACTTTGGCGTATTTCACGTATTCTTTTCGCTGAAAAACAATAAATAAAATTATTTCGTTATGACATTTAATTTGGGGAAAAGTAGCCGCACAATATTGGCTATAAGTAGGTATAGATCCTGGCCAGGCAAACGGCCAACAAATTTGCGAGCGTCTTCTAACTGAAATACCTAAGTATTACATATTGTTGTCTATTGGGTTTGCTTTCATCAATGAATTAGTTAATTGATTAGGTAATTAAAGTTAAAGTGATTAAGATTGTTTTTAAATTACTTACCAAGTCTTTGTGTAAGTCTTTTGAAACAATACTAGATATTTTAATAATTCCCACGAAAATAAAAAAAAGTCCTAAAAGTACAGATAGTGTTTTAAGCACAGGAGAACCCATAATATAGCAAAATTGTTCCTTATTTGTCTTTAATTATTACAATTCAGCGCACTTCACTCGCGAGCGTTTTGCACTTTTATGAAGAAACTTATTTTATGAATATCCTAAGGCATTTTTCATTTTTTATCGCCTATTATTTTTGTTTCTCGATTTTCGGATTGTGGAGCATTTTCATTTTTGGAAAGCGTTTGCGCGTATATTTCCCGCGATCAATACCTATACTATTTGGTAGAGAGAAGCGCGCGGTGTTATCTTCAACTAAAAATATTCATCCTTGCCATTGTTTTATTAATTTAATCTAAATCGATATGTAATTTGAATGTATTTCAACAATAATAAGGTATTATTGTAATTGAGGATTAAAATAATTTAAAATAATCAAAATTTAAATTAATTAAATAGGACAAAAATAATTTTCCAGCCAGAACCTCTAGTGGTCAGGCAAATCGAATCTATTTTTGTGTCTCAACAGTTGCCTACTCAGTCACCTCGAATTTTAAACGCGTGCCATCCGCGCCAAAATTTTATACATACATTTCCTTCTAAAATACTCAATTAACTCACATAACAAAATTGCATCCTTAGAATGTATTAAGAAAGTTCTTTTTTTAGGAGGAATGTGCCTAGAATGTTCGCCAAAACCATTGCGAATGTCCTGAGAATGTTCTGAGAAAAGATTGTAGAAATACTGTTTGCAATACCCAAGAACTTCCTGAGAAATCCATTAGGATATTCCTAGAATATACCTATGAGATTCTCAGTACATCCTAAAAAAAATATTCTTGTTTGATTCTAAAAATATGCTCAATATGTATAGGTATTCTCACATTCAAAGAATGTTTCTATGACATTATAGTTATGTTCTCAAAAGAATATTATACCAAAATGCTTGAAATATTCTTAGAATATATCTACATATATCATTCTCAATATGCATCCTAGACATAACATTCTTGGTTGATTCTAAGGATATACTTGGAATGTTAATTTTCGCTTCCAAATAATGATCCTTCCTTGGAAAACTTCTCTGGAAAACACAAGTATTTAACCAAAGCTCCGGTTTCGAGCTTGTTATGCTCTCGTCAAGGCACACCAACTGAGAGAAACAAGTTCCAAGGTGATTCAAACGCGAGGTAAGATGTAGATCTTTAATAGCGCGTGGCTCCCTCTCTTGGAAGTCCTACAAAGTAAAAGGAAAAGAATATACCTATAATATGCTTAGTAGGTTCTAGATAGATTATTGTTTAATTGTTAAATTATGATTTTTGAGTAGGTACCTAGTTCAGATAATTAGGTGAACAATATGAAAATATTCTTATCATGGTTACCTACCTACATAAACTTCTCAGCACAACTTGGTAGGTATATTCTTAATACTTGATAGAGATATTAGCCAAAAGAACATTTTTTAGGGTACATTATAATAATGTTCGTATGAAAATATTCAAAGATTGTTATATAAAGTAGGTTCTTAGCACAATCTTTCAGGTAGGTGCATAGAACCAACATTCCTAGTACATAAATAGAACGTTCAAAAATGAATATTTCAATCGAAACAATCTTGGAATATTCATTAAACATTCCTAAAAGAACATTCCAAAAAGCACTTTGAGGGAATATTCTGAGAATATGAATGTTCTTTCACTGTTATGTGGGAAGTAAGTATATGATTTGCAATTTTGCAGACAAAGGTAAAATAGAAATATGGTTGATAGAACTTCGCTGACTACTTACCCCTGAATTGGCAACAAAATCGGTGAATATCGGTTTGAATATCGAAAATATCAGAAAATACCCTTAAAAATCCATTTTTATTTCCCTCCACAGAATGTTTGACAGGATTACCTATTTATCATTTCACTGATACATGAATCCAACAGCACCATCAGGGCCTTCTTTCAGGCTACTAAGATGGTATACGGTATACGGACCAAACACTCAAGGATTCAATTCCCTACGATCCAGAGATTGGAAGAAACACTTTCAGGAACTGTTCAACAGAGAATCACAAATTAATGATGACTTCAACGAAATTCCATAGAAACCAATACTTACAACAAGAACTGAGCGAGGTTCTTAGACTAGAGAAGGTTGAAAAGGCATCAGGGCTGGAACTCTGTAACGGATAGAGATCGTTATCCCTATCGCTATGGCACTTACTGTCTTCTTCTCTCTTGTCAAAATCAATAGAGAGGAGACGTCAATAGAGATAGAGAAAATATCTCTATTCGTTACAGAGTTCCAGTCCAGATAACTAAAGAACAATAAGTCCGATGGCACTGACGGTATTCCTGCTGAATTCTTTAAACAAGAAGGCCCCACATCGGCCACATCAAGTACCCAAATCCACATCCTTAAGAGTAAAATATGGATTACTGAGACCATACCTGCCGAACTTAAAGATGCCTCCATAGTTCCTATTTTTAAAAAGGAAGACAATACTCAATGTGGACATTACAGAGGGATATCTTTACTTTCTGTTGCGGGAAAGATACTTACCAGGATATTATCAAATCTTCTAATCCCAGCTGCCGAAGAGAACCTCACAGAGAAACAGTGTGGCTTTAGGCCCAACCGACAGCTGACATGATTTTCATTGCAAGAAACATGCAAGAGAAACCCAGAGAGCAAATCGCCCTCTATACAGGGACGGAGCCCCCCCCAAAGTTCCTAAAATATATCTAAAGTTGGGAAAATTTGGATAAAAAATTTAAAGTTGGGAAAAATTGGTAGACAAAAATTTGCGCACCTTATTTGCGAGGACTAATTATTATTATTATTGTCTTTTGAGAAATACTTAAGAATGAAGTTAACTGACTTTTCAGAATCCATCGGTGTAATGTCTGGAGATCGCGGAGGCCCGTTAATGGTACCACTAGTGGAAATTATTATTCCTGGAATTATGAGCTTGATATGTCGTTGGATTTAGATTAAAAAGTAGAGTTTATTAAGCATAAAATAAAAAAAACTCGACCATTTGAAAAAACAAAGTTGATGATGATCGCGAAGAAACGAAACGTCTGATCAAAAATTTAATAACATTATCATGTAGTGGAGAAAAAGTAGCAATGAGAATGTGAAGTTTATTGTGCGATATCATTTCAAATAAAGTCAGAAAAAAATAAAAACCATTTCGGCAAAATTCGGTTTTTCATGGATATCTTCGGAATTAAGTGCGTTTTTTTTTTAAAGATAAAAGTCAAAATGACATTATGTTGGCAATACAATGTAAAATTGTCAATGCTTTCAAATTTTTATGTAGAAAAGGCTTGTGTTGCCAACAAAGTTACTAAATTTTTGACTTGGGGAATTATCTTTAAAAAAAAAACGCACTTTATGTAATTCGGAATTTACGAAATATCAAAACATGACGCCACTGAGCTCAGTAATGCGCAACTCTTTCCAAATTTAACCAACCCTATATCTCTTATGGTTGCCGAAATCAGACTGCATCCTTATCCGGGACACCCTGTATACATGTCAAACTTTTTATCAATTTTTGAAGTGAAACTTCTTAGGCGGCGGTCTGATATTTAGACAAGAATATGGAGATGGAGAGTGATTTGAAAAACGCATCACGTAACGTCACGTTTTGGCAAATTTCGTTACACGAGAGATGAGAGAGAAGGAATATATAGTAGACTGTAGAGAGACGGAGAAAGCGAGCCAATGGGTACATTCAGGCGGTCCCAGCGGCTAAGCTCAGCCACTCAGCAGGAACTTTATTCTCGAAACAGAGGAGCAGCGTTCTCATTGGAACGAAGGTTCTGTCTTTGTCGTCCGGCATAACACTGACAATGGCAGAGCAATCGTTCTTATGAGAACACTGTTCCTTAGTTTCGAGAATAAAGTCCCTGATGAGTGGCTGAGCTTAGCCGCTGGAACCGCCTGAATGTACCCAATGACAATCACAGACGAGGAACGATTAACACAAACCAAGGTTTATAAGCAAAGAGGAATGCCTATTGTTGTCAAGCGCAGATACCCTTGTGACGTCACTATAGATGCGCGTCTCCCTTTTGTGTGGCCTTTCATCTTTACTCCGACTCATACGCTAAGTCTAAAAGCTGTATGAGGGAGGGTATAGTTTTTAAAAAGTTTCACCTCCCAACACGTGCACAATGCGCTGCACATGATTTTTCTTAAGTGAAACTTCTTATAAAGTGTTTTGAAAGACGCGTCACGTTAACGTAACGACACGTTTTGGCAAATTTCGGCACACGAGAGACGAGAAAGAAGAAAGATATAACGTAGACAGAAGGAGAAAGACAGCCAATGACAATGACAGCCGACGAACGATTCACACAAACCAAGGATTATAAACAAAGTGGATTGCCTATTATTGTCAAGCGCCGTTACCCTTGTGACGTCACTTTTGTGTAGCCTTTCGTCTTTATACCTCGACTCATGCGCTATGTCTAAAAGTTGTATGAGGAAGGGAATAGTTTTTAAAAAGTTTCACTTTTTAACACGTGTACGATGCTATATATGATTTTTTTTATGTTTCAAAAAAGTTGGGAAAATTAGGAATGTCACCCCCCCCCCCCCCCCCCCCAAACCAGAGGCCTTCGCTACGTCCCTGCCTCTATACATGGCCCTAGATTTAGTAAAAGCATTTGATGCGGTCAATAGAGAAGCTCTTTGGAACATATTGGCAAAGGTTGGGTGCACTGGCGTATCCAGGGGGGGGCAAAGGGGGCAATTGCCCCCCCCCCAGAGCAACAACCTTTTATTTCTCAAAAATATCTCAAATGACTAAAAATATTTTTTTTACTCGCGTGCGCCAAGTTAATACTTTGCACACTTATTGGCGTACGCAAAGTTTACCTTTGCGCACGGAACCTCTTTGCACACTCATTTCTTGCTACGCAAAATTACCGTATTACCTACCGGATTTCTTAATGTTTTGTGGGTTTCTGGATGTAGAAACTAATACCTATTCGAAAAGAAGGGCTTCATGTTATTTTTGTTCCAAGAAAGCATAGACCTATTAATACTAAAATATGGACGGAGTCGATCTCCATTTAGCACACGCAGCAAACATGGTGACAGAATGAAAGTGACATAGCGGAATAGAAAATTAATGAGTATGACAAGAAGCAGTGTATGATGCAATCACGTGACGACCAGCAAAACCACGTATATTTGCGCTGATGCTATCTCTCTTTACTCTTCTGTCATCGCTATTCTCTCTCGAAACTCCGTCCATACGTCATACGTTATTGTTAATCGGTCTATGCAAGAAAGGTATCCATGTAATGTTTAGCTTTTTTAATTTGACACTTCCCGTATGAAGAGTGAGGGGAGGAAAAATCTAGCAAAAACAGGTGACCATTGGCGTGGGGAGCCACCAAGTTATCAACTCACATTCCTTTGGAGTATCAGATCATAAAAGTTGGACAGTGTTATACTCGTTTATATACTTCTCAACTTAATGGTGTTACGGAAAGAATGAATCAGACACCAATGTACAAAATAAGATCTATGATAATGCAAGCAAACATGGATAGGATATTTTGGAGCATCGTTATTGCTATGTAGAACTAATTTGAAAAGTCACATGAAAAAATATCATCCTGATAAGTTTAGTCTTCCAATTTAGCAGGAAAAACAAATTTTAAGTAAACGTCGCTAGCATAACCACTGTTGCAAATAAAGTCAAGCTGATCACTAAAAAAAAAACAGCACATTAAACTAAGGGGGAAAATTAACAGTTTTGAGCATCTGGAAACATTTAAGAAGATTAGGTACAGCTCTTCTGGATGCTATGCAGATCTTCAAACACTCGAAGAAAAAGTATTGTTCCTAACACTTGCGCAAAGTGTCTTTCCCGCACTGAAAGCTTATCCGAACTCCGCTTCGCGTCGTTCGTCTAACTGCTTTTTCGTGCGGGAAAGTCTGCGCACTTATTGTTTGGAAAATAACTATTTTTATGTACGTATGTATTACACACCTTTGAATTTATCTTTACTTTGGTTTTATGTTTTGTGTTATGTGTTACTTGTATCTTGAAAGTCGATTTCTTAGGAAAATAAATAATTTCAGTTATAAACCTCTTATCGTTTCAATGAGCAGCCCAAATATTTTATCAGTGGCGGCCAATAATACGGAAAATATATTTTTTGTCCTATAAAAGTATTAGAAGCGCGCGAATATGCCATCAAGATGTGTGATTTTAACGACTTTTGGGCGTGGAACCTTAAAAATTTCCGCCGGCGGACATCTGGTCTGCCCCCCCCAGGACCTCAGGCTGGATACGCCACTGGTTGGGTGTCCGCAAACGTACATCCAGATAATCCGCCTGCTGCTTGATAATATGAATGCAATGGTTCTAAACAAGGAGAATCTTTTCAAATAACTACAGGCGTTTAACAGAGCTGTATTTTCCCTACTGTATACTGTATTTTCCCTATTTATAGGATCTATACTTCACCTTGTCGACGGTCACCTGCCGCAGGAATAGAAATCCTGTACAGACTTGATGAAGACTTATTCAACCTCATCAGATTACCAGCCAGGACAAAAGTTTCCACGTCATCGATTATCGAACTTCAATATGCGGATAATAACGTCGTGTTGGCCAATAGAAAAATCTTCAGGCAATTATCAATGCATTCAATCGGCATACAGGAGAATCAGCCTAGAGGTCAACTTTATAACAAGACGCAGATTCTGCACTAACCCGTTTGGGGATTAGTGAATCCCCATCAAGCCCCAAATATAACTATAAATGACAATTCCTTGCAGAACACTACCCATATCTTGGGAGCGATCTGGCAGCAAATGCAACCATTGACGCTGAAATCCAACATTGCTTAAAGTGTGCTAGCGCAGCGTTCGGGCGACTTCTAGAGAGAGTCTTCGACAATCACGTCATCAGTGCTGAAACCAGACTTCGCGTCTACAATACAGTTGTGATACCAACAATGGGGTAGTATACTATGTATGAGAATCAATAAAAAAAACTGCTCGATATTATTCTATAGGCTACATGGTGACGGTATAGTGGGATACTAAATTATTTTCCAGCATAGTGTTTATAGAATTAGTCAGAGAAAAACAAACTGTAATTTGAATTTAGCGCCACAGCGGCGACCAATGGTATTCGAGCCGCTGACCATCTGGCAACGCTGCTCGAAATGCCTCTAAACGACAGCTGACTCCAACAGTTCAACGACGTGTGGTGTCGTGTGACATGTGACATTGTCACAGTAACTTGTTCACGTTGTTTGATGCAGTAGATTTAACGTTCCGTTCTTGACGGTCAATGTCAGTGCAAATTGTGCGTTCTCAAAACCGTGATGTGTTGCCAGATTGAAAAAACTAACTACGTCACGAACTTTTATTTTCACGTAGGGGCGGGGCTGAGAGGAAATTTAAAAAACGAAATTCCAGTGTATTGCGGTTTTTACAAAGCAACTGATTACACTAAATAGTACGATACGTCGAGTATATCAATACGCAGTAGTTAAAAATCACTTGTATACTACCCCATTACATATTGCTCCAAACATGGACCACCTATACAGAGAGAGACACATAAAAAGCCTAAAAAAATACAACCAGAGATGCCTAAGAAGGAAACTACCAATTAAATGGCAAGACCGACGAATGAACGTAAGTGTTTTGAGGAGGCCAAAACAACTAGCATTAAGAGCCAACTTCGCTGGACAGGTCACTTCGCCCGCATGCCCGGAACACGTCTTCTCCTACAGATTATCTACAGTCAACTGGAAGAGGGAAAAAGAAATCAAGGATGAAAACGCTACAGAACTGGGAGACGACGGGGCAAATGATAGGCTCTCATGGCGTCGAGTATAGTCCACGATGGACCACACGAGACCGAAAAGAGGGACCACAGGAAGGAGTAAGAGAACAGAGGAAGAGACAATGCAATGCTGCCGAAGGCTGGGACCTGGGTGTGCCAAGACTGTGACAGTCTGCGGCTCCGCAGAATTGGTTTATACCGTGTGGTCCATTTAATTTGAGGCAGTCTAATATCTCGCAAAAAAAAGTTCAAATAAAAGTTGTCAGAGTCAAAAATCATTCCTACAATTTTCTTTCCTCCCATATAACAATCGTTTGATTCGTTTGAACCTTTTCTACAAAGTGCGACGTTTTCTGTCTCAAAACTCTCAAGTTAAATGGACCACCAGTGCCGGATTTACCAATTTGCCGCCCTACGCCTGTTTTAGGCGAGTAGCCAGAAAAATTCAGATGGGGTGGAGGCTTCGCTATTGAAATTAAGAAACATTGCATGACAATAGGGATGTCAGAAAAAAAATTGCGCTGCAGGCGAAAATTTTGTAGAATTTCAAGGTCAATGCTTTATATGAAGAGAATAAAATTTTGAGGGTAAAAAAGTATATACTAAAACTTTTTGAAATCATAAAGGTGCATCCTCGGGTGCATCCAGAAAGAAAAAAAAATCCTAAAAAGAAGCATTTTACGTACTTGAATGAGTCCGTAAAATAGCTGTTTCTGGGAGCGTATGTCAAAAAAGTTTATTTTTCTACGAGCGTGCGGGAAATGGCTCTTCCCGCACGACTTGCTGTTGCGGGAAGAGATTTCTTCCCGCACTCAGTGCGGGAAGAGTTTGAAATAATCATTCTGACATGGAATTGTTTGTATTGTTGATACACCTATACGTCCTATACCTTTACCTTTAATACCTTTCCTTTTTTTTTATAAAGACCAGTCAATACATTTTTAATTCTACCTTCAGCACAATCGCATTTTATTTAAATTAAACTCTTCGTAACATCAGCTTTAGTATGCTCGTAGAAAAAATATAGTTCCTAACTCTTGCGGGAAGAAATTTCCCGCACTCGTTAGGAATATAGCTATTTGAGCCTTTTTCATTTTTTTTCTGTACTACCTACACTTTATTAGGTACCTAAACTTAGTACAGGTACATTATTTTGATCTGTGTGTGGTCTTTTGTTCGATTCATTTTTTTCATATGCACATTTTATTTTAAAAACCGGCGTTAGGCTCTATAATTTTTGTGGTAGGTATCTGTTCTTTGTGCTTTGTTATTTTTTGTATTTGTTATAATATCGTTCGAATTTATCAAAAATTAAATAAAGGTCCAACGCGAAACAGAACCGCGTTTCGCGTTGGATCTTCGGCTTTCTTTTCCCGATTATTTTTTTGTCTTTTTTCTGTTTTTTTTTTAAAATTTTGCCGCCTCCCCAGATTTGCCGCCCTACGCCTGTGCGTACTGTGCGTATAGGGAAATACAGCACTGTGGACCACAAGATGGTATAGCCATAAGAAAAGACAGAAAACTCACAATCGTCCACTTGAGAATAGAAGGAGATAATCATACTGTCCATACTCGATATCGAGTGATCAAGAATTTTCTCTCGGCCTCGTTTTTGGTAAACGCCGCCATATCGGTGTGTCATCATTTCCGACGTCATAGCTAAGTCGTCAGCTGTTTGCACTAGCGGTCGTAGTTTAGAATTTAAATTTATGATGAAAAATATTATTTAATTTTGATTAACATAATAGGCAAAGAGGAAAATGAAAACGAGATCTTAAAAATAATTGTTTTAGAATGTTAATTATTGTAGTAAAACCAACAGCCCGCGGAATCATAACTTGTAGTGCAAACAGCCTACGTCAAGGCAAGAAGGGACATTCTGCCTACGTCACAGCTGGTGATTTGGCGTGATGGAGGGCTCCAGATTTGTGATTTGTTCCACACAGGCCTTATGAGGATACGCTATCCTGTAGTAGTAGTATGTATTATCCTTGTCCAGTGATCGCTTATGATGATGACAATGAACTATAAAGTACAGGTAAGGATCGTTTCACGGTTACATAGTTCATACTTGACCTTGAAACTTGAAAGAAAAGGGTTGTCGTAGATGAATTCATATGACACGTTACATTCAATTTTTTTGACAAATTATTAATTAAAATGAATGACTTTTTTTTTAAAGAAGCGACGAACGTTTTTGACGTCATTGATTTGTTTCAGTCAATTTTCATTTGTTAAACAAGGAAGGCAAATGCTGGTGGCAAGTACAAACCCTGGCGAAACAATAGTATATTACATACCGAGGTGGAAAGTGTTTCATTACTGTCGAGAGATTTAAGTTAGACCGAGGCGCAGCCGAGGTCTAACTGAAATCTCGAGACAGTATTGAAACTTTTCACCGAGGTATGTATACTATTTTATTTACAATCATTCGAATTTTGAAATTTTCATTTGTATTAAAACTAAAAAATACAATAATTAACAATTTCATTTACTTTCGACCCGTGGGCCGAAAGTAAAAGTCAAAAAATACAATAAATTTTAAAAATTTCATTCACTTTCGGCCCACGGGTCGAAAGTAAACTTTCGACCCGTGGGCCGAAAGTAAAAGTCAAAAAAGTGACCTTTTCGAACTTTTTAAAAGTCAGTAAAGTCAACATTACATGTATGATTGTAAATAAACTTTTTTTTTTACCTCTAGAATGGCCCGCCGATCTATAAATTTGCGGCAAATTGAGATGGAGAATGTGGGGGATACCTATCTCTATTTATCTTATTGGCGAATTATGGAAATCTTTGTTTGTCTAAAAAATATGATATTTGAGGTTAGGAATCAGTGATGGTAAACAATGTCAACGTAAACAATTGATTGTCTACGTGTAGACAATTCGAATTGTTTACGTGGGCATTTGTCTACACATTGTCTACATGTGACGTAAACAATAAACTTATTTTAGAAAATTAAAAAAAAAATCCAAAATTACTACTAGCTAAGTAGCTTATACCTATCACTTTGATATCAGCATTCACTGATTGATTATAAATATGAGGAAAACCCAAGAATCGTAAACTACAGGATTGCTCAATCCCATAAGACAAACGTTCATAAAAACATCGAAGATGGCGGTATGCGAATGACGTCACGCAGTCCTTGATCGGTTTGTGTTTTTTATGACAGTGCACTATCCTTGCATTTTCAAACGTGAAAAATTGTTATTTTGAGGTTATTTCCTTTGAAAACTGTATTTTGTAATTAATTTATTGATTTTAAAATTAGCAGACTTCAAAAGCTTGTGTTGATCCTTGAGGTTGAGTGGTTGGCTAATTAGAAAGACGAGTTTGTTTGCTTTTGTTTATCAATTAGCCAAACATATTGCCAAAAAGTCAAAAAAACGAAGGGCTGGAGTCAAGCTGGCCCCCGGATTCGTTTCAATGTTTTTTTTTGTGTATGAAAATGAGCACAATTCGCATAAATACTGGCACAATTGAGCACAAAACGGGCACAATTGACTACAGTTGAGAAACAGTGGAAAACCAAATGTGGGGTGCCGAGCCGGTTTAATTTTTGCATTTCAATATCAAAATATAAGCGAAACGGGGTTGCAATAGTGTGCTTTATTTTTTACTGACCCTACCTAGGTACTTCTCAATTATTATTCATTAATTTAATAGGTAAGTACTAGAACGATTTAATATGGACATTCAAAGTGAGCTTATTTCACAAAGCCAAATAGTGATACCTAATTTAGATTCTCATAATCATATTCCAGAAAAACATTGCAAGTTTCCCATATTTTCCATGCGTTTTCATAGTAAACGCGCCAGTAAAGGAATTTATTTACATATTTATTTATTCACTCTTCACAAACCCTAATTTTTATTAGTAATTACATGCAAAGGAAACTTACAACTAAGTAGATATTTGATTTATAAAAAAAAGCAAAACAAATGCTTGACTAGGAAATACTAACTAGCAATACACACAAATAAAAGAGCGATGTCCTGATACAACAAATCCAGTATTATAAAACCAGAAAATGCTTGGGGTTTTCGCGAGTATTTTCAGCCACGAGTCTTTTATGCTTACACACATTAAATGAAACTTTAAATTTACACTTATAACACTAGATAAATCCGAATTTACGATAAAATAGTTGTCACCACAAACTAAACATCATTCGTATCAGCAGCCATCTTGAAAATCCGGCATGCGCGTGACGTCACAGCAATTGTGAACAAATTTAGCCGATTGAGCAATCCTGTAGAGTTTACGATTCTTGAGGAAAACCGATAATAAAATAAAAATAATTTTTGAAAAGGAAAGTGTGAGGTTAGAATTAAACGTCATTTATATTATTTTACATTGTTGACACGTTGTCTACATTGTCTACATTGTCTACACGTAAAGTAGACAGTGAAAGTCTACGTGTAGACGCACATCCCTGTTAGGAATATACAAAACCAACAGCAGTGAACTGGAGAGAGGAAGGTATCCCCCACTATGTAGCTTTTTGGACGCACTAAGCGAGATGACAAATGCCATATCGGACAACGGTCGGTGCCATTTCAACCCGGGCCCCGGATACGTGTAGGATTGGATGATGATGATGCATTCAACATTGCATTGCAGTAGCGATTTTAAAACTAATTTGACATATTATTAGATGTATCCGTGAAACGATGAAAGTAACCCCAGCAGGTAAAACCCTATGAAACATTTTAAAAAGAAGTAAAAAACGGATTTTCAGGGTATCTTTTGGTTTTTCGATATTCAAATTTCAAATCGATATCGATTGTTGTCATTTTCAGCTCAAAACCGACGCTTCAATTCACGGATATCATTTCCTGGCGTGAGAACTAATGCTAGACACTCGAGTTTTGTACTGCTACTCTCAACTGCCATTAAGCACGGTCTACACGCAACGATTTATCGTACGAATGGCTTTACACTCTGTAAACTCTGAGCGCGCTCGAAATGATAAAATCCTGTTCGTTTTAGCACTCGGAGTGTTCTCTTTCGCGTTCGGGTTACGATCGAGCACGTACTCTGAGCTCTCTCTCTTTTCCCTGGATGGATGGATGGAGAACCAGAGAAAGCTATCAACTGTCACGTTTGAAAAATTATAATCTAAAATATTGTCAAAAAAAATTAATTCGGTTTGCGTTTCCGGTTTTTTTTCCCAGATTTCTATTCTACTTTTATTTCAGGTCCATTACTAATTTACCTACTCGTTTACTAGTAAAATAAAATTCAAATTGCATTTTTTTCAGTTTAATGACAACTATGACAGTATTTTTTCCTTCTGCGGTCGGCTTATGACCTTGTTCAGGGCGCACTCTGCGTATGACGTCACGATATCCATGCTCATACCATTTCGATCAGCCAATAGAGAAAATCGTAGATAATCGTCAAGGATTTACACACTACCACAGAATTGCTTATCGGTCAATCAAAATGATATGGTGTTTGTTGCACCGTTACCGACGTCATCAACGGTGTGGTTAGCTGTTTGCCTCAGCGGTCGTAGTTTAGAATATATACATTTATGATAACAAATTATTTTTGTGCAACCGTCCGCTAAATTAGCTTTCTTTGGTCGAATCCATACAGTTTTTCTGTAACTTCCCATAATTTTCATAGTTGCAGAAAAAATAGTGTATATACCATGACCGGAAATCTTTTTAGCGTCCTCGGGATTATCTTACCTCGGCCGCAAGCGGCCTCGGCGATAACTTTTCTCTACGTACGGCTTCAAAAGCATTTCGAGGCCTTCGTATACAAATAACTATTAATTTTGATTAACAAAATAGGCTAATAGGAAGATGCAGACGAGATCTAAAAAAGGGTTCTATTAGAATGTTAATTAATGTACTAAAACCAAGTACATATTATGCATAAAGCAAAAACCAGCCGAAATGACCTTTGGTGCAAAAACCATACGTCAACACTGGTCCTTTGGCATGGTGGGGAGGTTTCAGATTTGAACTACACGGGTCTAATGAGGATAAGCTATCCTGTATAGTGTGCATTATCCTTGCAAACATCCTACGTCAAGGCGCTGCGTACGAGCGTACGTTGCGTCAAGACGCTGCGTACGTCATCACTGGTACTTTGGCGTGATGGGAACCTTGAGATATGATCTACACAGGCCTTATGAGAATAGGCTATCCTGTGTAATGTGTAATATACTTGAATTACGTCAGCAACGGCGCAACACCAAACACCATATGACCTTAAATCCAAAAATTGAAGCCGATGCGCAATCCTGTATTAGATTAGTGTGTAATATCCTTGAGGACCCGCCTCTCCGTAACCTGTTTAAGATCTAGGTTCCTCTCTCAAACAACCTTGGTTCAAGGTGATCTACTCATGAGTTATCAAATGATTCGGTGATCTACTCATGAGTTATCAAATGATTCGCTGACAGCGCAGAATTGCATGCGCATGCGCATTGGTTTTGATACCAACGACGGTTTTCCTCGGACTTTCTACAAATTTAAAAACCCGAAAGACTAGTTCTCATGTAGCGGAAAATCGCGTTGCGGGTGCGGAATATCGCATTTCGTTCAAGAAGTAATTTTTGCCGGTTCGCATAAAGCCCGGGACACATCTATCATGCATTCTTCCGATCCGACTCCGATCATACAATCAGGGTCCTTATTCTTGGAGCAGGGAGCAGCTTTTCTAGGAGAACAAGTGTTCCGCTGCTCCCCTGTTGCTGATGATGATAGATGTGTCCCGGCCTTTAGCGAGATTCCGGAAGCGGATTTGTAGTTATATTTTTGTTTTTTATCCAATGTCATACCATACATCTCACAGGTGACAGTCATTACAGTAAAAAGTGACAGAGGATAAAAATTCGAGCAAAAGAACGCTTGGCTTTTTGTGTGACAAAGCCGAGCTTTTCCACTAAGCCAGGCTTTATGAACTACGGAGAATATACAAGACATTAGCCGTACCTCGGTCACACGGCTTCGGAGTCGCGCGCATCATATTATTGTCAGTCCTAGCCAGCGTTCCAATGATCACTGATCAGCTGATTATTTGTTTATTGTTTTAAGCCCCAAATTATGTTATCGTAATCTGAAAATATGTACTTTGTGCCCTGCCCTTCCAGAAAAATTGACAATTTTTGAAAAAATTAAATTCAGGGTTTACGGTTCATGTTCTTTTCTTACAAACCTAAATTTCGGATTTTTTAAATTTTAATGTTTTTAATTCAAATTTTTTTAGCACGAATAGCTTCTTTCTTAGATAGAAAATGCAGACTAACCCAAACTAACCTGTCCATCTAGTGGGATCTAGTCCTCATAAGTTACCTACTATTTTACTTATTTAAAAAAAAAACAAGTTAATTTAGTTCAGAGCACGAGTCCCTTGACTTGAGCGCGCTTTCACTACGACGATCGGTTATTTTGGGTGGGGTGTTTGCATTTTCTATCAAGAGGGCCCCAAGGCTTGTTCTAAATAATTGAACATAAAGAGAATCTGTGATAAAGAGGTAATATTGGGTCTGTTTCTGCAGAAATCACAAACCAGTCAGAGTTAATTTCATTGGTTGAAACTAGTTTTCTGACTGTTTTCAACCAATAAAATTCGCTCTGACTGGTTTGTGATTTTTGCAGAAACAGACCTAGTATCAATTCACCAATCTTGAATCTATAGTGGAGATATTCCGTACGCCAATAGACCTATCTATTTTTACCTGTATGCGCGCGCAACACGAGGCAATGTATTTTTATTGGCTAACTAGTACAAGTGAGAGGTATTCGTTTTCCACGCTGGGCATCTCCTTATCCTTGTTCATTGCCCGTGGTCTGACGAAGGATCAGAATTATGGTTGATAAATAACTTGACATAGCTTGACAAGTAATCAATTTTCAATTGTTTGTGTTTTTGAGTGACAAATACATTGCACGTCACGCGGTTTTCCACCTTCCTTTTTTATCCCGTGCAAATAATAAGGGAGGGATTGCTATACATAAGTCTAACATGGCTTGGTACGCTTTGCCTCGTCTTGCGCAATTAGGCAATTCAAACCACGTGACATTCAAGATGGCGTGGCGGCCACACATGGGCCAAAAAACACAAAAAAATATCTAGTTTCTGCTCGAATTAATAGTTTAGGTAACTAGTCAACAAATATTTTATTAAATAATGAAAATCAAAGTTTTAAGCAAAACTGTATGCGAAATAATTTAAAATACGCATAAAAACATAATCAAAACAAACTTGCTTGGCCGCCACGCCACATTGAATTTTCCTTTTTGACAGATGGATTGAATTGCCTAATAAGCGTTCTGCGTCTTTTTCTATCTAATAAAATTTTCGTATTATTACTTCTTTGTCTGGTAAAATAGATAGGTCTATCGCCGACCTTTAAAAAATAAAGTAAAGGTCTGCCACTTGCGGATTTATATAAAATATGTAGTTTCACTACTCGAACTCGTGGATCTTGTTTTGTTTGTTGTTTGTAAAATTGGATCCAGTTCCTGATCCGTTATTTTCATAGATGAAAAAATCTCCTGGTGGAAAGAAAGATATAGATGAGTAACAATTGATGAAGAAAACACCAATATCATAACTAGCATAACAATACAAGCAAAGAAGTTAATGGTTATGTTATTATATATTAGACTGCCAAAGCCAACACCTCTCAACTTTTGTATAATTATTTAAGCTCAACATAAAGATTACATATCAAGCTTCAAACATAAACAAATAACAAATAATCAGCTGCTGGAACTGACAAACAAAGAAATGACAGGGGCGAGTTCAGGAATGACACACTCGGTGTGAGTGTGACACCGGTGCGACGCACCCGAGTGCGACGCACCCGAGTGCGACGCACCCGAGTGCGCCCACTCTGTGCCGTTCAGAAAGTACTTTGGGCGCGCTCCAGGTGTCGCACCGGTCACACCGTAATTTTTTGGTGTGGCTGCGGTGTGATTGTGTCTTTATGTCAACAATGTCAACCATTCCTCCCATAATCTCAATAATCTCACCAAATATAAACAAAACACAAATAAGAATTAAAGTTTTTCCTTCAAATTAAAAAAATGAACAACAAAAAAAAGTAATCCTAATAGATTTTGTGAGGAGATGCTCGATTGGTCACACCAAGCGTTCAGAAATTCGTACGAAAGTTGTCGCCTAAGAATTGTCATTTCAGTCACACCCATAAAATCGCACTCACACCCGGTGTGTTATTTCTGAACTCGCCCAAGAGGTAGCGCGCGACTCCGAAGCTCTATGACCGGGTACGGCTAATGTCTTAGCCGCTTTCCAGTATGCACATTGGGGCGCTCTGGCGCGCTCTAGAGCACCTCGGGGGCGCCACGCACTAGATTTGTACCGTTCCAGTATCATGGCGTGAGACGCCTGGCTTAGTGTCAAATATGTCAAATTTTAAAAATAATTATCTGTTTGTTTGTGCAGTTTGTTTTCTTATTTATCAAAAATGAAAGAGAATTAAAACTATATATTTTAAAATGTTCAATCTTGAGATATAACAAGAAATAAATAGATAAATAGCCACCCAAGGAAGTGACAGCTGATAGGTTGACACGTACGTACAGCTCGGGGGCTCAACGCCCCGAGTAGCTCCGGGCGTCACACTGCCATACTGGAAAGCGGCTCAGCCCAGGGACTCTGTGTCATGTAGAATTCTACATATCGACAGGATTCTAGGCAGTACGACATGCAATATTTTTCGATAGGTCGAATTCTATATGACACGGAGTCCCACCACACAGGTCGGAGAATATGGCCCATAGAAATCAAATTTCTGACATCTTGACAGGGGTTAACAAAGTGACGTTTTTTTGACATTTGGAGAAAAATTTAATTTCGACATTCTAACCCGCTGGGCCAAAAATAACGCACAGGGTGCGAGTGAGATTTTATGGGTGTGCCTGAATTGGCAATTGGCCATTGGGCCCATAGCACCGTCTAGCATTTTTGAACAGCTAGGGCGTCGCACCGGTGTGACACTCACACTGGGTGTGTCATTCCTGAACTCGCCCCAGGATTTGCCTCCCTAGTATAGAAATTAGGCAATTCAATCCATCTGTCAGATAGGGAAATTCAATATGGCGTGGCGGCCAAGCAAGTTTGTTTTGAATGTGTTTTTATGCGTATTTCAAATTATTTTGCTTAGAGTTTTGCTTGCAACTTTGATTTGGACTAGTTAATAAAATATTTGTTGACTAGGTACCTAAACTAATAAATCGAGCAGATTCTAGATATTTTTTTCTGTTTTTTGGCCCATGTGTGGCCGCCACGCCATCTTGAAAGTCACGTGGTTTGAATTGCCTAATTAAATTTGACTGACATCTTAAATGGGGGTTAACAAAGTGACGTTTTTGCGTCGCGTACTATCCTAACAAACCGTACCTTTATTATTCTATTCTAACCAACAACTCTCCAATATCTTCTGAACGCATCCGGAATCCGACCTTGCGTTCGGTATTTTGCTTAAAGAGCAGAGTGTGCTGAGAGGAGCCGTGACCAGCGAGCGAACAGAGCAGTTGCACGGTTCATTGGTTGAATGCTGTATCCGAGTGCGCGAAATTTCAATAAACGAACGCAAATGAGCCTGAACCGAGTACACTTTTCAAATAAACGAACTATAAATTCAAGCTCGGATTGGTTACACATGTCGGAAATATTACTTGCTCTGTCTCTAAAGCAGGTCGATTCTTCTCTGTGACCGTCCCAGAACAGCTCTGACTCTCACCCGAACGCCAAACTTCTGAATCCAGAACCGTCTGAAAGTAATTCTATAAAACCTGAACAGGAAAATCTAAACTGCGCATTACATTTCTAAAACAGTTATTTAATTTTTCCAATTTTTATCCATCATATTTCGCTGCCCTACCGATTAATCAAAAATGTCCTGATGAATGCGACCATCGCAAGAACCCGAAAGCTATCATTAGTTGTATTCCTTTCAAGAGCTTGAAACACTCGAGCTACTCGCTTCGGTGCTTAGTCGCCCCCGATTTGCAGGGACAGTTGACAGCGGTTGACAGCGGTTGACAACGATTGACAACTGGTTGCTGAAACATTCGGTTTCATACGGAACGCTTTTTCAATCGCAGAATCGCCGCCGGTTGCTTTGGTGACGCTAGCCGCTTTCCAGAGCCGCTTTCCAGTATGCACATTGGGGCGCTCTGGCGCGCTCTAGAGCACCTCGGGGGCGCCACGCACTAGATTTGTACCGTTCCAAGTATCATGACGTGAGACGCCTGTCTTAGTGTCAAATTTTAAAAATAATTATCTGTTTGTTTGTGCAGTTTGTGTTTTTATTTATCATAAATGAAAGAGAATCAAAACTATATTTTTTAAAATGTTCAATCTTGAGATTAACAAGAAATAAATAAATAAATAGCCACCCACGGATGTGACAGCTGACAGGTTGACGCGTACGTACAGCTCGGGAGCTCCAATACCCGCTCCGGGCGTCACACTCCCATACTGGAAAGCGGCTATGTTTGACATAACCAACCGCGTTCCGTATGGACCGGTTTTTCAGGAACCAGACATTACGGAACGTGTAACCGTAACCAAGGTTGGCAACGGAACCCACCCCATGTGTCATATCATGTCATGTCTCATGTCATTAGTGTCATTGTCGACACTGTCGAGTGTCGATTCATCCATCAATGAACTATGAACTGTCTTTTTTGTCTTCTTGCGACTTGGAACATCTTCCTTCTTCTATCCAATATACCTTTGAGAATATACGAAGAAAGGATCATCATTCATCAGACAGTTAAAGTGTTTCAGTCGGTTCTCTTCATCAATAATTGAAAAAACGCTAGTGAAGTAATAATGCCAACAATTTAAGTTTTTCGATCACGAGAGCTATGTTTTAAAGAGTATCAAGCCGGTTTCCTCCTAAATTGAAGGCAAATTGCTTATTGAATGATAAAACTATAAACTATATAAACAGAACAATCAAAATGGACACTCCACGCGAACCACCGCCAGCCTTAAATTTGTTAGTAACCACTGTGGAAAAGGAGCATCCCTTTCTAAAAGTGTGGGGGCAAGTCGATAAAACCAGCGTCTTGTATGTGGAACAATTTCTAATGGGAATCACGCCGCAATTCGAACAGGGCTTCTTCAAGATACCATTCGAAAATTTGCAGGTGAACGCGTTGGTATGCGTCAAATATAAAGATCACAAATATTACAGGTAAATATTGTCATTTAAGTGTTATCATTACTTTGCGCTTTTGTAGCAGAAAAGCGTAGCACAAAAGGTACTTTTATATTTATACTACTTTGTGTTACTGTAGAGTATAAAGTATCGAAACATTAATATTGATGACCTTTCTCTTTGGATATTTGTTTGCAGGTCACTTTCTAGGTGATTGTCCCTTGTATAAAAGGTAAAAGAGCATTTTCTCCTAAGATTCTGTTGAGTTCTTTCCCGATGGTATCGGTATCTATTAATTCAATTGTCCATTGATTTTGATTTGGGGGCTATTTTTTTTTTTTAATTTTGTAGCGGCTTTAAGTTAGTTTAGGAACTCAACTTTATCACAAATTATTTGTTTCTCAGTTTGAAACCGTTTCAGATGTTGAAAGTTTTTATGTTGTTCGAAGCATTGTCTTTTTATTCTAAATTCTGCATTCTGGCCAGTAGTGCATGGGTCTGGCGTCTGACTTAGCAAAGTATATTCCTTATAGAATTATGGTTGCTCTGGTTTTATCTGGGGTTTTATTTATACACCTAACCCAAACTACCTGACAAATTCGGACAATCCAATATTTTTCTGAACTCTATTTTTTCCAGGAATAACTTTATGCATCCTTTGTGTCATTTTGTGGAACCCAGATCCCCTTGCAGAACCCTCTTTTACAAGCCACCAATAAACAACAACCATTTGCTGCGAAACTGGTTTAGCTACTTGAGATAAGGCTCTTGCTCTCACACAAGATGTTTATGTTTTAAGCTATATTCTTAAATTCTTAAAACTAACCAATTGGCTCACAAATTGGGTGAATTTTTCATAAATGGCATACAAAAACTTTAGTCCGCTTTTCAATAAAACTAAACTAGCTAATCATGATAAGTATAATAATTTATAGCAATAATATTCCTGGCAATATTAACTACATTCCTTGCTAGTCGCTACATCCTCACAGTAAAAGAAATAAGATTGATTAAATTTTGCACCTAAAATAAAATTCATACTCTCAACTTCTGGTCGCTCTAATAAAATTGAGAAAAAGATCCATTACATTTTTCTACTTTCGAGTGTCAAAGAATTACCTCCATAAACGATCAATTCAAAATTCTTGTGTACCTACCTACCTACTCTTGACAATGCTCAAAGTTTTTGTTAAGTAAGTACTCTAGAAAATAAATTACTTTCAAAAACCTCCTCCTCACCCTTTATATCATTGCGCGATTTGTTATACAATTTTTAATCCAAGAACCATTAATTAACCTGCAGTCATAATTACACAGGAATCATGGATTAAATTCAAGGTTGGTGTCAAATGTATAGCTTACAAGGGTTGTTCCATCTACCAGAAAATCTTTAATGTAGACTTTTTGAAAATAAACTTCCCCATATCCTCATACTTTATTTCTTTTATTTCCCATTAACTACTCCTTTTCCGTAATTGTCCATAATTTCCTCAATATGTACATAATTCACTATATAAGTAATTATCATTTCAAAAATAGTAAGGTAATTAGGAAACAAAATTTCCCAGTATTCCCTTGAAGTGTACAGAGTTTTTACCCCTTAGAGCATGTAAAGGTAAAGGAGTAGTAACATTGAGTTGGAAAATGAAGCCGTTTTTTCCAGGTATTTTGTCACTAAAAAATGGCGGTATATGCAGTTTCAATGCTTCACCTGTATTTGGTCACTTAAGTTCCATAGCAGAATAGCATGTTCCTACTCCTTATGTTTGTAGGACAGTGCTACCTTACCTGCTCTAAGGTTTACCCCAACGTCTACCCATGTATTGACACTCCACTGGCCTTTACCTTTACAGGTAGACGATAGGTGTAAATACAAAAATTATGCAGTTCTTGCTAAATTTGTAGAATCCATCATGAGAAATTTGGAGTTTTTTGTACTTTCAAACTAAATATATTCTTGAAAAGCACAATTCTCCTATTCCAGAAATATTTAATTTGTCTGTATTTCGTTGAGCTGTCTCCAAAATATTTGGTTCCAAAAATTATACATAGGTATACTATCAGAGATATCCAGTGCCTGAAATTTACCTGCAGCTTCCACCTTTACAGGTAGAATCTCGCATAGAATGGTTCACTAAATCTAAGTCAGTAGGATAGTATTTTTAGAATTTTTAGAGCCAAATGAGACACTGCTCCAGCAAACATAGACAGACTATATATTTTTGTAATAGGAAAATTGTGTTCTATAGGATCAAATATAGGGCATCCCATTTGAATAAAGCTAGAGGTCTCTGAAATATTACATTTCTGACATTCAATTTTTGTGTCTGACTGACCATGGATTCTAAAAATTGAACCAAAACCACAACTTTTGTATTCCCACCTTTCTTCTATCTGTAAAGGTAACAGCTGCAAGTGGGGTTGTCAATATGTGGGGAAACACACAGGTAAAGGAAGGAAACCGTTTTTTTTTTCCAGGTTTTCTGGAACCAAAAAATGGCGGTATAGGCAATTTCAATGCTTTACCTACCTGTGTATTTGGTGCCAAACACCTGCCAAAAACTTGGCTTCACTTTAGTTTCATAGCAGAATGGCGCGTTCCTACTCCTTAGGACAGTGCTTTACCTGCTCTAAGGGAAACACCCTGTACACTAAATTACCCCATTGAAACACCCGATAGCTTATGAAAAACAAAGACAAGAATCTAAAATCGGTTTTGCTCTAAAATTAATCGTTTCATGTTAACAGCCTTTTCAATTTGCAAAAATGTCAAGTTTTAACTATCAATATTTCTGATCCTAAGGGCGACCCTTTTTCTGAAAATTGAATAATTATCAATTGCCAAAACTTTAGGGTAAGGATTGGTAGTAGCCGTTTTTTGAGGTTAGTGACTTGGTATTAACCATGAATATGTATTTGCATCAATCAATCAATCAAAATATACTTTATTGCCGTAAAATAAATTTCATTGACAAAGCATGATCTTAAATAATGTGCAAGTAATTAAAAATTATCGGGTTATAAAAAAAAGAGGTACAATCAATAAAATAAAAAATAAACATTAATATAAATGTCAAAGCATAATCCTAAGCAATACATGTACAATTTTTACTACATCAAACTATAGAGTCATATATAGAAGGTACAGCCAATACAGAAAAAACATAAAGGTTGCGGTCAGAACAAAACAAAACAATGAAACAAACAAAATTAAAATTTTTCATTTAAAAATTCATTAATATGATAGTAGGCTTTTTCATGTAAAAATGTTTTGAGCTCTAGTCCAAACTTTTTAAAACCACCTATCTGCCTTAAGTTAACAGGCAGATGATTAAAATTCATCTTAACAAAATATTAAACCAAATGTACTGTAGTCACGCACAAAATATCTGCAAAGGTAGCAGTGCTGAGCGGCTGAAAAGCCGAAATCTACAATCAAATGTACTGTACTGGAGCCTGTACCTACTCAAATTCACCCGTTTTTAAAATAATGGGGCAAGAAATAAGGTAGTCGGCTTTAAAAATTATAGAATAATACATTTTTCGAAAACAAAAGCAAGTCAGGTACAAACTCGGGTGAAGAGATTGGATTCCTAGAGTTTCAAACATTTCATTATCTTTATTTATTTATTTATTGACGGGTCAAGCCCATGTTTTTCACCCACGTTTTATACATGATCAAAGATATGCTAGACAGGATGCCAAAGTGATGAGAAATGCAAAAAAAAAACGCTTATCTCGAGGCCGCGGCGTTTGCATTTGACTGTTGCAATGCAGGTTTTAATCATGAGATTCTGCTGTGCAAGTGGGTATTATAAAATTATTTTGACAAAAAAAAAAATGTTAACTTCTGGAATTACTATGTTATGTGACGTTATACCGAGCGTTATACGAGTTTTAGTTATGGGCCTATTCGGGTTTAAGAAAGGGACGGTTCTAGAACAGTTCAAAACAATCGCACAGTTCATCAATCAACAAAACAACAACAGCTCGGCTATCACAAATTTCAATAATAAACTGTGCGATTGTTTTGAACCGTTCTAGAACCGTCCTTTTTTCGAACCCGAATATAGCTAATTTGTCAAAATAGTTTTATAGTACCGACCCTCAAAGTTTTGCTGGTAGTATCTGGAAATGACTGAGAAGCTTCTTGGAAGAAAGTTTTCAGAGCGTATAATTCAATGTCTTGGAATTGGATAATAGTGTAGGAGTCAGTAGGAGACTTAAGCTAATAAGGCTTGGGATTCCTCAGTGTGTCATTCTTGAACTAGTGTAGTCTTTAATTTATATTAATGACTTGGACGAAATTTCTGGGAAATTCAATCTCTTTGCTGATGATGCAACGATCTCATGACACAGCAGCTATGTTCGGAGCCCGTGTGTGGTATCTACTATTTTTTCTCAATAAAAATATGGAAACTTTCTCTATTTAATCAGTTTCTAAGTGCCTCGTGAGTGCCTCTTTCATTTTCATTGACATTTCAAGGTTTTGCAGATGACTATTTAGGTACTACTATTTCAATAATTTACTTTTATCTTTATCTCTATTTTTAACCTGAATATTTTTACCTGATAAACAAATTTTACTTTATTTATAATATGCATGATTTTTTTCTGTAATATTGTAAGTTGTTTAAATTTTTGCATGCATCAAAGGTTCACGATTTTATTTTGGCATTATTTACATGGTGCAATTGGTGCATGGTTGATTTTCATGTTTTTATGCTATCTAACCAGTTCCCTATTCTATATTAGGATTTCAGTGATTTTGCTTTGATTTATTCAGAGTATAAAACACACATTTTTCCTTGAATCTGTATCCATAGGAGCTATTTTTATTTTGCTGTGTTGCCTTAATTTTCACTCATTTGATTTTTGAATTCACTTTCAAAATTACTTTTTTTGTCATTGAACATCCAGAATTTTACTATGAGTTGCCAATAAGATTTGTCATAGCTGATCACAATTCACAATGTTGACTATAAGCAAAATAATATCCAAATTAATAAAGAAGAAGAGAATGCCAATGAACCTGGATCTCAAGTTTGGATGACTACTGACTGATGACTGACTAATTATGATTGAGTTTGGGGAAACTACTAATCAATCTGATTTTCGCTAGAATTAAATCTAAAATAATTCCTTGTCGTGGATAGAGTTGAATATCTTATAGTTCCTGCAATTGACAATGAGGGTCTTGAAGGTTTCAAGCAAGAATCTTAGGACATCAAAATAAAAGTAGACAAAACCTCAGTGGTTTCTTTTTCAAGTGCAACTAACAAAAATTACTTGGAGAAACCATTTTCTAGAGTTTTTAACTCACTTCCAAGATTTTAGTGAGGCCTCAATAATCACCAACCTAAAATGGATAAATCAAAGCTTCCTGTATTTAGATACATAGGTGATTTTTGTAGAAACTTATCAGCTCTGATGTATTTATCCAGCACCAAGTTGAGATCAAGTCTTTTTTAGGCTGAATATTTATGGCGAGGTTATAAAAAAAATTAACACTTAAACTAATTTAAGAAAATTAACTTACAACTAAGAATTTCAATGTGCGCTTATAGACCCTGAGATAGGGACTGTTTAGTGGATTCATTTTTTTTTTTGTCTGGCATTTTGAGGGATGAATGTGACTAGTTAGCTGATGAGAATATAAGTGGTTTTAATGCCTGCCTCCTGTTCGAAATGTCCACAGAATGTTTCGCTGGAAAACTCTATTTCGAACTGTGATTACCGTCTGGCGATTTTTCAGCGTTATTTTCACAACAAAACCTTTCATTCTTTCGATTGCCAGACAAAAAGTAAACGCGGAAGGTTTCTTTCTTTTCTCTTGGAAGTTGACACCCATCCCCATTTTTTCAGCTATTGAAAAGCATCAGATATTTTTCATGGGTGAATTATTTATCAATGTCAATCTTCTATTTAAAAGCTAGAAAATTTGAGATCATTAAAAAAAATTCTTGTAAATCAATTTTTTTCTTCTGAAAATTTTCTAACGGGAGGCTGGTATTCAAATCACCCATATTCTCATCAGCTTAGTAGCCATATTCAGCCCTCAAAATGCCAGACAAAAAAAAATAACTCCACTAAACAGCCCCTATCTCACTATGTAATTCTTAATTCTTAGTTGATAAGTCTGATTTTTTTTTTATGAACCGCTACGTTACATATCATAACGTCAACTATTTAAGTTAAATGTTAATTCTTAGTTTAAGTGTTATTTTTTTTTTAAAACTCATCATAAATCTGTGCTGTTTTCCGTAGCGTGTCAAATTTTTTTGGGGCCCCCCGCGAACTTTTTTTTGAGGCCCCCTATGTCACTATTATATTTTCCAAAAATAACCCATTATAGTAAATATTTATACACAATATCATTATCTAATAGTTAAAAAACACAGTGAATTTTTGAAACTAAATTTATTTCTATAAATTATTATACCGGGTGTTTTTCAAAACCCGCTCACCCCTATAACTTTTTTATTTTTGAAAATAAACAAATGAAATTTGGTGTGTTTATTTATGACCCGAATGAGCATTATTTAACGTATTCAAGTTTTCACTATCACTTCCGGTTTGACCGGAAGTGACCCTAACTTTCTTATTTTAAATGAGACGCCAGGTATATTTTTTCTCATTTCAATAGAGAACTACATTACAAGTACAATGACACCTCATTTGTCACTTTTTGACATTTTATTTCTAAATTATTTAAATTTTCACTTTTTGATCTAGAGCGCCATGAATTGGTTAAAATGTTTAATTTTGCTCCAAGGAACCTGGGAAAATTTGTTTTGATCTTATTTTGTATTTTATATCCTCTACAGACACATTCAAAGATAGTTTCAAGTTTCAAGTTTATTTATTTCAAAATAGTTACAAATATTGTTACATTAAATTTATGTTACAATACTAATATTATATATAACTAACTAAAGCACCTAGATGACTTAACACCTGTATGTGCTTATTTTGATATTTAAAATTTTTGTAATTGTATTTAGAGATGAGTTTTTTTACACGTTTACGATCGCGCTTACGGAAAGAAAAAAAAGAAAAGAAAAATCACTACAACCTAAAAATTACTTACTTATCTAATAATAATCTAGTACTTACTTAATGAAAAAAACACAAAATTATAGATAGGTCTTATGACAGCAGTTTCAGAAATGTTATTCTATTTTCCCAAAGATATTTTTTTGCTTGCTTTGAAAACGTTTTAGCTCTTATATTACTTTTTATTGCGTCAGGAATCAAATTATACGCTTTTGGTCCAAGATAGTTAACTGATCTTTGGTAGAATTCGCTATGACAATTCGGTATAATTAGCATATTCTTTGTATTATTTCTAGTTGAATAAGCATGAGATATAATATCTTTATCCTGATTTTTATGCACAAAACAGACTACTGAATGAAAGAATAGTATTCTTAGATTATTAATTTTGCAATTATAAAGCAGATGTGTTGGATAAAGGTAATCTTTCTTATAGATGATTTTTAAAATTTTATTTTGAATTATTTGTAATGGTTTTAGAGTAGTTTTGTACATAGCACCCCAAGCCAATATACCATATCTCAGCAGGGATTCTACTAAACTCTGATATAATGTGGTTATTAAAGCCTTCGATACAATATTTCTTAAAATATAGAACCTATGTATTAAAGTTTTTAGCTTTTTTGTGATATATTCAACATGTTTTGTCCATTTTAGATTAGAATCCACAAAAATACCCAGATATTTTGCATGTGGTACTTCATTAATTTTTTCGCTAAATGTATCGATCTCTATAGAGGTAAAATCTGGACGATTTCTGTCGATTTTCGTAAAAGCTATGTAATTGGTTTTTTGCAAATTTAATGAAAGTTTATGGGTATCTAGCCAAGTTTTGACTTGTTTCAAACCATCTACTACCTTAGATCTAACCTCTTCCCAAGTGCTGCCACAGAAGACCATTACAGTGTCATCTGCATACGAAATTATTTTTGCCATTATTCCCTGATCTACCAGAGCTTTTATGTAAATGTTAAAAAATATTGGGCCAAGGACAGTGCCCTGGGGGACACCTATATTAATCCTCTGCGGCCCGCTAAAAACGTTTCCAATTTTTGTTTGTTGTTCCCGATCAGTTAAGTAGTCTGTACAAAGCCTCAACGCAGTCCCTCTCACTCCATTGGATTCTAAAATCCTCAATAGTATTTTGTGAGAGACTGTGTCGAAGGCCTTCGCCAGGTCCAGAAATACAGCAATACACTTTTTGTCTTGATTTATGTTATTAGTGACTTCCTTGAGCAAGGTGTCTATTGCATCAGTGGTACTGACACCCTCTGTAAATCCATATTGGTCTTTTGATAACAAACCGTTTTTTGTAAAAAAGTTTGTGAGGCGGTTTTTTAGACACTTTTCAAAAAGTTTAGCGAAGTTACCAATTAAGCTTATTGGTCTGTAGTTTGATATTTGATTTTTAGCACCTGATTTATAGATTGGTATAATTATTGATTTCTTAAAATGGCCAGGTACAGTCCCTGTTTCAAAAATGAGATTATAAATATGCTTAAGGGGTGCCAGTAGATACTGATGCATATTTTTGATAAGTTCTACAGTAATCATATCGAGACCTGGACTACTGTCTGTTTTTAAACTGTTGATGTGCTGAATAAGTTCTTTGTCAGTTACTGGAGTTAGGAATATTGATTTGTTCACTGATTCAATATTATTTTCTAATTTAACTTGAGGTATTTTACCAAGCATCTGAAGACCTATGTTTGAAAAATATTCATTACAGTGGTTTGCCATTTCAAGATCAGTTTCAAAATTTTTGTTATTAGTATCTGTAATTTTTAAGAGACTTTTTGTTTTTTTGTTATTGTTTGTTATTTCTGTAATAATTTTATATGTTTTTTTAATATCTTGTTTGCTACTTTCTATTTTTTGCTTATAATATTCGTTTTTTACTGTATTTAAGAGCTTTTTAAGGTGGTTTCGATAATTTTTGTATTCTATCTCTTTTTCTGTTGTAAAGTGTGTTTGAAGTTGCCTTTTAATCCTGTCTCTCGTTTTGATAGCTTTAATTAATCCTTGTGAAATCCATGGCTTTAACTTTTTGTGTTTTGTGTTAATAGTTTTTACAGTTTTGCTTTGCGTCAAATAATTTTGAACAATGGTAATAAATTTACTAAAGCTAAGATCTGTTTCGTTAGTATCTAATACCTCTGCCCACCTTTCTTCTTTAAAGAACTCATTCAGCTGTCCCCAGTTAATTTCTGAGATTATCACAGTATTGCTGTCGCTATTATTATTATCTTTTTTGGTTGCAATATTTAATGAAACTGGATAGTGATCTGTAATGTCAGTGTTTATGATATACGAAAGTGTTTTTATGTTATTTAATTTAAGATTCATTTTGACAAATATGTGATCCAAACAACTTTTTGTTTTTTCTCTAGTAATATTATTTACATATGATTTAAAACCATTAGAGGTTAACATTGAATAATAGGTGACAGTAAGAGGATCTTGGTTATCTAATAAATTAAAGTTAATATCACCAACCACTACTTCAATATTTTTCTCCGTAATGTCATTTTTAAAGTAATATTCAAAGTCATTTATAAAGTTATTTTTGTTTGTGGAGGGTGACCTGTACACTATTGTTAAACCATACTTTACACTGCTTACATCCAAAATTATTCTACTTACTATTATTTTTGTCGATTGGAGAGTGTGGCTTTTAACTTCATGGTTTAAACTGCTCCTTACAAAAGTCAAAACGCCATCATTTTTATTAATACTACCTTGGTTATAATAGCTGTTATATCCTTTTAAAGAAAATTCGTTGTAGGAGTCCAGTTTAAAGCACTCTGTCAATGCTATAACATCAAAAAAATCTAAATTATAGGTTTGTAGGAAGGCCACCAAACTGTCAAAGTTTTTTCTAACACTACTAATATTCAGATGGAGTATATTTAAACTGTTGTTGGGATCATGTTTATGCCGAATCTGGTCTGGATTAATTGTTTCGCCCAAATTTTCATCTTCAAGTATATTTATCAGGTTTACCAAGTTATTAGTCATTATAGCCATAAGCTTGACCATAATTTATTCTGCTCCTAATCATTTTTGTATGATACTGGTAAGTTGGGCAATCGAGGGAACTTGCTTCGTGGTCTGTGGAATAGGTTGTCTTATATTTATCATTTGCTCCTTTGCAGTTTTGACACTTTAGATTTTGTCCTGTTTTTACATAAGGCATTCACGTCTCGGGTGTTCCTTAGCGCAATATGAGCATACAACTTTGTTGGTGCAGCTGGTATTTTTATGATAAAACCCCCAGCATTGGTAGCATTGAGGAGGTTTCACACTTTCATATAGAGTGTATCTTTCCCAATCTATAAAGACCTTTCCGACTGTAATTAATTTCTGAAAATTTGTGGGTGAACAGTCAGCAAAAATGGTTTTTTTGTTACTTTTTGTGTTAGTTTTTATGTGCACAACTTCAAATAATTCATTTTCTGCAATAAGATTATTTTGATTTTTTATTGCCTGCTCTACTTCAATATTGGTCATGTTTTTATCAAATCCGGTAATCTTTATTTGAGGATTCTTTAATTTGGTTTCTTCAATCTGATAAGAAACTCCTAATTTTTCCACTGCCGCTTTTTTAAGTTTTTGCACATCTTGGATGCTATTGCACTTTATTTCAATACTTCCCTTTTTAGTGCTCTGTATTTTTTTAATTGCTATGTTTAATTGTGATGGTTTGATAGCATCCATCAGTTCAGTTTTAGTGGTAGTAGCCTCTTGTGTATTTTTTGGTTTAATTAATATATTGGGAATATTTTTAGTTTGAAGATTTTTCTGTTTTAGGGAGTTTGTTGGCATGCTGGCTACAGTAGCGTATGTTGCTTGAATAGTGTAATCAGGAGTGCTTGATGGTTTTTGGTCGGTTTTTAAATGTTTGATTTCTTGCTTCAAGCCATTTATTTCATTTCTCATTGATAGCAATAATTTATAAATATTTGCCGACTTAGCAGCTGTTTTTTGGCAGCTTTTACACAGTAGGGTTAATTTTCGTTTTAGTAGTGGCATGCATTTTACCTCAGATGGCGCCAAGTCTGCACATTGTTTGTGTTTTTTATGCAGACATATGTCGCACAAGTATCCCTTATCAGTTTCCTGAAACTCCATTTTACAATGAGTACAGTTCTCCAAATCAATATTCTCCTCATCAAGAAAAGTTTCATCTTGGTCTGATTCACTTACTGACATATTAAATTATTTTTATTTACTTATTTTGTTTATTTATAGAATGCATAAAAAGTATGGGTCGAGCTTCTTATCAGTTTTTACGGGTCCCCCGGGTTTTTTTATGTTTACTTCGAGATTAATTTATTTCTTCACTGTGTTTTAGTTTCATGTAATTACCGTTTTTGCGTAAACAAATAACATATTTCAATAACAGATTCAAATTCGGCACTTTTTGTTTACCACACTGCACATTTTTCAAAATTTAATTTGCACTTTAACTCTTTAACTATGTTTTGTAGTGGATTTTCCGCAGAGCACAAAATACACGTCTAGTACGTAGTATAGCTACATGTAGAAGCGCATTTTTGGAATTATATCAATTTTTTTAAATGGGAAGGGTATGGCTCATTAGCATATTCCGAGAGATCATTTTCTAACGAACAATTTAGTACCACACAATCGCTAGTTTATTCAAATATTGAACTAAAATTTTCCAAAGATATTTAGGATTCTAAAAAAATTCTTAATTTGAGTGATGAACTAGCGATTAGCGATTGTGTGATACTGAATTGCTCGTTAGAAAACGCTCCTTTGGAATATCGTAATGAGCCACACCCTTTCCATTTGAAAAAATTGAGATAATTCCAAAAATGCACTTCTACTATTTTTTAATGAGACTGTGGAGGATATAAAATACAAAATAAGATCAAAACAAATTTTCCCAGGTTTCTTGGAGCAAAATTAAGCATCTCAACTTATTCATGGCGCTCTAGATTGAAAAGTAAAAATTTAGATAATTTAGAGATGAAATGTCAAAAAGTGACAAATAAGGTGTCACTGTACTCGTAATATAGTTTTCTATTGAAATGAGGAAAAATATACCTGTCGTCTCATTTAAAATAAGAAACTTAGGGTCACTTCCGGTCGAACCGGAAGTGATAGTAAAAAATTGAATACGTCAAATAATGAACATCCGGGTCATAAATAAACACACCAAATTTCATTTGTTTATTTTCAAAAATAAAAAAGTTATAGGGGTGAGCGGGTTTTGAAAAACACCCGGTATGTTATTATAATATAGGAGGGATGATTGAAAAGTTCTAAAAAAAATTTTCTTCTAATACAAGGAAAACATACAACAAATATTTAACTAATAAGTACAAAGATATGGAATTGAATATGCATTGTTTTAAAAACTACTTATAAAATATCCTAAACCTATGGGAATCACTGAGGTTTCGACCAGCCAGGGTTAACAATTGTTTGGGCGTTCACATTTTTTATGTTCGAAAGAAATGGTGACAAATTAAATATGGATTTGAAATGTTTAAATGTGCATATTTGTATTTTTGGAGTTTGTTTGATATACATAGGTATTACTTTTTCTTACAGTATACTGGGGGCCCGGGGGCCCCCAATAGCCCCCAATATACCGGGGGCCCCCCGCGTGGCGGGTTCTGCGGGGCCGTTTGACACGCGCCTGGCTGTTTTCTAATTAAGTAAAAATAATATTAATTCGGAAGAATGTTGAAAAAAAAAATGTAATTTTCTGTGTAAACAGAGGTGCAACACAGGCGAACTAATATTATAATATATACTTATCGGTTTATGAGGTTCTACGTCTTCCGATTTCCGATCTCCCGCCATCTCTGTCAATCCAGGCATCGTCCTCTAAGCCTCTGTCTCTCATTTCTTCGTCTACTCCACTTCTCCAGCTGCTTCTTCTTGGTCTGCCGCGTCTTCTTCCTCCTGGCTTTCACTCAATAATTTGGGTATTCTTCCATCTGCCATTCTTTATTTTATTTTATTTATTTATTTACGGGATAACCCTATTGTCAACTAGCTGCTTAGGAAAGGAGGACCCGGTATTCAACCTTATTAATTTAATTGCCGATTCGATCGAATATTTATTGCAATTCAGCAATAAATTAATATAAATTGCGCTGCAAGCCGCAGCAAAGGTAGACTTAAACCAGTGCAAGTACCTCTCGTTGGAAAAGCCCCTCTGGAATTAAGTCTCCCCAGTGCAAGTACCTCTCGTTGGGAACGCCCCTCTGGGTATCTTCAGCCTTATCGTTGTCCAGTGCAATTACCTCTCGTTGGGAACGCCCCTCTGGACAAGGCATAAGGGTGACGATAAACTTATCTACAGTCCCCCAAGCAGAATTGACGTCTGGCCCCCTATAAGGACCCCAGTGTACGAAGGGTCATGTACCTTATAGGATTAGCATACATGTAAGGTTATATTTGGGAAAATATATAGCATATATTTTTATATAATCTGAGCGAGTTTCTCTCCATCTACCCCCAAAGCTACAAACCCCCCATGTCACCCCCGTAAAGCGGGTAGTTGTGACACTATTAAAGAAGAAATTATACAATAATTAACAAAGGCCAGGCAAAGATAAACACTACACCTAAATAACAATCTATATCATTATAAATGTATATAAATAGAGCAAAATGTCGCTTAACAATAGGTTTTGAAATGAGTGCAAAAACAATAAATACACACTCAAAAAATAAACACAAAAAATATGCAAAAATGAACCAAAATCAGTAAAGTAAACCTAAATAGTCTAAAAATTATGAAGTAGTCGAAAAATTTAACAAATTATGAATTTAACAAATTATGCAAGCACATTAACTAGGAAATAATTACTTAGTACTAGGTATTATAGTAGCTTTGATGAGAACAGAGAGTTATAGAGAGTTAAGGTACATTTATCACATTATGGCAGATTGTTTTAAATTGAGCTAGTTTCACATTAAAAACGTCAATATCAAGATTATTTAACATAGATAGATATCTGATAATTGGACTGTTAGCGCTATAGAATGTTCTACGAAAAGGAATGTTAAAAGTATTATGATATCTCAGACCATGATAATAAGGCACATTTAGGCTAATATGGCTTAAAAGCGTAGGACAATCAATAATTCCATTAATTATTTTATATAAAAAGATTAAGCCAAACAAGTCTCGTCGCTCACTTAGAGTAGGTTATTTTAAGTGCATTTCTATGGAGCTATAGTCATGGTTCAGAATCCTAATACTGTTTCTAAAGGTACACACTCGTAAAAATTTATGCTGAACCCTCTCCAAAGAATCAGAATGGTTTTGATAAAATGGGGACCATATAATTGAACAATACTCAAGCAATGATCTTACCAAGGAACAATAGATCATTCTGATGGCTTCGATAGAAAAATACTTAGAGTTTCTTATGACGAACCCCAGCATTTTTGAAGCTTTGATAGAGACTGAATTTCAAGCTGAATTTATATGCTAAACAAACGAATCTATCTTTGTACATGTCCGAACCAAATCAGCTGTTTATTTTTTATATCATATACTATTGTGTGTTTTACGTCCATAATCTGCCCAATTCTCAGATTTTTTATCCTTTCCATTTTTGACCTTCCTGCCGCTCTCCTCCAAAAGTCCATTTCAGTTGCCTCCAGCATTTTTGCAATTTTGTTCTTTAGTGGCTAGACTTCTAAACTATATGTGACTATGCTTTTGACTATGGTGTTGTATATTCTAGTTCTGTTAGTTTTGTTGATATTTTGGTCCCACAGTGCACCATTTAGTAGGGATATTGCCTTACGTCCTTGTATATTCCTAATTCCCATCTTCAATTGCTCCATCTAGGGTTCCCTCATGTAAGATTTGCATGCCCAAATATTTGTATTCAGTACATTGTTTTATTTCTTGTCCGTTATTCAAATCAAATCAAAACATGCTTTATTGTACAAAATACCATTGATATTTATTGAGAAAGCTAATACCTATAGACTATTAAAAAATAGATAAAAAATAAAAATAAAGAATTTATACCTACTATATAATATGCACACATACGCATATCCAGACATACATACCTGCATACCAACACAGTCAAAAATAACTTGAAAACAAATAAATGTAGAAAATAAAAATACACAGTCCAATATAACTTAAAAATAAATAAATGTAAATACAACAGTATAAGGTATACAACAATTAACAAGTAAAACGATACATACGAAACACCTTACATCAAAACATTTAGAAGCATTAGGAAGCTCCTTATTCAAATTCAGAGTTCGTTGTTCACCTCCTATAGTCATATATTCTGTTTTAGTTAGATTTACTTCCAAAACTCATTTCTCGTATTTCTCTATCAATTTTCGTGTCATCAATGTACTCTAGGTCATCATAGTCCTGTGCAATTGATACTTGATCGTCTGCAAAGCTTAAAATATATAGATTTTATTCATTAATCCGTATTCCCATGCGTGTGCATTAGTTTTTCAACCCCTTAAGCGCTTGTTCTAGGTATATTTTAAAAAGTGTTGGTGATATACAGCTTCCTTGTTTAATTCCTTTAGTTGCTATAAAGCCTTTACTGATTAGGTATGTTTTCCTGTTTAATATTGGTCTTTGCATCACTATAGAGCGTTTTAACTGCCTTTATTAGTTCTAAGTTGATATTGGTCTTTTCCAGTGCTTCCCAAAGCTTTTTCAGCGGAACATTGCTTTCTTTAGATCTACAAAAAGTAAATGGAGTTTTTGGTTATACGCTAGTTTCTTTTGTATTACCGGGGTCAAACTGAATTCTTTCTTACATACAGATACCTTAAAAATCTTTTTTGTATTCTCTCTATAAGATCAATATTTGTGTTTGCTGTTGGTGACCAACTAACCATACCACAGTTGCATACTCCACATGGGGCCTTACAAGTGCATTATAGAACAACAGTATTCATCTGAAAATTCCCACTGTTACATATTACAAATCCCAGCCTTACTGGTTATGCAGTTGTGATGTTTGTTGAATTTCAAATTCATCTCAAAGTTAACGCAGAGATCCTTCACTTTACTTTTCCTTTCTATCTTAGTACCACTTATGTAATAATCCTCAATAAGATGATTTACTTTACGAGTAAAAGACACGACCATACACTTTTTAACATTAAGAGACATCTTGTTCTCATCAAACCACTGCAGGACAGAGTCAAGATCTTTCTGTAATTTTATGCAGTCATTTTCATTGGATATTTGTTTAAATAATTTAGTCATCTGCATAAAGCAAACTGGTAGATGAAAAGGAGGGGGCCCAAGTTGCTTCCTTGGGGTACACCCGATGTAACAGAGTATTGGCCAGATCTAGACCGCCCCACTTTGACTATCTGTTGTCTATCCTAAGTATGACTTCATTAGATTAAATGCACTCTGTGAAAAATCAAAATTGATCAGCCTACCCAGAAGCCTGCAGAGGTTTACTCTATCAAAAACCTTAGCACAGTCCATATATGTGACATCCAACTGCTCTTTGTTCTCTATTGCTTGTGATGCATGCTCCGTAAATAAACTCAAATTTGAAATTGTTGACCTATCATTTGTAGATTGTAGATTTCGGGGGAGTCATTTCGGGGGAGTCGTTTCGGCTTTTCAGCCGCTCAGCACATTATTGTTATTATTATTATTATTATTATTATTATTAATTTGTCTCCAGGAAGCGTAGACTTCTGGTGACAGTGTTGGAGGACAGGAATTTGAGCCTCTTGCAGAATTGGGCTGGACATTCGCAGAGCAGGTGCCAACATAATGTCACTTTGACTTTTATCTTTAAAAAAAAAACACACTTTATGAAGATGTGTTTTTTTTTGAGGCTTTGGTTAAGACACTCTTGTGCACATATATCTATGGCAAGCAGTTTGGTTTGAAATATTGTAAGATGTTTACCCAATGCCTTGGAGAGCTGAGAGCTTGAAGTTAGGGCCGGAAATGCCCAGTCCAGCTCCTTCCATTAGCTTGGATCCATCTGTGTACCACAGAGATGCATTGTCTGCTTGTGGCAATTCTTTATTCTCCCATGATTGGCGGTCGTTTATTACCACTGCGAAGGGGATCTCTAAGTCCAATCTGACCATCATGTGGTCACTTGGTTTGCTGGCATTCTGCAGTTTTATTAGATCAAGGATTCTCAGATGTCTCTTCAGATCGCCAGGCTTAAACTTGTCTATTTGGAATAGCCTGTGAGCGCTGGTTATTGCCTCCTTTTTCACACATAGGTGAAGTGGGGGCGAGAGTAGGGGCATGTTGAATAGCGTCTCTAGGGCTGTGGTGGGGCAAGTTGACATTGCTCTCGTTATTCCTAGACATATCAGCCTTTGCACCTTTCTTAGCTTGATCTGAGCGGTGACTTGTTGGGTTTTGGGCCACCACACCAATGAGGCGTATGTGACCATGGGCTTTATAATAGCTTGGTAGATCCAGAATACCATCTTTGGTTTTAGCCCCCATGTTTTGCCAACAAGTTTTCGGCATGACCAAATGGCTGATGTAGCTCGAGAGCATGTTTTCTCTAACTGTTTCTTCCAAGTGAGGGTTCGGTCCAGGGTGACCCCTAAGTACTTCACTTCGTTGGAAAATGTTAGTTGTGTACCGTTAAGGGTCGGGGCTTTCAAATTTAGCTTCCTTCTTCTTGTGAACGGGACAAGGATTGTTTTGTTTGCGTTTAGGGATAGTCCTTCGCCTTCGCCCCAATTTTTAACGATGTTTACGGCACTTTGCATGACCTGTCATGAACAAATCCATGTTGGGTCATTGTTATTGTGTTTAACGTGTTCATAGATATCACTATACAAGATACATTCAATTTTTTTCCCGCTTTTATGAATAGGGGAAACTATGGCTGTTTTCAAGTTGGTTGGAAAACATTCTTGTTTGATAGCCAAGTTAAAAATAGAGTATACCAAAGGCTTTAATAAGAAATCCACGCAGCCCTTATAAATATAAGAGGGAATTTCATTATTGCCAGTGGACTCTTAGATTTTAAATCCTTTATGCTCTTTCTAACCTCTGCTCCAGTTATCTTTGAAAAAAATAGAAATTGCCGTACCCAGTGCTTTCATGATCACAGCCAGAGCAGTCGGACGTCTCATACACAGACCCAAAGTAATCCGTAAATGCATTTGCTATGCCTGCTAGATCACTGAAGTTTTCCTCACCTAACCTCATTTCCGCTGGCCTTCCACTTTGATTTATTCTAGACTGAACAAACGCCCAAAACCTGTGAGAGACATTGTTATGTTCCAGCGATTTCTTGTAAGAGTTATACTCAGCTGTCCTTTAGTTGCTTTAAAGCCTTTACTGATTATGTTTTCCTGTTTAATCTTGATCTTTGCATAATTATAGAGCATTTTTACTGCCTTTATTAGTTCTAAGTTTATATTGGTCTCTTCCAGTGCTTCCCAAAGTTTTTTCAGCGGAACATTGTCATATGCCTTCTTTAGATCTACAAAGAGTAAACGGAGTTCTTGGTTATGCGCTAGTTTCTTTTCCATTCTTCTCCCCTTCCTGTTCGTCTGTTAAAGTCTCCCAGCAATATTATTTCCCTTGAAGTTCCTACTTTTATGATTTATATTAACAGGTACGTCTTCGTTCACTCCATGTATTCCCAAGATTGTTATTCTCTTTCCGAACATACATACATTTAGTTTTATTATTGTTTCGTTCACTGCTTCCCATGATGTTATATGTTTTCTCCATTTCCTGTGTATGAAGATCGAAACTCCCTTTCTTCGCTCTGAATTCTTTTTGAACCCCGCTGAAGAAATGATCGTACTCTCCCAGATTTTCTTAGCCGTGTCGCCCCTGTCCTTTCTTTTTGGTCTCTGTGGCGACTAGCAGGTCCATTTTTTGATATTTTATCTCTGATATCACTTCATTTATTTGTCTAGAGATTCCTTGAACGTTCCATGTACCCATACTCATTGTCCGTTTCCGTTGCCTAGTTCGTCTCCGTGTTTCGGTTCTGTTCCGAGGCTGTTGATTGGGTTTTTTAACAGTCTACATTTTTTTCCGAGTAACGGGGAGTTAGCCCGATGCCTCAGCATCCTACCAGGGGGACCAGTTAATTTGTGATCAAGGTTGTCTTCCTCTAGCCTTTGATGAGCTAACATTCAGCTACAAGGCAGCAGCAGGATTAATATTAATTTCTATTAATACATGACCAGCTTCAAGCAACTTTAATTGAAAGTTTGACTGATTCAGTCACATAATACATAGAGTTTGACTGAATCAAACTTCCTGTAGATATGCTAGCAATTGGATCAACCAGGTTTCCTGTGATCATTTGACTTTTGTTCAACTTTTTTCCATCCATCTCTATTGGTTAACTAAAATCGCCTCAAAAATCGCTATCTGAGAAGACACCCATTTGTGTATCGATTCAATTTTTTTTTTAAAGATTGAGTACATTCTGTTTCTGGCTCTGATCCAATTCTAAATCTTAATTCAAGCAAACCTAATAAGCTGAGATGATATTGGCTAAGAAAAATACACTGATAGCCAATCCTTCATGTGACCTAGCCTATATATTAGTTGGTATAAAATTAAATTATGTGATATTGTTATCGAAGTTTCCCAACTATAATGTCAGCTTAAATAATAAATGTCCCGTGATTCTAAAGTAAAAGGTTTGAGGTATTTGTAGAGTCGCATCTTTTAAAAAGATGCAGAATTCCAAATACCAAATGAGAAACGGCATAAATGAGGACATTAAAAATTATCAAAATTATTTTATAAGTACTGAAAAAAAAACTACTTAATACCTAGTTTTTTTGTTTGTTTTCTAGGGCAAAGATACTGAGCGTCGACCACCTAAATCCCGGCTTCATTGAAGTATTTTTCACAGATTATGGAAACAAGGATATAGTAGCAACCGATAATGTCCGAAGCACGCATGCGTTTCCAGACGCATTTCTTAATATTCCGCCCTCTGCTCATCCTTTCATACTCGCTGAAGGCCACTGTCCTGGTAAGATATGAGCCAATAACCTATAATTATTGAACAGCTTCTACCATTATAATATATTCTACAATGACTTTTATTGGTTTCTAGTCAGACGTTCCAGATTTATTTGTGTTACCTATGTGGCATGAAATTAGTTGAAAGAACCAGATCATTATTTGCGTGTAGTGTGTAGTTGACCCTCTATTTTGAACCACAGATTAACCCGTCCTAAAGATAGGAAACTCGTGCCTTTTCCCCTATCCTTGTCTTACTCATACAACGAGTTGTATGACTGCCCAGCATGGGGGCGCTAGTGTGCACTTCAGTGTGTTCAGTGTTGTAGCAGTAGTCACGTGGTCTCCCGCCTTTTTTCAAATAATTTGTCCCTAATCGATTTTATTTTATTATTATCTGTAATTTTTTTTGAAATAAAACAACAACATTTTAGTACCTACCATCTCCTTCTTTATTGGAACAGCCTTAAACACAACAATAATAGAAAAACTTATTGAAAAAAAAAACAATAAAAAGTTTATAATACTGCAAATAAAATTCACTAATTCCACACTCAGCAAAGTCTCTGAGGATAAAGTGCTGATGGCATGAATTCAAAAGCTTCCACTGCAGTAAACCGGTGTGAAGTTAGCAGCCAAAACTTGGCAGCCAATTTGACGGAAACGCCCGAACGACCAGTGGCGTAGCATTGTTTTTTAATTCAACATAAATTCAATCAACCATACTTGGACATCGAGTCTAGCCATGAAATTGATAGGGTACTATTTTAATATCATCTCCAATCCCCATGCGAAATCCCATTAACTCAAACCCCGTCGAAATATGAAAAACTACCCTTAACAAGTGAAAATGCATAAATATTAAGATTTTCGTATTTTTTCCAACTCGGACTTTGAGTCTTGCCATGAAATTAATAGGGTACTATTTCAGCACCATCTCAAACTCCCATGCAAAATCCCATCAACTCAAACCCCGTCGAAATATGAAAAACTACCCTTAACAAGTGAAAATACATTAATCTTGAGATTTTCGAATTTTTCCCAACTCGGACTTCGAGTCTTGCCATGAAATTAATAGGGTACTATTTCAGCACCATCTCCAACCCACCCGCAAAATCCCATGAACTCAAACGCCGTCGAAATATGAAAAATTACCCTTAACAAGTAAAAATGCATGAATATTAATATTTTCGTATTTTTTCCAACTCGGACTTCGAGTCTTGCCATGAGTTTAATAGGGTACTATTTCAGCACCATCTCCAACCTCCATGCAAAATCCCATTAACTCAAACCCCGTCGAAATATGAAAAACTACCCTTAACAAGTGAAAATGCATTAATATTGAGATTTTCGTATTTATGCCTTTTCACTTGTTAAGGGTAGTTTTTCATATTTCGACGGAGTTTGAGTTGATGGGATTTTGCATAGGGGTTGAATATGGTGCTGAGAGACTACCCTATTAATTTCATGGCAAGACTCGTAGTCCGAGTTGGAAAAATACCAAAATCTCAAAATTAATGTATTTTCACTTGTTAAGGGTAGTTTTTCATATTTCTACGGGGTTTGAGTTAATGGGATTTTGCTTGGGGGTTGGATATGGTACTGAGAAAGTACCCTATTAATTTCATGGCAAGACTCGAAGTCCGAGTTGGGAAAAATACGAAAATATCAATATTTATGCATTTTTACTTGTTAAGGGTAGTTTTTCATATTTCGACGGGGTTGGAGTTGATGGGATTTTGCATGGGGGTTGGAGATGGCGCTGAAATAGTACCCTATTAATTTCATGGCAAGACTCGAAGTCCGAGTTGGAAAAAATACGAAAATCTCAAGATTAATGTATTTTCACTTAAGGGTAGTTTTTCATATTTCGACGGGGTTTGAGTTAATGGGATTTTGCATGGGGGTTGGATATGGTACTGAGACAGTATCCTATTAATTTCATGGCAAGACTCGAAGTCCGAGTTGGAAAAAATACGAAAATATCAATATTTATTCATTTTTACTTGTTAAGGGTAGTTTTTCATATTTCGACGGGGTTTGAGCTCATGAGATTTTGCGGGTGGGTTGGAGATGGTGCTGAAATAGTACCCTATCAATTTCATGGCAAGACTCGAAGTCCGAGTTGGAAAAAATTCGAAAATCTCAAGATTAATGCATTTTCACTTGTTAAAGGTAGTTTTTCATATTTCGACGGGGTTTGAGTTAATGGGATTTTGCATGGGGGTTGGATATGGTAGTACTGAGACAGTACCCTATTAATTTCATGGCAAGACTCGAAGTCCGACTTGGAAAAAATACGTAAATCTCAAGATTAATGTATTTTCACTTGTTAAGGGTAGTTTTTCATATTTCGACGGGGTTTGAGTTAATGGGATTTTGCATGGGGGTTGGATATGGTACTGAGACAGTACCCTATTAATTTCATGGCAAGACTCGAAGTCCGAGTTGGAAAAAATACGAAAATATCAATATTTATGCATTTTTACTTGTTAAGGGTAGTTTTTCATATTTCGCCGGGGTTTGAGCTCATGAGATTTTGCGGGTGGGTTGGAGATGGTGCTGAAATAGTACCCTATCAATTTCATGGCAAGACTCGAAGTCCGAGTTGGAAAAAATTCGAAAATCTCAAGATTAATGCATTTTCACTTGTGAAAGGTAGTTTTTCATATTTCGACGGGGTTTGAGCTCATGAGATTTTGCGGGTGGGTTGGAGATGGTGCTGAAATAGTACCCTATCAATTTCATGGCAAGACTCGAAGTCCGAGTTGGAAAAAATTCGAAAATCTCAAGATTAATGCATTTTCACTTGTTAAAGGTAGTTTTTCATATTTCGACGGGGTTTGAGTTAATGGGATTTTGCATGGGGGTTGGAGATGGTGCTGAAATAGTACCCTATTAATTTTATGGCAAGACTCGAAGTCCGAGTTGGAAAAAATACGAAAATATCAATATTTATTCATTTTTACTTGTTAAGGGTAGTTTTTCATATTTCGACGGGGTTGGAGTTGATGGGATTTTGCATGGGGGTTGGAGATGGTGCTGAAATAGTACCCTATTAATTTCATGGCAAGACTCGAAGTCCGAGTTGGAAAAAATACGAAAATCTCAAGATTAATGTATTTTCACTTAAGGGTAGTTTTTCATATTTCGACGGGGTTTGAGTTAATGGGATTTTGCATGGGGGTTGGATATGGTAGTACTGAGACAGTACCCTATTAATTTCATGGCAAGACTCGAAGTCCGACTTGGAAAAAATACGTAAATCTCAAGATTAATGTATTTTCACTTGTTAAGGGTAGTTTTTCATATTTCGACGGGGTTTGAGTTAATGGGATTTTGCATGGGGGTTGGATATGGTACTGAGACAGTACCCTATTAATTTCATGGCAAGACTCGAAGTCCGAGTTGGAAAAAATACGAAAATATCAATATTTATGCATTTTTACTTGTTAAGGGTAGTTTTTCATATTTCGACGGGGTTTGAGCTCATGAGATTTTGCGGGTGGGTTGGAGATGGTGCTGAAATAGTACCCTATCAATTTCATGGCAAGACTCGAAGTCCGAGTTGGAAAAAATTCGAAAATCTCAAGATTAATGCATTTTCACTTGTGAAAGGTAGTTTTTCATATTTCGACGGGGTTTGAGTTAATGGGATTTTGCATGGGGGTTGGAGATGGTGCTGAAATAGTACCCTATTAATTTTATGGCAAGACTCGAAGTCCGAGTTGGCAAAAATACGAAAATATCAATATTTATTCATTTTTACTTATTAAGGGTAGTTTTTCATATTTCGACGGGGTTGGAGTTGATGGGATTTTGCATGGGGGTTGGAGATGGTGCTGAAATAGTACCCTATTAATTTCATGGCAAGACTCGAAGTCCGAGTTGGAAAAAATACGAAAATCTCAAGATTAATGTATTTTCACTTAAGGGTAGTTTTTCATATTTCGACGGGGTTTGAGTTAATGGGATTTTGCATGGGGGTTGGATATGGTACTGAGACAGTACCCTATTAATTTCATGGCAAGACTCGAAGTCCGAGTTGGAAAAAATACGTAAATCTCAAGATTAATGTATTTTCACTTGTTAAGGGTAGTTTTTCATATTTCGACGGGGTTTGAGTTAATGGGATTTTGCATGGGGGTTGGATATGGTACTGAGACAGTACCCTATTAATTTCATGGCAAGACTCGAAGTCCGAGTTGGAAAAAATACGAAAATATCAATATTTATGCATTTTTACTTGTTAAGGGTAGTTTTCCATATTTCGACGGGGTTTGAGTTCATGGGATTTTGCGGGTGGGTTGGAGATGGTGCTGAAATAGTACCCTATTAATTTCGTGGCAAGACTCGAAGTCCGAGTTGGAAAAAATACGAAAATATCAATATTTATGCATTTTTACTTGTTAAGGGTAGATTTTATATTTCGACGGGGTTTGAGTTCATGGGATTTTGCGGGTGGGTTGGAGATGGTGCTGAAATAGTACCCTATTAATTTCATGGCAAGACTCGAAGTCCGAGTTGGAAAAAATACGTAAATCTCAAGATTAATGTATTTTCACTTGTTAAGGGTAGTTTTTCATATTTCGACGGGGTTTGAGTTAATGGGATTTTGCATGGGGGTTGGATATGGTACTGAGACAGTACCCTATTAATTTCATGGCAAGACTCGAAGTCCGAGTTGGAAAAAATACGAAAATATCAATATTTATGTATTTTTACTTGTTAAGGGTAGTTTTCCATATTTCGACGGGGTTTGAGTTCATGGGATTTTGCGGGTGGGTTGGAGATGGTGCTGAAATAGTACCCTATTAATTTCGTGGCAAGACTCGAAGTCCGAGTTGGAAAAAATACGAAAATATCAATATTTATGCATTTTTACTTGTTAAGGGTAGTTTTCCATATTTCGACGGGGTTTGAGTTCATGGGATTTTGCGGGTGGGTTGGAGATGGTGCTGAAATAGTACCCTATTAATTTCGTGGCAAGACTCGAAGTCCGAGTTGGAAAAAATACGAAAATATCAATATTTATGCATTTTTACTTGTTAAGGGTAGATTTTATATTTCGAGGGGGTTTGAGTTCATGGGATTTTGCGGGTGGGTTGGAGATGGTGCTGAAATAGTACCCTATTAATTTCATGGCAAGACTCGAAGTCCGAGTTGGAAAAAATACGTAAATCTCAAGATTAATGTATTTTCACTTGTTAAGGGTAGTTTTTCATATTTCGACGGGGTTTGAGTTAATGGGATTTTGCATGGGGGTTGGATATGGTACTGAGACAGTACCCTATTAATTTCATGGCAAGACTCGAAGTCCGAGTTGGAAAAAATACGAAAATATCAATATTTATGTATTTTTACTTGTTAAGGGTAGTTTTCCATATTTCGACGGGGTTTGAGTTCATGGGATTTTGCGGGTGGGTTGGAGATGGTGCTGAAATAGTACCCTATTAATTTCGTGGCAAGACTCGAAGTCCGAGTTGGAAAAAATACGAAAATATCAATATTTATGCATTTTTACTTGTTAAGGGTAGTTTTCCATATTTCGACGGGGTTTGAGTTCATGGGATTTTGCGGGTGGGTTGGAGATGGTGCTGAAATAGTACCCTATTAATTTCGTGGCAAGACTCGAAGTCCGAGTTGGAAAAAATACGAAAATATCAATATTTATGCATTTTTACTTGTTAAGGGTAGATTTTATATTTCGACGGGGTTTGAGTTCATGGGATTTTGCGGGTGGGTTGGAGATGGTGCTGAAATAGTACCCTATTAATTTCGTGGCAAGACTCGAAGTCCGAGTTGGAAAAAATACGAAAATATCAATATTTATGCATTTTTACTTGTTAAGGGTAGTTTTCCATATTTCGACGGGGTTTGAGTTCATGGGATTTTGCGGGTGGGTTGGAGATGGTGCTGAAATAGTACCCTATTAATTTCGTGGCAAGACTCGAAGTCCGAGTTGGAAAAAATACGAAAATATCAATATTTATGCATTTTTACTTGTTAAGGGTAGATTTTATATTTCGACGGGGTTTGAGTTCATGGGATTTTGCGGGTGGGTTGGAGATGGTGCTGAAATAGTACCCTATTAATTTCATGGCAAGACTCGAAGTCCGAGTTGGAAAAAATACGTAAATCTCAAGATTAATGTATTTTCACTTGTTAAGGGTAGTTTTTCATATTTCGACGGGGTTTGAGTTAATGGGATTTTGCATGGGGGTTGGATATGGTACTGAGACAGTACCCTATTAATTTCATGGCAAGACTCGAAGTCCGAGTTGGAAAAAATACGAAAATATCAATATTTATGTATTTTTACTTGTTAAGGGTAGTTTTCCATATTTCGACGGGGTTTGAGTTCATGGGATTTTGCGGGTGGGTTGGAGATGGTGCTGAAATAGTACCCTATTAATTTAATGGCAAGACTCGAAGTCCGAGTTGGAAAAAATTCGAAAATCTCAAGATTAATGTATTTTCACTTGTTAAGGGTAATTTTTCATATTTCGACGGGGTTTGAGTTAATGGGATTTCGCATGGGGATTGGAGATGATATTAAAATAGTACCCTATCAATTTCATAGCTCGATGTCTAAGTATGGTTTATTGAATTTATTTTGAATTAAAAAACAATGCTACGCCACTGGTCGTTCGGGCGTTTCCGTCAAATTGGCTGCCAAGTTTTGGCTGCTAACTTCACACCGGTCTGCAGTAATACCTATGCTATAAATGAAGGTATATTTTTAGGAATTTTGGTCTTATTTGGTACACAAATCACACTTCATGTGAATGTCAAACAATGGCGAATTAAAACCATCACTAAACCCATTTCCACGAGCATTTCCACTATGTTGGAATCTAACATAAACTCGAACATAAAGTATCTTTTTTTAAAAACATATTAAGAAGTCAACGTTTCATCAAAAATTGATAGGAAATTAAATAAAAGAACACTAACACAGATCCACCACAGATCAAACGGCTAACTGATGACAAACATATTGACAAATTATATTCACCATTCACAGTTCACAGATGACATTTGCTTGTGGCTTTGTATACTAGCGCCGCATAGCTTTGGCAGTCATGAAGCTCCACACGTGTTATTTTCGAGACAGCTCCGAACGAACATTTTACATGGAAGTTTCCTATCTTTAGGACGGGTTAATCTGTGTTTTGAACCATGTAATTAAATATGAAATTCAAGGTTCTGCTTCAATGGGTGGTATGAATAAAAATGAAGTACGTGCTACTACTACAAGTACATATTGGTATATTCTTCGCAGTATTTACTTCACAAAGAAGCATTTACTAATTTGTGGTAGTGTCGAAATGTAGTATCTACTTTGTTTTGGAGTAAATACTATGTAGCAAGTACTCCGTTTTTATTCATACCACCCAATTGGATTTTGTTTTAATTAAGTATGGGTTTATCTGATGAGATCTACTGGAATATTTCAAATTTAGAGAAAATTATTACTTCATAAGGTTGTTTATCCAAATACTGAAAATTATTTCAAATAAATAAATAAAATATAAAATATTCTTCCATAATAATTACTTACTATACTTGGGTTGATTTTAATGAGCGTTGCTCAACATTCTTGAGATAAGTGGCCACATGAGTTTCAAATGACCCAGGTATTTTTTTTTTTTTTTCAACATAGGCTTTTATATACATATTCCTTAAATAAAGATGCATAGTCTGAGTCTACCACAACTGGTAAAAATCAATAGTTGTTCTATTTTTACTTCTTTATTCCTCATTACTTTATAATATAAAATCATCTATAGAGGACTAAAATAAGACCTTAAGGTACCAAACCAACATAAAGCAGCTTTTTTTATTTCTATATGTTATGAATTCCAAAATAAATGAACTTGAGAGCTGCAGCAAGTTATTTTTTCTTCCAAGAAATTGTAAATAAGGGATTTACAGTCATGAGCACAAAAAGTGGGACACTCGACTGACAGGTCTTGTCATTTTTCGCTATTTTGCGTAAATCAGTCTTCTCTCTACAATCGATTTTGTAAGCAGGCGTTGAATCCCTAAACCCATTATTATTCTCGAAGTCCGACAATGTAAACTGTGCTTTAAACACAATTCTTTTTAGTTGAAGGCAACTGGAACGATCATTTATTCCAAACCATTTCAAAACAGTTGAAATACAGAGAGGTACAGTGTCAAGTGGTGGCTCAAACCTGCAACTTGTACCTTGCCAAATTCTACATAGACAGAAATGACTTGGGAATGATATTTATCAATCAGGGTTTGTTGCAAGCAATACCTTTAGCCTCACAACAAGCAGTGTTGCTTAGTATGAATCTCCTAACAAGAGAGAAAGCTTCAGCTGCTCCTGCTGTACCAGCAGTACCGGCAGTTACAGAGATTAATACTTATAAGGCCTGCACTTTAGGTAAGCTAAATATTATTTGTTGAGAGTCGCCAAAAGCAAAAAGCCACATCGTATTTTTTTTCACTCTGGTTTGAACAGACTTCTATTTTGTTTATTTTTATAGAACCAAACCAACAATATGCTGTCTATGTATCATTCGTTAATGAGGGCCCCACACATTTTTCGGTGCAACTTAAACAATCTGAAAACTTGCTTGCCAAGCTAATGAAAGAAATCAATGAGATGAACCTTCGTTTGTTGGAAGACGTACCGTTACCCGGTACTATTTGCTTGGCAAGATGTGAGGAAGATGGAAATGTGTGCAGGGCTGTCGTTACCAATGAAGTGGATACTCAGTTTAAGGTAAGGACTTTTGAGTGGTCATTTAAAGCGCTTCATTTCCTAATCAATTTCAAACCCGATTTCAGGTGTTCTATGTAGATTTTGGCAACTACGAAACTATTTCGCTAGAAATGCTTTATCAAATCCCCTTTAAATATGTCTTACCCAAAGTTATGGCTATCAGAGTAGCACTCGAAGGTGTCGAAAAACCCACAGTTACCATGGAAATGTTGAAGGCTTTTAAAAAGTTTGTTGATAATAGGCTTTTGCATATGAAAGTGTTGCCATCTCTTAAAAAATCAGCTATTACCAAGTGTGAGCTGTGGGATCCTGCGACTAAGACGAGTGCTCTTGATGTCATTCTTCGAGCTGCTCAACATGCCTACCCCGAACCTCTACTTTTGAACAGAGGATGTACTCAACCTATAAAAGTAAGCTATGTTTTTAGCTGTAACAGATTTTACGTACAGCTGACTAGCAAAGAAGGGGAACTTTCAAAACTCATGGAAGAATTACAAGTTTCATGTCAATCCAACCAACCAGTTTCTGACCTAAAAATTGGTAAGTTAAATATAGCTGGTTCATCAAAAATCACTTCAATTTGTTATTTTAGGGCTACCTTGTGCTGCACTTTTCGAAGAAGACCAGCTATGGTATAGGAGCCAAATTGTTGATATAATAAGCAAGGATCAAATCAAAGTTAGATACATTGATTATGGTAACGAAGAAGTGGTAGGCACCAAGAATTTACAGATGGTAGAAGGGGAACTGTTGACCGTTCTTCGTCCTCAAGCCATAGAATGTTGCCTTAATGGTTACCAAAATATGGGAGAAGATCTTACAAGAGACGCTTTCCTAGAACAACTAATACTCGAACAGTCTTTTACTATGAAAGTGAGCGAAATGCTTGGGAATAAGGTGAGAATTGTCAATAATTTACTTGTTTTTGGCTAGTGACCCTAGTAATGATTCGATTAGTTTTTATAAGTTGGATTCAGGTCAATAAAACAGTGTTAGAGATGAAAAATATGTATGTGCCGATGTTTCGACCTAAATTAGGTCATCCTCGGGGCACTAAATATTAGGATAATAATTGACAAATTCATAATAAAATATGAATAAATAAAATAAAAAACAGTTACAATACACAATTCTTAATGGTTTCAACAACTGATATTACTTACATTCAAGTTATCACTCCAGTGTACAAATTAAAATGATGGTAAAGAACATGTTAACAGTCTAATTTAATATACCGGGTGTTTTTCAAAACCCGCTCACCCCTATAACTTTTTTATTTTTCCAAATAATCAAATGAAATTTGGTGTGTTTATTTATGACCCAGATGTACATTATTTGACTTATTCAATCATTTATTATCATTTCCGGTTTGGCCGGAAGTGACCGTAAATTTCTTATTCTAAATGAGACGCCAGGTATATTTTCCCTTATTTCAATAGAAAACTACATTACGAGTACAATGACACCTCATTTGTCACTTTTTGACATTTCATCTTCAAAGGACCCCGCAATATTTAAATGGAAATTGGTTACCCGTGATATTTGGATGAAATTTTAATATGTTATTGGGGATGCCGTGAGCAACATTTTTTACCATGGGCACAATCCTGTGTGTATGACAGATGAGGCGTGGTTAGCTGTCAAATATTGGAATCTTATATCCAAAAGCAGAGTAACTATATGGCAGATTTCAATGAACAAAAAATCTATTCCTACAAAGTCGACCAAGTTTAGTCGAAAAATGTCAACCATTTTGACACCTGTCAAAACCCTGCCAAACGGCAGCACTCATCTTTTCCAGTTTTCGATATTTTATGATGTCGTTTGACATTTTTAACTTGTATGTAAATTCTGAATTTAAAATTTGAAAAAAATTACATCATTGTGAATTTCATTTGTGAGTGTCAAAATGTTTGAGTACTTTAATGATTTCATTATAGTACTGAGTACTATAATGACTTTAATGAAATAAAATCCCTTATACTGAAACTAAATACTTTAAAATGTAAATCAACATCTCTATCAAAATCTGAAACCTGCGTATAATGTTTTTTCATGCGTTATCATAAATAAGCCTAAGTTAAATTGGAAAAGAACTAGATTTGATTCATTTTTGAATTAAAGCTATTGGCAGATTCTGACAGCTGTCAAAATGTGACGTGCATGAACTTTGTTCAATGTTTTATCACCAATAAACTACCTTAAAACGAGAAAGAACCAGATTAGATTATTTTTTTCTACTAAAACAAATGACAGGTTTTGACAGTTCTGTAATTTTTTTTCTTCAATTTTTGAATTCAGAATTTACATACAAGTTAAAAATGTCAAATGACATCATAAAATATTGAAAACTGGAAAAGATGAGTGCTGCCGTTTGGCAGGGTTTTGACAGGTGTCAAAATGGTTGACATTTTTCGACTTAACTTGGTCGACTTAATATAAATAGATTTTTTTTCATCAAAATCTGCCATAGTTACTCTGCTTTTGGGTATAAGATTCCAATATCTGACAGCCAACCACGCCTCACCTGTCATATATACAGGATTGTGCCGATGGTAAAAAATTTTGCTTACGGCATCCCCAATAACATATTAAAATTTCATCCAAATATCACGGGTAACCAATTTCCATTTAAATATTGCGGGGTCCTTTTTTAAATTTTTACTTTTTAATCTAGAGTGCCATGAATTACTTAAAATGCTTAATTTTACTCCAAGGAACCTGTGAAAATTTGTTTTGATCTTATTTTGCATTTTATATCCTCAACAGACTCATTTGAAGATAGTAGAAGCGCATGTTTGAAATTATATGATTTTTTTCAAATGGAAAGGGTATGGCTCATTAGCATATTCCGAGAGAGCATTTTCTAACGAACAATTTAGTACCACACAATTGCTAGTTTACTCAAATATTGAACTGAAATTTTCCAAAAATATTTAGAATGCTAGGAAAATTCTTCATTTGAGTGATGAACTAGCGATTGTGTGGTACTGAATTGCTCGTTAGAAAACGCTCTTTTGAAATATTGTAATGAGCCACACCCTTTCCATTTGAAAAAATTGAGATAATTACAAAAATGCACTTCTACTATTTTTTAATGAGTCTGTAGAGGATAATATAAAATACAAACTAAGATCAAAACAAATTTTCCCAGGTTCCTTGGAGCAAAATTAAGCATTTTAACTAATTCATGGCGCTCTAGAATCTAGATTGAAAAGTAAAAATTTTAAAAATTTGAAGATGAAATGTCAAAAAGTGACAAATGAGGTGTCATTATACTCATAATGAAGTGTTCTATTGAAATGAGGAAAAATATACCTGGCGTATCATTTAAAATAAGAAAGTTCGGGTTACTTCCGGCGAAACCGGAAGCGATAATAAATAATTGAATACGTCAAATAATGCACATCCGGCTTATAAATAAACACACCAAATTTCATTTGTTTATTTGGAAAAATAAAAAAGTTATAGGGGTGAGCGGGTTTTGAAAAACACCTGGTATAATACTTGTGGACTCGACTCATAATATAGAAAAAAAAAACTAAAAAAACAGTTTTAACGGTAATTTATAATTGATTTAACAGTCGAACCGACAAAAAGAGAGATGATTTAAGGTTCAGATCGTTCGACTGTCTACCGTATAATGTTATTGAAACTTATATGTACAGTTGCGGCCATTGGAATTGGCACAAACTTTAAGGACGCACCTCGTATTGCATCAAAATCTTACTTTTTAACAAGCTGTTAATGCCACAATTGTGTCAAAGTTATAAGTCAGTGGCAAACTAGAACAATGCGCCGTCACAGCGCGGTGGATGCGATCCGTAATCAAATCAGCTTTCAAAATAGTTCTTCCAATGTCAATATTTTCAATATTAGATTTGTTCGGACTTCAGTTCAGAATTGAACTACGCTTTCGCATTTCTTTATATAGGTTTGATATGACCAAATGCGCAAGCGCAGTCCAATTTAGAACTGATTTTGAAGTCCAAACAAACCTTTTTACTCATTATTGAATATTGACGGATTTTTCTTCTGAGTAAAGCAAAAACGGCCCAACTTCTAGTGTTTTGTGTAAAGTCTGATTTTTGTTTTGAATTTAGGAAACATTTATCTGGATTTAAAATGCACACCAACACCACAACATTCAGAACTATTTTGACATATTTTTTTAAACGTAGGTAACAGGTAAACTGTGACATATTTTCTGGTGGCGTTCATGCTGCACCTGTAGTTGTGTTTCACTCCAGCGTCCCCAAGCGGATGCGATCCGAAGCCTTTTTTTGAGGCCCCGCCCTCCATTCAGCTTTTTTTTCTATCCGTGAGGATATGTGTTCTGTGTTTTATTATTTATCTTTCATAATTATCATATTACTCACGCCACTGATTACTTTTGTTGGTTCCACTTTTTGTCAGATTTTGATGCAATACGAGTTTCCTTCAAAAAGTTTGTGCCAATTCCAATGGCCGCAACCAATGACTTATTAACACAGATAGACAGAACAATAAACAATAATATGGGTTGACTACATGCCAGGAACCGCATCTCTCCCTACTACTTATTAATCCTTGTGTTATTTTGTATCTTTCTCTAACACGTGGAAAGCGATTATTTTTCAATGAAAATTAGCAACGCTGCAAAAAAATAAATCCCACCTCGAATTCCACCTTTCCACCAATCAGCGGCTTCTATTCAATTGTCATGTCAAAATGCGACCTGCAGGTATTTTATGACAATTTCCATTTGTCAATCAGGGCGCAGTGAGTGTATCCGCATCTTTTTCTAAAATTATGTAAAATATAAGGCTAAGGATACACTTTTGTAGCACTGATTCTGGTAGAATTTTCAGAGTTGCCAAGTATGCGATAGTAAAATGGGGGCGGAGTTAGCGGAATCATTTGAATCCCTACTCCAAGCCGCTCTCACAGCTCACCCCCCCTGGCCAATAAACATGTAGTCAACCAAAACAAAGCTATTTTATAAATGGGATGTTCTGTCTAACTCAAATTGTTATAAATTATATCACCGGATAAGCAAAAAAAGGAACTTTGATTCCCCTGAAGCAGATTTTTGTTTTAAATTCCTATTTTGAAGCAAATAATTTGTAAAAATGAGGCATTTTCTCTCAATTTTGGTGACCAAAATTTAATTAATGAAATTGAAATTTCAAAAAATACATCACGAGAGTAAAAGATCAATTTCTTCCCTATTATACAGTGAGTTCATAAAGTCCCGCTTAAATTCATTATTTTGAAAACGGTAGATTTTTTGAAAAATCGCTCAGACACGTCAACTTTGTTTTTTTGTTTCAAATTTTTTAATATATTCTTTATCATACAGGGTGTCTCAAAAAAAGCTTCGCAGGTATCAACTTCATTTTTTTAAATAGTACCCCCTGTATATTATGACATTTCTGGATTCTACGGAAAATTCTAGACATATTTCATGTACATTGTCATATACCTATCTTCAACTGTTTCGGAAATATTGACAGTTGAAAATTGACTTTTTTTGCATCTTTGACAGACTCTAAAACCTGAACGGTTAATTTTACAGCAAAACCGATTTTACATTCCTATCTTGGTTTTTCATAGACTATCATTCAGGGTTGCATTGATTTAAATCACCTGATTTAAATCAGTGATTAAAATTGCGATTTTAATCAAATTAATATTATATTTTAATCGCATGATTTAAATCGCGATTTTGTAATTTGGTGATGAAAAGTATCAGTAAACATTAAATCAAAATGCAACTTATTGAATTTATCCACGCTACTGAAAAATGGGATATTTTAAATTTATCTTCGCAACTGAAACTGACATGTGGTAATCAGCTGTTAACAGCCAGTGGCATTCTTAGCACAGGCCGCACCATACCTTTATCTTTGTCTTTCTTTTGTCCCATAAAAGGGATGGAGATACACTCGTTTGCTGCACCAGTTTAATTATACGGATATGCTATTTGATTTGATCTTCCTGGGAATCCCTCTAATCTTCGTCTGTCGTTCTATCTATTTATTAATAAAAAGTGGACGTTTTTGGTGGGGTTTGATCGAAAGTAAATGACGCGCGTAAAAAAAAAAACTTTATTTCATGAGGGTTTGTACTTACGTCATCATTTGCCTTCTTTTTAAACAAATAATAAATGACCGAAATAAATTAATGACGTCGTAAACATTCGTACGTTAAACTAGCACCTTATCGATCTATGAGAAACTAAACCCTTTTTTCGAAGTTATGACGTCATCGATGATGGACAAACCTTCATGCAAGGAACTATATGTTTATTTGAAATAACAGACATAAAAAAACTTATTTGTTTAAAAAAGAAGGCAAATGATGACGTAAGTACAAACCCTCGGGAAACGAAATATTTTTCACGTGCGTCATTTACTTTCCATCAAACCCCACCAACAAAAAATAGTGCTATAGCACCCCTCAAATTTGGAGCCTAGTTGCACCCATGATGTCAATGAATTTTGTGTTTAGGGTGTTGTTGTATGATAAATAAAATCTAAAATAGATCTAAATGAAGGTTTTTTTATTTAAATCGAAAAACTCTTATTTAAATCAAAAAAATCTGATTTAAATCAAAAAAATCGGATTTTTTTGATTTATTGGAAAAAAATCTGCAACCCTGCTATCATTTGACATCAACTTTGAAGTTAATCCATGATTAAAAATTCTGGTTAAATTTAATCTCCGCTTTAATTCAAAGTTTGTGTCAAATGATAGTTTATGCAAATCTAAGATAGGAATGTAAAATTGGTTTTCCTCCTTAGACCATAAAACACAGATAGACAAAACATTTCATTCATAAATACTATATAAACACGATCCATGATTGTTTGGAACGACGTAATGCGGGCAACGAAAACAGACTATTCTCTCTCTTGATGCGGCGTACCATTTTGGCAACATTGGTAAAAGCTCTCAGGGCCGCTCGGCGGCACTCCGCAGTGGCGTATCATAAAGTTTTATCTAATACGCAAATATCTTCAGATATTTAGTTTTACAGGAAAATTTAAAGTTTACCTATGATGAAATTTCCAATATCGTTAAGATTGGGAATTGTTTTTATGGATTTTCAAACTCATAATTTTGGATCAAGGCTTGAAATTAGAGTTTGCAAAAAATGGTAAATTTTTGTATAATATTGATTTCATACAGACGCACGACTTTTTCACTAATAATAGGTCTGTTTCTGCAGAAATCACAAACCAGTCAGAGTGAATTTCATTGGTTGAAACTAGTTTTCTGACTGTTTTTAACCAATGAAATTCGCTCTGACTGGTTTGTGATTTCTACAGAAACAGATCTACAATCGCTTTCAAATTTCGGGTATGTATAACGGCAAAGGAAAGATCGACACAATAGGTCTGTTTCTGCAGAAATCACAAACCAGTCAGAGCGAATTTCATTGGTTAAAAAAAGTCAGAAAACTAGTTTCAACCAATGAAATTCACTCTGACTGGTTTGTGATTTCTGCAGAAACAGACCTAATATAAATAATTAAATAACTAGTTTTTTTATTGACGGACAAAGCCATTTTTACAAAAGAAACTTTAAACTATACTTAAATTATGATATCTCATTCACTCAAAAAAAAACCTATGACCAATAGCATATTTTTAACAATTTATTTTTCAAAATAATGTTTTAAAATATTAACTGCTGTTATGAAAACTCAACAATACATAAGTACACATTTCCTAAAATATGAGAAAAAAAAGCGATGCTACCTACACGAAATAATATGAAAAATTAATAAATTTGACAATTCAACTAAATTCATAATGGAAAGGATATATTAGAAATTATTGACTTTCATGTTATTTTTTTTTTCTTTTTTTCAAAAGTGATTTTGGCTTTATTTTTCTATTAAATATACATTTAAATGCAAATTAATAATCCTATAAAATTATTTGGTATATTCAATACTATGCTCTAATTTTAAGCTATATAAACATAGAAAGTGGCCACTGAACTAAACTGCTGGGACACTGCGATATGCGATATGTTTGAAACCAAAATATCGACCTCATAGTTTCCATATAGGTACATCTTGAACCATACCATCAGTATCATTGATTCTGAAAAATGCAAAAAAAAATCTATTTATAAAGAAAACACTTAAACTTCAAAGAGTAAATAGTTCATGGAACATGGAACTCATAACAAAAATTTAAAAATTATTGCTTAATTAGGGGCTATATTTATGCTCAGTTTCAGGTATGTTGGAAAACCCCTTTTAACAAAATCAAATAATAAATAAATGGGGGATTTTTGTCCATATACCAGGGTACTCTACAGCATAAGCAGGTACCAATGTCATAGGAAAAGCTGGGATCAAAAAGAGGTAAATTTTTAACAATATCTAATTGGGAATATTGTACAGCTTTTAGTATAGAATATACATTATGCATAGATACAATTTTTCTGTCCCAATTTTTTCATTCAATCACAATGGTACCTAGATAAGTTAGAGTTGATATTTATTAAGTTATTTTTTTTTAAATTTTGTAACTGGTGATTAATATCGAAAATCCAACTTACCCTGATAATCTTGGGGGTGACCAAGGACAAGGAGATGGTGGCGAGACACTAGCAGTAGATACAGAGCTAAAATAAATAGTAATTAAAACCAGTCATGGCTAAGGACTCTCTTGAGTTGTAAGAATATTAATTACCTAGAAGAAGGGTCAGGGAAAATTGGTGCCTTAAGGTCCGGATCCGCATCTGCTCTTAAGTACTGATTTCTGTTGGGTTTAGTAATAATATCACTAGGATTAAAATGATCTGAACATATTTCTGCTTATTTGGGAAAGTTCTCATGGATCCTCCATCCCAAAAATCGAAAACCAAATTTTCCTTCGCTCAGGGTTTTTTGTAAATCTGAAATAAAAAATCATTTTGATAACTTGTTATTATATGCTACCTATTTAAAAATGAAACAAGGATGTATAATTTTATGACTTCTTACCTAGAAAATACAAGAATTTGTTAAGCTTATTTTTACACAATTGAGAATTTTTTTTGATTAAAATGTATGTAATTAAGTGCATTAAACGAATACATAGCAGCAAAACTAGATTAAGTAGTGTTTAAATTCAATTTTTAAATAGAATAATAATTTTCTCTTATTCCAATATTTATCAGAAGACAATAATGTCAGCTGTTTTGTATACGCCACTGACTAACCACAACAAAACATAACCATAATTTTACTTACCTATGAAACGATAAATACGGATTGAAAAGGGCTGATTTCTTGCAAAACTTACTCTAGCGACCCATATTAGATAGTTTTACTTCACACTGCTTAGTATTTATTCCAAAAAAACACAAAAAACTCAACAATAAGCTCTCAAACTCACGATCAATCTAGGCAACAACGCGATCGCAAAAGATGAATGAAGACCCGAAAATCAATAATTTACCGTAGTACGCCAGGCTCTAGAATTTAGGGCGCTGTTGTCATATTTATTTATTTTTGTATTTAACAACGCTTTTTATTCAAAATGTTCTGTACAAATATGGAGGCGTACTCAATGTATGTGTGGCGTACCCGTACAATTTGGCAACCACCGTTTTTATGAATTTTAATCTTGGATTGCTTTTAAATGTAAATAATCGTGTCTCTCTGTGCTATATGGTCTAAGTTTTCCTCTAAAATTTACCGTTTAGGTTTTACAGCCGGTCAAAGTTGCAAAAAAAGTCAATTTTCAACTGTCAATATTTCCGAAACAGTTGAAGATAGGTATATGACATTGTACATGAAATATGTCTAGAATTTTCCGTAGAATCCAGAAATGTCATAATATACAGGGAGCACCATTTGAAAAAATGAAGTTGATACCAGCGAAGCTTTTTTTGAGACACCCTGTATGATAAAGAATATATCCAAAAATTTCAAACAAAAAAACAAAATTGACGTGTCTGAGCGATTTTTCAAAAATTCTACCGTTTTCAAAATAATGAATTTATGCGGGACTTTATGAACTCACTGTATATTTTCAGTAGAAGTCAATACCTTTTGTAGTTTTTGTGTAATCACCCTAGAGCTGAACGCCGATTTTGGGTAAATTTCAGGCGAATGAGTGGACTCTTAATAGGTCATTGGCCGTAACTGTACTTAAATTGATGGTTTTGGCTTGTCGCTTGGTGTTCGACGTTCGACGAAATAAAAAGAAAAGAAAAGAAGGGAGGTATGCAGCCGATGAGAATATTAATAATAAACAATTGTTTTTGATATATCGCATTGTAACACTTTAAAAAACTCACCCTGTATAGTGAACTGCAATCTTGGATGATATTTATTGAATACATTTAGAACAGTAGGTATTTTGTTTTTTGGCACACATGTGATAATATCATCCATGTATCTTTTAAAAAATGGCAGTTGAAAGTCTAGTTGATTTATACAGTGCGTTTGTAGTTCAGACATGACAACGTCTGAGCAACTTGGGGACAAACAGTTTCCCATTTCAAGACCAAATATTTATTGGTAGAAGGTGTTATTAAAATTGAAATAACTATGGTCAAAACAAAACTGTAAAAGGTTAATAAATGCTTCAGGTGTTAGCTTACAATAATCTTTAATCATAAACCATCTTTTTTTAAATATTTCAATTGTTAAGCCAGTTGTAATATTCGTAAACAAAGATGTAACATCTAATGATATCAATACATAGACCTACGGAATTTCTGAATCCTCAACAAAGGCTGCCATTTCGAACGAATCCTTTAGATAATATTGTTCTGTTCTAAAAGTGTGAGTTATTAGGGTGGTTAAGTTGTATGCATGTTGTATGGTTATTAACCTGAATCCAACTTATAAAAACTAATCGGATTGTCAATAATTTTTGTCGTTTTCCATTTCACATCAATTTATGGTCAATCATTATGCAATTTCCAGATTTTGATACAAAGTGCTCCTACCGAGACTCCTACCTATAATTTGAAAAAAAAAAACAATTTTAGGGCTCTAATCTTGGGTATTCAAAAAAAAAACTAAATCAAAGAGTGCTTTGATTACAGAAACGTATGTCCCACTATCATTTCTTTATTGGTCAGGATTTTTGACATGACATTACAAAATTAAAGAAAAATATTGCTAGGACATACGTTCAAAGAATCACAGCCATCGTTGATTTACGTATTTTTGAAGACCTGTTGTTTCTGTAAACTTATTTATTTCTAGGCTCTGGTAGAGCTGATAGACTCGAATAACTACAATGTGGCTTCATTGCTTCTTGATAAAATCGCAGCTTCCAAGAGTCAAGTAGCACCAGTGCTGGTGCAAGCTGGAAATACTTTGCAACATCGAAAATCTATCGATACAAGTGACAATCACAGGGATCATAGAAAGCCCGCAAGGTAACGTTTGTTCATTTGAAGTATAATGGATTTTTTAATTTTTTATTCTGCAGAGAATGGGGCAACGACAAAAATGAAAGCAGAAGTGACGATAAACAATGGAGAAATGAGAACAATTCAAGGTAAGTTATCTTTTTATTGAGAAGGGACCTTAGCAGTTCATAAATTAAGTAGAGTTATTTCCTCAAGCATATCATGGAGGATAAAAAAACATTTGAAATTATTGTAAGTTGTGCATATCCACACTTGAAATCCTTAAAAACACATATGCTATTATAATTTTCCATTAAATAGATTAAACGATGGTAATTTAAACGATAGATCAGCAGAAGGTGGATCATGGAGAGGAGAAAATAGAAGCTTCAAGTGTGTTGATATTTTCCAAAGTGATTTTCATAGATCTCATTGATATATTTTTTAGTCATAATGAACGGAGCAATGATCGCGATGGTGATAGAAACCCTAAATACAATGCAAGCGACAGATTCAACAGGAACAAGTTTGAAAAAGGAAGTGACAGTAAGCATAATAACTGGAATAATAAAGAAAGTAAGTAGGATTTAGCACAATTTTGCTGCTTAATTTATTTGAACAACTGCCACTGATACTGAAAATATATATTCTTAGACGGATTCCAAAACAAGCCATCTTGGAGCAGCCCAGTTAATGAATCAGCCCCTGGTGTAGATACTTGGGGAGATGACTCAACATCTCCAGTGCCTCAAAACACCTTTGAAGATGGGAGAAACAGAGACGATAGATTTGGCGGCAGAAAAAAGTTTGAAGGAAACAGAGAAGATAGAGGCAATCAAGGGGAAAATAAAGGTGGATGGAACAATGAGAACAGAGGAGATCGAGGAGGGTGGAAAAATGAGGATAGAGGAGATCGAGAGGGATGGAAAAACGACGATAGAGGAGATCGAGGAGGATGGAAAAACAACGATAGAGGAGATCGAGGAGGATGGAAAAATGACGATAAAGGAGATCGTGGTGGATGGCAAAACAAGGGAGATGGATTTAAAAAAGATTTCAAAAAGTAAGGTTTTAGATAAGTTAGTAAAACATTTAATTTAGAATTTATTGAAATTTCAGCAAATTTAATAAACATAAAAGGTAAAAATATACGCGGAAATTTGTAAGTAACATTCCGGTATGTTTAACTGAATAATAAAAAATTGTCTTGTGATGTAAGCTGTGATTTTGGCATGCTTTTCGTTAAAAATGTATCTATCAGAGCCTGAGCAGATTTTATCTATTATTGTTTGGAAAAAAAGTCCAGCTCTCAAGGGTTGGAATGTAGGAATGTTATACATAATATTATTATCATATATAATATCACAAGAGAAAAAAATTTGACGGTAAAATGTTTGAAAGTTTGTTGCTACAAAAGCAACAAACTTAAATAAAACCTTGAGAACAATTTTGTCTACAAAATTTTTTCTCGAGTGGTATTTGTCATGACTATTTCACGTAAGATTTTGAAAATAAATAGAATGCAAAAATATCAGTTTGAGAATGTCAAAAAATAAAATGGTCGCTGAAATACCATGTTGTTGGTATTGTCCAAGTAGCAATATTGAATTTATTGCTGGTGTAATAGTCATTGTAACACATTTATTCAAATATATTATACCATTCTGCGGAAAATTCCTAGCTTTCAGCATCAGTGTCGCTTTGCTTTTTGTATGTGTCTATAATTTACAATTTAATGTCGTTCATAAATTATTTTCAATAGGGATGGAAACGACTTCGATTCAAGCGGATCAGAAAAAAGTTTCAAGAAAGGTGGCAGAAAAGAGAGAAACGACTACGGTGGTGGCACAAGATTCCAAAACAGGTAATAAATGGATAATATATAGTGTGTATCAGCCAAATGGAATAAATTCGATAATAAATAAATGGCACTTTTCGAAAAAACGCTCGAACACGTCAATTTTGTTTTTTTGCTTGAGATTTTTTCACATTAATTTTTTTATACATGGTGTTCTGAAAACAGCTGTACCGTTATCAACTTTAGTTTTTTTAATTGTAACCCCTGTATATTATGACATTTCTGGATTCTGCGGAAAATTCTAGATATATTTCATGTACGTCATATACCTATCTTCAACTGTTTCGGAAATATTGACAGTTGAAAATTGACTTTTTTGTATCTTGGACAGACTGTACAACCTGAACGGTTAATTTTACAGCAAAACCGAAAATACATTCTTATCTCAGTTTTTCATAAACTAAACTATCATTTGACACCAACTTTGAATCTAATCCATGATTAAAAATTCCGCTTCAATTATTAATCTTCGGTTAAATTCAAAGTTGCTGTCAAATAATAGCTTATGAAAATCTAGGACAGAAATGTGAAATCGGTTTTGCTGTAAAATCAACCGTTTAGCTTTTACAGTCTGTCAAAGATGCAAAAAAGTCAATTTTCAACTGTCAATATTTCCAAAACAGTTGAAGATAGGTATATGATATTGTACAGGGTGCTGCAATTTGGAGTGTTTTAACAGGAAAAACACACTTCCAGACCAGATAGAGGAAAATTGACTTAGATGTCATGGGATTGATTTTCGAGAAACGTCGATTGTCAAAAACCGTATCGCGATATCTTCAATGGTACATTAATACCGGGCGATTTTCGATTTTCCCCTATTATGAAAAATGGCTATAAGTTTTTTATTTATAATTTTTTTTAATTTCTGTGAAAAGATTATGGAGACACTTTTTTGAGCACAATCCAGTGGCGGACTGAGTTTTTTTCTATATCGTTCCGATTTCGAGATATCGACCTAATTCCGATATTTTCAAATGAAACACCCTATATATTATTAGCTCATTGGATAGCTCTGTTTTTGCTGATTTCAATGATATAATGTTCGATAGGTTTATTTCTAACAGTTTTCGAGAAAAAAAATTATATCTGTTTAAGTCATAAGAAACAATATGTTAGAAAGAGACTTTGCTCATTCTCCTTACACATATAAAATCCTTCTCTAACACCTTGGTCCTTACGACAAAAACAGATATTTTTTCTTTTCTCAAAAACTGTTAGAGATAAACCTATCGAACTTTATATCATTGAAATCAGCAAAAACAGAGCTATCCAATGAGCTATTAATATACCGGGTGACCACGAGATTACTGACCAAGCTCTAGTTCAGGCATGAATATCAATATCGATTTCAAGTTTTGAGGATGTATATTATTGATATCGATGCAGAATTTCGCTTTAAAAACAATCGACTATCGCTTTTGGTTTGACCGCAAGTGCCATCAACTTCTTTATTTCAACTAGATCACCCCCTATATTATTACATTTTTGGATTCTATGAGAAATTCTAAGCATATTTTATGTATAATATCCTATACCTAACTTAAACAGTTTTCAAGAAAATCGCGATTGAAAATGTCAAAAAATAATTTCTATTTTAGTTTTGACAGCAAACAATGGATAGTAGGTTGGAACTTTTACGATATTTTTGACTCATTTTAGAAGCACTAAAGGGTCCCACCACAAAAATATCAGTTCCGGTTCAATCGAAGGTTTTCGGTCGGTCTACTTTTGAGGTTATGTTACTGCAATAATTTCATTGGTATCCCATACTTAGAACTGAAAATTCGTATTCTAGGAACAATTTTGAATCTTTTTTGTATACGCTTTCCTATACCTAAAGTCTACTGTTTTTGAGATATTTTACACTTGATGTAAGGATGTCTTTGGAACAACGAATACCAAAAACAGTATTAACAGCATTAATTTTAATCCTTTTTATAAGTTTATTTCGAGGTTTATTTAAATAGATCACACAGAATGCAGTTTAAAAGATAAGTCTCATTTGTTGTGTTCCTTGAATCCCGATTTGCACTGTTACCCAAAGGTCGCAAATAGTCCAAAAAGTTAGGGACGCAAACGTGAACAATACTGTGTAGCTCCGCCGGCTGTATCTCTCACCGTTTCCGAGATCTCAATGATGTGGCTCAAATTTGAAACATCCTGTACACAAGTATTGCTTTATTTTCAATTTGTTATTTAAAATAATTTGCCTGTGTAGCTGATTTTCATTTGGTTATTGCGGGATATGTAGGAAGCAAATTGCACACGAATCGTGCGGTTTTGTTTGTTGTATTTGTAATGTAACAGTGCAAATCGGGATTCAAGGAACACAACAAATGAGACTTATCTTTTAACCTGCATTCTGTGATTGCAGCTGTCTATTTGAATAAATTTATAAAAAGGATAAAAATTAATGCTATACTGTTTTTGGTATTCGTTGTTCCGAAGACATCCTTACATCAAGTGTCAAATATCTCAAAAACAGTAGACTTAAACCCATTTTTAAAACAGGAAATAAAGCAGATATCTGCAACTATAGACCTATATGTAGCCTAAGCTGTATTCCGAAACTTTTTGAAAAAATTGTTGCTGATTATTTAAGATCTGTATTGAGTTTGACTATTATTGATGAACAGTTTGGCTTTTACAGCAAAAGATCCACAGAATTGAACTTAATTTCCTTTGCTGATTTCCTGTCAGACGTCTTGGATGAGGGAGGGGAGATTCACGCTATCTACACTGACTTCTCCAAGGCGTTCGACCGGGTCAATCATGAGATATTACTTGGAAAACTGAAGGCGGCCGGTCTTCAAGGGACCTTGTTGGAATGGCTAGCAAGCTACCTCACAGATAGATATCAAGCTGTCAAACTAAATAATTTCACCTCTAAAAATTTTCCCAACCCCTCTGGGTCCTTATTCTTGAAACATGGGAGCAGCGTTCCCAGGGGAACAAGTGTTCCGTCTTTCTCAATAATATGGAAATGATAATATAAGTAACAAAGACGGAATACTCGTTCTCCTGGGAACGCTGCTCCCCGATTTCAAGAATAAGGACCCTGGAGTCCCGCAGGGGTCCCACTTGGGACCTCTATTGTTTATATTATTTGTTAATGACATCGCAAAATGTTTCAAATTTTCTAAATTTTTATGTTTTGCTGACGACTTGAAGTGCTATATTTCCATTTCATCTTTGGATGATTGTCAGAAACTTCAGTCTGATCTGGATAGATTAGCTGAATGGTGTGACCTAAATGCGATGGATTTAAGTATCTCAAAGTGTAACTTTATATGCTTTACCAAAAAATGTACCAAAACTCAATTTAACTATAGCATAAAAGGCTCACTGTTATCCCAGGTTTCAACCATTCGTGACCTGGGAGTAACTATGGATTCGGCACTATCATTTGTCAATCATATTGATACCATAGTTTCAAGAGCACTAACTATACTCGGGTTCATCAAAAGAACTACATCTGATTTTACAAGTACTTCTGCCATTAGACTTTTGTATTGTAGCCTAGTAAGGCCTTTACTAGAATACTGTTCAACTGTGTGGAACCCCCATTACGCATCCCATATACACAGGATTGAGCAAGTTCAAAGGAAATTTCTCAGGTACTTGGCTTATAAATCAAATATTCCTTCCCGCGATGATTACAGCTATGATTTTAAAATGCTTCAAGAGAGATATGCGCTTCCAACATTGAAGGTTAGAAGAGATCAGGCAGATCTCAAACTATTCTTTAAGCTTATGAACTATATGGTTGACTGTCCTCTTTTGATCTCATCGGTGGTTCTTCGGTTCCACCTAGAAATACTAGATCAACAAATATATTCCAGCAGCCCTTCAGGCGAACTAATGTTGGATCTAATTCTTTCATACCACGCGTGGCAAAAATGGCTAATTCTCATTCTGGCAGCATCGATTTTTTCCATTCCAGCTTTGGTACTTTTGTGAGCTATTTAAAACATATTTGAAACATATTTAAGTTAAAAGATTTTTTTTGTTTTTTTTTTCTCTCTTTCTTTCTATTCTTTAATCTTTGATTTCATATATATGTTATGAGGGTTAAATATAAATATATTTATTCCATGTTATGTTTAATATGTTTAATTGGTAATGATAAAAATATATCTCAAGATATATCTTAATTTCTGTTTTGGTTTTTAGTTATAATGTAGGTACTTAGTTTCATCAGATTAAGTAATTTGAGTTTCTAGTCTATTTAGGTTAATTTTGTTAAAATTTTTGTACTAAAAGTGGGTAAGGCCCGTTAATAAATAAATAAATAAATAAATAAATAGACTTTAGGTATAGGAAAGCGTACACAAAAAAGATTCAAAATTGTTCTTAGAATACGAATTTTTAGTTCTAAGTATGGTATACCATTGAAATTATTGCAGTAACATAACCTCAAAAGTAGATCGACCGAAAACCTTCGATTGAACCGGAAGTTTTATTTTTGTTGTGGGACCCTTTAGTGCTTCTAAAATGAGTTAAAAATATCGTAAAAGCTTCAACCTTCTTTTCATTGTTTGCTGTCAAAACTAAAATAAAAATTATTTTTTGACATTTTCAATCGCGATTTTCTTGAAAACTCTTAAAGTTAGGTATAGGATATTATGCATAAAATATGCTTAGAATTTCTCATAGAATCCAAAAAGGTAATAATATAGGGGGTGATCTAGTTGAAATAAAGAAGTTGATGGCACTTGCGGTGAAACCAGAAGCGATAGTCGATTGTTTTTATAGCGAAATTCTGCATCGATATCAATAATATACATCCTCAAAACTTGAAATCGATATTGATATTCATGCCTGAACTAGAGCTTGGTCAGTAATCTCGTGGTCACCCGGTATAGGGTGTTTCATTTGAAAATATCGAAATTTGGTCGATATCTCGAAATCGAAGCGATATAGAAAAGAACTGAGTCCACCACTCGATTGTGCTCAAAAAAGTGTTTCCATAATGTTTTTACAGAAATAAAAAAAATTGATAAATAAAAAACTTATAACCACTTTTCATAATAAGGGAAAATCGAAAATCGCCCCGTATCAATGGTACCATTGAAGATATCGTAATACGGTTTTTGACAATTGACGTTTCTCAAAAATCGATCCCATGACGTCTAAGTCAATTTTCCTCTATCTGGTCTGGAAGTATGTTTTTCCTGTTGATACACTCCAAATTGCAGCACCCTGTACATGAAAATGTCTAGAATTTTCCGCAGAATCCAGAAGTGTCATAATATACAGGGGGTACCATTAAAAAACCAAAAATGATAACGGTACAGCTGTTTTCGGAACACCCTGTATAAAAAAAATTGGTGTGAAAAAATCTCAAGCAAAAAAACAAAATTGACGTGTTCGAGCGTTTTTCCCATTTATTTATTATCGAATTTATTCCATTTGGCAGATACACACTGTATATGTTTTCCAAATTATAATTCTCATTAATATTCACCAGCCATGCTCCTGCGCCAATAGACGCTGTACCAGCTACAGCTACATATAAACAACAAGAAGTGGTTGGAACTGAAGGTACCGTAGTTATAAGCTGGTTCCATAACCCTGGACATTTTTATTGTCAATTGCAGAGCGGACAAGTAAGGCACTTTGTTTTTTTTTATATATATATTTTTTAATCATCTTGTTCTTCGTTAGTCCGAATTTAAAACTTTAATGGAAGAAATCCAGCAGTTTTACAAGAACAGAAAGCCTGAAAAAAGTGTAGTTGGGGCTCCAGTTATATGCCAGTTTCCTGAAGACAATGTCCTTTACAGGGCTAAAATTTTAGAAGTACCGGGAGATCAATATAAAGTGTGTTATGTTGATTTTGGAAATGTTAGTAATGTTACCAAAGTTTGGCCAGTAGGTAAGAATAAATTGTTGAGATATCTGTGTGGCCCAATTCTTGAAAAATATCGCATACGAAATTTGATTTGAATTTGGTTGACAGCAATGTAAATTAAATGGGAAGCCTTCGAAATCATTTCAAATTTTGTATACAATATTTTTCAAGAAAAGTACATATTCTATAAACTTAATTATTGAAGTATATTTGAACTCTAATTTTGTCTCAGATAAAAAATTCATGGAAATGCCTGCTCAAGCCATTTGTTGTGCACTGAGTGGAATTTGCCCCAATGGTGAAAATTGGCCAGATGCCGCTACGTTCAACCAATATTTTAGTAGCGAGTGTTATAAAACCATATTTGTGGAGAAATACGAAGAACGGTAAGTATTAGGACCTTGCAATAAGATATTTGCACTCGAGGGTAACATATTTTTTTTTTAATTTAGAACCTATCTCCAACTCTGGAATAACCAAGATGAAATCTCCCAGCTTCTACTCCAAGCCAATTTGGCTCTACCGACAGCTCCAGCCCCAATTGAGGGAGCCATAGAAATACCCTTCCTTCTCAACCAACAATTGAGAGTGATACTCAAGAGCGTAAACAACTTGAGCGACATTATAGTAGCCTTAGAATCTGGCGTGGTAATCACTTGCAAAGCCCATAACTTGGAGATGGCTTCAGATGTTTTTGAAGATGTTCTTAAGAGCTATCTGGAGCAAACTTTGATAATTTATGTAGACAATATTTTGGAAACAACCTTGGATGTGACTTTTTATGATAATGAGGGCAATAAATTAATTATTTTGACCCCAGATGAAGGCGCTTTGGATACAGTAGACCCATTGTGCCAGTGTCCTGTTTTGAGCTCTCAGATTTATGGCTATGTATCTCACGCTAACGATACTTCTGTTTTTATCCAACCCAGTGTATATGTTAACCAGATGACAGAATGTTTGAATAAAATGTACGAAGCCTATGAAAATATTGTTCAAGAAGCAAGTTTAATTCCTGAGGAAGGTGAGTGAATCATAGAAAAACAGGGATTGTTTGGTGTACTTTTTGTTTTTCCAGGTTTTGTTTATGCCGTTCATAGTAGTGATGCTAATTGGTATAGAGGACGTGTGGACAGTTTTGACGATGAAAAGGCTACAGTTTTCTATGTGGATTATGGTAATAGTGAAGATGTGGCTTTTAGCGAACTGAGAGAGCTCAAAAGTGAATTCAACGTGCCTGATATTATGTGTTTGCAGGTAAAAACTTTTTGATTTTTTCTTTCTTTGATCCGAATTATTTAAGTTTAAAAAATTAATTATGTAATTTAGGTGCTAGTGCCGTCCGGTTCAGCAGCATCTTTCTTAGAAAAAGATGTTTTAGCCACAATTCATTATGGCGAAAACGGTTGGGAAGGTACTGTTCAGGAATTCTCTCAGGAAAGTCAATTGCCACAAGCTTCTGAAGAGGCAACTAGTGTTAATAGAAGTTCTTTAGCCACAGAGCATGGCCAATCAAGCATTGAAACTATCCGATTTGAGCCAGATATTATTGAAGGAGCTCAAATAAATACAGAAATCATTGAAAAAGATGCTCAAATTGAGCAGCAACTTCCAGAAATTGAACAACACGGCATTCCAGTTATTGTAAGCCATATTGACAGCCCAACTCAATTTTATGTCCAATTTGATGAGTCATCTGTGGCCCTACAAGAATTGCAGGACAAACTTCAGGAAACAGTTGAAGAAATGCCAGTTTTGGAGAATATCACTGTTGGTGCGTTTTGTGCTGCACCTTATAGTGTTGACCATCAGTGGTACAGGTATGGAACATTGAACATTTGAACTACTTTAATTTTATTGTGGAACATTTTAATTATGTTTTCAGAGCTGAAGTTCTAGATGCTGATGAAGACATAACAACAGTCCGTTTCATAGATTATGGCAACACAGATGTCATCAACAATAAAACAACACAAATCAGGACTTTGCCTTCTAGTTTACTGGCCTTGGCAATCTATGCTGCAAGATGTAGCCTCAAACTTAAATCCAGTGATGAAGAATGGGGCCAGCAGGCATTAGAATTGTTTGAGAATTTAGCTAACAGCAAAAATATGTCTGCTGAGTTTATTATACAAGACGAAAAAACTAATATCGTAGAATTGTTTGCTAACGGGGTCAACATCAAGGACGCCTTATTAGCTGAGAATCTGGCTGTAAGGTTTTTAATTTTTTTGACGAAACGTTTTCATTTGAGTTCAATGCATTTACAGGTTCCGTGTGAAATTGAAAACAAGGCGACATGTTTCGTGAGCCACCTAAGTTCCCCTTCCGAGTTTTGGGTACAAATGGAAAATTGTATAGACGAACTTGAATGGATTGCTGAGCAACTATCTGTAGCGGAACAATTTCCAGAACTTGAAGATACGACTCCTGGTACTTTGTGCGCCGCACTGTTTCCTGACGACGAAATGTGGTATAGGGCTCGGATTTTATCCAACACAATTGCAGGTAAGAAATCTTGGATTAACTAGATTTTATAATACTATTATATTATACACTAAACTTAAAATCGTACTTTTTCATATGACGCAAAGTATTGTAAAATTAAAAAAATCCTTCTCAACCATTCTTGGAAATATGAAGAGGTAAATGTGGAAATTCAACTTCCTTATTTTTGATTTTTCTTTCAAATAGCAATATTTTGTACAAAATGTTAGGTATCTTTTGTTGATTCATTACATAGTAGCTTATAAAAATTCGTTGTTAACTTTCAAAACGCATTATGAAAAGTGCAAAATCTTCAAGAGGGGCGTTTAAATAAAATGTCATTTACAGACCTTCACAAATTTCTGTTCAATTCCAAATTTAAACCACTTTTCAGTAAAATGAAGTTATGTTCATAACAATAATAGATTGGTGTTGTTGTTCTTCCATTTTTTGTTGCAAAATACGCAGTCTAAATAGTAGAATTATTGACAATTTTGTTGACAACAATATGCAAATTTTGGTCATGGATTTAAATGAAAAAAGCATAAATATATATAGAGTAGCTCACCAACAGTAAATTTCCAAAATTTCGGATTGTCAATTGCTGGAATAAATGAATAGAACAGAATTCCGAAAATTTATGATGTTTTTATTCCAAAATTAATCAAAATCTGCCAAAAGTGCGAAACAAGCAGATGATTGCTGTCATTTTTAGCAGAGACTCAAACCAAACGTGTGTTCAGCGCTTCTCTTAAAGATGTCGCTGAGTTCGGGATGGGTAGTCACTTCTTCCAAACGCCAGTAAAAACTAGCTAAAAATGTGAAATACTATTATTCCATTTGCATCTGAATAAAATTATTAGTCCACTGTAAATTACTGTCTTAACGAATTGATATTGAAGATGTCGCCATCTACTTGTAAAAAAGTCAATCACTTACAGAGAATTTGAACACCTGTGATTAAAAAATATTTAATGTATGACATAAAACAAAAGATGGCGCGCTGGCTCCTATCTGACGCCCCTCTTAAATCACAACAGGAAAAATTGATCTAACAACATTTTTTAGTCACCTTCGAATTTACATACATGGTATTTAATTTAATTCTCTGACATTGTCAAAGGGATATTTTCAGTGTTGCCAATTTTAATAAACATTAAAATGCTAATAACTTTCCTAAGAATCGAAGAAAAAGAAAAACAAAAGTTGTAATGGTGTAGAATTTTAATGGAGTTTTTACCGAGCACTTTCGACCTAACTACGGTAAAAACTCCATTAAAATTTTACACCATTACAACTTTTGTCAAATTCAAATTCAAATTCAAATTCAAAATGTGCTTTATTGTGTAAATATAAATATTTGTTCACAAAAGCTGATCCTATGTCTAGAAAATGAAGTACACAGCTGTAGTAAGGGAAAATATCCAAATGTATACCTACTTAAAATAAAAAAGCTCACAAAACATTTAAGAAATAAAAATCAGTCATAAAAAATAAAACTTAAAACTAAGAGTCACACAAATAAAACTTAAAAAACTCAAAAACTGTTTCTATTCAAGAACCAGAGAAATAATTTAAAATATATAATTTAAAAGAACAGAACATTTTTTACATTGAGGGAGATAAAACGTCATTGTATAAAACTCATATTAAACACGAATAGCAGGGGTAACAAAAATGGATAAAAAAAGAAATGACATACAAGACAACACAAAATCAAAAATCATTGAAAAAGTCTTCAATACTATAATAAGTTCCCGCAAGCAGCAGTTTCTTGACCTCCTTCCTAAATTTAACTGGAGTGAAAATTGATCTTATTGAATGTGGTAAGTTATTAAACATTTTCTTGCCATTATATATATAATTGACTTTCTTACCAATTCCGAAGAGGGAATTGGGAGAGAAAGTTGATGTTGGTGTCTAAAATTATACGCGCGTTCAGCCCCTAACTGATCTTTAAATTTCTTGTGTACAAGACACACACTCTCCAGGATAAACAGCGATGGAAAGGTCAAAATTCTATTGTTTGAAAATAAAGGCCAGACGAGTCCCGCATTCTGGCCCTGAACAAATATCTGATAGCTCGCTTTTGCAAGACAAACACACTCTGAAATAATTGTCGGGAACAAGTACCCCAGAAACAAACACCGTATCGCAAATGAGATTCAATCAGGGCGAAGTAAGCATTCCTGACGATTCCCACATCCAATTCACCTGATAATACCCTAATTGCATAACAATTGGATGCCAATCTATTTTGTAAAGAAATAATGTGTGACTCAAACTTTAAGCAGCTGTCAATGAAGATTCCCAAAATTTTATTTTCGGTCAAGTTATTAAGTAAAGAACCATTCAAAAAAAATATCCCCCAAATTGCAGCCAAATGACATTACATTAGTTTTGCTTATATTCAAAGACAACCTGTTTGCATCACACCAGGATTTAATAATTTCTATGTCGGAAGCTACAACTTCGCCAAGTAAACTTTCATCTGACTTTTGCCACAGTATAGTGGCGTCATCCACAAACAAAGTGAATTTACCCGATATGTTAATATTAGCCAAGTCGTTAACATACAATAAAAATAGGATGGGCCCCAGAACGGAACCCTGCTTCTTGCTGCTCCGATTGTGTACCGTTAAGTGAGACCCTCTGAACTCTGTGAGTAAGAAATGACTTAAACCATTTCAAAGCTGTACCCCTGAACCCATAAAGCTCGAGCTTGTGCAAAAGTATTTCGTGGTCGACACAGTCAAACGCTTTGCTTAAATCGCAAAACACCGCTGCTGCCACCTCCCCATCGTTCAGACTCAAATATAAATTTTCAAGAAAAGAAAAGACAGCGTCATTAGTGCTTTTACCAGCCTGAAACCCAAATTGTCTCGAGTTTAATATGTTATACTTGAGGAGAAAATCATTCATGCGTTTTTTTACTAATCTTTCAATTATTTTAGAAAGCACTGTAGTTCCCAGTACATCGACCTAAAAATTTTGTAACTCATGTACACGCCAAACTTCCTGAGCGGCTTCCTAACACCAAGTCGGACAATATTTTTCATATCTCCACCTTGGGCGATGGGACATTGCCGCGCTAGCTCTTCGTGAAGTTGTCGTTCTGACGTCCCTAAGGAAGTTGATACATGTACGTGTAGTTTTAATGCCAATCGACTGTTTTTGACATTATATTAACGATATCACATTTGTCGGACAAAAACCATGTGGCTTTGGGGAAGGTCCGACACCCCCAACATGTCGCTGTGGCGTCCCTAAGGAAGTTGGTACATGTACGTGTAGTTTTAATGCCAATCGATTATTTTTTGTATTTCATTAACGATATCATATATGTCGGACAAAAATCACGTGGCTTCGGAGGGGTCCGACGCTCTCAACATGTCGCTGTGGCGTCCCTGAGGAAGTTGATACATGTACGTCTGTTTTTAATACCAATCGAAGGCTTTTTACATTACATTACCGATATCACATTTGTCGGACAAGAAATTTGAGACAATCAATGAAAAAATTAAAATTAGTTTGTCTTTAAGCAATCTGCATATTAGTCAATTTATTATTTACCTACTTTGTCAAATACCTGTGGGGACCTGTGTCATATTCGCTGATCTGTTTTTTTTTTTTGATAATTCTCCGAGTATTTACGGGAATGATTTAGTGAACGGTCGTTGAAAACCACGCGTTTGAAAAAGAATGGATATTCTGTCGTGTTTTTTGTGCGATCTCAGGAGTAGAGATCCTGAATTTCGGCAGAAATTGATCAAAAGGACTTTTGTTGTCCGACTGACTTTAATACTCATTCTTTTTGTCCGACATTTACTACACATGTTTTAAAATTACATTGTTACTCATAATTATTTTTGTCGGACATACATGTATCAACTTCCTTAGGGGCGCCACAGCGACGTGTTGGGGGCGTCGGATCCACCCAAAGCCACGTGATTTTTGTCCGACATATGTGATATCAATAATGTAACATAAAAAACAGTCGATTGGCAGCAAAACCACACGTACATGTATCAACTTCCTCGGGGACGCCACAGCCACATGTTGAGAGCGTCGGACCTTCCCCAAAGCCACATGGTTTTTGTCCGACAAATGTGATATCGTTAATATAATGTCAAAAACAGTCGATTGGCATTAAAACTACACGTACATGTATCAACTTCCTTAGGGACGTCAGAGCGACAACTTCACGAAGAGCTAGCGCGAAAATGTCCCATCGCCCGGGGTGGAGATATGAAAAATATTGTCCGACTTGGTGTTATGAAGCCGCTCAGGAAGTTTGGCGTGTACATGAGTTACAAAATTTTAGGGTCGATGTACTGGGGACTACTGGTAATAGGGCTATTGGCCTGTAGTTTTCAGGTAAATCATGATCCCCACCCTTAAACAAAGTCACCACCACCGCCCGCTTCAAACATTCTGGAAATATACCCTCGCAAAACGACAAATCAATACACTCAAACAAAACAGTTATTGCCTCATCTGGGAGCCCCAGAAACAGTCGAATAGAGATTTCATCCCATCCAGCAGCCCCATCTTTTTTAATTTCGGACATAGTCCCCCTAATTTCAACTGCATCAGTTGGAGAAAGAAAAAATGAAGCTTGGATACCATTGTCATTTAAGAACTGTCTAAAATCAGAATTATTTGGCATGTCTTTTGCCAATGAGGCAGCGACGGAACAAAAAAAGTTGTTCATATCTCCCGCTGATAGACTTGATTCTACCCGTAATTTCTTTGCCGTGCCCCTCAGCTCGTTGACACATTTCCAGGCTTCTCGTTGCTTGTTATTAGCACGATTTATGCGTTTACTATAGTAAATTTGTTTTGCACACTTAATTGTTTGTCTGTAAATTCGCCTGTATGAAGAAAAAACATTACTAAAGTATTCATTGTTTTTAAAGTATTTTCTAATGTAATGCAAACTTCGCATGTTTTTTGCTGATGTTTTCAGACCTTTTGTAATCCATGGTTTACTTGTTTTTTGTTTTAATATTTTTACTGGAAAGGAAGTTTCAAAAATACTACACAGCCGCTTATGGAATGAGTCCAATGGATCTTCCGAATGCAAAAGGGCCCGCCAGTTTGCGTCCCTGCTTACTTGCGCGAACTTACGAAAGTTTGACCTTGAAAATATTCTTCCCCTACGCTTACTACTCTTAGTACTCTTACTGTTATTACGATTAATTCTAAACCAACACGCAATTGCATCATGGTCAGACAGGCCTGCTGATACAACATTGCAGTTAACAACAGTTTCTTTAAAATTTGTACATAAGTAATCTATCAAAGATTGGGATTGTAATGTGCTTCGTGTAGGTGTGTCAACACAAAGATGCAAATTAAAATTTTCAAACAAATTTTTTAGTTTTTGGGTATTGCTGTTAGACATGTCCAAATAATTAATATTAAAGTCTCCACATAACACAACGTGACAACCTAGCGATAATTCCGTCAAAACGATCTCTAATTTATGTAGAAAACCATCTGAATTATTGTTGGGCGCTCTATAAATACAAATAACATAAACATTCAGTATTGCACAGTGTACCATTGACAGTTCAAATATTTTTTCTTCAATCAAATAATCAAACCTATTGTAAGACGTAAAACCAAACAAGTTCAAAAAGTCGTCATGAACAAGAATCATTGAACCCCCATGAAGAGATTGAGAACGACAGTATTTGTTTAAAATAGTATATTGCGGAATATCAAATGACTCATTTGGTTTTAACCAATGCTCACAGAGCAAAACAATACTAGGGTAATAAAAAAATACATGAGGCTATCCAAAAATAAAACAAATTCATTTACCTTGTTCCTGACCGACTGGATGTTCAATAAAACCAAGGAGAATTATTCAGTATCAGATTTTATATAGTCTCTTTGTTCTTGTTCACAGGGGGGAGAGATAAAAAAATTTCCACCTGCCTCCTCTGAATAATATTCGTTACAGTTACATCATTGCTCTTAACACTATCTATAATACTAATTGGACTTGATCCCTGATTTATTAATAATTTTTGCAAACTTTCCGCAATTGTAACCCTGCCTTTGTACTTAATATATAAACCTCCCCTTAACATAAAATGCTGCGAGTTTAAAAGAGAATTAATGTGTACAAACTTGCCCAAGTTTTCTTCCCCAAATACATTATAAAACATCATTTTATTATGTTCATTGATGTATCTATTTAGAAGCTTATCCTGATTCCACAGGGGCACTGAAAAAAGGATTAAATTTGTGTGCATCCTAATGTTTTTAAGCTTTTGCAAAGTTTTTTCTTATACCCTTATACCCCTGAATACATTCATTGCACCACCCATAATGATTATATAATCATTTTTAGTATAATTTCTTGCAAGCTCTGACATATTCTCTATCACATCGTCTATTACAGCATAATTTTTAATCACAGAACACACATTAAAATCGTCACTTACATAATGCTCCAAAACAGCTCTTAATTGATGCCCAAGATTATCACCCAAAATAAGAATATTGTTCTTTTGTCTTGTTGTTTTACCCCTGTTTTGCTTCTTTGTCTGCTCTTTCATAACTTCACCCATACCTTGACTCATACAGTGCTTACCTTCTTCGATTTTCTGGATCTCATTCTTGTAGGTCTGATTATCCTCTTCCAATACTCTTATAGTGGTAATCATTTCTCTATTTGTTTCCATTAGTTCTTGCAGTTTCACTCTGAATCCATTACATTCTGCAAAACAAGATATAATCTGACCTTCCAATTTCCTGTTCTCCTCTTGAAGATCATTCATTCCCTGTTTCAGTTCTTTAATCTTCGTCTCCATTTGCTTTTTGGTCTCGTGCCATTCCTTCTCTTCCACCAACAGATCCGTTTCCTTGTTCTTTAAATTTTGAATTTCAGTATTTAGGACACTGTTCCGCTCCTGCCAAGTCTTTAGTTGTTGTTAAATTCTTCCTCAGCATCATATACTGCATTTTCAAATGACACGCTACTACGCTTAATTCTGTCAATATTACGATCTTTAGAGTTTAATTCCTTTTCCAGGTTTTCGATTTTCCCCTTATACAGCTTTTCTTTCTCCTCTCTCTCATTAAACTTTGATTGGCAACTTGCAGAACAGAAAATTCTGTATTTCTTTTTGTTCGATTTACACTGGTGTACATCCACAATTCCCCTCTTTGCCTCTTTCCTAAGAATGCCACCAGCTTAGGTACTTGAGAAATCTGCGCTGGACATATTCGAGCTAAATATTGTAATTGTCCTATCTTTTTTTACCTTGACTGCGCGCGCAACTCGTGGGTTGCAGGTGAGCGTCTAATGAAGAGCGAGTTTGTTACAGGCTTGCGTCATATTATTATTCAGAGGCCAGTTCAGAAATAATCTTTCCTTCTTTCTTTGTAATGTGTAATTTGACAAAGAGCAAACTAATACTTTACGTATTACTTCTGAACTCACTGCAGTGTTGTTTGAAATTATGTCAGATTATACTTGACATATTCCTTTGCAGTTTCATTGTGTAATGTTGCCGGATAAAACATTTATCAGAATAAAACTGCAAACGATATTAGCATACACTTTGAAGCTCTTCTTTTGTCTGATTTAAAGCGTTGTAAAACACGTTGTGAAAAATCACTTTTTTATTGGTAAAATGTTCGATTTGTATTGTCTATATTTGTTCTGCAGCAATACAAACTGGCTACACTGCAACCCTCTAGTTGCGCGCGCATGTCATCTTTTATTACTTTCCAACTTGTATTTATTACAATTAGGCTCTCTTTTTCTATTTATGCTAGTCAGGTCAATTTTGACTTTATCAATGAGTTGTACAAAGCAATCAATCACTCCGTACTTGTGAAATCTTTTGTAGACCTAATAATAAAGCCAAGTGTTTTCAAAGATACTTGAACGATTTGGTCAATGTGTTTATTAGAATTTAGTCTACTGTCGATAATTACACCAAGGTCTCATATGGAATCTACACTAGAAAGATTGGTATTTTTAAGTCTATATGCAAACTTCACTTCGTTATGAAGCTTGGAAATAGTCATAGATTGGCTTTATTAATATTTAGCGGAAGTTTATTTGTGATACACCAAGAAGACAAGGAGTCAATGTCGTTTTGTAATTCTGAGCAGTCCTGTATGGTGTCAATAATTCTTAAAATTCTCAGATCATCGGCAAACAGTACACAGTTGGATGAGATAGTTTCAGTGATATTGTTCACAAATATAGTGAATATTAGAGGAGCTAAATTGCTTCTCTGAGGAGCGCCACTTGAAGCGCTGAAGTCGGCAGAGCAAAAACCTTTGTACTCCACAAATTATGTTCGTTTACTCAAATGAGATAAATAGATTCACCAGGTTCCTTAGAAACCCAATGTTGTACATTTTCTGGGCAACGAGACCAGACCATGATTCAACCTATCGAAGGCCTCCGAAAAGTCAGTATATTATATGACGTCAAGTTGTTTCCTATTATTGATAGCAAGATAAGCTTTTTGTAGGAAACTTGTAATATTTGTGATAGTTGATTTCTGTAGAAAGAAGCCATGTTGAGTAGGGGATATTATGTTTATAACTTGATGGAAAAATATACACCGGAAAATAGACAATGGGTGATTTTATGCTATCAGTTTGTGTGGTTATGGGTTACTAAATTTTTGACTTGGGGAATTATCTTTAAAAAAAAAACAGAGTTTAGGAAATTACTGAAAGGTAAAAAAAATATTTTTTCGAATAAATGCGATACTTCATAGGTTTTTGGACATCAGAAGCTCTCAAAATCTGGAATAAAAAATCCAGGGTCGTATTTAAAAAAATAAAGTCGATGATGGTGGCCCAAAGACGAAACGTTAGATTTTAAATTTGATGGCGGCATCTTGTAGAGGAGGAAAAGTGGCAACAATGAAGTGCCATTTATTTTGAAATAACTCTTCAAATAAGGTCAGGAAAAAACGAAATCATTTTTGGCGAATTTCCGTTTATTCCGGATATCTCCGGTAGTACTCGGAATTTTTAAAACATCAAAGAGCCATTTTAATGAGCACAAAATTGCGCAACTTTTTTCTAATTTAAGCAACGTCGTATCTCTTACCGTTTCCCAGATCCCCATACTGGCCTTCCTTATCTTGGACACATTGGATTAATATACAATATTCGATTCAAGTTAGCTTTTAAAAATTTAAAGTATACATACCTAGTCAATCATGAATAACCATTTCGAATGCGAAAATCGCAACAAACAGGTACAAAGAACACACTAATGTAGTTAACATTAAATATGATTATAAAGCCTATACTTCATTTTAATATAACTTCTCATCGAATACGTTTTTCAACTGTTACGTCGGCGTCGGTTACATACTTTTTGTCGGATTAGCGATCAGGAGAGGGGTATCAGGTGGACGCGATATACAGGGTGTCCCAGAATATGTGGGAATCTCTCGGATTCATATAGAACACAAAAAAATAACATGACAACTTCCTATAAAAAAAAAAATTCCTACGGCCCCCCCTACGAAGTTACGTGCCCCTAAAGGACGCCTCTAAAAATCGGTTTTTTGTTGATAACTTTCAAAATACTTCGTGTAATTTTTTTTTCTTTTAATATGATGGATACTAGATAAGACCCTTTAAAATAGACCCTTTCAAACACACTTGGCTAATCTAAACTAAGCGGCAGATGAAGTGGGACACCCGAAAAATTGCCTAATTTTGACTTGCTATAACTTCGACAATTCTTTGCCGATCTTTGATTGTCAGGCAGGGTTACAAAGTGCCATCTTTGGTCTATGCGTCAGTGTCGTCGTAGATTTAAAAAAAAAAATCCTTCTCATTATACAGGGTGTGAATGTGAGGCGGCGTAAAATTTCCATTTTTTGGCGAAGAATATGGGAAAGATAGGGTCCAATAAAGTTCTTTCTAGTGGTGACTTGATCACTAGGTCAATACCTCGAGACGTCTTTGCCATTTTTTCGATACATCGCGTTGCTATGGAAATATGGCCATTTTATGGTATTTCGTTTTACTCTTGAAATTAGCGATTCTTTAATTAAACAATAACAGATCCCGTTTAAATTGCATCATGGAATGACTTGTATAGAAAATGGTCAACACCAGTGGCGTGCAAAAGGGGGTTTATGAAATTAAAATAAAAAAAAATTGATTTTATCTGAAATTTTTAAGTTTTGTTGAGCTTTAAAATTTAACGCCCAAATGCACCATATGGAGTCAATTAAGATTAGTTGCTGGAACCAGGTTAGGACTTCTATTTTATATGCAAATTTTCGAACTAAGCGAGAATAAACTCCCAAGTCCATACGGAGCATATCTAACACATCGGAAGAACACAACTCGTCGTATCGTGGTATTTCGGGGCAACGTTAACGGCCAAGTGTCCCTGGATAAATCTCAGATTCCGCAAGTTCTCCGACATGCTCGAAATTATGGCGGGGATTTTGTTCTTGTAGACGATAATGTTCAACCTCATCGAGCATTATTAGTGAACCGGTATCTGCAAGGGCAAAAGTTCAATCGTACCGAATTGCCTCCTAGATCCTCAGACATGAATCCAATTGAGCACGTCTGGAGCTGAATGAAGTTAGAGCTTTCCCGGGGAGAACGTCAGCCAGAAGCTCTCTCGAGGAGATGATTCTGGAGCTCTGGGAGTCAGTTACTATAGAGCTAATTAACCGAATAATTTCGAGCGTGCCAAGGCGGTGTCACGCAGTTATTCAGGCTAGAGGAGAACCAAAATGACACCATATCAGAGTTATCTATATGATAACACCTTTTACACCCATATGCACCGTATGGACTTGGGAGTTTATTCTCGCTTAGTTCGAAAATTTGCATATAAAAGAGAAGTCCTAACCTGGTTCCAGCAACTAATCTTAATTGACTCCTTATGGTGCATTTGGGCGTTAAATTTTAAAGCTCAACAAAACTTAAAAATTTCAGATAAAATCAATTTTTTTTATTTTAATTTCATAAACCCCCTTTTGCACGCCACTGGTGTTGACTATTTTCTATACAAGTCATTCCATGATGCAATTTAAACAGAATCTGTTATTGTTCATTTAAAGAATCGCTAATTTCAAGAGAAAAACGAAATACCATAAAATGGCCATATTTCCATAGCAACGCGATGTATCGAAAAAATGGCAAAGACGTCTCGAGGTATTGACCTAGTGATCAAGTCACCACTAGAAAGAACTTTATTGGACCCTCCATCTTTCCCATATTCTTCGCCAAAAAATGGAAATTTTTCGTCGCCTTACATTCACACCCTGTATAACGAGAAGGATTTTTTTAAAAAAATCTACGACAACACTGACGCATAGACCAAAGATGGCGCTTTGTAACCCTGCCTGATAATCAAAAATCGGCAAAGAAATGTCGAAGTTATAGCAAGTCAAAATTAGGCAATTTTTCGGGTGTCCCACTTCATCTGCTGCTTAGTTTAGTTTGCCAGGGACGGACTAGCTTTAACACAATAATGCTAATTTTTTTTACACCCTGTATGATATAGGCATAGCCATAATATTTTTTTTCCGCATACGTCAGAAAATGACGACTTTTTTAACCTCAATTCTTAATGTTGAAGTTTAACTTCACAGACGTCATTTTTTTGATAACTTTTTGATAACTTTCATCCGTGCGTTCCGTGAGCGTACAAAAAAGTACTTTTTTAGGCGACTGTCACAAAAAGATTAGTTTTACGGATTCAATATCATCCCTAAAGTATATCTTTTTTGGCCGCATTCACTTTACGGCCGCATTTACTTCACGGCCGCATTTGCTTTATCACTTTACGGCCGCTTTTACTTCACGGCCGCTTTTACTTTACGGCCGCTACAAATTTCCACATAAAATGCTAAAAAAAAACGGCATGATTAAAAATTTGGGAGAAGTATTTTCTTGCCAAAATTAAATAATCCTCAACGTTATGGTCTTCAGGTTCACCTATGTTATACTCTATGTTAAAATTTACAATTATAGTCGGAAATACCTAACATATCAGCAAGTTTTCAAAATTGATTGCTTTTTTAAAGAAGCTCAATGTAAGATACCAGGCGAAAAAGTCGGCAAATTCCTATAATCACCTTATCGTAGTTTTTGTTATTAATAATTGTGTATCTACCTTTTGCTGGATTATTTATTTGATCAATGAAGTTTAAAGTTACTGTTGAATTTTCTTCTTTTTTCAAGAACAAACACTCGCCTAAAAAATTTTGTGTGCACCTCGGCCGAATGATCTTTTTTGGCCTCACCTGAAATTTGCTTGGCCTCGGCTATGCCTCGGCCGCAAATTTCTGATTCGGCCAAAAAAGATCAACTTTACGGCCTTGGTACACAAATAACTATTTTGTACGCCCACGGCCGGACAAAAAAGTGACGTCACAGAAATTTCCTAGATTCTATCGCTTAGAATACCGTTTGCGGAAAAAATCGTATGTTTTATCTGGAGAAAAGCACTTTTTGTGGCTCGTCTAAAATTGTCAGCCTCACTACGTTCGGCCGTCAAACATTTAGTCTCGCCACAAAAAGTATCACTTTTACTCCTAATAAAACAATATACTATTTTCTCCAAACGTCAGAAAAACGCCACTTTGTCAACCCCTGTCAAGATGTCAGAAATTTGATTTCTATGCTGCTGGGCAAATCCAGTGGGTTAAGACCTGTCGAGGTGGTAGAAATTTAAGTTTTCTCCAAACGTCAGAAAAACGTCACTTTGTTAACCCCTGTCAAGATGTCAGAAATTTGATTTCTATGCTGCTAGGCAAACCCAGCGGGTTAACACCTGTCGAGGTGGTAGAAATTTTATTTCTATGCTGCTTGGCAACCCCAGTTTCATTATTGCGTTAAAGCTAGTCCGCCCCTGCCAAACCAGATTGGTCAAGTGGGTTTGAGAGGGTTCATTTTAGGGGGTCTTACCTAGTATCCATCATATTAAAATAAGAAAAAAAATCACACGAAGTATTTTGAAAGTTATCAACAAAAAACCGATTTTCAGAGATGTCCTTTAGGGGCACGAAACTTTGTAGGGGGGACCGTAGGATTTTTTTTTAAGGGAAGTTGTCATGTTATTTTTTTGTGTTCTATCTGAATCCGAGAGATTGCCCACATATTCTGGGACACCCTGTATATCCCGACTTCTCCAAGGCGTTTGACAGGGTCAACCATAAAATTCTGGAAGAAAAGCTGGAAAGTGTGGGATTTCATGGATCATTTTTGAGGTGGGGAAGAAAACAGAGTGAAGATAGAAAACTCAGTCTCATCAGAGATAAACATAACTTCTGGTGTTTTGCATGGTGGGCATCTATCCCCTCTACTTTTCAATCTTTTCTTGAATGACGTTAAGGGGTATCATCAGCAGTGATTTTTTTGGTTAAACTTTTCTCCGTTAATATGCATGATAAAAAAAAAAGATTTATGTAAAAGTCATAGGAAATTACTTATTTTAATTGATCATTAGGTCAGAATTTTCAAATTCTAAATTTTAGTTTTTTTTTGCTTGAAAAAATGCAAATTTTCAAATTTGGGCCTAATCACGTGAAAGGGATAATGAATTTAGACATACAGTCAAAAAATAAAAAATATAGAAAAAATAGTTTGTCTAAAAAGCTTCGTCAAAGTATTTCGCCAAAAGTACGTTGATGCGATGCTATCACGATCAATTAATCCCTTACAGTAAGTTCTTTTGACAAACGCTGGCAACGATGCATAAGATGAGAGGAGCTGGGCAGCAGGCAGGCAAATAAAATTCGTCTTTTTCTAGGTTCTAGCGTTGTTCTATCAATCGAGGGTTCTGGGAATCATCAAATTACCGCAAGAAAAGGGTTTTGTTATGAGATGATTTTTATTGGGGCTTGTTGGTTCATGGTTTATTCTTGCGATAATATGCAAAATCTAGATTTTTTTACTCAGAAAGATTCAACCAAAATGATCAGTTGACCACTTTTCGACGTTTTGTTCTTCTGAAATCCGCATTTCTTCAGTATAGTAGGTAGCTTGGCTATTGATTTAGCCATTTTCGAAATAAAGTCCAAATAAGCCAAAAACCGACTATTAATTAAAATCCTTGATGTTTTGATATAAACGTAATTTTCTAAATCAAAAAATGGCATTTTTTTGGACATGAATAGCGCATCTGGCCATAATTCAAATGACCCTGTTTGGTACATCAATAATAAGAATATTTCAATGAGTGATAGTTGGGGTGATTTGGGAACTGTTTGACCATATTTACCCTGATGCAAAGTTTCGCCGTTTTCTGAGATATCTGCATTGTTAGATAATTTGAATCCGTGTATTTTAACACATAACTTGGGCTACATATTTTTTGTGTCAATTATTCGGTTTTTCTTTCCGTATTTTTCCGAAAGATTTCATATTAGGAATATCGGAAAAAAAAATTGGGAAAGGTTAAAGTCAAAAAAACGGTTGGTTTTAGGAACAATATTTCCCAAAAATATCTAAAAATGCTGATATTTCAAAAACGATACGATACTTTGCATAGGGGTAAATGTGGTCAAACACAAAATAATTTTTGCTACCCTGATTAATGGAAAATTTGAGGTAAAGCAAAACCACAATTATTTTTATTTGCAACCATATATGTAATCTTGACATTACTGACTTCACAGAACATATCACCTCTAGAAAAGTATCTGCAATGTTATGTACCGGTTATGAATTACGGCGCCATCGTTGACTGAAAACCTAACTAATCGAGCATTCTTGACAAAAAGGCGAATTGATTTTTTTCATATATTTTTATTATTTTTAAATAATTTTTAATGTTCAACTGTGTTTGGCTTGCTGACTCCTTTTAGCTCTTTTCGCCTAATTTTTTTGAAAACTATGACTGGCAGGAAGTTTCCGATGTCGAACATAGTGCAAAAAGAGTTAGTAAGTTAGCAAGAGACACGCAGCTATAGGTAGATCGCAAAGTAAATACGAATTATAAATACAAATACGAACGAAACGAAACAAACGAGTAAATACAAAAAAATACGAACAAAAATTAGGGTTTTTTTCAACCAAAACTTTTTAAATTTTCACTTTAACGCGCGTCGGGACCATGGTTTACAACAACACAATTTAAAAATTCAAATTTTGTCTTTTAAAATGACAAAATAAATGACAAAACCAACCAACCAACACAAATCACTGTCCACACCACAGATACCTGTAAATTTCTCTTATCTCCCGACAGTGTCGCCATCGTTGAATGAAAACCTAACCAAAAACCTTCGTCGCGATCCTCCCATTTGAGATATTTTTCTATAGGTGATATGTTCTGTGACTGACTTTTTAAAAATTTGGAAGTGTCACTTTACCTGTGTCACTTCCCTCTTCGATTTCCCTCACCGATTTCCCTATTCGACTTACCTCACTGATTTCCCTCACTGTAATTTATTTACCTTTGCTGGCAACAATGAAAACATGTCAGGTAAAAACGTCAAAACAGTGCATGACACATTTTGGCATGTTTGTTTTATTTTTTTAATATTAAAAAATTAAATGACTACCTTATCATAATTAATGGTGTGCTTGCAAATAAAATAGTATACAAACCTCGGAGAAAAGTTTTTATTTCTGTGTCGAGATTAATAGTCAATCTCTCGACAGTAATGAAACACTTCCTTACTCGGTATGCAATATACTATTACCAAATTCAGGGACAACTACACATAACCAAAAGGAAATATTGTAATTTTCTAGTCTGGACGCCATTGGGATTCCTTGTAGAAAAGGTATTTTTGCCATATTTTTATAAAATGTTTAATATACCTATTGTTTATTTTTTTCATATAGAGAGAGATAATTTATTCTGGGAAGAGAAAATGGAACCATTATTGAAACAATTTTATTTCAAATGTTTACTCCCAGAAATAATTGATCCAAGATTCACGAGAGGACTAATAAAAATAAGAGATGCTGCTCGGGATGATTGACAGGGCCTTTATTTTTTGGTTGTTTTAGTTATTTTTCTGAATAAACCTGTTTTTAATTTCAACACAGTTTCTTTGTGAATTTATTTTTCCACCGTTTTTCAAAAAGTTTTTGCTTTAGCTTTCCAACAAAACTGTTTATTCAGACCCACAATAAAAATATTATTATGTGCCCATGTCGTAAATTACTCCCCAAATTATAAGTCGTTTTTGTAATTATTTCACATTGAAAGGGAAAAGCAATATTGGCACGCGACAAGTTAGGTACCTACCTACCTACGAAGTAGGCACTGTTGCCAATGCAAAAATATGGGTCTAGTGGCGAACGCTTCGGTCGACTATGCTCGAAAGGCGCGCCGTCGAAATAATTTTTCACTGATGATACCCCTTAAGAATGTTTTTAAACACTCTAAAGGACCCCGCAATATTTAAATGGAAATTGGTTACCCGTGATATTTGGATGAAATTTAAATATGTCATTGGGGATGCCGTAAGCAACATTTTTTACCATGGGCACAACCTTGTATATATGACGGGTGAGGCGTGGTTAGCTGTCAAATATTAGAATCTTATATCCAAAAGAAGAGTGACTATGGCAGATTTTGATGATCGAAGTATCGATGTCTACTAAGTCGACCAAGTCAAGTCGAAAAATGTCAACCATTTTGACACCTGTCAAAACCCTGCCAAACGGCAGCACTCATCTTTTCCTGTTTTCAATATTTTATGATGTCATTTGACATTTTTAACTTGTATGTAAATTCTGAATTCAAAAATTGAAAAAAAAAATGACAGAACTGTCAAAACTTGTCATTTGTTTTAGAAGAAAAAAATACTCTAATCTGATTCTTTTTTGTTTCAAGGTAGTTTAGCGGTGATAAAACATTAAACAAAGTTCATGCATGTCACATTTTGACAACTGTCAGAATCTGTTAATAGATTTTTGGTTCATATTGAGTTTGTTTGCTTAGTGAAGGTTTAGTTCTATTGTATTATTGTATTATTCTATCGTTATAGTTGTAGAACTTCACTAAGCAAACAAACTCAATATGAACCAAAAAGCAAAAACAGATTCTGACAGTTGTCAAAATGTGACATGCATGAACTTTGTTTAATGTTTTATCACCAATAAACTACCTTGAAACAAAAAAGAATCAGATTAGAGTATTTTTTTCTACTAAAACAAATGACAGGTTTTGACAGTTCTGTCATTTTTTTTTTCAATTTTTGAATTCAGAATTTACATACAAGTTAAAAGAGTCAAATGACATCATGAAATATTGAAAACTGGAAAAGATGAGTGCCGCCGTTTGACAGGGTTTTGGCAGCTGTCAAAATGGTTGACATTTTTCGACTCAACTTGGTCGACTTAGTAGAAATAGATTTTTTGTTCATCAAAATCTGCCATAGTTACTCTGCTTTTGGATATAAGATTCCAATATTTGACAGCTAACCACGCCTCACCTGTCATATATACAGGGTTGTGCCCATGGTAAAAAATGTTGCTTACGGCATCCCCAATAACATATTTAAATTTCATCCAAATATCACGGGTAACCAATTTCCATTTAAATATTGCGGGGTCCTTTCTCAATTTTGCTGATGACATGAAAGTCTCTGTCACTATAAAAAATATCCATGACTGTGAAATCTTGCAAGGGGAACTCAACAATTTTTTCAGCTGGTGTGAAGACAATCATTTGGCACTGGACGTTGATAAGTGCAAAGTGATGTCTTTCCATAGATCTAAAAGCCGTATTATTTTTAACCGCTCGATAAGTGGAACCGAATTTGATAGGGTTAATTTTATTAGAGATCTTGGCGTATTTCTAGATGTCGAATTGAATTTTTCTGAACATATTGAAAGAATATCCAATAAAGCCATGCGATGATAGGGATTTGTAACGCGTAATTTGGGAGATTTTGTTAGAATTTTCACCTTGAGGAATACTTATTCAGCTATAGTTCGCCAAACTCTGGAGTTTCCTGTTTGGTCCCCCTTTTATGGTAAACATAAGTACCAACTGGAGAGGGTACAATGAAGATTCTTAAAACATGTTGCATACAAACTAAATTTTAGTCATGACTATTAATTATGATGATATCTTGAAACTTTTAAACATGCAAACTCTAACCCAAAGGGGAGATCATCGGATAATATAATCCAGTCACCTCAGCTCTCATCTTTGGTTGGTTTTAATGTACCACCACAGATTACTTACATACAGATGCGAAAGAGCGGCGAATTCGTGGTTGAAGATTAATTTGATAGATATAGGCTGGCCGCACCAATGCCACATCAATGTATTTTGAACATATTTATTATATAAATGCGGAAGCTCAATAATATAATATTATTTCTTTAATTGGTTCACAAACAGCAAAAAAATATTTTTTTCTACAAACGTCACTAAAAGTGTCATTTTTAACGGATGCTGTCAGTGTCTAAAATGCCATTTTATGACACTGGTATTAAAAGTGATTACTTTTAGCACTAGTGCTAAAAGTAATCACTTTTAGCACTGATCAGAAAATGTAAAAACATAGGAAATTTTATATCAAAGTAAAATATTTATTTAATTAAATTAAAATTAGCGAAACTGCAATTAGAATAAGAAACTCCATGGCCAATCTCATTGGTAGCAAATACTGAATTTATTTTGGTAAAACTTGTACCAGGAGAGTAAAGAGCAATGTTATTCTCCGAACTTTTGGGCAGAATTTGATCCGCAATGTTCTTTTGTATGAAAACTCGTACTGTTGCTTTGACTTGCTAGGCAATAATTCGAAAGTAGCTTTATTGGCAGCTTCTTCAATTTCCGCCGGGAGAAATTCATTGTCTTGATCACTTTCCATCGCCCAGAAAATAAACTACAATGAAACTGGATGAAACCACGCAAAAGCCAAAAATTGTGCAGAAACCGTAAGCAAAAATTCGTGATTATTTGACGTTATTAATCAACAATGACAAACAGAGATGACAAATAAAAATAAACAAATTCGTTTTTTTTCTTGCCAGCAACCTATTTCATAAATAAATTAGATGAAAGATTTGAAATTGAGGATTTCAAGGATGCGTTAATTTGGACTTTTAAACAGTGTTTGTAGAAAAAATAGTGTATGATATTCGTGCTAAAAGTGATTTTATTTTGTTCAAAGGGATGGAACACTCCGCCTTCGGCGTCGTGTCCCAAACTTCCCTTTTCACAAAATAAAATGTCACTTTTAGCACTTATATCATAAATAACTATTTTCTACCCGCAAAAATATGTAAACACACAGGCTGGAACATGCTCACGCTCTCGGCCACGTTAATTGTCCTGACGCGGGCGATCTTTATCTATGCGTGGGGCCGCTGGCGGCCCGGCTTCGTCACAGAATATCGTCGACAGCAAGTATACGTACTTACGCATCTGTATTAGGTGATCTGTGGTAACACATAACATAAGAAACAATAGATTATTTTATATACAGGGTGAGTCACTAGATTTTGACACCCACCTGCAGCTGTAATTAGAGGTGATAGTTGTAGCATTTTATCTGAACCACCAGAATTTTTAACTGGATTGAAAAAATGAGCAATAATGAAATGAAAAAATATGTCAATGTTCACTTTTTTTAAATGGAATGCACTTTATTTTTTCTCAAATTCTTAAAGTTCTCGTTTTTCTGATTCAGATTATATAATATATTAATGTTTCATCAATAGTTTTGGAATTATCTGGAGTTTAGTTATTCAAAGTCATTCACACCTATATCAAGTTAGCAATACCACATGCACGCCGGGATATGGCGTTAAGTGATTAATTTGTCGCTTTTTTGTCGTAAATTTGTCGTGCAAAAAAAAAATTTGTCGCGTTTTTCTTTTTTCTTAAATACCCTGGTAGTGCTAACTTAATATCTAGTTAGCACTACCAACGTCACCCGATGTTCCTACAGAAGTTTTATTAGGTAAATAATTTGTCGCTTTTTTGTCGTAAATTTGTCGTGCAAAAAAAAAATTGTCGCGTTTTTCTTTTTTCTTAAATACCCTGGTAGTACTAACTTGATATCAAGTTAACACTACCAACGTCACCCGATGTTTCTACAGAAGTTTTATTAGGTGAATAATTTGTCGTTTTTTTGTCGTAAATTTGTCGTGCAGAAAAAAAAATTGTCGCGTTTTTCTTTTTTCCTAAATACCCTGGTAGTGCTAACTTGATATCAAGTTAACTTTACCAACGTCACCCGATGTTCCTACAGAAGTTTTATTAGGTGAATTATTTGTCGTTTTTTTGTCGTAAATTTGTCGTGCAAAAAAAAAATTGTTGCGTTTATCTTTTTTCTTAAATACCCTGGTAGTGCTAACTTGGTATCAAGTTAGCACTACCAACGTTACCCGATATTCCTACAGAAGTCTTATTAGGTGAATAATTTGTCGTTTTTTTGTCGTAAATTTGTCGTGCAAAAAAAAAATGGTCGCGTTTTTCTTTTTTCTTAAATACCCTGGTAGTGCTAACTTGATATCAAGTTAACACTACCAACGTCACCCGATGTTCCTATAGAAGTTTCATTAGGTGAATAATTTGTCGTTTTTTTGTCGTAAATTTGTTGTGCAAAAAAAAAATTTGTCGCGTTTATCTTTTTTCTTAAATACCTACCCTGGTAGTGCTAACTTGATATCAAGTAAGCACTACCAACGTCACCCGATGTTCCTACAGAAGTTTTATTAGGTGAATAATTTGTCGCTTTTTTGTCGTAAATTTGTTGTGCAAAAAAAAAAAATTGTCGCGTTTTTCTTTTTTCTTGAATACCCTGGTAATGCTAATTTGTCGCGTTTATCTTTTTTCTTAAATACCCTGGTAGTGCTAACTTGATATCAAGTTAAGACTACCAACGTCACCCGATGTTTCTACAGAAGTTTTATTAGGTGAATAATTTGTCGTTTTTTTGTCGTAAATTTGTTGTGCAAAAAAAAAAAAATTGTCGCGTTTTTCTTTTTTCTTAAATACCCTGGTAATGCTAATTTGTCGCGTTTATCTTTTTTCTTAAATACCTACCCTGATAGTGCTAATTTGATATCAAGTTAGCACTACCAACGTTACTCGATATTCCTACAGAAGTCTTATTAGGTGAATAATTTGTCGCTTTTTTGTCGTAAATTTGTCGTGCAAAAAAAAAAAATTGTCGCGTTTTTCTTTCTTCCTAAATACCCTGATAGTGCTTACTTGATATCAAGTTTGCACTATCAACGTCACCCGATATTCCTACAGAAGTTTTATTAGGTGAATAATTTGTCGTTTTTTTGTCGTAAATTTGTTGTGCAAAAAAAAAATTTGTCGCGTTTTTCTTTTTTCTTAAATACCCTGGTAATGTTAATTTGTCGCGTTTATCTTTTTTCTTAAATACCCTGGTAGTGCTAACTTGATATCAAGTTAACATAACGTTGGTAGTGCTAACTTGATATCAAGTTAGCACTACCAGGGTATTTAAGAAAAAAGAAAAACGCGACAATTTTTTTTTTTGCACGACAAATTTACGACAAAAAAACGACAAATTATTCACCTAATAAAACTTCTGTAGGAACATCGGGTGACGTTGGTAATGTTAACTTGATATCAAGTTAGCACTACCAGGGTATTTAAGAAAAAAGATAAACGCGACAATTTTTTTTTTGCACGACAAATTTACGACAAAAAAACGACAAATTATTCACCTAATAAAACTTCTGTAGGAACATCGGGTGACGTTGGTAATGTTAACTTGATATCAAGTTAGCACTACGAGGATATTTAGGAAAAAAAAAAACGCGACAATTTTTTTTTTTTGCACGACAAATTTACGACAAAAAAACGACAAATTATTCACCTAATAAAACTTCTGTAGGAACATCGGGTGACGTTGGTAATGTAAACTTGATATCAAGTTAGAACTACCAGGGTATTTAGGAAAAAAGAAAAACGCGACAAATTTTTTTAGCACGACAAATTTACGACAAAAAAACGACAAATTATTCACCTAATAAAACTTCTGTAGGAACATCGGGTGACGCTGGTAGTGCTAACTTGACATCAAGTTCGCACGTGCTAACTTGATATCAAGTTCGCACTATCAGGGTATTTAAGAAAAAAGAAAAACGCGACAAATTTTTTTTTTACACAACAAATTTACGACAAAAAAACGACAAATTATTCACCTAATAAAACTTCTGTAGAAACATCGGGTGACGTTGGTAATGTTAACTTGATATCAAGTTAGCACTACCAGGGTATTTAGGGAAAAAGATAAACGCGACAAATTTTTTTTTTGCACAACAAATTTACGACAAAAAAACGACAAATTATTCACCTAATAAAACTTCTGTAGGAATATCGGGTGACGTTGATAGTGCAAACTTGATATCAAGTAAGCACTATCAGGGTATTCAGGAAGAAAGAAAAACGCGACAATTTTTTTTTCCGCACGACAAATTTACGACAAAAAAGCGACAAATTATTCACCTAATAAGACTTCTGTAGGAATATCGAGTAACGTTGGTAGTGCTAACTTGATATCAAGTTAGCACGACAAATTATTCACCTAATAAAACTTTTGTAGGAACATCGGGTGACGTTGGTAGTGTTAACTTGATATCAAGTTAGCACTACCAGGGTATTTAGGAAAAAAGAAAAACGCGACAAATTTTTTTTTTGCACGACAAATTTACGACAAAAAAACGACAAATTATTCACCTAATAAAACTTCTGTAGGAACATCGGGTGACGTTGGTAGTGCTAACTTGATATCAAGTTAGCACTATCAGGGTAGGTATTTAAGAAAAAAGATAAACGCGACAAATTTTTTTATGCACAACAAATTTACGACAAAAAAACGACAAATTATTCACCTAATAAAACTTCTGTAGGAACATCGGGTGACGTTGGTAGTGCTAACTTGATATCAAGTTCGCACTATCAGGGTATTTAAGAAAAAAGATAAACGCGACAAATTAGCATTACCAGGGTCTTTAAGAAAAAAGAAAAACGCGACAATTTTTTTTTTTACACAAGAAATTTACAACAAAAAAGCGACATATTATTCACCTAATAAAACTTCTGTAGGAACATCGGGTGACGTTGGTAGTGCTAACTTGATATCAAGTTAGCACTATCAGGGTAGGTATTTAAGAAAAAAGATAAACGCGACAATTTTTTTTTTGCACAACAAATTTACGACAAAAAAACGACAAATTATTCACCTAATAAAACTTCTGTAGGAACAGCGGGTGACGTTGGTAGTGTTAACTTGATATCAAGTTAGCACTACCAGGGTATTTAAGAAAAAAGAAAAACGCGACAATTTTTTTTTTGCACGACAAATTTACGACAAGAAAACGACAAATTATTCACCTAATAAAACTTCTGTAGGAATATCGACCAAGGTGTTTAAGAAAAAAAAAAAAAAAAAACGCGGATTTTTTTTTTCTCCGAATGACAGTAAAAGCGGCCTTTTAATGACACTTGACAGGATCAAAAGTTGTATTTTTACTGCCTAGGCATTAAAAGTGACAGTGTCACAACGTTCCAGGTAATAATTTCACTCAATTTGGTATTTGAAATTGATGGTGACAAGACAATGACAATTATTGTCAAAATAATTTAATTATTTGGATAATAATAATGAATGAAATAAATATAAAAAAGATGTCCATGTGTGAATTTGAACATTCGGAGAAAAAATTATATGTTTCACATGGCAGAAAAGCAGATTTAATGCCTCGGCTGGTTTCCTAGCCTCGGCTATGAAACACCAGCCGCGGCATTAAATCTTGTACTTTTCTGCCTAGTAAAACAAATAACTATTTACACGACAAATTTACGACAAAAAAACGACAAATTATTCACCTAATAAAACTTCTGTAGGAATATCGGGTGAAGTTGATAGTGCTAACTGGATATCAAGTTAGTATTACCAAGGTATTTGAGAAGAAAAAAAAACGCGACAACTTTTTTTTTTACACAACAAATCTACGACAAAAAAGCGATAAATTATTCACCTAATAAGACTTCTGGTTCTGTAGAAACATCAGGTGACGTTGATAGTGCAAACTTGATATCAAGTAAGCACTATCAGGGTATTTCAGAAAAAAGATAAACGCGACAAATTTTTTTTTTGCACGACAAATTTACGACAAAAAAGCGACAAATTATTCACCTGATAAAACTTCTGTAGGAACATCGGGTGACGTTGGTAGTGCTAACTTGATATCAAGTTAGCACTACCAGAGTATTTAAGAAAAAAGAAAAACGCGACAATTTTTTTTTTTTTGCACGACAAATTTACGACAAAAAAGCGACAAATTATTCACCTGATAAAACTTCTGTAGGAACATCGGGTGACGTTGGTAGTGCCAACTTGATATCAAATTAGCACTACCAGAGTATTTAAAAAAAAAGAAAAACGCGACAATTTTTTTTTTGCACGACAAATTTACGACAAAAAAGCGACAAATTATTCACCTGATAAAACTTCTGTAGGAACATCGGGTGACGTTGGTAGTGCTAACTTGATATCAAGTTAGCACTAACAGGGTATTTAAGAAAAAAGAAAAACGCGACAAATTTTTTTTTTGCACGACAAATTTACGACAAAAAAGCGACAAATTAATCACTTAACGCCATATTCCGGCGTGCATGTGGTATTGCTAACTTGATATAGGTGACATTCACGTATCACAATGTTTTGTGAACAGGGGACTGGTAAATCAAGGTAAAATATATTCAAAAAACTACTGTCTTCGCATAACTGAGACCGGATATTTCCAAAACTATTGAAAGGAACATTTACTTATCATATAATGTGAATCAGACAAACGAGAACTTTAAGAATTTAGAAGAAAATTAGTGGCATTCCATTTAAAAAAAGTGAACATCGACCTATTTTTTCACTTTACGTTGCTCATTTGTTATATTTAATTAAAAATTCTGGCGGTTCAGATAAAATGCTACAGCTTGTGTATTTACACCTAGCTATCACCTGTAATTACGGTTGCAGGTAGGTGTCAAAATATGGTGACTCACCCTGTACAATATCATCGTACTAATGATGGGCACAATAGGCTCGTTCAGTGGAGTTTCATTAACCACGTTTTCTGATATTTTTATGGAGTATTACTCACATATAGCACACAAAAAAAAATCAGCTCAATTGGATAAATATTAAAAAAGTTATGGGGCTTTGAATATTAAAACAATATGCCTCAGAAATTTATCGCTGAGAGATGGTATGACGTCATCTCTCGAGTCAAGACGAGCTAAAGGCCGTCAAACGAACAACGTGAGAGATGCAGTGACGTAACCGCGTGTTTCAAAACTTTCAAATTTGGAGCGTTTTGATAATTTATTTAAATATGAACAAGGGCTCAGAAAATTATGAAATTTTGCACAACTGCTAAACTCAATACGTTCTTTTAGAATATGTAATAAAAAAATGCTGTACGAGCCTATTCTCCTATAACTAGATTTTCAAAACTAGCAAATGCTGTGATAAATTGATTGTGGATCTTTTCAATATTTTACTGGAAGGTTTCAGAAGACAAATCAAATCGATCTAACGATTGTTTCAGTTAGTGTTTTATTCTTGTTATTATTATGTTTATTTATTGTTAAGGTCATTTTAAACTTTTTATTATTGTTATCTTTTTTGTATTTTTTTTTTAATACTTAATCTCAATGATTTATTAGGTGCCCTATCTAGACAGCGAAACAATGATTTATTGGTTTAACGTTTAACACATACCTACCTAAATATCTATAGATTGAGAATTATTGTACCTACTGTAAAATAGTTTATCCGTAAATAAAATTCTTTTCTATCTTCCTATCATATTCACTTTGAACTTTAGTCAAAATTCAATTTATTCACATTAAAATCCAATTTCAATATTAAACTTATTTCAGGTATTGAGCTCCTATTCATTGATTATGGCAACTCGTGCGTCAGCAGCAGCCTTCGTCAACTGCCAGAAGGTCTCGTAGTTACTTCTCCGCTTGCCCAGAAATGTAGCCTTCAGCGGCCCGAAGATGTTCCTCATTGGACTAAGCAAGCCCAAGAAAAATTTTCCGAAATTTCTGCAGAGGGCCAAACCATTTTTGAGATCAAGAAGATAACAACAGGCGAAACGGCAACAGTCGAGTTGCTGTTACATGGTGAAAATATTGTTAAAATGTTACTAGAAGTTGGCAACAGCTTGGATCTGTCGGATATACAAAAGACTGATGATTATTTAGGTTTAAGTGGCGATTTAGTAATTGATCACCAAGCAGGTAGTGCATTTACATCAAAACGTGTCTGTAGTGGTAAATTTGACCTGTTTTTGAATTTTAGTTGGTGATTATCTGGATCCAATGCATTCCAAGGACAGAAAACAAGATGCTGATAGTGATGTCAATATGTTATCAATTATCACCATTGATGATTCTCTAGACGTTGAAGTGTCTGTAGAGAAAGGTGAAGAGTCCACAGAGAAAAGTGAGGAGTTTAAAGAGACGGGTGAAGAGTCTCTACTGAAAGATGAAGAGTCCTTTGAGCAACATGAAGAATACATAGAGGAAGCCAAAAACAAAAATACAATTCAAGTATCTGAGAGTGAGAAAGGTGAAGAGTCTATACAGAAAGATGAAGAGTCTATAGAAAGAGTTAACGAATCTTTAGAGACAGATGATGAGGTAGAGTCAATTGAGAGACGTGAAGAGACAATAGAACAACACGAAGAGTGTTTAGAGAAAGATGAAGACAGAAATACTACTCGGGGATCTGAAACTGATTCTGGACATCACTCTGAGCCGGAGGCTGTGAAGGCAGAAGAGAAAGTAACAATGGAAAATCAGAACGATGAAAAGGCAACTCAAGAAGAAGAGCAAATTGAAATAGATGCGGAAGAATCCAAGAAAAAAGAAGTAGATCAATTTGAGGAAACCCAGAATGTGTTAGATAGTGAAACAGTGCCAGATGAGGCTGATAAATTTGAAGTAGCAGAAGGGGAGGCGGTTGAAAAGGTAGTCAAGGAAATTGAAAAACTACAGATAGATTCAGAAGGAGTTTCTGATGAAAAATCACAAACAAAGTCTACAGCCGCATCCCCTATTCCTAATTTTCCATCAGCTGCTAGTAGCAGGTCCTCAAGTATTGACCGTTCCTCTAGAAGCCATGATGATAAAATTGTGCCAGCTTCAGTGTCAAGGCCCCATAGTCCCTTACCCAATGATGATGAGGAAAAACCTTTGAGTAGACCATCCAGCTCGCTCAGTGGTCGTTTAAGCCACGATAATAAAATTGTGCCTTCGTCTGTGTCAAGGCCGCAGACTCCTTTGCCAGATGTCAAAGAGTCTGCAGAGAATTGAAGCAATTTTTTATTTTGGTGTCACTACTTCAGAAGGAATATGATTTTTGTTTTTTACTTTTAAGGGTTTCAATGTTAAAGCCAACGTTTCTTTATGTTTCGGAAAATGTTTATTTTTATGTTGATCCTATCAATCCAGTTTCATTCAGATCTTACTTTTGTGAGTAACTGCTATACATTTTTGTGGGTGAAGTTTCAACCGGCGTAATAATTTTTCATTTTTCCTGTTTGTTTTTTTATTAGTATGATTGTTGTTTTCAATAATTCCCAATTAAATTAGATTGTATGAATCCCATTTGTTTTATTTTTTAATCCTATTAGAATATTTCCGTTAGAAATGTGAAAGGAGAAAGATAAAGATAAAAATATCACCCAAGAACTGATTCGAGACGTCCCTAGGTATGTACGGGAGATTGAGCAAGAAGAAAAGAAAACTCTTATAAATAGTTAAGTTCAGCAAGATGACACAGTTGGAACATTAAAGTTATACAGTCATTACTTAAGTGTGCAACGTATGGGATTTTTTTTTAGTAATAGCACAATCAAAATACAAACAAGGCCAAAAGTTTGTGCATGTCTGATAATCATATTAGGTGCACTTAGAATGGTTGCAAGTCAAACAGCATACAGGGTAGTTCAAAAAATATCAAAATTGTAGTAACATTTACTTAAATAAAATAAAACTTTTGCACTTTGAGGAGAGTTTTTTCAATATGGCTATTATCATAAGTAATGTTTTAACTTGAATTAAGTTATTTATTCGCGAAACTTTGTTTTTAAAAAACTTTATTTACGCAAAAATAGAGAATAACTATTACAATACTTATAGAACTAAGTCTTCAGTAATACTAATCTACTTACAAAGGATCCCTTAGCTCTATATATATCTAAAAGAAGTCATAAATGTGTCATTATGTTTACATTAAGAAACGATAAGTGATATATTAAGCACATAACTCCTCCCTTCCTAAGTCAGAAAATAAAGGTTCATCTTTTATTTTCTGGTTGGTGTTGGTTTTTTCAGTGGTTTTGATGGTTCGATTTTTGCGATAGATTTTCGTATACCAGTATACTCCTATCAAGCAGCACATTATTGAGAGTATCATAAAGGTATTACCCATGGATGACTGTGGTGATGTCTTATAATAATGGCTGGTTCAGCTACTTGTGGGTTGTTGGTGAATTCATTAATTTGCTTGATGTTTTCAAAGTTGATTTGCTTCATGTGAAGATGTTTCTTTTCTTTATTAGTTTCGTCGGTTGCCTGTAGATCTATTGTTGGAAGCTCGAAGACGAACTCTTATTATTTATGTAAATTCTACAATTTTCCAATGATATGACACTGGGTACGGTTATCTCATGAAGTCCTTCGATGTCACAACTAGATTTGATGTTTGTTGATCCAGCAGGAATGATTAGTACTTCTTTTGAATTAATTTGTATTAGGCTAGTCTCGGAAAAGTGTAGTCGAACTTTTTCGCAGGAATTTTTACCGGTTCTCATCAAATCAGTTAGGCAAGGTTGGTGTTTCTGTAAACTGTTTTGCAAACAGAAGTGCCAATCTTCTACTTCAGGGCAGGTCTCTGAAGTTGTCCAATAGTTTTCGGTATTGAGCAATAGGTAGGGTTGTTCAGGGATGATTGTCTGGTTCAGGATAGGTATAGGGTATAGTTTGAAGTGTTTAAACTTAGAAGAGACTACTGGAGTATAAATCTTGAAGAGTATTGATTTGTCTTTACCTGAGTTGAAAAAACATAATAATAACTAGATCATTTTTTTTAATTTAGGAATATGTTCTGTATCATATAATTTACTTAACTTATTAAGGATTAAGACTAATTGATTAGGATCCACCATAGAACTGTGTAAGGTATTCAGCTTGGCAAAAGATATTGCTAACTCTATATTATTTAGAGTGTATTGAATATTTTGCAGTTGTATTAACAGATTATCAATAATGTTAGAAAATGAAAATTCTTGTTTTAGATTAACGAATTTGTTGATTTCCTTTGATAGATACGTTACATAATTGAATTTCCATAGACAACTGATTTTTGTGTAGTTTTTGAAATTTTTCATAATAACTGTTCGAAATTTGTTTTAAAGCACTTTGTTGATTTTTTAAGTTACTGTATATTTTATTTTCGTTAATTTGTAGTATTTCTAGGTAGGAAGAAAAATGTTTTTCGTCATCTGCGTCTAAGGTTCCAAATAGCCATTTTTGAGCTTTTCCTACGCCATTAAATAGTCCGCATTTATTTAGGCGATTCTCGGAGAACGTTTTGATTTTGTTGAAGATGGTGTTAGCTAATGATAAGGCGTGTGATATCTTATTAGAGATTATAATTGAAAAATGGTTGGTGGGTTTATTATCGATTATGGAAGAGTTTAATTTAATTATTGAGTTTTTAATTTGGTTAACTGAGTGTTCCGGCTGGGTAATGTGGAAAAGGAATACATGCTTGGGAGTGATTATTTGTGATTGTCCCATGTGTACAGGAAGGATTGGATTTTTGATTTCCTTTATCCTTAGGGACTCTATTAGTCCGAGTCCGAATAATAGGATGATTCTCCGCATTTTGTTTTGCCTGAAACAATACGTTGTGGTTTTAGCAAATTTTTGTGGTAAACTTTATTTTTTGTTTTCATTTTATGATAGTTAACTATTATATTTTAATCGACCTTTTCGTATGGGTTTGTTGTTTTCTTTTGAGAAGCATTTCGTCTTTTTGATTTATATAAGGGTTGTTCAGAGTCGATAATAATTTCTTGTTGTCTATTTTCATTTAGTTTTTCTAGGTGTTTCTGTTGGTTCAATTCCAGTTTCTTTCGAATCATTTGGTAAAGAGTATTTATGTTTTCGGCATGGTCTTGTATGTATTGTGTCATTTTTATTTTATCATCTATTTCAAAGGGGTTTCTATAGTCAAGTTTACCACGAATTATCTGGAATGGTGTATAATTTGTAGAACTATGTACGGAGTTTTTATAAGATAAAAGGGCGTAATTGATGAGGGTCAAGATTGATTCATTAGGTTGAGAATTTTTCAAAGTGAGTATTGTTTCTGCCAAGGTTGAATGGAATCGTTCTATTGGGCTGTTGCTATTAGGATTATAGAGGGTGGTATAATGGACTTCTATATGATGTATTTTACACAGGTTTTGCACGACTTCGTTTTTCCATTCGTGTCCATTATCAGTTGTTATACGTCTCGGAGTCTCGGGATTCCGAAATGATTAAAGAATTGCAATAATTTGTTCGCTGGTGTCTAGCCTCCCGGCACCGGTATTCATACGAATCCCGGAAACAAAGTCGACCGCGATAAGCTTTTATTAATGGAAAATAAAATTATGTATGACTTTTTATTAAATGTAGGTACCTACTAGGGTCATTTTAAAAGTTTGTTCAGCATTTGATCTTGTACAGCAACGCCGTTAATGTCCAGCAACATTACACAGGGTGCCCCAAAATTAGAGGTTAATATTTTAACTGCGGATTCTACATCTCAAATTAAGAGCAAAAATTCCTATAAAAATGGGTCCAACAGTACCCTATTTCAGAGATACTGGCTGTTAAAAAGGCTATAGTCCTGAATACTGAATGAAAATAAACCATACTATTCCCTTTTTAAACCACTACTACGAAAAGTGGATTAACGATCGAAGTACTTATAACCACTCTAATACCAATATTACAATAAAAAATAATAATACACAAAAGCTATTCCGGAATTAATCACAGCTTCAAGCAGCAAGAGAAGCACTAGTTTGAATTTTGAATCCAATAGCCGGGACCCACGATAAATCCCGGCGGTCGTTGATGGAGTCATCGAAAACGCGTCATAACCGGGATTTGTATGAATACCGGTGCCGGGAGGCTAGACACAGCGTAATTTGTTTGCAATTTCAACTGTTTGTGATTGAATGGGGTAGGCTTGACCGAATTTTGAGAAACTGTATATAATTGTCACAAAAGTATTGTCCGTGGGTTTTATATGTGTCTGCATAAAGGTGATCAAAAGGTTCAAAACCAAAAGGGGTAGGTTTGAACACTAGTTTTGTGGGATGCCTTTCGTACTTGCTTTTTTGGCATATTTCGCAAGAGTTAATAAGTTAAAAATCATATCATTTTTTTGCTAAACTATGGGTGTGCTAGCTTTAAAAAATGGTGTGCTAGCTTTAAAAAATGGTGTGCTAGGTTGTGGTAGGTATCTTGCACCTGTGCTAGCATTTTGGCTGAGTAAATCCAACAGGGGGGGCTAGCGTTAACCTGCCCCCCCCCCCCCGTTTGTTTAGGGACTAAATGTTCTTTTAGGAGTTTAATGAAGGTATCTTCATCTGGTCTTGAGGAATGAAATAGGATAAACGGTTTTTCTCAAAGATTTTTTCTTTTTGCATTTTAGTCTGATTTTTATTAGAGTTGAGAAAAATGATTTGGTTTTTGTAGGTGTTTACGGGTCTTTCTGTATATGGGGCGCCTATTATTGGATCTTCTGAATTGGAGTGGACGGTTGAACCATCTGTTTGTTCGGGAACCGTTGCTATTGGAATATTCTGTGTTGGTTTCAAAGTAATATTTTCATGAATTATTATTATTTTAAGGTTATTGTTAGGAGTTTCATCCTGGGTTGTTGGGTGGTTATTGGTAATTCCCAGAATTTCCTCGATTTCTTCCTTTGAAAGCTCTGGAATCTCAGAGGAGTCTCCTGCATTTGCGAGAATTGAAAGACGGTCATCGAGGTCGACTTCAATAGGATTGATTTCTACACGTGAAAGCGCGTCTGCGTTTGTATTCAGTTTCCCTTTTTTATATATAATTTCATAGTCATACTCTTGTAATTTCAATCGCCATCGAACTAATTTAGAGTTAGGGTCTTTCAGTGAGAACAGCCATTGGAGAGGTTTGTGATTGCTTATGATTTTGAATTTTACTCCAAATAAGTATGGTCGGAAATATTTAACGGCCCATACAATGGCGAGAAGCTCTTTTTCTATAGTGCTATAATTTATTTCTGCAGGATTTAGGGTTCTAGACGCATATGCGATTGGGAGGTCTTTCCCTATGGGGCCTTGAGATAGAATGGCTCCTATGGCAAAATTAGAGGCGTCTGTTGTTAAATTGAAGGGTTTCGAGAAGTCGGGGTATTCAGGATGGGGTCGTTCAATAAAATATTTTCACAAAGGTTAAATGAGTTTACGAATTCGGGTGCGTGTTCAATTTTTGTGTTCTTTTTCAGACACTGAGCCATTGGTTTGGTAAGCTTTGCGAAGTTTTTAATAAATTTTCTATAATAGCCTACTAATCCGAGGAAGGATTTAATTTCCTTGGTTGTTTTTGGAATTGGGAAATTTTGGATTGCTTTAGTTTTCCTGGGATTCGGTTTGATACCATCTGGAGTGACTACATTGCCTAGGAATTCGACAGATTTACACAAACATTCAGATTTATCTAATTGGATTTTGAGATTTGCATCCTTTAACTTCTGAAATACTTGTTTCAGGTTGTTGAGGTGTTCTTGGAGGGATGTTGAGAAAATAATGATATCGTCCATGGAAATTAAGCAATTTTTTCCTTGTAATTCTTTTAGGACGTTGTCCATTACGCGTTGGAACGTGGCGGGTGCATTTTTGAGTCCGAATGGCATCCGAACATATTCGTAATGTCCATTTTCGACGTTAAAGGCTGTTTTTTCAATGGAGTTTGGGGCCATTTCGATTTGATGGAAACCAGATGCTAAGTCTAATGTCGTGAAATACTGACAACGACCCAGTTTATCTAATATGTCGGAAATGTTTGGAAGAGGGTAGCGGTCATCGATTGTCTTCTCGTTAATTTTTCGATAGTCAACTACGATGCGCCATTTTTGTTTTCCGCTTGCATCGAGTTTCTTTGGGACTATCCAAATGGGGGAACTTCATGGTGATTGAGAGGGTCGGATAATACCATCTTCTAGCATCTTTGTTATCTGTTTCCTTACCTCATTTTTATGAACGTGAGAGTATCTATAAGACTTTGTGTAAATTGGTTTATCGTCCGTGGTTTTAATTTCATGTTTAATTTTGTTAGTAAAAGTCAATTTTTGATTAGATTTTCTGTGGAAAAGTTTTCAGGGGCTTCGAAATCGAAGGTATGCTGGTAGTAGTTGTCGTTTTCGAATTCCTCGGTGTCATTATCGATATTTTGATTGTCATTAGTTGCATTTTCGTAATTAGGGTATTGGTATTCAAATTTGGGTGGATTAGTTTCAACGTTGGTTAGTTCTTCGAACGTGAAATTCGGTTTTCCTGTAGACTGGAAGTAGTTTGGTCTATAGTTCTTTTTCGATGGGATTCCCGTAAATCTGGTACTAATAGACATAGGTTGGGGTTTACCTTGGGGTTTGTGCGAATTTCTTTTGCTAAAAGCATTTGTTGGTTTACCAAATACTTGTTCATTAGTAAAGAATTTTTGCTGAACTGGACGTGATTCAATGTTAATCGGTTGGCTTGGGAAAGTGGGTTTTGTGTTAGAGGTGACGATTTTGTGACGGATGATAAATAGGCTTGGGGTTTTGATAATAATAATTACTGTTGTTAGTATTGTTTGATGGTGGTTAATTCAAGTTTGGTCTTGGGTTAGGAATATTTATCTTTTGATAAATTGTTATTATTACTCCTTAGATTTATTTGTTGTTCCATATTAAAGAGTGCTTTAAAACAAGGGAAGTGGCTTCCTCGATATTGGCGGGTTTTTTTAACATTAGCAATGTTCTGAGTTCAGAATTTGAGTTCGAGATTAAAACGGTTACGGCAGTTAATTCGTTCTGGTTGATTAAAGCTAATTTTGTTGCTGTATCTATACTAGAGTCAGAGTTGATTTTAAGGTTTGATCTCATCTTTACCAGTTTCAACTTTTCTAAAAATTCACTCATGCTTTCATTTTTTTGTTTGTTTAAATAAATGAATTGTTGCTGGAGTACATATCTATCGATCTTGCCTCCAAATTTAGTTCTTAATGCTTGTCTTACTTCTGGCCAAGTATTAAGATCGGGTCTACAGAGTAAAAAGTCACCAGCTACGTCGACAATTTTTGAACAGATAGCTGCAAAAACGAATTCGTTAAGACTGTTGTCTGTTGTTTTGCCATATCTTTCGAAAAATTTATCGACTGCATTAATGAATGATTCTACATGTTCACTGCGACCATTAAAATTTCTGAGTGTATATGCAATTTCTTTTGCGGCTTGAATCGTAGCCATTTCTTTAGGATTTGAATTGAATGCTTTATTAATTTTTTCAACTTCGGTTTCCTTTCAGTAATTGCAAGTTACAAGATTTATACTCGAAGGCTTGAATTACAAAATAATTTTATTTTTTTTTTCAAACGGGGAACAATAGGGGGAAAGAAAGGTTTGCTCAACACTTACCGATGAAGTCTCAGAGGTAGTTTTCTTCCTGCCTGGGTTGTAGATTCGGGATTCTGGTTGAATGGTTGTAACCAACGGTATTTTTTCGGACACTGGAGATTTTGACTGCGAGTGTCAATGATTTATTTATTTATTTATTTTTAACTTTATTTCAGATTACAGTAACATACATAAAAATATACACATAAACTATGAAATGAAATAGCGTCACAAAAAAGACCTTACACCTAATGATACTCAGAACAATTACATTATCTTATATCCAGTTATATATAATTCAAATATTCTTGTATACTATATGGTTCCAACTCAATAAGTATTTTTTTCAGTTTACTTTTAAACATTTTTTCTTGTGTCATTATTTTTAATTCATTGTTTAGTTTATTGAAAAGTTTTATTCCCATGTAACATGGACTTTTTTCCAATAATGTTAGCCTGTGCCTCGGAAAACAAATATTATTTGCTCTAGTGTTATAATTATGACTAGCATCAATAGCATTAAACAATTGCATATTCTTGAAAATAAATAAAATTGTCTCATAGATATATAGAGCGTAAATTGTCATTATCCCTTTTTCCCTAAATATTCCCCTGCACGATTGTAGGGGGGACATTTTATACATTGTTCGTATTGTTCGCTTTTGAATAACAAATATGTTTTGTGCCCTAGAGTTGGATGCCCAAAAAATTATACCGTACCTAGCAGTACCTTCAAAATTTGCAAAATACAGTGTTCTACGCGATGTCTCATTCATATACCTTGAAACAGTGCGAATGCAAAAACAAATGCTATTCAACTTATTTTCTAGGCGCCCAATATGGAAAGACCAGTCTAAATGTTCATCCACATGTACGCCTAAAAATTTGGTATCGTTTTTTAATGTAAATTGATTTTCGTTGACTGAAATATATTCAGGTTTCTCTGTTCTGTTTAACTTGGTTCTGAATAGAATAGCATTTGTCTTCCCTGTGTTTAGGCATAATTTATTTTTCTTGAACCAATTTTCAGTTTCTGGGAATAAAAGAGAAGTTTTTTCAACAATTTTCTGCAAATTTGAGCCACTGACCAGAACATTTGTGTCATCCGCATATTCTGTTAATTCATAATCAATATCTGAGCATTCTGTGTTGATGTCATTCATAAAAATTATAAATAAAATCGGTCCCAGTATGCTGCCTTGGGGAACCCCTACTGTATTTTGCATAATCTCTGATTTATATGAAATTCCGTTTTTATGAAGTATGACTCTTTGTGTTCTTTTATTTAAATATGACGCAAGCCATTCAAGTGCACGTCCCCTTATACCATATATTTCCATTTTTTTTAGCAAAAGATCTCGATCTAAGATATCAAAAGCTTTTGACAGATCCAAGAAAATACCCAGGGCCAAATTTCCCTCCTCTAAGTCTCTCAAAATTGCCCGAGTAAATTGAAATATTGCAGTTTGTGTTGACTTTCCTTCAATATACACTGAAAAAAGTCAGCATTAAAACTCAAGTCCTATGTGACTTTGAGGCCAGCATTATACTATTCAAGGGACTAGTCTTGCGAATTAAGAACGGTATTTGGTGTTACGAAACTCTTCATAACAGTATAGAAATTCTTTCTTAATATTTAAGTCAAGTAGGGGTTGATCATTCCAGATAAATATCAAGACACATGTCTTTATTGCTAAGAAACTTTTTCCTATGAATACATTTTTAAGGACTGGGATACATTTAAGCACATGCTTTCTTTAATATTATGAATATTATCGATTATATTAAATCCTCGAGTTGTTACTTCAACAGCCATTGAAAAGGTAAAAGATAATAGATAGAGAATTTAGTTCCATGTGAATTTCCTTAACATTGGCCCAAACGTTTCGTTGTGTCGATGCTGGCACAAGGTCACACGGTAAGGTACCGCACAACGTCGTCCAACAAAAACCATCTTCATCAGTCTATATTTTTTGCCCTTCGCGAGCGTCCATATAAAAATGGCATGCAAAGAATTTCTTGAAGAGATAGGTCTGGGGCATCACTTAGGAAATTTTGAAGGTAAGTCCTTATATATAATAATAATTTACATTTTATTATTTTAGTAGGTATATGTGCATTATGCCATTAGTATAATCATTAACAGAAGATAACAGTTAACAGTAACCTGAAAAACCATTTTGAAGGCATCCCAATAAGCATCATTTTCCCACACACGATATTCATTTTTTGTTACTTAATGTTACGTAATGAAGAGATTGCCCTTAACATAATGTGAGCTTCAAACTGTGATATTGAATTGCAGTTTGTAGCATTATAAATAGAATCCTTACTTAAATTATAAATACTTTATTATATTCTTTCTTTGGTTTTTAAGAAGAAGGCATTACCCCAGAAGTTTTGCTGTTTCTCGACTCCGACGCCATTGCGAAACTTTTACCAAAATTAGGGGAAAGATTCGTAATGGTGAGAAAATTGGCGGAAATCAGAGAAAAACAACGCCTAGAGAAGAACAACGTCTAGAGAAAAAAATCTTTCTCCTAATCTTCCCATTATTGATGCGACACTTAATATTTCCACCTTACCATCAGAACGAGTTGAAGCATCATTGGTGAGTATTTAAATTATGAATAAAAGTATGTACGTCAATGACTTCATCTGATTCTGCAATGTTCTAGATAGAACTAGTAGACATCGAGGGCAAAACCTACTCTATTTTAACGACCACCGAAAACACAACAAATAATGACAATAATTTCCGCGAGTGTTTCCAAGAAGAGTATGATAATAATAATTATGACAGTCATAACCCAGTGTAAGTTTTAGTACCTCATATGTTTATTCATTTATGATTAATTCATTTTTATAATTTATAGAATGAATTTGCACAGCGTAAGTCTCATTGAAGAACTTCTAGCATCATCTCTCAGTGTTTGCTTCAACACCAAAGGGATCTGTTCTAGATGATTTGCATAAGTACCTACATTTTTTGTAATAAAACTATGAAAAAATATTCTTTGTGTATCATTCAACATCCAAAGTCACAACTTTTATTATGAGTTGAAGTCTATGTAGCGCTGATTTATATCATAAAGTTTCCAGTAATACATGCTAACTCTTCAGTATCAATAGATAATGCAGGAATATTTTTAAGAAAGTCAGGATGACTTGACTATTAATGCAGGATGATGTTATCTTAAGCTTTCAATGGAATTAAGATAAGCTCAAGGTACTTTGAGAATTTCAACTGCAACACGTCTTCATAGTAAAGACTCATAACTTACCTCATATCCGAAGTTCCAGCTACTTCATAATAAAGAAGTTGCAGTCATATTTATAGCTAAGTTTTTTCAGTGTATCCATGTTGGTTTTCTGATAGAATATCACAGTCTTTTAAAAAATTCTTTTACACATCACAACTTCAAACAACTTTGAGAAACCCGGAAGCAGGCTGATCGGCCTGTAGTTATCCATCAGATTGCTGTCTCCTTTATTTTTATAACACGGTTTTATTGCTGATAATTTTAAAGTTTCGGGAAAAGTACCCTCTCTAAGTGAGTTGAGTTGATACCTTGCAGAATCCTACCGACTGCGCCAATTATTTATTCGCGTAACTTTGTTTTTAAAAAACTTTATTTACGCAAAAATAGAGAATAACTATTACAATACTTATAGGTCTAAGTCTTCAGTGATACTAATCTACTTACAAAGGATCCCTCAGCTCTATATATATCTAAAAGAAGTCATAAATGTGTCATTAGAAAGTGAAACATTATGTTTACATTAAGAAACGATAAGTGATATATTAAGCACATAACTCCTGTTAAAAAAAAATTGCGACATTTTAAAGTTGTGTTGAATATCATTGCAACAAACATGAATTTTGTGATTCCATAAAAAATTAAAAATCTAAGTTAGTTTTACAAATATGCTTGAATTTAAACAGAGTTATGTAAAATTGATTTGATTTGATTTTAATTAATTTTTGAAGTATTAAGGGCAGAAATAAAAAATAAAAAAAAATATAGAAATTATAGATTTTTTTTTGAAAAAAAATAAAAAAAATATTAGGGGACTATGTTTTGGTAGTTAGGCATAACTTTTAATTCCAAACAACTTTTCTCTATAACATTTTGCTGAATTTTCTAAAATAAGGGTACTTTATAGTACAGCTTTGATATTGTTTGAGCTACGCTGTATGCTGTGACTTGCAACCATTCTAAGTGCACATGATATGATTATCAGACATGCACCAACTTTTGGCCTTGTTTGTATTTTGATTGTGCTTTTACTAAAAAAAATCCTCATATGTTGTACACTTAAAAAATCACACTATAGACATAGACAAAATAAAAGATACACAAATTTACTAAACGGGCTTTATTAAAATTTCCTAATTGGTCCTTAAAATGTAAAAATAACAAATTTTAAAAAAATATGTATTTGTTTATAAAATGGCAACTGGGCACTAAAATAAATAAACTTAATTACTCAACCCACATAAAAAGCCTTATATGTACTACACCCCCATATTATTACTGTCAGGGACCAATTTTTTTATGTTTTGCATTACATATCAATAAATATTCCTTTTTAGAAATTCAACAGCAAATGATTCTTTGGAGTTGGTACTGCTCAACTTTCTATTTTTTTTAAAAAGTTTTTTACATAAAAAAATCAGTTCGGCACAAAAGGATGCAGCATTAAGGCCAAGCTGAATTTGAATTGGAATGTACGATTTTCAGATTATGGAACTAGCAACCCTAAGAGGTCTGTGCCAACAACAATTCATTGCCAAATGGATTCCTCAAAAATGATGAGAACATGGATTGGCTCCTTTTAGAGCAAACATGTATTTTTTTTCCAAGGTTTTCATTTTTTAGTTTGGAATTATGTTGGGACAAGCTTCAAATACAAAAATATGGATTCGGAAAACAGTATTTCAGTTAATTCTGGGGACGTATTTTCAAATATTCTCGCATACGAAATTTGATACGATTTCGAATGCTCCCCATTTAATTTACATTGCTTTCAATCAAATTTCGTGTACGGAATGTACTCGAAATAATTCGAAAATACGACCCCTGACATTAGAGAATTAATAATATAATAATTGCATTGTATTTTCACAATTTGAGAAAAAACTTTCAGGAATCTTGGATGGCTATGCAATTATGGATAAAGTTTTTTGAAAAACGTCTCAATGTGATCCAAATCCATTTTTTTCCCTAATAAATCACTCTGGAAAAATCTTAATTCTACTTAAATTAGAAATTGACTTTTATTTATAAAATGCTAATGCCTTATAGCTAGAATAAATTCGAAATTTCATAGAGATATGTATGTATTCAGAAAATAGAGGACTCTTATAATATGTAAATATTTAAATACCAAGATTAGATTAGATTAATTTAACATAAAATTCTTGATAAAATTATTTAGGGATATTGTACAGTAGAACCCCAAGTATCTGAGCTGTGGATTAACCAAGCCAATCTAAAGACTCAAAGATCCTGATTATCCGAGACACGCGCGTCTATGTTCCCTTGGCTTGTGACCCTTTTCATGTTTTGGTCTCTTATAGCACGTAAATTTGCTTAAATCTGAATTATGCCAGGAGGGTGCCTGCATGATACCTTGTATAACTGGGGTTCTACTTTTTTATGTGTTTGCCAGGAAACCGCAAAATTGATTCACAAGGAAATATCAAATGGATAATAAAATTATAATCGTTTGTGTAATTTTCCTTATTAGAAAATTTGGAAATTATTTATTTTTTGAAAAACAAATTATAATAACTGTGGCAAGAAAGCTAGATTACACATATTTTTTTTTTTAATAGTAATGGCAACAGTGGGCCAATGGACAGAAGTAGGCATCTATTTTTCCATTGATCCATTTTGCTCCAAATTAGGAACTAAGTAACTTTATGGCAAATATTTCAAAACTAAAATGGAATGAAATGGAATTTTCTTATTAAAAACCTATAATAATTCGATGGAATGGTTCCTAGAACTCTGCTATTTTAGTGAGATTTTGGTCGAGCTTTAGCTGGTGACGGTGGAACTGATCTAGAATTATTTTTCTGATTTTAGGCCTTGTTCCAACAAGAATCAGTACCAATCAGATTTACTGAAATGGTGTCTAATTTTTTATTGAAACAAAGGAAAAACTTACTGTGGTAAGTCGCAATAATTTTCTCCATATTGTTCGAGGAACTTGTTAATGTCAATATGGGTGATTAGCTGGAAACAAAAATACCAATTCCTATTAAAATTTTTACTCACACTTACTTTCATCAAGAATATTCAGGACTGGATTCTTGAGATAATCAAGATGAAAAGTTGTTGAAGGTGGGGTACTCAGTGGGGTAACTACATAGAACGCAACTAGATTTTGTATAGACAAATTCCTAGGTGAACGTAATTTACTCGATTTTAAATTTGGATCTATTGTCTATTTGAAACACACAGTCCGTGCTTTACACATTTTGATAGTTGAGAGAAGAGCAAAAAGTTATATTTTGGGAAAAACTTTCTATCCTCCAATTACCTCAGGAATCCAATACTAAATTTTATTGCAGTACAAAAAACTCCATGGTACCTTTGATGGTTGTAAAAACCTGGCAGGTATTCTTCCACCAACATTCAAGTTGCTTTTTGGTCCGAACCCTAATCCTAAAAGTACTTCTTCTGGATCGGGTTTTCTGAGCTCCAGAACTGATTCGATGCTGCTACATTGGCTGTCATCTGATTGAAACGAACAATCCCTGAAATGATTTCAGCAAATTTCCATAACACTGTAATTTGTGTATACATTTACCTAAGCAAATAAGGTTTCTGTTTGTTCAAAGACTGTTGGGTGATGAAAGTGTTAGAAGAGTTACCAGAAGATCGGCTACGTGTCTGGTTGATTTGGTGGTTTTTCAGCAAGCTAAGTGTTTCAAGCCATTTTTGAGTAAGGTCAGTATTTTCCTTTTGTAGATTTGTTTTGGAGCCAGTACTAGAACTGAAAAATACAAGTCTGATTATTTGATATCCTTTAAACTATAAATTAGTCCTGTACCGGGTCCTGTACATTTGAGCTGAATCAAGTGAAAGTTTGACTTTTAGTTCATTGTGAGATGAGGTTAATTGGTTACTTGCCTTTTCAACATTTTCGTGATTATTGATGTATTGGAGTCTTCACTCTCGCTTTCACTTCGAAGTGATTTTTGGGAAGATTTCATTTAAACAGATGTGTTTTCAGAATCCCCTGAACCTGTTTGATTAAATCGGCCTTGACTTCACTTAACAAGTTAAGTACCCCAAAAACATCTACTTGAGTTAGTCAGTTAAATATCAAGCAGGAAATTTGTCTTAATTAAATTTAATTTGGAAATTTCTCTATTCTATTATGTGTTATGTTGCAATTACTTCAAACAAACGTATTTCTTGATTCCTCATAACCAATTTTGATCTTAACTAATTATAATCTAATCACTGCCTAAAATACTGAAGTTGCTTTTGTCATTGAATATGTTTACATTATTCTTGTTTTATTTGATAAATAGATAAAAACTAGAAATTTGGACCATTTAAATTTAAATTGAATTTTAATCACTTTATGGTGGTTAGGAATAGGAAAAAAAAAGTCAACATAAAACATAACTAAAAAGTCAACAAAGCAAATGTCAAATACTGCTGAGCTCTGACACTGGATGATTACCTTAAGTTCTTTTCACGTGGCTCTGGTTTAAACTAACCGGGTTACAAAACGGTTAGTAGCGAATGTCAAGATTGTCAAGTGATAACGTCATTGGAAATGCCACTTGTAAACGAACGGTTAGAAAAACGTTATTTTAAATCAGTGATGTGCCTGTAGACAATGTCAACGTAAACAATTGATTGTCTACGCGTAGACAATTCGCATTGTTTACGTGAGCATTTGTCTACACATTGTCTACATGCGGCGTAAACAATATTTTATTATAAAAAATTCGAAAAAAATATATCAAAAGTTACTATAATATCACTATCACTTCGATATTAGCATTCACTAATTATAAAATATCAGAAAAACCAATAATAAAATAAAAATAATTTAAAAAAAGGAAAGCGTGAGGTTAGAATTAAACGTCATTTATATTATTTTACATTGTTGACACGTTATCTACATTGTCTACATTGGACGTGTTCGTTTTTGTCATCTTTTTCGTCGATTTGCTCCGAAATTTTGACAGGCACGTGACTGGATCAGACAGTTTCAATTTACAAATCACGTGCCTGTCAAAATTTCGGAGCAAATCGATGAAATAGATGACAAAAACGAACACGGCCATTAGAGAGTTCTCGTGCCGTCCAAATTTCAAATAACGTAACGCTATTTGACAAGTATGACAGTTCTTACGGTATTAGCGTTAGAGGAGCCCGCTATCTAACGGAACTTACCGGATGCCTTACCGTAACGCTATGCTATGTAAAAACTAGTTTACGCTCCATTTGTGTCTGCAAAAACAGCAACTAATAATTCGTCCATAAAAATCACCAAGGGAAAATTAATCAAGCTCAGGAATCTTCAGAATAAATTAAAGTTAGTAAACAAGCACAAAAAGTGGGGTTAGATTACTCAACTCAGCTGTCAAAATGTAAACGTATTACAGGATTTATGTGTCTTCGTGCCTGAGAACTATAAAATACCATGTGAAATACCGTACCTACTGTTAGCGGTACCGTATTACCGTAACGTCTGACGCACGAGAACTTTCTATTGTCTACATTATCTACACGTAAAGTAGACAATGAAAGTCTACGTGTAGACGCACATCCCTGTTTTAAATTAGGCAGTCCAACGAGTTAAAATAATATTAACAGGAACACAACTTAATATTTAAGTTTACACGTGTCAGAATTTTCTTGCTCTGCGTTGTTTATAAATTTTCTATTTTTTTTTTGTTCTAACCGTTTAACGTAACCATATCGCCGAGCTGGTTAGAGAAATGACATACCGTTACCTAACCCGGTTACAAAGTGACGTCGTCGATACCACTCGAATTTGAGCGGTATGTTGCGGTTTGTTAAACCCAATAACCCTTTTCACGTGGCTCCGGTTTAACAAACCGCAACATACCGCTCAAATTCGAGTGGTAGGTATCCATCACTTCACTTTGTAACCGGGTTAGAAAACGGTATGTCATTTCTCTAACCGTTTTGTAACCCAGTTAGTTAAACCGGAGCCACGTGAAAAGAACTGATGGTTAAACCGGAGCCACGTGAAAAGGGCTCTTGCCTGCGGTTTTTTGCTCAAAGAGCAGAGCGTGCTGAGCGGAGCCGTAATCATGTGACCAGCGAGCGATCAGGGAAGTTGAACGCTGTGTCCGCTGTCCGTCCGAGTGCCCGAAATTTTAATAAACGAATACAAAAGAGCCTGCACGTCATTGGCCTGCACCGAGTACACTTTTAAAATAAACGAACCGTAAATAAATTTTGCTCGGAGAACTCAGATCAAAATACGGAACACACGGTTGGGTTGGACATATGAATTTAGAGAAGGGTTTATCGATATTCATAGGTATCCAGTATCGATACTATATTCTTTCAAAGCGTCTCTATTAATTTTCTTTTTCATATCGATATTATAATACGGTATCCGCCAAAATAAACAGTACCGGAATCTAGAGCTCTGGGTAATTGCGCACGCAAGTTGCATTTATCATATTTCGCTTACTTGGCATTAGTTATGAGGTTGATATTAAGTTGATGTTAAAATCTTGGCCAATATTTATCTTTCAACTTAAGAAACAGTTTTCTTTAAAAGAGCACTAATTTCCGGTCATATATGGATTTGGAAGGAATAAAGGCTCAAGTTTGAAACAAGTCTCAGAAAAATTTCAGCAACCACTCTTAATAAATATTTCCAATAATTTGCAGAATCGTTATGAAACTTTTTTGCGTCGCTATGATGCATTTTTTGAACAAACCTATTTACGCGTGATACAAATTAATAAATGATAATTTATATGTTCAGTAGGTACTGTTTATTTTGTCGGATACTGAAAATATAGTTCGGGAAATATCGATACTTGATACGATTTTTCTGTCCGGAGTGGGGTTCCCGATTTAAAGTGTGTTTTTTTTTTTAAAGATAAAAGTCAAAATGACATTATGTTGGCAATACAATGTAAAATTGTCAATGCTTTCAAATTTTAATGTAGAAAAGGCTTGGTGTACAGTGGCTAAATAAACCTTTACATACGGTGGCGACAATAGAGTTCCCGCCGCCATCTTGTTCCCAATCTCTTGTTACTTTCAAATATTAATATATAAGATTTAAATAGACATCTATCATAAAAAATTTAAATCGGCATATTTGATGACCATTATTAGGTTCATCAAATACGTTGTTTTCCATGTTTTATGATGGATGTTCACCTAAATCCTATATATTCATATTTAAAAGTAACAAGAGGTTGGGAACAAGATGGCGGCATTTTCAATATAAACATATGGGATTTTTGAACCAATCAAAAATGAGACCGCAATTGTCGCCACTGTGGTAATAAAGTCACTGTAGCTTGGTGTTGCCAACAGTTACTAAATTTTTGACTTGGGGAATAGAACTATCTATTTTTACCTGTATGCGCGCGCAACACGAGGCAATGCATTTTTATTTGCTAACTAATACAGGTGAGAGGTGTTCGTTTTGCACGCATCTCCTTGTCTTTGTTCATTGCCCGTGGTCTGACAAGGATCAGGGGGCGGTGACAAATACGTTGCACGTCACGCGGTTTTCCTCCTTCCCTTTCTATCCCGTGCAAATCATAAGAAGGGATTGCTATACATAAGTCTAACATGGTTTGGTACGTTTTGCCTCGTCTTGCGCAATAAGCGTTCTGCGTCTTTTTCTATGTAATAAAGTTTTCGTATTATTACCTCTTTGTCTGGTAAAATAGATAGGTCTATTATCTTTAAAAAAAAAAAAAATAGATTTTTTTTCTGCAGTTGACAAGAAATGTCGCCAAACCCAATATTCTGGTATTTTAATAAGTTTCAATAGTTGCTAAGGAATCAATGAATAACAATACGGGAATCACTTTTCCGACCTAGGCCGGGAAAGTGATTCTCGTACTGCTAGGGTTGCCAGATTTACTAGAGGGAAAAGCGTGACAACGACAGGAGGATTTTTTTATTTCTATTCCACGCACAAGGAATTTGCGGTTACCTTCAGTGGGGGTAAATCTTTTTATTTCCGTAAATGAGAATAATGTATACAGGGTGTTTGGTACATCGATAGAGTCCTTGTCCCAAGTTTCGCTTGACTGACCGAGGTATGTTTATGTACGTGAATACTGTAATCAACTGACCAAAAACTGGCTTTAGTAAATTCAGAGAATTTTTTCGGCGCTGGCTCTAAAAATGAATATTTTACATTACAAACATTACTGACATACGCAAAAGAAAATTTGGAATTTAAGGGAGGGCAAACAAGTTCATCTAAAATTTTAAAATCTATGGGATATAATAAATTTAAAGCAGTAAATGGACGCAAAATTTTATGTGAGCAGAAACATGTTCTTGCTGCCAAAATTACATTTTTGCGGAAATACCTCCAATATAAACATTCAAACGAAAATATCAGATTCGTGTATTTAGATGAAACTTGGATCTACCAAAACGGATCTCAAGTTCGTCGATGGATACACGAATCTGATATGAAAAGCAACCCATCCAAAATTAAGTCAGAGGGGAAACGTTTTACTATTTTGCATGCGGGGAGTAGTTCTGGGTTTTTAGATGGGTGCGATTTTTTTCTAGATTCAAGAAACAATGACAGAGACTACCACAATATCATGAACGCGGACATCTTCCAAAAATGGGTCGTTGATCAACTAATTCCTGCATTGAATTTATTTGAAGAGAAATGTCTAATAATCATGGATAACGCTCCATATCATTCAGAGCAGAAGGATAAACCACCTTCATTCTCTTCAAAGAAAGACAAAATGCAGGAATGGTTGGTTAAACATAACGTAGACTTCGACACAAAAATGACCAAAAAACAACTATGGGACCTAACTCAACCATTTCGGAATAGACCAAAACAATACAAAATTGACGACATTTTGAAAAGCCACGGACACGAAGTTCTTAGATTACCTTCTTATCATTGCCAATATAATCCTATTGGAATGGCATGGGGGTTTTGTAAGAACTTCTATAATAAAACTATAACTTCGCAGCCACCATCCACGGATAGGGTTGCGAGGGTATGGCGTGAGTCTCTTTCAAAATGTACCTCAGACATGTAGACGAATTTTTGTAGACATTGTGACAGACTTATTTCAGAAGACTGGACAAAATACATTGGAGACTTACCTTTCAAAAATATTCCTCCTTTCATTATTTCTCTTGGAGAATCCGATTCCGAATCGGATTCAGAAATATTGTCTGAATCTGAGGAGGTATCTAATTCTTCAAGTGAAATGGTGGAAGCTGAATAAGGCGGACTAAAAACGGATCTGAATTTGAACTATTACTTTGACAAAACTATAAGGGGAGGGTGGATAGGATCGGAACTCTGGGAGACAATGGACACGCTAATATTTCCCGCCTCTTGCGGCTTTCTGATCTATTACGCCAAAGTGCCAACAGTATCTCCAGAATGGCCAACCGGCACAGATCAGATTGTTTTTGTGAAATATTTTTTTTTTTGAAAATGCTTTTCATGGGAATTTTGTATTTTTGGCATTGTTTATCTAATATTTCAAAGAAGCGAGGTAAGTATTTTATTGTTTATTTTAATGTTATTTGTTTAACTTTTTGTGTCAGAGTAGAAAGCAAGGTTAACCGATAAAGTTATGTTCTCACAGAACGAAAATACCAATGGGAGGTTTTGATATTTTTAAGCTAATCCGATAAAGTGCACAAGGGGAGAGGCTGCACAGGATCTCCCCTTGTTGTCCATAGCTTCCCTTCAAAAAGAAAAACAGCAACAAAAACTTGTGGCAACATGATGGTTGAAACATATTATTATATTCCATTTCAGTTCAGCAAGAACATAACAATAAGAACATAGAAAAAGACTGACAGGGAGTTCTGACTTGATGAAACAAGCTAGTTGATGTGATTGACAATAACATGTCCTATCCAGATAGGAAAAAATGGAGTAAAGAAATCCAGTGTTGGTAACCGGGTTGAACTATGTCAGACAAGTCCAAGAAAAAGGTCTCGGAAAATGTTATGTTACACCAAATTTTATAACGTCATAAGTATTTTCTATGCAGATGTAAAACGCTTAAGAGAAATATCCACTGAAGTGTTCCTCTATATTTTACGGTCTGAAGCCAAACGCAACAAGGCGATTAGTTTATGAATATGCTCAAACGAATTCTAATTTATAATTTAGATGAGGTAAAATTTAATCTTTTTTGAACCACTCATGTTATTTTAAATTCTTTTTTGTAGACTGGTGTAACGACGGTACAACGAGTTCCTGAAATGTTTGGAAAGAAGCCACTTCTCGTGAAAGAGGTGAATTGATAATGCAAGTAGGAATAATCTCTTCCAGCGGAACAGCGTTGTCGCCAATTTGAGCATTTCCGTTTCCCCGCATACGCTATGACGCCAAGAGAATGATGCAAGGTGTTTCGGGATGTGGTGCTCTGGAATTTGCTTGTGATATGTTAACAAGCTTGGGTTAGAATCGCTGCACCAACAAACAAAAAAATCAGGTTCCAGATGCACTGAAATAATGCCATTTTATCGAAACATCTTCAAAGAAGAAGACTTTTCCTCCTTTCACGTAATGGATCAACCGGCTCCCACCATCTATAATAATTATTCATATCCAGAGCCGCAACTAACTATCCACATCAAAAAGGCAACCTAGAGCTACAATCATCAACATCAAAAAACTATCCTGCGCCATAGATGGTAGATGCATGATTGCCACTGACACTCCCGAAGACAGCGATTAGGGATATGGAGGAGGATCGAATTGAATGTAAAGATAATTTATCAGAAGATTAATTAATTTTCATCAACGACGAGAAAAATTTTGATTACAAAGAACTTCCAGAAACATGTTCTATAACGATAAAGTTTACGGTAAAAGTAGAGTCAGAAATTAGGCAGCGAAAATTATAAGAAGAGTTGATTGATATGAAGTGAACTTCTTAGAACGTCACGTTGTATCAAATAGATTCACATTTCTTAAAGATGATTAAGCTTTGGTTCCTTTTTACGACATTACTTCTTCACTTTCATCTCCCATTAATGATAGAAGAAAGAGATTTAGAGACATGATTTATTTCAATTTAGATTTGACGTAATTTGGTTTGCAGTGATGATTTTTTTATTTGTGTTTCCATTTTTTTCTATTTTTTAAATTTTCAAGAATTCCATTCAATTTAATTAGAATGTAGGAATTTATATCATTTATCTGTTCTAGTTATTTTCCAAAATAATTACTTGGCGAAATATAATATTTTACGTTTACCTTGAAATAAACTATTTTTATTAAATGCACCATGTTTTTGCTCATGTCCAAAATCTCCCCTATTTTGCTCCAATGTCTCCCTTCTGATGGAGAGGTATTAGACTCAAACAAGGCAACATACAAGATTATTTTTAAAGAAAACGCTTTACAGAATTGGCTCTCTAATACATCATTTAAGTAACCTATAGTTGAGGTTATCTAACTGAAAATGTAGGCTTAAGTATATTAACACTTTCTCAAAAAATGGCCTTATGTAAAAATTGTCGAGATCTTACCCACCCTCCCATGCCTTACAACCCTTTCAAAAAGATAAGGTTTTGTTACAATACGATCCTGCTAGGGAAGATATTTGGATAGAGAGGACCAGGAAAAAGAAGAATATCGTGACGGAAAAATGTCAGAACATTGTTTGATAAAAGCTCGCCACAACTCTTCCAATTAAATAATTTTACTATTTGAATTTAATCAGATATTTTACACATTCTGGCAACTCGGCTTTCTGTTTCATAACCCTGAAATTTGAAACATATTTTGTCATCAAATGTCGAGGGTCAATCTGTCAAATTTCCATGGATAATGCTACGCCAATAATAAGTGAAAAGCATATATGCTTTTCACTTATTATTGGCGTAGTTGCTGTTTTTCTTTTTGAAGGGAAGCTATGGACAACAAGGGGAGATCCTGTGCAGCCTATCCCCTTGTGCACTTTATCGGATTAGCTTAAAAATATCAAAACCTCCCATTGGTATTTTCGTTCTGTGAGAACATAACTTTATCGGTTAACCTTGCTTTCTACTCTGACATAAAAAGTTAAACAAATAACATTAAAATAAACAATAAAATACTTACCTCGCTTCTTTGAAATATTAGATCAACAATGCCAAAAATACAAAATTCCCATGAAAAGCTTTTTCAAAAAAAAAAATATTTCACAAAAACAATCTGATCTGTGCCGGTTGACCATTCTAGAGATACTGTTGGCGCCTTGGCGTGATAGATCAGAAAACCGCAAGAGGCGGGAAATATTAGCGTGTCCATTGTCTCCCAGAGTCCCGATCCTATTCACCCTCCCCTTATAGTTTTGTCAAAGTAATAGTTCAAATTCAGAGCCGTTTTTAGTCCATCTTATTCAGCTTCCACCATTTCACTTGAAGAATTAGATACCTCCTCAGATTCAGACAACATTTCTGAATCCGATTCGGAATCGGATTCTCCAAGACAAATAATGAAAGGAGGAATATTATTGAAAGGTAAGTCTCCCATGTATTTTGTCCAGTCTTCTGAAATAAGTCTGTCACAATGTCTATAAAAATTCGTCCACATGTCTGAGGTACATTTTGAAAGAGACTCACGCCATACCCTCGCAACCCTATCCGTGGATGGTGGCTGCAAAGTTATAGTTTTATTATAGAAGTTCTTACAAAACCCCCATGCCATTTCAATAGGATTATATTGGCAATGATAAGGAGGTAATCTAAGAACTTCGTGTCCGTGGCTTTTCAAAATGTCGTCAATTTTGTATTGTTTTGGTCTATTCCGAAATGGTTGAGTAAGGTCCCATAGTTGTTTTTTGGTCATTTTTGTGTCGAAGTCTACGTTATGTTTAACCAACCATTCCTGCATTTTGTCTTTCTTTGAAGAGAATGAACTTCATTCAGGATAAACCACCTTCATTGAATGAAGGTGGTTTATCCTTCTGCTCTGAATGATATGGAGCGTTGTCCAGGATTATTACACATTTCTCTTCAAATAAATTCAATGCAGGAATTAGTTGATCAACGACCCATTTTTGGAAGATGTCCGCTTTCATGGTATTGTGGTAGTCTCTGTCATTGTTTCTTGAATCTAGAAAAAAATCGCACCCATCTAAAAACCCAGAACTACTCCCCGCATGCAAAATAGTAAAACGTTTCCCCTCTGACTTAATTTTGGATGGGTTGCTTTTCATATCAGATTCGTGTATCCATCGACGAACTTGAGATCCGTTTTGGTAGATCCAAGTTTCATCTAAATACACGAATCTGATATTTTCGTTTGAATGTTTATATTGCAGGTATTTCCAGTAGTAATATAACTAGTGCATAAAATATTTCCGGAAATTTCCCTTGTGCAAATTATACTGGAAATTTTGTCATACAAATTGTCAAAATTAATGTGTGGAAATTTTTGGAAATATCCCGGGAGTGCGTTCAAAAACGGCAATGCTAATGCCAAAACCTACTATTCCCCTTCCCATTTCTAGACTAAGTTAAAAGCACCTCCAAAAGTTACTTTACCGCGGCCGATTCTGAACGCGTAAAGCCAACCGTTTTTGGCACGCTGGAGCCGAACTTGAACGCAATATGCCAATTTTGGCTTGGCTTTAGCCGTTTTTGAACGCAGCCCGGGACAAATTTCCAGAATTGTCATTTTTGGCATTGAGACCCGCTTTTCCATTTAAAATGCATTGATGTCAGAAATCTGTCAAAGTGTATATTTTTTGACAAACGCAATTTAAATGGGAAAGATCAATAACAATCACCGCATCAATAAAAAAAATCGATACGACGTAGTAAATAGACTTGAAACTCGGGAAATTTCCTATCAAAAGATAACTCGTGCATAAAATATTTCCTAGAGGAAATTTTAAAAAATTTAGTCTTTAGCCAATTTTTTTGAACAAAACCATTCGTGCCTAGCGCCCATGATTTTGTTAAAAAATTGGCTTCAGACAAAATTTTCAAAAATTTCCGGAAATATTTTATGCACTAGTTATATTATTGTCTGGCTAGCGAAACGGCGAACTGCAATAGTATTTTACATTATTAGCCAGGTAAAACAGTTTTTACTGGCGATTGAAGGAAATGACTAGCGAGCCGCCAGGCGAGCTTGTCACCTTCAAGAGCCAGTAAAAACTGCTACCTGGCGTATAATGTACAATAATTTATTTGTTACTCATTTGTAAAAGATATAGGGACAAATAAAAAATCAATACATAACAAAAATTTGAAATTTATATGTTTTTCCTTGATTTTTTCTCACAAAGGTTTTGGTAGTTGGTATAACTATGAGAATGATACGTTGTTAAGACGTTGTTTCTAGTTATAAATAGGTTTTTTTGACAGATTTCCATTTTGCAATTTTTTTCCAGAAATGAATTTATTACAAGATATTATTAATGAAGCCTCAGTCGTAGCCAACAGTTTTACAAACGTCACTTATCAAGTCAAAACATAACCAGCGAAAATTGATTTTTACAAGCTACTGGCTCTACTGACTTGTAAAATTGACAGCTAAACTGTAAAAACTTTTTACAAGTCAGTAGAATTATTTATTTTTGAAAAATCGGTTTTATCACAAGAATAATTGCTTGTAGGTACCTTCTGGGAGACTTTTCTGGTGATAAACTGTTGGCTACGACTGAGGCTTCATTAATAATATCTTGTAATAAATTCATTTCTGGAAAAAAATTGCAAAATGGAAATCTGTCAAAAAACCTATTTATAACTAGAAACAACGTCTTAACAACGTATCATTCTCATAGATATACCAACTACCAAAACTTCTGTGAGAAAAAATCAAGGAAAAACATATAAATTTCAAATTTTTGTTATGTATTGATTTTTTATTTGTCCCTATATCTTTTACAAATGAGTAACAAATAAATTATTGTACATTATACGCCAGGTAGCAGTTTTTACTGGCTCTTGAAGGTGACAAGCTCGCCTGGCGGCTCGCTAGTCATTTCCTTCAATCGCCAGTAAAAACTGTTTTACCTGGCTAATAATGTAAAATACTATTGCTGCTTTGCCAAACTTGACAGAAACAATAATAAACAAGTTGGTGACATATTTATTTTTGCTATATGGGCATATGAAGTATTTTGAAATAAAAAAAGATTCGACAACAGTGCGAAATGATGGATGTAGAGAGGCGTGATTTTTCAGAGGCATGATTCTATTAGTTAGAGCCTGAACGACAGCACGCAGTGGCGTGGTTAGTGACGAAACTAGAGCATTTTTTTCGGATAATTTTATTGGTTTATTTCCTTGGTGTTTTCGGTGCCACTGAACCCAAAGACATGGCTGTCATCAGGCGGTGTCAGTTGAAATGTCAGTGAATATTTTTAGGCTACGCCCCACTTTTCTTCCCCCTTTCGTCTCTACCAAGTTACCACTTGCCAGACTATACTACTGGAAATTGTTGAAAATTTTTTCTGAAGCCAACTTTATAGCGCATAGTGCATAGTGCATAGCGCCGCTATGCACTCATGATTTTGTTCAAAAAAATTGGCTAAAGACAATTTTTTTTAAAATTTCCCTTAGGAAATATTTTATGCACGTGTTATATTTTGATAGGAAATTTCCCGAGTTTGAAGTTTATTTACTAGGTTCTGTCGAATTTTATTATTGATGCTGATTGTTATTGATCTTTCCCATTTAAATTGCATTTGTCAAAAATAATATACACTTTGACAGATTTCTGACATCAATGCTTTTTAAATGGAAAAGCGAGCATCAATATCAAAAATGACAATTCTGGAAATTTTTCCCGGGATATTTCCAAAAATTTCCACTTATTAATTTTGACAATTTGTATGCAAAATTTCCAGTGTAATTTGCACGAGGGAAATTTCCAGTAGTAATATAACTAGGCATGAAATATTTCCGGAAATTTTTGAAAATTTTGTCCGAATCGAATTTTTTAACAAAATCATGAGTGCATAGCTCATGGCGCTATGCACGAATGGTTTTGTTCAAAAAAATTGACTAAAGACCAAATTTTTAAAAATTTCCCTTAGGAAATATTTTATGCACGTGTTATATTTTGATAGGAAATTTCCCGAGTTTGAAGTTTATTTACTACGTTGTGTGGAATTTTTTTATTGTTGTTGATTGTCATTGATCTTTCCCATTTAAATTGCGTTTGTCAAAAATATACACTTTGACAGATTTTTGACATCAATACGTTTTAAATGGAAAAGCGGGCATCAATGTCAAAAATGACAATTCTGGAAATTTTTCCCGGGGTGCGTTCAAGGACGGCAATGCTAATTCCAAAACCTACTTTTCCCCTTCCACCGGTAATGCCGAACCACATAGGTTGGAGCCGAACTCGAACGCAAAATGCCAATTTTGGCTTGGCTGTAGCCATTCCTGAACGCAGCCCTGGGATATTAGGCAATTCAATCTGTCAAAAAGGAAAATTCAATATGGCGTGGCGGCCAAGTAAGTTTGTTTTGAATATGTTCTAATGCGTATTTTAAATTATTTTGCATACAGTTATGCTTACAACTTTGATTTTCATTATTTAATAAAATGTTTGTTGACTAGGTACCTCAACTATTAATTTGGGCAGAAACTAGATATTTTTTTTGTAATTTTTTGCCCATGTGTGGCCGCCACGCCATCTTGAATGTCACGTGGTTTGAATTGCTCAATTTCCAAAAATTTCTACTTATTAATTTTGACAATTTGTATGCAAAATTTCTAGTGTAATTTGCACAAGGGAAATTTCCGCAAAAATGTAATTTTGGCAGCAAGAACATGTTTCTGCTCACATAAAATTTTGCGTCCATTTACTAATTTAAATTTATATCCCATAGATTTCAAAATTTTATATAAACTTGTTTGCCCTCCCTTAAATTCCAAATTTTGTCAGTAATGTTTGTAATGTAAAATATTCATTTTTAGAATTGTATTTCTAAATTTGTCGTTGTAAATCTTCTTTAAACATTCGGTCCATATTAGTCTGTCTTTTTCGGTCGGCCTAAAGGTTTTTTGTTTGTATATTGTCCAGTCAAAATTCTTTGAATAGTCCTGGTTCCCACCTAAAATTTAAGGAAAATGTTGGTTGGGTAAGAAATGGCTTCACATCTACATTTAAGTTATACCTACCTCAAATATATCTTCAAGTTGGGCTTCAATTGTTCCCTGGAGAGCCTCTGGTTTATTTTTTTTAAATAACCATGACATTTTAATATTTCCCTTTTTTTTTCTTCTGAAATTATTTTCGGCATCTTCAATACGAAAGAAATTTGACAATGCCGAATTTTAAAAAATGTCATTAGATTTTGCAGGTACGCAAAATAGTTAGGTATTTAGGTACCGGTTATAATATAGCATTATTGAAAAATGAATTGAAAAATGTGTCAAATTTGATTTGCCAGATAGGCCAGAAAATTTTAATACCGCCGCACTTACGAAATTACGTAAACCGCACTTAAAACTGTCTGGAATTTGACATATACTGTCATTATTATACGAGGGTCAACCTGCCAAATTTCCATGGCACGCCACTACGCCAATAATAAGTGAAAAAGGTATATATGTGCTTTCACTTGATATCAGAAACTTTTAACTGGCGCAGTAGAAAAATGGTGTCAACTGAAGAGGTTCAAGCAGGTTTTATTGTTGTTGTAGAAATTTTGTTACTAGAATTGCAGAAGATACGAAAAAACAAGGAGAAGGGACGTAAACACAAACGAAAATGGATTTCACGCAGAAAAGCTCTTGGAGCATCAAATAATTTAGGTACTGTCTGAGTTAGCAGATGAGAACCATGAAGCATGTCTACTGCTTCTTATTTTACTTTTAGCAGTGGTAATATCAAGACCACTTACGAACCCGAACTCGGACATGACCTCAAACGCCATAGGTATCCATATAGCATCATCCCGTTTATTCCTGTCATTGTAACATTTGTAACACAAAAGTTTGTGATTCCATAAACAGGGATGCTCTTCATAAACTTCCAAAAACCTTATTATATGTTCTATTTTCCAGATTTACTTGATATTTTCATTATCTTTCTGAAAACGATTAGTGAAAACGTTTGTATTTTTTTTGACAAATTGGCACGCATGACAAACTGGCGCCAAAAAGTAGACCTCCATTCTACTTTACTGGCGCATGGATAAGTGGCGCAAGTTAAATGGCGAGTTAATTTTCCGAGTTTCCACGCGCCAGAAAAGTTGCGCCAGTCGACTGGCGCTAATAAACTATGCATGTGGAAACGCTGCTTGAAGGTCTACTTTTTGGCGCCAGATTGCCATATACGCAAGTTTGTCAAAAAATTCAAACATTTTCACTAGTCGTTTTCAGGAAAATAATGAAAATGTCAAGTAAATCTAAAAAATTGAACATATAAAGTTTTTGGAAGTTTATGAAGAGCATCCGTGTTTGTGGAATCACAAACTTTTGTCTTACAAAGACAGGAATAAACGGGACGATGCTATAAGGATAAGTGTTTATTCGAGTTCGGGTTCGTAAGTGGTTTTAATATTACGACTGCTGGAAGTGAAATAAGAAGCAGTAGACATATTTCATGGTCTTCAGCCGCAGCCGCTAACTCAGACAGTAAATTATTTGATGCTCCTGGAGCTTTTCTGCGTAAAATGCATTTTCGTACTAGATCTTGTGTTTACGTCCCTTCTTCTGCAATTCTAGTAACAAAATTTCTACAACATTTGGCTACGTTCACCAGAACCAAAACCGATTGTAAACAGTTTACAAATACCAACAGAATATGTTGGGTAAACTCTTGGTTCTGCTGAACGATTCAACTTTTCAATGATATAGTATTTTTAATACCCATTTAGAATAACCCCATCCTTATTTATCAATCACGAATCAGATGAAACAAAAAATTACCAACAAAAACGAACGTTGATTACTAATACGTCAATTTCATGTACCATCGTCACCAAAAGTAACTGGGACAGCATCATGTTAGCTCTTGTACTATTATATGATTTTAGGTGTCAAATATTTGTCAAATTATGTATTAAATGCATTGAAATGAATGACAGTAGACTTAGTCCAGGGGCCTGTTTCATAAAAAATATTAGTCTAATAATATTACTCTTTAGTCAATATTATAAGTCAAAATTATGATATAGATAATATAATTTTGACTTATAATACCTGCTAAAGAGTAATATTATTAGACTAATATTTTTTATGAAACAGGCCCAAGGAGATTAATATGAATTATTTTTGTCCCAGATACTTTTGGTGACGATGGTACGAATAGGAAATTCCTAACCTAATTTTATTTGTGTGTTCAAGAAGCGACATACGTTTAGTCACTAGAACGACTGGTACTTCTAAATAACGTGCGTTTTTATTCTCACCGATGTGCTCATCGATTAAGCGAAAATGTCAATTGGCTGTTTTTATTCTCATCAGTAAAACATCGATGGATTTCATCGGTCTGTTTTTATTCTCATCCTACACTTATCGGTGAAAGTACGATTAGCCATCGAATTCATCGAGGTTCATTTAGGATGAACTGATGAATTATAACGTAAAATGTAACCTCAAAATTATGTTGACGGTTGTTGATGGCCGACTGGCATCGTTTTGTTTTGCATTTATATTTATTATGTGAAGATTTGCGAAGACCTTAACAAAAAAAAAGGAAAAAGGGCATGTTCAAGTGATCTGAAGGGTGTGAAAACCGAGACCATACCAAACCTAAGAGTTCTGAGCATGAGCGCCAAATTACCTAACTTTGTGACAAGTGAGAAATATATCTGAAATATTAAATCAAACTTAATTTGTGAGGTCTTAAAGCTCAGCTAACTGTCTCAGAGATAATTTTATTTCTAATCTCTCACCTCCACTACAGTCCTAGTAAGTCTAAAATGATACTTAACATCTAAATCACTATGTAAAGAACTACAGAAGAAATATAATTTTGTATTTTTTTATGTTTTCTACAATTCAAGTAAAACTATTTCATCTGAAGAACTTCTAGACTCATCACTTGATGATGATGAAGAGCTCACAATTATTCTCAACTGACACTAGACTTCCAATCATTGTATGGCTACGGTTTTTTAAACTAATAAAAAAATAATAAGTTTGCCACATCAAACAAACAACACAAATCAATGCCAAAAGTATCAATTCAAGTGTCAAAATTCATCGAAGTGTTTTTTAGTTGATTCATTTCATCAACAAAATTGCGATGAATTTTGATGACGTACTGCTCATCGGCGCTCATTGGTGATGGAATTCATCAGGAAAACTCGATGAGAATAAAAACGCACGTATAGGTATTAAAAATTCTATAGAACGTCACGAACGTCACCTTCTGGATGACAGGTCACCACACAAAACACAGTATTGAAAATTATAAACACTCTGAAATTGACGTTTTCAATTAAAAGAGATGGACAATAAAGTATGAAAACAATCATTTTCCCGCCAAAATTTGCTTGCTTGTCAATGCCAGTGTGTATTGGGTGTTTTGAAAGAAAATGTGGGAAAAGTCTCTACTTTATTTGCAGAACTTCGCTATGGAGAAAGCGGTGGATTATTTTGGAAGCAAACAGCTCCCGCAAACTAAACTTGAACGTGGATTACTGTGTATACTTGATAGGCCGTGGATTTTCCTTTTTTTTTTTGCGAGTATTCTTTCTGATTTTATGTATCCAAAATTTGAGAAATGTAGGATTTGATGGAAACTTATGGAAATACACCTCCGCCGGTAAATAGGAATTATTTTTACAAAAAGGCACACTACACAATCATTATTGTTAGGCAAAAACATTGAAAAAACCGAAGAAATAATAGTTTCCAGTTTCCACATGTACAAAAGTCTTGTCAACAAACCACTGTCAGCGGCTGTCAACCGTTGTTTTCATACTCTTTTGGCGTCTGACAGTTAGACGCCAGAGAGAGAGGGTTTTAAATTGAAAAGGTCAATTATGCTTGCAAAAATGGCGACCGTTTGCAAAACATGTTTGGTTTTAACACAAATTCAACGTAGAGTTCAGCAGAACAATCGCAAACCGTTTACCAACGTTTGTATCTGGTGAACGCGGCCATTAAAACCTGCTTGATCCTCTTCAGTTGACGCTATTTTTCTTCTAGTCAAACACGAAGTTTAATATTTAATAGTTGAAAAGCTTTAATAATAATATTAAATAAATAAAATCACTCATTATAAACAATCAGGGTTCTCCTTCATCTGTGGCAGTTGGCATCTCATCAGGACTTGTTTCTCCTTCAGTGGCTTCTGAAGTAAACCCTGTTTCCACGTCTGAAGGTGGTTCTGATGCTTCTTCTTCCTTCACGATTTCTCCTTCTGTAGGGGCTTCAGAAGAAACTGCTGCTAAAAAACAAATAGGGACTCAGTTTTGTCAATAGAAGTTTTATTAATTAGAACCTTCTTCAGCAACAGCTTCAGTAATAGATGGCTCCCCACTTGCAGTTCCTGTTTCCGCTGGAGCTCCCTCTTCCACTGGAACAGTTTCAACTTCTTCTGCAGGCTCCGCAACTTCAACTATTTCAACCTGTCCCTCTTCAGCCGGTGGCGCTTCGCCTTCCTCTATTGGTGCAACTTCTTCAACTTCTGCAAACCAAAATTGTATAACTTGGAAAAAAAAAATCATTAACTCTTATTACCTTCTGGTTTAACTTCAGCTTCTTCGGCGCTTTCGGCAGGCGGTGCCTCGACTTCTGCAGCTGTTTCTAGTTCACTCTCAGCAACTTTTAAGTCAATTTCAGTTTCACCGGCCGGTGTTGTAGTCACTTCTGCTCTAAGTTCTGCTGTGTCTATTGGTGATTCTTCTGCTGGTGTCGGTGGCGGTGGAACTTCCTCGTCTAACTTGATGTATGGAACAGGGGGTTCGGCAGCAGCTTCTGAAAAATATTTCTTCTAACTGACTGGTGAAGTTATCTCTTGGGAAGGAGTGAATATGCTTCATGGAAAGTTTTCATCCTAGAATGCATTGCTAACGTCTCATATTGTTGACGGAGAAAGAAAAGTAGACTGGGTTATGAAGTTTGCAACATGCGGATTTGCTATCAAGTAAGTTGATTTGATAGAAACAGAAAGATAAGTGAAGGATAGCGGAAAGAAAAATGGAATGTCTGATGAACAGCATTGGTAACTACCTGAAACTTTTCAAGACATCTCATGATTTCATTTAGAGAGCCTGAAAGCATTCCCATTGGGAGAGCGCTGGTTACAGCAAAAAGTTTTAGAGTGTACGTGGCCAATGGATGATTTAAATTATAAAAATCTTTGGACGACAACTTATCTCATATCTTCAAGAATTTTGATGACGGAATTTCAATGAGGACGATTCCAGGGTTCATCAGTTCTATTTCCATGTGACACAATCAGAATCAGAACCAGAAAATGCTTTATTGTCCAGAGAAAAGAACAATATTAGGTACAAAAACTACAGAAACAAGATATTTTTTTTTTCATTCGGAGGGTAATTATTTAGAAAGTAAGTACTATATACTCGACTAGGTATGCATCTTAGATTATATACAGGCTAACACCTAGATACGCAATGCATTCAAAATAAATTCAGCCAAGAAGGGGTCACTTTCTAAGCCCATGTCTTATACCAAGTATGCACTGATACGTTGGATAAGTAGAAAAACCTGAAGCGATTTTTTTTAAACGATTTGATTGGTCATCACTTGTCAAGGCTGAAACAGCTGATTTTCGATTTGTTGTTTTGTGATTTTGTTCTCGCGTTTTATTGGGATTTTGATGATTTTGAGCTCTGTTTTTTATTCAAAAAAATATTAAATTTAATACATGTGGAGAATCATGCTTGAGCTGTGCCTGGTTTGTGGAAAAAATAATGCGGATTTCCTAACCTTTTCTTCAACAGGTAAGTCAATCAGTGGCGCACCACCTGATGTACTTGTTATTAATTGTATTATCTGTTACAGAGTTCCAGCCGTTATCTAATTCCGGTTTCAGGTAGAAAAACTACGATAGAATTTCATTGAAATGGAATAAAACATTATGGCAAATCTCAGGCGTCGTTCGTTCACAATCAGAATGGAGCTTTACGAATAATAAAAATGTGTAGGTACCTATAGGTTTTTTACGTTATATTTATTTGTTTTCTTATAATTTACCAGAATGTCATAATAAATTATTAAGACCACTGACAGCTAAAAATAACGAAATGAATCGACACGCGTTATTTGTTTGATAATGTTTATTTAAATCATGCAACGTGGCGCGCCGTTGCCAACCAGATACGTCTGAAATTCCCCTACTTCAAATGCGTTAAGAAGTACTTTTAGTTTTGTAAGGTTTGCAGCAGAAATTTACCAAATGTGACATCATCCTAAATATAGCGTGAAAATCTTATACCTGTATGTAGGTACAGTGGGAATCATTGCAATTGGCACACACTTTTTAAAAATCCCTCGTATTGAGTCAAAATTCTAACTAATAAATCTATTTAGTGCAGCATTTTACTATTACTGGTGTGTCAGATTTGACACATTACGAGGGATATTTATATAGTGTGTGCCAATTGCAATGATTCCCACTGTACCTATTTAATTCACGTTGATAGATAAGATAGAAAAAGAGCAGTTTGGGTAATCATTATGTAAACAAATGTATCAATGAAAAGAACAAAATTATTATTCTTTAATCCCATTTATTTGATTGAAATAAAATATTACATATTAATTTGCTTACGAATTATTTTAGTTGATTTCTATAATTTTAAGCAAATAAAGCTTAATGTACCCACTTGATATAATTTTAGCTAGGTAGGTGTCTCAAAAAAATAGCATCAAAGTTGAATTTAACAAGCATTGTATACTACCAAAGCCCTCTATATTGTCTAACGACAAGCCGTGAAGTGCACAATCTGGCAACGTGTTGTGTGGTCCGATGGTTTTATAGGTTTTTACGAGGTTAGGTGTGTCATATTGTGCAGTAGGCCGGTAAAAATATCAAATATTCGCCAATAAACAGTTTAAATAACTAAAGTATATAATTTTTAAATTATTGCAAAATAATTCTGTGTATATTAAATAAAGAGATAAAGTCAGGGTGAGTAAATAAACATTATGCATATAAAAGTTGGTTGATACTTTTTATCTGGGGCCTGTTTCATAAAACATATTAGTCTAATAATATTACTCTTTAGCAAGTATTATAAGTCAAAATTACATTATCAATATCATAATTTTGACTTATATTATTGGCTAAAGAGTAATATTATTAGACTAATATTTTTTATGAAACAAGCCCCTGATATTTGAATTTCAATACTAATAAAATAGGAATAATGTCGTTAATTTTAGGTGCCCAGACACTGCTGCGTCCCTGGCTGTACTTCAAATTATGCAAATGCAATTAAACATGATGCAATGAAATCCACATTTTCCTTTCCAAAAGAGGAACACATTCGTCAGCAATGGATTCGCTCCATTCACAGGGACAATTGGGAGGTTTCCAGTGGTTCAGTAGTTTGTGAGGAACATTTTGAAATATCGGAAATAATAAGAGTCGAAACATATAAAAACAAACAAGGAGTTTTGAGTGAATTTCCACTTAAGAGGCCAAGATTAAGTGAAGGTGCAGTGCCCCATATTTTTCCTAATCAGCTTAAATAGGTATTTGTCAAAATCTCTAGCGACTTCTAGGGTTGATCCCGAAGAAAGGAGAGAAAAAATTCGAGACAAACTACTTCAGGAAACACAGACTTTCTTGAAAAATGATAAAATAGAGAGTTTTGCGGAATTTCTTCAAATTTTTAAATCAAAAGTCTGTTTAGAACAGTGGGATTTTAAAGTTAAAGGAGAGAAAGTTTACTTTTTTTATTAAACCTGTGTGTTGGTGACTTGGACTGTGAAGAAAGTGTTGTTTCCAGTATTATTATTGACAATACACTCACTGTACAAGTCTTTATTGATGCGAATGTGGCGTATCATATTATAAAATGTATTACACAGTTGCTCTTATTTTTACTAATATTATTTTAAACAATTTCGTAAAAAATAAAAATAGTGAAATTCACAGGAATAAAAATTCAAACCTAAAGAAAAGAAAACTTGCTACTTATCAATAATAATAGTTGTAGGTTATGTTAGATATTAAAAAATTCACTTAAATTTTTATTTTTCTAATGTAAATTACACAATAAAATAATTGAAATGCCAAAAATTCTTGTTGTTTTTTATCCTCTTCATACCTATATTCTATTTAAAATTTAAAATCTCAAATTTAATGTTTGCCGCGCTACCAGGCGGCCGGACCAGACCGGACCACTCAGTGGCGGACCTAGGACCTTTGGGCCCGACGCATTAAAAAATTTTGGGGCCCTATCATGTTTTTTTTTTAGTATTTTTCTTGTGGTGCTAGAGACAATAGCTGACGTCACACACATAACCTCATTTTTGATAGGGGGACAATCAAAGCGTTTGTTTGTCTCATGGCCGTTTTCATCAACTATTTTAGGGAAGCTTAACGATAAGTATTCCTCAAACTGATATTTCTCCATGGAAAACTTAGGAAAACTGTCATTTTAAGGAATACTAGTTAAGGCTTCTCTAAAATATGTAATTGGCGAAAACGGCCGTCAAGTTTGTTTGAGAGAGGTAGGTTGTCTGATAACTTCATGACGTCATCCGGGATGCCTGAACATAATGCAAATCTCCATAGGGTACCCCAGATGCCTCATCAACTTACCCATTACCAGGCAACCTATCAAGTTTAGGAACCTTGGTTAATGATATGTCTGTCCCCCGAAAAGTGACGTTATGTGATTTGTAACGTAATAGCTATCGCCTAACCGATGTGTGTAATAGTCCTTAAACGCTTTGTTTGTCCCTCTTTTGGAGGTGAGGTTATGTGTGTGACGTCAGCTAGTGCCTAATTGAAAAACAACTTTATTAAAAGTCAGGCAAATATAAATTTGCCGAAGAAAAGAATGCGGACAAAAAATTGACAGGTGTGTCAACTCCTCTTCTTTGACAGTACATCCATAAAGCGATTGGCTGCAGATGATTCAAATCCATTATCGCTACCTTTATAAAAACAAGTTTGACAAGGTTCACGATACAACCCACCAATCACCATGTGTGTCCACCATTTTTCTGCTCTTAGCTCCTCAGACGTCGCCGGCAAAATTAAATTTGCTAGACTGTAAGAACATATGAGACAATATGAAAACAAGTTGAACGAAAAAAATTATTATTTGTAAAAATTCAGGAACTTTCCATCCAAACAAAAAGAAATATAACATGTAGTAGTCTCCACCCCCACTTACGAAAAGATCAAAAAAGTAAAACATGCATCCCGCGCGTCTGCGGTTGCCACATCGCGTCGAACACAGCAGGATTCCTTAGAGGTATACAACGTTGCCGTAACTATCAAAATTTAATTTTCGATTTTTTTCATATTCATGAGTGTTTTTTTTATTAATTTTTTTTATCAATGCCTTTAGAATCTGGTTGTGTGGGGGCCCCTCAGCTCTGGGGGCCCGACGCAGAGTGCGTCCTTTGCTTCATGTTAGATCCGCTACTGGGACCACTTGAAGAGAAATATGCAGCGTTGCCATTTTAACTTCACGGCTTGTCGTTAGACAATATAGAGGGCTTTGATACTACCTATGCATATTATAATATTTTTTCTACTACCGTGCTTAAAGTACCCACTTTACGCACTATTTAGAAGACGTAAAATTTCACTTCACGCACTAGTGCGTAAAGTAATTCACTTCATACACTAGTGCGTAAAGTAATGTCAATGACAGATGTTGACACTGTCAATTTAGTATTTTTCTGGTAAATCACTTCACGCACTAGTGCGTAAAGTGAAAATACTTCACGCACTAGTGTGTAAAGTATATGTCTAAATCTATTTTTTGACACATATTTGATTGGTAGTAGAAAAAATTTTGTATACAATACGTGCGTAAAGCTCCTTTTTTCACTCATGTGATTGTCGCACTCGCCTCCGGCTCGTGCGTCAAAATTCACATTCGTGAAAAAAGGTTTACTTTACACACTTGTTGCATAAATAACTATTGTTAATTTTAGATTTCAGATATGTGTGTGTGAATCAAAATTTATTGTTTGTATCATTTAAAAATAAATTGGTTTGTATCATTGTCGTTTTATTGAAATTAATGCTCATGCAAGAAGCCCAATCAGGTATGGAATTTTTCAAATTTTAAGAAATAAGTCAAAAGTTAATGTTTTTGGCGTTAAAAAATGCAAATAGTATGTATATGTAGTCAGAACCTAAAAAAAAAAAAAAATCCCACTTCTGTGAAAATACATTTTTTTAAAATCTTGATAGGCAGGCGAAAGCGAAGAAAATATTTTGTCAATTGTCAACCGATGCTCCGCTAATGGTCGCTTTCCTTGGGCCGGTCACATTCTAAGCGCAGAGCACATGTCCACAAACTTGTGGAATAAATAAACAAACCCATTCATAAAGACGTTGAACGGCTTTGTTGATGTTGGCCGAAACATTTGAGTGATTTATGAATGACTATGCGTATCTAGGTGTTAGCCTGTATATAATCTAAGGTATGCATATATTGAAATTCAGCAAAACAATTTTAAGCTGTGCTTTTACTGTAGGCCTTATACTTTAAAACCTGAAGCTTCCTTATTTGCTACTAAGCAATCGTTCACATTCCAGATCATCCGAAGCAAACTTAAAGGAAATAGTACTAGTTCAATTTAAATTAAAAGGAAAGTAGATTTGCGTCACACCACTTCTTCGCACGTCGTTGGTATTCAATTATAATATCTTTCAGTAAACTAGCATCTTCTTCAACCCATAAGATGGTGGTATCATCTACAAAGATGATAAAGCGGCCCCGAATATTTAGTCTAACAAGGTCATTCAGGTACAATAGAAAAAGAATTGGGCCTAGAACCGAACCCTCCGGAAAACCATGTTGGATTGCCCCTTCGTTTGAGTTACCATCCTCGGAACAAATAATTTGCTTTCTACTTGACGAATAAGACTGAAACCAGTCATACGCCACTCCCCTAAAGACATATAGGTATCTACTGATACATTTTCTCTACCATGAAGTCTACCAGTATTCTGTGATTAATGCAATCAAATGCATTAGAAAAATCACAGAAATCTGCTGCAGCCATTTAGACCGACATATAAGTACATTATCTGAAAGCTTGAACACTGCATCACTATAGTAGATACCCTTGGCTTAAAATCGAAACTGACAACTAGTCTAAGATATTGTGATTAGACATAAAGGTTATTTTTTTTTAAGGGTTTCTCAAAGATCCTTGAAAGCGTAGGGACAATGGGATTGGACGAAAATCGGCAGGGTTTCCAGGATCACCACCACTAAACAGCGAAACAACAACAACGGTCTTGAGACCAGAAGGAAAACAAATGAATGATTTATTAAAGTTATCATCACCTCCAGAGTCTGTTGGAGCAATGCCTCAAGCACTCTGAGTGAAAGATCATCAATCCATAGAAATTCTTATTTTTTACCTCTCCAAAAATACTACACATTTCATCAATAGCAGAGTATAAATCAAATAAATACTGTTCGGTAAAGAAACCTTCTGCAGGTACAACATTGGATCGATTTGACTGATGTGAAGTTATCAGACAAAAGTTATCAGACAATTTTACGGAAACAGCCGAAGGTTCAGTGGCGTCGTTTTTTTTTATATGTATATTTCACCTTTATTTCTTGTAACATCGGCTTATTAGGTGCTCCCTAAGGATATCACATGAAAATTCTCAATATTTTCTTATTATTAGTAGGTACAAATCTACGGTCATTGAAATTTTTGAAGGTGAAACTGTTTCTTAGCATTTCTCAAAAAACTGTCCGTACTGACAGGTTCAAATTATTACTAGACATTATTTAGATCACAAAGAACAATAAAAAAAATATACCATACCCCTGCGCCCCTACAGTCTTTGAAATTTTTAAGGATGAAATATATTTTTTAATTTTTCTCAAAAACTGCCCGTACTGACAGGTTCAAATAATCACCAGACATTATTTTAATTACAAAGAACATTTAAAAAAATATACCACACCCCTGCGCCCCTACGGTCTTTGAAATTTTTAAGGGTGAAATATGTTTTTTAATTTTTCTCAAAAACTGCCCTTACTGACAGGTTCAAATTATTACTAGACATTATTTAGATCACAAAGAAAAATGAAAAAAAATATACCATACCTCTGCGCCCCTATGGTCTTTGAAATTTTTAGGGGTGAAATATGTTTTTTAACTTTTCTCAAAAACTGTCCGTACTGACAGGTTCAAATTATCACCAGACATTATTTTAATTACAAAGAACATTTAAAAAAATATACCACACCTCTGCGCCTCTACGGTCTTTGAAATTTTTAGGGGTAAAATACGGTGAAATATGTTTTTTAGCATTTCTCAAAAACTGTCCGTACTGACAGGTTCAAATTATTACCAGACATTCAAGTCACAAAGAGGTTTTAAAAAAATACCACACCCCTGCGCCCCTACGATCTACGGTGTCATTTCGAAGACCGTATAGGGGCGCAGGGGTGTCGTATATATTTTTTAATGCTCTTTGTGATCTAAATAATGTCAAGTAATAATTTGAACCTGTCAGTACGGCCAGTTTTTGAGAAAAGTTTTAAAACATTTTTCACCCTTAAAAATTTCGAAGACCGAAGGGGCGCAGCGGTGTGGTATATTTTTTTTAATTTTCTTTGTGATCTAAATAATAGGGAGTTATTGGATGTGCAATAAGGACAAGCAGTATTTAAATTAGCCTTATTTTGACATCTACGCATGCGCATTTGGGCCTGAAAATAAGGATTCCCTTAATAAGGTTACTAAGACATTGTGATTGTGTGTGATTGTCTTTATTTGTGTATGGTTAGTGTGAGGCATCAAACTTCCCTTATTCCAATATTTCTGACATTTTTGACGACTTTGATGTTTCGCTTTTCGACGATGACGTAATTTTACTTGGAGCATTTGTGTTTTACAATAGTTTTTCATTATATTGTAGAGGTAACATCACAAAATGAGTATCAGCAGAAAATCACAAACAAAAATAAACACTTTTTGAAGTTGAAATTTATAAACATAGCTATCAGCTGTCAAAATTATGAATACAAAATAAGGTAATGCTTTAACATCTACTACAATCTTCCAATAACTGTTATTTTCTTGGAAAAATAGTGCTGATGCACTAATAAAATAACGTAGATCCTTAATACTGCGAGGCAGTATTTAATAAAATCTGTTTTTTTTTTAAAGATAAAAGTCAAAATGACATTCTGTTGGCAATACAATGTGAAATTGTCAATGCTTTCAAATTTTTTATGTAGAAAAGGCTTGTGTTGCCAACATAGTTACTAAATTTTTGACTTGGGGATTTATCTTTAAAAAAAAAACAGACTTTAGTTCCAATAGCTTTCTAATGTCTAGTAATAATTTGAACCTGTCAGTACGGACAGTTTTTGGGAAATGCTAAGAAACAGTTTCACCTTCAAAAATTTCAATGACCGTAGATTTGTACCTACTAATAATAAGAAAATATTGAGAAATTTCATGTGATATCTTTAGGGAGAACCTAATAAGCCGATGTTACAAGAAATAAAGGTAAAATATACATATAAAAAAAACCGACGCCACTGAACCTTCGGCTGTTTCCGGAAAATTGTCTGATAACTTTTGTCTGATAACTTCACATCAGTATAGATTTGCGTGTTTAAAGCACAACAATCAAAAGCGTTTAATGTGTTAAGGTACGCACCCAAAGAAAGCAGGTTACTCAGCGCCTATTTCCGGCGCCGACAATCAGCGTCTATAAGTCATCTCATTAAGAACACAATGAACGCTGGTTTTAGGCGAGTTTAAAAGCAACTTCCATAAAACAAAGATGTCTAGTTCATCTTCAGATGGAGACTTTTCATTGACGGAAAATTTTCATTTCAAAGGATGCAACGCACGAAGCAAGGTATATATCCAGTAAATCGTAAAACAAAACTTTATGGTGAAAATGCTCATTTATTCCTTCTGCACTATATCCCTGTTGCTATGGGACTCAAGTCGCTTGTCCCACAATGCATTTCTTCGAAAATTCGCAGAAATCAGTAATTCGACATCGATTATCGTTGCACGTCCAGCTTCGACCTGCGACCAAGAAGTACAAATTCATTCCGGTAAAAAGTCGGTGCTTATCTGCACTAGCAACAAGCACCTATCTGCTTTGTCTGTGTGCGGGAGCATTTGAACGTGAATTCAATTATTGGTGTCTATAGGCGCTTGTTACCAGCAAGCAGGCAACCTGCGTTCTTTGTGTGCGTACCCTTAGCGGTAATATCAACTTGAGGCCTGATGTTCCCGTTACTCTCTCCAAAACCTTTCATTCCTTGCTGGAGCACATATTTTAATGATAAACATCAACAGGGAAAACCAATCACCTCATTATAGAATGGGTCTATGACAATTCGTCGTAAGTCAATTCGTCGTACATAAATTTGTTGTAAAGTCAATTCGTCGTAAAGTCAATCCGTCGTAGAGTCAATTCGTCGTATACGTCAATTCGTCGTGGCGTTAATTCGTCGTATACGTCAATTCATCGTATGGCTAATTTGTTGTAAAGCGGCGTTTCCACAAGCATAGTTTATTGGCGCCAGTCCACGTGCCAGTTTGCAGGCGTAATAATAGTGGCGCCAGTTTCTGTTTCCACTTGATATTAAAAATTTTTAACTGGCGCAGTAGAAAAATGAAAAATGGCGTCAACTTCAATGTTGCTGTGAATATTTTGTTTCTAGAATTATTACAGAAGACTCGAAAAAACAAGAAAAAGAAACATAAGCATAAGATCTGGGTACGAAAATGGATTTCACGCAGAAAAGCTCTAGGAGAATCAAATAATTTACTGAGTTAACGGATGGAGACCGCATGAGGAATTTTCAAAGCTTCTTATTTTGCTTTCGGCGGCAGTGATATCTAAACCACTTAAGAACCCGGGAACTCGCACAATACGTCAACACTTATCCTTATAGCATCATCCCGTTTATTTCTAGCTTTGTAACACAAAATTTTGTGATTCCACAAACAGGGATGCTCTTCCATAAACTTTATATGTGCAATTTTTTAGATTCACTTGACGATTTCATTACTTTTCTGAAAACGAATAGTGAAAACCTTTGTATTTTTTTTGACAAACTGTCACACATGGCAAACTGGCGCCAAAAAGTAGACCTCGATTCTACTTTACTGGCGCATGAATAAGTGGCGCAAGTTAACTGGCGCCAGCTAATTTTCCGAGTTTCCACGCGCCAATAAACTCTGCATGTGGAAACGCCGCTTAAAGGTGATTTGTCGTATACGCCAATTCGTCGTATTTCAGGTATAATGTTGAAATGTATAAGTTTACACTTTTTCTGTAGAATCAGACATTACCAAATTCACCGATGATAACCCGGTTAGTTTGGGTTAGTTTGCAATTTCAATCAGACATCACATTGCAAACTAACCGGGTTATTATCGGTAAGTTTGATAATTTCTGATTAAAATTGCGAACTAATAACACGGTGGCTACCACATGAGTCACCAGTGATGTTTGACCTAATTCACCTCAATACGAGCTAGTCGACGTTATTTTACGACAAATTGAATTTACGACGAAATGACGTACAAGACGAACTGATTTTACGGCGAATTGACGTATACGACGAATTGACGTATACGACGAATTGACTTTACGACGAATTGACGTACGACGAGTTGACGTACGACGAATTGACGGCAACCCCTATAGAATATAGATTCACCGACGGATAAGTGTACAAACACAGTGCAAGCAGGTTTCCGCTTACCGGTAACCAGCGCCGACTCGCGCTTTTTAAATCGGCTAGAACACAGTAAAAAGCAGATACTCCACCTGTTTGTTACTGTGTACTAGCCGATTTGAAAAAATGCACTTATTTTTGGCGCTTATAATCGCGACTCGGCTCTGGTTACTGGTAAGCGGAAACCTGCTTGCTTTGTGCTTGTACACTAACTGACCAAGCGCAAATCATGCTCGCAAGGTAGGTAATGAACATGTATCCTGACAAGTTGCAATTTACAATAATGTAAACTTTTCCAGATCCAATTTATGACTTATCTGGTACATACTTACTCGAGTTATCCTTTGGTATCGAAGCCATTAAAAATTTGTACCGAAAGAAAAACCTCCTTCCTTCTTTTAGTAGGCGCTTGATCTGACAGAGCAGGACTTTACCCATAGCTTGTTAGTTACATGAGACGCCAGCGAGGTGAATCAACTGAGACAACCCTACACAGTCTTGTCACAAAGATTGAAAGCGCACACTTAAGTCAATGAACCGCTCTATGTGCATTCATTGATATAGAGGGAGCTTTCGATAACACCTCACATGAGTCCATGAGAAGCGCGGCTAAAAATAAGGACTTTGACGAAACTACAATTGCATGGATTAAAGCCATGCTTGAGAATAGGAAAATCAAAGCAATGGTCTCAGCAGTCAAGGGATGCCCTCAAGAAGTGCACTGTCCCCACTGCTGTGGTTACTGGTAGTAGATGAACTTCTCCTCGCCTAAGCGCCAAAAGGAATCACGGTCCTAGGATATGCTGACGACCTCACAGTCGTCATTAGGGGTAAGCATAACAGGATCATTAGTGACCTCATGCAAAATGCAATAAATTGTCATTATCAGATAGTTTCTACAGAACGGTTCAGGCCAGGCGTCACCCCCAACAATACCATAATTGTACCAAAATTGTACTTTTTACAAGGAAAAGCAGTCTAAATCATCTAACAGCCTCAACCTTAAATAGCATACAAATCAACTCGGCAAGTGAGGGTAAATATCTAGGAGTCAACTTGAATCGGAAATCCTCTTGGAACAAACATCTTAAAAGAGTAACCGACCGGCAATAGCCACATACTGGACATGCCAGAGATTATTCAGCAAGACTTGGGGTCTAAAGGCAAAAATGATGCATTGGTTATTTACAGTAGATATAAGACCCATGGTCACTTACCCTGCTATAGTATGGTGACCCAAGACAGCGCAAAACCGATTGGCAACTGTACAAAGGTAAGGTATGCATGTCTTGAAATTACAGGAGCAATGAACACCTGTCCAACCGCCCTAATGAAGGTCATGTTGGGCCTTCCCCCAGTAGATATAATAGTGAGGACAGAGGTCTATATGGGAGCCTCGAGAATAAAACAGTCCCTTTAGCTGAAGAAAGGGGACTTTGTCGGCGACATGAGCATTATGAAAGAATGCATAAATGTGACCACAAAACCAGATGACCAGATGCAATACAGGTACGAATTTGAATACTCCTTCAAAGTGACTTTGCAACTATTGAGGGCCGCAAGGAAGAAAATATCTTACCTGTATTTCCGAACATGTCATCTCAGAGACCTGCGGAGAGCGAAGATGTAAGGTATATCAATACCGATAGTCAGGCAGCACTAAGAGCTCTGAGTAGCTCTGTCACTAAATCCAGACTGGTATGGGACTCCCAACATCTACTGAAGAAACTGGCGTCTCGGAGTAGTCACCCTTTCATGGATACCAGGGCACCAAGAATTCGAAGGAAATGAAATAGCGGACCAACTTGCAAGAGAAGAAGCTGCAACACCATTTCTTGGACCAGAACCTTTCTTTGGCATTACGAAAAGCCATATGATAGGGAAAGTCCAAAATTGGGAGAAAAGGCAAAGGAAAATAAGGAAATGATTGTCCTCAGTAAAGCGGATCTAAGGCTGCTAACAAGACTCCTTACTGGTCACTGCCCTTTGGGTTACCACGTGGAAAAGATGGGCAAAACAGAAATAAACTTATGCCGTTTCTGTCAAGAAGCCTCTGAGTATGCGGAACACATACTTTTCAATTGCAACATCTGGAGCAGCCCTATGAGCATTATCGGCTTTGCCAAACGCCTTAATCTATTCATAAGGGGAAGCACAGGTCCATAACCTACACATCATTACCATCACAATCTACAATCTACATAAGAGGAAGAATATCTAGATAGAACCAACTAAAAAGAAGCCGTGACGTCATCACTGAAGGAGAATGCAAATTTCCTTTTCTGTAGGGCCCTCCCATCTGAAGTGAGACAAAAGATCACGCGGTGGTAGAAATTCATTATTACAGACCCGCTCAAGCCTTCTCCTCTGTAACTCGAAAAAAGGGTTTCGGATCAAGGATTAAGGAACAATGCTGAAGGACGCAATACGAGCCAATGGAACGTGTATGCTCTTGAGTCATTCATATGATTAGCGATTCTTTTGATTATACAACTCACTGTACATTATTCCCATATGACACGAGAGGATTAATAAGTGATAATCCTTCCCATATGACACGAAAGGCTTAATAAGTGATAATCCTTTTGCACGGTAACTGGTGTTTTGACATTTTTTGACAAAAAATTAAAATTTTTGATTCATGAAATTATCAATTAATAAAGAATTAAAGTTTAGTTCGTTGTATAACCTACTCTTTCCAAGAATTTGAATACCACTCGATTTTTCAGGATTACCTAATACTTTTACCTGACACTCAACGCGTTACCAGCAACACCACTCCTCCTTCGGAGTCGCGGTGTTGCTGCGTAACGCGTTTCGTGACAGGTAAAAGTATTATCTGGTAATCCTGAAACCTCTTGTGGTATTACATTCGATAAGTCCCATTATTCGAAGTGCCTTGATATACCTACTGTTGATTTGTGGCATGTGGAGATTGAAGGCGAATGGTTTGTCAAATATTACCAGGATCTCTGAATTTGTAATAACTGATGGGCATGCCTGAAGAAATGTTAATTGATCCATAACCAAGAGGTGAAGACGTCTGAGAATCACTCTTGAAACTGATCATCAGTTTTAGCTTGATAACGACTGCAAAGAGATACTCAACCGGTCGAAATCGAAACCAGAACTATAACTAATTAGTAAGAAAAACAAACTCAAATTAACGTCTAACGTCTGGTTAATGAATAGGTTCCCATAAATAGTGCAAGGCGGGCTCATGATTAGACAATGCGGTAATGCTAAAAGACATATTCCTATCTTTCCCTTCCTCCCGTGAAAATGATTTTCCTTTATGCACCAAATATTGCTCTTCAAAACAACATAAATTATTATATTACCAGGCACTACAGCTACTGCTTCCCTAGAAGCCTTCTTAATCTCTTTACTAGCACTAGCTTTGGGTTTGGTTTCTCTGGAACCTGGAGCGAATAATTTGAACTCGTTGGGCAAATCTTCATCGCTACGAATTTGATCGGTGAAATAGATCCTTCTTATTCTTGTGTTGGCATGTATTTGAACCCTTATAGTTTCTATATAGGTGGATGCTACACGGAAAAATAACCTAAATTAGAAATAATCTAAAAACCATAATTAAAGGCTTCACCGTAGGCTCTCTTAGTGAAATCGGCCAAATTAAAAATCACCTCGTTCCATTTGGCGGTCAAACCGATGGGCATCGAAGTGCAGAAAGGACGCACTTTCGTCGTAGATTGAAAATTCGACACTCTAAATCTTCGGCGCATGTCTTTGTCGTCTGAAAAATTTTAAAAAATCAGTTAAATTAGACCCATTAATTTTCGATTCATCATTTTCTCGTATTTGAGCCGGAATACAATGTTAATTGCTAAAAGCGTCAATCTTCGTTAAGGGCGCATTAATATAATACTAGAAATTGATTTTATCCATTACGATTCCGACTGGTGCTCATCGGAGGCTTTTCTGAGGGGATTTGTAAATTACTAATTTGTTTGGCGTCGTAATTTTGCTCACTTTGGGTATTTCTCAGGAGAATACAGAGTCAAAGGTAGAGCGTAGGTAACATCGAAATGGAAGTTTTATTAAATATGCTTTAATACATCAATGCAATTTTAAAAAAAAATCTCTATTAGATAAGAGTATAATTTCATTACGTCTGCTATTGTGACTAGGTAACTGAAGTGTTGGGATATCTCATAAAATACAAGAAGGCGGAGGACATCCTCTATATTATAGCAGCCCAAGAACTGGATTCCATTTGCCCTAACGAAAACACCAAATTGTGACAAGATTTGGAAGTTGCTTATAAATCCTGGAATGGATAAGTTCGGACATAGAAGAAGAACAAGAAGCTATTAGTCTAGGAGGCAGTGACGATTTTCGGTACTAATTTTCCCAGTAACAAAACATGGGTAGAATTGTAGGGTTAGTAGTAATTCTAAGCAAAATTCATATATTTTTAGGGGAGGTTTTCGGATAGGTTGAGTGTTGACTGTTGAGGCGCAAAATGCGTCAGAGCTCAAAAATGCACGGCCCTTTTTTTTCCAGTGATAAAAATAGCTCTACTAATGAGAGGTACCTACTGAAGTTACGTAAAAAAATAGTCCGGCTAATCTGTGAGTATGAATGATACGTCTGGCAAGTGAAAAATTGAAGATCCGAAAATTTTCATCCAAACTCACTTTCCACTATCTGAGATAACCCAAATTGCTATTTTCATGTACCTACCTACTTTATATTCTAGTGTAGTAAATGTGAAATATTTGTGACTGGGAAAATAAGTGTATTTTTTTTTACTTGTGTTTCTCATTGATCTTGTGAACCCATCCGAAAATTTTAGCCAGACTCAAAAATGCTTGTTTTGTATCACCAAGAGAACAAACTTGTGACGGAACTAGCTATTGCCCCTTTTTGGGCTTTAGTCAAACCGCACCAGGGATGCCAAAAGTTTTTACTTTGACTGACTGTAAAAACTAACCAGGTGTTGGATCATTTAAGCCTTGTATTGGGTTAGGGGTGCCTTGATTCTCATTTATATAAATAAAACGCTGAAATAGAATAGTTATCAATTTAATTAATAAATGAAAGTAATTCGGTATGGTTATCAATAAAATCCTATCTAAAAATTCCTACTTGGACGTCCATTCGAACTACAAATTTTATACTAATATAAAGTAAATAAGTATCTTGATTTATGAAAAGTAGGGAAATCTGATAATGATAATAATATCATTTATGGTTAAATTTTCAATATACGAGAACACAAATTAACTAATCAAATGCACGAGATCACAACATAAATAATTCGTCAACTTCAATCAGTTCACTGCAATCACAAAATGTTTATTGATCCTTGAAAGTTCTTCTATTTATTGAGAGTTAACAATTTGAGCACTTTTCTGCTGAAGTCTGTAAACATTGTGCAAGAATAGTATATTATATACCTAGGTAGAGAAGTTGGTCATTATATATACCGAACGCTTTTATAAACCGAGGCGCAAAGCGCCGAGGTTTATAATGCGTGAGGTATATAATGACTTTCTCTACCGAGGAATATATAGAATTTTTTTTACTACTGCTAGTAGAAAATAAAAAATTTGCTTAAAATCTGTGCTCTAATTATTTTTTTTTGAACGCCCTCTTGAAAGTGCTGCCCTCTATCAACAGCTTATGATAACTTCCTATGTATCTACAGAAACCTGTATTTTGTTTTAAATTGACGCATGAAATTGAAATTGGGCCAATAGAAACATGACAATATCCTTGCGTCATGACGTCATTTTCATTATTGACCTAGGGACTTTTTCATTATTTTCATTATTCACCTAGGGAGAGAAATTCAATTTTTTCCTAGAAAAATAGATTGAATAATGACTATTTCTCAGGTAAGTAGTAAAAAAAAGTCTTAATATATATGCTCAGTTTCTATATACAAATGTACAAATGTTAATTTCGCGAGTGTGGAAACCAAATTTCTGCATTAAAGGTTAGAAAAGACTTCAATTTATAGTGCATTTCAAGCGAATCACTAATAGTATATTATATAATAAGTGTGGTAACTAGGTTATTACCGCACGCGAGAGAAATTTGCAAACCGAGCCGGTGAGGCGAGGTTTGCAATCTCTAAGGGCGGTAATAACCTAATTACCATACGAATTATATACAGTATTTTATCTACAAGCGTGCGGTAACAAAATATCCGAGAAAATTTTAAAAAATTACAGTAAATGAAATTCCGTCTCTGGATGTTTGTCATCTTTGACAGAGAACACGTAGAATCTAGGTGATTGATAGGTAGGTAATTGAAGGTACGTATTTGATACTCAAATCAATATACCATATGTTATGTTAAAACACGACAATTGATATCATTGCTAAGAACATACATACACAGATAAAGATTTATAAGTCGTCATTCGTCATTGGGTTCGTCATTTTCGCACTAAAAGCTCCAAAAAATGGATTCAAGTGATTCTGATAACGAAATTTCAAGACTCGTTAAGCAGGTAACCGAAGATCTGTTACCACAGAAGTCCGGCGTCCGTTACGAAAAAGAATATGAGGCTTTTTTACAATGGTGCTCATTTAAAAAAGTACTGGAAATAAGTGAAGATGTTTTAATTGCGTATTTTGAAGACAAATTCAAGGACAAGAAAGCCTCTTCACTATGGTGCTACTATTCGATGTTGAAGGCAACTTTATCTGTGAAAAACAACATTAGTATCAACAAGTTCCCAAGATTGATTGCATACCTGAAAAAAAAGTCTGTTGGATACAGGGCTAAGAAATCCAATGTTTTCCAGCGAGAAGATATAGACTATTTCTTTGATGAAGCACCAGATGTTAACTTCTTATTGTTAAAGGTAGGAAATAGGGATATCCCTATATTTTTAGTTTGAAGCAGTTTGTATTTAAAATATTATTGTAGTACCACCACCGCAGAAACGCAAATTTATTCCCACCTTATGTAATTTATTTTTTGTTGCAGGTTGTGCTCGCTATAGGCATAGCGGGAGCTTGCCGAAGAGAGGAAATAACAAAAATGACAATAGACGACGTCAAGGAGCAAGGGGACATTATTTTAATAAACATTCCCGATTCAAAAACATATACTTCTAGAAAATTTATCTTGTGTGGTCGAGGCCAAGAATACCTTAAGAAATATCTGGACTTGAGGCCCCCACAGGTGACAACTCGAAGACTCTTTTTAAATTATAAAAAAGGCAAGTGTATTTCACAAGTAGTTGGGATAAATTCTATAGGAAAAATGCCGAGTCAAATTGCATCTTTTTTGCACTTGCCAAATCCCGACATGTACACCGGCCACTGTTTCAGACGGTCGTCGGCCACCCTGTTGGCAGATGCAGGGGGTGACCTTATGACCCTAAAGCGTCACGGTGGCTGGAAGTCGTCTAGCGTAGCAGAAGGGTATGTGGAAGAGTCAGTACAAAACAAGATGGAAATTGCAAAAAAGATTACTGGAGCTACCCACAATACGGTTCAGGTTCAGCAAGAAAGCTGCCGAAAAGTCACTGAAGCTGTGGTGGAGGAAAGCTGCTCACAATCATTGACATCAGTTTTTACAAATGCTGGTGAAGTTCCATGTTTAAAAATTTAAAATATGACAAATTCGTCAATTATCATAAAAATTAAAAAAATCATTTTTTATAATATCATTTTTAGGGCAAAGCGTCTTAAGTTAGTTATTAATTTGTTGTTATTTGTATAATAAAGAAAATAAAATATATATTTTGTCATTATTTTATACAGAGTGCGGTAATATGGTACTTACCGCACGCAAAATCGTGTAATATACCTTAGTTACCGCACCAGGGCCGTAGCTAGAGTCAAATTTAAGATAGGGCATGACAAATTCGACATAGGGCATACACTACTTGCCCCCCCCCCCCCCCACCCCCCTAAATTTTTTAAAGGTAAACAAATTTTTTCAATAAATCAAGGTTCAGGTTGTATGGTAATGGGTAACTTGATGACGCATCAAGGTATGTATAATGTATGGTAAAGTATGGTAATGGGTAACTTGATGACGCATCTGATCTGGGATACCTTATAGAGATTTGCATTATGTTGAGGCACCCCAGATGACGTCATAAAGTTACCAGTGGGCGTATTCTGTATCGTCATATAGGGAAGAAATTTCTTTCTATAAGTATAGAGAGGAAATTTCTTTCTATTTCTTGAACTTATTCTGTACCATTTTTTCTATGCCCGGTCGGGTATTCTCGGCTATAGAGAAATGTGTATTATTTGATATAAAAACATTGACTTGTAATCAGGGAATTTGGGATACTTTTTTGATTAGGTTGGTAACAAAAGCAATATTTATTTACATTTTTATGTTAGGAGCTTCGCGAATTATTAAGTGACAGTTTGTATCTTTCATTGTGAATTGTAACATTTTCGATACGTTCAAGTGGTAAGTCTGTGTGGTTATTATAAACCATATAGGTACCTAATATCTGATTCTATAGTTTTCGTTTTTTAGTGGGGGCTTATTATAAAGTATGGACCCAATATTCCTTCATTTGCTACAGGTAGCAGAAGATGAAGAAGGACAAAACCAATTTCGTTTGGAGAGAAGACTTTTGCGAGACCAAGAAAATGCTTTTGAATTGCCCGAGCGAGAATTTCGGAAATGCTTCAGGCTAAGTCGACAGCTAGTTCAAAATCTCATTCGTGATCTTACCCCCCATATGAATGCAGGAGCTAGAGCAACAAGAGTTCCTATCCATATAAGGATTTTAGGTGCCCTGAGGTTTTTTTGCTCAGGGCTCATATCAGAAGGCAGGCGGAAATGAAATTCATGTGTCCTTATCACAACCTGCTTTTAGCAGAGCGTTATCTGAGGTGTCTTTGGCTCTAGAGGCTATTGCCCATAGGTGGGTAAAATTTCCTTTAAATGAAGCCCAAAAGCAAGAAAAAAAAGAAGAGTTCATGGCCCAGTTTGGATTTCCAGGGGTGATAGGCTGCATCGATGGCACTCATATTGCCATTGTTGCACCACGAGAAGATGAAAACTTATATTTCAATAGAAAACATTATCATTTCAAAAATGTACAAATGATATGTGACGCGAATCTATTGATACTAAATGTTAAAACCTCAGAGGGTTAAAACCAATTATGGTGGTGCAACTCACGATGCCTTTATTTGGAGAAATTCCAATGTAAGGACACATTTGGAACAAATGTATAATCAGGGTGATCATAATTCGTGGCTTCTTGGAGATAGTGGATATCCACAAGAGCCATGGCTTATGACGCCTATTCAAGGTGTACCCAGAGATGCTCCTGAAGGTAGATATACGGCAGCTTTGACAAGTGCTAGAAATTGTGTGGAAAGATGTATAGGTATTTTATAAAAAATGTTAAGTATTATATATTTTTGCACTAAATGATGAAATTTATTTGTTTCAGGAGTTTTTAAAAACCGATTTCGCTGTCTATTGAAAGACAGGGTCTTACATTATGACCCCTTCAAAGCTGGCCAAATTATCAATGCAGTTAGTGTTTTACACAATATGTGTGTTAGGGCTAATCTAGCCATCGAAGATGATGAAGAGGAGCAACGTGATGACGACGAAGATGTTGCGGATGTAGGAGTTGGTATTGCAAGAAATGTGCTTGTACAAGGGCAGGCGAGAAGAGCTAATATAATACAATTGTATTTCCAAAATATTTATCGAACACATCAATAAAATAAATGAAAAAACAAAACAAAATTATTATTAAACAACATTTAACTGATATGTGCAAAAAAGGAAACGAAAATATAGAAAATACCTATTGGAAAAAAAACTTAAACAACAAATCTCTAAAGAAAACTTTCTAATCAGCCTCACATGTAGCTCGAGCAGCTCTTACTTCTAAACTATTCCCTAAGAAAAAAAAATCCAAAAGACACCAACTAATAAATAAACTAGGCAAAACGAAATAAGGACCACTTTTAAGAGCTTGGCTTTTATTTAATTTTGAATTATCCTGGTGACTTTTTCCATTTGCAATAAGTATAGATAAACAAATTAAGAGCGGGTATTATAAAACTACTTTGAGAGTTAACTTAAAGTTAACTTCTGGAATTACATGTAAGTAATTCAAAAAGTTAACTTCAAGTTAACTGTCAAAGCAGTTTTATAGTATTTGTAATACCCATTTAGAATAACCCCATCCTTATTTATCAATCACAAATCAGATGAAACAAAAAATTACCAACAAAAACCAACGTCGATTGCTAATACGTCAATTTCATGTACAAATAGGAAATTCCTAACCTAATTTTATTTGTGTGTCAAGAAGCGACATACGTTTTGTCACTAGAACGACTGGTACTTCTAAATAGGTATTAAAAATACTATCGGGTCTTCAAAAAAAAAAACCAATCAAAGATTGCTATGGTTTTTAAACGTATGTCTTAGCAATATTTTTCTTTGATTTTGACAATGTCAGTCTATGAAATTTAATGTCAAAATGTCGTCAAAAATCCTTACCAATAAAAAAACAATAATGCAACGTACGTTTTCGTAACCAAAGCAATCTTTGATTGTTTTTTTTTTGAAGACCCGATTTATAATACCCGCCCTAAGTGTGCAAAAAAAATTTATATTGTAAATGGAAATAAACACTTTACGAGGGTTATTAAAAATTCATTAAAAATAAATGGGTTTTTAAAAGTGGCCCTTATTTCGTTTTAACTCTAGTATTGTCTGGCTAGCGAAACGGCGAACTGCAAAAGAATTTGCTGCTTTGCCAAACTTGACAGAAACAATAATAAACAAGTTGGTGACATATCTTATTGGCAATATGGGTATGTGTAGCATTTTGAAATAGAATAAAATCCGGCAGCATTGCGAAATGAAGGATGTGGAGAGGCGTGATTATTCAGAGGCATGATTCTATTGGTTGGAGCCTGAACGACAGCACCAGTGGCGTGGTTATTGGTGAAACTCAAGAATTTTTTTCCTAATAATTTTTTGCTTTATTTTGCTGGTGTTTTCGGTGCCATTGAACCCAAAGACATGGTTGTCATCAGGCGGTGTCAGTTGAGGTGTCAGTGAATATTCTTAGGTTACGCCCAACTTTTCTTCCCCCTTTCGTCTCTACCAAGTTACCACTTGCCAGACTATATATATTTATGACTTGATATTATTTTGAGTTCTGCAGCAAGCAGAAAGGTCTTTCAAAGCTTGCGCTATTGCCTCTTGGGCTTCGGCCTGTCTCTTGATCATTTGTCTTAGTTTCCTTCTTTCTGCCATTGCCTCTTCATGCATTTTTGCCATGGAAACCACTTTCCCAGGCTTTTCAGCAGACTTCCGACTGCGTTTCCTGGCTGGTCCACTGGATGATGTTAATGGTGGAGAAGACTTGGGCAAATGGGCAGCTCTGTCTGTTTCTATGCTGGAAGGGTGTGTTTTGGTGGTGGTAGGCGATTAAATGGTTTCAATGGTGGAGGAGAATGAGGAGATTTGGGCAAACAGGTAACTTCTTCTGTTCCGGTGCTGTTGGAAGGAAGTGCCTTTGGGGGTGGTAAGCCATTCTCTTCGTCTGTCAAGTGTTGTGGTTGTGGCAAAGGCAGGTGGGCCGCAATGGATCGCTGTAAATAACATTTTGATAATTTTGTAAATACCTACTTATCTTTATTGCAATTCTACACACAATTATACAATTCGAATATAATCTTATTTGCACTAATCGATATCAACCCTTTTTTTAGTGTTATAGTTGTAATTACCATTCCTAATTCTGCATTTCCATCCCCAGTTACTGATTTCCAACCCATTAAATTCATTAGCCGTTCCTCTGTTTCTGTTAAAGGAACGGCGTTTGATGGGCCACCACCAGTTTTCTGTGCCTCGATCCTTAATTGGGCAGCTTTCGATTTTGTTTTTGTCACATAAAAAGATACCATTTTCCATTTGTCAACGCTTCTCAGCCCAAATCCCGTGGAATTTAATTTTTCGACCAATTCCTCCCACAATTTTGCATTCTGCCTAGCATCACCATCCATATGTTTAAATTGGGGCCTGAAAATTGTTGGATGTTCCTCTCCAAAATTGACGATGGTGTTCCATTGTTGAGGATGAGTTTTGAAATCACGTTTATCATCTGCATTGCGTACATGAAAATTTGAGTAATTGTGCCAAAGCCTTGGAATTGATTTTAGATATAACTTACCCATGATATTTCGTTCATTTTTAATACGGTCACTCAACTTCCTTAAATGTATTGTTAACTTTTTTTTTGCAATTTATTCACTTGACACTTATGTCACTTATTGAAATAATTTAATCACACAATTTGATAGTGTGTTAAAAAGAGACAGGGATAATAGAAATATCAAAGCAAGACCTAAATGGTCTTTCTATTCCTCTCTACCGAACGAACCATTCGTGAAATACGACAGGCGCCGAAGCAGCTTACAGAATAAGATAAAGTGGTAGAAAGAGTTGATAGAAAGAAATTTCCTCTCTATGACAATACAGAATACGCAGGCAGGCATCCTACCTCTCTCGCCTCTATCAAACAACCTTGCGATAAATAACATCTCTGGCAAGTAAACAAAATGGCGCGGATTTTCGCGCCGGCTGCCTGAGCCATTCGCACCCTTTCAAAACAAAAAAAAACTTCCTCTGTGCAAACGTCAACCATTGTTCATTAGATTTAGGCATTTTCGGAAACATTCATCCTCGCTTACTCGATTCCAGCCCTATCTACATCAGGCATCATCTACTCTTAAATTTTCCAAAGAAACCTTAATGTATGTTGATTTTTAAAGGTAGGGCATTATCATTTAAAAGATAGGGCATTGCCCTCTAATGCCCCCCCCTGGCTACGGCCCTGTACCGCACGCTTGTAGATAAACAGTACCTATTTATTAACTTATTGTTCGACTGTTAGAGAAATTGTAACGGTCTTACTTGCTTAATCCAGTTCATACAGATAAATCCATAAGGCGATTATTTATCCATTTATCACTATTCGCACTCGCATCTAGGGAATTTTCCACTGGGATGAAAAGAAAACACAATGATATACAGGTGCGTTGGAGCCTGTCGGGAGTAAGAGAGATAGAGCCAAAAACAAGCGTATGAGAGAATTTTGCTCGACGGAGGTGACTTGCAACAATTATGGGTTAATTACACGAATTGTAATCAATAATATACACCATGTCAGGCCTTGGACACAGAGAGTAAGTAGTATTTTACTATAAATCGTGCGTACTAACGGGGGTTTTTGGGAGTTTTTGTCTCTGGAGAGCATTCAGAGGGCGCGAGGGTGCGAACTATTCGCTTAATCTAATAGTACTGAAGAATGTGCGTCGACTAGCTCTGCCACGGAGCAGGCCGGTATTCTGGTTCTCAAAAACGCTCACCGCTTTCTAGTCGCTCGGCACTTTGAATGTTAATTTACATTGAAAATGCCGAGCCACTGAAAAGCGGTGAACGTTTTCGAGAACGGGAATACCGGCCAAGGGCGCAAAAAACTAGGGATGTTGTATGGCGGCAGACCAATCACAGCCTCGAGGGGTTCACTGCCTTATAAGGTAATAAAGAAACCTGTAATTTTACCGGTTCAAAGGGTTGTTGTTGACGGTTTTACAGGCATCTATTTTTAGAATATTATTTTTATGGTAAATAATAGAGAGGAAAATTATATTAAATTAGAAATAACAAAATTTAAACTTGTTGTGGGCTATTTCCGCATTAAAACTATTTAATATACAATATACATCAACCAGGAAAATAAGTACTAAAAAATTTCACTGCCTCCTGGACTATATTGAGAATATGAAATCAGTCTGTTTTAGTTCCTTAATCAACGATCTATAACGTAGCTTTGCTTCCACAATAGCGACACTAATCAAAATGTGTCTTCTACAGCACATACTTTACAAACCCCTACAAATTTGACTTCTACCTCGCTTGATTTTTATACTTTTATGCATCAATCAAGCCAAATGTCTCTTGTTCTAGTTGCGGTTCATTTTGAGTTGAAGATAGGTTAAAATATACAGATTTGCCTTCCTAGGCAATTATGAATCGTTTTCACAACAACTTGCTGTTTGAAGCCCGAAACTGCCCGAAATGACTCTTGAAAAACAACACAACTTTCATACAAGGCAAGATTGAGGAAAATCGAGGTTGATTTTGAATAATTATTGTAAATTAGGCGAAAATTCTCTGGTGTGAAATAATTCTGACTTTCTTATTGCAGCTTCAAGATTTAATAGTTTTTTAAGAAATCACAACTTTCAAATCAAAAGAAATAGCGAGTTGCTGTTGCAGGTCAGCTCAAAGCCTATGCAGATTTCTTTAGAGATTTCACTCGGATACCTCTAGTTGTGATTTCGGTTGTGATGGACTATGGATAACATTCTTTAAAATTTTTGTGATAGCAACTTAGGTATTACTTATTAATAGTTTATTCGAGCATTATCGAACTTTTTAGATAGACAGATAGATAATTGGGATGGTTTCAAATTATAGAGTGAATCAAAATCATCAGATTCAAGAGATTCACTTAAGTAAATGGCAGAGGCACGTACTCTCTGAGATTTATGCCAAAATTAAAGATAAAACTCAAAACTGTATCTATATATAATTATCGGTTTATAACGTTCTACGTCTTCCGATTTCCGATCTCCAACCATCTCTGTCAATCCAGGCATCCTCCTCTAAGCCTCTGTCTCTCATTTCTTCGTCTACTCCACTTCTCCATGAAGCTTCTTCTTGTTCTGCCGCGGCTTCTTCTTCCCACTGGCTTCCACTTAATAATTTGCTTTAGTATTCTTGCATATATCATTCTCTTTACAGGATGCTGTAATTTGGAATGTTTTAACAAGGAAAACATACTTCCAGCCCAGATAGAGGAAAATTGACTAAAATGTCATGGGGTCGATTTCCGAGAAACGTCGATTGTCAAAAACCGTATCCGATATCTTCAATGGTACCGTTGATACAGGGTGATTTCCGATTTTTCCCTATATATTCTGGAAAATAGCTATAAGTTTTTTATTTAACAATTTTTTTAATTTCTGTGAAAACATTTTTGGGTACTTTTTTGAGCACAATCCAGTGACGTACTCATTTTTTTTCTATAAGTCATCATTTCGGAGAAAAATAATGAAGTTTTGTTTTTTTTATATGGAAAGCATAGTTGGCCATGACCTCAAAAAAACCGCCATTTTTTGTGCTTTCCAATGATATATAGTTTTCAATATTTATTTCCAAATTTGACGGTGATACCAGAGGTTTCTTCATATTTAGTATAGTAGGCTTTGATAATTAAAAAAAATGTTCATACGACAATCATTCCTCAAGCGCTTAAGAAATAAAAATTAAGCTAGATAACTGATAATTACTATATATAATCAAAATAAAGAACAGAGAAGAATTACAAAAAAAAAACAAATAAAATAGTAACGAGCAAAGAAAATTGAGAATAAGACTTTTACTTTTATCTATAATAAATGTTCAAATTGGGCACCTCCCTATGTTGCAAATAAAACATCTCTTTCTAACAGAATGGCAACTGTTTATCAGTTCGACAGGAGAGATTGCTGCAAAAGCTTCTCTCGTAGCTTCTTCTAGTTCTTCTCTCGTTGCTATATCTCTTCCCTTATAAATCAAATCTTTTAATCTTCCCCATAAAAAAAAAATCTAAAGGGGTTGATGATCTATCGGGCCAAGCTACAGATCCATTAAAACCAATCCAATTTTGACCAATTTCCTCATTTAAAAGAGTAGTTGTATCTCTCGTTTTGTGCGGAGGAGCACCATCATGCTGATTATAAATATGTTCTAATTGTCTTAGGGGAAGATTATCAAAAAATGGTATAACATATGTCTGCAATATATGGATATAATCTGGTCCATTTAAATTTTCATCATAAAAATCAGGACCCAAAAGCCTACTCCGAAATATGCCTACCCAAACATTAAAACCAAATCGGCCTTGTCGATTTTGTTCAATAGTCACATGAGGATTTTCAGTGCACCATTGGTATGTATTATATCTATTGAATATGCCAGAGCTTTGAATCCTAGCTTCATCAGTCCATACAATATTTGATGGAAAATCAGCATTTTGCCTACACTTTCCCGTAAACAATTCGCAGAATCTCAATCTACGAGCAAGATCATCATTGCGAAGTTGATGAACTCTTCTTGTTCTGTAGGGCTTGTATTTATGTTTTTTCAGAGTTTTCAAATTTTTTTTCTTCTAATGTTTGTAACGTTTTCCAAAATCCGCAAAGAAGTGTTTGGGCGTTCTATTACCTTGAAAAATAATTATTTTCCAAATAAATTTAATGACCTAGTAATTTTTACCTCTCCTAACACATTTCGCTCTTGAATTTCATTTTGTTCAATGTTGTAATTTCTGGGTCTAGGTTGTTTAAAGCTGCCATGCTGAATCAAATTATTCTTTAAGTTTCTGAATATTCGAGAGTCGGGCTGATGACGTTCTGGATATCTGTTAAAATACAATTCGCTAGCAGCGTTGGTATTTTCATTAGCCAAGATAAAACATTTTAACATGTCATATTTTTCAAAATTTTCATACATTTTTCACCACAATGGACCTTTCACATTTTACCTGTGCTGCGCGCGCATCTTGTGGGTGACAGATAATTAAATCGCCAATTTCCTGAACACGGTCTGACCCTGACGTATTTAAGCTAACCTCAATAATCAATCAGTATCAATCAATATTGCTGAAAATTAATACAAAAACTGTTTATGATACAATGGTTCAAATGAGTTGAATGAATTCTTGTCAGAATTAGGCGAAAAAGAAGTGAAACCTTTCTTTTCACAAGTTCCCAGGCAATCAAATTGTAAGAAAACAATAGTAACGTGCTCTCAACCCGAATGAAGACGATTTAAGTTGGGACAGAGATTTGAGGGTTCGTAAAATAACGATTTTTATATCAAATACAATAATAATGTACAATTAAAGGTTTGCTGCAAACATTTTTGCTGCGGTGGGTTTTCTTTCTAATTAATGTTAATACGTATTTTGTCATATTTACGTTTAAAAATAAACAAAAACAGAAACATAACCGAAATTGCACAATTTGACAAGTGGAACTAGTGTTTCACAAGACAAGATTTCTTGTCTTGCTGGGCCTATTCTTGTCTTGTCTTGCAAAGCAAGACAAGAAATGAAATTCATTCTTGTCTTGACCGACTCTTGCAGAAAAAAATCTTGTCTTGCAAACAAGATTTCTTGCAATTTCTTGTTCTTGCATTATTGTTTTGTGACGTCATAGCAAGAGTGTGGTAGCAAAACACGACGGTTTTCTACCACACACGTCGGTTTTGGAGCGACGAGCGACGTGTTTCATCATAGTCTGTGGGGCCCTTAAGATTATGATTGGTGTCATTGTCATTGATAACGTGGTTGTCATCTTTCCTGGTTTAAAGGCTTTTTTTCGAGGAAACAGTTTCAAAAACCCTTTTAAAACAATTTCAGCTCTAATATCACTATATAGTCGGAGAGCCAGCGCCAAAAAACTGCAAGAGTTTCATGAAAGCTGAAAATGTAATATAAGCTTGTATTTGTGATGTATATAACTATACTCGAGTCAGCAAGTGAGGTAGCGGGACAAGCTACGCCCACGCACCTTTGAATGTGTAAAAAATTAATCGCGATGAAAGAGTTTCATGACAGCTGAAAATCTCTCAATCCATTGTTTATTTGATAAAAGACATGACGCACATGGTCAGATAGCATTATGTTAGGACAACTAGCGTCAGCATGCCTATACAGGGTGGTCCATTTAACTTGAGACAGTCTCGAAAACGGTGCGTTTTTGAAAAAAAAGGTTCAAATAAAAGTTGCATGGTATCATGTGGGAAACAAAATGGCGGTACTGATTTTTGACTTTGATAACGTTTTCAAGGTTATTTCAAGGTCAACTCTTTTTTTTTTCAATGGAAATATATTTTTTTTATTACAGAATCTTATTTTATAGAAAAAAACAAGTAACTTTTACTTGAAGCATTTTTCGATTCGGTTTCAATTTAAGCTGATAAAAAAGAACGAATAATTTTTTTGTTTTCTTCTCACAAAATCGAACAGTAGAGAAAGGTTACCAAAAATACCTCAAAAACTATAACAATTGATCAAAATGACTATCGCCAACTTCAACACACTTGTCAATTCACTTTCAAAATCAAACACATAGTTTATCAAGAGGTTCCCACAACACCGGATAATATGATGGAACACATAAGAAATGCTTAGAGCTGTCAGTAAAGAAACTGTAATTTGGTGCCATGAAAGCTTTTTATAGCGAATTAACAAGTGTGTTGAAGTTGGCGGTTGTCAATTTGGTCAATTGTTATATTTTTTGAGGTATTTTTGGTAACCTTTCCCTACTTTTCGATTTTGTGAGGAGGAGAAAAAAATTCGTTCTTTTTTATCAGCTTAAATTGAAACCGGATCGAAAAATGCTTCAAGTAAAAGTTACTTGTTTTTTTTCTGTAGAATAAGATTCTGTAATAAAAAAATATATTTCCAGCAAAAAAATAGAGTTGACCTTGAAAACGTTGTCAAAGTCAAAAATCAGTACGCCATTTTGTTTCCCACATGATACCATGTAACTTTTATTTGAACTTTTTTTTTCAAAAACGCACCGTTTTCGAGATATTAGACTGTCTCAAGTTAAATGGACCAGCCTGTATAGGCATGCTGACTCTAGTTGTCCTAACCTAATGCTATCTGACCATGTGCGTCATGTTTTTTATCAAATAAACAATGGATTGAGAAATTTTCAGCTGTCATGAAACTCTTTCATCGCGATAAATTTTTTACACATTCAAAGGTGCGTGGGCGTAGCTTGTCCCGCTACCTCACTTGCTGACTCGAGTATAGTTATATACATCACAAATACAAGCTTATATTACATTTTCAGCTTTCATGAAACTCTTGCACTTTTTTGGCGCTGGCTCTCGGACTAATAGGGTACTTGCATGGAAAATTAAATTGATTATTGTTTATTGCAAACTGTAAAGAATCGAAAAAAAATCGTTACGTTTTTTTCATTTCGCCTAAATATGATTATTCCGAAGTTATTCAAATATTAAGTTTTGTATAAGGTACCTGTCCCAAATAAGGCCATGTTAGGAAGTTTTATTTTTTTTCAAACATTATCCACCAAACCCAACAAAAATCACGAGCTTATATGTGAAGTGATTCGCTTGTATTACAGGAATATTAACCCCAATTTAGTTATTTTTTCATATAAGTGGTGGTTTTTGCGTAAAACAAAAATGCTTACCATTGGCCTTATTTGGATCACTATGCTCCTAATAGGGCCACCATCAAATTTTTTTAAAAAATAAACTCAATTATTTATAGAAATATTATTATTTGAGAAATAGAACACAAAATAGAACTTAAACGTTTACTGCATTCTAAAAAAACAATAATTCTAAGTCCTGGGATAGTGATCCAAATAGGTCTACATACAAGTAGGACAAATGAACCGCAGCTTCTCTTGGTTGGTTAGAATTCAGGCGTTCCAAAACACATCACTTGGGTAATATATGACACATTTTTTTAAAAAACCACTGTGATGTGAGCCCAAATGGACATTTTTCGTATGGCCTTATTAGGAACATGTTAAATTGATAAAAAAAAAGTCTGTAACTAGAAATCTAGCAAAGATATTATTCTGTACTTACTCTGTAGCTTTCTCAATACATAAATGTCTGTTAAAAAATTACAATCGCTTTATTCATTTCATAAACACGTGTATAAATTAATTAAGTTCCAGCCTCAAAGTTATAACGTGACATATGAAATATGTGGTTGACTATTTTTCGACATATAACGAGTTCCTAGGAACACTTGCAATGATTTTTGATTCGCATTATAGATATCTGTTTTTAAAATATTGTAATTTTTGAAAATAGGATTCAATATTAAACAATAAAGGGCACTGGCGTTATTAGGTACATGGCCTTATTTGGGTCAGGTACCTTATATAGATATACTAAGCATGTGCAACGTCACTAATTTATTAGATAAGTGACGTCATAGGCAGATTTCATAGTGTTATATCTCCGTCAATTTTTGACTAAGAAGAAAAAGAAAAAACACGTGTTAACTTATTTTTCAGGGACTATCGAAATCAGCAATAAAAAAATTTGATGCAAGGAGCCTATTTTATGCACTACAATGCTAACAAACCTTTAAAAAAAATCGACTTGATTCTTTGATGGTTGAAAACGAAAAGGCCTTCACATTGAGCTTAAATTCAATTTTGTGTGTGCAGTGACGTTGTCCATCATGACCAAAAATTTTCCAGCCATACTTGCTGCAAGAACTGTTAGAAACTGACATCTGTTTGAGTGTTTCGAAACTACAATTTCAAAACGTTTTGTCGCAGAAAAATGCCTTAAACTTTACAAACTGACATGCGACATTTTTATCTTTTTGTTAACTGCCACAATTACTTCAAAAATATGCAGAAAAGAAGACTTCATTTTTTTGAAAGATTTCTTGCAAGCTTGCAAGAGTCTTGCAGAATAATTTCTTGTCTTGCTTGGCAACTTCTTGTCTTGTCTTGCTTTGCAAGACAAGAAATTTAAGAGAGTCTTGTCTTGTTCTTGCAGCAAGAACAAGACAAGAACAAGAAATTTGCAAGAATCTTGTGAAACACTAAGTGGAACCAATCAAAGTCATTCCACACAGGTATCGCGCGTCATTATATGTGTCTTTTTCTTTATTGCAGAAATCTTAATAAACTATCCTTGTTGTTCATTGCATGAGAAAGGTCCATACACAAATATTAGCATTAGCAAAAGAAAATGTCAAAAGTTTTATTGACAAGGTATTTATTAAGCGGTTGCCAAAACAACGATGACGTACGAACATTTATTTTTTATTTCTCATAGCCTATGCTGCTTAAATATGGACTATTTTACTAGACACTGGCAAAATGTCATAGGAACGGCAAATTTTCCAAATGAAAATTTGGCTTGTTTCTCTCGTGAAATAGTCCATCTGAATACCACTCAAGAAAAAATTATGTAGGAAAAATTATTCTCTTGGTTTTATTCAAGTTTGTTGCTTTCTGGTAATTTCGCTCATGGAATTTTTGACAAAACCCAGAGATAAATACTATATAAACTGTCGAGAATGGAATCTCAGTGTAAATTTTGTTGTCAACAAAATTGAGCCAAGCCAGCGCCATCTACCATATCGGAAAATCGAAAATCACTATTTACTGGTTTTGCATCGATGCTACAGACACCTACTTTACATAGGACATTTTATGATAGATGGCGCCGTGTTCGCATTACTGTCGGTCTGTTCAAATTCGTTTATTCTAGACTTTGGGACATTAATGTTTGCTTAAATTAATTGATAATTTGTTAATTAGATCAAAAGACAGTTTCTTTATCGATGGGTAAGGGTATCCTTATTGCCGTTTGCACCGATCATTTTAATAAAGGTTTAACGATAATAAACGCTTGAAGTGACATTTTTGCATTTAATAATGTCACTTTAAGCATTGATTATCGTTAAACCTCCCTCAAAATGATCGGTGCAAACGGCCATTAACATATTTATTCAAAGTTCTGATTGATGTTTAATTGAACCTGTCATTTATCTAATCAACAAAGATAAAAAAGATCTTCCAATCTATAAAGTTTGAAGTTCTTCTTGAAACACACAAAACAACTTTGAAATCCCTTAAGCACACTTGACACCACAGAGAAAGATGAAATGCAAAACCGGCGAACAAAAAACATTATGAATTATTAGTTATGATCAAATGAATATTTTGGCATATTGTATTGTCATATGTTGACATGTCAGTTATCGACATCGGACGTGTTCTTGATGTGCTGGTATTTTACAATTTTTACAATTCTGTGGTTGTCAACGACATCTAGAAAAACGGAAAAGAGTTATCATGTGGTTTATAACTGGCAATGAGAGATCGCAGGGCCTGACAAAACCACTCGCCTGACGGCTCGTGGTTTTGTCAAAAATGTCATTCGCGAAATTGCCAAGCAACAAACTTTTATCACAGTTTATACCGTACCGATACAGTTGTACAACTCTCCATATTTTTTGAGGCCAAATTCTCCAACCAATAGGAGCATTTTTTCCCATATCTTGCGCATGCGCTCAATGAGTTAACAAATCTCTCAAATTGAAAAAGCAGTTCGGCATATACATGCCTTTTTCCAATCCTGCACGCAAAAAAGAGATAGAGATAGCTTGGGTGAGAACCCGCGAGAAATAACTGTCAAACTAGACACGCAACAGGATTGTATTACAAAAAAAGAAGAGAAGTTTTTTGACTGAAATTGAAAAGTGACCGGAAAACTCATCAATTTGAAATTCGGCTTAAGAGTGTCTTGCTTTCCGTGTTATTCGCGATTTTTGTGTACTTGACTGTTTTATCGTTTATATCGAGTTTATATATTGTGTATTATCATGGTTGCTTCCTGTTTTGTCTGTAAAAACAACACTAGAACTAGCCCAGGCTTAGGATATTTTAGTTTCCCGAACGATGAACGACTGTAAGTATTTATATTTACATATTTCATATTAGGTTCACTCTATACATTCACATAATCTTTGTTTATTATTATATGATCCTGTTATATTCTCAATGTTAATCCACAAAAAATCCTAGTCTGACTCTGTCCACAGCGCAGGATTCGTTGTTTCCGATCAATAATGCGCAAGCGCGAAATATAGGGACATAGATTGCGGCTTCAAAAAAGTCTATGGTTTGTCAACGGAGTTGAACAACTGTATCGGTACGGTATAAACTGTGCTTTTATACCAGTCGAAAATTTTGCCAGCAAAATTTTTTCTCTTGTGCTATTTATATATGAAAAAACCTCTGTATCACCGTCAAATTTGGAAATAAATACTGAAAACTATATATCATTTTAAAGCACAAAAAATTGCCGTTTTTTTGAGGCCATGGCCAACTATAGTTTCCATATAAAAAAACAGAACTTCATTTTTTTTCTCTAAAATGATGACTCATAGAAAAAAACTGAGTACGCCACTGGATTGTGCTCAAAAAAGTCTCCTGAGAATGTTTTTACAGAAATGAAAAAAAAAAAAAAAATGATAAATAAAAAACTTATAGCTATTTTTCAGAATAGGAACAAATCAAAAATCACCCTGTATCAATGGTACCATTGAAGATATCGCGATACGGTTTTTGACAATCGACGTTTCTCGGAAATCGATCCCATGACATTTTAGTCAATTTTTCTCTATCTGGGCTGGAAGTATGTTTTTCTTGTTAAAACAGTCCAAATTGCAGCACCCTGTACATGTCCGAACCAAATCAGCTGTTTGTCCTTTATATCATCTACTATTGAGTGATTTACGTCCATAATCTTCCTAATTTTCAGATTTGTTATCCTTTCCATTTTTCACCTGCCTGCCGCTCTCCTCTAAAACTCCATTTCAGTTGCTTCCAGCATTTTTGCGGTTCTGTTCTTTAGTGGCCAGACTCCTGACTGAGCATGTAACTATGCTTTTGACTATGGTGTTGTATATTCTAGTTTTGTTGACATTTTGGTCCCACAGTATACCATTTAGTAGAGATATTGCCTTGCGTCCTTGTATATTCCGATCTCTAATTGCTTCGTCTAGGGTTCCCTCATGTGAGATTTTCATGCCCAAATATTTGTATTCAGTACATTTTTTTAATTTCTTTTCCGTCATTCAATTTCAGAGTTCGTTGTTCACCTGCTATAGTCATATACATATACTGTTTTAGTTAGATTTACTAACTAACTGTATCTACCTATCGAAATATAAGAAGTAAGACGGTCGAAATTTGATGAGACCTGATATAGGTCGAAACGCGTCTATGGATGGAAAAGCAAAGAAAATTAATCCAAAAAATTTTCTTATCGAAATATAAGTAGATATATAGCAGACATGTCACTTTTTAAACTACCTACTCATCTTTCAATATTAAAATATTACACAAATTTGAATTTCCTAGGACCGTTTTCCAAGATTTCCTATTAATACTACATGTACTTATCAAATCTTTTCTCCATTATTTTGTTGTCCTAGTTTCATACTGTTCCAACGTATTGTTTCAAAACTTACCACTTAGCAAAGAGTAAAGCCAAGTAGCGACAATATGTGAATATGTACTCTCCGAACAAACCAGAACTACACTACCCAAGTCCCAAGTGTCGTATATTATGCAACTAAACCGAAAATCTCCATGAACAAACTTAATCCTGTGTTCGCTAAAGCCTCCCGAGATAGTCCACAAGTGATAAATCAATTCTGCAAACTATTAAATTACTTAATTCGACCAAAAACAGCGAGAGAAAGTGTTTCTTTTGGTTAAGTTTTGTTTTAGTTTCTCGCGTCTTTAGCCAAAATTTGTATATGAAATGAAAATAAATTTCTTTGATCAACGAGAATAGTATCTATCATATAGGTACGAGTAAAAAACTTCACTCACTAACAAAGAATAAACAGATCGAACTACAAAGTACAGTAAATAGGATGAAAAAAACAAGTTAATTAATAGTAAAGTAATGTTACAATACCCACCATTGCCTGTTCGACTGACAATTTTTATTCCATAGTGGTCTGCTCACAAAAAACCAAAGTTACTACCTGTTAGCGGAAGAAATGGAGTGACGATTAACCCCCCGCTCGAACACGTTAAGGTTAAATCGTTCAGGGAATGAAGTAGGAGGCAGGAAGTTCCAGAGGTGGGCAGTACGCCACCAAAAAGTTGCCCTATATTCAGAGGTCCTCGAGGAGAAGTTATTTAAGAACAAATAACTTCTCCTAGTTGGAATAAGTCTGGCGAGATCGTCAGAACATATTTTATGGTAATAATAGCGATTATACAACTCACTGTACATTATTCCCATATGACACGAGAGGCTTAATAAGTGATAAGCCTTTTGGGATTATCGCGCTTGGTGGCATTTGTCATTAATAATAATAAAAATTAATAAAGCATTTAAGTTTAGTTCGTTGTATAACCTTTTGAATACCACTCGATGTTTCAGGATTACCTAATACTTTTACCTGACACTCAACGCGTTACCAGCAACACCACTCCTCCTTCGGAGGCGTGGTGTTGCTGCGTAACGCGTTTCGTGACAGGTAAAAGTATTATCTGGTAATCCTGAAACCTCTTGTGGTATTACATTCGATTATTCCACTCATGTTTTAGAAATCCCATAAGACAAGTGACAATTTTCAAAATTACAGCGAGAATTTCATACATCTGTCAAAACTGGTATTCTAACAATAAATTGACATGTTTTGATTGTTGATTTGGACCAATCAGATTGTAATTACGCGATAATTTGCACTAGTGCAATTGCATACTAACTGGGGCGAAAACTGGTGTTTTGACATTTTTTGACAAAAAATTTAAATTTTTGATTTATGAAATTCTCTCATTAAATACAACTCGTGCAATGGAAATATATTTATAATTTTCGACAAATTTGCACTCATGCGTTTTTAACTGAAAAAGGCACTCGTGCACTACGTGCACTCGTGCTCTTTTTCAACTAAATATGCATTCGGGCAAATTTCCCAAAAATTATCAATAATTTCCATTGCACTAGTTATATTACTATTGATTATTCCACTCATGTGTTAGAAATCCCATAAGACAAGTGACGATTTTCAGAATTACAGCGAAAATTCTCTTCTCCATTTGTTTAACTAGAGAGAATTACAGCGATAATTCTCCCATGTTATTGTATACATGGTTGTCATGCTAATTTTTGATACAAAAAAAAACGGTTCCTGATAGCAACCATTTATTTGTATTGATTGTTAAGATGTTCAAATCGTTTAATACATATTTATTTCCATATTTATTGCATTCTCATACGTGAAATAATCCTCTAAATTCCACTTGAGCTTTAAAATGAACCAGATAATTTTTCACTCATGCGTGTTTTCTATATAATTTCACGAGTCCGTAGGACGAGTGAAATTTGCAGAGAAAACACGCAATCGTGAAAAATTATCGGTAATTTTGAAGCTCTCGTGGTATTATCCCCGAAAATTCCTTCGCCCATTAGTTTAACTATAATAAAGGGAATTACATCGATAATTCCCCCATGTTATTGTATTCATGGTTGTCATGTTAATTTTACAAACGGTTGCTGTAAGGAACGATTCATTTGTATAGACTGTTAAGTTGTTCAAATCGTTTAATTTATATATTTGCATATTTTTTGCATTTTCATTCGCGAAATAATCCTCTAAATACCACTCGAGCTTCAAAATGGACCAGATAATTTTCCACTCATGCGTGTTTTCTTTGCAAGTTTCACTCGTTCTACGGACTCGTGAAATTATAGAAAATACGCAATCGTGAAAAATTATCACTTAGTCAGTCAGCTTTCGTTTATGTTCGAAAAGATTGCACTAAATGTTGATGAGAGTTGGATTATCGATGATTTATATTGCTCCTCTTTATACTGCATCTAATAAAGCCAACGAATGCTTGGAAACATCGCTGCAGATGTGGGAACAGTGTGTTTCACGCCTGTAGTTAGGTATATCAAAAGATTCTCTTTGTCCTTCGTTGCTTGAGACGAGACGGTTGCATTCATATTATCATACAGCAGGCAGCAAGATATTCCTCTGTAATATCCACATGCATCTCTAAGTTCGGCAGTTATGGTCTCAGTAATCCATATTTCACTTATTAGGATGTGGATTTGGGAACTTAGCCCACACTAGCATCCTTTTTTAAAAAGTTCTACAGGAATGCTGTCAGTACCAGCTGACTTATTCCATATATGGTCTGATTTGAGCCTTATAAGGAGAAGAAGTTGTTTAGAAGTAAAGAAATGTTTTGGTCTGGACAAAAAACCTAATTTTTTAGATGCGATTTTGGCAATCGAAAATACATGGTCATGCTGAGACAAGTTGGTCGGTGCGATCCCCCCAAGGAAAAGATACTGAGGTATTGATGAAAAGGTTTTGTCCCGACATCCTTAAAACTGGGTTATCATCGGCGGAAAATTTGTTATTTGAGAATACTGTTACTTGAGTTTTGAAAGCATCGAATTTGACCACCTTGTTAAAGACGTAGTTGGTAATGGTGTCAAGATCACTGTTGATAGAGTGAATCTGTTCTCGGGCGAGGCATGTGGAAGTGATTGCAGTAAGCGGTTTGTCAGAAGAGAAGCTACTATCGTCCGCAAAGTTGTATATGGGGGTTTCTTATCACATTTAACAAATCATTTATAAAAATAAGAAACAATGTTGAGAACAGAATTGAGCCTTGGGAACGCCGGCATTTATAGCCAATGGCAAAATTGGTTCGGAAGACCAATATACGATGGAAGTTTGCTGAGGAGACCTTCATGCCACACCTAATCAAAAGCCTTGGGGATGTCCAATGATACAATTCTGGATTCGCCAGGTTTTTCGAGAGTCGAGTTCCAAATATGACTGACGTACGCCAGGAAATCTCCTGTTGATCATTTAGAATTAAACATTCCCGTTCTGTTTGTTAAAAATGAGCTTATTGGCTTCGAGGTATTTAATCAGTTTCAGGTTGACTGCCTTTTCCATTACTTTCGAAAGTACGGATATAAGTGAGATGGGACGATGATTGCTAGGAACACTCTGGCACATTTCCAGATAGACGGGAAAACGCCTCGACTGTAAGAGAGTGAAAACAGTTTGCAAAGAACTGAAGCCAATTCTTGTGCGCAAGCTTTGAGGACAAAATGTCAAGTTGCAGAAGATTATTACCTACTATTAAACGCACATTGAATAATCAATTTCTATGTTCAAATTTAGAATCTTGATACCCAATAGGAGTAATGATTAAATAAGTTCAGTGTCATCAAAGTTTAATGTGCTTACCCAAAATCTGGATCTCAAATGAAAAAAACTTTTTCATATTCTTTATCAGCATAATCATATAGGGCATTTTGATACCCAGCGAGGCTCTAGGATTGATTGGGCATGTAATGTAAGTGGTGGCAACATTGGTGCCTCCAATGTCCAGCACTAAAGATTTGACTTCTTCATCTATTACTCTTCTTATGTGACCATTTTTTACCTACAGAGGGTAATTTATTAATTTGAGCTTTTATATTTTATTATGTACCTGTTTGTCCCATAAAGCCAACGGGTTACTTCCCACACTGTAAAATATGGATATGAAACCGCTCTGTTGGGCATTGGCGAACATTTTTATGATTTAATAAAGAAATGTCATAAATGATTTATTGACATTGACAAAGCTCTTCAGTAAATATGTAATATTGAGTTCAGTTTTTTTTTTGTCTAGAACAAAATTTTAAATTTATTTGATAGTTTACTAATTCGTATACGTATTTATCCATAAAACTAAACCCAGAATATTTAAAATTTGTCGTAACAATATAATTTAAGCCAGAGAAACCAAAGAAAAAAATGTCTAGGATCTAATTCTCCAAAATACACTTACTTCAAAATGTTAATTACTGCAATAATAAAACCCATATCCTAATGAACCGTTAATATTAAATTTCTCACTTCCCAAAATGTTTTAGAGGGCAATATTTTATGGTTCTTTTCTAAAGCCTAAAGCTGACGGAAAGATGAAATCATAAAGAAAGATGCAAAGATGTCTCTCCCTATTACAGACTGTCGGGTCTGAAGTGAGTGGCCGACACGGGCGTTAATGGAAAGATACAGGGTGTGGCAATATTGGAGATGGAATGTTTTATGCAGCGAAAGTTTTATAGTCGATGAATTTTTCTAGAAAGTTCACCAGAATCCATCATTTGAAAATAGAGAAGGCTTGAAGCAAAGTAGCCAACAAGTAACAGCGATAATCGAAGACTTTTGTGCAAACTCCTTCTCTTCCACAAAAACATCGCAAGAAGTAGACAGAAAAACCTCCATGCCATGAATGTCATATTAGAGGAAGTTCTCCGAGATAACAAGAGGAAATCGAACTAAAGCCTATCGCTGATGAAAAACGATAGAGTCCCAGGACAAGATAGAATCACAAGCGAAATATTGAAACTAGGAGGTCACAAGTCACGTAGGAGTAATTGAAAATTGTAGCTAATAACGACAACACACGAAATAGTTATTTACCTAACAAGTGCGGAAAGTGGTCCTTTACCGCACGCGACGGCAGTTGCACGAACGACGCGAAGCGGAGTTCGGGCAAGCTGTCGAGTGCGGTAAAGTCACTTTTCGCACGTGTTAGGTACAAAATTTTTCCTTCGGAGCACATAATTTTTAGAATTAAAATCTAATTGGAAGAAAAAATGCATAAAAAATAGCAAACATTGATTGTTAAAAACAAAATATGTTTCTATTTCATGCATTACGGCCATTACGCGAAGGCAAATGCATTAATTGCATGTTTTTTTAAAATTTTTGATACAGTGCGGTAAAGGATTTTTACCGCACTCAGTGCGGTAAATAATCTTTACCGCACTCAAAATTTTTATGACAAGAATTTGGTTAAAAGTCTGTCTTGGTGGCATTTGTCAAATCTGCTACGTTGGATTTTGTTTTTCCCATAGCAACAAATCAATATTATAATTTGCGTATATTGAACTATCCAAGATGCTGTCAAACTTGAATTAAAATGGCCGCCAAGAGGCACACAAACCCTTTTTTTATGTGTCATGAAATTTTTTTCAAAAAAATAGTGCTCATTGCTCATATGCGTTTTGATACTCGTTCTTTTTACTCGTATTTTTATTAATGTTAGAAATAGAACAGATCCCTAGGGCACTCCTGCAGTGATATCCAACCCCTCTGAAGTACTGCACCCCTAGAAGCAGTACTTCATGACAGACACAATCGAAAGCTTCTTTCAGGTCACAAAAAACTACCGCGGCCACTTCTTCGTCATTTATCTTCTAATACAGCTCATCCAGGAGATGAAATATGGCATCATCAGTGTTTTTTGACTGCTGAAACAGAGACCGAGAAAGCAATTTATGTCTATCAAGGAAGCCCACCATCCACCTTAATTAGCCACTCTACAATTTTAGTCTAAGTAAGGATATTGGCCGGTAATAAGATGGTAAATTCTTATCACCCCCCTATTAAACAAAGGTAATAGCCAAGATTGCTTCAAAAATGAGGGAAAACTTCCGGTAAGAAAAGAATTAATAATGGAATCGAGCCAACACATCAACAGCCTAACTGAGATATCGTCCCAGCCAGAAGATTTTCTATTTTTGATACTCAGTTTCTGAGCAATCGTACAGTAGTATGAATTAATATTATCTGCTTTCAAATTGGAAGCACATATGTATATTTCTTTTTTTTTTTCGCGTAGGTCGTTACTCTTTCTGTTTATTGGATGCGGATGCCCAACCTCTCATTGTAATAAATCTTCCTTGCCTGTTTCATCGTCTTTCTGTAGATGCTCCTGTATCCATTATTTAAAGTAGGTAGCACAACACTGGACGGTGGAGTTGCAACAAATAAATATTTTCACATTTTAAGGGTAGGTCCTGGGTGTCCAAGTGAAATGTAGGTAGAGCAATCTTGCCCAAACAATAGGGATTCCGTAATTGGGTAGAAACGGCCAAAAATTGAGACGCACACAATAGACAATGAGTATTTGATTATGATCATTAATGACATAACCTAATGACGTTATGGTTTGTGTTTGTGTCAAATGTTTGTGTGCCTCTTGTCGGCCATTTTTGTGTCACGTGTTTTGGATAGTCTAATAGATACCACATGGAAAGTTCAAATAGGTTCGTGTTTTTTGGTTCAAATTTTCCATTTTTCGGTATAACAAATTCTTGAGAGATGGAGACCTTCGATGAAGAAATATTCGAAGCAGCGAATGCAGCAGTCGGCTCTTTGATTCCACAAAAATCCCAGGACCGGCACAATAAAGAATATGAACAATGGAACTTTCTCATTTTACCTGTGTTGCGCGCGCCGCTTGTGGGTGACAAATAATAAAATTGTCAAGTAATGAACGCGGTCTGATGCTGACTTTTTTTAAGCTAACCTCAATTATCAATCAATATTGCTGAACATTATTACAAAAACTGTTTATTATACAATGGTTCAAATGTGTTGTGTATGATCTTGTCAGAGTGAGGCGGAAAAAAAGTCAAATCCTTCTTTTCACAAGTTCTCAAGCAATCAAAATGTAAGAAAACAATGGTTACGTGATCTCAACCTGACTGAAGACGATTAAAGTTGGAACAGAGATTTGAGGGTTCGTAAAATAACGATTTCTATATCAAATACAATGATAATTGTACAATTAAAGGTTTGCTAGCACTTGCAAATTCGTACTTCTCAAACTTGTCATTCCACACAGGTATCGCGCGTCATTATATGTGTCTCTTTCTTTATTGCAGAAATCCTAATAAACTATCATTGTTGTTCATTACATGAAAAAGGTCCATACAAACGTTTTTTTAAAAGAGTGCGGTAATAGTTATTTACCTAACAAATGCGGAAAGTGATAATTTACCGCACGCAACGGCAGTTGACAGAACGACGCGAAGCGGAGTTCGGTCAAGCCGTTAAGGGCGGTAAAGGCACTTTCCGCATGTGTTAGGTACAAAATTTTACCTATGAGCATCTACATCTCCAAAAAAAGGCATTGATAAAATTAAATAATGAATCAGATTAATTAATGAAATAAGATTTAATTTAGTAATGATCCAAAATCCATTTTCTGAAAAAGTAAGGAATTTTGATTAAAAATATCAAATTCTACTTAACCGCAGACTATGCGGTAAAGTGCACTTTACCGCACACTTTGTAGTCCACTTTACCGCATACTATGCTGTAAAGTTAACTTTACCGCACACTATGCTATAAAGTTAACTTTACCGCATAGTGTGCGGTAAAGTGATACTTTCCATTTTCAAATACGTGCGGTAAAGTGCACTTTACCGCACGCTCGTAGGTAAAGAATTTTTACAGCACTGAGTGCGGTAAAGAATTTTTACAGCACTGAGTGCGGTAAAGTACTACCTACGGCACGCAAACGAGTGCGGTAAAGTGTACTTTACCGCACGCGAGTAGGAAAAAGATATTACTCTGAAATGACGGAGAAACAATTGGAAAGGTTGAAGAATATGCATAAAAAGAGGAAAAGATAATCTAACACCTCAACTGAATAAAAGAATAGGCTCCTACGTATGATCTGCGCTGCTGTGAGAATATTTGGACTTTTCTTGAAAACTTCGGATATCCCAATATCCCAATACCTGCATGCTCCCTGTGATGATATACGCCATGAAGACTATGACAGGAACTATCAAATCTGTTGACAAAATGCAGAAAGAGCAATACTAATTGGAAGAGTCATGCTAGGCGTATTCCTGCAAGACCAACTTCCACGGGTAGGTTCTTTGTCTTGTCCAAAGTTCCATAGTGATTCCTAGCTATCTTGCTACCTATTCAGCCTTCCTATGCGATGAGCTAGCTCTCTCTGGAAGTTTACGCGGAAAGTGAGCCTGCAAAAGAGCACGACTTACATTTATTTCAATTTTACTACTGATTAGTTCCCATTCCTTCCTGCAATCTCGTGTGAATAATCATGCTGTCCCTATACTAGACACCGCAATGGTACAATCATATAGATAAGCAGAGTGATATTTAGGGTGAAATAAATCTCAGCTTCTTTGAACAATTTTATTGGATAATTAATATCAAATAAACCAACGTTTCGATACTGATCTTCAGGGCCAGGTTCTTATGGTTTGAAATCTGGAATACATAATATATTTGTGGGATGACACACGCAGCCTCAATACTATAGAATAATTTCAGATTTTAATATTTTTCTTTCGCTATTTTAAGGTTTCCTGGAGAGTCTCTCGCAGAATTTCAAGATTTTCTTGGATATCGAAGAAGAGGTCAAAAAGGTCTAACAGGTCAGTTAACCATTAAGCCGGAAATTATGCTGAAGAATTATTAAAACTCATTATGGTTTTTTCTGCTGAGTAGTCTTTCCTGTGTATTTCAATCATGCTATAGAATCTGGCATCCTCAGCCGTAGAAATTTTATGTCACAATGTAATCATATTTCTGAAGAAAGACTATCAGAATAGCCTTTTCCATTAAAAAAAATTCTCTTTAGGGTGGGGTTCGATGAAATAGGAGGAACGGAAAAGTCCAACTCTTCACCAAATATTATGATTCTCCAAGCGTTATAAAAAATTTGGTCCAGTGTCCTGAAATGTATCATAGTTGAAATTAGTGAACTCTATTCAAGTGATCCTGGCTTGTTAAAATACTTTATCTTCTACACTGGGATCACTTATGGTGGGGTAACGATCGCTTGTACAACCGGGGCCTTAGATTAGATACGTTTCTCTTCGAATACTAAACTTAACATCTTGAACATTGACCACCCTATATTAGTTTACATTATGCCACCTTCGATTATTTACGTCTTCTCGTCGGGCCACGCGGCACGACGATGAATTTCTCTTCATCTAGCCCACGTGGATGGCGCAATTACGCAAGTAAGCGTCGCGACGCGCCGCGCGAGTTTGGACGCCATTTTCGACGACGACCCCTGTCGTACACGATCGTCGATTTTCGGGAACGAATTGCCGTATGGACAGGGATAGCGACCCTGGCATCCTGCGTTGCCGACTAGCAGGAAATTTCATCGAGGACTAAGAATCCTGAATCCACGTATTAATCCAGAATATTAAAAGGTTTCTTGAAAGCCGAGAATGATCCAGAGAATAAGAGGAAATGAAAAGAATATTTTCAAACCCCTAATTTTAATTTTAACTCGCCTGACGGCTTGTGATTTTGTCAAATATGTCATTCGCGAAATTGCCAAGCAACAAACTTTCATACCTTTCAAAAATTTTGCCGACAAAATTTTTTCTCTTGTGATATTATACAGTGTGTCCCAGGGAAAACAGTCCACCCCGATTTATTGGGTTTGGGATGAGAATCCGGGAAAACGCTCGGACACGTCGATGTTTGATTTGAGGGGGAACTATTTTTCAGTTTTTTTCATCCCCGTAGCGTCAACCCCCTAGCTAGGGGGAGAACAACCCCCTAAATTTGGATAGGGAATAGGGATCGTGTCATACCTCTTTTTAAAGGTCTCATCGAGTTCTTTATGGCCCTAGAATTTCATCTTATTCTTTTCATCCGTAACGAAATGACAGCTTGTCAAAATCTTGAAAATGGACTATGTTTTAGTAGGAGTAAAAGCTGTACTTACCTCCCTTAATAAAAATATGATTAAAAATACCTACAATTTACAATTCTCGTGTATACCTCATTAATAATAATAAGAAAAAACTTTATTTCAAGTATTTTCATTAGAGGAGGTAAGTATCGCTTTTGCTTCCACTAAAACTAATAGTCTATTTCCAAGATTTTGACAAGCTGTCATTTCGTTACGGATGAAAATAATGAGACGAAATTCTAGGGGCATAAAGAACTCAATGAGACCTTTAAAAAGAGATATGACATGACCCCTATCCCCTATTAAAATTTGGGGGGTTGTTCTCCCCCTAGCTAGGGGGTTGAAGCTACGGGGATGAGAAAAACTGAAAAATAGTTCCCCATGTAATCAAAAATCGACGTGTCCGAGCGTTTTTCCAGATTCACATCCCAAATCCAATAAATCGGGGTGGACTGTTTTCCCTGGGACACCCTGTATATGACTATTTCACTAGAGTGTTTTACACTGGCAAAATGTCATAGGAACGGCCGGTTTCCTACTGACAAAACTCCTACCTGTTCCTACCTGGACAAAACCAACATGATGGTTTTTCAGCGACAAAATTTTGTGTGGTTAAGGTAAAAAACTATTGAGTTTGACAAGTGTCACCTAAAGAAAATAAATTTTCCAAATGAAAATTTGGCTTGTTTTTCTCGTGAAATAGTCCAGCCGAATACCACTCAAGAAAAAATTATGTAGACAAAATTATTTTCTTGGTTTTATTCAAGTTTGTTGCTTTTTGGTAATTTCGCTCATGAAATTTTTGACAAAACCACTCGTCTGACGGCTCGTGCCAAGCAACAAACTTTCATACCAGTCGAAAATTTTGCCAACAAAATTTTTTCTCTTGTAGTATTGATATATGAAAATTTCTTGACAGTTCTAACAGCCAATTGAATTTTGTTATTTCTTGTCATGACACAAATCACCCAATCATGTCAAAATTATACTGAAAACAGCCCATGGGTTGTTTCCACTCTATGACATTGTCACGGACATTGCTGTCAAAAAATTTCTATCCGAATAACCCTGGAACATTGATAATTGTCCGAAAAAATTTTATAACAGATTTCGAAAGCTTGTTGCTTGTTGTTTTCTATAAGCAACAATCTTGAGAAAGTTGTTATAAAATTTTTGAGCTTGGGCTATTACTACTGAAAAGAGTCCGAGTGAACTTGCATGCATTCCTGCGAATGTTCCAGAAAAAAAAAATATATACATATAGGTTCAAAGACCAAGAACTGCCTGGCGCTAAGCGATTTCACGATTTTTTTCTATCAAATCAATATATTCGCGTATGTATTTCCATAGAAACTGAACAAACAATCAGAGGTGTAGCAGACATAAGTCTGTGGACATAAGTCAATGTGAATGTGAAAGTCAACTCTTCCAAATCACACCATATTTCCAATTTTTGTTCGAATTTTTAGGCAAATATATTATTTTTCTAAAATACACATTTGCAGGAACAAATTTAGCCAACAAACATGGCAAGGAAATCCCATTTTCTGTTTAAAACCCAACACCAAGTAAGCATTAATACTACTTGAATTATTTATATATGGATACTTCTTGTATTCCTTTCTCTAGGCAGTAGAGCTAGAGGCCAGTCAATTTATTTACGAAAACACTGACGATGTTAATGCAGTTTCTGATATAGAATTGCCTGAATTTTCAAGTCAGCCCGTTTTGATTAATCCCACTCCCATGCCAGCCGAAGATGTTCATTATTGTCTGACTGCAAAAGATTCTATTGATCCTAGTTATACCCGGTTAACTTTACCTTAGTAAGTAGACATTCATAAATTTGCTCTAAATTAAAAATAAAGTTCAATCGATTCCATTATTAGATATTTGGCAATCATCATAACTCCATTATTAATTATTCATCTGTTAGCTATGACGAAACTATCTACCTAACTTACAACGAAACATGGGTAGGTTATCATTTACTATACCTACGGACTTATGTCGTATTTGAACTTTGTTTATTAAAGAAATAGCAACTATTATTCAATATTATTCAAAATATTCAACTTGAGTAGTAATTAATTGTTTCCATGATTGACTTAACAAGAAGGAACGAAAGGAAAAAAAAATAGTTTCGCAAAACGAAATGGACGTATGAACCTTATTTAATTGAATATAAATATGGTTAAAGAGCATCAGTCCATATAATAAACATGTTGACGTTACATAATGAAATTATCGAAATAAAAATATGTTTATCACTTACCAAATATTAAATTAAAGAGTTTCCCTCTCTTCTAGTACAGTGATCTGTAGGCAGAGATACAGAAAAGCTTGTGCCAAGCAAAAAGCTCAATTTGCAGAAGAAATTAAGATGCATGCGATGTTTAGAGCCAGAGCGCTAGATGGTGTTAGAATTCACAGGTAAAAAAAGTTGCAATCATTGAATAAATAAATTGTTGAAAACGCTATAATTTTAGGGAGTTCTGTAACGCTATTATATCGCAAATTCATCCTTCAGAGAAGATAACTTTAACCAAGAAGCAAGAAAAAAGGGTTAGACAATTGTTAACCGAACCCTAAAAAAAATGTATATGCAAATCAAATATAACACGGTTCTTCAGAAATTCCAGTGACATTTTATTATTTTTATGAAATTTCTAAAACCAAATAGCGATTTTTGAAAGTCTCAAGTGAAAGTTTGAGATTCCCTAGATGTGTTTGGCCAAAAGGAATAAAATGATAAGGGTATTCCATTGTAGGTGCTCTCTATATAGATGTATTTTAAGGTTTGGACTTTTCTGTTCAGCTGCTGAGTGCTGAGACGTAGGCCTCATAATCACAAAAATAACGCTCTTAGAAAAAAATAACTAAACTTGCGAGCAATACATCAATGAATCTACTTCAAAAAATTTAAATACATTTCTTCCATTACGACAAAATTGGTTAGGTTGCAGCAATGCCTATTGATTTGCCCAAGTTGTGATTCTGTAAGCTATTGGGAAATTCGTGATAATTATTAATTCGTCGTAATAATTTTTTAAGAAAATTTTCATACGAACTTTCTCATTTTTCTTACCTCAATCCAACAGAAAGAATCAGCTACCCACTTGAATGGAAGCTTTGGCCTAACCCAAATTCGGTAATTTTTTGGAAAAAAAAAACAAAAATTCAAGATAGCGGACGTATTTTCGCAAGTGGGGGATTTAAGCGAATTTATAGTTTTTTGAATAACTTTTCCTAGGAATAAGATTTTCATTGAGACAGTCAGTACTTCTGTATTTAATTTTTTTCCATTTTAAATTGAATTGCATGGGGTAGATGGTAGATGTTTTCCTAAGAAAAAAAAATCCTTGAATTTCACCAGAGAAAATGTTTGATGTTATAGCGTGCATTTAACTTTTGCTCGTGGGTTCGAACATTTTTAATGACTTAATTAGATATAGCAGAGGATTTTTTTGGAATTCTTAGATACGATACAATTTTGATCGAAATGACATTGTAGATGCTACGGATTTTCAGACACGTGATTTTGAATCTCTCTGTTAGGATAATATGCTGAAATAGTACTGCCAATAAACCAAAGTAATTAATCACTTTCTCGATAGGTAGCATTATAAAACATAATCGACATCATGATTTGGATCATCTTCTGATTCCATCTTCAAGGATTTTGGATTGTAAGGATTTTAGCTTTGCATGTTCCATGTTTCAGTAAATTCTGGTATAAATTAAACTTCGGATCATCGAGGGTGATTTTGTTATTTCTAGCATCACACTCGATCGATTAGGGCACAGTAAGTTTGTACCAATTTAAAAGCTGTTTTTTTTTTTTTATTTTCCTCAATAGCGCAGGTTGTGTCGCAACTGCTAAAGCCATATGGACTGTCGTTCCATTTTTGGCTATAGAATAATAAAATTACCTTTAAGATAAAGTGCACCATATTGTGTTATCATAACTAACATCCCATCAACATCTTAATTTTGAGTGACAATATAAACCCTGGATAGGGCCTGTTTAGTGGAGTTATTTTTTTTTGTCTGGGCATTTTGAGGGCTGACTGTGGCTATTAGCTGATGAGAATAAAAGAGGTTTTAATGCCTGCTCCCTGTTCGAAATGTCCACAGAATGTTTCGCCGGAAAACTCAATTTCGAACTGTGAAAATCGTCTTGCGATTTTTCAGCGTTATTTTCACAACAAAACCTTTTATTCTCTCGATTGCCAGACAAAAAGCGAACGTGGAAGGTTCTTTTCTTTTCTCTTGGAAGTTGACACTCATCCCCACTTTTTCAGCTTTTGAAAAGCATCTGGTATTTTTTATGGGTGAATTATTTATCAGTGACAATCTTTTATTTAAAAGCCAGAAAATTTGAGGTCATTAAAAAAAAAATTCATGTAAATCAATTTTTCGTCTTCTCCAAGTTTTCGAACAGGGAGCAGGCATTGAAGTCCCCCATATTCTCATCAGTTAACTAACCACATTCAGCCCTTAAAAAATGCCAGACAAAAAAAAAATGAGTCCACTAAATAGTCCCTATTTCACAGTCTAATAGTCACTAGTGGGTAGGCAGTGTTCACAATGCTGTTTGCACTATTATTAGAACATCTGCATCTTAAATCTTACTCTCCTTATTACGAAGTGCTTTTCGAAAAATCTTCGGCTAAATACTTGCCATTGCCATTGTTTTTGAGCCACAAAATTCTGACATTGTACAGTCTATTTATCTTGGAAAGTGTTTGTATTGTCTATAAAAATCGTCACAATTTAATATCCCCTAGCTCGCGTTACAATACTCGCCAGTTGCTTAATTTACCTCTTCCTATACCTACCTTAACTCTTACTAAAAAGTCTGTGATATACGAAAGTATAAAAATGTATAATCATTTACCCAATGAAGTTAAAGTTTCTCCGACATTGAAACAGTTTAAAAATGGGGTCCGAAGGCGTATTACAGTATTGACGAATTTTACAGAGACTTTTAAACTGTACATTTTATGTTTAAGCTTTACCACTCTATTCATTTTATTTATAAGTTTTAATTGTTTAATTGTGGCTTGATTGTTGCTGTGACTGTTGATTTTAGCTATTGATAATTTCCTCCCGTACTCTATTTACTTTATTTATTGTTTTTTTTTTCTGCATTATGTTAAAGTATTGTCCATAGAGAAATATAATAGTAGTAAACTACGAGAGACGTTTGTTTAATGTAACAATCTGGATGTGTGTTTGTGCACATACCCGTAGCGTATTTCGCATGGTGTGGCAGATTATTGAACTAATTACTTCGATCGTTTCTGACAACTCGGTTTAATTTGTCTTTGTCAGCAACTTGCACAAAAATGTTCTATATTTTTTTAACACATACAAAATACAAAATTGTCAAAATTTGACAAATTATTGAATCGTCTATCATTGAATCCAAAGACCATCAATCAAAAACTGAATGCTCATCATCATAACTTAAAATTTCTTCTATTATTTATATTAGAGAAATGAGAAAACATTCTGTGATCATAAATATTAATTAATTAGACGAAACCGACACCAATAATAGTGTGTTTTCGAATTTGCGATGATGCGAGATGCAGTAAAAAGGTAAATACAAAGACAAAGCTTATAATACAAACATTTTTAGTTACTTTATATTTATAAAATTGGAATAAAAAAATAAGTTTGTTTGAAGATATCTCAATTTTTGTATTGTTCAATTGCCTCCTTGACCCCCTTAAGAAATCTCATTGCATCTAATTTGGATTTTTTAAAAATAAGTTCTGTTATCGTTCTAAACAGTTGCTCGGTAAATTTTAGCAAGTTTTTTCAACAAATGTATTGCTCTGCAATTAACTGTTTTGAGCGTTTACAGTACTTTATTTTTAATAAATCTTAAATAAAATCAAAGTTAATAATTTAATTATTCAAAAAAGCCGCCTTTTCACTGTCGGTAAAGAAGAAACCTGCATTTAAACAATGTTCACTCTTTTATTGCTGTCCGTAGCCACCAGAGGCGCTAACGTCGACATTGTGCCAGTTAAGTACAGGGGAATGACTTCTCTCGTAGTTTACTACTATTATATTTCTCTATGGTATTGTCACTCTGTTTGTTTGATTTATTAGTTTTAATTAGGTATTTGATTGTTGCTGTAAGTGTTGACTTTGACTTTGATTATTGATGATTTCCCTTATGTAATATTTATGCTTTGTCAATGAGACAATTGTCTTAAGATAATAAGGCTTATTTTGAATTTGAATTGAATTTGAATTCTTTCGCTGATTTCATAAAAATCAAACGTCATGGGGTTGAAACTCGAATCAAGTAGCGGAAGGGTACTTGGTAAATTTGAAATTCCATTGAAAACAAGAAAACGAATTACCCGCTAGCAATGTCTTCAAACCTCAGAGCTTCCAACAATACAATTATTGCTATTCCTTACCACGTTGCTACCCAGCATCAGATAAAATCTTTTGTCATCATCCACCGAAAGTAGAAATTCAATTATAGGGAATAAATGCTTGTTTGGGCCATATTTTTTTACCATTATTAAGCACTATTCATATGAAATGGTTCTCAGTTATAATACATATATCCCTCTATTACTGGTTTTTATAAAAACAAAAAGATTTATCAGAGGAATATTTTGTAAATTTCAACAAAATTGGATTACATTTAATAAACAATTAATAAAATGTCTCTAAAAAATCCTTCATTAACTATTACTTGTTATTTTACTATAATAGTAAATAAGGTGTGAGTTATACCAAAAAAACCCTATGTTATTATTATACTAATAATTCTCCTTTCCAATGTTAAATATAAGCATGCGCCACTGTAAAAGCCCACAATATTATAAAGATGCTGAATAAGCGGTACTGCCTGGAATAGTACCGTCATATCAAGATATCTCCCACACAGTTGCACTGTCAGCAGTATTTTAAGATAAATACGGCGCGCAAAGCTTCTAAGCTCATTCATTTGTATTGTAGCTTAGACTATAGCAATTAAGAATCAAAGATTCTTTGGTTCTCGGCTTCCGCCGCAGCAATTTGGAATCTAGTATTTTTTGTTGTAACTTCTTAGTTTTTAATAAAATAAATAGTTTTTAAAATATAATTGGCGCAGTTCGGAGCGGATGTTCTTCAGAGTGCTATAGAGTCCTGGGATTGAATTTTCGAAAAAAGTTTAGTGCAGTTCGTTCGACTTTTTGAAAAAATTAAGTGAAGAAAAGAAGCAACAAGACAACGTACAAAGTTAAAGTGATACAGTTTCAAAGCATCGTGCCTTAAAAACCAAAATGTTCCTGGCAGCTTTCATCATCCTCCTCATAGAAATATCCAGTAACGCCTACACGTTAACTCCATCAAGAAATCCCATTATACCGATTTCTATAGGAACCACTTACATCACAACACAACATAAAGCGGCGTTTCCACAAGCATAGTTTATTGGCGCCAGTGCACGTGCCAGTTTGCTGGCGTAATAATAGTGGCGCCAGTATCTGTTTCCACTTGATATCAGAAACTTTTAACTTGCGCAGTAGAAAAATAGCGTCAACTGAAGAGATTCAAGCAGGTTTTTATGTTGTTGTAGAAATTTTGTTAGTAGAATTGCAGAAGATACGAAAAAACAAGAAGGGACGTAAACACAGGTTTTGGTACGAAAATTTCACGCAGAAATGCTCTAGGAGCATCAAATAATTTACTATCTGAGTTAGCGGATGAAGACCATGAAGCATTTCTACTGCTTCTTATTTTACTTTTAGCAGTGGTAATATCAAAACCACTTACGAACCCAAACTCGGACATTACCTCAACACTTATCCTTATAGCACCATCCTGTTTATTCCTGTCTTTGTAACACACAAGTTTGTGATTCCACAAACAGGGATGCTTTTCATAAACTTCCAGAAACTTTATAATATGTTTCATTTTTTAGATTTACTTGACATTCTCATTATTTTTTTGAAAACGTTTGTATTTTTTTTTGACAAACTGTCGCACATGGCAAACTGGCGCTAAGAAGTAGACCTCCATTCTACTTTACTGGCGCATAGATAAGTGGCACCAGTTACCTGGCGCCAGTTAATTTTCCGAGTTTTCACGCGCCAGAAAAGTTGCGCCAGTCGACTAGCGCCAATAAACTATTCATAAGGAAACGCGGCTTAACACTGCACATTAATACTACCCTTATTGGAAAAAGTATTAAAACACTCGAAATACCTTTAAGGAATTTAAACAGTACTTTAAATCTAACCAAATGGTCTAATAAAGACGAAATCGTTACTTTATTGCAAGTAAATATTGAAACTAGTCAATCACGTATCAATATATTAATTTGTAAAATTATTCTCACACGAACAACGAAATAAACGTGCAGTATTCAATTTCATGGGTACATTAGACGCAAATGGCGGTGATACAGAGGCGGATTTAGGATATTTGGCGCTAGAAGCAGAACAATTTTGGCGACCTTCATCCTTGCCAAGGAAGAAGTATAAAATAGTTCCAACGGCGAAATTTTTTGGGAAACTTACCGAAACTAACCGTGTTTGAGTGATTTCACATATTAAAAAAAAAAAAGACTTCGCTTATCGAAAAACAAAACACGAGTTAGTTAACGTTCACCAAATTGTCGAAATATACAGGGTGTCCGAGCTGATAACTTTGGAGCGCTTCATCAAATGGTTCACTTTTTTATTTTTCATCATTTTCTTTAACAAAGCCTTAAGAAATATGGCATTGCCGATTTTGTAATTTAATTCTGTAACGAAAAATGCCATAATATACCATAAGTTACGTTTAAGATTCTAAAGTTGCCGTCACTTGAACGAAACTGAAGCGAAAGTGGTGAAATTGGATGACACATGTAGAAGTGGTACAAAAAGTTACTTACCCAGATCCTTAAAATTTCAATTACATTTTAATGACGCGTTCCGTAGTTATCACCTGGGTAAAACTTCATGGATTACCCTGTAAATATATATTACTTTCGGAATGAAATACGAAATAATCAGTTGCTGAAAGGGGGTGTGGCTCGAAAATGAAGGTTTTAGCACAGCATGTTTTAGTGCAAAAAAAATCTAAGGGTCGGTTTCTCAATAGCGAGTCACCTCCGGGTTGGTTTTAACTCCAGGGTAAGCGTGTCCAGTTGCTATGCTTATCCCGGAGTTATACTTAACCCGAAGGCGACTCGCTATTGAGGAACCGGTCCTGAGTATAAATATTTAAACCGCATTTTGCTACGATGGTCCGTTTTCGAGTTAGGGCGGTTTAAAGTTACAACTAGGTGTTTGTGACGTCACACTGGATTATCAGGGACAGTATTAACATGTGTAAGAATTTTCCAAATAAAAAACAATTATTTCCTAGAGCGAATTGCAACCAAAGTATAGGGTACAGTTCACTGACGACTGAACTAACAGAAGACTGCCATTTCGGCGGTTGTGACATCATAAGTTCCTGCATAATTTATCTTTACAAGGAATTTTCTCGGAGACTATTTTGAATATAGATCTGCGGTTTCCACGAGAGATCTTAGATTTTTTTCTTGATTCAAGTAGCTTAAGTCATTCTTTCTGGAAGCGACTGCTTCATAGCAAATCCGCCTCTGCGGTGATAGATATGATTCTTACATTCAAACATTAAATGAGAATCAGCAAACCATCGATAAAAATCTAAAAGATCAAACAAACGTACTTAAACAAGTAACGAAAACATTTTATGATCAATTTTCTAATATCGAAAATACTCATATATATACTCCTGGACAAAATTATCGCACCACTGCTTATGGTGGTGCTTATGTGCAGTGGTGCGATAATTTTGTCCAGGAGTATAATACCACAAGAGAAAAAATTTTGTTGGCAAAATTTTCGACTGGTATGAAAGTTTGTTGCTTGGCTTAATTTGGAAAATTTATTTTGTTTGGGTGACACTTGTCAAACTCAATAGTTTTTTACTCTAACAACACAAAAGGCGATTTCGCCCCAGATTTTCATATGCTGTTTGGTAGGCGAATGGTTAACCAATTGGTACGTATGAGTGACGTAGCTCAACAATGACAATAATCTGATTCGAATTCAGTGGGTAGGGCGTTTGGTACATTTTGACTTTGACATGTTTATTTAGACATGGGACAGAAAGAGACGGAAAGCTACCAAACCTCCACTACCCAGTTACAAACCGTAGTCAACCGCGGTATAGCATTTGACAGACCAAAACGCAAAGTTGTTGTGACGGCATCATTCTCCCATCCGAAATTGATTGATACCTATTTGACAGACCAAACTGGCGTACCAAACAAATGAACTATAACCAAAAACTGGAATGCGAACACATATTAACGAACGTGAAGCCTAGTGCCGCTGCTGCGGAGGGGATACCTGTTTTTGTCGCACTCATTATGTTAAATGGCGGAAAGTGCTTCCAATACGTATTCCAATTGATGAAATCTGTGAAGGTAAATATGACAAAACTTTCCAAAACGTCATATGTCAGCGAGCAACAGAAAAAAACAACATTCCCCTTTGTGGCATCTGTCTTTCATGGCCTCATTTTTTTGGCAGATATGGCATCTGTGCGCATTCCAGTTTTTGGCTATAGTTCATTATGCCAAACTGAGGCGAAATCGCCTAAAATTTTGTCGCTGAAAAACCATCATGTTAGTTTTATCCAGGTAGGAATTTTGTCAGTAGGAAACTGGCCGTTCCTATGAAATTTTGCCAGTGTAAAACACTCTAGTGAAATAGTCAGATAATAATTTCGTATAAGATAAGAAATATTTCGACGGATAATCAAAATATTCAAACTATCCTAATAACGAATCTAATTTTAGAAAATATTAATATGCACAGTAGTAAACTACGCGAGTTAATTAACCACATTCAAAACGCAATCAGTTTTTCTCACGCAAGCATAATGCGCTATACAATACTGCAGCATAATGAATTGAGCTTGATCTTGAAAAATATACCCGCCAGTCAACAAATAGCGTTTGACAACGTAATTAAATACTATGAGACAATGTCCTCTCATATAATAATTCAAAAGGAACTAATTATAGGTATTTACTATTGTATACACACCAATAATTAGTCCTAATATGCCCATTCACGAAAATTCAATACGAAGAATCGACACACTTGAAGAAATCCCCAATAATCAAGTATTGGTTATTCCAAAATGACATGTGACAGCAATGTTGCAATGTGACCAGAAGAAATACATGGAAATCATTTCCAGTCCAATCGTAATTTCCAAAGGTTAATGTTCAATAACAATTAACATTGGAACATTTTTGGAAGACACGCATGAGAACTTCAACCTAGAACTTGAACTACCCATCATTGACATTTCTGAACTTCTAGAGAATACCACAACTGTATAAACGAAAAGTAGTCGACCATGAACCTCTTCAATCAGCGATTAGAGAAGCAAATAAATTATAGACTGACCCATTAAAAGAGTTAAATTTTAAAACCAATAATGTGTCAACTTATATTATAATCATAGTATTAAGTTCTATTTTCATAACAATTATTCTTATTCTATATTTTAAAGGGAAATATAGTAAAACTAAAACTAAGGTGCAGATTGATTTGCCCAACATTGTTAGTCAATCCCAATTTGGAACCACTTAAGGAGGAAGGAGTTAGGTATATTATGAAACCCTATGTTATTACTTATACTAATAATTTTCCTTTCCAATGTTAAATATGAGCATACGCCACTGTAAAAGCCCACAATATTATAAAGATGCTGAATAAGCGGTACTGCCTGGAAAAGTACTATCATATCAAGGTTTCACCCACACAGTTGCACTGTCAGCAGTATTTTAATATAAATATGGCGCACAGAGCTTCTCAGCACATTCATTGTTGTAGCTTAGACTATAACAATTTAGAATCAAAGATTCTTTTGCTCTCAGCTTCCGTCGCTGCAATTCAGAATCTAGTATTTTTTGTTGTAACTTCTTAGTTTTTAATAACAAGAGTTACTGAACGAAAATAGTTATTTTTGTATCTAGTGCGCGAAATGCTACTTTGGTGATCGAGATCCGATTTTTTTAACGAGGCGCAGCCGAGTTAAAAAAATAGCCGAGATCACTAAAGTATTTCGCGCCCGAGTTGCAAACAATCTTTTTTCTACAACTCCATTTAAATATCGATCATTCGAAGCCAAAATTGCATTTTCAATCAAAGGTAGGTGAATTTTAATTATTTTTGGTTCCCTGACAGGTATGTGTCACCATGACACCAGTGTGTGAACTAGCTATTTCGCGCACTAGTGTGCGAAATAGCTAGTTCGCGCACGGCGTCATGGGAACGTTAAAAATCAATACCTGGGAAAAAAAGTGTCGCAAACTGTCATGAGTGTGCGAACATCATCATCTTTTGACAGTGTAGAAAAATATAATTTGTGTGTGAGCTGAAAAAAGATATCCAATATTTATCAATATCAGTTTTTTATCTATTAACAAATCTGTTCCAGTAGGCTTTGTTAACTATTGTCTTTTTATGGCTTTGCCAACCTGTTAACTATTAATAAATAAATATTGAATATTACCAAAATAAACGTTAAATATAATTACGGATTTATTCCGGGATTCGCTCGTGCCGCCATGATTCATCTATTCAGTCATTTCTAGTTCATTTGAATACGCATCACAATCATCGCATGGAACTCACTCAATCTAAAACGCGTCAAAGAATCGGTAGAGATTCAGGTAGGTAAGTGCATGCTTGGTGTTTTGGTTCTGATGCCTGTCTGCCTGCGTTTACATTTTGCCAGAAATCAAAATGTCTGAATCAGATGAATTTTATTCTAAATTCTGTTTTTTTTTTTAAGATAAAAGTCTAAATGACATTATGTTGGCAATACAATGTAAAATTGTCAATGAATTCAAATTTTTTATGTAGAAAAGGCTTGTGTTGCCAACTTAGTTACTAAATATTTGACTTGGGGAATTATCGTTAAAAAAAAAACAGACTTTATTGGATGCCTATACCTAGGTATTTTTAGGGGGGTATAAAATAAGTAGTTGAACTATTTTCGTATGGCTACTAATGATAAATTAGATAAGAACCTATTTTCTATCCTATTGTTGTGTTTAGTAGTTTAGGTCATAGTATGTAAAGTCTGTTTTCTTTTTAAGTCAAAAATTTAGTAACTATGTTGGCAACACAAGCCTTTTCTACATAAAAAAATTTGAAAGCATTGACAATTTTACATTGTATTGCCAACATAATGTCATTTTGACTTTCATCTTTTTAAAAAAAACATACTTTAGCTTACTTTATATAGTATTTTTAAAACCCATTTAGAATAACCCCATCCTTATTTCTCAATCACGAATCAGATGGAACAAAAAATTACCAACAAAAACGAATGTCGATTGCTAATACGTCAATTTCATGTAGAAATAGAAAATTCCTAACCTAATTTTATTTCTGTTCAAGAAGCGACATAAGTCTGGCTAGCCAAACGGCGAACTGCAATAGAATTTGATTCCTTGCCAAACATGACGGAAACAATAGTAAACAAGTTGGTGACATTCTTTTTTTGCTATATGGGCATAGTGTAGTATTTTGAAATAAAAAAAAATCCGGCAACATTGTGAAATGATGGATGTGGAGAGGTGTGATTATTCAGAGGCATGATTTTATTGGTTATAGCCTGAACGACAGCACAGTGGCGTGGTCATTGGCGAAACTTAAAAAAAAAATCTAATACTTTTATTGGTTCATTTCCTTGGTGTTTTCGGTGTCACTGAACCCAAAGACATGGCTGTCATCAAGCGGTGTCAGTTGAGGTGTTAGTGAATATTCTTAGGTTACACCCTACGACCCTACTTTTCTTCCCCCTTTCGTCTCTATCAACTTACCACCAAAAATTCTATATACCGGGTGCCCATGAGATTACTTTCTGGCTGCCATTTTTTTATTTGTTTATCGATATCAATGAAAATTGGTAGGGTTGATATTCTAACCAACCGCCATTTTTATGCATCGATGACAAGTTTTCATGACTTCCGGTTTCACCGGAAATGATTGGAACTTTTAATTCTTAAATGGCACACCCTGTATATTTTTTGTTTTTCGGATTGAATCGAGTTTTGTCCAAATTTTGTTTTTAAATTTAATGTTATTTTTTTAACTAGAGTGCCATGATCGTCCCAAAATGACTCTACATACTTTACTTAATTGCAGAAAAATACAAATTCAATTTTATCTTTGTAAACTTTTTTGATAGAGAGCTGTAAACGAAAAGCGAATCCTACGATGTAACCACACTACGACATTATTCCCAATTTTCCGTTCAAACATTTTCGTTTTATTAAGTGGGTATTTTTTTTTTCTACTTAAAATTGTATTTAAAGCGAAATTTGGACAAAACTCGATTTAAAAGTGGTACATTAGGACGCAAAACGATCTGTAGAATCCGGAAAATAAAAAATATACAGGGTGTGCCATTTGAAAATCAAAAGTTTCGGTAATTTCCGGTGAAACTGGAAATCAGGAAAACTTGTCATCGATGCATAGAAATGGCGTTTGGTTAGAATATCAACCCTACCTAGTTTCGTTGATATCGATAAACAATTAAAAAAATGGCAGCCGGAAAGTAATCTCGTGGGCACGCGGTATGTCACTCCACTCACAGGATTTTTTAGTGAGTGTAAAGTTCGTTAGATAAATCATAAAAACTTCCTTGACAAGCTTCGCCAGCCCGGTAACTGAAAATATGATGTACTTTCAGTTACCGTTTATAACACGGTTACAAACGGTTAAGTCGCTGAAAAATCCTTTTAGACTGTAGCTGGTATGTAATTGTCAGCGAGTATGTCATGTTAATTCTAGATTATTAGAAAGTTCAATAAATAGTTCTGCCCATAAGAATGTGTGTGTTTAACGTATTTCACTAAAAATACACAACATTAATTGGCGACGTCGGAAGTTGAGTCCATGCAGCTATAAGTCTGGTCCAGGTCATCATAGTCTGTGAGTGATTAGTCTGAAAAGCAGTCGTTGTTTGCTGTGGTCCTCAGGAAGTTAAAAAAAAAGAAAAAGTGTCAAGTTTCAAAAAAATAAAAAAATCGTTTGTCGGTAGTATTGAGCCGTTTCCTCCAGGTCAGTCTGATATAAATGCGTATATCGAACGTATGGATCAATTGTTCACATAATGATGTAGATAAAGAGGAGAAAAAACGTGCCATGTTTTCCACATTAATAGGTCCAGAGGCCTATGGGGTACTGAAGGATATTCTGTCTCCATCTTTGCCAAATAGTAAGACTTATGACCAACTGAAAACAGCCCTCATAAATTACTTTAGTCCGAAAAGGTTAACAATCGCAGAAAGGTACAAATATTATGGTGCACACCAGGAGCCTAATGAAGACATAAAGTCCTACACTTTCAAATTGAAAAAATTGTCACAGTATTGTTCATTTGGAAATTTTCTCGAAGAAGAGAAATAAATTTGTTTGTGGACTAAGGTCAGAGTCAATTAAACGGAAACTGTTATCAGAAGATAACTTGTCTTGGGTTAATGCTTATAATATAGCTGTCGCAATGGAGCTAGCTGAAGGGCAAGTCAGAGCTATCCATAGAACGATCAGTAGCTAAGGTCTCTAATTTAATAAATTGGGTCATGAGAAATTCACTAGTCACAATGTAAAGCCAGAGAAGAAAGATCAGACAGCAGCACAGTCATATTCCAATAACTTTTCAAGAGAAATGAAGCCATGTTTCAGGTGTAAAAGAAGACACAACCCCGATACCTGCCCAGCAAAATCATGGGAATGCTTTAAATGTCACAAAAAGGGCCACACTAGCAGAGTTTGTCGTGGTCCGGCATTAGAGCATTAGAAGAAGATGAGGTAAAGCGTGATATAGAGTCAGAGGATGTAGAAAACTCGTTGGAGCTAGGGTTTATTTCAAAAATAGAAAAGGTTTCGGAAAATACAGTTGGCGTAAATATTATAGTCGAAGGTAAGCTTGTAGAATTCCAGGTAGACTCTGGTGCATGCAAGACAGTCATACATGTGCCTACATTTAAACAGCTTTTTAAAAGTAGTCACAGGTCAAAAAGTCAAAATGCTTGGTGAGATAGACGTTGGAGTCTTGTTTAAAAATGCAAGTTATTTCTTGCCTATAGTCGTTCTTGATGGAACTAGAGAGTTGAGAGTTCAAACCACTTTAAGGTCGGAATTGGCTTAATGTTATAAGTCCTAATTGGAAAAATATTTTTGGACAAGTAAGATGAAAACGGAGTCTCCATCTATTTTCTAATCGGCACACCAAATACTGCAACCAAGGGCTGTTATAAAACAATGACTACGTTTATTTCACACGTTCTATCCGGATACTAAGTGGATTGGATTAATAATGGAGTATAATAATCCTGAAATAAACACCCAGGATTAGACAGTTTATCCGGATCGGATACTTAATTCAATCCTCTAAATTTGTAGGATTGGACTTAAAATGGATTATCTCAAATGTGAAATAAACACTCCAAATTTCGGATTTAAGAATTTTGTTGCTAACTTCAAGAAAAAATGACCTAAATGAAGTTAGACACAAAGCAATATGGGCTTGCGCTTTTGACAAGGCTTGAAAAAGGATTAGCACTAATCTTAATCCATTTGATAGTCTTGAAATAAACGAATATGGATTAATAATCCCTAATCCACTTAATATCCGGATACAACGCATGAAATAAACGTAGTCATTATCAAAATTGGAGCAGATAGATTCGCAAAGGCATACGCCACAATTACGAGAATAGCTAATCTAGCCGCCAATCAGAAATAAATTAGTCGGTTGAAAACCGAAAAAAATTTAATTCAATTAATTAATTAATTAAAATCAATTTTGATTTTAATTAATTAAAATCTTGATCTAAATTGAAAAATTTGAATAACTATTTAAATTAAGAAATTTAAATAATTAAAATCAAATTTTTTCGGTTTTTAACCGCGACCATAGAATACCGCGACTAATTTATTTATCATTGGCGGCCAGATTAGCTATTCTCTGCTCCAAATTTGATACTGTTTTATAACAGCTCTTGGTTGCAGTATTTGGTGTGCCGAACAGAAAAAAGATGGAGACTCCGTCTTCATCTTACTCATCTCAAGCCTAGTTCCAGGACGGAACCCAAAATGGGTTTTGTTTTCTCTCTGCGACACCTAACCGTGCTGATGAGCTGTTGTAATACAGCGAAACGCGTCCACGCCCCACGGTTGGTCTGGTAGAGAGAAAACACTTCTCAATCGGTTCTTACTTCTTAATTGGGCCGCGTTACCCAATTATAGTATTTTACATTATTAGCCAGGTAAAACAGTTTTTACTGGCGATTGAAGGAAATGACTAGCGAGCCGATAGGCGAGCTTGTCACCTTCAAGAGCCAGTAAAAACTGCTACCTGGCGTATAATGTACAATAATTTATATGTTACGCTTCCAGAAGGTACCTACAAGCAATTATTCTTGTGATAAAACTGATTTTTTAAAAATAAATAATTCTAGTGACTTGTAATTGTTATTTACCTAACAAATGCGGAAAGTGATACTTTACCCTTACCCTTAACGGCTTGCCGTTGCGTGCGGTAAAGGCACTTTCCGCATGTGTTAGGTACAAAATTTTACCTATGAGCATCTACATCTCTAAAAAAAGGCATTGATAAAATCAATATTGAATCAGATTAATTTATGAAATTAGATTAGATATAGAAATGATCAAAAATCCATTTTCTGAAAAAGAGAGGATTTCTGATTAATAGTTATTTATTATACAAGACGGTAAAAAGATGCTTTACCTGTGAGTGGAAAATGTTGATTCACGAGCGACGAAGGAGCGAGTGGATTAATTCCACGAACAGGTAAAGCTTTTTTACCGTCGTGTGTAATATTCTATTTTATTCTTGAGCCACTTTTCATTTATCACAATTTCTAAAATCATAAACTAAAATGTGCTTAAGTTTTACATAGATTATGACAAATTGACAAAGTACCTAACAAACTGACACATTTCTGGAGTTGTCAATCATGCAACATATCAGATTTCTGTCAAAAACACTATAATTATTATAAAAGATTTGAACAAGTGGTAAAATTGACATATGAGTGCGGGTAAAATTGACGTATGAGTGGGTAAAATTGACAAATGAGTGGGTAAAAATTGTTCGATTTCACTACTTCAAATAAAGTGTTACTTTAACAACGAGTTTTGAGTCAATTAAATGATAGTTTACCATTCGCGATAGAATAAAAATATTAAATTTTACTTTACCGCACACTATGCGGTAAAGTGCACTTTACCGCACACTTTGTAGTCCACTTTACCGCATATAGTCCAACAAATACCATTTTAAAGTCACGTGATTTTTCTCTATCCTTGTTGAATACATCTCAAACAGCGGTGATAGTAAAATTGACAAAAAAATTGCTGTCTAATTATTGTTCATAATATTCTTACCTGAAATAGAATCCGTCACTGTCATCAATTAGTTTGTCAAAGTTATTTTCGAAAATATTACAACGAACAAACACAGCTAATAATTTTGACTATATTAACCTCTTTCCAACTCGAAAAGAAGCAAATAGAAAACGGGTACCCAATTCAAGTTCAGAATGTATTACAAGGGGCAGCAGAAGCGACAAAAGTGAGTCTCGCAACAATTGCAAGTATTAAAATTGCCTTCTGATTGGTCAATACTACTTCAGAAACGCGTTTGTAAAATGCTAGTGGGAACATATATTAAAATTCAATAGTAATTAACCACCAGTAGCTTTTTGTAGGTGATATCAACGACATAATCAATGGACATACGTTTTTTGCCACCAGTATCACGTGACTTTAAAATGGTATTTGTCGGACTATACTATGCTGTAAAGTTAACTTTACCGCACACTATGCGGTAAACTGCACTTTACCGCATAGTGTGCGGTAAAGTGATACTTTCCATTTGCAAATACGTGCGGTAAAGTGCACTTTACCGCACGCTCGTAGGTAATAGTTATTTTCCTAACAAGTGCGCAAAGTGTTACTTTTCCGCACGCAAACACAGTTATACGAACGACGCGAAGCGGAGTTCGGATACGTGTTTGCGTGCGGAAAAGACACTTTGCGCACGTGTTAGGAACAAAATTTTTCCTACGAGCTTCATATCAGGTAGGTAACAACAAAAATTTAAAAAAAAAACGATAATTTGTTTAATTATTTTTAATTAACTTGAAGGGAACCTATGCATTTATCAAAAAATTACATAACAAAAAAAAAATATAACAGAAAATCATCGTCAGAGCTCTTCATCTTAAAGCGTTTAATGGCGATTTCCATTTGTCATCAGTGCCGCACTGAGTGCATCCGCATCTTTTTCTAAAAGCATGTAACATGTAAGGATAAGGATACATTTTTTTGCCCTGTTTCGACAAATGGAAAATGCTATAAATTTGATGAGATAGTTTGTAGATGCATATATATATAGAAAACAAATCTGACAATGTGTTGAAGTTAATTAAATTTGGTGTTTGTAGGTATAGATGTTAGCTGGAACAGGAACAGAGGAAAAATTTGTCATCATGTGTCAAAGTCGACAGGTGTACTTATTGTTGCTTGACAATTATTTTTACTTTTCGGCACTCAGTGCGGATAAGGCCTGTATCCGCACTGAGTGCGGAAAAGTGCAACTTTGAGAACCGAAATGCGTGCGGAAAAGTACTACTTTGCGCACGCTCGTAGGAAAAAAGTTTTTACAGTTTAGCTGTCAATTTTACAAGTCAGTAGAGCCAGTAACTGGTGAAAATTAATTTTCGTTGTTTATGTTTTGACTTGATAAGTGACGTTTTACAAATGAGTGACGAATAAAAAATATTTCTAGTTTAGGCCAGTTAAGTCAAGCGAGTGAGAATGAGTCAGTCGAGTCTGAGTTTTGTCAATCAGCCACATGTCAGTCAGAGAGTCAGTGTCAGTCATCAATGGCGCATATATAGCATAATTATCGCCAGTGACTTAATTCAAGAAATTAAAAATTAATTTTTAAAGTGTTCAAAGAAGAAACCAATTCTGTAATTAGGAATTTTTCAATTGAGTTAAAAATTAGACCTTATGACACGTTTTTGGGGTTTGATACCTACAAAAGGACCCCAAAAACGTCAAAATCGAATTAGTATTTTTCGAGTAATAGTTGGACATACGTACAGGGTACTGCAATTTGGAGTGTTTTAACAGGTTAAAACGTACTTCCAGACCGGATAGAGGAAAATTGACTTAGATGTCATGGGATCGATTTTCGAAAAACGTCGATTGTCAAAAACCGTATCGCGATATCTTCAATGGTATACCATTAATACAGGACGATTTTCGATTTTCCCCTATTATGAAAAATGGCTATAAGTTTTTTATTTATCAATTTTTTTCATTTCTGTAAAAACATTATGGAGACACTTTTTTGAGCACAATCCAGTGGCGGACTCGGGTTTTTTCTATATCGCTCCGATTTCGAGATATCGACCAAAATCCGATATTTTCAAATGAAACTCCCTATATATTAATAGCTCATTGGATAGCTCTATTTTTGCTGATTTCAATGATATAAAGTTCGATAGGTTTATCTCTAACAGTTTTCGAGAAAAAAAATTATATCTGTTTTTGTCGTAAGGACCAATGTGTTAGAAAAGGATTTTGTATGTGTAAGGAAAGTGAGAAAGGTCTCTTTCTAACACATTGTTTCTTATGACTGAAACAGATATAATTTTTTTTCTGGAAAACTGTTAGAGATAAACCTATCGAACTTTATAACTTAATATAAAGGATGTTTCATTTGAAAATATCGGAATTTGGTCGATATCTCGAAATCGGAGCGATATAGAAAAAAACCGAGTCCGCCACTGGATTGTGCTCAAAAAAGTGTCTCCATAATGTTTTTACAGAAATGAAAAAAATTGATAAATAAAAAACTTATAGCCATTTTTCATAATAGGGGAAAATCGAAAATCGCCTTGTATTAATGGTACCATTGAAGATATCGCGATACGGTTTTTGACAATCGACGTTTCTCGAAAATCGATCCCATGACATCTAAATCAATTTTCCTCTATCTGGTCTGGAAGTGTGTTTTTCCTGTTGAAACACTCCAAATTGCAGCACCCTGTACTTTAACAAGCTATATCTGCTATCACAAACATACGATCCTTTCCACATTTCAATGATTTAATGTATTTAAATTTGGTTGATATTTACGGGGGCCTATTTTCAATGTTTATCGTGCCTCTTTCTTTGGTCGAAATTTTCTTATTTTAGTAGATAATAAAAATAAATCAAAGTGGCTAGAAGTGAAACTGAATTTTCTAAAATAAGGGTACTTTACAGTAAAATTTGGATATTTTTCGAGCTGCCCTGTATTCTGTTTGACATGCAACCATTCAGGGCCGTGCTAAGCACGCGCGGGCCCCGATACAGTTATTCCAACGGGCCCCCTTAAATGGGGCCCCAAACTTTTTTGAGTGTCACGAATGCCCAAATTTTTACCCAAAAGTCGTTAAAAAAACATGCCTTGGGTTTAATTTTTTCAGGTATTTTTGAAGTGAGGGCCGTAAGGGGAGTATGAACCGCGCATCAACAGCGACCTGAGTACGCTTGTCGCTTGATTGAGAGAGATACAAGGTAAGTTTTTAAATTCATCAATTGCTTCTGCGCATTTCTCCTGATGGACAACCTATCCTTGTTTTGCATTGGTGAAAATGCGCATGTGACATTGATGATTTTAAAAACTTGTCCACATTACGTGCCGGTACTTTTGTTCTCAGTTTTCGAATTTGACAGACGTTGAAAATAATCAGGGGTTTAAATGTTCTCTTACCACATCATACAGATTACAGACCTTGTCCCATGCAAAACCTTGGTAAATTCAATGACGTGTCAAATTCGTTATCAAGATCAAAAGTATCGGCCCTACATGATTCAAAATTCTTTCTAAATTTAATATTCGGTTAAATTTAAAGTTGTTGTTAGATGATGGTTTATGAATCTAACGGTTTACGGTTTTGCTCTTAAATTAAATGTCTAGGTTTTACAGCCTATTAAAGTTGCAAAAATAGTATATTATTCAACGAGTCGGTAATGATGGCTATTACTCACGAAGGATGAAGTTTGCACCACGAGCCGCAGGCGAGTAGTGTAATCATCCGCCATTACCTACGAGTTGAATACTATGCTTTTTCTATGATTGATAGAAAATAGGCACGAGTTATGCGATTTTTTATTTAATTTTCGTAACAAAATTAATTGACAATTCTGACAGCTGGAGGACAAAGTGAGGTTAGGTTAGCACAAGTCTTGTCCAAATCAGCTGTCAAAATGACCGATTGGAAGGTTGAAGTATGTTGTCAACTTGTCGAATTTTCTGATTGGCTCTTAAATAGTGGAGTACTGAGACCAGGATATTTTCATTGGATTGGTTGAAAATAATTAAGCAATAAAAAAAAACCTCACTGTATGAGTAATCATTCACATTGATCAATAGAAAACAAGGGCGCCCACAGGGAGGGTCAGGGGGGGGGGGGTCACTCGACCCCCCTTGGAAATTTCTTAAATTTTAATTATTTTCCTAGAATAAAAAATATTGCAAATTCTGATATTAAATGAACTATGATCGCGGACCGATTTTGCGACTTTATTTTTATTAAAATAGAAAACGTGAATGTATATCGGAATAGAAAAACGGTACGCAACCACCAATGCCACCGCACTATATACGTACCATCGTCACCAAAAGTAACTGGGACAGCTTCACATAGCTCTTGTCCTATTATATGAATTTTTATTGTCAAATATTTGTCAAACTATGAATTAAATGCATTGAAATGAATGACAGTAGAATTAGTCCAGGACAGGAGATTATTATGCATTATTTGTGTCCCAGATACTTTTGGTGACGATGGTACATATAAAGTGACAATTTGAAAAATAGTAATCGGGAATATCTCTTAAGACAAAAAATACTATAAAGATCTCAAATACGTATCGGGGGAATTGAGGGATTGGACTAGGAACTAAAATGAGGCATCCCGCCTCACCCCTTAGGGGGTAGCTCCCATAACTTATTACTTTTTTTTTAAATACTAACTTACCTTGTGCTGCACATCGTTGGATAGCTCGTTGATTTTTTAAGTCTTATAGCAAAATCTAAATCGTACGATTAGTTTTTGAGATATCAATGTTTAAATGTAAGCACTTTTAAAAACTATTAATTTTGACTATTTTTTACTAAAAAGAATTCTGTCATAAAAGTCTCAAATACACAGAGGAAACCAAATATGTTTATTGCCAAACCCCCACCCCGTTTATCTGGGGGGCTAGACGCCCGTAATAATTTTTCTACATACAGGGTGACATTTTAAAAACTTACAATGGCTTTATCTCAGGAATCTAAAAAAAAATATAAAAAATCACTGAAAACAATTTCTATAGTAGGGAGGGGGAAACAAAATTATGTAATAACTAACTTGTTTTCACTCACCCCCAGCCACCCCAACTAAATATTCTCAAATAGCAACCCCCTTCTTGTGATACCTTATCTGAGAGCTCTCAAAAAATGCTTTTCAATGGTAGCCTACAGGCTAGGATTCGATATGATTGTTTTCGGTTTATTGGGTAAATAAAACTTCATTCATTTGAATTAAAATTGTATTTTTTTAGACTTGTCAATTTTTTCAGGTTCCCAAAACAACGAATAAACAAAAAATAATACAAGCCTAAAATGTTCAAGCCTCAAGATTAATGCTACGATAGTAAAACAATGTTTTCAAATGTTTATTAAATTAATAGTCAAAAATTCATTTCAATGGTTTTATTTTGAAAATTATTGAAAATAATAGGTCTGTTTCTGCAGAAATCACAAACCAGTCAGAGCGAATTTCATTGGCTGAAAATAGTCAGAAACAGTCAGGAAACTAGTTTCAACCAATGATATTCACTCTGACTAGTTTTTGATTTCTGCAGAAACAGACCTAATTACATCGAATCTTAGCTTGTAGGGTACCATTGAAAAGCATTTTTTAAAAGCTTTCAGATAAGGTATCACAAGTAGGGGGTGTCAATTAAGATTACTAAGTTTGGGTAGCTGGGGGTGAGTGAAGATAAGTTAGTTATTACATAATTTTGTTTCCCCCTCCCTACTATAGAAATTGTTTTCAGCGATTTTTTATATTTTTTTTGGTTCCTGAGATATAGCCATTGTAACTTTTTAAAATGTCATCCTGTATATTATTTTGTAGGTCCGATGATGCTCGTATGAGCGAAACGGACATACTTGAATTCGGCCACATACCAGGTAGCTGCAGTAATCCGACCTTTGAATTCGGCCAGATCATGAAACCCAACCTACTGCCCATAAAACTTACCTTATGATGTTGACAGATTTCGCATTGCATATGAGTTAATAAATATAAAAAAGTGTAAATATCTATTTTGATGCGCAAATAAAAAGATCTACCAAAATGACTATGGAAAGATTCACAGGCATTTGTTGTCTTATCCAGGTCTATCAAGGCATGTGCCATGTGTCGATGAGATAATCTGAAAATTTAACTAGAACTTCGTGATTCTGCTGAATAGCTAACAACTCAAAAACAAAGAAATCGCTAACTTCTTGATTCTCCAAAAACATCATTCCGAAACAATTATGTAACGATTTACCGATTTCTGAATCTTTTTTTTTTATATTCAATGCTTAAGCCTAGGTTTTGGATCTTCCTCCACCATGCCTGAGATTTTAGCTATTTATAAGAAGTAAATAAGTTGATTTAATATCTATATCTCAGTGTACCGATTTGCATATTGATATTGATGGCCGATGGGTCATAAAATATCCACCTACCCGATAACCGATTGGGCCGAGTCTAACTATCGTAAAATTGTCACCCTTTTCCTTATTCCGGAACAGGTGAATTTTGTGGCCGATTTCAAGAATCCCGGAGGGAAACACATGTCACTATTAAGCGAATCAAATACTATCCAATCTGTGTTAATATGTGGCTTTTCAAATTATGTTTTTGCTTAAATTTTGCATTGCAAGTGTCACATTCAAAAGAATAAATATCCGAGTATGTTGAAATGTGCCTTTGTAAATTACCTTTGTGTTTAAATTTTGCCTTGCAAGTATCACATTCAAATGGATAAATACCCGACTGTGTTAGTTTGTGTATCTTCAAATCGCGTTTCCGTTTAAATTTTGATTTGCAAATGTCCCATTCAAAAAAATTAAATATCTAAGTGTATCAATATGTGTTCCTTCAAATCGCCTTCTCTTTTAAATTTTCTATTGCAAATGTTACATTCAAAATTCTTCTCATCCGAGTGTGTTAATGTGGCTTTTCAAACTACGTTTGTGTTCAAATTTTGCATTGCATGTGTCACATTTAAAAAGATAAATATCAAAATGTGTTAGTTTGTATCTCTTCAAACAATCTTTTCCTTTGAATTTTGCTTTGCAAATGTCACATTCAAAAAGATAACTATCGAAGTCTGTTGATATGTGACTTTTCAATTTACCTTTTTGTTTCAATTTTGCTAATTTACATTTTTCTTTAAATTTTGCATTGCATATGTTGCATTTAAAATTCTTCTCGTCCGAGTGTGTTAATATGTGTGCGTTCAAATCACCTTTTCCTTTAAATTTTTTCTTACCAGTATCACATTTAAAAGGAAAATATCCAAGAGTGTTGATATATGTCGCTGTAACTCATTTTTTTCCGCTTTGTAAGTGTTACATTCGAAAGGACAAATATTCAAATGTGTTATTGAATAATGTTTCAAATTTGATTTGGTTTTAAATGTAGCATTGCAAGTGTAACATTGAAACTTCCTAATAACATCTTGTCTTGATAAATTGATGTCACTCGAATGTTCTTTTTCCTTTATAAATATTCCTTTATTTGGATCTATTAATTCAATATCTGATTCTTCTATTTCGTAGACTTGGTAAATTTTTCTTTCTCTTATGGTTTAAAAATCGGGTCTCTTTGAGAAATATGAACAAATTTTTTGATTTTCTGAATAGATAAAGAACTCAATCAATTCAAAATACCAATTCTATGAAAAATAACATTATTTTCTCCGTAATTGAATGTATTTTTTCCGAATTTGAATTTACTTTTTCCGAATTTGAATTTACTTTTTGCAAATTTCAATTTACATTTTCCTAAATGAAAGTTACTTTTTCCGAAATTGAGGTTGAAATGGTGTAGAATGAGAAACTACCTCATGTGATACCTCCTTTGAAAGGTGTTTTATTCCTCTTTGGAGGCATGCAGAAGCAGATAGAATTACAATAAACACATTATTTGGTCGATGTGTGTCGGAGACTTTTATGGCAGATTTTTTTTGTTTACAGATAGTCAAAATTACTTCACCCTGTCCAACAGTATTTTAGAAAGCTTCAATTGTATTTTAGTATAGTCATTTTCTCAATTGTTTTTAAGAAATCCCCTATGTATAATGGAATAAATTTCTTAAATACAAATGACTATTCAAGAATACAATGGAAGCTTCCTAAAATACTGTTGGAAATGGTGTATTTTTCAAAAATGTTCGTACGATTTAAGATTTTGCTATAAGACGGTAAAGGGAAAGCAAGGAGCTATCGAACGATGTGCATCACAAGGCAGGTTTGTATTTAAAAAAAAATAAGTTAGGGTAGCTACCCCCTAAGGGGTGAGGCTTGAAAAGTGCCCCATTTTGGATCCCCCTCCAATCCCCCAATACGTATTTGAGATCTTCCTGATAGTATTTTTTGTCTAAGAGATATTGCCGATTACTACTTTTCCAATTGTCACCCTGTATACCTAAGTTTCTCCGAATTGGTGATTTTTTAGATAGAAAGAATGTTTCAAGTTTTTTTTATATAAATATTTATTTATTATGATTATTTAGACTGAAGTGCCCTTTTTTACGCATAAAAAATTTATTCAATTGATTTTGACCCCCCCTACATATTTTTCTGCGGGCGCCCCTGATAGAAAATGGATGTATATTACGCATATTATTCAATACTCATAGAAAAAAGTTAATTTTCAACTAATGTCAATATTTCCAAAACACTCAAAACAGATGATAGGGTATATCACATGAAATCTGCTCAGAATTTTACACAGAATCCGAATATTCAATAATATATATGTATAGGGTATTCCATTCGGATAAAGGGAGTTAGACCATGACCAGCTTTTGCGAAACACTGTGGGTATATGCGAAAGTGATTTGAAAAAAGAAATAAAAATAGTTTCAACCATAAAACTTTTCTTTCGAGATGACGGGCCGGGCCCCTACGGAACCCGGGCCCTGGTAATTTGTACCGGCCGCACCCCCCTATGCACGGCCCTGCAACCATTCTAAGTGCATACCTAATATGATTATCAGAAACTTAGCCATACATTAACAAACTGTTTACTTAGTTCAATCTTCAGTCCAAAAGTGATCATTCTGTTTATAAGAAGAAGAAAAAAAGGCTAGTCCAGTTTTTTCCCTAAATTAGCTATTTTCGCCCGAGTGCCGGAAATTTCTTCCCGCAAGAGTTAGGAACTATATTTTTTCTACGAGCATACTAAAGCTGATGTTACGAAGAGATTAATTTAAATAAAATGCGAATATGCAGAAGGTAGAATTAAAAATGTACTAAAAGGTATTTAAAAAGGTAAAGGTACAGGTATAGGTGTATCAACAATACAAACAATTCCATGTCACAATGATTATTTCAAACTCTTCCCGCACTGAGTGCGGGAAGAAATCTCTTCCCGCACCGGTGCGGGAAGAAAGTCTTCCCGCACAGCAAATCGTGCGGGAAGAGCCATTTCCCGCACGCTCGTAGAAAATAGCTATTTATCTAACAAGTGCGGAAAATATTTTCCGCAAGTGTTAGGTACAATCTTATTCCTACAGGCGAAAAAATGTAAAATTTTTCTTTTTTTTTTGACATATCAGTGCGGTATAGTTATTTTCCTAACAAGTGCGCAAAGTGTTACTTTTCCGCACGCGAATACAGTTATACGAACGACGCGAAGCGGAGTTCGGATACGTGTTTGCGTGCGGAAAAGACACTTTGCGCACGTGTTAGGAACAAAATTTTTCCTACGAGCTTCATATCAGGTACGTAATAACAGAAATTTAAACAAAAAACGATAATTTGTTTAATTATTTTTAATTAACTTGAAGGGAACCTATGCATTTATCAAAAAATTACATAACAAAAAACATAAAATCCTCGTCAGAGCTGTTCATCTTAAAGCGTTTAAATTTGATGAGAAAGTTTGTAGATTTTTGCATATAAATAGAGAACAAATCTGACAATGTGTCAAAGTTAATTTATAATTGGTGTTTGTATAGATGTTGGCTGATATAGAAATAGAGGAAAAATTTGTCATCATGTGTCAAAGTCGACAGGTGCACTTATTGTTGCTTGACAATTATAATTACTTTTCGGCACTCAGTGCGGATAAGGCCTGTATCCGCACTGAGTGCGGAAAAGTGTAACTTTGAGCCCGGAAATGCGTGCGGAAAAGTACTACTTTGCGCACGCTCGTAGGAAAACTCATTTTCGGTAATCTGTTGTCTAAAATGATTTTTGTGCTGCAATCGAAAGAAAATTGTAACTTTTACGTGGTATGTGCAATTCGAAAAGACACATATGAAAAGAGTTTCTGCATTAATTTGAAAACCTTGGTAGCCTTTATTTTATCTTATTTTTTCTTCCGAAAAAACTTAACTTGCAATGGAATTAATAATACTTTTCGTGACTTTGGAATAGCACTCTAATTGCTTATTTTTTATTTATTTTATGGTTGATGTAAATATTTAACACAAGAAATACATATTGTGTTGATACAAAACAAAAAAAATTGAGATGGTATCTTTGAATATCGCATTAAAGCGCCCAACAAAGGATTTGTAAGATTTTTCCAGGAAAAAATTAAATCGGCCATATATTGAAAACCATAAGCCTTGGAGGTAAGTTTGACTAAATAGGTTCTAAATGACGTCCTCTATCCTTTCTTAAAATATATGCAACGACCTACCAAACACCCTGTATAATAGAAAACAATATAAAATCGATGGGTACTTACAAAAGCGAGTTCAAAATATGTTTTTAGGATATAAATCGTGTAAAAACGTTTCCAAAAATGGTCAGGGATTTTTAAAAAAGTGTAAAATGACGATTTTCTTCGATAAAATTTTGTCAGTTTGTATTTGCAACAAATAAAATTAAGATACATACATTGAACATAAAAGAACCGTTCAGGATTATTTATTTTTGTCAATGAGAAGTAAATTTGAAAAAATATTGTTCAAGTTTTGTATGTCTGTCCTTGTGTTTAAGGAATTTGGTTCTTGTTGAAGAAACAACATTTCTAAAAAACATCTCTCAGATAAATTCTGTTCAGTTGTTAAAACAATAGAATTAGGTATTAAAATCTATAGGATGTCTAGTTTCGTTTACATGTTTCGATAGAGGACAAGCATCAGGTCTCACACGCCTATCACTTTTATGGGAGATTATTCTAGATTTTAGAATTCTTGATGTTTGTTCAACATAATTTTTTTCACATCCCAAACAATTTATCTTATAAACATTAGATTTATTTTGTGTCGGTGTTTGAAGTTCTAGTTGAAAAAAGAAGCTTATTTAATAATTTCTCTGGATAAGAATTTTCAAGAAATAAATTTTCAAGAATTTTTAAATTTTTGTCTTTTAAATTCGGATGACATATTTTTGATATTCTATCTTTCATTCCAAGAATTAAATTTATTTTTGTTTTTTCAGGATAATATGAAAAATAACTCATATACCTTCCTGAAGAAATAGGTATTCTTTGGTTTGATATACCAGTCTAAAATTATTTTATTTTCTGTTGTTCCTATTACTTTGGTATCCAAAAAAGGAACACTGTTATTTGTTTCATTCTCTATTGTAAATTGAATGTATGTATTATAATTATTGAAGATGTCAATTATTTCTTTTTCTTAATTTTTGGGAATTGAGCAAATTATGTCATTTACATATTTGAATAAAAAAGGTATTTTAGAGACAATTTAGGAATACAATTTTCAAGTGAATCATCCATAACATATTGAGCAATAATAATTGGTGATATATTAGAACCCATAGGAGTTCCAAATATCTGTTGGTATATTTTATTGTTAAAAGAAAAATATGTATTATTGAAAAGATGTTTTAGAATCATTATAAAATTATCTTTTTTAATATTGCAACATTTTTTAATATGATTCCAATGCTTTTCAATACTTTTTATAGCGAGTTCTAGCGGAATATTAGTAAAAACTAAAAAGGGATACCAAGCTGATTGTAATATAATTTTCTGGAAGTTGAAAATTATTAATTTTTTCTGAAAAAATTAAGGAATTTTTAATGTAATAAGGGTTATCATTCGAGTTATATGATTTTGTGAGATTATTTGTTAAATATTTTGTAAGTTTACTTGTTGGTGTGTCTATTGAGGATATAATTGGGTCTTAGTTTGATTTCAGGTTTGTGGATTTTTGGTAAACCGTAAAATTTTGGACAGATTGAATTATAAATAGTTAAAGTTTTGGAAACATTTCGGTCTAATTCTTTATTTTCCTTTAAATTTATAATTATTTTTATTTTTTTGTTGGATTGTTAAAGTAGGATAAAAGTGATATACATGTGAGACCTGATGCTTGCGCTCTATCGAAATATCTGAATGAAACTGGACATTCTATAGATTTTAATAATTCTATTGTTTTAACAACTGAACAGAATTTATTCAAGAGATGTTTTTTAGAAATGTGTTTTATTCAATAAGAACCAAATTCCCTAAACACAAGGACAGACATACAAAACTTGAACATTATTTTCTCAAATTTACTTCTCATTGACAAAAATAAATAATACTGAACGGTACTTTAATTTTAATTGTTACAAAGACAAACTGACAAAATTTTGTCGGAGAAAATCATCATTTTACACTTTTTTTATAATCCCTGACCATTTTTGGAAATGTTTTTACACGATTTATGGATTTAAATTCTAAGAACATATTTGAACTGAACTCGCCTTTGTAAGTACCTATCGTTTTTATATTGTTTTCCATTATATGATTTTTTATTTTAATTTTTTTTTATAGTAGTACTGAAGAAGAAGTAAAATAAACTCCGAAAGCTTTACGAGAAAAAATATTCTTACTTTATTATTGGCCATATCCCCACAAAAAATTTTCATCAATATTTTATTAAAAGTAAATGTTTTTCTTTTCTTTAGTAAATGGAATTTCGAATTTACCGATTCTTAAAGATGCCATTCAAGTTGAATCCTATTTCCTAGAACTTGTGCCTTGCATGTGCACTCGCTTCAAAACTATTTTGAAGCTCAAAGAGTTGCTAAATCATCAGGTAAGCATTTTAGCAGTTCTTTTTAGTACTTATAGTGTTTTTTTTTTGGTTATTATTATCGTTTCCCTAAAAACCAATTTATTTTTATAGTATCTCTTTACAGGTGCAAAGCTACTTTAAAGAGTTTCTGATGCAATTTAACCCTAAATGATTAAGTATTCTTTACGTTCCTCCTATCATCAATAGGTGGTAGATGCTATTTACATTACGCATTGGGCGTCGACCGGTGAGATACCACCATGCCAGAATTGAGTAGCGCTAAGTGGTATCACCACGTTCCGCTACTGCGCTGGCAGTCCGGTTCCAACAATGAGTAACAGATAGCATGATGGCGCCTCCAGGATCAAAATATTCCGGAGGTAAAATACCCGACCACTCGGATCTCCGGGCGTCGGGTGATCCTGGGGGTCCTTCATGCAAAGATATAAAGAGAAGATCAAAAACTCAACTCAGAATTGATTTTAGCAATATAAGAGGAATAAGTACAAATATTAATTCAGTTCACCAACATCTTGAAGAACAAAGACCTGACATCCTTGTTCTCACTGAAACTAAAATCAGTTCTGCAACACCTATTGTGAACTATCTTTATCCCGGCTATGACCTACACCACCGATTTCGACATAATTTTGGGATCTGTGTGTACATTAAAAATGACCTTTCATGTCATCGAGAGGAGAAGCTAGAACCAGCGAACCTTGATATCATATGGCTAAAATTCACCTCAAAGTCATCGACCAAGTTTATCTGCTGCCTCTACCGACCGCCAAGTAACACCGATTACCAAAACTTTTTCGCGACATTATCCGAAAGCTGTGATAGTATACAGTCAAACTATCCACAGGCGGAAATTGTCTTTTTAGGCGATTTCAACGTCCACAATATACCCTGGCTGAAACACCACAACAAAACAGATAACGAAGGCAGAGAAGCAGAAGCTTTTGCCATAAGTTGTGGTCTAACGCAGCTTGTCGATGAACCTACCCGTATCTCAGAAAGGGGCGAATTTGCAGCGCTTTTAGACTTGTTCCTAACCACCAATCCTGACTCGTACACAATTCAAGTAGATGCTCCACTTGGTTCGTCCGATCATAAACTTATAATAACAAAGTGCGAAATGCTCATCCCACCAAGCCTACAACCACTTCCTCGTAAAATGTGGCACTATAAATCGGCAAAATGGAATGACCTAAAACAGTATTACCTGGATTTTCCATGGCAAGAGGTTTGCTTTAAAACAGCTGATCCCACTATTTGCTGTAATGAAATAACACAAGTAATCTTATCTGGAATGGACGCATATATCCCACATACAACTAAACGTAGAGCTAATGCAAAACCTGGGTCAACAGCCAGTGTCAAACGGCTGTACAGAAAAAACACAGAGCATATAACCTTTGGAAACGACAACAAACGGCTCAAAACCACACAGAATTTATAGAAGCCAGAAATAGTTGCAAAATTACTATTGACTCCGCTAAAGAAACATACAATCAAAGAATAAAAAACAGGTTGCTGAATTGTCCAAGTAGTTCTAGGTCTTTTTGGTCTCTTGCAAAAGCTGTTGGATCTAACTTCACCAAGTCATCCATACCACCACTTACAGATAAAAATAATCACTTAGCCACAACATCAGAGGAAAAAGCCAATATGCTTGCCCAAATGTTTTCCTCCAACTCCAACCTAACAGTGCCAAACGGAAAAACTCCACCGTTCATTGAAAGGGTTTCCCATAGTATGCCAGAGGTACCCTTTTGTCACAGAGAAATACGAAAATCCCTAAAACAGCTGGATACAAACAAAGCAATGGGTCCGGATGGCATTCCCGCAATAGTACTCAAAAATTGCGCCAACGAACTCACCCCAACTTTCGCAAAATTATTCAATTTGTCTTACAGGCAAGGAGTATATCCATCATCATGGAAGTCTGCCGCAGTACAACCCATTCCAAAGAAAGGAAAAAAGACAGATCCGTTAAACTATAGACCAATTGCTCTACTTCCGGTGATATCAAAAGTAATGGAAAGAGTTGTGAACAATCACCTAACCAAGTACTTGGAAAAGTACAAAATTATCAACGATAAGCAATACGGATTTCGAAAATATAGGTCAACTGGCGATTTACTTACATACGTCACTCACTTATGGCAAAAAGCGATTGAGTTGCGGGGTGAAACAAGAACAATTGCCTTAGATATATCTAAAGCATTCGACAAAGTTTGGCATGAAAATCTGCTCAACAAGCTCAAAGCAATGGGATTATCGCCGAAACTTTGCACTTGGTTTGAAAGTTACCTAAAGGACAGATCCATTTATGTTGCACTGGATGGCCAGAACTCCAACTCTTACCAAATAAATGCTGGTGTGCCACAGGGAGCAATCCTTTCGCCAACTCTTTTCCTGATTTACATAAATGACCTCATAGATAAAACAGTAAATCCACTTTATTGCTTTGCAGACGATGGCAATGTAGTCTCCTCACTCATACCACCCACAGGTCTTTCCGCACGTGAATTCCATCATCTTAGACTAACTCAAATATCGCAGATAAATAACGAACTGGAGATAATAGAGGACTGGGGTAACAAAAACCTTGTACAGTTCAACGCGCAGAAAACCCAAGTAGCTCTGTTTTCAAAAAAGACCAGCACCGGTGAGCCAAACATCATGCTATCTGGAAGTGCTGTCACATTACAGAGTCAGTTGAACATCTTGGGGGTTACTGTAGAGACCAACATGTCTTGGCACAGTCACGTGGCAGATATTGCTAAAAGGGCCTCCCAAAAGCTGGGGGTGCTATTTCGTACAAGACATCTGTACACACCAAGCCAATTGCTGACACTCTACAAAGCCCAGATTCGACCAACTATGGAGTACTGCTCACATATATGGAGTGCAGCACCCAAACATACCTTAATGCTTTTGAATACCGTGCAAAAACGAGCTATCAAGCTGATCAATGACCCCGCACTTACTCGTAACTTGGATGGTCTCGAACATCGCAGATCTGTGGGCGATTTATCTCTCTTCTACAGGTACTATCACGGAAAATGCTCTGAAGAGTTGGCACGTATGATTCCACCGAGAGTAGCACCTACCAGGCGAACCCGTCAAACAGACGGCAACCATGAATTTACTGTCAAACTAGAGGCACCAAGAACCTCATTATATCAGAATTCATATCTCTGGAGAACAGCATCGCTGTGGAATAAACTCCCTGCGACGGTTTTCCCTGCAGGTTACAACCTGAACCGTTTCAAGACCAACATACACCGACATTTCCGCGCACTTGCCGCTTCTCGAGCGTGATAGGACATTTCCTTGCGAGTGCGCATATCCGTAAAAAAAAAAAAAAAAAAAAAATCATTGTTGTTTTTTTTTTATAATTTGGCGACTTTGTTAAGCATAAGTACATTATATTTCATAATATTATTAAGGAAACTACGACGGCGCTGAGCTGCCATCGTAAAGCTAACTTTTTTTTCTAACATAAGTTACAGTTGTATCTGTAAATTTACACTTCTATCTGTAAATTTACACTTCTATCTGTAAATTTACAGTTATATCTGTAAATTTACACTTCTAACTGTAAATTTACAGTTATATCTGTAAATTTACAGTTATATCTGTAAATTTACACTTCTAACTGTAAATTTACACTTCTATCTGTAAATTTACACTTCTATCTGTAAATTTACAGTTATATCTGTAAATTTACACTTCTATCTGTAAATTTACAAATTTACAGTTATATCTGTAAATTTACACTTCTATCTGTAAATTGACGATCAGCGTCGGCCAGCGTGGGACAGCGTCGGTTAGCGTCGGTCGGTGTCGGTCACTGTCGGTCATTAACGGTCGGTCTCGGTCAGTGTCGGTCAGTGTCGGTCGGTGTCGGTCCGTTTCGGTCAGTGTCGGTCGGTGTTGGTCATTGTCCGTCAGTGTCCGTCGGTGTCAGTTAGTGTCGGTCAGTGTCGGTCGGTGTCGACGCTAACTGACAATGATCGAAACTGACCGATACCGACCGACATTGACCAACACCGACCGACACCGACCGAAACTGACCGACACCGACCGACACTGACCGACACCGACCGCCACTAACCGACACCGACCGACACTAACCGACACCGACCGATACTGACCGACTCCGACCGACACTGATTGACTGCGATCGACACTGACCAACACCGACCGACACTGACACCGACGGACACTGACCGACACTGACCAACACCGACCGACAGTGACCGAAACGGACCGACACCGACCGACACTGGCCGACATCGACCGAAACTGTTCGACACTGACCGACACCGACCGACACTAACCGACACCGACCGACACTGACCGACTCCGACCGACACTGACCGACTCCGACCGACACTGACCAACACTGACCGACACTAACTGACACCGACGGACACTGACCGACAATGACCAACACCGACCGCCACTAACCGACACCGACCGACACTAACCGACACCGACCGATACTGACCGACTCCGACCAACTCCGACCGACACTGACCGACTCCGTCCGACACTGACCGACACTGACACCGACGGACACTGACCGACACTGACCAACACCGACCGACAGTGACCGAAACGGACCGACACCGACCGACACTGACCGACATCGACCGAAACTGTCCGACACTGACTGACACTGACCGACTCCGACCGACACTGACCGACTCCGACCGACACTGACCAACACTGACCGACACTAACTGACACCGACGGACACTGACCGACAATGACCAACACCGACCGGCACTGACCGAAACAGACCCACATCGACCGACACTGACCGACACCGATCGACATTAACCGACATTGACCGACACCGACCGACGCGAACCGATGCTGACCCACGCTGACCGACGCTAACCGTAAATTTACAGATAGAAGTGTAAATTTACAGATATAACTGTAAATTTACAGTTAGAAGTGTAAATTTACAGATATAACTGTAAATTTACAGATAGAAGTGTATATTATGTTAGAAAAAAAAGTTAGCTTTTCGATGGCAGCTCAGCGCCGTCGTAGGAAACTGTATTGTAACACACCTTTTATTATAATAAAACAGTCAGAGTATGTATAAATAAATGTGTATTTATTATTACCTTTTAGTTTAGTATCAATGAACCAACAAACTTAATAATTTATAATCAACAACACAAAAATACTGATTAAAAAGGTTTCCTAACTACTAATAATTGTTTCCTATCTATTAAATAATAAATAGTTCAAAATATTTAAAGTTAATATTCCTACATAATATAGGTATATTTATAGTCTAGGAAAATTGTCAATTTTCAAAAAAAAGACTCCCACCCAAATAAATTTTTCAGGGTTGATAGGGGGCGATCATAAAACCGAAGATATCACACATTCACCTCTCTGGCGTTTTGCGCTATAGGGGTGGAAAATGCGCCATTAGCGATTACTTGGTACCTATTCATTTTACAAAAAAATATTTCAGATAAGAAATATGCAACATTATTTGATCAACATGGGCCATCTGTGGTCATAAGAGTCGTTTGAAATTTATAATGAAAATAAAAAATTTTAACCTAAGGAAAGTCTCCCCCCGCTGAATGGGGGCGAGTTACAAAAAAAGTTGATAAGGAAATATTGTAGGAAATGTAATCTTATAAAACTTTTATTCGGAAAATTTTTTTGTAAAAAAATAAAAAAACTTTAAATTACCCGTATTGAAAAATGGCAGGGGGTGAGTAAAAACTTCATAAAGCAAAAACGTTGTATAAGTTGTAGAAATTTTTTTCACGTTGGTTGAAATTTTTTATTTTCATTATAAATTTTAAACGGCCCTTATGACCACAGACGGCCCTTAATCAAAAAAGTCTTCAGATAAACATTGTTAAAAAAAATGTTGCACATCTTTTATTTGAAACATTTTTTTGTAAAATGAATAGGTACCAAGTAATCGCCAATGGCGCACTTTCAACCCCTATAGCGCAAAACGCCAGAGGGGTAAATGTGTGATATCTTCGGTTTTATGATTACCCACCCGCCCTCTATCATCCCTGGAAACTTCATTTGGGTAGGAATTTTTTTTTGCAATGCATGTATTTTTCGACAATTTTCCTAGACTATTATTATTAATACCAATAACGATTGATGATATTAATTATTCCGTTATTGAATGTTCCGAGTCTGACTTTAATATGGGTTAAATCGGAAAATTAGGACCATTGTCACCCAAATGCATCAGAGGAGGAGAGGTTACACCTGCGCCAAAAAAAAAGGAGGCAGTCAGCCCTCATCCAGATAAGCAATATGCGATAATTTTTCTTAGGGAAATTCGATAGCTTATTACACCGGGTAATAAAAAAAAGCTGATCCAAAAACCCTTAATGTTGAAGTACGAGAAACCGCTCTAGTCTCAAAAACAACAACAAGAGGGAAAAAAAACCAATAGAACCGAGAAGAGCTACATGAGTGTTTTCATGTCATACACAGCGGTATAGTGGCTCATAAAAGTGGTAACTCGACAACAAAAATCGCTTACTGACTAGACTAGTGCAAAGCAGACATCAAAAATAAAATTTCAAGATGTGACACCATATAGGGAAGCGACCTGTGGTCAGCCACTTCCTTCTGAAAACCAAAATCTTGAAATAACCCTGGAAGAAACATGTTAAGGGACAACGAAAAGGAAAAACAAGAAAACAAGATTGAGCCTAAGAAATACAACTTAAACTTTTAAAATCTCCAGAAGAGAGTAGTCTGATCTTCAATACCTACTTTTAAATGCATTACCAACATATCAAACAAAATGATTCACAGTGGAGCATTTGAGCCTTAGAATACTGCCATGTCTAAAGGTGGGTTTATACAGCACATAAGAAATAAGATAAAATAAGACAAAACCTAATATAATAAATAAGAATTTTGTGGCGTTTATACAGAAAATAACATAACATAAGAAATAATTTCTAACCAATTAGCTGGTACTTGTACTTATGTAAACTCTACCAAAAACACTATATTTGATCAAAAATATTAATAATTAATAATTTAGCAGAAACAGAAAATAAATATCGAATTCCAAAAAATTACCAATAACTGAAAACAAAATCAAAATATTTTTTTCTTTGGTTGGAATGTTATGTTTACTACTCTGCCATTGCCGACATCAAGGGAGGAGCATGCTCAGATCCGTTTTCACATAAAATGAGACATAGAAGTTAAAAGTTAACCAACTTTCTTATTTCTTATGTTATGTTATGTTATTTTCTGTATAAACGCCATAAGGAGTTTCCATAAGGTCAACTTTTTATCTTATGTTATGTTATTTCTTATGTTATGTTATGTGGCTGTATAAACCCACCTTAAAAGTTTTTCAATATCCCATAATACATTAATTGGTCGCATTTCGGAATACTTTTTTGTTCTACTCACCTAAGACACAGGAGTTATACATGATAATTTTAGCACTCCGACATTTCCACTTTTGATAAAATATTTATAATAATATTATTATGCATTCAATGGAAATCTGAAAACTAAAATATGAATTAACTATAAAATAAAGAAACAGTTACTCACTCCTCACTTGAGTCATTCCAATGATCTTCAATAATTTTTGAAATTATCCTTCTTCTCCCTTTACAAAACCATGTTCGAGACCTGGAAATTTTAGCGATTTTTCAGATTATCAATTCTAGCGTCAATACAAAGGTAACCAGAATCAAAGAATCCCCAGAATATAGCTGTACCTACCCAAAGTTAAATTTTTTGTTTACGTATTCATTTTGCCATATTAAAATAGTCGAAACTGAAAGTAAGAAAATCACAAGCTCTTTGGCATATTTTTCCTTGAAAATTATCCTAGAAGAGATAGAGAAAATATTGTGCAGGGCGAGGGTGCTCTGTAAAACTCTCATCACCCTTGCTCAGCATTGCCCTGGAGGCCTAAGATTAATGTTTTTTGAATTAAAACCATAGGTATAACCGGCCTTCTTAGAAAATTGAAAATTTCAATTATGATTATTTTTACATAAATTTCTCTATAAACTAGGTCTAACTATCATGCTTTGAAAGCCTGCCTAGTTATAGTTGGAGATCAAAAAGACAGACCAATTCGCTTAAAACACCGCCACTTCCACCTCCTTCATACACCGGCCGTCACCTTTATCTTATCCCGAATCCTGAATCATAAACCACCCTCTCGCTCAGTCACAGACTCTCGCCCTTTCGCATTATTTATCCCGACCGCTCCCGAAATTCCCTCCCGATTTGCCGGCAACGCCGCATCCGTGCTATCCTGAATGCGCGCAAGAGTCCCCATTCCGTCTAGTAGTATCGATGTGACGCGGATCTCGACCAGTCGGACATGCTGCCAAGTTTCTTTTAAATAGGTTTGAAAACAACGGGGGGGACAAACAATTTTCGGCTTTTTACTGGGTTTTTTAATTGGGGGTGCCATGCCCGGACAGAGACAGTGAGGATTTTTCGAATAGTGTTTTAATGTGTTTTTTTTTGTATAGTGAGACAGTTCGAGGGTGAGGATATTGTAGTGCCTCCGAGGAAAGTGACCTATTTTGCGCACCCCCTTTAAATTAAAGGGGAGTTTATTTTAGTAAGTAGGTACTTATATAATTGAAATATATATGAAAATATAATGTTTTACTGAAGACGTTTGTTTTTAAATTTTCGATAAGATGAAATTATTAAAAAAGACCGGGATGCGCACGTACCAAGGGTTAAATAGATTATAAGTTAAACATTAGTTTATTGAGGAAGTTTTTTTGTTCTACGGTTTCTTATTTCTTGTTAAATATTACTTTTGACAACAGGAAATATAAGGGGTTGGAAAAGCCCTGCTTTGCGGTTGCGCACTTTTGCGCGAAAAAGTACCCCCTGCGAGCGCTTATGATTAGATTATCAGAACAAAATTCTTGTTATTCTTATTAATGAGTAGGTAGGTACCTTTTTGACAAAAAAACTTTGGTAAAAATAAATAAAACATAAGTTTACTTTAATTATTATGTGGATGTTTGATTCATTGGCAAAGGGCCAGAAAAACCGTTTTGTGGCGTCGCGACGCTTGCTATATCTAAATTGAATCAAAAAACTGATAAGCTATTTACTGTTCGAGGTAAGTTTATGTTTCAAATTAGAAAAAAAAATAGTTTATTTTTGTTTGTGTCTCAGATCCTAGAGAATAAATTTTTCTCAAAAGCTTTTATCAGTTTCATTGTCCAACCAAAAGTTAGTGTTAAACTTTTCGTGTATTTCAAGTAATTTTGTATTGATACCTATAGCAGAGATCAAAATAGCAATTCGAGCGCATTGAAAATGATTGAAATTTATAGATAATTATGTAGGTAGGTAATAAAAAATATAGATATTTCTAAGGTTTGTATGAATTTTCTAATAACAAAATAATTGAATTTTCAATTGAGCCGGCGGGTGACCACGAGATTACTTATCAAGCTCTACTCTACCTCAGGCTCTACCTTTAGGCATGGAAATCGGTATCGATTTCAAATTATGGGGATGAAATTTATTGAAATCGATGCAGAATTTCAGTTTAAAAACCATTGACTGTCGCTTTAACAGTTTTCGAGAAAATCACCGAAAGCGACAATCAATTTTTTTATGATGAAATTCTTCATCGACATCAATAATATACATCCCCAAAATTTCAAATCGATATCGATTTTTATTTCTGATAGTGCTTGGTGAGTATAATAATCTCATGGACAACCGTATAGGTACTTATACAGTAGGTACTTATTTATATTATTTTTCTGAAGGTTTCCTGAAGAATTATACCTAGTCTTGGTCCAATACCTTTTTAAAAGATATATACTTTTGTCATGTTATTTTATAAATGTTCCGGTCGTTCTTTCGACTTCCTTCAGAAATTCTACAAATACTTGTTATGGAATAAACTGCCTACGATTAACAGTTTGAATTCTCTACGTATATACTTACCCTCACGGGACTTTATATTGAGAGGATATGTCATATTGCTTTACTCAAAATGCAATTTTGGGTGGGTCGTATTTTATAAATATCAATGGTTTTCTAGACCTAGGCAGTAAAGTGGCATTTTTCCAAGCTGAAAGAAGATAATTATGTATACGGGCGAGCCTCAGCGAGTCTGGACACTTCTTGAAGTCTGTAAAAATCACTTTACTGGCATGGTTCACACTTTATTTTTCTTCCGACACCACATAATTGCCGCTAATAGTTGTTTTTTAATATATAAGTATGTAAAGTCCGTCGATTTTAATCTGATAGGAACTCCAAAGCAATGTGAGCTGGTGGCTCCCTACAATAGAGCGCCAATGATTACCTGCGACGTCATATCTGTTTTTGCGTGGTTTTTGCCATATGCTTCACCCTCTCGCTCCTCATACGGAAAGTGGCAGATTAAAAACGACGGACAATATATTATTTTTAAATTTGTTATGTGGCGCCTTCTATTAGAAAAAGTAAAAAATAATTTTCTTAGTTAGCCATTTTTTAATGTTTTCCAGGGCTAGCCTCAGAAACGCCTACTTTCTCGTCCCTGGAAGAAAAACATATTTATTGGTATGTATATCCCACTTTCTTAGGGAGTTGGAGTTCAGACCTCTATAATCTATGATTCGTGCGGATTTAAGTTTTTCTACCATTCCTTAAATGAACTCTTCTTCTTTCAGAGTAGGCTGATCTGTATGGTCGATAAGTTATTCCAGTTCAGGAACCGGTCTCTATTTTACATCTAGCACACTAAAATGAATTTCACTCTTTCTGGGTTCTCCTTTTCTTTTCTTTCCAGACAATCAGTTTTTTCTCCAGATTTCATTCTTTTTATCAATTTAATTTCTTGAAACGAAGGAAAATGATTCTATTTGTTTTGCTAAAAAAATAATTAAATACTCAAAAATAAAAAAATTAATTAAACAAATAAAATATCTCTTCTAAACCTCACTGATACGGGATAGTCCTGATGATCGAAGCATCATTGCCCCGCTGAATAGCCAAACTTATTAGCTGAACCTTGTTAATGACCTCTTGCCAGAATTTTTAATTCGTGCAGAAATCTCATTAACAAGGCGCTATGCTTCTACACCCCAAGATCCCAAGCTTTCAACACTGAAAGGAACAAAAGAAATTTCTCCACTAATTGCTTATATTTGCATCTCTTCTGTTGCTCCCCAAGAAAAGCTGCCTCTCCAGCTTTGTTGCTAGTTCTAGAAATGTAACTTTCAGCTAATGTGTCTCGACATATTTCATTCCATATCAATTGTTTGCCTTCTCTCCAAGGGAAATATGACAAACCATCTGCTCGCTTTCTGTCACTTCTATAAACACCAATTGATTCTAGGCTATTAGGAGTATCTCCTATAACCAAAGATCTGTGCAGAATATCGTTTATGAACGGATGTCTGGACAACCTACCAGCACTATTGGAACAGCACAGGCCATGATGACCCAAAATCTTAACTAATTGTCCGCAAGTGCAAGTATGTTGTTCACACACCGGTTGACGAAGGGCAACGGCAATGCGAAAAGTGGAATCTTCCAATAACGTTCCCAATGGAGGAGAAGGCAAAGCACAAAGCCACGCATTACTCTCTTGTTCTTGTAGAGCTAAAAGTCTAGCTTTTGATTTTAGATTATCAGAATTCTGAATTTTAAATTGTATTGAATTTTTACAAAAAAAATTGTCAAAATCTTTTTGACTTTTAGGATATGGAGACGGAATAAGTATTTAAATTACAAAGATTGAGCCAATTTTTCAATGCAAAGTCAAAATCTGTATAACTTTTATCGATAATATTATTTGGAAGTATGGGATGTTAAATATTCTGTGTCATTAACTGAACCTAAAAAAACAGGAAACGTTAGATTTCAACGTTGCGAATAACAAATCTTACTGGAAGAGATGCAAGAGACCAAGCTTTCTCGTTAAGTATGAAGTTTGTTATACATATGTTGCATAGTTTGCTTAAAAAGGAGATTGACTAGGGAAAGCGATTTTTTTGCTAACCAGCACGGTGAAGATCCTTCTTCAAAAGGAAATAAGCCAAATGAGAATTCAAACTTTTTAAATTTTTACATAAATTTTCTATTTTTTGTACTTTATTATAGACTCTTCAATGCAATTTGATGACAATGGAGACCCTAGTAGTTCTAGGTTTGAAAAATCGCAAATTTTTATATTTTCTGCAAGATTTTCAAAATCTGATATTTTCTCATTCGATTTTGTGTTTTGTAGAAAATATAGTTCGCATTTACTAGAATTAATTTTCAGTCCTATAAATTTTCAGATTCTAAAATATATATATTTTTTTAAATCTTCTAAAACTAGGACACCCTAAACTACCATCATCAAGGTACCAAGCATTAAATTCAGATTTTAAAGAATTTACTAGAGGGTAGATAATAGTGGAAAAAAGAGGTGGGCCCAAATGAAAGAATTGAACTTTCTCTGTAACATTGACTTATGAAATTTATTCTCACTTCTGTGTAATTTCTGGAAGAAATTCATCGGACTTTTCAGGACGTAGACTCCTAAATTTGTATTGTTCTTTTAGGGTATTTATTGAATTTTCTGGATAGGTTTGTTATATGAAATAGTAGAATGTGTTGAAATTGTTGATTTTTTTTCCATAATAGGTGCTTGCTTTAGTGGTCTCTTCATCTTGATCCACCAATATTTCAGTATTTGTCAAATTTACCTATAGGTTTTCAAACTATTATCTTGGTGAAATGAATCTGGGAATACATCATTTCTTTCGTTCAGTTTGGGTTGGTAACTTCTTGAACATTTTTTGAACGTAAGCATCAATAAATGTACCTACCTAACAAAATTCTCGGATATGAAACATTTTTCTTTAGACCATTAAGTTTAAGAAATTTCCAGTTTTTCTATGCAAGTTATGATCAGTCTTTTTCTATATTGTTGGTTTCGAACTTAGATTATGTTTCGAACAATAATCTTGGAACTTTTCTTTTCTTTGCGGTAAGTATATGTGATCTTGTTCAGTGAATAATTTTTTTCCTAACAGTGATGTTATTTCTAGGAAAATACTATTACTTGAAACTATAGAAAATTTAGTTTCTGCTCCAGCCTGTTAGGAGAAATAAATGTCATCCTCTCCCGATTTAAATCCACAAACTTTCATTGATCCTAGTGGTAAAACTTCTAATGGCATTCCTTCTGCATTTCTCTCTTGAAACAAATTTCCTTGGCTTCTAAAATCTATATAAGCTTGAATCTGTTTCCCATCAATGTATATGCAATTTGATAATAGTGTTGGTTGCTTTCTTGTTGATTGTTAAATTCACTTGAGCATAATTTATTTACATTGTCACTTTTGCTGATTGATTTGTTCGATACATGGACGTTTGTCCATACCTAGGTACATTTTGGGTATAAAGCATAGGGATTGGTGTTTCTCATCTCTGGGTGGTAAGTACTTAATTTGGGTTAGTGCCAGAGCATTTTCCTATAAACATTTTTCTCAAGCTTTTGTAGGTACAGATACTTTCGACTCCTTTTTTTCTATTTTCTACCCTTTTCATTTTCGGAATCTAGAATTTCTTCTTTCCTGGATTCTCCCATATTATTCCAATGAATCTAGATCATCTTTATTACGATGAGCTGTACCAGATGTTACGTCACATATTTTCTCATGAAAAAGGATTTGCCCTCGGCCCTAGGGCATATGAATGAGAGCTTTAGGTCCTTACATAATTAACTCTTCCCGTCAAAATAACTATTTTGCTTTCTTAATTTCTGATATCATGATTGTATTGATTTGCATTTCTTTATTGCGCTCTTTCAGCCTTTAGTTGAGAGTTTCGGTGTTCCGGTTTGTTTCCACTTGAGATTTATAAGCTGTTCCTTATGTAATCCTTAGATTGTTATTTATTTCGTCGCACTGCAGCCCTGTTCTTTTTCATTCCTAATACTGCTTCTAACAGTTCAAAACACGCTCCAAACAAAGGCACATTAGAGGCTTTTTTGATTGAGGTTCAAAATCCTTGTTAAAAAGAATAACATTGATCTGGTTTCGAACAATATTATCAGTTGTATCTTGGTCTGATTTCTAGGTATAAAATCTTTTGGGATGCAAATTGATCTGAATAGATATTAGAGAGTTATTGGAACGATTAAATACTGCTTCGCAGTATTAAGGATCTACGTTATTTTATTAGTGCTTCAGCACTATTTTTCCAAGAAAAAAACAGTTATTGGAAGACTGTAGTAAGTGCTAGAATATTACCTAATTTTGTATTCATAATTTTGACAGATGATAGCTATGTTTATAAATTTCAGCTTCAAAAAGTGTTTATATTTGTTTGTGATTTTCTGCTGATACTCATTTTTTGATGTTACTCACAGTAAAATGGAAAACTATTGTAAAAAATAAATTTTCATATATAATACCACAAGAGAAAAAATTTTGTTGGCAAAATTTTCGACTGGTATGAAAGTTTGTTGCTTGGCAATTTCGCGAATGACATTTCATGAGCGAAATTACCAAAAAGCAACAAACTTGAATAAAACCAAGAGAATAATTTTGCCTACATAATTTTTTCTTGAGTGGTATTCGGCTGAACTATTTCACGAGAGAAACAAACCAAATTTATTATTTGGAAAATTTATTTTCTTCAGGTGACACTTGTCAAACTCAATAGTTTTTTACATTAACCACACAAAATTTTGTCGCTGAAAAACCATCATGTTGGTTTTGACCAGGTAGGAACAGGTAGGAGTTTTGTCAGTAAGAAACCGGCCGTTTCTATGACATTTTGCCAGTGTTTAAGGCCCCCACCATTTAACGGTTTTGTTTGACGAGCAAATCTGGTCGAGCAAAAACGACGGATCAGAGTTGCACACAGACCTCGGTTTAGTTTGGCGAAAATCAGTCATGTTGAAAAGTTTTTAAACATAAAATTCTGTAGCTACGCACCACAAACCACATAAAACCGTTGTTTTTAAAATTCGTAGCCCACACACTTCAGATTTGTTGACATATCGAACATATCTGACGGACAAAATCAGGCGAATCCAGATATTTGCATCGGTTTTGAATGCCAGCAAAAACGACAATTTTTCGAACACACACTTCGGTTTTGCATCGTTTTTGCTCGACAAAACTGTCCAACAAAAACGCAGTCTGTGGGGCCCTTTAACTTTAAACACTCTAGTGAAATAGTCTAGTCTAAGTAAAATTACGTCATCATCGAAAAGCAAAACGTCAAAGTCGTCCAAAATGTCAGAAATTTGAAATAAGGGAAGTTTACTGCCTCGCACTAACCATACACAAATAAAAACAAGCAGTAACCTTATTAAGGGAATCTTTATTTTCGGACCCAAATGCGCATGCGTAGATGTCAAATTAAGGCTAATTTAAATACTGCTTGTCCTTATTGCACTTCCAATAACTCTCTAATAAAACTCCACTCTTTACCAAAAATATCAAAACAAAATAAATCTGGTATCTTTTTTGTGTGACTTTATATAATCTAAAGGGTGGACGTCATTCCGAAGCGCGGCAAACAGCTTCGAGGCGATGAACGATTCATCCGCTATCGGTACATCAGAGTAATTCGGAATTGCTGCTTGCTCATTCGCATTTGTCTGTTTTAGATAGTTTGGTATTAGTAATCAACATTCTAAAATAAGAAGGTAAAGTTCTTTCAACGCTGGTATAGTCTTTTAAATGTATCGGGATCCATGATGTGAAAAATAATGGCAACATGGATTCTATAAAAAATAAAGTTTTATCCGAAACGATAATTTAGGTACCATATTCCATATTCACATGGATACCTACTCTTAGTTGATGAGTTACCTAAATCTTTCAGCTAACAATAATAAACGCCTATCGACGTTTTATGAATTGAAATCTGATTAGGTTGTCGCACCGAATTTGGTAGAAGAATCTATAAAAGTGGAAAAGTGGATCGCTCGAGGCGTTCATTATTCGATAATGCGATATGCGTTCACCAGGTTGTTCGTTCTTGGCGTAATGGACTTTGAAAACATTTTGTATCAAGTGAAATTATACTCTGGCTGTTTTAAAGTATAAGGACTTCAAAGTTTTCTTTTGTCTTTTAATTTATAAGTTCACTTTAAGTATTTTTTCCGGGGGTTAACCTAAATCAAAATTACACCTTCTGAATCCCTAACTCCAATAAAGACAAAAATAGCAGAAGTCAATAGCTTGCCACACCTATAGAAGTTGACCCGGCAGTTTGGAATAGGTCAATTAACTCGTGCGTAATTATGTCTTCCTGTTAGTGGGTGATCATCTTGGCAAATTTAACAGGTACATATCAATATCTGCCGGTTTAGTGCAATAAAAAAGAGATTGGCTGTGCTGTAACCTATTCACCGTGCAAGATTTGTTTGTGTTAGTGTTCGACAAAGGTTTGGTTCTGTGTGACAAATCTGTCCCTCGAAGTCCGAAGATAAAATCAGCGGATCAATCTCTGTGTGTGTATCTGGTAATTTCAATTCAATTCATCAGTAAATTATACCTTGGTAAATGTTTGCTACTTTTATATACAATGCCGAAAGTCAGATTTATGACCAGCTAAAATGTATCACAAGATAGTAATATTCAATAAGAGCACACTTGCCCCTAGGAATAATATAAAAGAGGGATTGCACCCTTGGTTTTGGTTTCGACCCTCTAGACACGTGCCAAGCTCGGATAGGACCTCATGTGTTTGAATATAGAGGAAAGTAATTTGGTATTTACAGAGTGTGGGTTTTCTACTTGGTTGTCCTGTGAAACCTGAAGCACTATTTTGAAAGTTTTCAATTCGCCTATGCTTTGAGTTTTAAGGTTTTAACTCAATTTTCCTAAAATTTACTTCAAGTTTTAGTATAAAAATGCTTCATATGTTTCTTAGTAATCGTCAGCCAGTTTCCGAAGCCTGATTCTGAAGGTTTTGGCGATTTGCTGGCTCATTATCCAAAACTCTAAAAAGTTTTAACTGAATCTTTCTGCATTCTTAGTATGTAGGTACGTCAAATTCTCTGTCTCTACTATACACCCTTACTTTACTTCTAAACTGAGTCTTTTCAAGAATAAAAAAAAAATCAATGTTCACCGTCCTTATCTCAGATTCTCCCCTTCGCAATAATTTTTAATTTCCAACTCTTTTTCCAAGTTTTTTTTTTTTTTTTTTTGGTTGAAAATGCAATCGCACTTTTCAATCTCTACTCGATCAATAATTTAAATTGTTCTTGAGTAGGTACTGCAGTGTTGCCATATTAATTATGCATTGAAGTATAGCTTTTAGTTTCATAATAAGACGAAGGTATTTTTTTATTAGGGAATTGAGGAGAAGTTTGAGACTTTTCTTGTCGATTTACTGATGAGGTTGTATAATTTGGAAGAAAAGTTGGTCGGAATTTTTCCTACATATATCAGACCTTTTTCTATTATAAATTGATTCATATTCAAAATTCTAGATTTTTCTCCAGGGTCTGGAGAAAAAAAATGCTACCCTATGTTATGCTAATCAAGACACCAATATTTTACATAATATATCTTCTTCTTACAAAAACATGTAAATGTCTACTTATAAAGGAAAAATATGTATAAGTAGGTACCTACCTAATGGTCCAAGAGCCCAGAGCCGCCAGACACAACTTATTTTCTAAAGGACAGAATATGTGGGATTGAGTAGCACTTATAGGTACTATGAACGTATGTATACTCGCTAAGTTGGGTAGACGGCCAGTTGACTGTTATTTGTTAATAACGGTTTTTCCCATTATGGGAAAAACCGAATCCCATTTCTACTCTAGCCTGGAGTAGACTGTAAGTTTAAGAGGGGGAAATAGATATGTCGCTCACTCTCAAACGCATGCATAGTACCCTCGCGCTCACACTCACGGAAAAACTACACATAGATTCAAAAGTTTTGCATCACCCTAAATCTCCGAAAGTATTTTTTTTATCAGGAAAAATAAATTAGAGACTTATTAATTGATTAGTTTTAATTAAGAAAACGTCTACAATACTTGCAGAAAAATTTTATTACACTGAAAAACTTTTTTTTAAACATAGGAGTATTTTCAAACAAAAATCAAAATTTACAAATTGATGGATTTCTTTAAAAAATGAACTTGAAAACCTTTAATATTGGGTATTTCCACCTCTAGCATTTATGCAAGCCTGGAGACGCCTGCCCATGCTGTCTATCAGATTGGTGATATGTTGTTGAGGAATATTTAGCCATTCTTCCTGAGCAGCATGAACAAGCTCTTGTAGAGTCCTGGGTGGGTTTCTGCGGGCTGCCACTGCCCTGGCAAGCATGTCCCAAGCATGTTCTATGGGATTCATGTCTGGCGATAGTGCGGGCCAGTCCAAACGATTGATTCCTTGCGTTTCCAGATACTCATTTACAGCTCTGGTACGGTAGGGTCGGGCGTTATCGTCCATAAAAACGAAAGCATCACCAACTGCTCCTCGCCATAGTCTGACGTAAGGATCTAGAATCTCTCTCATGTATCTGTCTCCAGTCATTGTGCCCTGAACATAAATTAATTCTGTGCGACCATTAGACATGATAGCAGCCCAGAACATAGCACTTCCTCCTGCAAAGGGTGGCACGGGGCGTGCATAAGCAAGCTGGGCAGCTCTTGTTGGCTCTCTCCATATACGTATGCGACGACTATCCTGCACCAAACAAATTCTTGTTTCGTCAGAAAAAAACACCGAGTTCCAAAATTCTGCAGGTAAAGCCACGTGCTCTTGAGCCCAATGTAGCCGACGAACTTTGTGCTCTGGTTGCAGTCGAGGTACTCTAAGTGGTCGATGACACCTTAAACCTGTCGCGAGTATTCGTCTCCGCAATGTAGAGACCGATATTTGAACTCCCAAGCCATGACGCATATCTCTTTGGAGTGCTGGTATTGCCATGGTCGGGTTTCTTCGGATGGTTAAGTGAATATAACGGTTCTGTTGTTGATTAGTGACACGTCTTCTACCGCTTCTGGGTCTATCACGAAGAGAATTATTCTGGAGATAGCGATTCCAGGTGCGAGACACATCACTTTGACAAACACCAACTCTATTAGCTACGAACCTTTGAGAATGACCTTCTTCATTTAAAGCCACTATTCTTGCACGATCAATCTCACTTATGTCTTGTCGAGGCATCTTTGCGCGTGAATTCGTAAAATTCAACTGTCTTGATTCTAGAACTAGTCGCACCAAAAATGTGAACTTACAAAAAAAATTGTAAACATTTTTTTCGGGCAACAAATATGCGACTATTTAGGAAGATAAACATTGATAAACAAACCCAAAAAAAAATTGCTGCCGCTAAAATTTTTTTTCGTTTAAATACAAGGTGATGCAAAACTTTTGAATCTATGTGTATTATTGCGTCTGGGGGGATGTTTCGCCGGTGAGATTGGTCTGGCTGAGCACACGTAGTTATGAAATAGTCTCCCCAATAACATGTATAAAAATCAAGCGTTAGAAAAAAAGTTAAAGTACTTCTTAAGCTTTCGCACCTGGTGTCGGTAAATTGGCCGTCTACCCAACTTAGCGGGTATACATACGTTCATAGTACATATGTGCTACACAATCCCACATATTCTGTCCTTTAGAAAATAAGTTGTGTCTGGCGGCTCTGGGCTCTTGGACTATAAGTATTTGTATTAAAATTCTATCAAAAAACATTTCAAAAGTATAAGCAAGCTCTTCTTCACTACCACTAGATGATCTCAACATAATTTCAATTTTTTTTTCCTAAAAATGAAAATCTTCAGAATTAGGACGTATTCTTATACAAATTTAGAATGCCAAAATAGACAAATTAATGAGGCATAGACAAACGAGTTATAATTATTTTGCCATAAATCATCTTTAAAAAAACGCTAACCATTATTGACAAGCTGCTTCAACCCAATACCCAATAAACCCATTTGTTCTCGAATTAGCGCCAGGATGCCACCATCATTAAAAAAAAGGTACTCCTACCTGACCTATCAAGGAATTCTCAATTTACATAATGTTTTTCTTGTAGCTGTGAGACGAGCTTTGGTAAGGAATTTAATACGCTCTATTCATAGATAGACAATGTAATGTGTTGACAGATTTCGAATTTTTCAAGGGGAGATTTAAATTAATGCGTCGTTGATGATTTATAAATGGGCATTTAGAAGCTTTTTGTGATCAGATAGATGAAAAATCACCTGATAAGAGGAATGACAAACCACGCAAACGTGTATCAAAGAATCAATATTTGGATGAAAAAGCCGTGGGGAAAAAGCCCTTGTTTTGCCGATTGTCTAATTTTTTTCCTCAAGGGAGAATGAGGGGAAAATTGCTGTCAGTGCAGGAGGGATATAAAATTGGAAAAAGATGTATTACTCCGCCTTTGTTTTTCCTGGTAAATAAAACAGACTGGATGATAACTGATGGTAGCAAAATTCTGTGTAAACATGAAATTGGTATCTATAAAAAGAAAGTTCGAATAAAAACTTGTGGGAGCCGCATTTATAAACCAAGAGTTAGGGACTTCAGGTTTGCACAGATTGTAGTAGCGTCAATATTTTGTTCTTAATTTGACTGATTTCATTCATTTCCTTAGTCTATTCTGCGGATAGCTCAAGTTCAAAAGAAATACTGATCTGTTGTGCTCAGTCCCCCCTGTTCCTGTATTTCTGCGGAAAAGGCAATTGAGCTTCTGTGATACTTGATGTACACTTCGCAGCACTTGCGTCACATTTAAAATAAAATGCATTTGCTTTCATATATATATAATTATCGGTTTATAACGTTCTACGTCTTCCGATTCCCGATCTCCAACCATCTCTGTCAATCCAGGCATCCTCTTCTAGGCCTCTGTCCTTCATTTCCTCGTCTACACCACTTCTCCAGCTTCTTCTTGGTCTGCCGCGTCTTCTTCTTCCCCCTGGCTTCCACTCGATTATTTGCTTGGGTATTCTTGTATCTGCCATTCTTTGTACATGTCCGAACCAAATCAGCTGTTTGTCCTTTATATCATCTATTATTGTGTGTTTTACGTCCATAATCTCCCTAATTCTCAGATTTGTTATCCTCTCCATTTTTGACCTGCCTGCCGATCTCCTCCAAAAGTCCATTTCAGTTGCTTCCAGCATTTTTGCGGTTCTGATCTTTAGTGGCCAGACTTCTGAACTATACGTGACTATGCTTTTGACTATGGTGTTGTATATTCTCGTTTTGTTAGATTTGTTGATATTTTGATCCCACAGTACACCATTTAGTAGGGATATTGCCTTGCGTCCTTGTATATTCCTATCTCTAATTGCTTCGTCTAGGGTTCCCTCGTGTGAGATTTTCATGCCCAAATATTTGTATTCAGAACATTGTTTTATTTCTTGTCCGTTATTCAATTTCAGATTTCGTTGTTCACCTCCTATAGTCAAATTTACTTCCAAACCCCATTTCCCGTATTCCTCTATCAATTTTCGTGTCATGTACTCTAGGTCATCATAGTCCTGTGCAATTAATACTTGATCATCTGCAAAGCTTAAAGTATAAAGATTGTATTCATTGAGCGGTATTCCCATGTGTCTGCATTTGTTTTTCCACCCTTTGAGCGCTTGTTCTAAGTATATTTTAAAAAGTGTTGGTGATATGCAGCATCCCTGTTTAAGTCCTTTAGTTGCTATAAAGCCTTTACTGATTGAGTTTCCCTGTTTAATCTTGGTCTTTGCATCACTATAGAGCGTTTTTACTGCCTTTATTAGTTCTAAGTTGATATTGGTCTTTTCCAGTGCTTCTCAAAGCTTTTTCAGCGGAACATTGTCGTATGCTTTCTTTAGATCGACAAAAAGTAAATCGAGTTCTTGGTTATAGGCTAGTTTCTTTTCCATTACCTGGGTCAAACTGAATAAATGGTCTACAGTTGATCTTCCTGCTCTAAAACCGGCCTGTTCTTCTGCCTCACTATCTTTGTACTCGTTCTCTATTCTGGCTTTTATGAGTTTTCCATACACTCTGCTCAGCGTATTTGTTACTGCAATTCCTCGGTGGTTCTCGCATTTGTTTCTGTCTCCTTTCTTATATATCGTTGTTAAATAGCTTACTTTCCACTCTTCCGGTACTTCTTGTTTATCTATGCATGTTTGAAATAGTTTTGTTAAATGTTTGTAGAGTTTATTGGTCCCACACTTTATCAGTTCTCCATATATTTCTCCTGGGCCTGGTGCCCTACCATTTTTCAAGAAGCCGCAGCTTTTTTTAACTTCTTCTTGCATAACTCGTATTGGTGATCCTGCAGTTTTTATGTTTCGTGTCTGTTCCCTCTCTTCTTTAAACTTTGCCCGCTGTTCTGTCAGTAATTCTTCAAAGTACTCTTCCCATTGCTGGGGTGTTATTGTATTGATAATATCCTTAGTTTTTGTTTTTCTCATGTTTTTGAGTAATCTCCAACTTTCTGTGTTTCTTTTACCCCCCAGATAAGTATTAATATGCGCACAGTTTCTTTCCCATGACTCGTTCTTTTTGTGTACAATTTTATTCCGGACTCTTGCTTGTGCTTCTTTATATATTTCTTTGTCTCGTGTCTTATTTGAACTTAGATACTGTTGGTATTTCTTCCTTTTATCTTCTATGTCTTTTTCTATTTCTTGATCCCACCAATAAGGTGTGGGCCTACTTCCCTTTTTTTCATATTTGCCAATGGCTTCAAATGCTGCACTGTGAATACTGTCTTTGATATGTTGGTAATGCATTTCAAGGTTTTGGAAGCTTATACTACTCTGTAATTTTTGATCTAATCTCTTCATGTACAACCCTTTTACGCTTTGCTCTTCTAGAGATTTTAGGTTGTATTTCTCAGGCACAATATTGTCTTCTTGGGTTTTCATTCCGTTTTCTTTTGCGATGTTTCTGCCCGGGATAAAGATTTTTGTTTTTAGGAGGTAATGATCGCTACCACAGGTCGCTCCCCTATATGCTCTCACGTCCTGGAATTTTATGTTCGAGCTCTGTTTAGCGATAGTGTAGTCAATAATAGATTTTTGTTGTCTAGTTTCATTTTTCCATGTGTACCTATGTATTTCTTTATGCTGAAAGTAACCGTTTAGGATTTGCTTTCATCAAACTTTAATAAATAAAGAAGAGTAGGTATTTGGTTTACAGAGAAGTGCAATTCGTTACGGGTACCTATATGTCGGAAAATATTGCAATCTCTTGTTACGAAGCCGAGTAATTTAGAAGCCTTAATAGAAATTGAGTTATTCGGTTCAACCATAAGAATAGTTTTACATCCAATAAGCCAATAAGAATGAGACCGAGACTGAGTCTCTAATGGAACTAATGTAAGGAACATAGAAACGATCCGGATCTCCAGATCATCTTGTAAAAGCTTGTGATCCTTTATATTTTCCATATCTAAGCAGAATTTAAAATCATCTGCGGAGATATTAAACATTGACCATTCAAGAAAGACAATTCACAATATCATTGATCTATCTGCACCACTCTATCTGATCGGAATAGTGGAATAGTTCTGTGCAGCATTGTTCTATTGTATCTGCAATACCGAGCTTCGTTCCAGGTATCAGAGATGGCGCGGTATACAAAATACAAAATAAACTTGGTATCGGTTATAAGAGATGGCGCTGTATGCGGGCTTAGTAAATTTTTTTCATGAATAAATAAAATAAGTAATGAAATAACCACATTAATGACATAACAACATGCTGGTACTGTCAACGCTGAAAAAAGTTTCAATTTGACAGCAAAATGATCCTCCATTTATTGAATAATTAATTTATTACAAAAAATGTGATAAATGAAGAACCGCTCGACCGATTTTGTGCAAACTTCACATAAACCATCTAATAAATAGTCCGAACAAAGCCTAAAAATTTGGTTTGGCTAGGTGAGTTCGTTCTTGAGTTATAAAATTACAACGAAAAGTGGCATTCATTTTTATATATATAGATACATATTAAAATATTAATATTTCAATATGTAAGTTATCAGTCTTATAATGAATATAAATTTTACTGATATCCAAATTTGCGTTAATATTGCTATTTACAGGACAAATTAATGTAGAAACGTTTCTATGACCAAATTATATAACATTTTAGGCTAAATTACCTACTTGCGATACACAATTGCGATGTAAGCAAATATTGGCTCGTGAATATATTGCATCTTCCATTTCCATTGGTCCAGTATGTGCGGAACATCGGCAATAGGAAATGCACTAGGGTACGTATGTACGTGACAATACATCGTTGGAATTATATAAATTATTTTAAGCATAGCTCAATAATATTCCGAATTGAGTCGTTTCTTGGTGAAAATTTATTGCTAATAATTGGAACAAACAAACAAAGGAACAAATATTTTTATAGTTTCAAAACTCTAATAGTCAAAATCACACTGCCTCCTTCAGCGTGCGTTATGGTATAAAGTCAGTTACACCAGCATAAACCAATAAGAACTGCCGTCGGTTCCGAGGTTGGCTAAAGAAATTTGTGATTTTAGTTTGTTTGAATGATACCTACTAAAGTTTTTTAACATGTCAGTTGGATGTTAATATAATGGAAAGGGTCGCGGAATACATCATCAGCCTAATTAGTTTTACCGCAGAAAAGTGTGCCAAAAGTTGATAGGGCTACTATCCTCTTTAAACTTTTCAAAAGTTACTAAATCCAGTACAAAAATACGTTGGGAAATAACTGAAATAAAAAAAGCCGTTCTTCAATAAATTGCGAGGGCGATATATCATATTGCAGACAATGAATTCCATACTATACGTAAATACGTACCTGGAACGACCCCATTTATTACCGAAAGTGAGGCAAATTCAAAGTGTAGGAAACCCGCAACGTTTCGCTATCTATCTCTTGCTATCCCATTGTCCTTCACGAAGAGGCGTAAAAATAAAAAACATACATTATCATTTAAAAAAATTACCTACTCCAATTTCAAGGTACCTAAGAAAATTATGAGTCTATGGCCCGGTTTATTCACCTTCTGATAAACTGTCAGGTAATGGAATCTGACAGAAAAATGAGAAAAATTAATTCTTTAAATAGTAAAAATACACGATATATCTAAGGTTTCCTCGATAAATAGATATGCCGCAATCTGAACTGAACCCTTGTTGAGGAAACCAACAAACCTAATTGGATGTAGTTTATTAGGGCAGAAACGCTGTATTTTAATAGTTAAAACCCTGAGTTTTTTTCAAGACAAAAATTCACATAAATAATCGTAAAATGGGTATAGGTTTATATTAGAACAGTTTTTTTGTCTGCCCAGGTGGAACATGAAAAAGCACCCCCACAGGCACAGGGGTTGGGTATTTATTAAAAATCATGACACACTTGAGAGGGCGCATAATACATTATATTAATCCTGGCGGGATATCGAATAAATAATATCCGACCGAAACAATATTAAACGATTAATTAAAGCACAAAAATGGACTCATATCTACGTTCAAACAACAATATAGAGTAATAACTAATAACTGAAAACAAAAAGGGGACTTTTAGATTGTCATTCCCGGGATTATTTTCGTAACTGCACGTGCAGAAAACATATGCTTTCTATGGTAGCTATTCTTAGTGCCTTTTGGTATGTACATACCCGTATGATTTGGACGATTAAAATGTGATAGATGAGACATTCGATGGATGTTTAGTTTTCCAATTTTTCAATTTTTTTTTTCAAAATAAATTTAATTTTTGAAGACACAATCCAGGAAAGCGAAAAAGAATTACAAGATTTATAAGCCAAATGGCGTTTGCATTCCTCCTTACGGTTGATCCGGAGAAAGAAATGATGGAATTGGAAACTCGGAGAGAGCTGCTAGATAGAGTAGAGAGAACAAAAAGAAAGTTGATAAATAATAATTGGGTATGGAAAAGTAGCAAAAAAAGAAATCAGATTGGTGGAAAGACAAGTAAAACTGAAAAGCCAACGGCCAAAGAATGCAAAACAAGGGGAAAAAAGTATCCACAAAGAAAGTTTATAGAATAAAATCAAGAAGATTGCTTGTGTGTTATGAGTCTGAGCTATATTCCACCTTAAAACCTAAATCTGAGACAAAATGGTTAAAATTTGTATTCTACAAAAGTGTGACAGTCTTACTTAGGTATCTGTGTATGTACTGCAAATCATGTGAACAGGGGAAGATAAACATAATGTATTTTGCAAATGTGTTTTTATTAAACACATTTGCACGGCGAGTACCTATCAAGAATTGCATATTTATTCGAATATTTAAATCATAAAGCCACAAACAGTTATAAGCCAAAAATGCCTCGGCCTTCTCTCCATATTTCAGACTCCTTGAACTTCAATACTCCAACGTTCCGTTCTGTTTCTTTTTAATGTCGGCCCGACCCTATAAAGTCCTTTTTTACGCTATGCATCTGCATTTTCTTTAATTAGTCTTCCAGACAACGTCAAGTACAAAACATACTTGAGCTTTACTCATAAAGTGTTAACGTTATGCTTTATCGTACTAGTTGATAAGTTTATGGCATTTAATTTACTTTAATTAAAGCCTGTTATAATTACCCAAATAAATTATTATATCACTTACTTAGGTATGTGACAAATTTAGGAAAAAAAATTGTTTCCTCATTTAAGTAACAAGTGTGTTATGAACATCTTCGTTCTCCCTGTATCGTGCGTGACAAAAATGAAATAACTTGTAATAAAACACGATTCACGAAATACATGTATAGTTTATCTATTCTAAATTGAACCACTTTATTTTCAAGCTATGTATAAGGTACGATCAAATATTAGGCATCTTTGGTGTGAATAAATAGGTACTTAAAAAACCTATATAAATGTTTTGAATATTCCCTACTAGAAACTACAATCGGCAAAATGGAATACTGGTTGTCGCAACGAAATTTCGAAAAGATTTCTTCATGTTTATTTGCCTGGGCGATGCGACGTGACGCGACGGCGCGGCGCCGCCGGTGTACTTTCACAGTAGTTTGTTTTTTTGTCAGAGGCGGAGGCAGGTTTATACGTGTGTATATTTTTATGAAATAATTGTTTAAAATTTTTAAAAAATATCTCCTAAACGGCACTGGGGCATGTGTATTTCAAAATATCTCAAATAAATAATAAATTTAAATTAAATTTTACGTAGAATAATATCTAAATTATATTGATTTATTATTTATTATGAAACATTTTGGGAAACCTCACCGCCTATGCTTCATAAAGAAAATGTCGATTGTTAATGGAGATTTATTTTTTGTGGTGGTTCAATTGAGAATAGATCAACTATACACATTACAAATACTATTTAAAACTTTTTGAATCTTTATCGGGATCTTAATTACCACCATTGCAGGTGATAGTATTATACTCTAGATGACCACTTCTGCCGTTCGTTTTGTCCAGGAAACTTTTATCAGTTTTATCTAGTCATTTCTGAATACGAAATGAGTCGGGCACAACCACACATATAGTTAAATGTATCAACAATATATTGTTAATTGTTATTGTTCCTTCAGAAATCTTATTGTTTTTTGCAATAACTAGATATTGCTTGTCCTACCAAAGCTGCATGCTTCTCATAAATATAAATATTTTAAAAACAACAAACATGCAAATTACCTTTTTACTAACTTCCATTAACCATATTATATATTATCTGCATAATCACATCATTTGTTGGAACAATAATAATTTATACTTGTTTTTTAATGCCAATTATTGCTCTTCTAACAATGTGTTTTGTTAGAATTACCAAAGCTTTTTAAATAGGTACCTACCTACAAGAGATAATTAAAAACAATTTCAAAATATTTAAAAAAATTATTTTGCAAATAAATACAAAACCGACATAGAATACACTAGTGTTTCACAAGATTCTTGCAAATTTCTTGTTCTTGTCTTGTTCTTGCTGCAACAACAAGACAAGACTCTTCTAAATTTCTTGTCTTGCTTTGCAAGACAAGACAAGAAGTTGCCAAGCAAGACAAGAAATGTTTCTGCAAGACTCTTGCAATCTTGCAAGAAATCTTGCGAAAAAATGAAGTGTCCTTCTCTGCATATTTTTGAATTAATTTTGGCAATGTTGCGGCAGTTAACAACGAGATAAAAATGTCAGCATATCAGTTTGTAAAGTTTAAGGCATTTTTTTGCGACAAAATGTTCTGAAATTATAGTTTCAAAACACTCAAACAGATGTCAGTTTCTAACAGTTCTTGCAGCAAGTATGGCTGGGAAAATTTTTGGTCATGATGGACAACGACACACAATATTGAATTTTAAGATCAATGTGAAGGCCTTTTCGTTTTCAACCATCAAAAAATCAAGTTGTTTTTTTTTTAAGGTCTGTTAGCATTGTAGTACATAAAATAGTGAAGTAGAGTCTTGCAGCAAGAATCTTGCAACAAGACTCTTGCAAGCAAGACTATTTCTATGACGTCACAAAACAAATAATGCAAGAACAAGAAATTGCAAGAAATCTTGTTTGCAAGACAAGATTTCTTTCTGCAAGAGTCGGGCAAGACAAGAATGAATTTTATTTCTTGTCTTGCTTTGCAAGACAAGACAAGAATAGGCCCAACAAGACAAGAAATCTTGTCTTGTGAAACACTAGAATACACAGGCGTTATCGTTTGTATCACTTCAAAAGGGAGGCCCTATAGAGAAAAGGTAATTTACCTTCTTCGTCGGTGACGACATCAATGGCTTCTTCTTGGCCGGTTCTTACTATACAACACTGTTCTTAAAAATACGCCTGAAACCTAAAAAAATAGATCAAGAAAAATATTTGGAGTAGGTATTCACCTTCTTGATTTAGAATCACTCTACAGCGAGCTTTAATAGTTCACGAGGTTCACGTTTACGTTTAGACACAAATAAAATATATAGAAGGGCTTTGAAAGGGGAATCAAATTGTTAAAAAGTAAGAAAACGCTTTCATTATAAAGAAACTATTCCTGGTTCCTGGCCATTTTGGAAATGAATTAGTGTGGTAGGGTAAAATAGCTTGTTTGCAGGCCTCACGCGTCGGCGCCTGAGGCTGAGGCCCGGGTACGTATGGTACTCTTAATCACACGTGTTGTTAGAGCAACATAAACTTATGCCAATTCCACAAAATACACGATCATATACGGTAATGATATCGCTAAAGTAATTGACCGGTATCGGTATCGGAATCACACAGATACATTTATCCCACTTATACGGTATTGTTCCGGTAACTAGATTCTATATAATTACTATCATTGCCATCACACTATTATGTTTTTAGCAGTTCTTTATGTTTGTATTGACAATATATTTATTTAACAATCTATAAGTTACCTCAGCAATGACATATAATATTTGTGATTCAAACATGAATAATGTCAACAATAACTTAATTGTTGACCTAACGATGGTAATTTTTTTGATTGTAGAATCAGGCCCTCTGGATTGGATAGCGCCAGATCCAGCGCCGCTGGATTTCATCCTTTGAAGTCTGGTATTTGGAGACGAAGCTGTATACCTTCCAATATTCAATATTAAATAAATAGTTTTAGAACAAAATGGTGTGGAAAGTAGGGTTTATTCGGTATTCCTGAAGGTGTATCTAAAACCTAAAGCATAAAATATATTGCTTATCAAACCAATACAGTAATTCAATAAATCTTCTAGACCATAGGCTTATTTTTAAAACGCACATCGAAAACAAGAGATTTAAATAACGGAAAAATCTTAAAAACTATCTTCAGGAAACGTGGGTGTTGAGGTATTTTTATTACTGGTAGGAACACACATCGAAACACCGTAAATTGACATTAGATTTTATGTGTGCTTTTTATACGGCCTTTAGTGCACTTACTTTTAATTGATTATTGGACTAAGAAGAATTCAAAGTTCGTTCATATTTTTATTTATTTAATTGATCGAGTCGAAATTCAAATAAACCTCTACGATTTGTTTGTTTTGTTGAAAAGCTTTAATTAAACGCACGTCTCTTGTCTTGCGTGTTATGAAATAAAATGTTGATTTGCCGCATTTATTACTTCAGCAATGTTTAAATTTTCGGGTCAACAACACGTGCATTATTTGACCGGTTGAGTGGAAAATAATTTGACAACGGGTCTTTCGGAGGTAATCAAATTAATTTGCGGCTATAAATATGTATCTATGTATTTATATTGATTGAAAGGATTGTTTTTGTTCCGAGTTTTATACAAAATTTTACTAGAATTTTCTCTATCAAATTTTTCCTCATAGAAGTCGTGTTTAGGATTTATACTTATAACAAAAAAGTGCATCGCCGGGCTGGGCTTCCCACGGTAAATAGAATTAGTTTGGTGTTCTTGGGGTTAGGTTATTGATCTTCCAGTAGCTCATCCACTTTTCTAGAGACATGTGCCTCTTCAGGCAAAGCGTGATATAGCTGGTGGAAGATGAAGCGGAAGTGATGATTTTCGTCAGCGAAAAGGCAAATTGATTATAATGGGATATGGGTTACACCTAAGGTTACACCCCGCTTTTATTGGTACCTAATGTGCAATTATCCGATTCCACCAGAAATTTCCTGTTTTCCAAGAAACTAAGGGGATTTTGATGAGTTGCGGTGAGAATGAAAGATTCAAAATTTTTTTGATTATTAATTATGATGTCATACCTTGTGAAGAGCCTTGGAGTTCTCAAAGTATGTTGCACCGATGTGAAATCTACGGAAGAAGTTTCTCAGTATGTCAGAGACTAATTGGCTGATTATCCATTGGGAGGCTTCTTTTGAACCCAAACTCCTCGGGGAGCAAATTATTGCCCCATATATGAGCAACTATGTTTAGGATGATTTTTTTGGTCACTTTCTCAAGGATTATGAAGAGATGGATGAGTCTGTAGATTCTTTTGTAAAAATTATTCGGGTAGCCCTGTTTGATTACGACGAGGTGGTGGTCTGAATATTCGTAAAATACCTGTGCGTCGAATTTTCTGTCGTTCTTATCAATGAAAATCTTTTGTGAGTAGAGTAACTGGTTTTTATTCTTCTGGGCTTATAATGTTATAGTTGAAGTGAGCTGCGAGATGGTTGAAGGCATGATGACTTGACTTCTGCAGCCCAGTTTTCACATTTATCGTTCGAGTCGCTGCGAATCAGGATTCCCTCATCCATCCGGGCTGATGGATTTTGCTGGAGATCAATTTGAATTTTTGAAGAAGGTTGTAACAACTGTGCCGATGGTAAACGTTCCAAGGTGTTGTGGATCAAACAAGATTGTTCAAGTTCCGGTAGTACATATATTTCTCCTTTGATGCCATAGTTGGACGGTCTTTCCTAAAATCTTGGTAACGACAATTTTGGGTTCTTAAATAAGAATTTCGTAAATTGATTCTTTTTCCGCGATTATTAGGATTTCTGTTTTTTTGTTCCCAATAGGGTTAATGTTTATGGTGAAGATTTTCATGAAGACGACCTATTCTTGATTCCTGGTGCAATTCATTTATCGGGTTGGATGTTGAAATATTGATAAGTTATTATCTTAGTTTTTTATCATCGAGCTGCTAATTTTAGGTAGCCAATGAACGAGGACTTTCTTAGAAGGCCAATGGAAAAGAAATAGGAACAATAGTTTTAAATCATCTATTTATTTTAATCAAGTAAAATTCTTACGAACAATAAGATTATGTTCCGTCTATAAATTCTTATCCTTGGCTTCAGAAAGTCAATCAGCAATCAGCAAAACAAAATCCTCTAATTTACCTAATTATGTAGGTGATTAATATTAAAAATTAAGAAATAAAGGTACTAAATAACCTTTGAGAAAACTGCGAAAGCAAATTTTAGAATTTACTGGATGAACATACATAAAATGCATCCTTTGCTTCACAATGTAAATTACTTGTTCTGAAATGAAATTGAAAAAAATCGAATAAACTGATGAAAAATATACCAACAAACCCCTCATTTCAACTCAATTAATCAAAACCCTTACATACTACATAAAAAATATTGAATTATCCGAGGAATTTTCAATGGACAAACCGTAAATTTAAAAAGTTGAAACAACAAACAATTTGACTATTGGAATTTAATACTTAGCTTAAATTTAGGTACAAATTAAGTAGGTAGATAAGATTTTCGGAAAATGGAGTTTTTACGAGCGAATTTATAAGGAGATTTTAAAAGCGGAGTTAATTAACTTGTGCAGCTAATTTTCATCAAATCTCCTGGATTAAATCGTAGGATATTTCCATCAATCAGCAGACTGGAACATCCACTTAGTCTCAACACAAATTCCTTGATGCAATCACTAACATTAGCAACGCCTGCCAGAAAAAAGGTAATTTCACCGCCAAATGGAGTCTATTCAATTTATTCAAAGAAAAGGGACTCTAAAGAACTATTGTGGGTAGTTTCTCCAAAACTAAAGCCGCAATATGTTCAAAAGTACCTACATCAGAACTCATAGTAATAATTTAAAGAACTAACCGACGAATTGAAGATGGATTAAAGCGGCTTTTGAGATAAAGTAAATATGATGAATTAAATATGAAGTGAAGCCTGCAACAAAATGTCTTATTGAAAAAGGGGCATCCATGCTTTACAACTTTAACTCGATAAAATTTACCTGATGGCTTAAGCGGACGATTCTTTCCATTAGAATTCCACTACTGGTTCAGAGTATATTTAAATTTATTCAATCTGCTGTTACTTCAACGATAATTTTAAATTCTATTCTTTAAAATATATGGCTATAATCGCCAATGCACGAATACTAATTGTTTTCAACAACAGGAACAGTAAAAGAGGAAAATAATTTCTGTTGTTCAGTGATTCAAACCCCTAGAATAGATATATCTTATTCCACTGGAAATCAGTAGGATAGGTAGGTTAGGTATAGAGTACTTAGTTGTTATCGCATGAGCATTTAAATTTAATAGCAGGCCTCATTACGGGACATCATCTGCAATATGGGTTTTATCTATTACGATTTTATCAAGCTCGTCATTAACTATAAAAAGTGTGGTGTCGTTATGCTTGAACAAAATACTCCACTAACAGTGCTGTGCCGATACCTGTAGGCCATGAAGGCATCGTCATCTCGTTAAAATTTCACCGTTTCTTTAGGGTAGACATTGGCCAAAACCATCATATCAAATTTCCTTCGAGTATTGCAAAGCCTCAAGCCACTCATCATTTTGACAATAACCATCATGCGGGTTCTTCTAGGAATATATCTCATCTCTTTTACCAAATTAAGGGGTTTACTGAACCTTATTAAAGTTAATAACGTCTTTCGAGTAGCAATAAGAAGCCTTCGTTTAAATCGTGTAATAAGCTCTAGGTTAAATTTATCTGACTGATTACTATCGGGATAATTCCGGTCCTTTAAACTACCACGATGTTTTGTTCTAACGTGGAGTTATGTAAAATATAGGCGGTACCTATATAACGAGTGGTCTTTTTTTTTAAAGCTTCGTGTGGGATTTTAACTTATTATTTTAATTTAAATTTTTTCGTAGTAAAAAATAAATCAATCTTTGCTTCGCACCCGACAGACCACAATATTAACCAGACCCCCATCATTTAAAGTTTTCACTTCAATAGCGCTGAAACTAATTTTATGCAATTTGCGGTGATGATTATATATCTTTATGGCATGAAATTAGAAAGATTATGGGAATTATATTGATAAAACGCGTTTTAACTCATTCCGTGGCGTAAAATAAACCATAGCTACCCGATAAAAATTCTATTGGCCCTCTAGTCTCTGGTAGGTAATAATTTAGAATAGCCAATGACCAGAACTTAAATTAGCATATTCCAGAGCGATCCGTGTGATTTGTAGGCCTTTTTAGCCTTCAGCGTTTTTACTCTGATCCATAAATCACTCTACTGGGAGCTAGGAACGTTGCTATTAGCGTGGTTAGCGCTGTAGTGAATACCGATGAGGATTATTTTGAATATTACACTTTAATTTAATTTTAATTTGACATGAATAGCATTAAATTATGATTATTTTAGAGATATTTAGAGCTTTTATTCTAAAAGGACCTTGTACTAAGATAATTTGAATGGTTTTGGCGCTGAATGGCGTTGAATAACTAACTAACCAAAACTATCCCAAGATCTTAAACTTTTTGAAATGCCTTGTTTAAAACAAAAGAGTCTGTAAAAGTGTATGATTCTGGTATAAGTTTAAGATTCTTGACTAGAAGACTAGATTCTTGAAAACAATTTTCAAATTCACACCCCTCTCTTCTTTTCCAGGTCCAAAAGGATTTCTTCCAATGTCAATCACCAGCTGAAACTAGGAAACTATAATTCAGGTCGCCATGACCATGTCACTGCAGGCGATGGCTCTAGTGGCCATCACAATTTTATCATCAGCGAAATCAGATACAGTTTCGGTGATACCACACGATGCGCATCCAGGTTACAGCGTAAAAAAGTTCAACGAACACTACACTCTAGTCAATTCTAGCTTTAGCGAATTCTTCACAATGCTGCAGGACGGCTCTATAATGACTGTTAGCGATGTGAGTCCTTTAAAGGATCGACCCGTGGATCTTTTAGTTTTGGAGAACGATGGTAATTGCACCAAAAAGCATAAAGTACAATTGTATGTTTTGGATAGGAGCAATATGTTGCAATTCAAGGACGAAAGCGAGGAAATTGTTGGAAGAGTTTTCGAGAATCAACCTACTGGAACTAGAATAGCTGGGCTAAGCCTTACCCAAGCTTCTGGAAGCCACAACTTTCCAGTTACTTATAGTATTATTGCTGGAAATGTTGAGCAAGCTTTTGAGCTGAGAAACAGTATTACTGGAGAAAATATGCCAAATATTACTGTGGATAACTCGGGAGGAGTTTACATTGTTACAGCTCAAGTTTTGGATAGAGAAATCATGGCCAGATATGTGCTCACCATCCAAGCAAGCGACTCTAATGGCATAAATAAAGCTGTAACAAATATAGTCATAGAGGTGCAAGATGAGAACGATAACAGTCCAGTGTTCACGCAAAAAGTCTACAGATTTATTGTTGGAGATGATAGTTTGGAAGGTGACAATGTCACTACGAACTGGAAACGATTCTCATCAATAGGCAAAGTAGAAGCCACAGATGCCGATGGCGACAAAGTAGCCTACAAACTTGTGACTCCGACGAGTTTCCTAGTGATCGTGCCTCAAACCGGTGATCTTTTGCTTGCTTTGGAGCCTATCGAGGAAGTTGAATTGGAACTGGTGGTCGAGTCGCACGATTTGAGGATGCCTAGTAGGACGTCACCTAGACCGGCGCAAGTAATTTTCCATTTTAAGCCTCCCGAGGATAGTGCCGATTTGGATTTGCAGACTTTGGAAGAAGGTAAAAGATATATAGTTTTTTATTATTGCTAGAGTTTACACAAGAATTATATCCTTGTATGTTGTCTCGAATTGTCCATTATCATGTTCAGGATCAATCAAAACATAACCAAGTTAAGGTTTGCAATGATTTTTTAAGGTGTGATTGTTTCTCTTTCAAAACGGTTGACAAATTTATTGCTTATCCTTTCTGAAGGATCAAAGATCATAGTGATTTGTCCTCAGGGGATCATTTATGTTTGGGGCTGTTTAGTTTTGCTTGAGACATGTTTTTTTTTAGCTCATTCAACTTTTCATGTATTTAATAAAATTATACGAACATGTTTTTTTTTTTTTAATTTATTCGATATTTTCACTTTCCTAGCTTATCATTGAACAAGTCTTATGAAAAAGAAACAATTTTTGTATTTTCTTTCAATAAAAATGTAGGTGTCATAAGAGGATGGATGACAGAAGCTAATGAAAAGGGGAAAAAAATAAGCAAAATTAACCATTAAAAAGTTTGACTGAACAGTTAAAGATATTAGTTTCTGTAGAAAATAGAAAAATCGTAGAATCACTCAATCACTTAAGAAAGAGGAGAAACTATCTTTTGGCTTGAATAGCATTCGAGTTATTTACTAAATGTTTGACCATTTTACAAAAATAATTTTAAGCAATCCAAAACTTTTGTTCTAGATCATATTCTTCATCGTGAAAAACGTCGAGTGACTCGTGCAGTTCGTCCAACAAAACGAATCGAATTCAAGGAAACCGAAGGAGAGACTGAAGGCCGTGTCGTGTTTCAATTGGAAAAGGAAACTGAAAAGGAAACTTTTAAAATCAGAGACGAAAACAGCTGGGTTATCGTCGAACCAAATGGTTCGGTCAAAGTAAGAAAGAAGTGGGACTATGAGGAACTGGGCCCAGAGAAAACCATTGATTTTTGGGTGACGATTACTAATGCTGAAAAAGGAGGTAAGTGATTTCTAGCATATTTATGGAAATTCCTTTCAAGGTGAATTTATGATCAATCCACGCTGTATTGATTATAATAAAATATTTATGGCTAATAAAACATAGCCTGAGGCTATATATGGTTCTAATGATTATTAACTGGTTTTTAAAAATATTCCGAGTTATTTGATTGAATCCCAAAAAAACTTTACATTTATAATATTTATTATTTCCCTTCTTCATTTATTCTTTGATTTCCAAACCAATCTATTTCTCATTAGTTCACCGGAAAACTTTCACAATCAAAAATAATTAATCGTTCTATAGTTTCGCCCCACCAGAAAAACTCCAATCAGAACTTTAAAATTGCGAAGTTAAAGATATAAATCGAAAGAAAGTTCCTTACATCCTCAAGTTCTTTATTAGATTCCTTTTTGGTGCGGCGGAAATAATCTAAAACTATTTTGGAGGATTTTCGGTTTTGCTGGAGTGGAAATTGGAATGTGACGAAATACTGTTGATTTAATTTAGTTCGGGCAAAATAATAAAGAAATCAAGAAATTGGATAGCTACACGAAAGGAGAGATAATGCCTATGCTGTATCAAGCTGTATCGACGAGTCAGATTTGATTTTATATTATTATGCCTTATTAGATAGATATATTAAAGAACGTCTTTCACGGAAAGAAACAAAATAAGTCAGAGTTTGGTAGGTACCTACCTATTCGAATAAACAAAACTAGATTTTCTGATACACTGACATTCTCCCTAAGTCCCTAATGACTAATGAGTATGACAGTCAAAATTTCTTGATTAAATGAGTTAAGGAAATTAATTCGAGTAGAAATTGAAAATTCAATAATTACCAAACTAACTATTGATTTAAATCAAAAATACCTTATTATAACGCGTGTAATTAACTAATTATCCATTATCTTATAAATTGATAAATTAGTTAGCAACAAATCATTTAAATTTCTCTTTCTCACGACGTTATTTATTAGGAAATACCCATATTACATATCCCATTAATTTTTTTCCTTAAGATCATTACCTAACATCATCCGCATTCATAAGTGATCCCGCAACGACGTTATGGTAAATATTTATGTACAAAAAGAAGAATGCCTTCGGATCTACCATCAAGCAACATTAAATGAAAAAATTATTACGCGGTTGAAACTTCAGAGATATATCTATTTATCATCAACTTAATGACGATAATGATATTGCATTTTGTGATGGCGAATGGAAATTAGTCTTAATGGTGGTACACATGTATGTTTGTTAAATTGAAGATGTCGAGGGGGACTAAAATTAGAGTTTGTTTATACCGAGCATCAAATAAAACCACGAAAGGATGAGAAAATGTCTTGTTTATGGATAGACAACGGTGTGTGTTTATAGAGGTTTGCTATTGGGATTTTATTCATTGTCTCTATCTATACCTACTAGGCCAAAGAATTTTATGAAATATCCTATTTTGTACAGAAGCTGAATAAGGACAGGTTAAGCTATAGAGCCAATTTGGTTACTGTTACTACCTACAATAAGAACTATTTTTTTTTCATGTTGATATGTCTATTTTTAATACATCATGTTTGTTCTCTCACTACATACTCCAGCTTCCGACACTCGGTCCGACATTTGCAATTCTGTTAAATTATCCGCAATTGTATGAGTGGATAGAAATGTTATATTCAATAAACGTAAAATTGTATATTTGGTTGCATCGAGGGTTGCATAATAGAGATTGGAGTCAGTTTGCGCAGTTTGGGTCAGTACAAAATCCACATCAGTATATACAATCGAAATAGAATTATTATAAAAATAGAATTTCAAAGCTAAATGATTTTCGCTGCTCAATATAATTCTCAACAAACAATTTACCCATTCTTGTTTTATAAGCTCAATAAAGGTCAATTTATTAATGCATATAATTAAAATTACATTTGATCAATCCATTTAAAAAAAGCAACCTCTTAAGTCTGTAGCGATTGAGATTATTTTCAAATGCTTAGGTAGGTACTTAATGTGTATGTTTCGTTCAATATTATTCATTTCGTTTTTTTAGGAGCACACTTCGGACTTTTGTAGTAAACCAACAGCCTCTATCATGGTAAATAAAGTCTGATAAAGACTCAATATTCTTTTTTCTAATAGTGAATAATATTTGACCTCACCATCATAAAATGAAATTCTCAATTCTCAGACAGTTCTCGAGTGCAAAAATAACTTCAACAAAAATCAGCTGTTATTTTGATGGCTTTGTGAAGTAGGTAGGCACACTTGAAGTTAAATTTTACGTAATCGTTTAGCGCCTCGCTAGTGCTTCAATGCGCTTCAATCCCCAAATTAGCAACCCTTGTATTTTCGGAGATATTTCGGTTTTTTTAAATCGCCTGGTCACTTCACACCCAGCAGGAGCAAGGGAAGCACCAACGTTCAATTATAGATAAATGGTTAGTGCTTCGTTAGTGCTTCAATGTGGTTCAATCCCCAAATTAGCTACCCTTGTATTTTTGGAGATATTTCGGTTTTTTGAAATCGCCTGGTCACTTCACACCCAGCAGGAGCAATGGAAGCACCAACGTTCAATTACAGATAAATGGTTAGTGCTTCGTTAGTGCTTTATTGTGCTTCAACCTCGAAATTAGCAACCCCTATATTTTATTTTCAGAAAAAAATCGGTTCTCAGAAATCGTCGTTTTATTTCACACTCAGCAGGAACAAGGAAAGCACCAACGTTCAGTTGTATAGATAAATTGTTAGGGCTTCGTTGGTGCTTCAATGTGCTTCAATCCTCAAATTAGCAACCCTTGTTTTTTCGGAGATATTTCGGTTTTTTGAAATCGTGTGCTCACTTCACACCCTGCAGGAACAAGGGAAGCACCAACAATCAGGTACAGATAAATGGTAAGGGCTTCGTCAGGGCTTCAATGTGCTTCAATCCCCAAATTAGCAACCCCTTGTATTTTCGGAGATATTTCGGTTTATTGAAACCGTCTGCTCACTTCACACCCAGCACGAATAAGGGAAGCACCAACGTTCAGTTACAGATAAATGGTCAGTGCTTCGTTATTGCTTCGATGTGCTTCAATTCCCAAATTAGCAACCCTTGTATTTTCGAAGATATTCCGGTTTTTTGAAATCGTCTGCTCACTTCACACCCAGCAGGAACAAGGGAAGCACCAACTTTCAGTTACAGATAAATGGTGAGTGCTTCGTTATTGCTTCGATGTGCTTCAATTCCCAAATTAGCAACCCCCTGAATTTTCAGAGATATTCCGGTTTTTAGAAATCGCCTGCTCATTTCACACAAAGCAGGAACATTGGAAGCACCAACGTTTAGTAGTTGTAGATAGATACTTGATGCTTCCATCATGTAGGTACTTCAATCTGCAAATTAGCAACCCTTATATTTTCGGAGATATTTCGGCTTTTTGAAATCGCCTGCTCACTTGACACCCAGCAGGATCAAGGGAAGCACCAACGTTCAGTTACAGATAAATGGTTAGTGCTCCGTTAATGCTTCAACGTGCTTCAATTCCCAAATTAGCAACCCTCGAATTTTCAGAGATATTCCGGTTTTTAGAAATCGCCTGCTTGGTTCACACATAGCAGAAACATTGCAAGCACCAACGTTTAGTAGTAATAGATAGATTGTTAGTGCTTCATGAGTGTTTCAATAGAGAGTTTTCGTTGTCTTTTAAAAGCGATTCCGATAGCCGCTATTTGACAAATTTGACATTTGAGCTGTCATTTATCGTTATCGTTAACGATAAGTGCCGGGAGCTTACGGACGCAAGACAAAACCATAGCGAAAACGGAAAGCATGCGTATTTCCTATGTTTTTGTTGTGGTTTGTTTTTGTTTTTAAACATTTTTCGTTTTCGAAATAGATTCAATGCCAAATTTCCTCAAAGGATCGAGAAATCGTTTCACGGATGAGGACAATATTATTTATTATTTTATTAGAAGAAATATTGGCCAACAACCCATATGACGATGCATCTAAATAGGCTTTTGTAGTACCTAGCCAATTTTCTGAAGCCCACAGGGAAAATTAATTAATTTGGGGTACTAGAAAATTAAAACAAAGTACAGTAAGTATATAAACACAATGATAAACAGAAACCATTAAAGATAAGTTATGTTTGTCGAATTCGGCTTAACGTTAACTTTAAGCGGATTGAACGAAAACTATTTTTACGATCTGTCATAGTTGATCAGAAGGTGAATAAACCGGGCCTTAGTTTCTCTTTTGAGCAGCCGTTATATTCATCTTATCACAAATATTATAGAGCAGGACTAACAATCTATCTACAACTGAACGTTGGTGCTTCCAATGCTCCTGCTATATGTATGAACTAAGCAGGCGATTTCTAAAAACCGGAATATCTCTGAAAATCAAGGATTGCTAATTTGGGGATTGAAGCTCTAACCATTTATCTGTAACTGGAACGTTGGTACTTCCCTTGCTCCTGCTGGGTGTGAAGTGAGCAGGCGATTTCAAAAAACCGAAAAATCTCCGAAAATACAAGGGTTGCTAATTTGGGAATCGACGCACATTGAAGTACTAACGAAGCGCTAACCATTTATCTCCAACTGAACGTTGGTGCTTCCCTTGTTTCTGCTGGGTGTGAAGTGAGCAGGCGATTTCAAAAAACCAAAATATCTCCGAAAATACGAGGGTTGCTAATTTGGGGATTGAAGCACATTGAAGCATTAACGAAGCACTAAACGAGAACGTAAAATTTAACTTTTGTGCTTCAAGTTTGCCTTCCTACTTCACAGAGCCTATTTTAATTGCCTTTCATCGACAACTATGTTTCTTTCACACGCGAAGTAATATCAATCCGTGAATGAATATGTATTTCTCGCCTCAACAAACCCCCCAATACGTAATTTCGGATCACTGTCTCGTTTTATTGAGGAATAATTGACCAAAATCGAAAATAAAAGTAAAACTTTGACTCCATGTATCTTGAAAAATAGGCACTTGAGATCTGTCACCTGTGAAGCGTAGTCGGTCGAATGTCCGGACACCCTATATATCGTAAAATGCTGTTTATTCACCCCATCACCGCACTTATCCGCACGAATTTTAGGTCATGAAAGTACCACTTTTCCGCATTACTAAAATTGGTAGATATGTATAGCAACAACTATATCAACTTTCATCTCGTAGAAAAAATAGTGTTCCCAATTCGTGCGGAAAGTTTCTTTTCCTCACTCGATTGCTTTGCCGAACTCCGCTACGCTTCCTTCGGTCAGTTGCAATCGCGTGCGGAAGAGTGGTACTTTCCGCACTAATTAGGAATAGGAAATATAACTAAAAGTTTTTTTTCTTGGCAAAGATATTGCTAGAACTGCTGGGAACAGTAGATTTATAAAAAAAATAATTTATGATTTAGCAACGGAATAAAAATTATAGTATACTCGAGTTACTGATGTCTAAACATCTGGTGAGCGGTACCTATGGATCGGAAATGTGTTTCTTAGTATTAATAATGAAATTCTTTAATAATACTTTCTGGCAGCTTCAATCGGAATTGATTATTTCATTGGATCAATTTATCCTTCTCTTGAGCTCTTACAAATCACCTATAAGTAAACAATTTACAAAACCGCAACTGACAGTCGAACATATTGAGAATGATTAAATAAGAACAGGGCTGCAATGCCAATGTGAAATACAAGGCATTTACGAGTCAAGTCTATTGGATCTGGAATGAACTTATTGTAGAAAAACCTAAATTTTTGACGCAGAACAATGAAGATACCGATTTACCACCCCAAAGAAAAATTAGGTGACAGTAGAGGTTTTTCAACTAATGGCTGAAAAAAGACAACACAAGAACTCAAATCGGAATGGAATATCGCCGACTGAATATAGAAAAATTATATTTGAAATCAGGAAAGCGTAGGAAATGTGGCTGGATCAGAAATGTCAAGAAATAGGAAATCATCCATGATAGGCGTGGTGGGAAACGGAGCAGTTCTTTTATTTGATATGATGGCGAAATTACTCTTGAAGAGGAGGCAAGGCAGTGCCTATGGGAACAATATGTAGACAAACTTTCTGGGGGAATATAAGTGATGTGAAAATGAAAATAAATTCTTATGAGGCTTGTGAACCAAGTGCAAAAAGTATTCAATTGATTGACGATTAGAATCTCACCTTACCATAGTTTTAGAAATAGAAATATACATTTAATCCATTGCTTAAGAAGATAAGAAGGATATGTAACAAATAAATATTGATATATTTGTTAGATTCAATGCCAAATTTCCTCAAAGGATCGAGAAATCGTTTCACGGATGAGGACAATATTATTTATTATTTTATTAGAAGAAATATTGGCCAACAACCCATATGACGATGCATCTAAATAGGCTTTTGTAGTACCTAGCCAATTTTCTGAAGCCCACAGGGAAAATTAATTAATTTGGGGTACTAGAAAATTAAAACAAAGTACAGTAAGTATATAAACACAATGATAAACAGAAACCATTAAAGATAAGTTATGTTTGTCGAATTCGGCTTAACGTTAACTTTAAGCGGATTGAACGAAAACTATTTTTACGATCTGTCATAGTTGATCAGAAGGTGAATAAACCGGGCCTTAGTTTCTCTTTTGAGCAGCCGTTATATTCATCTTATCACAAATATTATAGAGCAGGACTAACAATCTATCTACAACTGAACGTTGGTGCTTCCAATGCTCCTGCTATATGTATGAACTAAGCAGGCGATTTCTAAAAACCGGAATATCTCTGAAAATCAAGGATTGCTAATTTGGGGATTGAAGCTCTAACCATTTATCTGTAACTGGAACGTTGGTACTTCCCTTGCTCCTGCTGGGTGTGAAGTGAGCAGGCGATTTCAAAAAACCGAAAAATCTCCGAAAATACAAGGGTTGCTAATTTGGGAATCGACGCACATTGAAGTACTAACGAAGCGCTAACCATTTATATCCAACTGAACGTTGGTGCTTCCCTTGTTTCTGCTGGGTGTGAAGTGAGCAGGCGATTTCAAAAAACCAAAATATCTCCGAAAATACGAGGGTTGCTAATTTGGGGATTGAAGCACATTGAAGCATTAACGAAGCACTAAACGAGAACGTAAAATTTAACTTTTGTGCTTCAAGTTTGCCTGCCTACTTCACAGAGCCTATTTTGATTGACTTTCATCGACAACTATGTTTCTTTCACACGCGAAGTAATATCAATCCGTGAATGAATATGTATTTCTCGCCTCAACAAACCCCCCAATACGTAATTTCGGATCACTGTCTCGTTTTATTGAGGAATATTTGACCAAAATCGAAAATAAAAGTAAAACTTTGACTCCATGTATCTTGAAAAATAGGCACTTGAGATCTGTCACCTGTGAAGCGTAGTCGGTCGAATGTCCGGACACCCTATATATCGTAAAATGCTGTTTATTCACCCCATCACCGCACTTATCCGCACGCATTTTAGGTCATGAAAGTACCACTTTTCCGCATTACTAAAATTGGTAGATATGTATAGGAACAACTATATCAACTTTCATCTCGTAGAAAAAATAGTGTTCCCAATTCGTGCGGAAAGTTTCTTTTCCTCACTCGATTGCTTGGCCGAACTCCGCTACGCTTCCTTCGGTCAGTTGCAATCACGTGCGGAAGAGTGGTACTTTCCGCACTAATTAGGAATAGGAAATATAACTAAAAGTTTTTTTTCTTGGCAAATATATTGCTAGAACTGCTGGGAACAGTAAATTTATGAAAAAAATAATTTATGATTTAGCAACGGAATAAAAATTATAGTATACTCCAGTTACTGATGTCTAAACATCTGGTGAGCGGTACCTATGGATCGGAAATGTGTTTCTTAGTATTAATAATGAAATTCTTTAATAATACTTTCTGGCAGCTTCAATCGGAATTGATTATTTCATTGGATCAATTTATCCTTCTCTTGAGCTCTTACAAATAACCTATAAGTAAACAATTTCCAAAACCGCAACTGACAGTCGAACATATTGAGAATGATTAAATAAGAACAGGGCTGCAATGCCAATGTGAAATACAAGGCATTAACGAGTCACGTCTATTGGATCTGGAATGAACTTATTGTAGAAAAACCTAAATTTTTGACGCAGAACAATGAAGATACCGATTTACCACCCCAAAGAAAAATTAGGTGACAGTAGAGGTTTTTCAACTAATGGCTGAAAAAAGACAACACAAGAACTCAAATCGGAATGGAATATCGCCGACTGAATATAGAAAAATTAGATTTGAAATCAGGAAAGCGTAGGAAATGTGGCTGGATCAGAAATGTCAAGAAATAGGAAATCATCCATGATAGGCGTGGTGAGAAACGAAGCAGTTCTTTTATTTGATATGATGGCGAAATTACTCTTGAAGAGGAGGCAAGGCAGTGCCTATGGGAACAATATGTAGACAAACTTTCTGGGGGAATTAAGTGATGTGAAAATGAAAATAAATTCTTATGAGGCTTGCGAACCAAGTGCAAAAAGTATTCAATTGATTGACGATTAGAATCTCACCTTACCATAGTTTTAGAAATAGAAATATACATTTAATCCATTGCTTAAGAAGATAAGAAGGATATGTAACAAATAAATATTGATATATTTGTTGAGTCATGCACTAAGAATATCACTTAAACTCTTGCATACTAGAATTTTTTAAAAGTGATAAGGAATACACGTGGATGAAAATTGAAGGGTTGGAGGGGGCTACTTGTTGTCTCCGAGTGTTGGTTAAGAATTGCAGTGATATGCAAGAGAAAAGCGTTTGTGGTTGTTTCTTTGAATATGCAAAGGCCATTAACAGATTTCAGTGGTCTATGGAAACTTAATCGAATTATGAAGGAAAACAGATCCGGATGAGAAGGTCATTGAACCTCTACTTGCACCAAACAGCACGCATAACAACAAATTAATTTCAATCTATGAAGATGCAGAGAAGTCAGAGAAAGGGTCCATCTATTCTTTTTTCTACCCTTGTTTAACCGTTACTCCGAGGCTATTTTTAGTGATGCAAAAAAAATCACAATATTTACCAGTTCGCTAGTTCCAGAATCGCCCTGGGAAACCTTGGAGAACTTTTTTACCCTTTCAACATTACTTTTTTCCGAAGCGTACTGTAGATACTCCTTTGGAACGATATCTATATCGGTCAAAAACGGTCATCTTTAGGCCATAACCCTCATGGAAGCGAGCGTCAAAGTCTTCTCCTCTGGATTTGGATCTGTCATCTCGTTCACAAGTTTTCGATGTGGACCTGGCAGGGTCGTCATGGGCTTTCGAGGTATGCATGCTCCTAGCTGATTCTGAAATTGCAGCAGCTTCGTGAACTGCTGCCTCTAGATTTAGACCTAGCGGATGACGTCTGGAGCCTTATTTTTCTCTATGTATACTCGTGCAGTTATCTTTAGCAACTAAAATGTGTCTCTTCTATTGATTTCTTTTTCCTGTTGAATTAATTCATAAGGTAGGTGAATACTTTATTGATCCACCAGCAATTTTGTCTATCATCCTCTATCCGATTTGAATAAAATCCATTTTATTTACGTTCCTCCAGAAATTATTAAGTAGCTGCCAGCCTAATAGGGCCTTTTTCGCATGACGACAAAACGAAAACCGACACGCACATGCCTAATCCATCTTTTGCCTTGTCTAAATAAAGCAATTTTTTTTTCGTGTATCCCGACCTGAAACTTGCTTACTCATTTTGTCCGTTACTACATTAATGGAGTTTTATAGGAAAAAATATTATTACCTTCTCAATCCAAACACCAATCTTCAATCATTAGCACTGAGAAATTTTATAATTCGGTTTTCATTGCAGGATGTATGGAATTAAAGTGTGCCTGAATAATTAGATAACCTATTTTATATAAAATCAAATTTCAATATCCTCAATAAAACGAGAAAGCTTAAAGGTGATACATGGTGAAACTGAAACAAATACAACCCTTGTCGACTGTCGTTTAATTAACTAGAGTAAAGCCACTTAGACCGCTACAATTTAAATGGAAGATGCACGTCTGCGTGACACGGCGAACTCTTTCAAGCGGAAATTTCCAGGAAAATACAGGAGAACCTCCTCGGCAATTTCCTGCGATGCCGGCCTGCGGCAAAATATGTAAATTGAGCGGGAGAAAAGCCCAATTATAATGTAGGAAAATCGAGGAACCGTGGAACGAACCCCTATCTAGGTATAACCTCTTTTTCTTGTGGAGCATGCAAGATGCATTGATGCGGAATAATAAACTTTTTATTGATTAAGGTATAGAGTTAGATGTTCACTTAGAACCCTAATGTGTTATTTTGCACTAATTACTTTTGGGAACAAATAGGCCAATTCATGTTTCAACAGCCCTCAAGCTTTTTCGCACCCTACAATACAGAACACTTCCCCCTTGTTGGCAAGAAAATAACTTTTTTGCTAAAATGGGCTTCTACAGAAGTCAGTTTCCATGGCGATTTGAGATATTTTCTAGGGTTGATTAAGGTTCAATCAACTTTCAGCCATTTCATATTAAATGGGTTTGGAAAAGGCAAAAATTATTTTAGAAGTGTTTGAAAGGGGCCGACTTTTTATAGATTAGATGCATTCAAAAACAAACAAAGGCTAGATTTGTACTTTGTATATTATACAAAACACTTTAAATTGTTACAAATAGATTTGATTTGACTTCTAGTAGACCGTCCTTAACCTCTTAACCATGTCCTGGTCTACCGCAACGCTAACCATTCCTGTCGACATACACACAAAATAAAGCAATGAGACCCCAAAATCAATTCTCAATAGGTGCTTTCTCGAACAATTTGACATAAAAGACGCTATAGGGATACCAAACTAAACAACAAATCAATGCCTTCACTTCGCGTTCTATAAATCTTTCCACTAAGGCCCGAATTACAAATGGGACGCTTGCCATCTCTATAGAAAAGAAGTTGTTAGAAGATTTTTTTTTTTTCTGTGGTGTCAATGAACAAAATAAAGCGGGTTTTAATTGAAAATTTCTACTAACCAAACAAAAATGCGTAGATATACAAGTTGGATCAAACTACTGGCTCTTAAACGCTTCAAAGTGTGTTTCTGAATAGAGTTTATTTAGATTACCTACAGGGTACAAAGAGGAAAGACAACGATTTAAGAGATTTGGAATGTGAGTCCATATTTAATTTGAACTTTTAAATTTATTTCATTCAAACTTTTATTCAAATACCTAATTACTTAATCATTACTTAGTCATTATAATGTTCAACTGCTGCAAGTCAGCGCCATCATTAACAGATCTTCACTTGAAGTTAGTCAGCAGAAAATTGCAATGATATCTGTTTAGAAAGTACACATTTCTTAATTAATGTAGTTCTTTACTTCTTGAAGGGGTCTTAACGTTTTACTAGAGAAACTTACATAACAAGTGGAGAACACTTCTTTGATTCCATTTTAAATATTAAATTCACACCACTATCTTATATATGCTTGCTCCAGACACCTAAATATTATGGTGCTTTGTGCAGACGAAGTTGCCAGCTGGGTAACATCTCATCCGGATACAAAAGGGGCCATAACTTTTATTGAAGGCATTATAAATAGAAAAATAAACTTAAAAAATATTCCGCACCCACTGTGCACCGTGAGTTTTAAATTTTTACTGCCTTCTTGTATAATGAAGACTTTCGGAATGTGCTTTCAAGCTTCTGCGTGCGGGTCACTGCGAGAAGACAACTTAATTATTGAGCACTGTATGATTTTTGCCGAGTTTTATTGCCTTAAAATATGGGGTGGCAATAAGTAACTAGAAAGATTTCAAAAGTCTATTCCTGAGCTAATAGGGTCTAAAATTTTTCGTTTCTTTGATACATAGAGGAAGTCAAAGATTGTAATTTTCCTTTGAAAATCAAGTTCTCAGTTTTCGAATTTGGTATGAGTCTTTGAGATTATTTTTTCAAAAACGCAATGTGTTTTCTTTTTCTAATTTGTTTTGATAATCGTTGAAAACAGTAGAAGTTTCTAGGATTTTTAGAAAAAAATGAGGACTTTTTGGTCATAATTTATTTTTTCTATTTTGGTGTCATATCGAAGTCTTTTCGACACTAAAAGTAGTTTCGAAAAGAAGCTCTTTGTGACACTCCTTTTTTACTTGTCGGAGGTTGGTAACACTGGCTGACTGATGGCCATCGAACTGTCATTCGCGATTTTATAATAGAAGATTTCTATATTTGGCATGTAGTGTTACCAACCTAAACATATGAAATCAGGAAATATGAGAATGAAATTTCCAAGAAAAATTTGTTTTTTTTAATTAAACAATACCAAAATAGAAAAAATAGTATAAAATATTCGTTTCATAAGACATTTTATCGCACTCGTCCTTTAGAAAAGTCGCCTGCGGCTCGTTTTCTAATATAGGGCTCGTGCGATAAAATCACGTCTTATGAAACTTGTATTTTAATGTACTATTTTTGTATCTTCTGTTGGAACACCTTATACCTACCCAAGTATATTTACAATAAAGGCATGGAATGCGTTGTAAAATCGCCAGGCAGGTATAGCTTATAAATTGCAACCTTACTTAATGGGCTTTTATGTGATTTTTGATAAAGATAATTCACTAAATTCCAATAAATGTATCTTTGCGATCAGAAACAAAAACGTGCAGGTCGTGAGAATACAATGTTTTTCAATTTAAGTACCTACTATAAGAAATCTCGAATCGATTCGTTTCACTGAAACCATTTTGTAACTCAGTCAAGGATGAAGCGAATAACATGTAACAGGTCATAGAATAGAGTAAGGAAGTGATTCGAATTTGATTTGAATATAGTTTTCAATGGGCAGATAACTTTTCTTCTCTGTGATCTGCTGTTTATTTCGAGATGATGCGCTTGATTCCCACGACGACTGCACCATCATCATTAAAAAGCCCCTCTGATGGCGAAAAAGCACATAAACTTATCTTCATAACGATCTCTTTGTGGTTTCTGCCCATTAATGTTTCGCCGTTCTACGAATACATACTGTGCTATCGATCTTCGTTTTTTAAGTTGTCCGTACTGCACCATATTGCATTCTATGACCTTAAAAAAAGCGGGGCACTTTTATCTTATCATCAAAATGATGCATTTCAAATTTAAATTTGATATCATGTGAGAAACGTGAGCATGATGCAGAATTGCTTTTATTGGTTTGTGTTTTCTGTAGGAACAATGCAGTAATATTTTTTTCCGAAAATGGATGAAAAATATTAAAATTTTTGATAAGATTTTTGAAACAATAAAGTTTGTGAGGCTTTCGCGGCCCAGGTTTATTGATAAGGGGTTTTCATTCGGGCTTAATGGCCGTCGTAAGTTGGAATTTCTTCTTGACGTTTCGCTAGCACGCGTAGCTATATAGCATCTTCAGAGGTGCTTCCATGTCCGATTCTGGTAGCAGACTGACGCGTTCCGCGTTTCCGACCGTGAGTTGTATTTATGAGTGAGTGGCTGTGTTGGGGGAAGGGCGAGGCTTCGCAGCATGTGGCTAATCTCAACTTTTTCTGTACTCAGTGGGATCTTTCTTGCGTTTTTGAGGATCGGGTTCCAGATTTGGTTAAGTGTTTCTTCTTTCCTGTTGAAGTTTTTTGTATGTTTGTGGATTTCTATAGCTTCACGTACAAGACGATTGTGGTATCCGGAAATCGGCGCAAGAAGCTTGACCTCACCAAAGAGTATTTCATGATTCCCTTCACTAAGTCGATTTTTCCGATTGTCCCAGTCTGCAGTTTCTCTTGTGCTCGTTCATCCTGGTTCCCTTGGATCTTTTTGTCGTTCCTATCCTTGCGTTCGGTATTTTGCTCAAAGAGCAGAGCGTGCTGAGCGGAGCCGTAATCACGTGACCAGTGAGCGAACAGAGCAGTTGAACGCTGTATAAAAGTGCCAGAAATTTTAATAAACGAACGCGAATGAGGCTGCACCGAGTACACTTTTTAAATAAACGAACGGTAAAGTCAAGCTCGGAGAACTCAGACCAAAATAACGAACGCACGGTATGTATACCTTACCACATGTGCATGGTATACGATAGACTCCAGCGCTTGACAGTGGGTTCATCTTATCTTTGGCTTATCTGATTGATTGCTGTATTTTCCTTGTTGGCTTGAAGATTGTTTTAGTGTTGTGTTTCCCTACCCTGTATGTCACCCGAGAAATGAAAGGCAGATATGCATTAACCACCACTGGTGTTCATCCACGTTTTGTCGTGTGGCAGCTTTGGGTCGCATGGCCGTGTCGATTTCAGATGCAATGTAACCATTTGATAGAAAGGCTGACTTGAGATGATCCAGTTCTTGCTCGAGATATTGTGGCTCGCAGATGTTCCGAGCACGTTCTGTTAACGTTGTTATAATTCCACGGTTTTGCCTTGGATGGTGGTTTGAGACTGCATGCAGGTACCTGTCTGTGTGTGTAGGTTTTCGGTACACCGTGTGGCTTAGTTTTTCTCCAGATTTGTTTATAAGCACATCTAAAAAGGCAATTTCCTGGTTTTTCTCCTTTTCCATGGTTAATTCTACGCTAGGATTTTGCTCGTTCAGGTGGCCTAGGAACTAGTTAAGCTTCTCTTCCCCATGACTCCAAACCACAAAAGTATCATCTACGTACCGTTGATTTGTGGTGAAAAGATTCTATAGCTTTTCTCTCGAATTCCTCCATAAAGAAGTTGGCTATGACTGGGCTGAGCAGACTTTCCATAGCTACACCGTCCGTTTGCTTGTAGAAATCGCCGTTCCAGAGGAAGTAACTACCAGTAAGACATGTCCGGAAAAGCTCAACTATATCATTGGGGAAGGTACTTGATATCAAGTCAAGAGATTCTGTCAATGGCACTTTGTGAATAAGGACACGACACCAAAGCTGACCAGGATATCGTTAGGTTGAAGAATAATATCCCTAATATTCCGGACAAAGTGAGTGGAGTCCTTGACGTAAGAGCTAGTTTTTCCTACATGCGGTTGAAGAAGCGATGGAAGATATTTCGTTAGGTTGTACGTTGGTGTTCCAGGTGCACTCACTATAGGTCTTAGCGGGACTTCCGGTTTGTGAAGTTGAGATTAGCCACAGGCCGCGAAGGCCCCCCCCCCACCACAGCCACTCATAAATACAACTTATGATCGGAAATTCCTTCACCGTAGCTGGTTCAACCAGACGGAGTCACCATCATAGAATTTTTTTTTTTTTTTTGTGAATTTCTCATATTGGTCCGCTCATAAAAGACAAAGTATATAAATGAGCGAAAGAAATCAAGTGACTCTTAACAGTAGGAGGCAAGAGTTCCAGAGGTGGGCATAGTACGCCACCAAAAAGAAGTCCTATTAGTATTTAGAGTTCCTCGGAGTAGCCAAATTTACTACATATAGATGAGGTACTTTGATGAGATGCCTGTGAGATTCTGGGAGGTTCTTAAATAACTTCTTTTAGCTGGAATGAAGCTGGCCAGATCATCAGAACATCTCCTATAGTAAAATGGATAGAATAACGGCAAGTCGGGCACCTCGCGTCTATATTCGAGAGATTCCAATGAACCGGTGATAGTTGGGTTATCGATAATCTTTATTGCTCTTCCTTAAATTGCATCATACAACGAATGCTTAGGAGCATCGCTTCATTCTCTCTAGATGTGAAAACAGTATTCAATGAATGGTGTGATTAAGCCTTATAAAGGAGAAGAAGTTGTTCAGAAGTGAAGAAGTTTTTTGCACGAAATCTACTCGCACAGAGATACGATACGCAATCCCTATTCGGCCAGATAGCTCCCGACTTTGGGGCGTGTCTAAACACCTACTGATACAGAAAAGCGCTGACACACGACTGATTTGCCATAGTGTGGCCCGTGGCTTTTATATCCAATATTTGCTGACTATAATTAGGTTAATTAATCTGGCGGTGTTTTCAGTATTTGAGAAGCCGTCAAGTCAAGATAATTGTTGATGGACTGAACCTGCTCTCGAGCGAGGAATGTGGAAGTGGCTGCAGAAAACGAAACCATCAATCTGCTATCGTCAGCAAAGCTGTATATGAGGTATCTTGTCTGGTTTAACAAATCATTTGAAAAACTGATAAATAGTGTTGGAAATAGAATTAAGCTTAGGAGAATGCCGGCATTTATACGCAGTGTATCAGAAGGCACACTATCGACCACAACAAGCAGTGACCTGCTTTCCAAAAAGCTCCCCAGCTAATTACAGAATTCGTTCGGAATACCATACGATAGAAGTTTGCTGACGAGACTCGCCACACCTGATCAAAAGCCTTGGAGAATGCTACAATTCTGGATTCGCCATGTTTTTCGAGGGTCGAGTTCTAAATAAGACTAACGTACCGCAGCAGGCCCCCTGTTGATCTTTTAGAACGAAACCCGTACTGTTTGTCAGACATGAGTTTATTGGCTTCGAGGTATTTGGCCAGTTTCAGATTGACTGTCTTTTCTATTACTTTCGAAAGTACGGATATAGGTGAGATGGGACAATAATTGCTTAGGAAGAGTTTTCTTGCCCTTTTTCGGGATGGGCTGCACTCTGGCACAGCTCCAGGTAGACGGATAAATGCATCGACTTTAAGATAATGAAAACAGTTTGCAAATAACTGAAGCCATTTTTTCTTGTGCGCAAGCTTTGAGGACAATTGGTGGATTATCGTTGGGACCACAAAATATCCCAGTGTCAAGTTGCATAGGAATTTTCCTAATAGTTTTAGGTCTAAATACAACTCTGTCTATGTAAGAACCAATGTGTGGCAATACCTGTGGCGCTCTGCCATTGTCCTCCATTCGGTAACCTCTTGTGCAGCCTCGGAAGATTTATTGGATTTAAAGCGAACATCGGACCACGGAAAGGTCAAGAGGAACAGTTTTAGGCTTTCCCAGTCACTGTAGCCAATGCCTAACCCCACGAGCAGGTGCTGAATGTACAACAAACGAACTTCGAGCGGAAATTAATTTATGTTCTGATTTGCCCAAAGGTGCAAACACATCGATCTTGCACGGATCGGGATCGAGAATACGTATGGCTTCTACCAACTGGGTAAGGTCGTGTAAAATAGCAAATGGTTCAGCAATTCTCCCAGCATGGGTTGTTTTGTTCAAGAACTTGAGCCACTCTGAGTTACGAACATTGAATATACCTAATCTCGGAGTTAGGATGGGTCTGCTGGATAGAATTAAAGGAATTTGCCAGATTTTCAAATAGAAGTTCATAACTGGAGTCGTTGGGTGAAAGATACAAGCAGCAAACAACCAGCTTAACTATGTCCATAGAAGTTATTTTTAGTCAAATTACATCGTGATCAGGTGATTCGTGATGATCCCTTCTGTGGCATGAAAAAAAGAAGCAAAGTGAAATTACGTATGAAGTTCATAGGCGAGAAATAGGAGATGGGTTGGGTTGACAAAGGATTTTACTTCCGTCTCCGTTAAGACCAGCATATGTGGATTTTTGTGCTCGAGATGTAGTTGCACTGAGTTGAAGTTGGCGTTAATACCGAATGGGAGGGTATTTTAACTCCGGAATTCTTTGCATGAAGGATGTCCATAATCATTTGTGATCCAAGTCAGTGAGGATACAAATAAAGAAGAACTGGATAGAGTATTGAAAATCGAAGATCACGCTCCAGGTATACAGACAATTCGATTCGAATTTACAGGACCGGAATGGAAACGAGTGATGGTACTGCCTCGGTCAAAGAAAAGCTCTTTTCCGATTCCAAGTGATGAAAGATGATAAGAAGATAATCAGGGGTGACCGGCGGATAGAAAAGGTAAAAGAAGAGGCAGCACTCTCAAGACTAGGTGAAGGAAAAAGTATTTCAGCTGGAGTAACTCGGAGACGCCAGGCCCGTATTCACTAGATGTGAGTGTTTGATGCCTGTAATTTTCCGAGTCTCATTCTGATACTATTCAGACGTGGTCTTTTCCTAGCGAAATCATACAACTGACTCTGTTTTGCAGATCAGATACATAAACTGGAAGTGCACCTTCGTCCTCATCAACTAATTTTGGCTACCTTCTAAGTTCTAAAATAATCCATAGTAACCATTAGGTTCAGGTACTTATTTCCCGACTCTGTTGTAGGAAAAGGACGTTCACAATCTAATGCAATTATTTTACAGAGAAGTACCTAATGCTTCATTTCTTCTCGAGTCGTAGGTCCATTTTTGGAAGCACAGTTTTCGAATATGTAATTTAGAAGATTTCTAGTTTTAATCCTATGGCTGAAGTGATTGTGTAATGCAAAAACAGGATTTTTGCCGTTTGCAATACAAATTCTTGACAAAGTATCTGTAACAGTATTGCTTTTTCCCTCGTTTGTAAATAATGTAATTATAGAATACTATACCGGGTGTCTACGAGATCAGTTTCGCGCTGGCATTTGCTGGGTTTTTTTTCAATGGCAAAGATTTTTGGTATAGAGTGTAGGTTTGAGAAATGTCATTTTTTGACATGTGTGTCAATGTTTGGTAACTTCCGGTTTGACCGGAAATGGTCCTAATTCCGTAATTTAGAATGGCATCCCAAGAATTTTTTGGCATTTTTGGCATCTGCAAATCATGATGTGTATGAAAACGTCAAATTTGAACATTTTTGAAGAAATTTTAGAATTTTGGATGAAAATTTATTTTGGAACAGAAAGTGACAGAACGGTCTTAAAATTGTTATTTTAAATTCACGCGATCGTAGAAAAATGCGAATGCCAAGTTGTTATCCTTTGCTTGTTCTCCGAAGGCATCCAAACTTGAAAAAATCACATTTTACGTGATAACTCAATGAAATCAGTGAAATCACCTAACTTTCACAACAGGAGTTTTTTACCTTTTTCAAAATAAAACCAACTATGCATTAAAACTTTTCATTTGTTAGTTTTTAATTATTTTCTTATTATTTTTATTATGCACAACTATAAATGATAAAACTAAAGTTTGTTTTTTATTTAAAGATAATTCTCCAAGTCAAAAATTTAGTAGCTATGTTGGCAACACCAGCCTTTTCTACATGAAAAATTTGAAAGCATTGACAATTTTACATTGTATTGCCAACATAATGTCATTTTGACTTGTATCTTTAAAAAAAAAAACAGACTCTACTTATAAATGAACCCAGGTATGAAGATCGCTGTCTAAAAGGAGCTGGTGTTTTTTTTTTCTTGACAAGCCATTGACAAGATCTGTGGGCAAGATATGTTTATTTGTCATTGTTTGGCATCTCGGGAATTTGTAAATACAAATGTTGAATACAGGGGTTTATTTATAAGTAGTTTTATCAGTTATAGTAATGCATAATAATAATAATGGAAAAATAATCAAAAACAGGCACGAATAAAAAGTTTTAATGCATAGTTGGTTTTATTTTGAAAAAGGTAAAAAACATTTGTTGTGAAAGTTGGGTGATTTGACTCTGATTTCATTGAGTTATCACGTAAAATGTGATTTTTTCAGCTTTGAAAGCCTTTGGAGAACAAGCAAAGGATAATAACTTGGCATCCGCATTTTTCTACGATCCTGTGGGTTGAAAATAACAATTTTAAGACCGTTCTGTCACTTTCTGTTCAAAAATAAATTTTTATCCAGAGTTCTAAAATTTCTTTAAAAATTTTCAAATTGACGTTTTCGTACACATTATGATCCGCAGATACCAAAAATGAGAAAAAATTCTTGGGATGCCATTCGAAATTACGGAGTTAGGACCATTTCCGGTCAAACCGGAAGTTACCAAACATTGACACACATGTCAAAAGATGACATTTCTCAAACCTACACTCTATACCAAAAATCTTTACCATCGAAAAAAAAATCAGGGGGCGGATTACGAACTCTCGATTCGAACCGAAACCGCCATGTTACACCGAAATTTTGATTTCGAACGCACTCCATGCGAATGCATTTCAACGAAAGTCACTCGACTGGTCGATGCGTATTCACTTTCGTATCGAGTGTTCGTTTCGAGTCGTGTTTTCGCAATCCCCCTGCAGCAAATGCCAGCGCGAAACTGATCTCGTAGACACCCGGTATAGTTCTGATCTCCATTTAAGTAATTTCCCATTTTTGATTTTACTTCTGTGTTATACCTAGGTATTTGAACATAAAAGTAAACTTTGATAAAAGAAACCGATTTCTAGTGGGTGATTAATTATGTCACCATGCCTTTGAAACAAGTTAACAATAGCATTATGCTTCCACTTCCACATGTTGTTGTGGTTCGGATTGCAACAGTTGCATTCTCTTTCTAACAGTTGCAAAGCCCGCAATTACCTACCCACTGATAGATATTAAGAATTACATTCTGCATTCCAAAATTACTTCTCCAATTTAATGATTACGCATCAGTTTACGTTTGAAGTCAATATTTCCCGTAGATGCTACAAAGTTTTCGATCGCTTAAAGACAGTGCATTTTTTGCTGCTTTAGTAGAATTGGAATCCGCGTCAAACCTATCAGGCTTCAGATATCTTTCTATAGAAGGGTTAAGTTGAGTCGTTGATAAATTCTAATTCGCTTAAATAAGTTTTTTTTAGTCGAATGTAAGACATATTGATAATCTATACTAATAAAGGAACGGTAGTTAGTCATCAACTATAAACGCACAGGCCAAACTACTTGACCCACAGATATGACACTTGGAGGACGTATTGTGTTTATGACGTAGGCTCTCGCTAAGAAAGGATTTTTGAAAAGTTCACCCCCAAGGGGGGTTAAAATAGGGGTTGAAATATTAGAGAGGATTTCTGTATCTCGGAAACGAGAAGACGCAAAGATCTGAAAATTGGCACATAGATTCTACCAACAAAATAAGTGAACACGTATTTCAGAGTTTTTCGAAATTTTAACTATGGGGGCGGAGAAATAGGGGTAATTTGATGTCTAAAAGGATTTTTTTTTTATCTCGGAAACGAAAAGTCACAGATGTTTAAAACTTGATATGCAGACTCTACTAATAAAATAATAGAACCCGTGTTTCGGCGTTTTTCTATCGCCTCCCCTATTACCCCCTATCATCATCATAAAAAAAATGAGCTCCAAAAATATGGGTTGTGGGGTATCAAATTGAAGGAAGTAAAGCAAGGAATCTGAAAAAGTGTTTCGTATTTGTTTTTCTATTAGGTTTGTTCGGACTTAATTCAAATTCATTCACAGTGTGCTTACACAGGTCAGTAATAATATAAAACTCACAGCAAAATAATGTGCTATAGTACTATTCATCACAATCAATAAAATAATAAAATGATACATATATAAATACAATTAAATATAAAATACAAATAAGTAGTTTGAAATCATTAGGACAATACGTAACTTGCTAAAATAAAAAATATACAAATATTTAACAACTACAACACTTTAAAATTGGGTAATATCATAGTCCAAACTTAAGAAATCAGAAATATCAAAAAATGCTTGACTGATGAGGAAATCTTTGATCTTTTTTTTAAATATTTTTATTGGTAAACTCCTAATAGCAGTAGGTAGTCTATTGAAAAAGTGAGTGCTGAGACTGCCCGGTCCATCCCGACACCTGTAGCCGCCTATAGGAGGGCACCAAATTATTTCTACCACGCGTATCATACGAGTGCAGGTCTTCATGCTTTTGGCATTGGTCAGGGTGTAGTGTTTCACAAGATTCTTGCAAATTTCTTGTTCTTGTCTTGTTCTTGCTGCAAGAACAAGACAAGACTCTCTTAAATTTCTTGTCTTGCAAAGCAAGACAAGACAAGAAGTTGCCAAGCAAGACAAGAAATTATTCTGCAAGACTCTTGCAATCTTGCAAGAAATCTTGCAAAAAAATGAATTCTCCTTCTCCGCATATTTTTGAGTTAATGTTGGCAACGTTGCGGCAGTTAACAATAAGATAAAAATGTCAGCATGTCACTTTATAAAGTTAAAGGCATTTTTTTGCAACAAAACGTTTTGAAATTGTAGTTTCAAACACTCAAACAGATATCAGTTTCTAACAGTTCTTGCAGCAAGTATGGCTGGAAAATTTTTGGTTATGATGGATAACGACACTGCACACACAATATTGAATTTTAGGCTGCGGTCCGAATATAACCATGGTTGTGGTTTCGCGGTCCGAAAGTAATCAAATTACTCTGGTTCCTGGAAAAGTGGTTACTTTTGGACCTTGGTTTCCTGAAATCTGGTTAACCAAATGTCAAAATAGTTACCGGCTTTCGGATGTTGGTTCTGTTGGTTTCATATGTAAATTCTGTCAATTATTTTTTATTTCACATTCGCGTTCCACAAGTAACCGGAATTTTCAGTAACTATCTGTCAACCGATTCGGTTACTCCGATTAACATTTGGTTATATTCGGACCATAGCCTTAAGCTCAATGTCAAGGCCTTTTCGTTTTCGACCATCAAAGAAACAAGTCGATTTTTTTTTAAGGTCTATTAGCATTTTAGTGCATTAAATAGTGACGTTAGAGCTGAAACTATTATAATAGTATATTACAATCCGAGACGGGAAATGCTTCATTACTGGTCGAGAGGTTTTATAGTTTATCGAGACGCGTAGCGTCGAGATAAACTGAACCTCGAGACAGCAATGAAGTTTCCCGTCGAGGGTTGTATACTATTTTATTTTTAACCATAATTTCTTGAAAAAAAAAAAATTCGGGGCAACCAAATGAGGTCGGCAAATGAAGAGGAAAATGAGAACGGGAAATATTTCTCTGCTCCATTTTCCGTCCGTGGACGGGAAATGAGGACGGAAAAAATTTCCCGTCCTCACTTCCCGTCCTGGGACAGGTAATGGAGCAGGAAAATGAAAAGACAGAAATGTGACATTTTCAAATTTTTGAAAAGTCAGTAATGACAACATTTCATATATGGTTAAAAATAATAGTTATTTACATTACAAGTGCGTTTATGAACATGATTACAATAACGAGTGTGAAAGATTAGAACGACGACGTCGTAGACCGAGTCGTTCTAATCACACGAGTTTTGTAGTCATGTTTAAACGCACATGTGATATACAACTTTTTATCTACAAAGCGAAAAATAAGAATTTTTTTTTCAATCATTTTCGTTTATTAGTCGTTGTATACCTTCATTTTACCTTTACAGGTTTACCTTCGACATTTGTCAAATCACCAAAAATAGTTGTGTTATGAATTCATAACCTTGTCCATAACACCACTAGTTGTGTAATGAATTCATAACCTAGTCCATAACACAACTAGTTGAGTTATGAGCCTCATGACATAACTCAAATACTGGAAAAATAGTTATGTAAAAGTCATAACCAAACGCTTGTAGATAAAACGGTTTTTGAAACTGTTTCCTCGAAAAAAAAGCCATAAAAAAAAAGCCTTTAAACCAGGAAAGATGACAACCACGTTATCAATGACAATGACACCAATCATAATCTTAAGGGCCCCACAGACTATGATGAAACACGACGGTTTTCATCGCCACGATGAAACACGTCGTTCCAAAACCAAAGTGTATGGTAGAAAACCGACACGCTTTTGTACGTAATGAATGATGCAAGAGTCTTTCAGCAAGAATCTTGCAACAAGACTCTTGCAAGCCAGACTCTTGTTATGACGTCACAAAACAAATAATGCAAGAACAAGAAATTGCAAGAAATCTTGTTTGCAAGACAAGATTTTTTTCTGCAAGAGTCGGACAAGACAAGAAGGAATTTAATTTCTTGTCTTGCTTTGCAAGACAAGCCAAGAATAGGCCCAGCAAGAAAAGAAGTCTTGTCTTGTGAAACACTATCAGGGTGGGTCTTAACATACAGGAGATTCTCTAGGATGAAAAGCGAGGGCAATGGTAAAAAGCCAAGAGACTTGAAGGCATGACAGCATTCTGCTCGATAAGATAAACCAGCAACCACCCTCACCGCTCTCCTCTGCATTAGAAAGACATCCTTCGCCCCTGCGCTGTGTCCCCAAGCTAGAATCGCGAAGTTTATATGGGCTTGGCAAAGTGCGAAGTAAGCATGCCTTAAAGTGAGCCATGAGACACATTCAGAGAGTCTGCGCAGCAGGAACACATTGGGGGCTAACCGGCTCATTAAGGAGTTTGTGTGAGGACTCCAGGATCTAGAAGCACTTCCAGGAATTTTACACTCTCACCCTCATCACCTTCAGCCCATTCGCTGCAAACCATCGATTGTGCCTCCCTCAAAGCTTCCACAGCCTCTGTATGTTCTTGTCTATTGCAAGATATTATGTTATCGTCTATCAAAGAGGGTGTACACACTTTCAGGGTTCACATTTGGTAGGTCGTTTATGTAGATTATAAATAAATGAAGCCCAAGAATGGATCCTTGTTGTACTCCTATTGTCACCCTCCCGTCCGCGGACTCTACCCCACCTATTGTTACTCTCTGCGTTTTGTTTGATAAGTAGTTGCGCACCAATGAAACGCTATCATCGCTGAAGTTGTATTTTTTCAGTTTTTCAATAAGTATCTTGTGGGAGACACAATCGAAGGCCTTGCTCAGGTCGCAAACGGCGCTGGATAGGTACTTGCGGGTCTCAAAAACATCCTGTATTTGTGTGACAAGGTTTAAAACGCCCATGGTGGTGCTGCGCTCTCTCCTGAAGCCGAATTGATTTTCTTTTAGTAAGTTATTTGACTCAAAAAGCTTGATTTTCTGGAATCTAAACATTTTTCAAAAATTTTTGACAGAATGGGCAGTAGTGATATTGGTCTATAGTCTATAGTTTGAGGGATCCTTAACGTCGCCCTTTTTATAGACTGAAGTCACTCTTGCCCGTTTAAGAATGTCAGGGAAGATGTTCTCTCTAAGACATTGGTTTATAACCTTGGTCAAGGGGCAACACAAGAGATTTTTTATTATCTCTATAATTTCAATCGTGAAACCAAATGGGTCCCTATTTCTCTTATTTCTGCGACTAGTTATAATATCACGGAACTCAACTATAGTGACGTCCCCAAAAGTAAACATTTCCCGAGGAATGGTGTGTACATACTGTAAAGGGTCAAGAATGGAAGGACCAATTCGGTTCTGTAGATCAAGTGCAACATTTGTGAATAAATCGTTGAATTGATCTGGCGTTACGTCAGAATCACCAGTTCTCTTCACCAATGAGCCTCTGTGTTCGTTTATAATATTCCACATGCATTTTGTGGGATTAGCAGCAGTTCTTATAAGGTTATTATTTGCAGACTGTTTTGCATTTCTTATGGCAGATTTATATATCTTTCTATAGTTTTTTATTTCATATTTTATTTCTTCGGTTGGGGTTTGAATAGGTATATATTTCTTTTAATGATCTTAAAACTTCTCTCATTGACTTTAGATCGTCATTAAACCAGTTAAGGGTTCGGATTTGATCATTTCGCTTATTATAGGTTTTTTCGGGAAAAGCTGATAGAAAAGCCCGTGAAAGAGCTTTGTGAACTTATGAAAATTTTTTGTTGGCAGACATGCCATTATCATTAAGAAAATCCCACTTAATCCCCTCTACATATGTGAAAAACAGTGCCTTACCTGCCCTCGTTACTGGTCTACATGTAGTTTTTGTTATATTAGGGTGTCTAATTGATGTGGGTAATGGAAAAACAATGAGCTGGCCAAGGTGGTCGGATAAAGCCGTGTCAACAAGGGTCACACAGCACTCACGAGAATCTAGACTCGAAAATACATTGTCCAGGCAACTACCAAGCCGAGTGGGTTCACTCACCAATTGGATAAGCCCAAATGACCGAAGCAAGTCACATAGGCTAATGCACTTTCGGGTCTCAGTACCAAAAAGCACATTAAAGTCGCCCGCAAACATGATGTGACCAATGTTTCCAATCAAACTTAGTGCCCTCTCAGCAGCTTCCAGAAAGACTTCAAACGAGCCAGATGGTGACCTGTAAATTGAGAGCATCTACTTGAGTAACTACTTTAATGTCATAACTAGAGTCCAGCAGGATTGCAGATCTCCTCTGTGGTCACTTCGGTAGATTGCAGTGGCCAGTCTATAGCCCGACAGATTAAGCATCATGGATTCAGGTTCCGTGAGCCAGTGTTCGCCTAAGCAGATGATATCGAACTGTTTACTAATCAGGAATGTTTCCAGTTCATTTATCTTGCTTCTTATCGACTGCGTATTTATGTGGACAGCCGTATTATCCCTTTTTGTAGTGGGAGACGGCGCTGAAGGTTCAGAAATGGTTTAGTAAATTACCCCTTGGCCATAGGTTTGAAGACATAATTTGTTCTTCCTTGTCCTCCGGGATACCCAGTTTGAAAGAACTTTTCATATTATCACATTTTGTGATCATTTTGTCACAGATACAGCCTTCATGCAGGTTATGATTTTTTAGAAATTGGATTATATCTGCATCCCTGCAGGCCGATCCTCGAGCCAGGGAGTGAAACTTCCCGAGAGAACAAAATTTTCGTCTTTATCATTCTCGTTTACTTTTCGATTACGTTGACAAGGACAAAACATTCGTTCTATCGGAAAGCTCTACTCCCTGGCCCGAGGATCGGCCACCTGGTGTCTGGATCGAAACCAGAAATGTAACCTATTTAGTTCAGAATCAGTTCTGAATTTGAACTGCGCTTGCGCATATTTGTTCATATCGAACATAAATAAACAAATGCGCATGCGCAGTTCAATTCTGAACTAAGCCCGAACAAACCTATTATCACCCCCCTATGTCCCCCCATCTTCATGAAAAAATTGTTTCTCCGAAAATATAGATTGTGGTATCAAACTGAAGGAAATGATGCATGGAATCTAAAAAAGTATTTGGTATTAGTTTTATAATTTTTTTTTATCACCCCCCCCCCCCTCCTTATATCGGATAAAAAAAAATCAGAACTTAGAAAATAAACAAAAAAAATGTGTATTTTTCAAAATGTATTTTCACAACGCAGCGGGTAATAAGCTAGCAATGATATACAGGGTGGAATTTTTAAATGGAATAAAGCCTGTTTATTTTCTGGAAAAAAAAAAAAACGGGTCCCTTTATTTTTACTTTGGCATATTTTTTCGGTCTTCTCATGGAATTTACCCCTTTCTCAAGGGTATAAACCTCCCCCAACTTTTTTTTTCAAATGTTAAGATATGTATTGTGATAGCTCGTTGGAATGGGCATAAAAAAAGAAATATGACCCATTATTTACTTTTGCATTTCGGTGATTTTTTTATGTAAAGTACCTGACCCAAATAAGGCCATGTACCTAATAAGGCCAGTGCCCTTTATTGCTTTATATTGGATCCCATTTTCAAAAATTATAATATTATTCAAAAAGAAAACTATAATGCAAATTGGAAATTATTGCGAGGGTTCCTAGCAACTCGTTATATGCCGAAAAATGGTCAACCACATATTTCATATGTCACGTTATAACTTTGAGGCTGGAACTTAATTAGTTTATACGCGAATATAATTTTTTAATGGACATTTATGTATTGAGAAAGCTACAGAGTAAGTACAGAATAATATCTTTGCTAGATTTCTAGTTACAGACTTTTTTTCATCAATTTAACATGTTCCTAATAAGGCCATCATACGAAAAATGTTCAATTGGCCTTACATCACAGTGTTCTTTTGAAAGAATGTGTCATATTATTACCTCAGTGATGTTTTTTGAAATGCCTGGAGTCTCACCAAGCAAGAGATGCTGCGGTTCTATTGTTCTGGTTGTATGTGAACCTGTTTGGATCACCATCCCAGGACTTGGAGTTATTGTTTTTTTAAGAATGCAGCAAACGTAAAAGTTCTATTTTATGTATTATTTATCAAATAATAATATTTTTGTAAATAATTGCATTTATTTTAAACATTTTTTATTGGTGGCCTTATTAGGAGCATAGTGATCAAAATAAGGCCAATGGTACGCGTTTTTATTTTACGCAAAACCATCACTTATATAAAAATATAAATAAATTGGAGTTAATATTCAAGAAATAGAAGCGAAACCCTTCACATATAAACTCGTGACTTTTGTTGGGTTTGGTGTACATTGTTAGGAAAAAATAAAACTTCTTAATGTGGCCTTATTTGGGACAGGTACCTTAATTATTTTTGGCGTTAACACACTATTTTAGGGTTGAGAATCCGAGTATCAGGCATCAAGTAGTGTGTTAATGTCAGGAATAATTACTTAACGTTATAAATGGGATATGTTTCGCATTAGGGTTCTACCAAGAAAAAATTCTGAAGATATTCAACAATTTTAACTGTAAAAAAAATTGTGTGGAAAAATATGTTTTTATTTTTTTCTCGCTTTTTAGATCACCGAAATGCAAAAGTAAATGATGAGTTATCTTCTTTTTTTATGCCCATTCCAACGAGCTATCACAAAACATATCTTTACATTTGAAAAAAAAAGTTGGGGGTGGTTTCTATCCTTAAGAAAGGGGTAAATTCCATGAAAAGGCCGGAAAAATGTGTCAGACTAAAAATAAAGGGACACGTTTTTTTTTTTTAAATTTTTCCAGAAAATAAACAGGCTTTCTGATACTGAATTTATTCCTTTCAAAAATTCCACCCTGTATAAGAATGTTCAATGACGCTAAACAAAGATTGACTGGAATCAGAAATTCTTCCAACACAAGTCACGACACAGTGATTTTCGAAAATCAATAAAAATAAAAATAATGAAAGCATATTTTGTGAAGCCTTTAATAAATATTTTTAATGGTTACTTAAAAATAAAAAATCTGAAAAAAAAAACAATCAGACGCACACACAATACCTAGAACTAATTTCGCGATACCACGACAACCCCGCCAAGCCATTAGGAATCCTTACGTCCTTTTCCTACACACCAAGTTCGTGTGTTAGGCTCATTCTCCTTTTATGACGGCACCCCCGTGACGTCTCACTGTGAAAAGAACAGGCGCTGTAAGGGGGTGGTTGGGTAGTTGAGGAGCAGGCGGGACACACAGGCGTGGTCGGATACAAATCGCCAGGAAAAATCAATAAGGCCGGGAAGACGACGCCGCGCGGCCTAACTCTCTGGCAAAAGTCTGGATGCTCTTTGATTTTCCGCCGAAACGTAGAGTGTAGTAACCGGTATTGCCAGATTTTGCAAATTATATCTTTATTGCCCCGTTTTGACGTTTGATTTAGGCATGCCAGTATCAGTTGAGTTGATTGTTTTAGAGCGCGCCATGTCGTGTCATCATTTGCATAACGCTCGCTGGAATAGAGTGTAACCTTTATAATCCGGATAATTGCTAGCAAATAGGTTTTACGGATTGCTAAAGATAAACCAGATCATATTGTTATTAAAAAAAAATTGAACGAAACAAAATTGGAACACGTGAATATTTAATCAAAGGTTTATTAGTCAACAGTAAATATGTACTTGACACAAAATAGTTAGTTAATATACACTAAACTCTAGATTCAGCAACTTGCTATGTGTCCTGAAAATAGGTGTCCTGGATTAGTGGATAATTGGGTTAAATTACATTATTCACTGGTGAGTTTTATTTCCCATCCAGGGAGTAATTTTTGTAGATAACTTGATGGGTACGTGGGAGTCGTAAGAGGCACTCTCCAACCTTTAGGATGAGAAAAATACACGAAAAAATAATCGTATTATTTTTAATGTAAAGGAGGTTCGAAATGTGCACAATTTAAATTAAGTAAATACCTTCAAAAAATCTGCTAGTATGAGGTCCGAATTTCTGCCATTCTATTTGGCATCTTCTCCGAACACACATGTTCGAGAAATTTGCGTGGCCCCAGTTCGTTAGTTAAAACCATAATCTCTCATAGGATAAATCTGGGTAAATCTGACCAGAAAATAAGAAATACAAGGCTCCTCTAGAAGAAGTTGTAGGACCTTCAAATTTCCACAAAAAAAATATTGAGTGAAATTGAAGTACAGAGATACATATACAAAAAATGTTATGGGAAATTTTTACTAAGGCGAAACTGGCAAAGCCACAAAACGAATCAGAGGAAAACCTGGGTAAACTAAGTTGGACGAAAAAAGCGAGAGATGATCTAAAGTCCGTCGATTTTAATCTGATACTCGGAAGGAATGTAAGCTGGTAGAACCCTACATTAGAACGCCAATGGTCACTTGACGTCACACCTGTTTTGCCATATACTTCACCCCCTCGCTCCTCATACGAAAAGTGTTAGATAAAAATCGATGAACAATATACTTCTTGAGTTTTTGTTCTCAAAAGTACGCGATAAAATAAATCAATAAGTGGACGTTGGTCAGTCCAAATTGCCAAACTAATAATGAAACTGATCACATCAACTTCAATAGTAAATAATTAGAACAAAGATGTCAATGACCTAAATGTATTTATATCTGGCAACCATCAATTAATCAATTAGTACTAAATATGGATAAACTAAAAAAACAATTATAAATTCAGGACTCGAGAAACAAAAGCTACAATAAACCAATAAATAAATTATCAGAAGACAATAAGGCACAATAATATGACAAATTTCTAAAAAAATAGAAAACCTTGTAATATCTTCAACAAACATTAGAAAGCTCAAGTTAAGAAATTTATTGATGAAATTGAAATTCTAGAATGCTTTGGATGAATAAACTCACAGAAATAATAAAAACCCAGGAAATATTTCATAAGTAGGTTCGAAAGAAATACCTGACAGTTATAGAGAAGTAATGTTAACACTATAAATGATATGACAAAGCACCAGAAAGCCAAAATATACCAAAATAAATAATTTTAGAGAAGGTCTAGAAGGTTTAAAGAATTAAGTATGCAAACTTATCAAGGAATGCAGAATATGGAACAATATTCCAGTAGTCTTTAGACTTGAAAATGTAGGCAAATCAAAACTGGAGAAACAAAAATACTGACACACAGGCATAAATATTGGGTCAATATCAGCCGGTGGAACACAGCACGATAAGGATCCACGTTGTGCATCGTTCCATGAAAATTTTTGCTAAAATAACAATATGTTGGACATTACTTTTTCCACATGCATACGCCGGCTCTTGAGCAAACAACTAAATGTCTAAGATGCTTGTACATGTACCCATTACATGAATTCTAAAGGTACCTGAGTTGAACCTGACTCTACTATAACTCGAGCCTGAGTGAAACCTTGGTAAATCCTAGGTTATGTTTTATTAAAACCTGGTTGAAATTTGGGTGGTACCTGGGTCCTTATGAAATTGTTGCCTTGAGATTCCAACTCTGTCAACTCATACGTTTGGAAAGTTGCTCGAATACTTCAAACGAGGAAACTCCAAACCTTTTCTATTTTTAGGGAAAAGACGTACTTTTTTCAAGATGAAAAAGGAAAACACGTGTTCAAAGCTAAACAGTTTGATGATAATATCCAAATTTACCGATGACAGGCTTCAGGCAAATTTGTGAAGCTACGTGTTTGTTCAAGACTTGGACCTTCACGAAACAGAACTCAAAAAAATGGAAGCAAAGCCCAAGGTGGATAGTTCAATTATAACCACGTTCCAAACTCAAAGGACATAATCACCTCGCTTATCAAACCCACACCAGCAGAGAGGATCAAAATGACAGCAGTCACAAAGAATGAATTAAGCTAAATGATCAACTCAGGCTTCGCAGGTTAGGAAACTTGAAATTGCACATGAGATCTTACAGGTTGATTTCGCAGCTTCCAACACTAACTATTGACAGACGGATTTCCTGGAGAAGTTAATGCGGTGATTCCCCTCTTGTCTTACTAATCACAGTTCCACAGCCATTCAACTGATTGAGTCTTGCCCTTGCCCGTGGAAATTCATTCACAATACAGTACAATATAATTTGTTATACAATATTTGTCTATATAAACACAAAATTAGAGTTTTGCAAAATTTTAACTAAAATCCTGCACTTAAAATTTAAATAAATCTTCGTCCAACTGCAAATTTCCAACTGAAAAATAAGTACAAATAAAAGCTCAAACTTGAAAAGAGATTTCCATTAAGTAATCAAAATTAGATTTCGAAAAGAAAAAAGGGCAACAAATTCCAGTGCGGAAGAAACTCCGAGATAGGGCTTAAAGAATGGTCGGGGGTCTTTAAAATGCTTCTGACGTGAACAGCGGTCCGTTAATAAATCCATTTTCTAATTTGAACTGAATTTATAATTTTTGTTTTGTGTACTTTTTAGAGAAGAGAAATTTAATGCAAAATTCTAAAATAGATTTAGGAAATTGCCTCACGCTATGCTCAATGACGGAGAAAATTTTAATGCAATTTAAGATTTAGGAAAGACGTTTCATATATGACATGGTTTGAATATCAGATGCGTTCACCTTTGAGTTAGGATATTTGATATAAAGTTCAAATTATAATTGCGCAAAATAAGGATACCAGGTAATTTAATTGCAATATTCTATGTAAGATGTAAGAAAATTGGTTACTTTTGAAAGGATTTATTTAGTATAGTTTTATTTATGCAAGGGTCTTGAAGATCTAGCGAATGGCTTGGCATTATTTGACTTATTTGAGCTGAACTCTGGGTAGATTAACATCTGTTTAAATTATAGTTCTGCAAATAAACAGCCATTAAATAGGAAAATATCAATACTTTTAATATCTACCTACCTACTCAATGTTAGATTTGAGAAAAGTGCTTCATGCGTAATAATTTTGATTCATGATAATTATGGACAAAAATGATCATTTACAGCATCCTGTCTAGGAATGGTTTTTTTACATATTTTTAAATTAAATCTAATTGAGAGAAGGACAATAAATAAATATACATTATTTAGTCAATTGAAATACTGGCCACAAATGAATTGGAGGTGAGGTCACAATAATTAATCTAATTATTGTTGATAGGAAGGAAACCTTTCAACTTCCCATGACAATTAGTATTTTGAAACAAGATATACTCAATGGCGACAATCAAAAAAAATAACGGCAGTCTGTGAAAATTCCCTAAGAACTGGAATTATGTATATTTTAATTAGTGTAGTCAATCGAGGCAGGTTTATGCAGGTGAGGTAGAAAAAATTAGTAACAAAGTGTTCTCTGTGGAAATCAGTAGTCAATACGGTCCTAATTAATCCCTCAAAAATCGCACTTTGTCGCATTGGTAGAACTTAAAAAAAAAATGGCCGCCATCTTGATTTTTTTCTAATTTATTGAATATATCGTAAAGTATGCATTATATCAAAAAAAACTCAAGACAACTTTTTTGTGGAGAATTTTTACTTATAATAAATAAGGTTACTTATAATAAAAAAAATTTCGTTACTGTTAGCTGGAAAACAAAAAAGTTATTGGAATTTAAATTATTTAGAAATCTGGAAATTTGTGAACTTCAGGTAAAATCGCGAAAGGTATGCATTTTTCTAATAAAACTTAAGAATGCCCTTCAGTAGAGGATTAAAGATACTTAGATATATTGAAATTAAAAAAAAAAAAAACATCAGTAATTATCGAAAAGTTTGGTGTCAAAGGTTAAAAGCATGGTCTCAAGTTTCCAGTCTTCCTCTTCCACTACTGGGAAGATTAAATCTTCAAGATTTAGTGATTTTTTTATAAACCTTAAAGTAACGAATTAAATTTATTTGAATTACTTAGTGTCTATCCAGACAGTACACAGACATCTTAAAGATGTCCACAAACGACATTCAAAGACGTCTTTTAGACGTCTGCTTACGTCTTCAAGGCGTCTTAAAACTCTTAAAGACATCTTTCAAAACCCAACGTCTTTCAGACGTCTGCCAGGACGTCTTCAGGACTAATATTTTATTATTATTACTCATTTTTGAGGGATTAATCGGGACCCTATTGACTACTCATTTCCACAGAGATCACTTTGTTACTAATTTTTTCTACCCCAACCACCTATTTTGACTAGCCTAAATATTATGATAGTAATTTAAGTTAGAAAGGCCGGAAAATTATATTTAAAGTACGATTTGGGCAGATCCAATGTATCTTGTGTGTAACGTCGTTTTTTGAAAAGCAGAGCTGCAAAAATATATACTGTAGGTAACTATTTTTATTTCACCTTTTGTTTCTGTTCACGTTTCGAATACTTGGAAGATCTATTCCTCAGTATTTTCATGTCTCACCATAGATTTTATTGATGGCAAATCAATTGCCTTTCTGGTAGCTACCGGTGTTATATCTTCTGGAATTATTTTTTCCATAACTCGATTGTTCGAGTTCATGGATAATGACCTCAGAATCTTCGGTGAACTGGTAACGATTGCCAGAAAGCTCCTATTAATTCAAAGATTGTTTTCAATAGTTTTCGTGCAGATTTATAAGGGACTGTAAATTCGTTTCTATTCGCCACCCTCAATAATCGCATGACCAAAAACGCCCCATCCCGGGTGCAAAACCCACCCCAACGTCTCGTGCAGCAGCCGCTATTGTTGCCGAAAAATAAGGGAATATTAAATGGGAAGTAGCGCTCGTTTTGTCGCGATTTATTGCAAAAATCAACGACTTTGTAGTGTTGGAGGCTTCAGTTTGTATTTATGTAGAAATATAATTATTAGCGGTCGATGTAGTTTGTAGTGCACTCGAGCGTGATTCGGATTTTGTTAAACAAGAGTACGGCATTTCCGTCAATTGATGGAAACGTTACACAATAAAAAATAATAATATATAGTATTTTTAGGCTAGAACTAAACTTATAAACTTGAGTATTGGGACTGGTTTTTAAACTTCAACATTACTACATGACATTAACATCGGTTTAAATTTTGTGTTGGGCAAATAAAAACACATGAAAAGATTGTCATTTTCATTTTAACTCAGGGCGTGCATTCATTGGTGAATCTTGAAAGTATATACAATGACGGGTCTAATCACAGTCCTATATATATATATATAGATATTGTCGCAAAATGTGGCGCTTCCGCCAGGGTGTACAGAATTGAACAGCTGATTCTAGATTTTACAGTGCTATTCAGGAAAAAGGGCTATCGCGGTAATTCTGGATTTTACAAGAATAGATTACGGATATGTGAAGGCTGGTATTAGTTAGTTTTCAGTTTTAAGATTGGCTGTGATATGATTTAGATAGTAATTCTTGTAAGAGTTGTAAAGAGTTAAGTTGTTTGAGTTAAGTTGTTTGAGTTAATTAGTGAAGTAATTAGTGTCAGAGTGTATAGTAACGTGGAATAAATTATTGTTGTGTTAATTGGACTTTTTGAATAAACGGACCCAAGATTTCTGTCACGCTCACACTCTCGAACCAGTTAAGCAAATATCGAACTGTGACCTCTCAGATAAGCGACATTTTGTAAAACCGAAATTTGATACAGACACCTTGATGCAGACTTTCGAGAAATCATGGAAACACCTCAATCCAGATAGACTTCAAGAAGCCACAGATTCCATCTTGAAAGAAGCAGACGTATTTGTGATGGATAATCAAACCGGACGGACTAGTTTAATTCAACACAAAATTGATACTGGATTGGCACACCCAATTAGACAACCACCACGACGCATGCTAGTAGCTAAACATCAGGAAGTGGAAAACCAAATTGATAAAATGCTTCAAGAGGGAATTATTGAAGAGTCAAAAAGTCCATGGTCTGCGCCAGTAGTATTGGTTACAAAGAAAGATGGGAGCTTTAGATTTTGTGTGGACTTCCGTGAGCTTAATGACTTCACCAAGAAGGACAGCTCCCCTCCTCCGAGGATAGACGATACATTAACAACTCTCTCAGGTTTCAAATGGTTTTCCACCTTGGATCTTGAGAGCGGATACTGCCAAGTGGCAATACACAAAGATGACAATGAGAAAACTGCCTTTAGCCCCGGAAGCGGGTTATACAAGTTTAACGTAATGCCTTTCGGATTGTGTAATGCTCCAGCTACGTTTGAGCGACTGCCTTACATGGAGAACTTGCCTGGTGTATTTAGATGATGTCATGATCATGGGAAATTCATTCCAAGAACATCTCAATAACCTGAAAGAAGTCTTTGACCGCTTCCGGAATGCCAACTTTTCTTAGGTCACGGGGTATCTGAAGATGGCATACAAGTTATGGAAGGAAAGATAGATGCTGTCAGGGATTGGTCAAAATCCCGCGACAAACATGAACTAAGGAGTTTTCTAGGATTATGCAACACCAGTATTGCAGCTGTACTTTCACAAATTTAAAATTCACAAGAGCATGTCGTAGAGTACTACAGCAGAACCTTATTAAAGCCAGAACGAAATTATTGTGTCACCAGAAGAGAGTTGCTTGCCATAGTAATCGACCATTTCCATAAGTATATATCTCTACGGACGTAAGTTTCTGATTCGAACGGATCACGCGACTCTTAAATGGCTTTTAGAAGTGAAAACTGCCGAAGGACAGCTTGCTAGATAAATTGAGAAATTGTAGCAATAATATATTTCTAAATTAAACATCGACCTGGAAACCTGCATAAAAATGCTGACGCTCAGTCTTGACGGCCATGCAAAGAAGACTGCAAGCATTGTCAAAGAATCGATATGCATGGGAAAAACACTGGTCCGGCTGTGAGAAGAACGGGTCTTATCGTCGATGATAAATGACTACCAAACAAAAGAGAGCAGGTCAAGAAGCAGACCAGGACATCGGGCAAATTCTACATCTGAAAGAAAATTATGAATGCAGGCCAGAATGGAGGGAAGTGTCGAACAAGAGTTTGATTTACAAGGCGTTGTAAGCTCAGTGGAACTCTCTGGCCATGGAAAATGGTTTACTTAAAAGAGTTTGGGAAAGTGACGATGGAAAATCCACTAAGAGCCAACTGGTTATTCCAAAAGATCGAATAGAAGATGTATCAAAAAAAAATACATGACGGAACTTCAGGGGCACATTTTCGAGTTAACAAGACTTTGGACAAAATTTGGGAACATTTTTACTAGGTTCAGTATCATGAAGACGTTAAAAAGTGTTGTCGAAAATGCGACATCTGTGCTATCAGTGAAGCCCTAAACTAAGATCTCGGGGGCCCATGAAACAGTACAACGTCGGTCTCCCATTTGAAAGAATAGCGATAGATGTTGTCGGACCGTGCCCTGAGTCAGAGCGTAGTAACAAATACATCTTGGTTATCATGGATTACTTCAGTAAATGGCCAGAAGTTTTCACTATTTTCAATCAAGAAGCCATCACTATTGCCCAGGTGCTAGTGAACGAAGTTTTTAGTCGTCAAGGTGTGCCACGAGAGTTGCATTGAGATCAGGGACGAAACTTCAAATCTGTCATCTTCAAGAAAATTTGTGAGATCATGGGCATTCGTAAGACAAGGACCACACCTTTACATCCACAGTCTGATGGCATGATAGAACGATTTAATAAGACCACACCTGACAAAAGTAGTCGCAAAGAACCAGCGAGATTGGGACAAACATTTGCCTCTATTTTTAATGGCTTACAGGGCAGCTGTTTACGAGTCAACAGGTGAAAGTCTAGCTAGAATCGTTTTTGGAAGGGAACTCAGGTTACCTTGCGATCTGATGTTTGGAATACCTAAAGAAGAACGAAAATAAATTCGAGAATATGCTGACGAAGTAGGGGCACGTCTTCTGCGGATACATGATATAGACCGGGAGCATATTCAACTGGCCAGTGACCGAATGAAGGAAGACTATAGATACTACTTGAAAGCCAATTCAGTCGGATTTCAAGAAGGTGATTTGGTGTGGCTGCAAAATCAATCCAACAAGAAAGAAAGATTTTTGAAGGGATTCTCCAGGATGAAGTCGATTCATTTTAATTGAAACTGATTGAAATTGTTTGTTTCAATTAAAAAGAAAGAAAGGAGTGTCGCCGAAATTATCTTCAGCACGGAAAGGACCCTACGGAATAATAACGATGATTGATGATTTGGTTTATCGAGTTCAGCGCAACACCAGGAGTAAGATGAAAGTTGTACGTTTGGACAGATTTACGAAATATCATTGGCGCGAAGAGGTGGGCAGTGGCGCGAAGAGGTGGGCAGTGTCGCAAAATGTGGCGCTTCCGCCAGGCTGTACAGAATTGGACAGCTGATTCTAGATTTTACAGTGCTATTCGGGAAAAAGGGCCATCGCGTTTATTCTGGATTTTACAAGAACGGATATATAAAGGACGGTATTAGTTAGTAGTTTTTAGTTTTAAGATTCGCTGTGATATGATTTAGATAGTGATTATTGTAAGAGTTATAAAGAGTTAAGATGTTTGAGTTAATTAGTGAAGTAATTAGTGTCAGAGTGTATAGTAGCGTGGAATAAATTATTGTTGTGTTAATTGGACTTTGATTTTTGAATAAACGGACCCAAGATTTCTGTCACTCACCACAGAGCCGTGACAATTGACAATATTCTTATTTTACTCTATGTAATCTATACGATATGTTCTAGGTGCTTTCATCCCTAGTTCTCTGATTTTTTTCAAATTCCAGCACCTAAATATTTGCTCGACAATCCTCTGATCCATCGATTTGCAATTTGTCAACTCTTTAGATGTTCCGAGACATTTGGTTCTCTCTGCCTTAATGATCATATTTAATTGCTTTGCGGTTTAGTTAAGAGAGTAAAATTGTCAGCAATAATCCGGTACCACATCAACATTCAACACCGTTGAAATGGAAGTTTCCCAATTTGTAGCCTACTGGTTTAAGTAGATTTTCAGCTATTTGGTGCAAAATCATATTGGATATGATACGGCTGAGTGAAACGTCATGCCCTATTTTTGTGCATAATTGTACTTCTTCAGTTAGTTCTCGTATCATATTTATATTCGTTGTACAGTGGCTAGTATCTAGTTTACCTATTCTCATAATGCCTGTTAAGTAATCTCGGTCGATAGCTTTCGTTATTTCGAAAGATTTGTTGTATTCTTAGGATTTTGCTGCTATTTGTTTTGCAATGAAGATTCCTCGAAGGTGGATCTATTTTTATTTTCGAAAATATTGCTGTTCCTCAACGATTTTATTGGTCTGTGTAGTATCCTTGATTTGTGAATCAGCTACTATATCTATATATTTTTCTGGTTTCCATAGACATCTCTTCCCAAAACCTTTTGTGAATCTTTCCTAGTTTTCTCAGTATCCTTTTTGGAATTTTACTTGGTTTATTGTGATATGCCTACCGGATTTCCTACGTAATCCTTCATTAGATTAGAGTCTTGCTGTATGTTGGAATTCGAATCTGCAATTTTGAAACCTAAACTTCACTTCATAAATCGAATTTTAGAACTAATGAAATACCTCAAAATAGCAGAGCATTTCAGGTGAAAAAATTATGAAAAAAGAATTTTATATAGGACAAACAAGTTCCTCAGCCACAAAGAAAAAAATTAATCAAAAATCGTCCTTATTATATTTCCCATCCAATAACACACCACCACAGCTCGACGAAGCAAAACCGTATTTACTTTCATGTCGAGTAATTTCCAGCGGTATTTTCCGATATTTTTCAGGAAATTCCGCAGATGCTGCGCCCCTAAGCTCGGCTAATAAATGAAAGTAATTTTCTATAACAGAGGAAAAAGCCGAAATGAACGTGTTGGAGGAAAACATTGCATTTGCACCATAAAATGGAGTTTCGACTTCGCAAATTTTAACAATAATTGAAGATGCTCCAATTGAAGCAATTTTCCAATAATTGCCAATGTCACCATCACCTATATCAATATCAATATTTGAAAATTTGGATATTTTTCATCATGCACTTTTACTAGAGTTTCTATTAACTTTTTGAAGTCTGAAGCTTCCAAACTCAGATGAATAGAAGTAATTTTCTAAATTGCCAAAAACATTGCAGTTGCAAAAACTCAGTACAACAATAAATGCGAAGTTTTCCATCAAAAATTGCATATTTTCCTAGTCGCTTTAATCACCTAAAATGGTCATAGAAATGCTTTAATGCTTTTTTTGCTGTTTGAATTTGAATGCAATGTTGATTCCATTTTTTAAATGGAAATCGTTTCCAATAACTGGGAAATGATATTGATGCTTTTCAGCAATAACAGCAGCAGAGAAAATATTGTGACGTGTCTGTCGAAAAATTTTAAATTGAGTTTTAAATGAAAAATCCTTATAGATTGCGATTACAGGCATAACATCAATCCAATAACAGAAAATTATTGTTTGAAAAGTAAAAGCATCCATTTTTATAAAATAAAATTCTCTTATTTCAGAAATTGTAATCCCAGCCAAATACAATTTTGCACTTCGCCAAAATTTATGCACTGTCTGAGAGTTTTGTACTTCGGCCAAAAATTCGCAGCCGAAATCTCGTAAATTTCACGAACTTTAGAAAATTATTGTTTATAGTTTCGAAGTTCATGACACTATATACCTACCATACGTACTTTAGTTTGATTCTAGTTCTGAAGAACATTAAAAAGCACCCTGGCTTCAATTTTATTTCTCTGAGCACGTGAGAGAGATCTATAAATGTTGCAAAAGCAGTTCGAAAGCTATTAAATCCATTCGAACGTTAAAATAAAAATGATGAGTTTTTCTAATAGAACTTTCATTTACGACTTTCAGGTTATGTACACAAATAACATTTAAAGAAAAACAGTGAAAATCGCAGACAAAAAGCAGCAAAGATTTTTGTCGCCTAGATAATATTTTAAAAGCAATTTAACTACCTGTACCTATCCATGTTTTCCAATAATCCAGATTTAACGGGGTGATATCAGAGGCAAGAAGTTAACGAATGAAAATCGATTTTGGAGTCTGGTGGGGAAAAAATGTTGGCTAATTATTGAGTCTCCTAGAAGTCCAATCTGACAAATTTAGAAGAAATTGAAGCTTTTTAATTTTCACATTTATTGATATATTATCGTTTCTTATAAAAATTATTTTTCTTAGAAAACTTTCATTAGTAGTTGATCTTCATTCATCACCAACCTCATCCTCAACGTCGACTCACCCTGCCTAATACTTGACAAAAGCTTTTCTGGAAATTTGTCATTCTTTTGTATTCTGAGCAACCATCATCCAGTTTTCAGCGATGTAACCTCTATTTTTGAATGTTTGGGAAAAAAAGAAGAAACAAGAATCAAGAACTATAGGAATAGAGACAAAAATCTCTCTCAAACTAGCCCAATCTCTTTCAATTTACTGGCATCAACCGGTATTTTTTTATTATGATAGTAACTAGATGAACCTAAGTACAGTTCTGTTTGGCTTCAAAGTGACGAAGCAGGATCAGAGGGAATTTTTCAGCAAACCCCTCCGATTGGCGACGTTTGCCTGTAGATTCTTCACTATATTTGATAAATAAAAACAAACATGTACGCATATTTTCATAAATGTGCGTGAAATAGCTTCTCTCATCCTAGAGCCAGTAATACGAATACATTTATCACAACGGTAAGAGGATCTAGTTAACTTTAAAATCTTAACTAGGGAATCAATAATTGGAAATAGTTATCACATACCTAGTTTACTTTATGGCCGCAAAACTGTACAATAAAAACAATTCTTAAAATAAGTTATAATTTAAATATGATTTTTCCATTATTTTCTCTTGTATCAATCCGTGGACATAATGTGGTTATGGTTAGATGATTAAAAAAACTCGAAACAAATATTGTTTCTGTCAGAAACAAAGAACAGAGGAAAATTTAAAAAAAAATACTTTTTCCTTTACCGGTTTTAAACATCAAAGGCAATTGACGAAAAATTATATTTTACTCAAATGCAGCCTGGTATGGCTTTAGCCTTTAATTCCCAGTTTTTTTTTTTTTAATTTGCAGATTAAATACAGAAAAATTTAAAACATAAAATTAAAAACTAAAGTAAAGCACACTCTATTCCTCTGCTTTTATTTCTTACCTGATGCTGACACAATAGAAAGGATGCTATGTGACGCATTACACAAAGAGCCGTTTTGCCAAACATTGTGCATGGTCATGACGTTTGAGTAAGCCTCAGTTATTATCGATCGGAAGTCGAACAATCGATAATGATTGTTGCATTTATAAGGCTTATCCTGCTAATTGAATTTATTTTGACCCAGATGGTGATTAGTCAGCAACAACTTTTGTCGGCGATAGATTAGGAGTATAGGATCATAATTATATTTTCCATCATATCTAGGTATTATCTCTATAAATTACCTATAAGAAGTTCTTCCATTTAAGGTAATTATTCTTAGACATATTGAAATTACATGAAAAATGGCTCAATGTAATAATTATGTACCTTCCTAGCTCCCGAGAACTTCGACAATGTTGTAACAGTCAAATTTATCATGCACTACACTGAAATTTTGAGGTCAAAATACATCTCAAAATCAATAAAGCAGAGATACAGCCGGAATGTGAGAGGTATATGCCTGGTCAACCAAATTGGAAATATGTAATTTCTTGCTTGTCTCTCGACTAAATTTTCCAGGATATGCTATTGTCCATTGTCTAAATTTTCGTAACAATTCACTCGACGTCGGTCCTATCGATATTTGGAATTATTTCTAGATGAAACAAAATATGAAATCTAAAAAGTTCTTTAAACGACACCAATCAACTAGATAAATGGGTTTTACGAATCCCAATAACTCAACTTAGTTTATCCCAGACACGTATTCGGTTTCATAAATGTTGCAATAGCTGATCAAGACCTATTACGCCTTCGAAAAGTTCCCCGATCTACAATTTTCTTTTACTGGAGATTACTGGATAGTCAGTGCCCTTTTACTTGATGTATATTGATTGATCTAGGGATATGAATCATTGAACCCCTAAGGGTTTTCGGATATTTCGTGTAATCAGATATATTGCCAGGGTGCATATACGAAAAGGCAGAACATGTAAGAATTAAATATAAAATGTTGTATTTTTGTGTTGTTTTGTGTGAAATGAAATGGAAAAACACCATTCTACCACCATTACTGTTGCAGGACACACATTTCATCTTCGTTATATAGTGCCTGAGTATTTATATGTCCAAAAAAGACTAATGTTAGCTTCTGGCTGCTTTCATGTGAACATTAAGTTGGTCCTTGTCCAGACTTATTTGTATGTCGTCTAAATAACTTGCTATCAAAATTGTGACATTATTTATTGTGACTTTTACTCCTCTGGTCTCATTTTCCAATGCAGTTTTAATTATTTCTTCTGTATAAATATTGAGAGACAGCGGCCTATTGTCCGACACCTCACTTTATTTGAATCTTATTTGTTTGATGATTATCGATCTTGATAAGTAGCTTTTGATTGAAATAGAGTTTTGAGAGAATTTTGAAATTCTTGCCATCCAGGTGTTTAAGAAGTTTCATCAGCCTCTCATATTGCACTTTATCAAGAGCTTTGTTCTTTGTTCGAATAAATGCGCTGAGCTAAAACATTGAAGTACTGCAAAAAGAGCCTTTCTCCTCTCTCTAACCAAAATCTTTTTCTGTTTCTTGGATTATTTATTTAATTTATTTCCTACTGAACTGTTATAACCATATAATACCTTGGTTACGATACTCATAAACAGGGTCTTAACTCCCAAGGGAGTTAAGGATTTCATAACTCCCAAGGGAGTTAGGGATTTCCATAACTCCCGCTTTTACCTTGAATAGGTGAAACTTTGACAAGAAATAGAAATTTTGGTTTATGGTTTATTTCTTTATAAAAATGGACAAAATACAGTAAACTCAGTAGGAAATAAAATTATCTATGTACCACGAGAATTATCAGGTGTTAATACCCACGGGCAATTGGTGTCCCTCGGGCCGAAGGCCCTCGGGACACAAACTTTGTCCTGGGGTATTAACACCCTCATAATTCCCTTGATACATAAATAACTATAATTTACTCAATTACGAGACGAATTCATTAACAGTTTACAATTGACATACTTGTTTTGCAAAAATAGATTGTACTGCTACTCCATACATTATTAATCTTAAAACAAACTTACTTACTTCTTCTTCTTTCGGCGCCGTCCCTGTCTGCAGGCGTGGGCTATCTCCATGACAATCTAGTTAAATTGCTCTTTATCTGTCGTTACTCGGAATAGTTTTCCACTCCCAGTCCGGTACAATTTCTAATGTTTCGAAGCCATGATAGTTTTTTGCGACATCTTCTGCACTCAACCTTTCCCTGGCTGATCACTCGAGGGATGTGAAATTTGGTGCCTCGCATTATATGTCCAAAATAACTAACCTTACTTATTTTTATGGTGTTGAGAAGTTCTCGGTCCTTATTCAGCTGTCTTAGTACCTCCTCATTGCTGGTATGTGCGGTCCAAGGGATTTTGATGATTATCCGATAGCACCACATTTCAAACGCTTCTATGTTGTTCATGGTATCAGCTTTAAGCATTTATGTCTCACATCCGTACAAGAGAATGCTCCATACGTAACAGCTGAGTGTTCTTAACTGCGTCTGGACTGTGAGGTTTCTATTGGTGAGAGTTGGTTTCCATTTATTAAATACTCTACGTGACATTTCAATCCTCACTTTTACCTCTTCGTCGCGCGTAGCTTCAATGTTTAGCCAGCTGCCGAAGTATTTGAAATGTGAAACTAGTTCAATGTTGCGTCCGTTGATTGTAATCGGAGTTGGTTCGATGTTTATTTCACCTACGGTCGTCCATTTAGTTTTCTTGATATTTATATTAATACCCTATCTTTGGCTAGCCTCATGAACTCTATCCAGCAGTATTTGCAAGTCTTCCATGTTCTCCGCAATGATGGCAGTGTCATCTGCGTGTCTTAGGTTGTTTATTATTTCGCCTCATCTTTACTCCCTCTGCCCTGTCATGTAAAGCCTCACGAAATTATTCTCTGAATAGAGGTTGAACAACAGGGGTGACCTTGTTTTACGCCGCTTTTTATTGGTATGTCATCCAGCCCGACTTCAGCTGTTTGACTATGATACAAGTTTATCAAAAGGCGCATATCATAATAGTCTAAGTTATATGATTTTAGACATTGAAAAAGTTTGGTGTGTTTGACACGATCGAATGCTTTTTCGAAGTCAATAAAACATATATAGATTTTTTTTCGAAACTCGCAGCTCTTCTATAATAATGTCCTCATGCAGAAAAGGGCTTCGCGCGTTCCCAGCTCGCTGCGGAATCCAAATTGTTCCTTGCCAATATTGTGTTCACATTTGGTGTATGTTCTATTGAGAACTATCTTTAGGAGTATTTTTAAAGTGTGACTCATTAGGCTTATTAGTTGGGAGTCATTACATTACATCTATTAGCTTTGTTGGATTTGGGTAAGGCGATAAAGATCGATTTCTGCCAGTCGTCAGGAAGTTTCCCAGTTTGGTAAACCTGGTTGAAGAATGCCGTGAGAATAGATATGCCTTCGTCATCGAGTAGGTTTATTAGTTCTATAGGAATTTCATCGGGTCCTGGAGTTTTTCTTGCTTTCGACTGGTATATTGCCTTTTGAACTTCGAATTTGAGAATGCTTGGACCGTGCTTTGTCATATAATCAGTCAATGGATTTTCTTGTGTTTCGCGAGTCTCGTCCTCGAAGAGTGACTGCCATTCATTACCCTGATCTTCTTTTGTTAACAGTGCCTTTCCACCATCGCTATGCAGCACTGTTGTGGCTTTCTTTTTGTATATGCCAGACAGTTCTTTTATCTTTTTATGTAAGTTAAAGTCATCGTGTATGGTCTGAAGCTGCTCTATTTTCTTGCAGGATTCCCGGAGCCACACTTCCTTTGCTTCCCTAATTTTTTTGGGTATTATCCGATGTATTCTCTTGTACTCACTATTATTGTTATTTTTGTGTTTTCGTCTCTTCTCCATAAGGTTCAATATGTCCTGCGTCATCTATTTTTTTTTTGCCTTTTTCCTCTTTGGTTTTACTAGCTGCTGAACTCTTCCATTTCTCAAAGAAGTTTTGAGATTTCGCCAATTTTCTTCGACACTTTTGTTATCAAGGGAAAGTGATATTGTTGCATGTATATTACCATTTATTTCCTTGATTAGTTCTTTGATGGTTTCAGGGTCCTTTAGTATATATTGTTGTTTTGAGGTGTTGGATGGTTGTTTTTTTTATTTTAATTATACGCCTAGTACTGAGCGGAGCAAGTTATGATCAGAGTAGACGTCAGCTCTCGGAGTAATGTAAATAACTATTCGTCTTCTTTATTATTTACAATGCTAAGAACTTTTAAATCATCAGCAAAAGCAAGTTCATCATTATTCTGGAAACAATCGAATAAAACGAAAAATAAGAGTGAACAGTGTCTCCCCTGCGGGACTCATGACGTAACAGTGATTGTGTCAGACTAAAAAGAACCTACCCTTACTGATTGTTGATTACCTGTTACGCCGAAACCCATACCATTAAGACTTTCAAGAAAAATATAGTGGTCTACTCGATCAAACGCCTTGGAAAAATCTGTATAGATGGCATCGCATCAACTTGCTCAAAATTCTCCAAGGCACCGATTATTTTGCTTTGATAACTCAACAAAATTGTCACAGTTGACCGACCTGCACAAAAATCGTGTTGACTATCTCTACTTCTAAAAATTGGAACTATAAAACATTTCCATATATCTGGAAAAGTTGTGGATACTTTGCACACTGCACACATTTTGCTGACTTAAGTTAACCCTCAAAGACTTAATTTTTTTTATGCAGATAAGTAGGTACACCTCCATCTCTAGATTTATGACGAGTCAGTTCGGAACTATCACTCTGATAAATATTAAGAGTTCTTCCTGGATTGCTTTATATGCAACTAGTTACATTTTGGTTGAATCGTAGGCTATTTTATAAGAACAGCGAACTGTTTTCAATATAGTTTATGCTTCCTGAATAATGTCTGAATTTTACTGGTCTAGGCTTTCCGTCAGTCTTTCTCTTACCAACTCCAGTGACCCTTTCAATTAATCTCTGACTAATGAGCCAGCTTTGCAAAAGTATCCTGAGCTATGTTGGTATCATTCCTAATCTTGTCTAGTATATTATTTTGTGAAGATTCTGAGACATCAAACACCATCAGATTTCTCGAACTTACCAATCGCTCGTGAGCCTCTATTAGGATTTGCTCAACGTTCGGGCCTTGGTTCAATTTAAGCTGCTCCATGCCTCTTTTTATATAGGTTCCGACTTGCAAGCATTTCTACAGTCAACACAAAGATACATAAGTGTTTTCCTCTGGAGCATGACGTCCCTAATTTCGGAGGCAGAAAGCCCTGAACACACTTCCAACAGGTGAAAGACTACTCGACAGCAGTCGCAAATTAACTGTTGTTTGTTTGCATGTTTAACCTCAATTTCTCTATTGTTGGAGAGTTATCAATCTTAAAAAAGACAAAAACTAAAGTTTTTAATACAACTGATTCTACAATAGGTGAATCTAGTAGACGACGGACAAAGAAAACACATTTTTCTAAGGCTTTAAACTTGCAAAAACTCGAAAAATTTTATAAAAAATAAACAAATACAACCTATCAAATTATCTCTCTCGCCATCAAATTATAATCATGTCCTGTTCAAGTTTTTTTAAAAAATTCAGGGATAAATAATAATTATTTTGAGAAACGTTTGAATGTATGATTTATTAGGATTGTTCTGTAGTCGTAGCACTTTCTAGCATTAGCTTTTTCTGGTCGAGTAGGAACCAAACTTACACAAGTTGATTTCAGCCATTCCTCTGGTGTGATTCCAGAATTCTACACTAGGTACATGGAACTGGTTCACAATAACTATTTGTTCTTCCTCAACAAGCTTTAAGATTTCATCTGGTCCAGGAAATTCTCCACTTCTCCAGCTTGATAGTGTCTATGATTTATCTAGCAGATATCGGACCTTAATCTGCCGAGGAACTGCACTTTTATTTGAGACCTTAAGAAACATCAATAAAGGTTTAAGGTTTAGTAGGATCATGATTCTTGCAGCTGAGTTTCTGAACTATTTTTTTTTCTTCTTCAATGTTTTTAGTTGCTAAATCAGCATCCGTAAAGTATGTTTATTTAATGAATAAATTAACGCCACCATGGATCCATTAACAGCTAGTTTCCAGTCTCACATTACAAAAGCGCGTTGCCAAGAAGTTCAGCTAAATTAAACTTGGCTACGCCTCTGTTGTTGATTCCTTATAGTGGTGTAGGTATTTGCAATTTAATCGACATAATGAAATAATAAATAAATAAAAAGAAAATAAATATTCCATAAATACAAACTCCCATTTGAGGAGTCCCACGCTAAGGTCCCACGCAATGATACCCTCAGAATTTCATTTCAAATTTACCTCCATATTTTTCATTTATTGATTTATTAAACTTGTTTCGCAAATTATGAAGTTCTAATTTGAAAACGTTATTTCGATGAATGCTTTTATGCGAAAAACATAAATGTCTGCGCTATATACTATATTTAATCTTTAATGTTTAATTGATTGTTTGAAAAAAAAACACACATACACAGTTCAAGTGCAGGAAATAAAATCATGTGAAAATCTCGTTGCATCCATATTATCATCTGTCAGCAACTCTTCAGTTAGAGCAATACTTTTAAACAGAACCACTTTTAAACCTTATGCGCCATCTGTATAAGTCGACTTTGCATGTGTGTGCCTAGCAATTACCTGGACACGTACCCGATTGTATTGCATACAAGAGTACCTTATTGATGTTTTTCGTTAAATAACAATAATTTATTATGTGTCCTTAAAGCTACCCTTCAAAATAATACATACAATTAATTGAACCAAGGGGATCATTAACGGTTACCTTCGATCTTTTCTTTTTGTAATTCGTTCTATAGGTACACTGTGTAACGGTGCCAAGAAGATTTGATTAATGACAAAAATGGCATAGAGTAGTCCTAAATAGAACGTAAAACGTGAAATTTCATATTAATCATAGAATAGGAGACCTAATATTAATGGAATAATTTCAAAGAATCCTTACTAGGGTGTCAAATTTATCGATATCGTACGATTATGTTACAAATAAGTCCCTATCGAAAACAACGCTTCATTAATCAATGAGCTTTTAACGAACAGGGGGTATGGCAAGGTTTAAAAAAGAGACTTAAGAGTCTCTTAAGGGCAGATGACGATCAATAAGGAATTTATGCACATACTTTTTATACATTAAAACAAGCTGTTATACGGTGCAAAATTTATCATCCATCGCCAAGTAACTTTCATCTTTGCTTCCTCTCCCTTGTATAAATGATATCTAATAAAATACCGATTTAATATTCCAGGCTTGCAGAATAATTCATGGGGTGCGGCGCGACCCGTCTGCACCATAAAAATCGAAAAAACATCCGGGATTTATGGATGAAACTCACCCACTGTGTTGTGACAACTCAGGCAGTCTCCAATATCTTAAATTTTTGATATTGTATTTATGCGTATTGTGACTTGTAGAAATGATGCGGAAAGTTTGTGTTAACGAACTTGAATTTGTAACGAAAATTCGAGTTTCTGCATCGTTGCTGGAGATATTTCATCAAAAAAAAAAAAAACAAATATTTTTGTTCACTTTATCTAAAATTCCTAAGTTTGTAAGGTAAGACCGTAAACACAAAAAATGCAATGAAACCCCAAAACTTTCACAACCCTTTGGAAGTTGAGAAGGGCAAAAAGCGAGAACGTTAATGGATATGATGAAACTAGGCTCCTACCTATCCTATGAAAAACCTTTAAAGTATACATATTTTATGCTATCTCTACTCCCTTCTATCTCCCTTTCCGAGCAAAATGAGAGTTAATTTACGACAAAGCTTTTAGGGTAAGAAAGTTGTGTTTGTAATGGAACATTTATTTTTATAAAATCGGTTGAAACTATTAAATGATCACGTTTTCGAACGAATAATCCAATAATCCGCAATCTAATTCAATATCCGGTTTCTCGAACCGCATCTCCGGAGTAATCCAGAAGTAATTTCATTTTCAGATACCCTTTAAAAGTTTAAGAGAATTACGTCGCGGAGCTAAAGTTTGCTCGTTTTTTTTTTTAAGTTCAACCCAAAACAACAATTACGGTACCTATTCAATAGCGCTTTAATATTATGATAAATGTGACGAGGAAGTTTTTCTTTTTATTTTTTTAAATTTCAATCCCTCTAGTCTTTTCATGCAGAATTGAATTCCAAAGGCCAAAAACAATATATCAGGGTATTCTCCTTCCCGGCACGAATGTATCCACTCCTGGATGTGCGCCTCTCTTGCCCACTTTTTTTAGGGCCGATGTCTGTATCCAGTTCCTTCCTGGTTTCCTGCTACTTCCTGGATATCGTCTCATAACCGTTTCTGAGCGTAACTGAAATAAACCCCAATTTATTATGGCGTCTGCGCAAAAAATGGAATAGCAAATTGGTTGAGTTTTTCCATATAATTCAGCTATATTCTAAAACAGTTACAACAGTTAAAACATGGTCCGTTAAATTTGCTTGTATAATTTAGAGGAAATTTGTATTGAAAATAATAAACTGAACTACACTTTATGATTAGACAAAATGTTCTAACTATTGTGGTTATCCATTGTTTAATCCGCCCTTTATCTCATTAAATCCCAGAACCGAAATTCCAATTACACCACAACGCAAAACACATATTTCCCGGGGAAACTGCAGCCATAATATCGTTCGCGAAATACACAATACCAGCGCAGGAAAAGAAAGAAACCCGGTTGGCTCGTAGTTTGCACATGTAATAATTTAATAGGGCAACCCGTTCTACTAGGGAAGGTAATAAATTATTATTAAACAGCAATAATTATCAGTTAAAACGTTCCATAGCAAAAGCGAGTGCTCGTTCGGACATTAATAACCTACCCCCTTTAACAATGGCTTGCGCTATGTGCCGCTAAAACGTTGAAAGTTTAATTTTTCGAGGGAAATTTACTGCTTATGGTGGAATTTACGCGTTTACTTTGACTGTTTTCTTATTAAACTATACGGCAAGAAGTTTGCGGTGTTATCAAGTTAGGCCCAGTAAACTATCTTGTCGAAATAAAAGCAAGTAATTTATAGTGTGTATGCTTCTTCTTTAAAAACCTCACAGGTATGACCAATATATAGGATACGACCCGCCAAAATTTTTATTCCTCAAACCCCTTATAGTAGTCGGGTGGCTTAGTCTTAAAATTCATAAAAATATTTCACTTCTGGCGGAGCAAGTGCTCTTTTGGATTTAGATAGTAGATATATCAAAGATTAAAAAACGCCCCAGACCCAGAAAATTTCTGACCCCCACTTCCAGTTATGACGTCATCAATGTAGAGATAAAAGAACCCGTTAAGCCCGGGCCACTCGGCCAGGGAGGACACGCTGATTCCTTCAATGTAGCGCGCGTGCGGCCAAGAACATCTAAGGGCATCACAGACCTGTTATTGCTCAATCTCGTGCAGCACGAAGCCGTCTGTCCCTCTAAGCAGAATTGTTTGTACGCCGATAGTAAAAACCGCGCACGTCAAGGAGCGAACCCCAAAACAGCGGGCCTTTAGGATGTCGAATACGCCTAGTAGCAGGCTAGAGTCTCGCCCATTATCAGAATTAGCCAGACAAATAGCTCCACCAACTAAGAACGGTCATGCACCACCACCCACCGAATCAAGAAAGAGCTTTCAATCTGTCAATCCTTCCGATGTCCGGGCCTGGTGAGGTGTTGAGTGTTGAGTCAAATTAAGCCGCAGGCTCCCTTCCTGGTGGTACCCTTCCGTCAATTCCTTCAGGTTTCAGCTTTGCAACCATACTTTGCCCGGAACCCAAAAACTTTGGTTTCCCGGAAGCTGCCCGTCCAGTCATCGGAGGAACTTCGACGGATCGCTAGCTGGCATCGTTTATAGTTGGAACGAGTTCGCGCGCGAACTGGATATGGTTAGTTCGTGTAAGTTCGGGTCAGCAATGTAATGACGTCTCGGCAAGCATGCAGCTGGTAATGGCCACAGCCGCGTCGGCATTCGAACAGTTGATTCGGATCAAGTATTCGACAACTTTGGATAGAATTTGAGACAGGGAAAAATCGAAGGTTTATAGGAATCCATGAGCTCTGCTCTCGTTTATCTCAAGAGATCTGCAACTTTTTACCAATATTTCATTCCATAACAGGTTGCGATACTGTATGTCGTCATTTTGCGGAGTAGGTAAGAAAGGGGCGTGGAAGGTGTGGATGGCACATCCGAATATTAATGCAGCTTCTGAGCAACTTCTTATGGGAAGACCTCCAACTGAAGAAATAATGCGCGAGGTTTGACATCTCTCTTCAGCTTTGTCAGCGAATGCAGACAACACCTTTTCATATAAAGAATAGAGCATTTGAAAACATTCCACCAACGGAAAATGCGTTACTCCAACCTTGCAAGGTCTTTTATGGCTACACTGCCTGGAAAATGAATAGCAGACTCCTCCCCCGATAGCTAGGATTGGGAAAAAACCAATGACGGCTTTCAACTATTGTGGTCTACTATTCCAGATGTCGCAAAAAATAGTGAAGAACTTATTGCCTGTAGCTGCAAACAAAGATGTATGGCAGCACGTAAATGTGTAAGAAGTGGCCTTCGTTGTACCCAACTATGCCACTGTGAAGGTCATTGTTCTCAAAATTATTAAATGTATCTATTGTAGAATATGTGAATATACGAACATTAAAATGTATGTACACTAAGTGGCGACTATGGAAAATGATGAGAGAGGAGAGCGGAAGAAAGGGAGGGGAAGAGAGGGAGAGGGGATAAAGGAAAAAATCTAAATTTTACTAAATAAATATGTTTGAGTAAATTTTTACATGCCTAATAGCGGTTTTCTGACCCCTTTTTTGATGACGTCATAACTGATAGTGAGGGTAAGAAATGTTTTGGGTCTTGAGCGTTCTTTAATCTTTGATGTATCTAGAATCTAAATCCAAAAGGGCAGCTTCTCGGCCAGAAGTGAAATATTTTTGGGCTAAGCCACCCGACTATAGAGTGACCCAACACTTTCAATAGCCTCATCCGTAAAGACATTCAGAATGTTTACACTACTTCAAGAAAACCTTTTGAGTGGGTTTTCTTCCCTTATCAGCCGTCTACTCGAAAAATACCCTCTGCAAAGAATGGGTTTTTGGGTTCCATTTGGCGTATTTTTGTAAATTATACCCATAGGCGCCGGTAAAAGATTTTAGCAAATATAATCTGCTCGTAGTCTTATCAATATTGACGAATAGACTAACTACATATAATAAATGCTTTCTGACACATTGGGACAGAGTATAACATCATTCAATTAGAATTGTGATTAGTTCCTTCTTTGTTAGGCTTTATATTTTTCTTAAGAATTTATCTTGGTATCGAAATTTAGTGAAGTGTTAACCTTTTTATAGGAAGTCGGACAACGCTTCTGATTGTGCTAGATTGCATATTGCTCAATTTTCGCACAAAGAAAAACATTACTTATTTGCTCTCTTATCGACTGATTTTCCTTCTGCCATTCAAATAATTTAAGTTGGTAGGGTACCTTTTTTAATAATTATCCTGTTTATTTTCTAATTGTTATAATAATTGTGGATGATGTTTTGCCTCTTTCTTGGCTTGCTTATACAGTGGGGCAAAAAGTAGCGCAAAATACCAGTTACTCTTCAATTACCTCATCTAATACAAAAGTTATTGAAGAATAGGCGAGCAGTCCGATGAACAAGATCGTATTTCTGTTCATGTGCATATAGGAGGTGTTATATACTCTCTTCTGTAATGTGAATATGGACCATTTTGCCTGTCCTGTCTGTCCCTACATATCTTGTTTTCAGTATGTCGACAATTTTTTCCAAGTTGGCCGATTGACTATCCCAACTTTTGTGATTTTTCAAAAATATTCCTCATAGTTGCTCGATGCTTTGGTAACAAGTGAGAGTTATCGCCGGTTTCCAACTCGGGCGGAAAATTTCAAAGAAAAATCAGCAACACGAACAGAAACAAGTTGCTGTCTCGTGGAAACTTATAAGTAACTGGAAACAGAATTTTTATGGCGCAATGCATTGCTTTGTCGATCTTAGTAGTTTTATTTGGGACCAAAGCTGTAATCGAATTAATCGATAATTATAAATCACACGAGTGCTTGTAGAATTTCAAAGACATATGTATAGTATAAATGCATAGGGATGCAAAACATTATGCTTCGATAACGATAGCAAAAAAGTTAAAGTGTAAATGAGAAAAAAAAAAAAAAAAATCCGCTGATGCATATTTTACAATAATTGTAGTACGCCGCTGCTAACATAATTTCTTCGCCATCCACATTATCAGAGCACGGACTAATAATTTCAATCACTATAGCGGAAATACTGACTAGCATTTAAAATGTAGATCAACATTCAACAGAAACTATGATTGATAACTAACAATTTTGGTTGCTTCACTGGAAACAAGAACTTAAGATATGTTTCTCGAAGTGTCATATTTACAGCAACAACCCCAGTAGCACAACAATATTGGTAAAATATTATATTTACATATTGGCCCAAGAATGGAAACGACAGATTTTTTTTTTTAATGGTCCAATATATATTGTAAATATGAATCCGATATTGAAGAAAAACATTGTCCCATTATTGATAATTAATAAACATGTAATATTGCTTTTAGAATTATATCCAATATTTGTTTTTCAGATTGGTTCAATGTATACTTTTTATATGAATCCGATATTGAATATAAACATTTCTCCAATATTAACAATTAATAAATATGAAATATTTCTATTTACAATATTTCCTTGAAATATTTACAATATTTTTTTGGAAAAACACATGTATTTAACCAAAGCTCTAACACCTGCAGACTAGACCGGTTTACGATTTCGAGCTTGTTAGCGAAGCACACCAACTCAAAGAAACAGTTTTGAAGGAAACTCAAACACCAGGAAAGAGCAAGGCCATCAGTAGCGCGTGGTGCCCTCTCTCGGTAGTCCTGATTGATATGGAAAAGGTACATCTCCTATATTTCACCAATATTGGATAAATATTAAATATAAACATAAATAAAAGATATTGCCAAACATGGATCGGATCCAATATTGGATCAATCTTGGATTCACATAGGTATTATATAATAATAATGTAGGAAAAAGGTAAATCTCCAATATTTTACCAATATTGGCTACAAATTGCCAATATTGGACCTATTTACAATATTTTACCAATACAGAATCAATATTTGGCCAATATGGATAAATGTATCGCTGTTATATTAGAAAAATTTATTTTGCCATTATTTCTCCAATATTGGTTTAATAATGCAAATAAGAACATTATCTGTCCATATTGGTCCATTAATGGATACAATATTATAGTAACATTAGAAAAAGTTGTATTGCCAATATTGGCTCAATAGTGCGCAAAAAAACAATTTTTTTGTACTTATCGGTGCAATGATGGATAAATATATCACTGTTATATAAGAAAAAATTGTATTGCCAATATGTAACCAATCTTGGCTATATGCTGCCGATAAAAATATTGTTTGTGCATATTGGCCCATTCTTGGATAAATATATTATTATAATGATGAAAGAAGTTGTATTACCAATAAATGTCTAATGTTGGCTGAAAAATGCCAATATTGGGCCAATATACAATATTGGTCCAATGTATCCGCAACATCGGACCAACATTGTGTGCTACTGGGGAAGAAGAAAGACAAAGGAACAAAATTAACAAAAAGCTTATCAATGTTCCTCCAGTGGAAATGTGGCTTAAGATCAAACTCAATCGATTCTAGTATCTTGTTAGTTGTTTCTTATAGTTTAACGCGATAAAGGTATCATTTATTTAAAAGTGTCTGACCGGACGGTTGCCAATGAAATAGAGTACTTGCACGCATTACTTTTCCGTTTATCAGTTTTTATTATAAGTTTATTTTGTTGATTATCGATTCCAAGCGCTTATTCTCTCAATTGGAAATTGTACACTATTCTGAGTTCTGGATGAAGCGCTATGAGGAGACATCAAGGAAAGTATTGCATCTTCACCCATAACCGATTATTATATTTTGTAGGCTGAGATTGCGTTTTATTTGTTTGACCTATAATTTTTTGGGATTGGAGAGTTAGCACTGATCTTGATGCACATTGCTTGAATTTGAGATAAATATATTTTATCGTAATTGGTTATTTGATCTTATTTCTAGAAGTCTATACTTCTACCACGAAGCTCTCACGAGGCAGTGGCACTGATTTAATATCTCACGAGGCACCCAAAATATTGGTACTCCAGGTATATTACCTGTTAACAGTAAAAACCGAACAAAAACTATTGCGAACACCGAGCAAGAGTGATCATGTTTTGGTGATAAGCGAGGTGGTTATTCAATGCTTCTTAACTCAAATCATCATTCGTTTTAGGATTATTAGATATCCTCGGAGGAGCCACGGATCAATTTCGTCCTATACGACACCACACAGACAGTTTTGTATACTTTGATTTTGGATCTTCTAGTAACTTTTTGAATCCAAATATTTTCTTTAACAAACGTTTCTTTGCTATTTATTACGCTAGTTTCCACCACGTCAATATTGTCCGCATAAGCAAGTATTAGTTGCGAACCATTCGTTTTGAAGAGCTCAGTTTCGAGTTTGAAGTCTCTTACAATCCTCTCCAAGGCAAAATTGAAAAGAGTCGGGGACAGCGCGTCACCCTGCTTCAATTCCGTATTTGACCTGAATACGTTCGACATATTACTCCCAACCTTTCACTCTGCATCTGGATTCTTCTACACAAACTCTTATTAGTCTTATATTCTTAGGATGTATCTCGAATTCTGCCATTGTCTCCCAGATCTGAACTCTTTTCACATTATCATAGGCCTGTTGGAAATCTATAAACAGTTGGTGTATCTGCCTATTGAATTCCCAGCTTTTTTCTAGTAACTGTTGGTTGGTTCTTGATCGGTTTGTCCGAAAGCCGCACTGATAGTCTCTTATTATCTCCTCTGTGAATGGGGTTATTCTCGACACGATTATATTTAATAGAACTTTGTATACTACGTTTATGAGCGATATTCCTCTATAATTCTTGCATATCATTCTGTCTCCTTTTTTGTGCAAGGGGATAATCATGCTTTCCGTTCATTCTTCTGGGATCTTATTCTCGTTTTGCCAGATAGTTCCTATAAGATCATGTAGTTGGGATGTGGCTGTGTTTCTGACATGTTTCAAGAGTTCGGCGGTTATCCTGTGTCTTTACCCGGAGATTGATTGTTTTTCAACTTTTTATAGCGTTCTCGATTTCTATTCGAGAGGGGCATTCTCCTCGCATTTCCGCAGTTTGGAACATTCTTTGTTGTTTGTAACCCTGGTTAAGTAGTTGTTCAAAGTACTCTTTCCATGTTTGCAGCATTTGATCTTGCCTGGTTACTAGATCTTCGTTGTCGTCCTTGATAATGTTGTTGGTTCTGAATCTCAAGCCATTCTTTCTTGTTCTTATTGTCTCATATTCATATCCTGGTATCGTTTCTTCCATCGACTTCCAGCTCCTGCAACTCTTGAACATGTTGTTCTCTTTTTTTCCTTCTTAATAGTTTATTAGCCTTTCTTTTTAGTTGTCTGAATTTCCTGTTATCGCTGGTAAGGAACGTCAGTCACTCTAGTGGTTCTAAATATCTTTTGACAGCAACTAAAAGTGTTTCACATTATTATAAAATACGTGTGAATTAATAAATAATTCACATTATTAATGAAATGGGCCTTAATCTGCGAGTCACTCTGTTATTTCTTTTAATTACATATAATAAGTGTAAAAGGGGGAACAAACGGCAAAATGTCTCTGGGTCGGCCGGCCTGACAATCCAGACAAATAAAACTTAATTAGCAATGATCTAGAAAAGAGATACAACCAGCGGGTCGAGTTCAAAGCTTAGAAATGACCGTTAATAAAGTTTTTTGAGCTTTGGTGCCAATGAGAACGTTTGAAAGAGGGTTGACTATCTAGATTATCGCAGCTAATTATATTTTAACACAATGTAGAGTTGAACAAAAATAGTTGTTAACACCATTTCTATCCCCACTAATAAAATGATATTGAAAATATTATTTATTTTGTTTGCTTTTCGCACTTTTTTTTTATTACAACATCAAAACTATACTCTTTCCTATGTCAGCCGGCAACTCGTGTTAGATTGGCACATCAAATTATTTTAATGTTCTTAGAAGGAAGGGGGAATACAATTCCAGTTGTCCGTTTTATTATGGCGAGCTTATATAGGTTTATTTTTCGGCTCTGTTAAGAGGGTCATGAACCATTACTTTTTCATCCATGATCATGATAATCATCACGACTTTTTTCAAAGACCCTGTTGGATTCTTTTAAAATAATGAAGTGTAGTAGTTTTTACTATTTACATTTATTAACACGATAAAAAATTTACATATACAGGGTGTCCCACGACGTTTCTCCCAGTTGATAACTTCGGAACGCGTCATCCAATATAATTGAAATTTTGAAGATCTGGGTAACTTTTTGTGCCGCTTCTACCATTGTCATCCAATTTTACCATTTTTGCTTCAATTTCGGTCAAGTGACGTCAACTTTCGAATCTTAAATGTAACTCATGGTATATTAGGTGTATTTTTCGATAGAAAATTAAATTACAAAATCGGCTATGCCATATTTGTTGAGGCTTTGTTAAAGGATATGACAGAAAATTATACAGTGGAACATACGATGATGCGTTCCGAAATGATCATTTGGGAGGAACCTCGTGGGACACCCTGTATATACAATTTCCCGTTTTTTATTAAATATTGACTCATGGAATCATATAGAGTTTTTTCTGGTGTGTTCGGTGCAAGATGCGATTCGACACTGTCCCAGTTCACCCGCGTAGGTTCCGAAAGTTACTTACCCGAACACTTGACAAGCTTATGCACGAAGATTTTAAGACGCACAGGCGCACTTCTGGTGTAGACACATACCGAGAGAATTAAAATCCGATTTTAAATTTATTGTTAAAATCTTGTTTCCAACAAACCCTATATTATTCAATAGTTTTTATTTTTATTGAAGTAATTTAATTTTGATATCTAATATTTGCAGTTCCCAATAGGGTCAATTAAGTATACCTAATGTTTTGAGAATTTGTTTACTAAAGAAAAAGTCTATCGGCATAGGAGCTGCTGGATATAACTAGAAAATTCTTTTCAATATTTTTGGCCTGACTTTCATTCAAATAGTTCCTGCATCTATTTCCCGTTTTTATTTTTGTTTTTGCTCGACCCTCAAGCTCAAGTGTTGCTAGTTGCTAACTACACAGCTAACTACTTATGTTTTTGCAAAGAATTATCAAACAACTTATTTTCTCTCACGTCGACTATACTGGATAAGGTGCGGTCACACACTAACTTTATTATCCACTCTCACTTCACCTATAAAATGAAAAAAAATGCAAAGTCTGTTTTTTTCTTAAAGATAGGTAATTCCCAGGGTCAAAAATTTAGTAATTATGTTGGCAACACAAGCCTTTTCTACATAAAAAATTTGAAAGCATTGACAATTTTACATTGTATTGCCAACATAATGACATTTTGACTTTTATCTTTAAAAAAAAAACATACTTTATTGAGAGTAATTCATTTGATAAAAGCGAATGAAAAGAGCATCCCATACATTCCTACACATGGACGATACATCACGATCTACGTGTCGTCGCAGGCCGAAGCTGCGTTTGTCAACTTATATTGTCTTGTTTATCCTCCAATGTTGCGGAATTTGTCGCGTATTGTATTTTGACGTGAAATTTCCTTGTTGTTTATCTATTTTGTTTTTTATCCTGACGTTTTTTTAATTATCTTTAACACCTCTTGAGTATTTTTCTTGCTTTCGTTGAGTTATTTTATTCACTTTACTCACTCAGCTTTGCCAATTTAGTGTCCTTTCTGCTGTTTGGAACGGGTCAAATTTCGTTAAGAGGTGTTTTTTCAGTGATAATCCTTGAGCCCTTAGATGCAACGCGACACCATCTGCGTAAACTCATTCATCTTGGAAGGAATTCCTATTTAGAAATTATAGGAAGGTGATAAACCACACGAGAACGTCAAGAGTTTTTCGCAGATATGGAAACGCATATTATTTATTTGGATGTTTGAAATTTTCCACTATTTTTGGATAACGGACATCAATTACCCGCGAGCTCAGATCCTCTGCTCGACCTTCGATACACACCTTAGGGTAATATCTCCATCGCTCAATTTTTTTTAAACATTATCAAAGCACTAAAATCACTTGATTAAAATTGTGACTACAATTACGTATCGTACCTACTTATCGTTTTCTCAAATATGTTTTTTAGTGCGACTATTGATCTGGTATATCCGAAGCATGTTCTCTTTTCATTCACTTTGCAGTTTCTAAGGTTTCCATATTACGTGAGCATCGATTTTTTCCGTGTCTTCTATTTATCCACTTTTTCAATAAGTCAGTTGCCATGTACAATTTTGCATCAATATCGATCCAGACTTTTACCACCTTATTGCCTGCCTTTATTACATGCACTTTCTTTTCTATAACATGTGTATTGATGCCATCTTTGCTATCACTAGAATGACGTATAAGTAGGAAGTAATTTGGCAAGCTGATTTTGCAAACTGCAGTTTGCGTCCGCATTCGTCTATACCTCAAACTAGAGCGGTGTATGATTATAAATCTGCCCAACGCAGAGTTGCCTATCTCTGGACCTCAATTATTCGAATTTCCCAGTGAAAACACGACGTTGTTGGCTCACTTTATAATATAATGTGTCGCTCATTCTTAGCTTAAATCCATTCAGACTGTTACAAATACAAATTTCTTATTCGTGATCACAATACAAATTGAGAGAGGGATCAGGTTTAGATCAGGCAAATTATACTTCACCACGTTAGAAACGACACAAAATTTTATTCATCAGAAGTTGAAGAAGTCGTTGTTCGGGCCTTGCTCACAGTAGAGTACAATGATAAATTCAATTTACATATAAAACGCAGGGCTCAACACTAGAGGTAGGTACCATTATTTTATCATTTTTATAAGATGTTTTGATCAATAAGCAATTAATGAGTCGTATCCAGGTTATTGTGACAAGATAAAGATTCTTATTCTCACTCCTCAGCCGTTGTAATACTATGAGCTGAGCAACTGGACAGTCTCAAAGGGCAAGTGGTAACAAAAATGTGTCCACAAAACGTGACGTTTTTCTAGTTCAATACGTAGTATTGGAAGGAGAGTCTTGTTTTACTCTCAACTCCAGTCACTGGCTTTGTTCTTTTGTCGTCATTGTGACAATTTTTTTTTCATTGACCAAATAACATGTTGTTATCAAAAAGTTAAGAATGGTGAACCTGCAGAAGTGAGAAAAATATATTTTCGGTTCGCTGCTGAAGTTAAAAACTGCACACAAGGAATAAGGATCAAAAGAATTTAAATCTATTAAGTTCTATGTAGTTGTAGAAGACTTTCTGGTCTTCCCAGTTAGTTTCTTCATCTCAGGTTTCGGTCTTGCTTATGCTCAGAACAGTTAGGGTTCTGTTGGGTAATCATTTCAGTACAGACATGTCAGTATTTTTTGGTATCTATCTATAGCTGCAGGTCCGTATTCTGTAACCATTCCACTGCTACCTCGGTGTATCCTTCCGGTGATTTTAGGTTAATTATGGGCCGTCACAGAGAAGGATTCTCAGTATCAGACCTTTGCCACGTTTTTTCGGTGATGGAAAGTTAAAAAAAAAATAAGATGAAATTTAATGAAGATTGCAGGACTGGAAGTTGAAGTGCGTTGCAAATTAAGCCCTAGCTTAGGATCGGACAATTCGGAGAGTAGGGGTGGGTCTATTTTTGGGCGCCACTGACTCAGGATTAATGAGTCGGACTCTCCAGGATTTTATCTGGCTCCAGGTGCTTACAATTCAAATAAAAAATAGATATTTAGGAAAGGCTAAAACTAGGCTGAGTGCATAAAACCAAATAAAAGTCAATATAATTCAAGTGCTAAAGAGTCTGTTTTTTTGTGGTAATATTCTACAATGAAACAATAAAATAATTAAAATAACTAAAAAAAAAGAAAAACAATTAAGTTAGTACAGAGCAAAGCAAAGAGTGAAGAACTATTCAGTAGAAATCAACCTTTTAATGAAGGGTCAATCAACAAATACAGGAAATGGCTATAATATAGAATTAAGAGCTATACTCAGTCATTAATAATTTGAAAATGTAAATATAGAAAAATAAGGAACAAAAATAATATTAATTAGTTATTGGAACGGTTATCAGTTCCTAACCCTACTAGTAAGCTGACATAAATAATCAACCACATGAAACCAGGTTACGCCTAACTAAATTACCTATAATAATTATTGTTGTTGTGTTTTACTTGGCACAATTACTGAATAACACCCTAAATATACCTCGGTGATCACTTTGGCACACAATCTAGGGGCAAGATGTAAATACTTAAATACCAGAAGTTGGTAACTTTAAATGCAACAAAAAAAAATGGATAACTACAGCTAGTACGATACCAACATGTTCCAGATGGTAACAGCAACAGGTACAATTAACCTGGTTAGCCCTGGAAATAGGTTGTAGATAAGGTAGTCAACCTAACCTTAAGGATCAAATTCACAGTCCGGAAGGATTGGGTAACTGTCCAAAAAAAAAGGCTTAGCCTTGGTAGTGATAGCCTTACAACTACAATCTCGGTTACAATTAAACTTGTTGTGGTTGGTTTAATATTGTAGCCAGGAGTGAAAACCCTAAGAGAAAAATTGTAATAACAAACTGTATATGTAACTTAACCTTAGCCAAGCACTTTGGGAACAGACAGAATGAAAGAAAAGAAAATGAATTTACATTGCAACTTAGTCAGTTGTTGATATCAAATTTTCTGGGTAAAACTATAGGTCTTTAAAATTATCGTAATAGAAAAATTGAATAATAACATGTATCTATGATAATAATTAATCAAATTAGACAAAATCAGATAAAGCTTGATTAAAACAAAAAATGTGCCTCGAATTTGCAGAAGAAAATTTAAGGTTATTAGATTATGTCTCACCTGTTGGAATAGGGTTTTATTTGTCACCAAAAATACTCTAATCCAGTGGATTAGTCGGGATTCGAGACCCTGGATAGAATATGGTGGTTTCTAGGGCAGCTTTTCACTAATGATCAAATAGAGAAAGTCGGAATCATTTGTAGAAAAAAACGTGCAAAGCAAAACAACGAAACGGTTTTTAAAAATCCCAAATCATCGGCGAAATTATGGCACTTTTCCAAAAAGGTATGGCAACGTAAGGCAACTCAATGTACCATAAATTCAATAACTGAGAAAATTAGGTTCGAAATCCCCTTTAGGGCGAAAACAAAAATTAAATTCTTCAACAGAGACCCTTTTCTCGGAACAACCAAATCGTAAAAGGAAGATTCACCACAAGTAATTAATTAGCTTTCCTAGATTTAAAGAATAGAGATGAGGCAAAGTAACGACAAATGTCAAAACTAAATCGGATAAAATTTTTAGTACCAAAAATTGCCCACGACTACTATAATCAGAGAAATATGACAATAGCTGACGACTAATGATATCAGCAACAAGTAATTAACCACTAGAACAATCATAATTTGAAGAATACGATATGGAATAAGCAATTCGTGTTGCAAAACGTAAACGCTTACAAAGGAATCGATGATACCAAAACCAATTGACAAGAATGAACCACATTTTTGCCGTCAGGTCAGCTGGCACCCAAATCATAAGCGACATGACTTAAGTGTCATTATAGAATAGAGAGCAACCTGGTGCTTATGGTACCGGATTCCTGAACTAAATCTGGTACTGAGTTCAGCAACCGAACAGAGTACGAGCAGCGTGCAGTACCCCACTTCGTGAACGGACCACTATTTAGAAAGCCTAACCCAAGAAATAATTGATTTGTCTACATGATAATTAATTTTGGAAATGGAATAAAAATATTGATTAAAACCGAGGAAAATCATTAGTCGTCAACACAAGTGAAAATAGAATTTAAATGATAAAGATTAGAAAATTTACGGGATCTGCAACTACCGTAATTATGGTTGAATTTTTATAAAGGAAAAATGTAAACAAAGCCGAATAAAATCAGGAAAAAATTAAATATCTATAGGAATTTTGAATGGAAAACCGAAAATAAGTGTGAAATAGTTAAAGGCAATTTTGACACGTTACACCTTGAATCAATCCCTGTAGGATTTCACAAGCATTTCTGATTTGTCCTCAACTTCTTCAATAATAGCTTTCTTTCTAAGGTAGTATGTAGTACTTTCACCAGATATAAAGCAGCTATTCTGTTTTGCTTTTCCTCTCTTATTTAGGTTCTGGACTGTAAGGTTAAAAGCGCATTACTTACTCTTACTCTTAACGATTTACCTAAAAGTATCTATAAAAGAGCTTGTCCTGACTGATTATCAACGCCCAGCCAAAACTATTTAAGTTAGAGACATGAAATTTTCAGGATATGTTCTGTTACGTATTTGTAGGTGTGCTAAGAAAGGATTTTGAAAAATTTTAATTTTAAAGGGTTAAAAACATTTTTTTTTAAAAATTCACATTTTTTCAGTTTTCTCGGCTTCTAATTAAGATATCGACTTCGTTTTTGTACTAAAATATTCTTTATATAAATACCTAAAAACAAATTCATGCTTTTTCTGAAATTCAAAGTGGAAGGGGCAAAAAAGGTTACACAAAAAATTTCGTTACAAATTCATTTAAGCTGTCATAACTTGATAATAAAATAAGATATCGACGCCATTCTTTTTCTGAAATACTTCTGAAATGAATATCTAAAAACTAATTTTTCAGTTTTACGAAATTTGGCTTCAATCGGATTTTAGCTCGCCGAATATGTGAAACATGTCTACACTACACGGAACAACTTCGCTGTTTAAAATTAAATTTTTGCAAAATCCTTTCATAGCAGAACCAACTAGCGACTTGAATACATAAATCCTTTCATCCAACAAGCGTACATACATAACATTGCATAATCACAATAAGCACAATCCGTTCAGTAAGTAGCTCAGCGTCAGCACAGTGCCCGAAACCATGTCAATCAGTCACCTCACCAACTGCACGGCATCAGCATTTAATATAAATTGTAAATAATAATAATATAATCAACCAGGCCATTGAAGACGATTATACGAACACGCAGATTATGACGAGAGGGTGTCATTATCTGAACTGAGTAGGGTAATATAAAGAGGCATCCCCAGAAGTAATCGATGGTTTGTCGTCATCGAAAACAAAGCATACCTACTGCAAAAGCAATGTCAAACACAACATTTTTCATAGACACATACCATAGATAATACCTACATAGCCTAATAAGTTGAAAAATCGCGGGCGAAGCCGTGAAGGGTAATGCTAGTATTTTATGAGTCTGAATCTGTATATATTAACAGATCCTTGATCGGACCATTATTCCAGAATATCCAATAAGATTTTGTATCCTTAAAAATAATATATTCTGTTCCTTTCTCTTCTCTCTCAAAATGCCATTTAAAAAGTCTCTTCGAGAACACGTAAAACTGTCTGTGCCCGAACTTTCCTGGCTGCATAACGTCCAAATGAATCCTTTTGTTGACCTGGCCCCGACCGGTCGACCGCCTGCAATAAAATCCTTCCAGGATTTCGAGGATTTTATTTATTTATCGATCCGGCATTGTTCCTGAAATTTTTGGCAATGGTGTAGAGCTGTAGGTGATATTAAACTTACTGTTACAACTAATGGCACAAAAATGAATAAAATTTTCAATTTTTTTTAAAACATTTTTTCTTTTTTTTTTCAGGTACGTACACCATCCGAAACCCACAATGTGTTTGGTAATGTATATTTTTTTTTGCTTATACCCACCCCTAGTGAAACAAAGATTTGTTTTCAGTGTCTTTTTGGAGCAATCACGTAAAAGTCTATTTTCGGAAAACAGTCCCCTCTCTAAACCAAGACAAATTCGTTACCTACTGGATTTGATTTATGCAGTAGTTTACTTGGAAAATTGGCACGTTCCTTGATAAATTCAGGATTTTTAAATAATTTATCTTGGGTTTTGGATTAATCTAGAATAGGTACATGAAACAATAACAGCGTTAGTTACATAACCAAAGCGAAATTTCATGGGTAAAAATGTGCCAAAGTACGTTCCACTTGAAAAATTTAACTGTTCTCTTTACCCAACACAAAAACATCTCAAACCGTTTATTAATATATTTCATTAGAGGGAAGTACGTCCACAAAAGTTGCATAAATACCATGAAAATTCTTGAAACGACCGACGTAAGACCCGGGAATAAATAGTATCTCTAACGGAGAAGACAAAATAACCCATGGAACAGAACAAAACTAGGCAGATTTTGTCTTTGTTTTCAGCATTTCCGGATTTAAAATAAAAAGAGAACGGCTATAAGACATGTGTTAGATATAAGAGAATAGAAACGCTGTACTTGCAAGCCATCTGATATCTTTTTCTAGAAAATACACTCGTTTGTCTTTATTTTCTGCAGATTTGCTTCTAGGAAGGATGGATGAGGAGTGTTGCAGATAAATTATATTGCGCAATAATATTAGTTGTTGGATTTGGTATAATCTTTCTTTAATCTCAATAATTGCTTACTGAAAAAGTTTATCAAATATTAACTTCCACTTCCAGGATGCTACTTTGCAGAAGGTCATTTATACTAGATGAAGTTTCTGGTTCCCTTGGCTACTTTTCCATTAATTTTCCACGTATTATTTGCCAGACAATAATGTCTGAGCACCTAAAACGTAGTTAGGAAAACTTTTCGGACTCTAAAGCAAAAACATTGTGTCGGTGGTGGCTTGAAACAGATGCACATGAACTAGTACATAGTTAGACTTAATTTTATGGCCCACTGCATTCTAAATGTGTCCTAAAAACTTTCCTGGGAGCAGAGTTTCTTTTTTGGCCATTGTCACAAACTCTGATAGCGATCGTCTAGTCGCCATTTTGTATTGTTAAAAGCTTCCTTTTTAAGTTTTCTCTCCTAAACTCGATTTGGCTCGATTTCAAGAAAACGAAATAGACACTTTGTTTTTGTCAATTTTTAATTTTGTTTCGCTTTATTTTTACTCCGGATAACGCCAAGTTTGGACTAGTGCAAATTTTGTGGCACAAGTTTTTGCGGTTGTCGGTTTTTTGTAATTTTCAAAGTGGTTTCATGAAACTATTCATGTTTTTCTACAATAGCTGCATGTACACATATCGGTTATCTAGCTCCTTTAAACTTGTTTGATAAAATTCCGAAGAAGAACCTAATTTTGAGAACACATTGTTTTTTTCTACGGAAAACTAAACTTTTGAAATCGAAAAATAGGCTCGTTAAATATTTTAATCTAACGTTGTTATCAGAAGTTCTAAAAAATTAATATTTTTTCTATTTATCCCTTTCAAAGCTCAATGCATTATACAAAAGATACGAATCTAATCTTGAAGGCATTGTAACAAGCATCAGTACCAGTAAAACAGAGGCCCTTCAAGATGGGAATTCGAGATATGGAAGTTCAATTAAAAGAGAGGAAGGAAGAAAATCGTTCAGATTTGACGGAGAGAAATGCTCCGATTTAAATCGAGTTGTTTTGTTTTCTAATGGGGTTCGAGTGTTTCCTTTTCATTGTTAAGGTATTTGCTCACCTGCGAAATATTTAATAAGTTCTCGAGATCCCTCGAATATATATTTCTGTAAAAATAGTGATATTTCATTTAAAAATAAAATGTAGATATGCTTTCCAAAAAGTTGAATTATTTCAACTCGGTTAAACCTATTAGAACAAACCCTTTCTGTAGGTTTAAGAGCCAGAATACAGAAAGCTTTTACCGGTATTTAAATTTTAAATTTTGGTTTAAAATGTTAGACTTTTCATTCGGAAAATCGTATTTATTCATTTCGGATGATAATTTCAAAATAAAAAAATATATAACTTTGAGGAAAATGAGCCAGCAAAACAATTTACAATTTAAACAACAAAAATCGGTTCATCCTCCATGAGTAGATAAGATGCAATATTATCATTATATAAGATGTTAGCAAATTCAAGAAGCCACGTTCATAAGTTTTAAAGAGATACTTCATATTGAATTACCCTCTTTTGTTATGTAGTAGGTATATGGATATTAGTTTCAAAGTTTGTTACGTTATGGCTCGTTTGAAGTAATATGAGTAGGATACGTAACCTACCTTTTACCACCCAACAAGGAAACCCTGGCGGATTTGGCACGAGACATATGCTTCGAGTTGTATATTAAGTTAATATTGTCACGGAATCCGGGTTAACTAAAACTCACTTCACAAACAGTTACAACTTTTAATAAACTAAGTAATTGACTTTATACAAAACTAGCTGACCCGGCGAACTTCGTACCGCCTCTGAAATATTAAATATCTCTGAGTTAAATACCTATTAAATGTTGTGTTAACGTATCTATTAGCTGAATTAAATTTAGTTTTTTTCGATGGTGAATTTGGCTTTGGTTGAAGAAAATTAATGTTTACTCTCTGGATCAGAAGTCACCTAAAATTAAAATTTTACATCATCCTTTTTTAGGCAGCTTGTGGGCATTATTCTTGTAAAGTGTACCACCAAATAAATAAACTCAGGCACAGGAATGTTCAAAGAATGTAAAGAAAACAAAAAAATCTCTAGCGCAGCCCTGTTTCACTCTATCTGCACTGCATGCACTGGACTACTCCATCTGTTCTACTCTATCTGCACTACTCTATCTGATCTACTCTTTCTGCACCACTCTATCTTATCGGACTAGTGGAATAGTTCTGTTCGAAATAGCTCCAGTTCCTGAGCAGCATTATTCTACTGTATCTGCAATGTCGAGCTTCGTTCCAGGTATCAGAGATGGCGCGGTATACAAAATACAAAATAAACTTGGTAGGTATCGGTTATAAGAGATGGCGCCGTATGCGGGCTTAGTAAATTTTGTTCATACATAAATAAAATAAGTAATGAAATGACCACATTAATGACATAACAACATGCTGGTACTGTCAACGCTGAAAAAAGTTTCAATTTGACAGCAAAATCCCCATTAACAAAATGATCCTCCATTTATTGAATAATTCATTTATTACAAAAAATGTGATAAATGAAGAACCGCTCGACCGATTTTGTGCAAACTTCACATAAACCATCTAATAAATAGTCCGAATAAAGCCTAAACATTTGGTTTGGCTAGGTGAGCCCGTTCTTCAGTTATAAAATTACAACGAAAAGTGGCAGTAATTTTTATATATATAGATTGAGTTATGACTATATCGAAACATACTTACACGACAAATATCGAATTAAAACTGACTTCAACTTATACCTAATACTACGCGCTATTTAAAGTACAGGATTTATCTAGAAAAACCCAGCGTCCTACTTGAATAGAAATCTCCGAATCTTTACGCGAAGTGCAAACAGTTGCCATTCTCAGAATCCGGCCGGGCTGCCGAGGCAATTTCGTAACACTGCCTCTTTCTCAAATCAGATCGTCCCTATCGGACTCTGCCAAGACGCACCACCGCCTCTTCTTCGTCTATATCTCCACTCAGATCCATGATGATTTAATCTGTTCTCTTGCCTAAAATCTCTATGCCTGTCTAACTCCGGGTATTATAAAACTATTTCTACAAATAACTAAAAGTTAACTCCTGGAATGACGTCACATGTCGTAGTTAACTTCAAAATTTCGGAGTTAACGTTATCGGGTGGATGGGGAATCGTTTAAAGTTAACTTTGTAGGAAATCGTGGTTTTCGACAGTTCTTCTGTCAACAATTTAGCATTTATCAAAGAAACGACATCCGGAACAACACTTTGAAAAATAACAAATAATAGAAACCATCAAAACTTGAAACTAAGCCAAAAATTCTAGGTTACCTTTTTCTTTTTCTCCTCTTCTTCTTCTTTTTATTTCAGAAATGGGATTTTTATAAAACTGACATTTTAAAAGCTAAAGTTAACTTGAGTGTTACAATCGAAGTTAAATTTAAAAGATGTTTATAATACCCGCCCTAACTGGACTGCGACCTGAACGCAGTGCCTTAGACCGCTCGGTCTTCCTGACTTACCAGATCTAAGCTCATATGTGCGTGGCCCTTCTTCCCTTGGATTCTCGTCATGGATACTAGACGAATGGCTACTTGGTCGTGCTCCCTGTTCATTGCGATACTGCCAACTGCTTTTCCTGCGCTTTTGTGGATGGTCGCAGCACTCGTAGCACCCCTTTTCATGGAAATTCGTGGAGCGCCCGTTTGAAGGATAACTTTGACCTTTTGGATCAGCATTAGTCGTAACCACTGATCTCAAAAATAAATAGATAAACAAAGGACGCTTCTAATGCTGCTAATTTACGAGGTCATAATGTAAACAAAAACAGCTGACTGAAACAGCTGTGAGCGTACGCAGTAGATACATGTACTGTGCGTGCACAAAATCTAGCCAATGAAAATGAAGGAATTTCAAAATTTAGAACAGTTGTTCGAAAGATAAGATACTGCGCAGGCGTTAGGCTGTTCCGTTGCACAACGGTTCGTAGAATATTGACCCCAAATTTTCGCACAAGTTTAGCCAATCGAGCCGTACGATTGTTTATCCATTTATTTTTTAGATAAGTGGTCGTAACCGACCAATCTTCTTGTCCCTGGCCATTCTTTCTTCGCTTGCCGGATTTTTTTTTTGTTGATCTATCCTCGGCTTCCTTAATCTCAGAAAATGATTCGAGGTCGACGTTTCTCTCTTCCAGTTGTTCACTTTCCAGATGTTCGAGACTCCGTTCTTGATCCGCATCCAATTGAAAGCTTCTTATAACAGGAACTTTTTTTAGCTGATCAATTCTGAGACAGTTCTTGTCTTGATCTGGGCATGCTCGGCGTTGCATGTTCTCGATCAAAGATTGACACTGTTGGCAGTCTTTGGAAGGAGAGCGGGATCTCAGTCGTTGTATTCTACAATTACGTTTGAAATTACTTCTTCTTCCTTAAGCCTAGTTCTCATGATGCGGAATTCCGGATTGCGGGTGCGGAATTTTTGAAATAATTCCGTTGGCGGGAAAACGTCAACTTTTTTGCGGATCCGCAATAAAGTTGAACCATTTTCAACTTTCTTGCGATTTTTTTTTCTGTCTTTGTCTAAACATTTCTCATCTTTGTTTCATTTCTACATAAACAAATAAACTAACCTCAAACAAAAAACAATAAAACAATTAATACCTAACAAAAATAAATTGATCTGCTTGCTTGTGTGCTTGTTCTATTTTCAAATACATATTATTACGGAAAACCCCTTGTTCATGCCTTTTCAGAAGAATATTTCTGAACAACATCTTCCTTTTTTTAATATTCCTCTGCTATTCTGCTTCTTTGATGAAGTTTCATGCATATCATGGATTAATAGCAAACCCAATACTAACGTATATTGGGTGGTAGTCTGAATAAAAACGAAGTACTTGCTACTACTACAGGTAGTAGTATATTCTACGAAGTATTCATTTCACAACAAAGGATTTACTAATTTCCGGTAGTTTCGAAATGTTGTATCTACTTCATTTTAAAGTAAACACTACGAAGAATATACTACTACTTGTCGTAGTAGCAGATACTTTGTTTTTTTTCATACCTCCCTCTGTCTTTTCCATTGATAATAATTTAATTGTGCAATATAATTATCCATCCAGGCACACAGGAAAACAAAAACAAAAAATATGTTAGGTTAAGATCACATGTATTTGACATAAAACCGCATCCGGAATTCCATTTCATGTGAACCATCAAAAATAACGATTTTTAAAAAACTGCGATTTTCGGACCCGCAATGCGGAATCCCGCACCATGAGAACTAGGCTTTAGTGGTAACATTAGGAGCTTTTGTTCAGGACCCATTGAAGGCTGAGTCTACAATGACGCTTCAAATGTCCCTTTCTTCCGTAGCGGTAACACTTGATGCTCCCGTTTAAGTTTCCCTGTTTGATTGTGATAACAGCCTTTGGTAATTTTTCCAGAAATTCCACAATTATGGTGCCGGTAATTCATCCTATGGACTCTTTTTCTTCACGAATCGAAATGTCTAATTTTTTCTTCGGAAATCTTATAGGCCGCCTCGATTTCTAGGGCCTTGATTAGAGCTTCGCTGCTACCTGATGGTTTGGTTATGAGCAGCATTCCATATATAAAATTTTCGGTTGTCGTTGTAGTTGTTGTTGTTGTTGTTGTTGTTGTTGTTGTTGTTGTTATCGCATTTCTGTTGCTGCTTCTGGATAAGTCAAATTAATCAGACGGCGGGCGGATGTCGGTTTCAAATGTTTGTAAGCTTTCTGCAGCTTTATGTTGTCTTCATCTTAGTTGTACCTGGCAAAGCTGCCTTCGGTGTTGTCCTCCATAACGACACTCTAACGCATCAATAAGCGCACCATAGTTTGGTTGGAAAGCAGGCGGAAGAGTCTCTAATAAGTCTAAGGCAGGACCACGTAATGCTACAACAACAAGCAAGGCATTAGCCATTGCAACAGTCTCGAATTGATGTCTGTACATGACCCACGATTTCTGTCCGTCATATGGTGGTGGCTTAACTCTAATACCAAGTGCAGGCGAAGTTGAGAATGTTGAGACATTTCCTGCTCTCGAATAAATTTTTTAATCTTGTTCTATAACTATACATTTCTTGTCGAACTTCCTGACGAACATTCCCAACTTCTTCGCGCACTTCTTCCATTGCATGAATTTATTCTCTTTGTACTTCCAGAATGTTCTCGAGTCTGGTTTGTTCCTCAGAGATTACGGTTTGGGTTCATTCTCGCTGGAATTTAAAATGTTCTTGAAGCCAGTCCTGTTCTTTCTGTCTTCGGGCTTTCTCTTCTTGTCTTTCTTTATGTCATCGGTATTCTTGTTGCTGCGTAGAAGTGTTGCAATCCGGTCCTGTTCGTCTTGTTTCTCTTTCTGACTTCGGTCTGCTTCTTGTTTTTCTTTTTGCATCCGATCTTCCTTTTCTTGTTTCTCTGTTCGCTTTCGATCTTCTTCTTGTTTTTCTTTCTGTCTTCGGTCTTCTTCTTCCTGTTTCTATTTCTGTCTTCGTGCTCTCTCTTCTCGCTCTTGTCGTCCAAATTTTCTAAGAAGTCTGCCAACATATTCTGTATCTTTCTTGAAACTTGAATTTGATTCTAAAGTAAGTTCTGTGGCGACAAATTTTCAACTAGAATATGATGGAATGTTTTAGAAAATTACCTTTTGGACTTGTTTTTCGATGTCGAAATCAGTAATGAAGTCACTATTCTTGTATCACTCAGTTTCCAAATAGAATTCTATAGAAGTTTGTTCAAATAGAATTATTTATACTTATAGAAGTTCATAGAATCTTCCAGAAAATGCGCATATGAGCTTGTATTTCGATGTCGAAGCGAAGTCACTATTCCAGTTCAATAAAAGTTCACTGATTGTTCCTGCACTAATTAACTCAAATCAATGCACCAATTGTCTCACTAATAATCTCACTTCCGACACCAAATTGTCACGGATTCCGGGTTCACTAAACTCACTTCACAAACAGTAACAACCATACTAGGCGCTATGGCGCTATTTATAGCGGACCATCAATGTAGGTACTCGGGATTTATCTAGAAGAACCCGGCGTCCTACTTGTCCGAATTGTTAACGGGACGCGCATACAATTGTATTCTTAATCTGGCCGGGCTCCCGAGGCAATTTCATACCAATATTAAACTTTGCCAATATATAGAGAAAAACGAAGAAAGTCCATAAAATAGTCCCCTAAAAAATTAAATGATAATAATTATTTATTATAGAATTCCTATCTTAGGATGTTTGTTGGATAAAATCCGATCTATAATTATTTATTATAGAATTCCTATCTTAGGATGTTTGTTGGATAAAATCCGATCTTTAATCATTTCTAATTTCTTATTACTTCTTTATAAGGTTTTATGTATAAACTATGCTTATCTATTCGACCACTTAGTAGTTAGAGACTTATTATTTATTACGTCCATCTTAATACGAATCCAAGGTTTGATTGGTTTATTCGATAAAGATACTTCAACAGCATTCCTGGTGCTCTATCGTATTTGGTAAACAATGTAGACGTTGATACATATTATACTATACACATATGAACGTGAAGATTCTGATATCAATGAAATACTTATCTTTATACAGAGTTGATTTTAAATTATAATATGGTAAAGAAACAATTATAAATCAATGGAAATGCTCAAAATATAAAAGAAACACTTTGAATCTCGATAGCCTTTGAAAGCATTCTCCTGAAGTTAATATGACCTGACAATTTCATCTCCAAATTGAGTGCAAGCCGAAAAATCGTCAGGAAAACTGTAAGAGACAGTTCGGAGAGGTTTATTCTCTCAAAAAATTGAACCACTTCTATGCAGACGTTACCGTATGGTTTCTATTATACCAAAATTAATTACAACGCTATCAAATACACTGAAGAGAGGAATAATTTTAATTAGGGTTTACGATAACAGTAAGTAAGTGTATTAAATTTCATTTTCCGGTATTATCACTTGATATCTTGTGTATTGGGTTACGTACTTCTTTGATTACAGGTAAAAATGAGAATCCTATACCTTTTGGCTTTTACACACCTTTAATAAACTCAAGAAAATGTAGATTTTTTTATCGATATTCTACACAATGAACACAGGCTTCATTTAAAATGTAAACATTCGGTCAAATTTAATCCCATCTTTCAAGGAAAAACTCTCCCGTAGGCTTTGTAGGGAAGATTGAAAAAGAAAAGCCGAGTAAATTTGGAAGGTTGTTTCAGTTGGATAAGATTGATGCTTTCCCATCAGGGTTTTCTGTATTTTCTTTTGGAAAGGTACTAGGTTTGTCCGAGATAATATATGTTGCTTAACTCGATTCAAAGCAAGGTAAATTAAATAAGAAAAGAATCAAGGAAATAACACATTATATTTTGACAGTGTATTAGAAAATTATTACTTATTTATAGAATCCATGAATTCTCCAATAAAACTCAAAAAATACATCAATCAGGCAAGAGAGGTATATCCAAAAATGATTTATCTCTTACTCCTCGAAATATGCAAATGACACAAACCGCCCGAAGCAAGAACGTGATAACAAACGACATAAACTCCCGTTAATTTGATGAATACATAAAGTTTGATCATCGCCAGGGGGGTAATCCTCCCTGAAGCATGATCAGTCTGAAAGGAGAATTAAAATTAACGGGGTTGCCTATGTTTTATTTTTAAATTCTCCCTGAAGCTGAGCTTTTAGGAAAATTAATATGATTCTTTGATGTTGGGTTATGAACAACACACGTCGAACCATTAGGATAGGGGCTTACGACCTTTAAAAGGCACATCTGCCGTCACTCACAGAAAGGGTGATGACTTTTGACTCCCTTTTCCAAGGTGTGTATCGGGTTACGCTCGATTCAAGCCAATTGAAGTTAATAATACACTCTGAGAAGTAAAATCACGACTCGTGCTTTTACGGCATAATTATTTTGGCCTTTTGTTTTTTGTATTTTTTCAATCAAGACGGTTCGTTCGTAATTACGCGATGAAAAAGGCTTTTAATGGAAGATTGTAATTAATTAAATAATGGAACGGGAATTGCGAATTTTTATTTTTTGCTTCACAGCTGCTTTTCTAAATTATTTTTGAGAATTTTTTTAAATAGTGTGCCCCATTACTGCTTGCCTCGCTAAGGGAATCCAATATGATCAGCAGGATTTAAGGCTTGGCAATCTTGCAAATGTATTTTTGTTAGGGATTGATAAAGGAAAACATGAAAGCATTAAAACGGGCCGAATGCAAAGTGAGTTGAACATAATCAAAAACTGGAGTATTGAAAAATTACTATCCAGCCAAGCAAAACCAACTATCAGTTCCGTTTTCAAAAAGAAAGAAATTGGATCTCAGAGCACCCAGTCGAAACGGGATACTACCTCTCTCGGATGAAGCAAACTATTTATGAGTCACCTTAATCCACAAACTTACTTGGTACTGCCATCTGAACAAAATACTCACACGAGTCATAGCGGCAGTTTGCACATGTCCCCCCATCTTAGGCGATCACTCGATACCAAGTATGAATATCTTCTATTCTGTTATCTTGATCTCGCCGATTGTGCGTTTTCTGATGGCTATATAAACCAATTTTGGAGCCGCACACTCTGCCACAATCTTGGCATGCCTCTGGTAGTATTGTCTCTTTCTCTGTTCTGTTGCTCCTTTTTGCGGTCCCTCTTTTCGATCTCGTGTCTGCGACGCTGTTTCTTCGGAATTTCGTTGAAGATGTCATCATTAATTTGTGATTTTCTGCTAATAATTCCTGAAAGTGCACCTTCCAACGAGAATTATTGGAGGAACTGTCTTTAAGCAGTCTTGTGCCATCTTTGGATCGTGGATGATTGATCTACAGATGCATGTAGCCACCCCCACACGTTACTCTAAGTTTTTGTTAAGTACAATTGATTATGTTTGCTCCAATTATTAAGAAAATAGTATATCGGAATGTTCTGTGTTGAATGCAGCCTTGTCGGATCATGAGGCAGTAGTTTTTCGAGCCTTTTGTGGTGTTCTATGTTCCAGGACTGTTTGTAGAGTAGGAAGAACTTTCTCAAAGCAAAATTATGCCCGATTTCGCCAGTTGTGTGCGTCCACCTCGTGGAATCATGTACTGAGCTCCCATGACCCAATTCAAGAGTTTGATGCAACTGTTCAAGAGTTTTTCAATAGTGCGTTTCCCAAGAAAAATTAAAAATGAACCTCACAAGAAGCCCTGGTTTACCAAAAGTCTCAAGGTTTCTTCAAAGAATCTTAGAACTCTGCATACCATCAGAAGGTTTACGGACTGTCCAGTTTTCCACCAATATTTTTTGAGTAATCGCTTCATGTATCGTAGATTGATTTCTTAAGCAAAGGAAACATATTATCGTGACCGCTTGAGAAAATCTGGGAAAAAACAGAAGGAAACCTGGAATATCATCAATGATATTCGCCGCAGTTTATTGGTAGTGGATGAACCTGATATGTCGCCCGATTGGTCAAATAAGTTCTACTGTACCATTGCTGAGAGACTGTCCAGTGAAATATTGCCGTCCGTGGATCCACGGAAATTCCTTCTACTTTTCGCATGCGGATTTGGTGCAACCTAAGACGACACTTCTATCCGTTAAGAACAAGGACTCATGTGGCGTTGATTGTCTATCTGCTAAGGTCTTTCTAAACATGCCTGATTCGGTTTTGACAGTGCTCGTGGAAGCTATAAACTCATCTTGGCTGAATGGTGTTTTTTCCACAGTCTTAAAAACTGCTAAAGTAATTCCGCTGCACAAAGGCGGAGATCTTGATAATCCACCCAACTTCCGGTTTCGTCCTATTACGCTTTTGTCAACGTTATCGAAAATAATCGAAAAAATGATAAAGTCAAGACTGTCATCATTCTTAAGCAGGAACAATATTCTGAGTGTGGTTCAGTTTGGATTTCGAGAGGGCAGGGGTACGGCTGACGCTATGTTTCATTTGCTCAGTATGCTTTTCAGCCACTTTAATGATGGTGGAGTGACCGCGGCAGTTTTTTGCGACCTGTCGAAAGCGTTTGACTGTGTTAGCCATGATATTCTGCTGCGTGAACTTAGCCAGTATGGCATCAGAGGAGTGGCTCTTTCTTGGTTTCAGTCTTACTTGAGTGGACGAACGCAACATGTATATGTGGGAATTTCTTGTTCATCATCGCATGCCATTAACTGGGGGGTACCTCAGGGTTCGGTGCTGGGACCCCTCCTCTTTCTTTTGTATATATATAGATGACTTGGCAGGTCTGAAAATTATGGGCAAATTTACTATTTTCGCGGACGACACAACCATTGTGTGGGCACTGCCCAGATGTTGTTTCATTGAGTGCCAGTGTTGTGTCAGATTTGAAAAAAGTTAGGATTTGGTGTGATACCAATATGTTGTCTTTCAACTTTGACAAGACTAAGGTGGTTGATTTTGGATGTGGTTTGGATGGCATGGTTGTTGGGAGTGTTCCTGTTCCAAGTGTGTCGGTGTCTACGTTTCTTGGGTTTACAATTGATCGTGAACTGAGATTTGAGTCTCATATTTTTTCTTTAGCAAAGAAAATATCTTCAGGCTGCTTTGCTATGAAGCTGTCTACTCGTGAACTGGGTGCCGAGGTTGGGAGGTCACTTTATTTTGCACTTATTGAATCTAGACTTCGCTACGGTATAGCTTTCTGGGATGCCGCAAGTAAACAACTGTGTAACTCTTTGTTTGTGATTCAGAAACGTGCCGTGATAATCATGAGATATATTTATCTACAGGGCATCACCAAGAACATCTTGCAAACCCCTTTTTTGTTGAGAATGGAACTCTGACGCTCACTTCTTTGTATGTCCTGGAGACTGCCTGTCTGATTTTTACGAATAGGGAAAAAATTGCCAATCAATGTTAAGTTAGATATAAGTTTCGATTTCTTTGTTGTAAGTGCTTTTTTTTATATTGTTGTCATTAGGGTTTCACGATTTTCAAGAAATTTCTTGTTCTTGACTTGATCTTGACTTGAATTCAAGAAAATTTCAAGTCAAGAAATCTGAAACTGTTTTCAAAACAAGTCAGGATTCCCTCTCTCAAGATCAAGATTTCTTGTCAAGAAATCAAGAAATTCTTGAATTTCTTGAAATTAACAGTTTTATAAGTGGCTGAAATAGTATATTGAAATACAAGTTTCAGGCTGCCACAATAGCCTTCTCAGAGCCGCCGCTAGGGTGTTAGACGCCTGTGTGCCCAAACAATTTTCGCCTCCCCACTCCCATCTAAAGTACAAAGTTAAGAGCGTTGGAATGAAATACAATTTTTAGCTTTAACGAATGTGTCGTGAACCGTAGTAAAAACAAAATAAAGACCACACAAAAGAAAGACGCGCATCTGCAGTGACGTCACAAGGGTATCGGAGCTTGAAAATAATAGGGCAATCTTCCTTGTTTATAATTCTTGGTTTGTGTCAATCGTTCGTCGGCTGTCATTGGCTGCCTTTCTCCGTCTCTTTACGTTATATCTTTCTTCTCTCTCGTGTAACAAAATTTGCCAATCCGCGTGTATCAGACTGCCGCCTAAGAAGTTTCACTTCAAAAAATCGAGTTTTCATAAGGGTTTTAATTTCAAAATCTTCAAACCTCGATTGCTCGGTAACCGTTGGGCAAATTGCATTGAAATTTCCAGCATTTGTAGCTCTTATTAAGCTCCAAATGCCCTGTTATTTATAATTTTCCCAGATTTATAGTTTTTGAGTTTGAAGTTTTTGACAAAATTTGGACTAAAAGTCCCCTTTGAGGCTCAATTGCTCAAAAACTATTTGAGCTATCAAACTCACTTTTGCACAGATTCATAGAGAATTTAATGCTGTTTTCAATAGTCGGTAGGTATATAATTTATTTCAATTTGCTCGAAATTTAACAAAGATATGGCAATTGCTCATGACGATGTCAAGATTTTAAAAAATTTCTATAGTCTCAAATAGGATTTCCTTATCAATTTTGTTTCTGTTTGAAAAAGCCATTTGGAAATGATGTCAGGGTTGTTTTCCACTAATTTTGACTCGCTCTATCGAATAATAAAGTCGAAATTGAGCAAAATTAAGAAATAAAAAGCCGAGTTTTTCATAAGGTGCCCATTTGAGTTCTAATTTCAAAATATTCAAACCTCAATTGCTCGGTAACCGTTGAGCAAAATTGCATTGAAATTATCAGCATTTGTAGCTCTTATCAAGCTCTAAATGTCTTGTAATTTACAATATTCCCAGATTTATAGTTTTTGAGCAAATTGAGTTTGAAGTTTCTGACAAAATTTGGTCTAAAGTCAACTTTGAGATTCAATTGCTCAAAAACTATTTGAGCTATTAATTTATTTATTTTGAAGTGAAAACTTCTTAGGCGGCGGTCTGATAATTAGACGAGAATGGAGAGTGATTTGAAAGACGCGTCACGTTTTGGGAAATACAGCATCGGACAGCATCGGACAGCACAGCACGTGCAGCTTCTTTTCAAGGAATTTCAAGAACTTTCAAGATATCTTGAATTCAAGTCAAGATTTCTGCTTTCAAGAACCCATCAAGTCAAGAAATATTCAATTTCTGGATCTTAAATTTCAAGTCAAGTCAAGAAATTACGTGTAGTCAAGATTTCTGGTCTTGATGAAACCCTAGTTGTCATAGTTTTTTATTTTTTATTTTTTAGTATTGAGAATTGCTTTGTCTACAATAATTGTTTTTAAGACAATAAAACATATTTTGATTTGATTTGATTTGAGTCCTTGAGTGGTTGGTTCATTTCATATACTATCTTAGTAGGCTGAAAGAAGGACCTGGTGCTGTTAAATTCAGCTTGGCTTGAATTTTGTTTGATTTTCTCATCTACCAATTGGTTCGTTAATGCTCGCGTTTGCCTTTGAATTTCTGCTTTTGCTTCTTGGTACTGTCTTTTTTACAGTCAAACTTAGGTCGCTTTTCCATGTATTATGCGCTTTTTTTTTTCTCTCTATAAGGTCTCGATTTTCCGTGTTGTTCTCATCAAACCAGTCTTGATGTTTATTTAGTATGTAGGTATGACATTACAAAATTGAAGAAAAATATTACTAGGACATAAGTTTAAAAAATCATAGCCATTTCTTGAGCCATCTTTGATTTACGTTTTTTTTTTGAAGACCCGTGATTGGTTTGGTCACAAAAAACTGAGCAAGCTACTGCTCAGAATAAATTGATAAAAGTGCGACAGCTCATCTGTGAAGGAATAACAGGGACTAAGTGCACATGCCAGCCTTACAAGAATGGAATGTTGAAGTTCCAATTCTAAAATGCTAAAACACCGTTACGTTACGGCTGAAATAAACGGAACATCAGCTACCGCTACCACGGTCAGAGGGTGTCCTCAACAGGGCGTTCTTTCTCCACTACTATGGACACTAGTGGTTGACAAAATCCCGACAAGACTGAGTAGTACTAGATACCAGGTTATTGGCTATGCAGATAACCTGGCCATTATAATCAAGGGCAAACATGAAGGCGTGATAACAAGCCGATGGCAAAGTGCTCTAAACATCATTAAAAATTGGAGCGAAGGCGAGGGATTACCCCTAAACCCAATCAAAACAATTCTTGTCCCGTTCATAAGAAGAAGGAAGCTAATGCAATGCCGACGTGCCCCACCACAGCCCTAGAGACGCTGCTTAACATGCCTCCACTTCACCTACGTGTGAAAAAGGAGGCAATAATCAGCGCTCACAGGCTATTCCAAACAGACAAGTTCAAGCCTGGTGATCTGAGGGGACATCTGCGCATCTTTGAAATAATAAAACTGGATAGTGCCAGCAAACCAAGCGACCACATGATGGTAAGATTGGATTTAGAGATCCCATTCGCAGTGGTAATAAACGAGCGCCAATCATAGGAGAATAAAGAATTACCACAAGCAGACAATGTATCTCTGTGGTACACAGATGGATCCAAACTAACGGAAGGAGCTGGACTAGGCATTTCCGGCCATAACTTCAAGCTCTCCAAGGCATTGGTTAAACATCTTACGAAATTTTAAGCCGAACTGCTTGCCGTAAACATATGTGCACAAGAGTGTCTCAACCAAAGCCTCAAAGGAAAACACATCTTCTACTATCAGATAGCCAAGCTGCCTTCAAAGCCTTAAGGACTTTTAAATGCACCTCAAAGCTAGTCTAGGAGTGTAAACAGACCCTAAAAACACTAGCGACACACAACAGGTAACGATGTGGCTGCCTGGTCATCGAGACATAGAATGAAACGAAGAAGCAGGTGGCCTCGCAAAAGAAGGGGCCTCAACACCATACCATGGACCAGATCTTAATGAAAAGCCATATCATAGTAGAACTCAACAAATGGGAGAAAAACCACCTGTCATCATATTGGAGGCACACTCCGGGACTAAGACAGTCAAGGAGGTTTGTCACTCTTGCAGCAAAAAGAGCTGAACAGGTCCTAAACCTGAGTAGACCAGACATCAGAATGGTCGTAAGACTGCTCAAAGGACACTGCCTGATGAAATATCACTTAATGTTAATGGGCAAAGCAGAAGTCAATCTCTGCAGATTCTGCTCAGACGCAATAGAGATAGCAGAGCACCTGCACTGCGAATGTCCAGCCCAATTCTGCAAGAGGCTCAAATTCCTCGAGAGGGCAACACTATCACCAGAAGAACTGGGCCCGACTCCCCCCACAATCTACAATCTACAAGTGCTCGCGCCATAACAGCCTAAGAGGCACAACTGAACTAGGGCTTCGCAAGACCAAGACCAAGACTAGCCAGTCTTGGTCTTGATGTTTCAAAATGAAGACAAGACCGGCTCAGTCTTGGTCTTGATAGTCTTGAAAAAAATTTATACCTACCAAATTTTTCAAAATATACATAACATATAACGACAGAGCAGAGATAATGGGTTTAGGACTTCAGAAACAAAAAAAAACTCCTTTTCTGAAAAAATTATGTCGACGTTTCGACCATGCATTTTGGTCTTTTTCACAGGCATGTCAAAAAAATACCGCATTAGGCATTCCACAGCACAGAGGAACAAACAAACATCAATTCCTAAATTATTGGAATTTTGATTAATGGAACAGAAAAGTTGACAAACACACCATAAAATTGCCATTCTGCACCGAGGAAAAAAAAAATAATTTCTATCTGAACCGTAAGAATAAACCTACCTTACCTACCTGAGCATTCAGGCCAGACAAAGGTTTTCGAGAACCGTCTCGTGAATTTGAAAAAATAATAAATTTGATGAATTGATTTATTAGGAATTTGCATATTTCTATATATATTGAATCGACTTTTCTTTTCAAGACCAAGACCAAGACGAGAGTCTTGGAAGAGAGTCTTGGTCTTGGCCTTGAGCGTCAAGTCTTGGTCTTGGTCTTGAGATGATTTTATTAGGTCTTGGTCTTGGTCTTGGTCTCGCGAAGCCTTAAACTGAACATTCCTTTTTTCACCCTTGCGTGAACAAAGAATTAGGAATTAATATCTACCCGCTATTCCAGTCACAAAAACTGAATCTCATAGATTTATTTATTGCCAGGCAAATGCTGTCCATTTTAATAATTATCGAGATAGATATTCAGTCCAGTCTCAATATTTTATTTAAAAAATCGAATAATTACTCCGATTGTCCGGCAGTTTATTTCACAATATCCAGTCTCCATTTTATTTGTTAACTAGGTTCGTTTGAACGAATTGAGCCATTGAGTAGCCTAGCAACATTTAATTACTAGAGATGATCTGAATATATCAAATCACTTAATTAACTGACACTGGGCAATGTTCCAAAGTTTTAATATACCTATTATGGCAAGGGTTCCAGAATAGTATATTCTTCAACGAGCATATAATGATGGCTATCATTCACGAGAATGAAAATTCAAACACAAGCCGAAGGCGAGTGTTGGAATCATTCGAGTGAATAATAGCCATTATTTGCGAGTAGAAGACTATAGTTTCTCTTCGAACTTTTTGAAAGAAAATCATTAGATTTTGTAAAAAATAACAATCATCAGTCTAAACCTGCCTTAATTTTTTTAAATTGAAAGTTTCGTGATCTGACAGCATACTTCAGTCATGTTTTGTTTGTATTGTCTCGTTGCGGCCCGTGTATTCCGAAAATATGGAGAATTTGATTGGTCGACAGGCCGTGGATTCCGGTTTGGAGTCCACGGGGCGTGTATAATTCGTATCTTTAATCAATTTAATTTCGAGCAAGAATGAATGTATTATTTAATGTTCGAAGAGAAAATAAGATTATTGAATATATTTATTTTTAAAAACAATTTGAAAATGTTTAGCAAAGTTAACGATTTACAGACAATAATTATTGTTGATGCATCAATCATCCAGGTTCAAATATAAAAGCAAAACCATGCCTCTAAAATAATTTATAATATGGTTTGGGCATGAAAATAGGTTTCCGAGTACTTAAATCGCAAAACCAACACCAATTATTTTATTTTCACACTCAATCTACATGTTGATTTGTAGTCATGCTTAATCCTGCCCTTTTAAAGCTCAAAATTCAATTTACATTATAATTTCGTTTGTCTCTCCGAACGTTCGTGGTATACGAATTTCTATATTAAATTATAGAACTTCACAGGGCGGCAAAATATTTAAATATTTAATAATAACTTCAAATTTTCAGGCTCCTTATAAATATGCAGCAACTCCAAGGGACGTTTTCATACTCGGTTGAGTTTTCGTGTGGTTTATTCTAGAAAGACTTTAGAATCTGAAAATTCACATTGTGAGAAAATATTCCACGGAAACTCTCCCAATCCGAAAACAAACAAAGAAGCTTTTCTTTCGTGCAAAACTTATAAACCGAGGGAAAACAGCCAAAATTAACTTCTAAAGTTTTCAGACAATTTTTACGTGAGCAAACTTGCCGAGTGAATGTATAGCGGTTGTTTTCTTTTCATCGTCCCCAAGATTTATCACGACTTGAGTAAGAGCGAAACGGAATTTAGTATTTAATAGAGAAAAAAAAAACAATAATTATATAAATATCAGGATTATCTACCTTAAAAGACTTTTTAATATTCCGTATAGAGGATAGTAGTTTACATCATGCATATAAATCCGGAGAGACAACAGAACAGGTGAAAAAAAGCGAGAGAAAAAAGAACCAACTCAGTCATTGTATACTTTTTGAACAAAACAAAGGCATTAATCTACATACTGTGTTGACATTTACACGGGAACGTCATTTTGTAATGAGGTGCGTGCCGTTTACCTTTTTTTATTTTTGAATCAAAATAGGACTCTCTAGCCTAGGAAAATAAAGCTGAAAATTGATGATCAGCCGAAATAATTCATGTAGTTTCTAAATTTGGTATAGTTATTTATTGGGGTGTCCTGATGAACATACTAAAATTCCCGATGGTGGGGGGTGAGCCGGCGGTGGGGGAGGGGTGAAAGGTTCCCTTTTCCAATTTTTTGCTTATACCTTTAAAACCTTTAAGAATATTAACTGCAATAAATTTACTACAAATTGCATTATGGTCATGTTTATTGTAGACTCAATACTTTAAAAGACACAGGATGTTGAAACTCAACAAAATTAAAAACATTATTTTGTTATTGGAATCAAATAAAAAAAGTACACAAATAGCCATATAGTGTCGTCTTTTACATTAACATCAAATTGTCATCGTCACCTTTTTCATTAAATCAACGGGCGCTCCGTTGGTACAGGGTGTTCAAATTTGGACACTTTTAATAGCAATCGTCAATTTCTGAGCGTGATACAAGAAAATTAACCCCCCTCTCTAGGGCTCAAATTTTGATTGGTGCAAACCGCATTTTGATATCCTCAATCGTTTTGCCGCTAGATGGGGTTCCTCGACTTTGAGCAATACTCTGTGAAAGCTTCATAACTTTTCTATTTATGAAAATAATTGATTTCTGAAAAAGCTTTCTAGAAGCACTTTTTCAAGCAGAATCCAGTAATATTCTCAGTTTTTTTCTATTTGGCCTCGAATTCGGGATATTGATCAAAGTCCGAATTTTTTCAATAGAACACCCTATAAGTATAAATTAAAAGCTCGTTGAATAGCTCTGCTTTTTGATGACTTTCATGATATAAAATTCGATAGGTTTATCTCTAACAGTTTTCGAGAAAATAAAAATATCTGAGGAATGTGTTATCAAGTCCTTTTCTAACACATTGTTTCAATATGACAAAAACAGATATATTTTTTTTTCTCGAAAACTGTTAACCCTTTCGAATTTAGTATCATTGAAATCAGTAAAAGCAGAGCTATCCAATGAGCTATTAATATTTAGCATGTCCTATTGAAAAAAATCGAACCTTGATCAATATCATAATATTTTGAAATCAGGGCCACATAGAAAAAAATTGAGAACGTCACTGGATTCTGCTTAAAAAAGTGCTTCTGGAAAGTTTTTTCCGGAAATCATCTCAAACAAAAAACTTATAAAGGTTTCTCCGTATTGCTCAAAATCGAGAAATGCCCTCTAGCGGCAAAACGGTTAGAGACGTCAAAATGCGGCTTGCACCAATCAAAATTTCATGAAATTTGAGCCTAGAGTGGGGGGTTAATTTTCATGGTTCACGCTCAGAAATTGACGTTTCCTATTAAAAGTGACAAAATTGGACCACCCTGTTGTGATTTCGTGGAAGTCGGCAACACACAAGGAGGGGGAAGAACGTGAGGCACAACCAATGTTGCCGCGGTTAGAAAATTTTGTATTATTTTTCTAACATTTTTGAAGCAAAGTACAATGTACAATCATTTTTGGACGGTTTTAGAGGTACAAGCAAAAAATTGAAAAAGGGAACCTGTCACCCCTTCCCTCACCACCGGCTCTCCCCCACCATCGGGGACTTTTTGCGTGTTTATCAGTTCACTTCAATGAATAACTATACCGATTTTCAAGACTTAAGCTTATTTCATTAATTTTCCTAGGTTACTCGGTTTAAAACAAAAATAAATTGGGTCAGATATAAATATTCTAGATGATTTCAACAAAATTATTTCCAGAAATTTGGTTTGAATAATAATATGTACCTATATAATAATTACGCTTTTGAACTGCCGCTTCTAAATAATTATTAATTTAATTCATTTATCGGGCCTTTGAAAATACGCGAACTAACAATCATGAATTTAAATTCAAATTCTCGATTCGGTGAGTATTCACCTATTTGACACATTGGCCACTAATGGAAAATTTCTTTTTGCTTTAAAAATTCACAGAGCAATTTCCATGTTTGCTCTCTTCGCGTCGTTTCACTCATTTCATGAATAAATTTAATGGGATTGGGTGAGGAGTTTTTTTCTATTACTGAGTAGAGGGGAAAACTTACCATGAAAGGGACGTAGTGAGTAAATGTAAAAGTCTTTAAGTCTCCAGTTCCCATTCTCACTATTTATTCTTATTTGTCCGTCACCAAATTTGTAAAAAAAAAACACCAGAACTAGCTCTATAAGCCAATAACAACTCCAGATCCTTCTAGAAAACGTAAATTTAAAACTAAACTACCATGGTTGATCACGAATCTTTTTGTACTAAAGCATTTATTGATAAAACTTATAATAAACAAATTAGGGCGGAAAATTGATGGGATTTCGTTTCAATGCCTTGAAGGGGTTTTGATGTTGGTAAACAAAACGCTTCTGGTCAGAGGGGGTGAAGATGGTTCCTGACAAAATATATAAATAAATAATTATGAAATTTCAAAAAACTCTCTTACTTACAACATTTTTTTTTTGACTAATTGACTACAAAATTCACTTATCGATTCAACACAAACTAAGCGACTTTATATGCAAAACGAGTCAATCTAGAAATCTCTAAAATTTGTGTTTATTTAATGCAAATAGAGGAAAAGGATTCCTGAATATTCCCGCACCGTTTGTGCCTTGTGCACAGTAAATTCGGCTTTTCCGCACTAATGTAATTTCGTTAGATTACCAGTCTCTCAAAGCATATTTATTCAAGCAATAACAAGGAAGATGCACCCATACTACTTACTAAAGCTAAAAAATCAGTGAATAAGAAGTGAAATATTAAGGTATACCTTAAAGGGGCAAAATGCTAGACCAATGAGGAAAGTGAGACAGATCCTGAACTTCTTTATATCCTAATTTCAGAAATACAAACCAAAAAAATACTAAAATGGCTGCTACGGAAAACCCGAATGTATTGTATATTAATATTAGAAGCTCAAGAAACTAACTCAATGACCTTAGTGACATACTTCTGTTAAATAAAAAAAAACTATACACATAATGGTATCGACTGAAACATGGACATGCCTACATTGGTACCTACACATCAGTACATGATTGCCAGAACAACAAAGGTGGAGGTTGCAGCATTTATGTCATGGATGAGCTCAATTAGGTATTATAGTTTTTCATGTATCAAGGGAATTATGAGGGTGTTAATACCCCAGGGCAAAGATTGTGTCCCGAGGGCCTTTGGTCCGAAAGACACCAATTGCCCGTGGGTATTAACACCTGATAATTCCTGTGGTACATAGATAATTTTATATCCTACTGAATTTACTGTATTTTGTCCATTTTTATAAGGGAATAAACTATAAACCAAAATTTCTATTTGTTTCAAAGTTTCACCTTTTCAAGGTAAAACGGGAGTTATGGAAATCCTTAATTCCTGCGCGGGAGTTTAGACCCTGTTCATGAATTTCATAACCAAGGTATTATATGGTTATAATAGTTCAGTAGGATATAAAATCATAACTATCCTATATTTCTCGTAGATTGCAACTTGGTCTCAGTATTTTTGCCACAACTGAAACTTACAATCTTTGCAATTTACAGACCACCAAAAAACAAATGTAACCAATTTTTATTGGAAATTGAGAAATTACTTATGAACAACATAAAATATCATGCATGGTTATTAGGGAGAATAATTTAGCTTGTCACAAGACTCTCCTATATTTAGAACCGTGCAAACTTACAATGGATTCCCACAGTCTTTATTGTTGTCCACAGGGGGGAGTGCTATCACCCTCCTATAGATTTGGTGATTGATGACTTACTACAGCGACTCAACTGGGAAGAGTTACAAGCGTAAGAGTATACTGACGACGTGGTCATAGTCGTGTAGGGGAGAGTCACCAGCTGACAGGTGTATAGAACTCATGCAGACAGCACTTAGAAATTTGTAGATATGGTTTGAGGAGATCAACGTCCCAATAAGCGCAGAGAAAACAAAGCCTAGATGTGCCTCATGAGATGAGGCACATGTTTGGAAAAACCTGCGGCCTGAAACCAAAAATGGTGTACTGGCTAGACACCACAGTTATCAGACCCATGATAACATACAGGGCCTCCATATGGTGTCCAAAGACTGAGCAAAAAACGACGGTCATGAGACTTAACCGTTGACTGGCTAGCTTGTGCATCTCACGAACCATGGGTAGTACTTCCACGGCGGCAATGGAAATAATTATGGGTCTTTAGCCTTTAGATATATTCATTAAGAAAGAGGCCAGCATCATGGCCTACAGAATGAAAGTCTGGAAGCCACAGCTGAGCAATGTCATAGACAACGAACTATTGGAAATGAGATCGAATCACATTATGACGCTGACTATAACCCCTTTTGTTAACAAATTAACAAAAGACCCATAATATGCTCAGTTTGCTTAGCGAATAATTATTATTAGGGGTGGATCAATAGTTTAATAAGTACAGAATGGCAAGGGCACCACTGAATTAAAAAAATAATAATAAATAAATTACATAAAATATTGGAAGGTGAAAATTCAGAAACACACCTAAAAAAATAGTCAGCAAACGGTAATTGATAATTCTGAGAAGGAAATAAATAAGGCATATAACTCAACCAAATCTTGACATAGGTAAAACCAATAAAACAATTAAGTAAGTTTCAAATTAAATTAGTATATATTTTCACAGTGAGGTCAAAAATCAAGTACTGATTAATTTCAAAGTATAAAATCAATTGCTGGTAAAACACTTTGAATAGAATCAATAAATAGAGGTTAATTCTCAATCAGTTTCATCAAATTCAAAAAAAAAGATAATATAACAATTCATTTCAATATACTTGCCATCTAAATTCATTACCAGTCGCTGGCCGTATCATTATCATGAAATGAAAATATAAAGATTGAAGTTTCCAGGAAACTAATTTAAAAAAAATAAATGATTGAAAATTGATCGATAAATATGGTCAGTTTCTGCTTAAAGAATAAATTCAATAAAATCAACTTGCACCTGTATGAAATCGAAAGTTGGGTTGAATGGTCAGGAGATATAATAGAAACCTTCAAATATAAATTATACTTAGGACCCAGGTTAAAAATTGATCAATTTTCGACGATGTAGGTACTTACTCAACAATTTTAAATTTAGAGCATGTTGTCCAACCTTGACTTCTGTTCAGATAACTGATTGATTTTCATTGATAAAATGTAAGTACTTCTTCAAATATGGCGGTACTAAAAGTTAAGTAGAGATAAAATCTATAGTAAATACGGTAAATCAAAAATCGGAAATACGGAAATAATTATTTAAAGTTCACTTAGGTGTCAAGAATACGAAATTGAAATTTTAAATATTTGAATGTCATATCAGGAAAAAAAAATCAATTAATTTCGTTAATTGATCATAAACTAGATTTCATTAAAAAAATAATAAAAGTTATAAATAAAACTCTATACAAGCCTCCATTCCAACAAAAAGGTAGAGCACGGTACCCATCCTTTCTCGGCCACTTGACGAGGAAAGTGCAAATGGAAGTTGCAGATTACAGCCTTAAATCAAGGCTAGAAGTTCAGTTTTCTTCGTCAAATGTGGAGGTACACGTATCGACTCGTGAAGGACTTGATTCCCCTAGGAATCGCTTCAAAAGCTCTATCCTGAAGGGCAGCATATCACTGGGGAGTGAAACCACTATAGGTATATCAAGCAGAAGTCTTCGCTATACATAAGTGCATCAAACAAAGCATTTCGCGAGGATGTGAAAATCAAAACGTAGGTATTCTCACGGATAGCCAAGCAGCACTTAATGCGCTATCGTATCACTTCCCGAATGATGATGGAGTGCCTCACTGACCTGAAGCAGCTTGCTAAGGAAAACAACGTTCGACTCCTATGGGTTCCTGGCCACTAAGGGATAGAGGTCAGCAAAAAAGCAGATGGACTGGCGAGAGCTGGAGCTAAAACGCCATTTATAGGCCCCAGGCCAAGTTTTTGAATATCGATCCAAGTGTTAAAGTCAACATTGGATAAATTGTCGAAAAAAAAAACATTTGGCCCTTGGAATACAACACCTGGACAAAATCACGCAAGAACAAATAGTAGGAAACCCTTCAAACGAAACTAACAACTGACATGCTACTATTTACGTGCACACAGATGAGACAAGTGATAGGGCTGTTGAGAGGAAGCATCATCACAGAATGGGAATATTCAATGCACCCACTGAATGCAGGCTATGTGGAGAGGAAGACGGAACAGCTTCACAGATTATATATGACTGTATGGCCCTATCACACAAAAAACTCTGTCTTCGGAGCAATACAGACTGGGGATAGGCTACCGCCTGGAAATCTTGTCCAAGAGCTATTAGGCCTGATACAGGGAACAAGACTCTTGTAGGGCAAGACGGAAATTGTGCTGCATAATAAGCCAACAGGCTGCAGTGCATAGAAGGCCCGATACCTATATCCTCCCTACTACTAACCAACCAACCAAGAGTCTTTACTTGAAAGAGAAGAGAAGGCTTTTAGTCGTAACCTCAAAAATTATTTTGAAAACAAGGACTGGGTTTTAGTTGAGTTTATGATTTTGAATTTTGTATGAAATATTTTATTTTCTTATCTGTTTAAAATGTTCTTATTCTTGGCCTCGGTGATAGTTGTAACTGATTTGAGGTATGTAATAAAAAATTAAAAAAATAAAATAAAAATACTTCGGACTAAAAATGCATTCGCGCAAATTCCCCAAAAATCTGAGTTGTACTACCAGAAGATTGAATCTTGTTATTTTTATTTATTGGTTCTTTTTCTCTTATCTCATACCTGTAATATATTCTGAATCTCCAGTGTTAATTTGAGCAACCAAACCACAGGGCAAAATGTCAATGGCAAAGGGATGAAAAAACGGATACAGCGACTGAATTGGTGTTTTTCGGATTCCTAATCCTCAAACTTGGAATTTAACTTAAACTTGATTTATTTCATGGTTTTAGTTTGGTTAAAGTTTCCACTAAAACTAAATTCAGCGTAAACTTTTTACCGCCTCCATCCTATTTCATCTCTTAAAGCCCCATTAAAACCTCTTTTTCTTTATAACATCGCCTGTGCCAGGCCAGGCTTTGTTGTAAAAATAACTTTTTTAGTGCCTTCGCCCCTAATCTGACTGCTCGCCGAGTTAAAATATGCCTTAGCGTTTAGTTAACCAGAACAACTTATTTGCAACAAGCGCAGGACTTTCTTACATTTTTTTTAGTGTTAAAAATAACATAGTTATTAACTTTTTAGTGGTTCACAACAAAAATTCCAAGTGATTATTTAGGAATATTTATATCACATAATATTCGTGGTAAAAATTTAGGTATACTTGAAATGCACGATAATTACTGGTGCAAAATATACAAGAATGTAATAATACAGACCGAAGTGTAAATGGCTCCATTCATTTATCATCATCATCAAACAACTATGGTTAACCACCGCTAAACATAGGTCATTCGTAAGTTAAGACAAGATATTCTTTCAGCAGTATCGGTACCGCGAGTTTTTCTCCTTTTCTCTATATTTGGTACTCCAATGTCTCCTTCCTAAGGTTATACCATACCCATCTTAAAACTAGAGTCCTGAAAACACTGCCCATGTTAATAATATCTTGTCAATTTTACCGTTTCTCTCTTCTATTCTTACTCCATGAGAATACATATGATTCAGGTTTTTGCCATTTATGTTGATAACTCATCGGAACTCTCACCACCCTGTAAATAGTTTCGGTGAATTTGTATCACCTTATTACTCCTTTTCGAATTGTATTTTCTTATAGTTCTGTGCAGTTTAAAATAATTAAGAGCTTGGTCTATATTTTTCTATTGTATATTATTCTTTGTATCATATGGTAGGTATTCTGTGGTGAGATTTTTGTCACAATCACAGATGTTGTCTGTTCTGTAGTAAATTTTCTTGTCGCACAGAATTGGGTCCTCACTTTGATAGATGTTCTCCATGTTTTTTCTTTGTCTTGAGATGGACTGTATTGCTTGTGTCATTTTGATATTCAAGTTTTTATTTTTCATCTTCTTCCATACTCCATTTATTAGATCCTAAAAGGCATGCTGCTAACGGGTTTTCGATTACCTTGCATTCATTTTAAATTGTTAGGTAATTCTAAAATCAATTTCTTCTCCATCCTCGTTTTGTAGGAGAAATTTATGCCATGGAGTTTATTTTTGTGAAAGGAACTTTTCTAGAACATTTCTTCTTGAATTTATTTCCCGGTATCAATGATTCCCCTTGAATCGGAATTTTTATCGTTGAAGCCAGGCTTTACAATAAAATCACCGATTATCAAAGTATCATACGGCATGCGTTGGTGTATCTTGCATTGACCGTTGAATCTCTTCATATACCAGTATAATTTGCATGTAAAACTTTTCTCCGAGGTTTGTATACTATTTTATTTATACACCAATCTGGTACAAAAATAAACATTTATAATTTTACCCGTGGGCGGAATAGAGCTAGGTGGGTACCCAATGTAGCACTTTCAGGCCTTCAGTAAAGTTGTTATTGTGAAAACTACATATCATGGTTCTCTATAAAAATCCATATTTACGTGTTTATAGAAGAAGAAAGAAGGTTATAGGACCTATTTTTGTGTTTCTACATCATCTGCACTAAGTAACGTGTAGGTACTGCTGAAATACTGAAAAAAAACAATGTGTATTTAAATTTCTCATATGGGCGAATAATTATGGTTTTCATGCTATAGTCGTAGTATAGGTACTAAGTCTGAACACATTTGAAATTTTACTTGTTATAGAGTAATTTATTACATGTTGAGAAGTTTTATGTAAATTAGTACACATGTTACTATTAATATTCTAACATTTTTTGGATAATCTATGAAATAAATATTCTGGATTTAAATCCCTCCACACCTTCATTCCTGCAACGGGCACGACACGCACCTTCATGGCCAAATCCAATATTCATTGTCACTTCAATATAAATAAAAGTTTTCCCCTTATTCCTCCTCTTCCTATCTGCCTTCTGGTAAACAGGAAACAGGTGATTAAAATTTATGACGTTCATTTATTAGAGCGCACGCGTCTGTCCCTAATATCTCTGGGAACCAGGCTTTAATTACATTTGACTGTCGTAGCCGACCATTTCAACAGACACAACTCGAATAAGCTTGACTCTAGCTCATTAAAGTTATCAAGGTTGCAAAAGTGTTCGAGTTGGGGTGCATTTAAACCATGTTTCCTGCTGGTATGTTAGCTGATTAAGGATGTACTTGTGCATGCTAATTAAGTTCAGTGAATTTACAGGTATTTTCCTCAGCATATTATGAATTCTAGCCCTGGTTTAGATTTAGCTCTAAAGACGCATAAGTGCGCATTTTTATCCTATAACAAATCAAAGAAATGCGGATTTAAATATTTGCGGCTTTGGCAAACATTCGAGCAAGAGAGATTTGCATGTCAAGCACTTTATCTGGATTCAGATATTTGGGTCTTGGCTTCCTCTGACATATTACTAAGATTTCTGGAATTCGCGATGGCAATGCGACGAGATATTGAATTTAGATAGTCGAAACTATTCTGATAATTTGCCAGAATAATGTTGAAAACTAACATCAATAATATAGAATTGGTATGATCATCAAATTTGCTTAATAAATTGAAATCTTATTGGCGAAAAAACTTTAAGATAGTATAAATAAAACGTGACATGTTGAAAATGATTAAGTTACCTTCAAGTACCTAAGTTAAGTTACCTTTCGTTGTGGATATCATTACCTCACTATTACTTCAAGTCCTACAGGGATGAAATATACGTAGCTAAACCTATTCATACAATCATGAAACTTTTATAACTTAGAGCTAGGAAATGTATTGTCAAGAGGCGAGACATGACGAAACTTTTAAGAAAGTTTCGATGAGAAAAAACTTTTCTGGCATCATCTTTACGCCCTAAACTTTTCAAATTACAATTCTCCCTACTGGAAAGACATTAAACACTTACAAACTTACAAAAACAAAGGTACCGAAATGTAGAGATAGAGGAAAAAATTTAGAGCGGTGAATTTGTTTGAATTATGTGGTTAGAAATGTTGGATGCATAATATGTAGTGTATTATGCATGAAGAGGCATAATTGAGGAACAATATTTGAATGGACATCTTATATAATTTAGAATAACTCGAATCCTGAAATATTTTCGTCTTCTTTTCTTGAATCATCGAAGCCTTGGCGACTGTTGAAAATAAATAGGGTCCTGCGAAATGTTGAAAATATGTGGGTTAATTCCCAATAAGTAATTTTGTTTTCGAAAGATGTTTTAGAGTTGGTGACAAATTTTTGCCGGTGTATGATTAGAGTTCAATTCGACTAGTTTGAGTCCTGTATTATTTTCTTTACTGTGCCGTTTCCTCTTGTGAAGCGAACCATGTTATAGTGATGGAAATTGTAACGTTATCTGACTCTCATAGCAGTTAGGTATTTTGTAGCCTTAGGAAAGCTACTCTCCAGCTAGTTTCAAATACTGCATATTACTATACACTTTGTGTCGCAACTTTGATTCAGCGAGGTCCCAAGCAAGCACTGGGGGAATCGCATACCAAGGCACTGCCGGAATCCAAACCATTCAAGACAAAAGTTTGTTCGTACAAAAAATGTTGACAAGCTACATTCTGTAGGTATCAGAGGCGGAAAATTACTATGGAAAGTTCTTGCCTAAGCTCGTAGCTTCATACATACCTATTCATTAAGGCTAAGAAAATTTTAACGGTCATTGTGGTTCATTACAATCGTCAGCAGAAAAGAAAAAAAAAATTGTAACAGTGAGTGGCTCTTTCTTTGATATTGATTGATTCCCATCCCATATCTAGTTACCCTTGTTTAGCTCAATTAATTTCTAATACTCCTTCAAGGATTTACTGATATATAAGTAGTTTTTGAAGCTCTTCTAGTTATTGCAGGTTCTTTATTTGACTTTGTCTGTGAGTTGTGTCGATAAATTAATCTAGGTACTCTAAATTTGAAGAACCACAAGTTGTCACTAGATTTCTCAGATTAGAATTATCTCGAAATTTTGCAGATCGTTTTCAATCGATTGATTAATATTACTGTATAAGCGACAAAAATAAAAATGTATTTGCTATAAATCAATTAATTTTTAAATTTAAATAATATCACACTGATTCAACTCCTAATCCAAATATGTCAAAGCCAATCAATATCCACTTCCCGGTGCACAATATTGCCGGCCATGAAGCCGTTTATTAATGAATCACATTTTTTGCAGTGCGATATAATTATTAATCACCAGAGTGTTTTGAATAAATCGTCGGACCTCAAAACGACCAAAATGGCCGGACAAGCCTATACTATCAACCCGATCTGTTCCCCTATAGCCCAACGGAGATTAATGAACGTATCAATTATGATATTACAGGATGAGCCTGTCTGTCTTAATCCCTTTTTGGAATACCAGAAGCTTTCAGGGGTTAGCATTATTACTATGATAATGTATTAAAGATTAAGGACAAGCTTACAGGCAGCCATTGCAACTTAATTTGAAAAATTAAAATCTGTTCATTTCAGTGTAGTGATTGGTGCATATCGGTTTCGAAGGGTTTTAAAATGCTTTATCGAACAATACCAGCTACGATGAAGTTCTATTTCGCTCTATTCTTTTAATCTTTAACCAGCTTTCTCGTTATTCGCCCTCCTAATCGATAATTCCTCCTCCAACTTTAATTTTCCAATTACGCTTCCAAAGGTCCTTCGACGTGCTAAAACAATCAGATTTCGTTCAGCATTGTCTCAGACAAAAATTAAAAAGGTCAATTGTTCGATCTAAAAGTTCTTTTTCTGCTTGTTGAATTTGCCTTGAGATGAAATATTGTTTCATCATCAAGATTTTAATAAGTATGGAATTTGTGATTGAAATTTCTGTCACGACAGGGTGCAGAGTAACATATTGTGAGTGAGGAAGTTATAACTGCCATTGTTTTTATTGGTCTATAAATTTTAATAAATCGCTATAGATATGCCACTTAAGCCCCGCTTAAAGTAATAAAATTGTCTGACCAGCATATTAAACGACAGAGGGTAGGCAACACCCGGTTTTAATTGATATTTCTTGTTGATAATTTGAAACAATGAAAGTTTCAATGAAAAAAAGAATAAACAATTTGTTCATTGTGCACAGATTAATGGTTACGGAAAAAACTCATTTGGAAGTGAAAATATAACCATTTTCAAATTCATGATGACAACTAATGTACAATCCTGCCTGCCCAAACAACAACGGACTACAAAATTATCGTCGTAGAATAGCTCCTAGACTAGAAAGAGAATTATAATAGTAGATTATTATCAGGAGAAAAAATGAAGCTTTTTGAGCTGAAGCCTGTCAGTCGACGAACAATATATACGATTTTTTTTTCAAACTATAAATTCCAGAATTAGGGAGTTAGAGATTAATCGATTTATTTGCACGTGAATGTGTCAGTCGTGTCGACCAGAACTAGCCATAAATCAAAATCATCTCTAATAGTCCACATATATTATTTACCTGGAAAATATGGAATTTATTTTTTAATTTATATAATATTAAAAATCAAACTGATAACTTCAAAACAAGCTAATAGTTCGGAAGATGAAGCAACATTTTGCTGTTCCAGTTTTTTTTTTTGGCACAAATGGTACCTACTGTGACTGTGACTGTGATCTGGAATGGTGGTAAAGACACGTTATCTGCACAATTATTTACTTATACTCATTTTTAAGAGCAAGTAAGAAGGTATTGTACTCAGCAGATACCTAATTGAATTAAAGAAAATCCACCAATAATTAAAAATTGAACAAAAAATCTGCATTGATAATCGCTGTAAACATTTGAAAATATTTTTCTAAACTGAATGACCTTCTGGCTAGGGTAAAATCTTTTAGATATAAACCTCAAAATAAGATAAACTGTCAGCCAGTTGACAAGAAGAACTCGGAAAATAAACTATCGAGAGTCTAGTCAACAGATAAAAGGAGTCAGTAATAGGAAATCGAAAAAAACTATTGAATTTGAAAACGCTAGCCAACGCAACTAGAGAAAGTCTAGTAATTAAGTACGTACATACTTTTCTTTCAGATATAATATATAAACACAGCAGAAATTAGTATTTGAATAGCCAAAATCTCAATTACTCAACACTATGTCCACTACAAGAACAATCGACAATTGAACAGCGTCATAGCATTTAATTACATCAAGATGCTCTAGATATATCCTAATGCAATGGATCCTTTGTTTAACAACCATGTAGCTTGTGTAATAGTAACTTATCTAATGTTATCTTAGGATTATTCACGTATGTGTTTTCGTCGATTGAAGTAACGAGAAAATTCATTGTTCGTAAAAGCTGGAACTATTTCCTCCATAAGGAAGAAGTAACTATGTACGTAGGGGAAAGTGTTCCACAATGAGACAAAAATTCCGTTTCGGTAAATAGCCAGAAGGTATGATTGAATTTTTCAATTTCGATGTTGCATGCTCATAGATTGACATATTTCTCATAATTAAACGCAATTAGATTATTATTATATCGATTCAAAAAATAAATAGGGCAATTTTTTCAAAACGCGATTTTTGTCTCATTGTGGAACAAGTCCTTTTACACCAAAAAACAGTACAAAAAATATTGAAAAAAACATTTATGGAAGAAAAATAACCATTCTTTTAGAGAAACAGTAGAGCAACTTGAAATATTAATCCGACAAATCAAAAATATAATAAAATCCTAAAAAATATGAACGCACATTTAATGAGGTTGTATTCACTTCAGAACGTATTAAAGACTGTTGCCTCTTAGTTTTCCCAGTCGTTTAATGTTTGGAAAGTATCAGCATATGATGTTTTTTTCTTCGACCATACTTATATTGGCTGTTACAGGGTAGAAAAAGCAGTTGTCAGATCGTCTCATTGCGTGGAACAAAACCAGGTGTCTCATTGTGGAACTTTTTCCGTATTTTTTTAAGAAGTTGGCAAACATGTATCGATTATTTTAAACATCCCTAGTTCATACAGAATCTCAACCCAGACATGCCTAAACAATTACGGAATTTCAAATTCATCAAAAAACCACCGAATTTTATTCAATCATCAATTGAAATATCGACTGTAAAAATAAAGTTACCCCAATTTGAGCAATGGTAGTCACTAATTAGGCTTAAAATTCACTAAATGTCCTAAAAATTGTAGGAGCATATGCACAATTAGTTATGTTTGACGATCATATTATTTTAAACGGAATAGGCGGGCAGTTCAAAAAGTTATTTCGAATGTTTCATTGTGGAACATGTCTCATTGTGGAACACTTTCCCCTACCCACTACCCTATATAATTTCTTCTAATTTATCTAATACACGATGTTAATACCCATTTAATACCCTGTTTTCCGAGGCGATATGAGATAGAATCTTGGGTTAGGGATTAGCCAAGTGAAGGTATTTTAATTGGCAATTTTGGACTCCGGGATGTTTGCCTGGTTGAGGGCATAAATAACACATGGACAAAGCAAACTGGAGATATTCCATACCAACTTTTAAGCCACTCTCTTGTAATTAGCAATCAATAAGTTGCAATAGTTGCAAATGGTTATTAGGTATTTTGTTAATTTGGCCTTTAAGCACTGGTTAAATTCTATGAAATACCGACTTTAGCGTACCTGGAATAAAATATTTTTTGCAACCAAAAATGTCGGAATTCTGGAACAGACAAGCAAGAGAGTTAAAAATGCTGTGTTCGTGCAGACGAAAACCGCCCATCAGCAACGTCGCTCGGGAAATTTGCCGTTCGTGTTAGAGAAAAAAGTAGAGAGAGAATGTTTGCTCTTTTTGAATAACGGACACAGAAATATATAACTCTATAACTTAATTAATAAATATAACAATTATTATTTAGTCTGATTATTGCCTAATAGTTATTTATACTCCAAGTGAGTTAAATGAATGTTTATTCATGAGAAGAAAGTTTAACCCACGAGCCCTAGCGTGTGGGTTAATTTTCTTCGAATGAAGAAATATTTCAACTCATGTGATGTATACAAAATTTTATCCCATTTTGTGGAAATTTAAAAAATAAAGTACAAGGAAAAATGCCGGGAGTGGGTTAAAAATATTTTAAATCACTGAGGTTTCATATTTTTAGTTGGGCAGAGTGACTTAAAATGCCGAGAGTGAGTTAAAATGTTTTTAAATCACTGAGGTGATAAACGTCTACTTACCTTTATTATTATGCGTTCAATAATGTCATTTTCAAACGTCAAAATGGGAAAAAATGATTTAATAGTATTTATTTGTATGTTTTTGTAGGGGTTTTAGGGAATTGAAATGTAATAGGTAATTAATTCTGAAGATTTTTCTATCATTTTCGCTTTCTAAATACAAATTATTAATATTTGAAATAACCCTTCGTGATTAAGCTATTCGCCCATTTTGTTTTTATTTGTTTCGAAAGGCCTCTGAAACATCAACGATATTCTGAGTTTCAGATAAATAATAGATAATAACTCAAGACGCGACTTTACATAATCTCTTGGAATTCGAACTGTATCTTTCCCAAAAAAATATGAGCTTGCATCCTTCATCAGGATAATGTTGATTTAGCATTATTCCAGCAGACTATGCTCAGACCATACACAATTCACACCGTACAAAAATATACCATATACAAAAATGACAGACCTAACCGTGCTGGTGGTGGTACAGCCATTTTCCCTCCTCATGACACTAATGCCACTCTTGCCTCTGACAATGTGGAATACACTGCTTCTAAACGCTTAACCCATGATGATATGAACCTTTTCTTCGGTTCTGATGCTTCGACCTTAGTTGCAGGGGATTTAAACTACAAAAACAGAGCCCGGGGATGCCGCGCTAATAATACAGCGGGTTCTTTTCTACTTCAATTCACCCAGGACAACCCAGACATTCTAGACCTTGCTCTATCCAAAAATGTCCCCTATAACATTGGTATTTTCAACATCAACGAGCTCCGACCACAATCCAATTATTCAGTTGACAATCAGGTCCAAGGTGCAAATACTCACCATACTTTTTTTTTAACAATTATCCGCAATTCAACTCTAATTTTGGAGTCATTCATATCCCACCAGACGTTTTAAAAACAACTCTGGACATTAACAGGCTATTAACACATTTATTGGAGAAGTGAATGACTGTTTAAATAGCACTAAAATTACTACAAAACTAAATAACCTATACTACCACATCACATACGACAGCAAATTAAGTTGAGGAATCATAATCAACTTAGAAGGCTGGCATTAAGGACAAGAGACCCTAACATCAAACGTGAATGTAGACTTACTGACTTAATTAAAACTTTTATCAAGGAATATAAAAACGAGAAATTATTGAATTTCTTATAATTTATTGCCTGACTTGTCCCCTCTCAGGAAAATATATAATTCTGTTTTAATAAAAAAAAATAGGCATATTACCACCATTTATGGTAGAGCTGGTTTGGTGTATAACAATCCAGAAAAAACAACTGCTTTTGCTGAGTCACTTCAATCACAATTTTCACTTAATAAAGACCCTGATGATGATATTTATCATGATAATTTTTTTTATAATTTCCATCACCCGCTCAGTCAATAGAAGCATATTGACAATCTTACACAGGACGATTCTGAATTTCTGAAATATCGTGGACAAACCAACCAAATTAACTATTTGGGACTAATACTGGACCACAAATTTCCTTGGTCTCTACACTTTAATAATTATAGATTGGATAAATGCAATAGATTAGCGGAATTGCTGTACCCACTATTGTGAGTGTCCAGAAACTTATTTCTCCAGTGTGTCACCTGCCTAAGAGTGCATCCCACTATAGCGCAAAGCCTAACAGAATACGAAGACAAAAAAATGTGAAGCAATTTGGAAAAAATAAAAAATAAAAATAAAGTTAGTTCAAGGTAACAACTGGAATATCCGAAAAATTATTTCAAAATAAGAGATAAAGGGATCAGAATATATGAACAATAATTATTATTACATCGGAAGAATAAAATATATCGTTTCATTGAATAACTCAGTAGGCTTTTGCCCAATTAGACCCTTTCATTGAGCTGGGCTAGAAAACTGGAATGAAGAGAGGAACATAGAGGAAATGAAAAAATGACTATAATATTTTCAAACCCAAGCGGCAGTAACGTAAACAACTTGTCATTTTCAGATCAGGGTGGGGAGGCAGGACCGTATTAAGACAATGCTATTATCTTGTCTTATTTTGATAGCCGCTGATCTCGGAAATAACACTCAACGTGAAAAGAAAAAACAAAAAATATGAAATGCCACAAGTAGATATTTTTTTCCCATCAGAAGCTTCAACTGAACCCAATCCTGTCCTCCGCACATGCGCACTAGTCCTTGTATGCGTATTAACCAATAGGAAGGCTGGATTATTAGCTGGTGTTTGTTTGCATTTAATGTGATTCACTGCCGTTTGGATTTGAAAAAAGCATAGGTGGCGAGTAATGAAAGAGGTATTTCGTTCACAAGGTTGCCGACTAACTCCGTAAAGCGGAGACTATGTGCTCAAAAACTATGCATAAATACCAACTTGGAGCACTTTACCTAAAAAGAATGAGGAAAGAACGCCACATGTCTCAAGACAATATTTTATTTCTGGATTCGGAAATTTCAGAGCTCTGCTTCGCCTATCTTTTAAGCAACAAATTAACCTCTGCACATTCCTATATCAATCAATAAAGAACTGAAAAGAAGCACGATGTATTATTATTTTCCGATTTGCAAAAGCTCTATCGTTCGTTGCGATCGTTAAATAAAAAAATCTATCAACTCATTTATGTATGCAACCCCCTCTAATTATTCCATGTTATGATGTCAGCGCAATGTTACAACTAGTATATTGTATAATCAAAGTAACAAAAGGACAAAGTTACGTGCACGCACTGTTCGTTTTTATAGAACTTTTGTGTGGACATTTATTGTACAAATCTACGAGCTGCGGTTTGCTAGCACATTTTTTTAATGATACTTAGGTACCTAATGCATTTTTTTCCTGAAATGAGGTTGTTGATGGGAATATTATTGATTATTAAACTCATGAATTATTCTGCAAGTAATGAAAATTTGTCAATTGACAGGCGACTAATATTGGTTTTATACTGCGAACAAACTCTATATTTAAATTGTTTTTTCTTTTTAATAGAGCAATTACTCATTCGCCATTTTTAACTGCATGAAACCTCAAATTGTGCCGTTTTTGTTGGACAAAAATAAAAACTTTATTGCTCCACATAAATTCCGACATGCAGGCAAAAATTGAGAAGAATTTCAATTTAGTTCTTTTGTTCTCCGGTTTTAATAATTTCATATGGCTATGACTAATGTTTATTTTTTCTTTCTTTTTTCATGACTGTTCCATTCCGCCAGGACTAAAATGTAAGTATACACCTATGTGTGTTTTCAGTATTATAGTTTTTTTTTTGTTTGAAATCTTTTTTGTGCTTTAGAATGTACAAATGCTTTTAGTTTTTATTTTTGTGAACTTTGTTTATGTCAAATATCTACATTAAATAACATGTACCTCTTAAATATGGAGGCACCCTGTCCAGGTGAGTTTAAATGCGAGTTATAGCGTTATTCTTAGGGTGCCTCTTTTGTCGCTGAAATAATTGCTAAAATAATTGCTCATTTTATTGAATAGACGTATCTTCATCCTGCTCAAATTCATGGTGGTAAAAGGTTCAGAATTTATGAGGAATAATGCAAATTAGATTACCTACCTACTTTCTAGAACCAGCAATCCAATCACAAATTTTCAAGATTTTCTACAATTTTTTTATTGAACAATGTGACGAATGCTTATACTTACTCTAACTCTAAACCCGAAAAACACACGGATAGTTAATGTCTGACGGAGAGCGTCGAAAGTATGATATCTTCTACGATCTACTACTGATACCTTTTGGATAATTTCCAATTCACTTCTAATACTATCAATTGCGAATCTAGATGCTTCTTACTCCTAGGAATTCCGGTAATTTCTCTTTCAACAGCCCCTGACATTCCTCATCTAAAGCTACGGTCTCTTTTAAATTTGTAAGCATTGAATCTTCTAAATGAGATTTTTTTGATCCACCTGCGGTGCTGTGTGCTACTGCAACTTGATAAACTATTGATGCAGACATTTTTCAGCTTGTTCTCCAAGACAATCTTCCTCTACTGGCAATGAAAATGAGGTAGGTGAGCGACCTAAACCCTCTGGTATATATGGTCATTTCCTTTTTGTCATTCCGCACAATATGAATATACATCCAAGCTTCAAATATGTATACAAGGAGTTTCGTGTCGATCTCTTTAAAATAGGTAGTAAAAGCAAGCGGTGTGTAACTGCTGTTAAGAATGATAGTTCTGGCAATATAAACGATATTTGAATACAGCCAATGCTGTTCGAAGCAAGACGATTTACACGAAAAGTATCCTTATGCAAGACAGTTGCTTCTGCAGGCTCGAAATGTGCGGCTACGAACATCTGCGAATTGTACGTTGTAGATTGCATTTGGAGTCGTTACAGCTTGTTCCAGAAAAAATGTTACAGCGCCTTGGTTTGCGAGTCGGTGTCCTCCTCTTTGCCCTCTATGCCCTGGTGTCCTGGCACCCACATTAGGATTACTTTGTTCCTCCCAGCCAGTTGCTTAAGGATATTTTTACCCTCCCAAACATCTGCGAATTGAACTTGATGGCTCCTAGAGCAATTAGAGCCGCTTGACTGTCGGGCAGTATGTAAATGTGCTCTCTTAGAAGGCCTCTTTTAAGGCAAGCTGGGGCACATATGTTTATGGTACCTGGGCTTGGAATATTATGGACGTTTCACCCATTGCTAACCAGAATTTAAAGTTTGGTCCAGTCATTCCCAGACCGACTCCTTCCGTTAGCTTCGAACCATCCGTATAGCATTTTTTGTTCTTTCATAATTGTCGTTTTTACAACCACTTCATATGGAATGTCAAAGTCCAGTGATGTTATTACTGATCTGTTGACTTACTTTGGCACTAGAGATTCAGAGACTGAAGAATGCGTGAGTGGCGATTCAGATCACCAGGTTCAAATTTTTTTTGCCTGGAATCTATTCTCGCCTCTTTTTTCACATGTGAAGAGGGGGCATGTTCAGCAGTGCCTCTAAAGCTGCGGTGGGGCAGGTGACGTAGCCCCTGTTATTCCTCGACATATTAGTCTTTGTACTTTACATAGACTGTTCTGTGCAGTAATTTGCTCAGTCTTTGGCCACCATACCAACGGAGCGTAGGTGACGTGACAACTGACAATGGGTCTGAAAACCGTTTGGTATGTATGTATGTATGTATGTATGTGTATGTTGGAGGTGTCAGTTGCACCGCGACCAATATTGATCTATTGTACCCCTCCTTCTGCTGCTAAGTTCGAGTCTCCCGCTCAAAGCAGCCCCTCCAGTCCTAGGTCCCTTAGGAATTTTAGGATGCCTAGCGGTGCCAGGGCTGGAATGTCTTCCAACTGTATAAGGGCAGTTCCCAGGTTCTTCATCCTTGAGCGACTAACGGCATCGCAGTTCAGTAGAAGATGGTAAGGTGTCTCTTCTCCGTCTTCACAGAATCTGCAGGTGCCACCTTCTTCTAACCACAACTTCTGTAGGTGTTTCTTAAGTCTGCAATGTCCCGAGAGAAACCCGGTTAGAGTCTTGAGACTTTTCTTGCTAAGGTTAACCAGCAGTTCTAATCTTTTTTGGTTGAAGTTGCCCAATAGATCTTTGGCCTGTCGTAGTCCTGGCTGTTCTAGCCATTGTTTTTTCCTAAGCCGGTTCTCTTCTTTTTTGACGATTTCTTGGAGGTGCGCATTTCCTACGCCGCAAAATGGTTCTGGCACAGTGAAGAAAGTAGACGCTAACGTTCTTGCGAGTCTGTCTGCGCCCTCGACATCTAGGTGTCCGGGCATCCAGGAGAGGGTTACTTTGTTTTGTTTTCCCAGCTCATTTAGTTTCTGTAGACATTCCCATATTATCTTAGAATTGATGACCGGGGATCTCAATGCTTTGATAGCTGCTTGGCTGTCAGACACTATTACAATCTCTCGTTTCCGATAACTTCTGTCACGTTGAACTGCAAGCAACTTCCTATCGCATGAAGTTCCGCTTGAAATATTCTTGGTGATATACCCATTGGCTCCGAGTATTTGGTCCGTGGCCCGAATACTCCGGCTCAGCAGTTTTGGAACTTTCTGTATACCATGTCATGGTGTTTGCTTTAAGGGATTGGATAGATTCCATGTTCCATCTGTTTTTTGAACTTAGTTCAATGGAAAAGTTTTTCTAGAAACTGAATTTATCAACAATCACGTCTTTTGGTAGATCCATGAGTTGTGCACAGTTTGGGAGAGGAAAAGTTCTGCCAAGGTGCGTTTTCCTTTGTAGACTTATCTTCTCCAGTCTGAGACATGATCCACTGGCAACCCGCTTCACTATTATGTGGAGTGGTGTGAGGTCTAGAATGATTTCTAGTGCCACGGTTGGGTATGATCTCATTGCTCCTGTTATACAGAGACACGCGAGTCTTTGCACTTTCCCTGGGGCTTTCCTAGCTGTTACTAACTGGGTTCGGCTATACCAGGCTACGTACGTGATGATAGGTCTCACTATCATGGCCTACATCCATCCTAGGATTGATGGGTTACAACCCCATGTTTTACCCGCAATGTTTTTGCAGACCATGAGTGCCGAGATTGCTTTGTTTTTTTTTGTGTTCTCTACATGTCGGTTCCAAAGAAGTTTAGAATCTAGGGTTTTTCCTAGGAATTTAACTTCTTTTTTCCAATCAAGTCTGCTTCCATCGAGGCGAATGCTTCTCAGGTTTTTGTAAATGTTACCAGTGTGGTTTTTGCTGAGTTTAGATTCAGCCCCACTGTCTGACACCATTCCTTCGTGGTTCGAAGTGCTTTTTCTATAAGGTTGCAGAATATTCTTTCGTATTTCCCTCTGGTCATGACAATATCATCGACGTATTCAAAGCAGGTGAAGTCCTGATCGGTCAATAAATTTAGGAGGTCGTCAACCACTAGACTTCACATCAAAGGTGAGAGTACCTCTCCCTGCGGTGATCCTCTAGTGGTGGTGACTATTAAGGCTGGTTCATCCGCCCATGTTTTTCTCACGAGTTTGCGGTATGTCCAAGTGGTACGACGGCCACTCGTGATTTTGTTTCGTTCAGATGATAGTTCCAAGTAAGTTTGCGGTCTATGGTGAACCACAAATCTTCTTCTTCTTCTTCTTCTTCAGCCATTATCCATCCACTGCAAGATGTAGGCCTCTTTCAATACTTTCCAATCGTTTCGGTTTTGTGCTCTCTTTATCCAATTTTTACCAGCTATGGTTCGTATGTCGTCGGTCCACCTTTTAGGAGGTCGACCCACTGAACGTTTTGTTAGACGTGGTCTCCAGCATAGTAGACTTTTCGCCCATCTCTCTTCTGATCATCTGGCCAAGTGTCAAATACTTAACTTCATTTGAGAGAGATAATTGCGTGCAATTTAGAGTATGGGCACGCAGATCTAGCTTGCTTTTTTTCGTAAACGGAACTAAGGTCGTTTTTTCGAGGTTCATGGAAAGTCCTTTTTTCTTACTCAAGTTTTTGGTTACATTCGAGGCACTTTGCATGCGACCTCTCATTATGCCTTTATGCTCGCCTCTGATTATTGTCGACATATTATCTGCATAGCCTGGGACAGTTATTCCGACGTCGCTTAGTTTGGTAATGGTCATGAGGTTTTTTGATAGATAGGTGTCCAAGGCACCCTCTGTCTATGCCTATCTATGAAAGCTGCAAGAGCGATTTCTTTTGCCTCAAGTGCCTTTTCTATGTCTGTTACTAGACAATGGAGTATACTTGTTGTGGATTTGCCTGCTTGGTCGGCAAACTGTCTTGTATGAAGCGGCTGCTATTGAGAAAGGATGTTAGGCTAATAGTTCGATAGGATTTTGGTTAATCCTCTGGCCGGCGTCTGCCTAATTGTTTTGCCAATCCCAAAACCCAAATCATTTCTGTTAAATTTTTTGCAGTTGCAAACTTCTGAATTGATTCGATCATCTTCGGAATCAGCCTTTTTATACCTTGACTTCCAATAAATTTCCCTACATAAGGAAATTCTGATTTTGGCTACTATGGAATTTATTTGGTTTCAAAGTTAACTTCCTCTCCCGGCATCCTTCTAATCGGGAAACTATTCTTTCCTAATGATTCCTGAATGTCTGAATCAAGACGTTCCAATACATTGCCGATCGTGACCAATCCCATTGATAATTGCAAAAACAATCTATATCAAAAGCGTAGTTGACTTTCTTCTTCGTTAATTTTCAATCGCCAATGGATAGATGAAAAATATTTGGATTCTTCAGGAATATCCGACACAGCTTCGTTGTTTAAATTGATGATTCGGTCTTTTCACATAATAATTGAGTTTTTTATCGTCATCGCATAGGAATATGCGATTATTTTTGAATCTGACAAAATCTGAAGATTTACCATCTACTTATTTAATAATGCATTCATTCACGATGTCATCGAGGTTTTGTTTCAATTTTCCTCTCCGAGCAAATAGTACCTATTTCTAGTAGACATTATATGGCATAAGACAATTTATCTCGATAAATATAGATTATGGGTAGGTTTATTTTCTATGGGTTTCAGAATTGACGAACCAAAAACATCACAAGATTCTACTAATACGTCATTCTTTCCTATTCTTTTGCCGGTTTATTTGGTCTACTGACGTTATTTGGTATTGATTCAGAGGATTTGGATAATTTGAATACAACATTCTGAGTTCAATCTACCAGAAGTTCCTTGACAAATATAAATAGTGGGCGATGTGCTTTAAAATTTTCAAGTGGTATATCATATGAAATTTTTCCAAATACTTTCAGCTTGAATTGATCTGCTGATTTATTTTGATAATGGCTGCCTAAAAATCTTCTTCAGGTATCCTCAAGTAATTCAGTAGCTCTTCACCAGCATTGTTCACGTCTGTGTCCGCATCAGGTCTCGCCATACATACAAGTCATTGAATATTTTTTACTTGGCTTTCTATGCCTGAGTCTATTTTTAGTCGTTCGGAATGACATTCTTTCGTTACATCTGACTGTTCGATGAATTCTTATTTTCCCGTCTAGTAAAGTTTCTTCAGAGAAATAAAATAAACCGATTATTCTTTGCCTTATGATTTCCGCCCACACATTGATTTTACGTGAAAATTGCGAATGGTCTTGCATCTGATGGAGGATTTTCTAGGAATAATATTGGTAATTATTATGTCGGTTAATATTTTTATTTTTGAAAATGTAAATTGATCTGAGGTGATGATATGGCTAGCGTTAGCATTGAAAAGTTCTATTATATATTTCTATAATCTACAGGGTGTTCCGAAACTATTGTGCCAAAAATTAAGGGATGATAGATCTCGCCAAAATAAACGTTTGCACTGTGGTAGCTAAGTTGCGCACGAAGAAACGTGTTTGAAGCAGAAACTCTATCATTAGATACTACAGAAATCCCAGGAATGCTTGCAGTATTTATTGAAAACAATGATTCACATCAGAGGATGCTCAAAATTACGACCACCCGCCTCAATGCATGCGTGACAGCGCTATAGCATAGCCTCCTGAACACGTTGAAAAATCCCTGGCGTTTCGCGAATTTCAGCAGCTGCTGCAACAACCTTACCACTAACTATTCTTCTGTTTCAACTGGAGTGTCGTTCATTTTCATATGACATGATAAAGCAAAGTCGCATTCGGTCAGGTCTGGTGAACCTGGAGGCCATGCATCAGGTGCGCCCTTACCAAATACTCTTTCCAGATTATGTTTCGTGAAGACGGCTTACGAGTAATGTGGTGGACCTCCATCGTGTTGGTACCACATGTTTTGTCTGGCATACAGGGGAACAGTTTCTAACAGTTTCAGGAACGGTTTCCTGCAGTCGATATTTCACGCATGCATTGAGGCAAGTGGTCGTAATTTTGAGCATCCTCTGATGTGAATCATTGTTTTTAATAAATACTGCAAGTATTTCTGGGATTTCTGTATTATCTAATGCTAGAGTTTCTGCTTCAAACACGTTTCTTCGTGCGCAACTTAGCTACCACAGCGCGTACTGTAATGTGCTATTATCACCTAACCAAAACGCATGCGCCTATGGGTTTATAAGTAAAAAACGTTTATTTTGGCGAGATCTATCATCCCTTAATTTTTGGCACAATAGTTTCGGAACACCCTGTATAATGCAGAGTGGATATCAAAATTGTCATCAAAGAGTTCTTGGACGAGTTTTTTCTAAGGCACATGTTCAACGGACATGCGATGTATCGTTAACAAAGGATATTGTTCTTGTTGAAACTAGAGTTTTCTTCAACACTTAATATTACCTATATTCTAACCTTTGTAAAATTTAGTGTTAAATCGCCCTTGTTCATAGGATAATTTTTTACATGTCCTGTTTAATTGATTTTCCATCCAAATGAGGTAGAAATAAAGACAGTTACAAAGTTCACTTTACATGCAATTGTTTATCAGCAGTTAGGTACCCATATCTTAAACTAGAGGCCATACCGACAATAATAAATAAAGATGAGGAGTCTTACTGATACGATTATTTTGTCCAAAGTCAAAGTACATCTACAAAAACGAAATGATTCTTTTCGAAGAAATCTCGCTTAGGCCTTTTAAAAATTCCTTTTTCTACCTTCATCATCCCTTAACTTTTCTTACCCACTTTCTGTCCCTACTTAATCAAAACAAACCAAAACTCCATAACTCAAATCCCAAGGCACGTGGATTAGTTGTGCGTAAACCCTTTTCTCTTCCCAGGTGCTTTGTTGCGCTTTCAACCCCAATTTAACTGGAAATAGGGGCCACCTTTTGAACCCCACTTTAACCCGCGCAGATATAAAAAACCCGGAAACGTTTGATGACGAATTCAAATACCAGTCGAGATTTAGGTTTGGGATTCATACAATGATGTAATAGAGGGTAAATATAAATAAATGACCACAATTTTTTTCGAATTTCATAATGTCACCTTTGCTTTATATAAAAATCTATTCATTTATTGAAAGAAAAGTGCGTGTTACGCACCTGACGCAATACGCAATACAAGTAGAATATTTCTAGAACTGATAAAGAGTTTGAAACTCCAATTACATACCTACCTCGGTTCTTATTTTTGCCGCAATATTTCGATCGATGTGATATGACTGACAATTTTCCCAGGAATACTAGCTTATTAAAGTACTTAAAAGAGGGAGTATTTCCAGGGAATTCACATTGCATTTACAATAATTTATTTATATTTCTGATTTGGCTATTTTTAAATATACAAATTTGTAAATAGAATAATAATTATTAGTGAAATTCCCGTAGAGCAACTGATAAATGATGAAATGTGAGAACACACGGGAAAAAGTTTCAAGAAATGCCGAGAACAATAAAAATAAAAGACAATTTTAATCCGGGAACCAATATTTCACTTTCTAAGTGATAAAAAAATAGAATCCGAGACCTTCCCGGTTCTTAATTTTTTCAGTTTTTTTTTTTTGCATACTATTCTCGACTTATGGTTCCTACCCCACGGGTCACCGTCAATTCATCGTAAATCCATCTGTCGTACGTCAATTTGTAGTATACGTCAATTCGTCGTAAAGTTCATTTGTTGTATACGCCAATTCGTCGTAAAGTCAATTCGTCTTATACGTCAATTCGTCGTAGCGTTGATTCGACGTATATGTCAATTCGTCGTGAAAACAATTTGTCGTAAAGTAACGTCGACTAGTTCGTATTGGGGGTAAATTGGGTCGTTGATCCCTGTCGGTATAAGACCAACTGAATCTTATACATCATCACTGGTGACTCATGTGGTAGCCAACGTGTTAATAGCTTGCAATTTTATTCGGACATTATCAAACTTACCGTAATAACTCGGTTAGTTTGGGTTAGATTAAAATTGCAATCTAACCCAAACTAACCGGGTTATTATCGGTAAGTTTGGTAATCTCTGAATAAACAGAAAAACTGCAAATTTATACATTTTAACATTAAACCTGAGATACGACGAGTTGACGTATACGACGAATTAACGTTTTAATAGCTTGCAATTTGAATAAGACATTATCAAATGTATCGATAATAACCTTGTTAGTATCGGTCATTTTGGTAATGTCTGATTAAACGAAAAAGTGTGAATTTATACATTTTAACATTATACCTGAAATACGACGAATTGACGTATACGACGAATAACCTATACGATGAATTAACAATACGACAAATAGACGTACTTATACAACGAATTAACGCTTCGATGAATAAACGTATACGGCGAATAGACTTTACGACGAATTGACGTAAGACGAATTCACGTATGATGAATTGACATAGACCTCTACCCCACAATCAACCGGTATAGGAAATTGCCTGGAGAAAATATATAATATGCCTTGGTACAATAGTGTAAATAAAACATAAGTGGCACCTAATTAGCATTATACCAATTTCTTTCTCTGTTTCCATTTATTTCTAACCCCATACACAGAGCACAGGTTCGATTTTATCAAACCCTTCACCCTATTAACTTTACACACTTCGAGAATGCCAACGATGCAGGTGAAAAATGCCCTTTTTTCCGTTTATCGTTGGTTCGTTTGTTAGCCCATTTTTCAACCCTTGGCCTTTCTAGTTTTTCTCCCTGTAGAGCACTTTGGCAGGCCGTATTTAATTAATTTTTACATACCAGCAAAGTCGTGAAGTTCAGTTTGTTTTTTTTTAGAGTGCATTTTATGCACCGATGAGTAAAAACTGGGGCGGGATTTTATATACTAGGTTAGTTTCTAAAATTTTATAACACTAATATTTCAAAGGCAATTTCTCCTAACTACCCTTCATTGCGCCCAATTTAATATAAACACCAACCGGTTTGGAAAACCTTTAAAAGCTTCAACAGTCGTTTCCGGATTTTTTATATGGGTCAATGTGGGGTCAGAGTGGCTCCCTACTACTAAATTAATTGGGGTTGAAAACGTAACAAAGCATTAAGGTAGGGTGAAGAAAAAAGAAAAAAAACTTTAAACACGTGTCAGGAATTTGAAATCAGAGAGAATAATATGCATTGTCGTCTACTCCGATCATTTGGTGTAGAAATCAATTAAACAGTATTCGGATAGAGCTTTATATTCTCCATAGAGTTTAAACATTCTCTAGGTTAGCTTAGGTTAGGTTGCACTAGGAGGCCCATTGTGTTCCCTTGTTCAGGGTGGTTTCCTTCCGAATCTCTAACTGGTTCTTCCTTTCTTCGTTTTGTGCCAGTGCCTGGTTTTTACGAAGTTCAGTATTTTCATTGTCCTTATCTTTCCTGCATCCAGTTTCAATAATTTCCTGGTTTTCTCTATATTAACATACGACCACAGAGCTCGTGATGTTACGCAGTCATTGCGATTGCTCCGTCTTCTGCTGTGCAGCTGCGTCATGGTTTTGTCTACTAAATCCATCAACAGTTTAATATTTAGTTGTTTGTGATGACTCGTCTGTTTCAGCTTGGTCCTTTTTCATTTCCAGTTTTGCCAGTCTATCTGCCCTTACGTTTCCTTCGATATTACTACGTTCATGAACCCAGCCTATTTCGACATTACTGTTCCTGATCCAGGACAGCGCTTCTCGGCAGCTCATCATTGATTTTACTGTATGTGATTCTAGCAGTCTCAGTGCTGCTTTGCTGTCCACATATTATATGGTGACATTGCCCATCGCATTGTCCTCTCTTAGCAATAGCCTGCTTTTTCAATAGCAATTATTTCGGCATAGAGTATGCTGCGCTCATCCCTGAGTTTGTATGACTCTTGAATGTTTAGTGCTTCTGAGTACCTATACTCCGGCTCTTGTGCCGGTTTTTTGCTTTTGCAGCATCTTTGAAAATTGCTATGTCATTCTCCCTATCTATAGAGGATTTATCCCAATTTTCTCTTGAAGGCATCCTGTTCTCGAAAGAATATTTGGCTACTATGTAGTCCGTTGCCTTGAGGAATGTTTCGGCCTCTTGGTAGTCCATCATTTTGTCTGTTTCCTTAAGTATTGTCGAGTGTCCATAATCGGTTTCCTTCCACAATCCGGATTCTCTTAGTCTAACTAGTCTAAGAGCTCTCTCTGCAGCTGTGCCTCTTATGAATAAATCCTGAAGCCCCTAATCGGTACCTATTTATTCAGCATACGCAATGAATCTTATTCTCTTTTCTCTAAAGGTTATTAGAATAATATTGATTACCAGCGGTCACAAGAGTAGAGATATCACTTCTCCTTGTAGAGTCCCTCTGGTTGTTTTTTTCCTTATGGTATAGTCCCCAATTTCTGAATTGATGATTCTGCTTTTCAGCATTTTTATTATCCATTGTGTGATGACTGGTTGTACCTTCAGGTGCTCCATGGATCTTTCAATGGACTCAAACATTACATTATTGAATGCACCCTCTATGTTCAGTAATGCACCTAGTGTATATATATTCCTTATTTTCAAGAGATCTTTCAATTGCTCCAACTACTTTATGCAGTGCACTTCCAACTCACCTTCCTTTTAGGTATGCATGTATGTTGATCTGAGCATTGTGTGCTTATTCCCATTAATTGTTCAATGTGTAGATCAATTAGCTTCTCTAAGGTCTAGAGTAATGATAAATTGGTCTATAGTTTTTTGGGGTTGAGATGCCCGATTAACCCGCTTCAGGCTTCAGATATAAAGACGACTTTCGCTTTTCTTCATCTTGCTGGTGTATGCCTTAATGTTAAGCAGTCAGGAAATATTTATACCATTGGTTCTGGAATGCTTTCCAGGCATTTTTGTAGCATAACTGGCATTACCCCATGCGGTCCGGCGGACTTGTAGGGGTAGAAGGATTCTACTGCCCATTCCACTTTTTCCCTCATAATTATTCTTTCTATTACTTCTACGTCGGTTTTTGAGATTGATTTGAATCGCTCTTCGAAGCTGTTGCTATCTACTTCTGTACAATCTGGAGGGTGTATCTCCATTATTAGAGGATTCTTTGCTGAATTGTGTTCACGTATCGTCAGGCCTTCTGAGGATTTTCCTCAGCGTGGCTGACCTATGAGTGTCCATAATGGACTCACAGAATTCTTTTCACGAGCTCCTTTTCGCTTTTCTGATCTCACTTTTATCGGTTGAAGCTGGTTTTTTAATCATTCCAGTCTTTCTTTTTACTTCCTCTTCTTCCTTGGTTGAAAAGTGTCCTGGTTTTGATCCTCAGTTACCTTAATTCCACTGTCCACCAGGGAAATGTTGTTTTTGCGGGGTCGGCTAAAGGGACAAGATATGGAAAGTTTTTCGTAGTTTTTCCTCTAGGAGTCTGACAATTTCCTATATGCTCTCCATGGTTGGAGGATTTGACTCTTCGATTGGAATTTCCAGATTTTCTTCCCCTTCTATGAGAAGCGAGAATTTTTTCCAGTCGAGTCGAGGATTTCGGAATGGTTTAGCTTCAGGGAGTTCGCGATTGATTTCGAAGTGTATCCTTCTGTAATAAGAGAAAGATTGTTCGATAGATAACCTCCAATTTTCAATCTCTATTCCCTCCGAGTTTGCGGCCAATCTCAAATATATTATCTCTTTTCTTCCGTGAATGTTAGTACATTACCTCTATTGAATATAACTAGGTCAGTGGTTAGCATAAATTTTAAAATTGACTCACGCCTTTTGTTGATGTTCTTGCTGCCCCATTGTGTGTGATTACCATTGGCATCACATTCTTTTACCAGCAGCTTTCCCTCTCTTTGGCGTAGTTGACCAGAGTTTGGATTGCGGTCGGTGGTAGTTCGCATCAATGCGTTCGTATTAATGCTTGTTCTTTTGTTCGCATATCACCTCCGTCAAATCTCCTATATGCTATGAACTCTCTATGGTTCTCTCTTCGCTAGTATGCAGGTTATTCGCTTATCTGTTGTCAAAGAATGATATAGACAGTAATCTCTCGCCTTCAGTCTTTGAATTTTGCCTTTGTTTAGTCATGGTTCTTCGATTAAAGCGATGTCTATTTTATTATTTGATAGTGATGCATATTAATTTGCACTGTTCGTAGCTTCAACGGCCTTCTCGTCATCCTTCTTGTGTTTGGTAAGTCTCGAACATTCTGTAAATCCTGTAGCAAAAGCTCATTAGCTCTCTAAAACGAGAAAAAAAATCCAAACCGTTGGCATGATTTCTGCAATCATCAAATTGTATATACATGTTTAGAACAAGAGTTCAGTTTTCAAGCTTTTATCTCAAGTTTCATGACTCTACATTGCGCTCTACATACACACTGTAATCATACCGTAGACTTTGTTTTTTATTAGAATTCCCTAGTGACGTAATTCATAAAACCCGAAAAAATGAAATTTCTCGTCTAAAATCAATTCACCAAACCTATACTGTAAGTTCTATATCTGCTTTCTAAGCATCCTGTAGGTTTTGCGAGACAGATTCACGGGTATACAAAAAAAATAGGATGGAAATACAATTTTTGAATTCCGACTTCCAAGACTAAAATCGAGTTTTTGAGATTTTGCTGATTCTTTTATCCTATGCCTATACCTGTATCTTATCCTAAACACTGTGCGAGATTCCCCGGAGTAAATGTTCCAAACAATCCAAACTCAAACGCAGAGATAGGTAGTTTTTAGATATTCGCACACTTGCTCTAATCTAGTGGTTCCCAAACTTTTTTAGCCTACCGCCCACTTTTAGAAAATGGGAATTATCCATCGCCCCCCTTGGCAGGGATCCAAGATATTGAAGCGGCGCCATTTTTTTTGGAAATTTTTATGGTCGTGCATTTTCTTGGCGAGGGACTGAGCGTCAAGTTACCTCCCCAGTAGGATTCTGTCAGAAAATGACCCAATATGGAAATTTTGAGAAAAACCTGATACAGCATAATTCAGTACACTTATGATTGCATAAGAATCGATTTTTGTTTCATCTTATTGCCAAAGTTTTGGGAGGCTGAGCGTCAAGTTAAGTTAGCCCTCCCAGTAGGATTTTGTCGAAAAATTCCGAATATAGAAGTTTTGAGAAAAACCTGATACAGCACAGTCCAGCACACTTCAGATTGCAAAGAATCCTTTTTTGTTTGATTCGATTTACAATTTTTTTTTTTTGGGGGGGGGGAGGCTGATTGTCAAGTTAGCTAAGAGTCCATTTTTGTTTCATGTTATTTCCAAAATTTTGGGGGCTGAGCGTTAGGACTAACTTAACGCTTTTGCCTGAAAATTGCCGAATATGAAAATTTCTAGAATTTTTCAACGCGCAGAAAACCCAAGCAGCTCTGTTTTCAAAAAAGACCAGCACCGGAGCCAAACATCATGCTATCTGGAAGTGCTGTCACATTACAGAGTCAGTTGAACATCTTGGGGGTTACTGCAGAGACCAACATGTCTTGGCACAGTCACGTGGCAGATATTGCTAAAAGGGCGTCCCAGAAGCTGGGGGTGCTATTTCGTACAAGACATCTGTACACACCAAGCCAATTGCTGACACTCTACAAAGCCCAGATTCGACCAACTATGGAGTACTGCTCACATATATGGAGTGCAGCACCCAAACATACCTTAATGCTTTTGAACACCGTGCAAAAACGAGCTATCAAGCTGATCAATGACCCCGCACTTACTCGTAACTTGGATGGTCTCGAACATCGCAGATCTGTGGGCGATTTATCTCTCTTCTACAGGTACTATCACGGAAAATGCTCTGAAGAGTTGGCACGTATGATTCCACCGAGAGTAGCGCCTACCAGGCGAACCCGTCAAACAGACGGTAACCATGAATTTACTGTCAAACTAGAGGCGCCAAGAACCTCATTATATCAGAATTCATATCTCTGGAGAACAGCATCGCTGTGGAATAAACTCCCTGCGACGGTTTTCCCTGCAGGTTACAACCTGAACCGTTTCAAGACCAACATACACCGATATTTCCGCGCACTTGCCGCTTCTCGAGCGTGATAGGACATTTCCTTGCGAGTGCGCATATCCGTAAAAAAAATAAAAAAAAATAAGAATCCATTTTTGTTTCATCTGATTTCCCAAATTTTGGAGAGCTGAGCGTCAAGTTAGCACCCCCAGTAGGATTTTGTCGGAAAATGACTGAATATGGAAATTTTGAGAAAAACCTAATACAGCACAGTTCAGTACATTTATTCCGGTTGCATAAAAATTAATTTTTGTTTGATCGGATTTCCAAAATTTTTGGGGTGGCTGAGCGTCAAGTTAGCCCCTCATCTTGTTTTGTGGTGTATTTTTTAAATTATGCGTGTTTGTGTCGTGCTCCCGTTTTTGATTCTTTTTCACCACCGAGTCTATTATATGGTTGATGTGTGTAGTATCATTTTATTCAGTAATTTTTCCTTTGTAATTTTGTGAATAAATCAGTGTCTGTGGTCAGTTGTATCACCGGTAATTGCGTAAAATCCTATACCGTTTCGGTCGGATCGTCGAATCAATTGCAAACATTTTTTTTCTTTTTCGGTTTATTGTACTTTTTTTTGGGGAATCTCGGCGACAGTGATACCGGTAAAAAATAAATAAACAATAAATAGTTCTCACAAACGGTTGTGTTAGTCATTTTTGTTGTACTAATCTTGTACAATTGTGAGCAACTATGTTTCAACGTTTTCAACTATGTTTCAAATTATTTATGGATACCTACCTATATAGTGCTTTTGTGTCCATATATATATAGTTATTTATTTTTTTCTTAATATGGCTACAAATTTCAAATGTTGTGAGGGAAAGGAACACAGTAATTGGTTTTGTTTATCTTGTAAAAACATATTTCATCGTAGTTGTTGGGAAAGACGGTCAAACTATGAGACTGTGACTGGAAATTTTATTCTTTGCTCTAAACTATGTGTGGACAGAGCTGCTGGGGATGAGTCCATCTTAGATCCCACCGTATATGACGAGTTTAAGTCTTTATTGAGAAGCCTGGAGATTGATAGCAGAAATAAAGATGTCCACATAGAAAAATTGAAAAGAATTTCAGTTTCATTCTACGATGACGCAGAGCAAGCGGAACAGAGCTATTTAAAACAAATAAAAGATCTCTGCATGGAAAATAAACAACTAAAAAAAAACCTGAAACTCTTACAACAGCAGATTTTGGAGGGATCGACTTGCAAGTCAGGAGAAAAGGAGTCCACTAAAGAAGGCCAAACTTTCTATACAACTACGAAGGACTCTAATGTACAGACTGACATGAATACCGCTTCGATTGACGAGGAAAATCCATACATTTCAGGCTTAAAAACTGAAATCTCAGTACTCAGGAATGAACTGAATCTTTTAAAAATGAACCCTAGTACCGACAGCTTACAGCTGCAAATTGAAGAACTCTCCAAAAACCACACAAACTCTGACAAGCTTTTGGATGAGCTCAAGGAAGAGCTCTACGCTAAAAAAGAAGATGTTATGGATCTGGAGCTCGAGGTTACTAGGATGTTACAAATAAATATTAATCTTACGGAGGACCTGGGAAAATATCAACGAGAAATAGAATGTCTCAGCTCGCAATTACTCCAGCTCAAGGATCAAAAACTCAATGGTCAATCATCTGTAATTACTGGTAAGATAAATGCGAACCCCAACAGAATTGATGTTTGTGAGAACAGCGAGGATAGCAATGTTAATGATGGTGAATTTGGTAAAGGTAACGGCAACGGCAGCAAATTCACCAGTAATGCTAGTGAAAACAATAATAAAGTTTTGTTACTTACGGATGGTTATGGTAAATACTTATATAATAGTCTGGCCCAAAAGTTGTTCAGTGGCTTTGAACTGTCAGTCCTGTGCAAGCCTGATGCCAATTTGGACAATATCATCGATGGAATTGAGCCATTTATATCAGACTTTAGTGTCTCTGATTTTGTTGTTTTATTTGTTGGCCCGCATTGTGGCAGTGTGACAGAGAAAAACATTTTTACTTTAGCCAATAAATGTTTTCATTCGAACTTAATTATCTGTACTACTCCCACTAAACCTGGCTTCAATTATTTTCAAAACCAAACTTTAATTCGGGTAACAAAAAACCTTTCACGCTATATTAAACTCCTCTCCTTTAATAATAATTCTTGCAGAATGTCAGAAAAGCATTTTGGCTTGAGATCTCAATTTTTGAACAAGCTTGGCTTGAATGTGGTTCCTAATTGTATTTTAAATTTAGTGTCTAACTTTTTTACATATCATAACATTTAGTTCAGTTCATTTAGTTATTAGTGGATTTAATTCCAACTTGGTTAATATTAATGAAGGCCCAGATAATTTAGCTATTAATAACAGTTCAGTTGTGTATCAGGCAACTACATCAGATGAGATATTTGTGTCTTCACAATCTTTTTTAATGGGAGCCGACATGACAGCACTGTTGGCTTAGTAGATTCTAGTGAGAGGGACTCCTTCAGTGACAGGAAAGTAGGGAAGGGGTGGTCTGGTCAGGAAACATCTTTTTTTGTTTTTAACTGCCAGGGATTTTTAAATAAGGCAGGCGAGCTTTTCGTACTTCTTGATGCTCTTGGGTTTCCAGATGTGCTTTATTTGAGTGAGCATTGGTTGTCTGGGGATCAGGTGTGTTTTGTCGAAGGTTACATTGTGGCATCAATTTACTGCCGCAAAAATTTCCGCAGGGGAAGTACGGCAATTCTTATGAAATCTGAGCTTTGTGAGAGACGCAGATTCTGCTCAATTGATAGATTCAATTATTTGATTGAGGAGAGGTTGTTTGAGTTTTCGTTGGTGGCGGATTCAGCTGATAGCACTTACTTTGTTTCAGTTTACACTTCACCCTCCCAAAGTTTCAAGAGCTTTCTAAATAAGCTAGAACTTTTGTTGTGCTTGCTTCCTTCTTCAGCCAAGATAGTGTTGGGTGGGGATCTAAATATTGATTTTATGACGGAATATAGGGATGCCACCGACCTCAAAAATTTGCTTGCTAGTTTTAATATCAAAAGACATAATACGGAGTACACCAGGGTAACACCTACCTCAAAATCAGGGCTAGATTACGCATGCACAAATTTGGAGGGTACGGTGACCTCCATAACCCTTGATCCAGGAATGGGAGATCATAAGGCGATTTTCATATCGGCTCTTCTTTTTGGTACAGAAAAGGTTTGTTTGCACAAAATGGGCAGAATCTATAGTCAAAGAAATTTCCAAACTTTTCATAATGAATGCTTATTGTATTGTTGGAACAATGTTTTTGCTTGCCAGGATCCCTTTAGTCAGTTTTACGGTGTTTTGCTGAATATCTTTAACAAGTGTTTTCCATTGCGTAGGATAAAACTTAAAAAAAGGAAACCTTGGGTGACGAGGGGTATTCGTATTTCTGGGAAAAATTTGAGATTTCTCTGGTCTGTTAGGCAACACACAAATAACGCATCCATTATAGAGTATACTAGCAGGTACCGATCTATCTACAGACGGACTCTAAAGGTTGCCAAAAAAGCATACTATAATGTCAGATTTCGGGGTGCCCAAAACAAGTCTAGAGAAAGCTGGAATATCATTAATGATCTGCGGGGAAAGAATGGTCAACCGGCCCAAAATATTGAGATCGAACTGGATAAACTTAACACCTTTTATTGTACCATAGCGGACACATTAACATCCAACTTACCTTCCTCTGTTAACCCCCTGGATTATCTCAGAGAGGTATATGTACTGGAATCCTTCCAATTTCTTCCTGCAAGTCTAGATGAAGTCAAACTTGCGCTTATGGGGATTAAGAAAAAAAACTCCTCTGGTTTTGACTGTGTTTCGGTTAAAGTCTTAATGAATCTCCCGGACTCAGCTCTGGATACTCTTGTAAATCTAATGTACTTGACATTTTTTACAGGTGTGTTTCCCGATTGTTTAGAAACAGCATTAGTCATTCCACTGCATAAGGGTGGTAATACTAATGATCCATCCAACTTTCGGCCGATTTCCTTGTTATCGTCAATTTCTAAAATCATGGAGAAACTTATGAAATCCAGAATGCTTGAACATCTGGAAAAGCATAAAATAATTACTAATACACAATTTGGTTTCAGAAAGAGTATGAACACTGGGGACGCAATTTTTAATCTTTTAGAGGAGGTTTATCTGGGGCTCATTTCTAGATCGGACTCTGTGGCGGCAGTATTCTGTGACTTTTCGAAAGCCTTCGATTGTGTGAGTCACGGTATATTGCTGCAAAAACTGGAGCGATACGGCTTCCGGGGACGTTCGAGTGAACTGATCCTGTCAATGCTGTCTGATCGTTTTCAGGTCGTGGGTAGTAGAAGTACATATTCTAAACCTCTATTAAATCCTAGAGGAGTCCCGCAAGGATCAGTTTTGGGACCTTTACTGTTTTCAATGTATGTAGAGGATCTTGTTTCCTTGCCTCTTAGTTGTATGTTTACGCGGTTTGCGGATGATACTACTGCTCTGTGGCGCTGTCCTAGATCCACTCTGCATGAGGCGATGACTGCAGATATTGTTTCCATGAAGCAGTGGTGTGACAGCAACCAACTGTGTTTTAATATCTCCAAAACAAACATTCTTTCCTTTGGATTGTCTGTTGATCCCATAAATTTGGAGACGCAAACAATAGGTTTTAATATCTCCAAAACAAACATTCTTTCCTTTGGATTGTCTGTTGATCCCATAAATTTGGAGACGCAAACAATAGGTTGTTCCTCTAGTGTAAAATTTCTAGGAATAATTGTCGACAAGAACTTAAAATTTATTGAGCACATAGAGCGATTGAAAGCTCGACTGGCTTCTGCCTGCTTTGCTGTGAGAATGACTACTTCAGAGTTGGGGTATTCACTGGCAAGAATGGTGTATTTCTCCCTGGTGGACTCTGTTTTACGTTATGGGGTGGCCTTTTGGGGGTTTTGCCCAGGTTACGCCTTTCACTCAGCATTCGTTCTTCAAAAGCGTGCCATCCGTTATCTTCATAATAAAAAACAACGTGAACATTGCCGTCCCCTGTTTCTTTCTTCAAAAATTTTAACGTTAACTTGTTTATTTATTTTGGAAACTGTTTGTTTGGTTCATAAAAAGTATGGAGGGGTGGTATCTGGAGTCCGTACAACAAGGCAGTCGGGCAGGCTCCCTCTACCAGTTCCCAGATCTAGTTTGACCAAAAATTCTTTAATTTACGAAAGCCTTAAAATATATAATCATCTACCAACCGACTTGAAAGAGATATCGAATGCAAAATTATTTCGTAGAGGTATTGTAAAATTGCTGGAGGGGAAGGCCTATTATGACATTGAAGAATACTTTAACGACATACTTTAATGTGGTGTCGGCTCCCTCTGATTATTGGCTTCTCTTGTCTTTGTTTTTATTTCTATTTTTATATTTTTATTCTTACTGTTATTTTTATTTTTATTTTTATTTTTATTTTTATTTTTATTTTTATTTTTATTTTTATTTTTATTTTTATTTTTATTTTTATTTTTATTTTTATTTTTATTTTTATTTTTATTTTTATTTTTATTTTTATTTTTATTTTTATTTTTATTTTTATTTTTATTTTTATTTTTATTTTTATTTTTATTTTTATTTTTATTTTTATTTTATCCTTTGTACAATTGTTCATTTCTATGTTTTTGATATTTTTGTTGAATTTTGATATTTTTTAGTTTAGAAACTGCTTTGTCAATAATTTTTTTTTAAATTGAGACAATAAAGCTTATTTGAAATTGAAAAAAAAAATGAAATTTTCCTATAACTTTGGTATCAGAACAGCACAGTTCAAAGTAGTTGCAATTTTGTTAGGAAATTCGAATGTGGGGGGGGGGGCTAACTTGACGGAGCTTATTTTTGAGCTTTTTGAAGTTATTTATAAGTAAAATAGAATAACTTTAACGCAGCTGCTGCTGATCAATGCGTGTATTAGCGGTATCGCATTTTAAGCAAGTCATAGCAGACTTAGCTGAGGTGCGTGCGAACTTCGGGATTTGCGCCGGAACTCTCGGGTTGCGTTCATAACGGGAAGCTTGCCAAAATTGACTCCGAAAGGCATAGAGATAGACTGACTATCAGCCTTATCTTTATAGTATTGAAGAGTAATTTCCGTAAAAAGCCATTTACTATTTAATTTTAATTTTTTTTCTGATCTGTTCGTTTATTTTCCACCGCCCACTAATTTATGCTTACCGCCCCCCAAAATCAGCTGAGCCCTTTACCGCCCCCCGAGATGGTTGTAGCGCCCACTGGGGGGCGTTATCTCCCACTTTGGGAACTACCACTCTAACCGCATTGCAGAATAAAAGATACTCACGAGTGCTCGTAAAAAAGGGAAATAGTGTCGAGTTTTTATGTTATTTTGTACGATTTTATGAGAAAAATCAAATTCCCGTGCATGCATAACAATATATTCGGTTGGAGGAATCAATAATATTTTCAATGAAGACTTGGAAATCATATATCTAAATATTGTGTTGCCTTTTCAGATACTGATAATCAGCGTGTCATAATCCACGTACGTGACGTCAACGACGAACCGCCCTATTTTATTAACCGCCCTTTACCTATGCAAGCTGTGGTGCAACTAAACGCACCCCCAAACACCCCCGTTTTCACCCTGCAAGCCCGAGACCCTGACACCGATCACAACATCCACTACTTTATCGTTCGAGATAGAACTGGGGGACGCTTTGAAGTTGACGAAAGGTGAACTTTTCCATTGCTAGTTTCGATTTAGGGCTAAAATTCAATTTTACTCCGCAGATCCGGTGTGGTCCGAACTCGAGGCACTGACCTGTTCCAGCTGGACATGGAATACGTTTTATATGTGAAAGCGGAAGATCAAAATGGTAGATTGGACGAGAGACGGTTCCAGAGTACACCGGAAGAACGGCTTTCGATTGTTGGCGGTAAAAGGGCGCCACAATTTTATATGCAGAGCTACGAAGCTGAAATACCAGAAAACCAGAAAAAGGATTCGGAGTAAGTAAATAATTTGCTTGATGGCTACAGAACTGAATAAATATCTAGAGTCTGGATATTAACAAACCGCAACTAGAGAGGGCTGGGAGAGAAATTAAAGCGTCAAGAACATACCTGTCTGGACGCTGGAACGATGCTAACTTTTGGTGTAGGGGCCATGTTGCTTTAAGCTTTATGTAATTAGTTGTCAGAAATTGCTGAAATTAGATGGCTTAGGAGTTGGCGTGGGATACGAAATGTGATATATTTTTGGCTGAAATTTATAATAATTTTCAGGTGCCGACAGACCGTATTGATAAATGAATTTCTTATTATTTTTTTCAGTATTATTTCTGTCAAAGCAAAATCTTTCGCCGACAGAGAGATTCGTTACACTCTGAAAGCACAAGGTCAAGGAGCGGGAACTTTCAATATCGGTCCAACATCAGGTATAGTGAAATTGGCCAAGGAGTTGGATTTTGAGGATCTTAGGCAGCCTCACGTCTATTCTCTGGTTGTTACTGCTACGGAGGATTCTGGAGGGTTTTCTACTTCTGTTGAGGTGAGATTTAGTTAATGTGTATGTATCTTCGATTAAGAATTAAAATAAGGAGTAAATTCAATTTGTCTGGTCAACAATGAAAATCTACTGCATTATTTTTATTTCATGTGCTAGAAACTCCTCTTCAAAACTAAAAGTACCTACCTACATATTTTTGCAATTCTCAATATGACCTTAAATAATCATCCAACAAAACCGAAAAGCCATGATCTTTTATGTCATACTTATCAGTCGACAGTCGCACTACTTTTATATATGTCCTCTTCTCCGTTGGTATATTTTAAGCTCATCATAAATCTCAAAAATATTTTACAAAACTACATATCAGTTTTCTCTTTATCTTCTTTCGCAAATCTGCGCCCAGAAAAGTGCTGAGTATGATAGATCCGTCTTTTATTTATCGTAGCTAGTTTCCTCGGAAAGTTTTGTTATGGGGATTTTCTAGGAGTGGAAGTGCTGTCGAGCATTTGTCTTTTTATGATTGTCCTACATTTCAACATTTGTTATTTTCAGTTAACAATCAGAGTTACGGATGTGAACGATAATGCGCCCAAATTTGAGCTTCCGGATTATCAAGCTCATAATGTAGATGAAGATATTCCTCCAGGTACAACCTAATATTACATTAGTATTTTTTCTATACAAATAATAATATTTCTTCAGGTACATCAATTCTCAAAGTCAAAGCCATGGACGCTGATTCTGGCACCAACGCAGAAATCGAATATTTAGTCTCCGATGATCATTTTAGCGTGGACCCTAGCGGCATTATCAGCAATAACAAACAATTGGATGCTGATAATAATAATGCTTACTATGAATTTGTTGTTACTGCCAAGGACAAGGGAGAACCACCCAAAACTGGTACCGCAACGGTAAGAAAACGTCATTAATTTTTTGATAGTTTTTGTATTTGCATGATATAGAATTAATGATTAGGACTACAAACTCACTGTTGAAGTTCTACTATTATTTGGGAAGTAGTCAGAAAAGTAGGTACCTTCTGTGCACCTAGGTAAATATTTTTGACCTGTTCTTTGCCTGAAAATAAATAGCATACAGGCATTCCCAATCCCAACCATTTCTAGGAAATAAGCCTAAAGCACATGGATTCTATTTCCATTTTGATTGTATAGCGAACATTTCTACTAGAACTACGGTAAATAACATAACATTTCTTAGAAGCTGTTTTGAAGAGAATTTAATAATTCTCTAGACAAAAGCCGCTGGTGAAATATCTTTAAAATAAACTCTAATCTAATGAGAGGATGAATACCCCGTAATTGTGTTGTCTGCTAGTAGGCGCTTAGTGGCACTCAAAGGATCAATGACATGCCCGCGAATGTCTGTATTATTATATGTCTGCCTCGTGACAATAAGAAATATTCAATTATAATTTTCAAATATCCACTCATTAAAAATAAAATTATCACTGGACTCGCAAATCATCTGCCAAATTTACCTTGCTGTCGTATAGATTGTAATGAATAATTGATTTAAACATATCTTTTATTTAGGTTCGAGTATACACTAAAAACAAAAATGACGAAGAGCCCAAGTTCTCCCAACAAGTGTACACCCCTAATGTCGATGAGAACGCTGGACCCAATACTTTGGTGACTACGGTTGTGGCATCTGACAAGGACGGCGATAATGTACGATTCGGATTTGTTGGTAAGAATCTCTATCTTTCTCTACTGAATTTTTACAAACATTAATAAAAACAGATCTAAATCTACATCATGGTATTTGTTTTACTGAGTTCAACACTTGAAATCGACCTCAATTCAGTTCCAAAATTCTCCAGTACTTACAAGAAATCTCTTACTAAAATATCGACCTGATAACATAAATAACTTCACATATATTTAGGTGGTGGAACAAGTTCAGGCCAGTTTGTCATAGAAGAAATAACCGGCGTAATTCGTCTACACTCGAAACCAATTTCGCTGGACCGTGACAAATACGAACTGAACGTAACAGCAATGGACGATGGCGCTTGTTGCGTCAATGGCGATTCGACAATACACACTAGCACTGCTGTTGTGGTTGTATTTATTACGGATGTTAACGATAATAAGCCCATATTCAAGGATTGCGGAACGTATTATCCTAAAGTTGAAGAAGGAGCACCGAACGGGTCTCCTGTGATTAAGGTTAGTGACACATTTTTTTTTGGACAATATTTTTGGTAAGTTCTATTTCTAGGTCCATGCAACTGATGAAGATAAAGGTGTTAATGGGCAAGTTAAATATTCTATTGTCCAGCAGCCTAACCAAAAAGGCACCAAATTTACGGTTGATGAGGAAACTGGTGAAGTTTCCACAAATAAAGTATTCGATAGAGAAGGAGATGATGGAAAATTCGTGTCAGTTACCGTTAAAGCTACAGATCAAGGAGAACCAAGTTTGGAGGGGGTTTGTTCGTTTACTGTGGAAATTACTGATGTGAATGATAATCCTCCTTTGTTTGACCGACAGGTAACTACCGAAAAATAGTTATTTATGATATAAGTATTAAAAGTACATTTTTAAGGCACGCATGTGAAAGTTTCGCTTCGCTCATTCTGCAATTCACATATGTGCCTTAAAAATACTTTTAACAAAAATATCATACAATATTTTTTCTACAAAAGGCATTAAACAGCAATAACCAGTACCTAACAAATTGGATTTTTAAATGAATAATAAATTGGAAGCATCTGCCCTACATATTAGTATATTATATAATAAGTGTGGTAACTAGGTTATTACCGCACGCGACAGAAATTTGCAAACTGAGCCGGTGAGGCGAGGTTTGCGATCTCTAAGGGCGGTAATAACCTAATTACCATACGTATTATATACAGTATTTTATCTACAAGCGTGCGGTAACAAAATATCCGAGAGAAATTTAAAAAACTATTAAAAAAAAAATTGCGTCTGTCACCTTTGACAGCGGACAAGTAGAATTCAGGGGATAGGTAGGTAATTTATCTCTGGTAGGTAATTAAAGGTACGTACCTATGTAGGTAAAGCGTGCGGTAATAATATTACCGCACGCCGTGCGGTAATGTGGTACTTACCGCACGCAAAATCATATAATATAATATTCCTTAGTTACCGCACGCTTGTAGATAAAATTATTGAATTTGACATTTGTCAAAAAATCCAAACAACCAGCACCTTGTTTTACAGGTAATGAAATGTCTTGTCAGTTTCTTGAATGTCTGTCGTGGTCAGTGAAGCTTTTTGCTAAAAATGCAACAAAATAGGTACAGAAGAAAAAGAGGGTTGCATCGATCCCTTGAAAAATATAGATGAGGCGGCCAATCAGGCTACCTCAGTTTTTCAAATTTCACCATTAATATCAATGTAAATAACTAAAAATACAAACTTTTTTGACGTTCGCTCTCAAAATTTGATGTTTCATTTTTAACACTAGTGCTATAAACACTTTATGGCACTAGTGCGATAAAGTAACATTTTAAATGCTACGGGGGGGTGTTAAAAATTGCATTTTTAACACGTTTGTAGAAAAAATATATTATTTGAAAAAAGTCTCACATAAATTTAAACCTTACTAGAGCCATAGAGACATACTTACTCTAAAAATATAAATTAAATTAGGTGTTTGTTCCGATTCACGTTTAAGGTACTAGAGCTTATCTATCTGACAAATAAATTTACAGCACGCGTAAAGATACCGCCTTTTATAGCTCAAGTGCGCCCGTTTCTAGATTGCTCAGTGTACATTACCGGCGGTATGAAATATATAATTTTAGATATGCACCATTTAGCGTAAAATATACGGTCTCCATTATGGAAATGAGACGGGTGCTTATTGTTTTCCATTTTACAGTTCTTAGATTCGAACTGTAATGTAATCGAATACGGCTTTGCATAATGGTATTTTCGGTTGACGGTGTTTTTGGAATAAGATGTTGGGTTTTGTACGTATAAATTGAAAAATGGATCCAGCTTCTCAGTTTGAGCGCTTATGTGTTTTTGAGATTTATTTCAAATGAATTTAATATTAACCTGCCAGACGAGTTTTTCGCTCTACAAAAGGAGGGTTAGTGAAACATTCTGGAAGAGGATTTATAGATTCTGATCTCTGATTAAAACTCAACAACAAAATGTTCGATTACAAATTTGAAAATACTGAACTAAAACAGTTTTCGTATACAAGATGTATTTGTAACTCCTATGTAGAACAAGTTACAGCGGCGTCAAAATCCTAATTATTTTTAACTAGTGTTCAAGAAATATTATGCAGTATAATTTTTACAAGTTTTATAGTCTCTTATATAATTTACAGTGTTGGATTTTCTTGGCATGCAGAGGTTTCATTTAAAATTGACGGAAAATTTTCTTGCCTCGACTAGGATTTGAACCCAAGACCCTCGCATATCCAGTGCAACGCTATACCAACTGAGCTACCAACACCTGCTACTTTTCTACCTTGTAGGTCAAGTCTTTCATCGATTTTAAGTTGTTAGTTGTGAAGACTAACGGCAACCTTTGGCGGTTATCGTTAGTATGGGAGTGAGTTAGAAGGTATAAGGGGAACACATTCGCAATTGATGGCTGTTTTTGGAATCCATTACTCCTTCAACCACGGATGCGTCGTCGACATAATATAGCGACTTCAGCGGGATGGGACTCACTTCCATACCAACGATAACCGCCGAAGGTTGCCGTTGGTCTTCACAACTAATAACTCAAAATTGATGAAAGACTTGACCGACAAGGTAGAAATGAAACAGGTCTTGGTAGCTCAGTTGGTAGAGCGTTGCGCTGGATATGCGAGGGTCCTAGGTTCAAATCCTAGGTAAAAAAATTATCATCAATTTTAATTGAAACGTCTGCATCTGCATGCCAAGAAAATCCAACACACTGTAAATTATACAGTTTGTCTTAATAGTCTGGTAACCGTCAAAATATTTCCAGAGCGGGTTGATATAGGATTTCGAAATTTTAAGCAGAAGAGTAGGTAATTATTGATGCCCGATTCAATTTCGTAATCATAATGTCGAGCCGTTGTGGAAATTATTTGACCATTGCCAGACCTTTGAACAAAAAGGTTGTGTTGCCATGTTTCAGAAACCGCGAAAAATAGGGATATGATATCTGGAGGTTTCACTAACAATAGACGTGGAATTTATTGCAATGAAAATAAAGTAGTAAGTATTCCTATTCAAAAAAAAAGGAAGTTACGTGTATTATCTGAAACCCGATAAACTTGGCAACATTCTCTATATCATCATGGAATCGGGCATCATTAATTACCCATATGCAGAAAGTTTCGTAATTCTATTTCATGCCGCTCTGGAAATATTTGGCCGCTCCCAGACTTTTGAAACACACTATTTATTGTTAGAAAATGCATCGACAACCCGACTAGGATTCTAGGAAATTAGTTCTTCACGTCTTTTCTGGGAATTCTAATATAATCGATAAACATGTTTTTCGAGATAGATCCGGAGTACGATTTCGACAATAAGTAGCGCTTAGTAGTGTGTATTGAGTCAGTCTAAATAAGAGCTTTGTTGTGAGCTGTCTAAATGAGAGTGTTGTAGTATTCAGCTTAAAGAGATTTGTTGTGTAGGTTTTGATAAGTAAAATTTATGAAGTCAATTTGTTTCAATGTAAAGATAGTTTTAATGATCCCGGAATCCGTGACAATATTATCTAATATTTTTTATAAGCTTTAAAGTTAATTTTTTGAATGCCTTTCTAAGGTATGGGTATGATAAATGGCTCCCTTTGTGATGTCTTTAGTAGGTCATTTTAGCGATTATGGCATTTCATTTTTCATTCAACAGAAAATATGGGTTTGTTGGTGTTCATGTCTTCATCAGAGAACACACAGATAGAACATTTCAACCTACCTTTTCTGCAGGCGTAAGCTTCCAGGCATCCTTTTTTTACGATGAATCCTGAAGAAGGAGAAGTTGAGTGGCTTCAATTTCAAGTATTGATGGGGATGCTGTGAGGAGGTATGGCGCCCAAAGATTACAATGAAATGAACTAGAACAAAGTTCTTGCAAGACAATAAGTCTGACCGGTTACAATTCGTTGAAGATTGGGTGCATAACTTGACGAATCTACATTCCTATAGCCCCGCTGAAGGGCGAGAGAGGGCTTAATGCAGTTCGTGGCCTTATAGAGAAGGCCTATTCTATGTTGAAGAATTTTTTGCTCAAAATGAGAGTAGTTGTGACCGTATCCGATCAGTTCTGCCATACAGGAACGCCTTCTCACCGTTACAGTGATGCTGTACTATCGTACTGTTGCTCACTACTCTACGAGCCAGAAAACGACGCCCAATGATTTGAACGGACGTGGACGTCCTCGACAGTGCTAGAACATACCATGTAACTTCCAGGTGTTGAGACCCCATAGCATTTCTGGACAACAGAGTAAACGCCAGTAGACGGGCCTGAGCTCCGTCAGATGACAAGCTCTGCTTTTCACAATTACCAAATAAAAAAAGGTCCCAGTGAGAACTAGAGATTTGTTTTCCAAACTAGAGATTTAGCTGTAGCACGTTTACTGTGTTGCATTCTTAATATACAGGGTGTTTGGTGCATCGATAGGAAATTTCCAATGAGTTATAGTTGGGGTCGTTTGGGAGCTGTTTGACCACATTTACCCTTATGCAAAGTTTCGTCGTTTTTGAGATATCAGCATCTCCTAAATCATGTTGTAGTACAACATGTTTCCTAAACCATGTTGTAGTAAACACTTTAACCTTTCTCAAGTTTTTTTTTCTGATATTCCTAATATGCACTCTTCCGAAAAATAGGGAGAGAAAAACCGAATGATTGATACAAAAAAAAGTAGCCCAAGTTATGTGTTAAACTACATGGATTCAAAATATCTAATCATGGCGATTTTTCAAAAAAAACGGTGAAACTTTGAATGAGGGTAAATATGGTCAAACAGCTTTCTAATGACCCCAACTATCACTCAGTGAAATATTCCTATCGATGTACCAAACACCGTATATTATGACGCTCCCAATAGGAAACTTCACTATTGTCGCGTGGATATTGTTCTGAGGTAACCAGACACTCTCCCAAGGGGATACCCACTAAACTACACCTCCTTGGCGACCAATCAATCGGGATGTTGGGCTTATAGTAGTTTAACCATCAAAAAGTATTGAAACCATGAAGAACCTTTCCAAACACTGGTGTATGCACCAACAGCAGATAAAGAGGCCGATGAAGTTGAAGAATTGTATGCTGAACTTGAGGATATCTTTAGAAGCATAAATCGTAATAATATTACAGTACCTATGGGACATTTCAACGCAAAAGTAGGCAAAGTCAAGGTCGAAGCACACACAGGGAGTTTTGGCCTGGGAATAAGGAATTATAGGTAGAGTTCTGTCATGTTAGAGAACTTCTGATAACAAATACCTTCTTCAAACTACCAGATCGTGGATTTTAGACCTGGAAATCCCCTGCGGATAACCCAGGGAATACAGTTAGAGACCAACCAGACTAGACTCTATAAGAACTTAGTCAAAGCTGCAAAAACATGCCCAGGGGATAACAAAACGTCTCAGTAACTATATAGACCCAAAACTCCTTGAGAATTCTAAAATTCATGACACAGTTAGGAAGGAGGCCAGCGCATGTATGAGAGACATTAATACATCGAAAGAAGTAAGTGTGGATGAAAAGTGGAAGCAAATACAAACAGGGCTAGAAACAATAGCTGAAAAACCTCTAACAAGCAAAAGAACCAAGATTAAGCCCTGGATAACATCGGAAATTCTAGATCTTATGGAAGAAAGGAGAAAGAGCAAAGGCAATAAAGATGAGTACAGGACACTACATAAAGCAATACAGAGAAAAATTAAGGAAGCAAAAGAAGAATACCTAGTAGCTCAATATGAGGAAATAGAAGTACTAGAAAAGACATTTGACAGCTTTCACATGGACAAAAAGATAAAGGAAATGGCTAGAGGCAACATACAAATGGGCATATAATAACTGACGTGGAAACAAACTCAAAAGATGGAAAGCATACCTGTTGGAACTCTTCGATGATGGAAGACCTCCAAAACCGATCTGAGAATCAAGCAATGTGCACTCGAAAATATTAAGATCCGAAATAGTATAAGTATGCCTTGGAAACTATGAAACTCGGTATAGCTGTTGGTCCTGTTCGGATACCCATGGAGCTTATCAAACTCTTTGATGATGATATAGTTGATGTTCTGCTGAATCTTTTTAACCGCATTTATGATAAGGGAAAAATTCCTAAAGAATCGTTATCATTCAATTTTGTGCTCATACCCAAGAAACAAAAAGCCAAATCCAAGAGAATGCTCAGATCACCGAACCATCGCACTTATGAGCCACACCTTGGAGCTGTTCTCCAAGATCATCCACAAAAGAATTTACAGAAGACTCGGGGGAGACATAAGCAACACAGTTTAGATTCCGCGAAACACTTGGAACACGAGAGGCGCTTTTTGGGTACTTTTTTCCAGCGCTCTCTTAATATAAACCGAGAGGTGTATGCAAGTTACATCAATTTCGATAAATTCTTTGAAAAAGTGTGATATGACAAGTTACATCAGATACTCGTCAGCAAAAAAATTGACTCAGACAACGTGAGAATAATAAGTAATCCATATTAGGGCCAAAAAGCTAATACAATGGTAGAAAGCGAAACAGCAGAAGAAATAGAGATTTGTCGTGGTGTGAAATAAGGTTGAGTTAGTGGGAATAGTTATAAATGGGGGAATGATTGATAATATGTAGGGCTTTGCAAGACCAAGACCAAGACAAGACTAGCTCAGTCTTGGTCTTGGTCTCGATAGTCTTGAAAAAAATGCAAACCTCCCTTTTGAAAAAATTATGCCGACGTTTCGACCATGCATTTGGTCTTCTTCACAGGCTATTTTTACCACCAAGAGCGTTTCATGTTAAAAAATACCGCATAAGGCATTCCACAACACAGAGGAACAAACAAACATCAATTCTCAAATTTTAATTTATATTAACGGAACAGGAAAGTTGACAAACACGTCATAAAATTGCCATTCTGTACCGAGGAAAAAAATAATTTTTTTTTGAACCATAGATTAAACCTACCTTACCTACCTGAGCATTCAGGCCAGAGAAAGGTTTTCGAGAACCCTCACATAGTCACATACGTCATTTGAATTTTATTGGCCTATTCACAATAATTATAGTTTTGGGTTAGTTTGGGTGAGATGTGGGGTTTGTGTTAGTTTGGGTTAGTTAGTAAGTTAAGAATTATCTTCGGAAATTCCAATACTTAGGTATTGTATTATGTAGGGATAAGGAAAATATCGATGTGTTCTGTGTAAATGAATGTTACCTACACTATGTTGTATGTATGTATTTTTAAAACCTATGAACCTTGTGAATTTCAAAAAATAATAAATTTGATTTATTTAAAAGACATTTGGAGAAGATATAGGAATTTGCATATTTTAATAAATATTGAGTCGTTTTTTCTTTTTAAGACCAAGACCAAGACCAAGACGAGATTCTTGAGAGAGAGTCTTGGTCTTGGTCTTGAATGTCAAGTCTTGGTCTTGGTCTTGAGAAGATTTATCAGGTCTTGGTCTCGGTCTTGGTCTTGGTCTTGCTACCAAGACCAAGACAAGACCAAGACTAGTCTTGTGGTCTCGCGAAGCCCTAATAATATGAGATATGCTGATGACACTCTCTTGCTAACGAGCAATCTTGAAGACACACAACACCCTCTAGAAAAACTAAATGATCGATCTAATGCATAACGACTAAAAATCAACTCTAAGAAAACCAAGTTAATGATAGTTACATAGTTCCCACAAAATCTGAACCATGTGAAGCTGACGGTGGCAAAAAACACGATAGAGAATCTGCCGCTATATGAATAACTAGATACTTGGATAGAACAAACGGGTGATCAAAGAAGAGAGATAGAGATAGCCAGATCAACATTTATGAAAATGAAAAATTTATTTCCGAGTCGGGATATTAACATGGATCTTAGGATTCTTAGGATGCGGATGCCTCGTTGTTAAGTTTTTTCCGCGCTTTTGTATGGAGTTAAAAGATGGACCGTCAAAAAAACTACTTGGACAAACTACAAGCCTCCGAAATGTGGTGCTACCGTAGAATATGCCGTACTTCCTGGACCGATAGAATTACTAATGCCGAAATGGTGAATCAGATGTAGAAGGAGAGTGAAATCATTAACACCATAAAAAAGAGAGACCTTCACTATCTGGATCATATAATGGGAGGACATCAGAAATACACACTTCTTCTTCTGATAGTCCAGGGAATATTAGTGGAAAGCGGAACATTGGGAGACGCCATTTGTCCTGGCTGAAGAACCTGAATGATTGGTTTAATTGTACTAATATTCAACTGTTCGCAGCTGCAATCAGCAAGGTCCGCATTGCTGTGATGATAGAAAACCTCCGATAGGAGATGGACTATAGGAAGAAGAAACACTGAGTAAGCTCACGTCTCATAGGAAAAAAGATGAAAAAACCAATAGAAAAAAAATTTGATTGTCGCAAATGGACACATTGTTTGATCTGGTGTATTGCGTTTTGAGAATACATACCTTGTTTGGTATTGGAATCAAGGTTCGGTGGAACTATTTCCCAGCATGCATTTTGTTTTTGAGTTGCTCCTTCGATTGGTCAACAATTTTTTTTTTCTCAGTCTTGTCAAAATAATAAAGATGAATTTTATCCACATGTCTCAGCCCTAGTTTGAGTTTCAGTTTCGAGGAACCAATGGCATATTCTTCAAATTTCATTTAGATGTTGGCGACCACTTGAGAGTGTGAAGAGCCCAGTAAACTACCATCAAACTCTGTTCACTTTTACCTGGTATCCGTCCTTTTTGAGAATTTCACAGAATCAGCTTCGTATAATGATGACAACACATAGCTGTTGCTAGGGTTTGAGTCGTTTTACGATTTAGAGCAAGATAACCTATAGGGTCGTGAAATTCAGAAAGAAATTATACGTGTAGCCCCTTTATGTGCAAAGGAAACCACTCAAATTCCAACAAACAATAATTTTATTTGGTATATGTAAATATGAAATAGCAGTATAAGCAACACTGTAAGTAATACTGTAAGTAACAAGTTACTCTTTACAACTTGACAATGGTTTGGTTGTTCTGGTGACACTGATACGGTATGTAACTTTTCCAATCCGGAGCTCTCCAGGTTGTTTTCTATATTCAGGAACCAAAATAGATTGCTGGTGTGACTTCACTCTAGCTGATCCAGACTCCAAATGATGATCTTGAGAAATAGGCACCCAGAAAAGAATTTAAATGAAATATTAAATTCCTCTGAATTCTGTTAAATAGCGAGTATTTTGCAAAGAAAAAAATTAATATAAAATTAGTTTTTTATAAAACTATTGTTGTGCAGACACTCCTTTTCAACAGAATCGGGTATGAGCAACCATTACAAATTGGAAAAATATTTTTATGAAAAAACAATTAGATAATTTAAAATAAATAAAATGAAAAGTAGCAATAATTAAGTAGGTAAGTAAGTACAGCAAGATTAGTAATAGATGCTCGTTAACATTGAGCAGAAGGCTGCTCTCGTGCAGCGCGCTGAACAGGCAAAAATTTAAAAAAAAATAGGAAAAATTGAACAAGATAAAAAAATAATTTTATAGATTTTCTCCAAATAGATAAATTTTCCTTTCAAGTTAAGGTACCTACTATTGGTACTATAAGATAAAGCTGAAGGTGAAATAAATTTAATCCAAGGAACTGTTAAAATTATTGAGATATTTTAATTAAAACTTTTTAAATGAATTTCAACCTATCGGGATTTCTATCTTAAAATGTCACCCTTTCAGCACTCTCCCTACTCGAGAAAATAATGTGGGAGTCAAACAATAATTGGCCAGGTAGGTTTCTGCCTGGATTCAGTAAAGAGTTGATAGGGATGGACACACGATAATCCCACACTAACAATTAAATCTAAATACCAGAGCAGCAATACCTATTTATTAGGTAAAACTCTAAATTAACTCTCCTCAGAAAATGTGGTACCACATAACAAAATGGAGGTTCACAATAGGTGAAAAAAAGTAAAATATAAAATTTATATTTTAAAGGTAGATAAGAGAGGATTCATCAGGTAATAAAAACCCAACCGTATAGTAGACACTGATGGTGGAATAAAACGAAAAAAGATTAAGGGAAAAGCTAGAAATCTGAAGAGGGAAAAAAATTACAAAGTGAAAATCGACTTGCCTGATCAACGATCTGCAAAAGAAGAGGCCTTTTCAGAACCAAATCCCTTGAAGAAAACCAGTCCTGTGTTTTTTTTATACTTTACTGCGTAGTAACCATTGAACCAATCAGAAGACAACACTCAACACACACAAAAGACCGTGCTCACTTCATTAATGAAACACCACGCTGAATTAATGGGAATAGATAAAAACACACTAGAATCATTCTAATTGTTAACAAATTATAATTATTTGAATTTAAGATTATGTTAGAAACACAAAATCACTAAAGTGTGTTTTTTTTTAAAGATAAAAGTCAAAATGACATTATGTTGGCAATACAATGTAAAATTGTCAATGCTTTCAAATTTTTTACGTAGAAAAGGCTTGTGTTGCCAACATAGTTACTAAATTTTTGACTTGGGGAAATTATCTTTGGAAAAAAACAGACTTTAATTAATTAGGTCATCAAGTAAAAAATAATCATTTCAGAATCAGACGTTGGAGAAAGACAGAAATATATTTACTTGCTGAAAGCAGAATAAACATAATTTCTTCAAATAAAAATATCAATGACTGTCAATGAGGAATAATAAAAAAAGTTAAAGAAACCAATCACATCACAATTTCAAAATAAATTTATTAGGTACTAGATGGCGGTACGTTAGTACTTCTCCTGATAACAGATATTTGCATTTTTATGCTCATTTTTTTTTTTATGGATAGATGGCAATACTGATATTATATTGAATCAATTAAATTTAGTAGATACCTTTCAAATTACTTAAGTTATGAATTATTATTTTGCTGATTCCGAAATGGCGAAAATACAAATTTATAATGAAAATTAGAAGAAATGGCACATGGAAATGATAAATTTATCGTTACAACAGCAACGCTATCACAATTGAAATTTTCTAATATATAATATATGAAACTGATACTGTCGATTCTCCAAGGACGATGGCATGCACGCTGGATTGATTGAATAGCAAATAGGAGAAACGTGAACCGCATTACAAAAAATGTATCACTATATTCACATAAAATTAAATGCTCCCTGGAGTAGTATTTCCACTCTATTTACTCTCTAATTTGTAATTTTATAAACAATTCTAATATTCTAATATGGCTTTTTCTTATGAGACAATTTACTCGATGTGTTTTTAAAGAAGCTTACTACATAATTTCATATTATTTTGTAGAAATACGTCGAAAACGTCAAACAAGATGCCAGCATAGGCACAAACATACTCCGCGTTTCAGCTTCTGATGAAGATGCTGACAATAACGGAGCCATTGTTTATACATTAAACGCTGGCTCGAATCCTGCTGATCTCGAGTACTTTGAAATCCAACCCGAAAGCGGCTGGATAGTGTTGAGGAAACCTTTGGACGTAAGTACAATTTTCAGAATTTGGCGTGTCTTCTATATATAATTAATTTTAAGAATGGTATTGGAATAACATGTATGTGGAGGACAAAAATTTGTATTTTTCACAAAGTGTCAATATAAAATAAATTCGGACACAAAATTTTGTCCTTCACATCATTTATTAAGGTATATTTTAAAAATTAAAATTGGTATAGCAGCAGTTTTTAATCATACTTTTGCATTTCTAGCACTAAACTGCTGCCTAGACTATTTTATACCTACTTAAAACGCTCTGTAGAATTAACCCAAATTGAATAATCCTTTATCTAAAAACAGAAACTATATGTAAATCAAAATTTTGTGTGAAAGCGTGCGTGAGTGACTAGTTCCAGGAAAAAATCTGTAGGGGGCCTAAAATACTATATTAGGTAATGTCCGGAACACTGATAGGTACGAGTGGACATACTTTACATAAAGAATTGTTTTTATTACGGAATAAAATACGATTTTTATAGTCATTTGCCTAAATTCCACGATGGATGCAATTCTTTGGCAGCTTTTTTTGTTAATGATTTACAGCGCACCTTATCTTTGAGTTGCACAAAAATAATTGGCCACAATCGGCGCTCTACTTTTAGAGCGGCGACTAGTTGGTGGCCAATTGCACCGTTCTCTTTTTGAAATTTTTAATTCGATGATTTGGTTTATACGGCACACCTTGCATAAAACATTCTTTACAAGTTGGTACCTTTTTAGTACTTTTCTCTCTCATGGATTTTTTTTTCTGATATTTGTCTGTTTTTTTGTGTAATTTTTTCCGGTCAAAGTTGTATTTACTATGGAAAGAAGCACTTTAAATCTGTAATATTTTAAAAATTCAAGTACCTGAATTATTCATACTTTACTGTTCAATAAATTGATCAACTTCGGTTTGCTAATAAGCTGAAGTTGCTGTTATTAGTGTCAGCTTGACTTAGTTTTTGTTGTTCCATATAAAAATTGACATAGAATATTGATATGGGGATAATTTGCACAAAAATATAGGTCTAACAGCGGAAAATATATATCAATGTTCGAAATTAAACTAAACGGCAGGCTCGTACGAAAACCATGACTCATTCGGTAAATTTGCCATGTAAAGGTGGCCTATCCATCTGCATGCTTGGCATGCACAAGTTTCTCGCTATCTTATCCTTCGGTACGAGTACAAGTAAAGTGCGACAACTGAATGAACCTGTGTGAAAGGAATGCGGGCAAAACTCTCCTGATTGGCGCGAGATTAAATATACATATACGCGGATCGTCGCGTCAGGGTAACTGCAATTTTCGCAATGCACCACGTCGGGGATCTGTTGCGTCGTATAGTATAGGTTTTCGTTTTTCCCATTGCTTCTTCATACGTTGCCAAGGTTCATTCAGTTGTCGCACTTTATCTACCTTAATAAAAGTTTTGGAAACTTAATTATTCCAGGGCCAAGCGAAGTTATCCTAAGTAATGTACCTATACCATAAGCTCCATAAATAGGAAGATGTTTTTCATATAACGCCTGATATAATGATATCCGATTCTTTGCAAATATTCTTGAATCCGAATCCAGATATTGGTAATTTTTTAAAGATTTTTCTTTGTAACTCTCTTGTCAACAAAAATGTGCTTTGAGTAGCCCCAGTATCACTTATCACATGTCGAAAGGTCCGAAGACCCTGGCAACGTTATATTTCCCCATTTGGAGTTGATGCGACAGAAAAATAATTTGTTCAATGAATTTGTTGATGCTCTCTGTTATTATTTATTCAAAGTAGCCCTATCATGCCGGAAAAACAGATCTTGACTTCCTGGAAATTTGCTCAATTATTGTCATATAGGTTTTATTGGTTTTATGCACAAGATTCTGATAACAACACAAATCAAAATGGTTCTACATATGATTGATAAAAATACAAAAAATAACTATAAACAGTATTAAAGTGATTTCTTTCCAAAGTCTCAACCCAAGTCACTCCTTTTTCTCTGTTACATATTTTTTTGGAGTAGCAAGGAGCGCTGTCCTTTTGTATTTTTTCTTTTTTTTATTGCCAGGTACTACCTACAATTTTTGGCCGCCACTTTTTTTAATTTACCTCTGTCAATCATAAATAAGTATTAATAATCAACCATTTTCCAAAATTTAATACTCATTTTGTAACGATTGGCTAAGGGTAAACGGTTTTTTGGATTGTGTGATTTTTGTGATTTTTGCGAATGATTTTTGCAGGTGCAACGGCTAGAATCCTATATAATTTTATTTTATAATCGCTTAGGACAGCAGGAGAAAATCGATTTTTGAACACCCTCCTTCTGTCTCAGAAAAAGGGCGGGTTGATTTAATGTAACCCCCTTTTTTAACATTGTGACATTTTTGCATTGTGTATGGGGCGGCGATACAATTTAAAAAAGAAAACCCAGAAATTATCCCCGGTTTTTTTTTGAAGATCCGGTCCGGAGAAGAGAAAAATATTTTTTTGATGCACGTCCTTGCCTCCCGACTCGCCCTCAAGTTATATTATTTTTTTGTTTAATTTCTGTTTTTTTTTGGGTTTATCTCTCTGCATGCGATTTTTGCCTGCTTTATTATTATTTATTTTTGTGTACTATATATACATTTTGTCACAAGACAAAATCGTCTTATATTTGTGACACAATGTATAAACTTTATATTTTCTTTTTATTTAACTGCACTTTTTTGTTGTTCACTCAAATGAACCACCGACCAAATAATATGGAAAACTGACAGGGATGTTATCCAGTAAGTAATTCAAATAAACCGTAGATGTGCTAGTTGCCATACGGTAATTTGCTTATTAAATAATAACTATTATTGTTATATTATATGGTGACTGTGTTTTGGATAAGTACTTTGACGATAAATAATTGGTGGTCAATCTCAAATTTTCTTTTCATAAATGCACCTTTTTGTTTTAATTTAATTTATTATTTATTTATTATTAATGATATTTAAATGCTTCTGATATTAGGTAATATCATTCAAATTATATATTGTGTATATTTTGTGTATATAATATTGTTTATATTTCAGGTGCTTTTTTTGTGTAAACCAAATTTTAGTAAAATCAGATTGGTTTAGGAAAATCAGCAGAGACTACAGATTTTAACGCGAAAATTTTAATTAAAAGTACGCATAAATACCTAGATTGTTTTGTAGTTGACAATTCCTTACAAATTATAGTAATCATTAAAATTGCTCCTGCATTGTTTATCTAGAATAAAAACTCTAATCTGATTTAGTGGATTTAAAAGTAAAGTTTACAAAAGTCTTTGCCTGGCCAAATATCACAAAGACATATTTTCAAGTAATAAATAAAAAACAATAGTCCATAAATAAGAATCAAATCCAAATGATCAGTTTCACCAAAATCCTATGTCTTCTTGGGTGAACTATAAGTACCTGAACTCTAAGGGCATTTTCAATAAAATTCCACCAACGAATATATTCAAGATTAATCGCCATAAGCTGAGCTATTTTTCTTGTCATGGGATGCTGATGTATTTTAAAATGTATAAAAACTATTGGAAAGCCGCTGCAGAAGCACGTTCCATCAATATTTGGAAAAGGTTTGTTTAGGCTGCTTGTCTGAAAAGTTTTTCAAAATACGTAATAAAAGAGTCAAACTTATCCACTTTATCATACTCAGGATATTTGGTTTCCGACTTCATCTACCCTACAAATCTATTTTTATTTCATATTTGAAAAGTTTATTCTGATAAGAAGTGCCAATATCGGGTTTTTATTTCCAAAAATGCCTTTTCTGTTGTGACAGATATTTCTATACACGCACTTATTTCAAAGTCCTTCGACTCAATAAATAATTGCCTTGATGAAATGTATTTAAGTTAGGAAGAGAAATTAATTTCGGAAACTAGGACTGTAAAGAAATTAACAGAAATATTGTCACAACTTTTTTGTGGCGGGGGTTGTACGGTGGATGGATGGAGAGAAACTCGCTCAGTTTATATAAAAATATGTATATTTGCTCTACGAAATCCTTACATGAATCCGCCAAGATGCATGACTCTTCCTTGCGGGGTCGGATAGGGCGACACGTCGGACGCTACTTCGGAATGTCGGTTTACTATAATAGAGGTACCTATTCTTTCGATCTGAACAAAATTATCGAAGTCACTTGAGGTTTGTTTCAAACAATTGTCATCCGGTTTGCAACGCCCCTAGCTGCTTTTTTGACGCCTCATAAACAAACCTGATGTGATTACAATCCGTTTGTTCTGATAGAAAGAATACCTGCAATGTTACGTTGATTTCTAATAGTTGTTCAACTGATCCTCATCTAGAAGGGCTTTCCCAAGGTGGCGATACTAGCACTGGGGAGACTTGACTCCAGAGGGGCGATCCCAGGGTGGCGGTACTAACACTGGTTCAAGTCTGTCTGTTGCTTGTCTCGGCCCGCTATTTATATGAATTTATCGCTGAATTGCAATAAATATCCGACCGAATCGGTAATTAAATTATTAAGGTTGAATACCGGGCCCTCCTGCTCGATTGTGAGATACACATTTCCCCACCTTCAGAAGTATGAATGTAAGAAGGTATTCAAATATCACCATAGCAGCTTTAATAAAGTGAAATGTAATAAAAGAAGAGAGAGCAGGGGAGAAATCGAAATTCTGCTGCTACCTACTTCCAAACAGAAATATTCTGCTATTTTGTGAGATATTTCGTCCTCTAACAGAGTTACAAATTTTTTTCCTGTTTCTCGAAAAAAAAAAAAAACAAAAAAAAAAAAATGTGGAAATAGGATCTCTGGTTACTCTTTTTACATATTTGGAAAATGCAAAATTTAACTATTTTTAGATTGAACATAAACGCAGCCATCAAAAAGAAGTCGCTGAGGCATTTAGTTATTTACGTCTGACGAATAAAACGAAAGAACTATGCAGTTGCTCATTTACTACCTATACCACGATGTAGAGCTTAGAGCTTACTCGCGCTATAGTAAAGTTATTATAAATAATAAGCAGCCCGATGTTCTGTATTACAAAGCCTACTGTTTTATAGAGCAGATTGGTTCTGCATAATAGTACAGATAGTAATTACTCTGCCTGGAAGCGTAAAGACAGAACATACCATTTTACAACGTGTCGTTTCAAATACGTCGCGCTGCACCGTGGTAAACTTTGTTCTGAGATTGAGCGCCACGCCTGTAGAGACAAATCATACCACGCTACAACCCAAACGTACCTACGCACTAAGCCAGTATGTTTTCCAGTATAATGCACCCTGAAGTTTCCTGCCAGAGTAGAGTGGAGGTTATTCACATGTATTCTGTTGTGTTTATTGGAGGTTGAAGGGTTGAATGTTGAATGCAATGCAATCTTTTGATCGACATAAGCTCTATATGGTTGGTGTATCAGCTATAGGTAGGTAATTGAAAAAAAAAAAAAAAACTAAAAGTTCCTGATTTAGAGACCAGTAAATTATTAATTAAAGATATTACTTTATTGGGCTGACTCCCCATACACCTTCATTCCACATTAAAATTAGATATTATTTGTGCGTAGATAGTAGCAACAAGATGCGTTATAGCGAGGTACATATTGTCTCACTAAAATCTGCTCAAATCACGTAGTCGAAACATACCACGGCTGAACGCATTAGTGCGTTGTACAATGGTATGATGTGTCTTTACGCGGCCCGGACACATATGGCAAGCATATACAGGGTGTCCCAGGGAAAACAGTCCACCGCGATTTTTTCGATTTGAAATGAAAATATGTGCAAAGAATTGACCCAATTTACATTGCTGTCAGTCAGATTTCGTGTACGAAATGTACTCCAACGAATTCGACAATATGAACCCTGGGCTATTCTGAAGTCATTAGATAACACGTGGATATACGAGCCTTATTCAGCTCTATGAAAATGCATCCATCCAAGTGAAAATAGATGAGGATCTAAAAACTAGGCAGGTGCCAGTCAAGAAGGAGTATAAGGCAAATAGACACTATCTAACCAAAATTTTTACACCAATCCTGGAGGATGTCTTCAAAAAGTAAGACTGGCAAAATAACGGTATCACTACTAATGTTTTAGTCTAGGCACGTCAGAAATGAAAGCGATAAAAAACCAAAAAACTAGAGAAATTACCAACAACTGATTTGGATCTGACGTATCGTGGTTCTGACATATACAAAGAACGGCAGATATGGAAATACCCAAGCAAAGCATTGAGTCAGTGGCGGATCTAGCATGAAGCAAACGACGCACTGTGCGTCGGGCCCCCAGAGCTGAGGGGCACCCACACAACCAGATTCTAAAGGAACCGATAAAAAAATAAACTCGTAGATATAAAAAAAACGAAAATTAAATTTTGAAAGAGACAGCAACGTTGTATACCAGGATGCCTATTCTTGAAACCAAGGCACAGCGTTCTCACGAGAAAGAACGATATTGCTTTGTCTTTGTCAGTGTTATGGAAATAAAAATATGGGCAACTAAGACAGAACGCTTATCTCCTGTTTCGACAATAAAGGCCCTGTAGGGAATCCAGAATCCAGGGCTGGAATCATGACAAGTGGAATTCCACTTTCGTGACGTCATTCGCGACACATTTATCGCGTACAGTACAGGCGACAATGAACTAAACAAACACACTGGAACGGTGGCTGCATAATGTTCCTTACGCAGGGGTTTGTGCCAGGAAGGACAACAAACAAGTGGGATTTGCATCTCTCTCTGCACTATGGCGGCTATTGAGAACAGCTGTTTGAAGTGTTTGAATCATTGAGGTTAGGAAGATGAAGAAGCTCTTCTTTCTTTTACGTTAATCGCAATGAGTGCGAGCGAGACAACAATCCCTTTGTATTGCTGGGTTGCATATATCAAAATTCGGCACACTAGCATAAAGCAGTGCGCCCGTTCCAGAGTGTTTGTTTACTTCAATGACTGGCGATAATGACAATAATTGTTTGGCAACCTGACTTTATAAAAGAGAAATTCTAATAGAATGTCGTGATCCCAACCCTGATGCACTTGACGCGATAATGCGGCAACCGCGGACGCGTCGACTTTAGGCGGCTTTTTTTGCTATTAGGCAATTTTTCGCGAGGATAATCGAGCATAATCTGATTATGCTAGGTTAAGTGATGTGTCAAATTCTGGGCCTGCGAGTGACGTCACTACTATCAGCCGCTTGTGGTGATGACGTCACCCGCAGACCTCGATGGAATGCTTGCTATTCAGGCTGTGCTAGTGTTAATTTTTTCGTCGATTTTAAATGAAGAAATGGTGATTTTCGGTCTGTTCTCTCAGGAGAAATTAGGAGTTCTTGATCCTCGAGTATCCCAGAATTTGATGGTGCGGGATGAGTTAGGGGAGTATGACACAAATGACACATCATATAATCCAGCAAAAGATTATGCTTGGTTATCCTCGCAAAAAATTGCCTATTGTCTTCCAAACTTTTTATGGCACTTGTCGGTGGAGTACGGACAGTATCAGTGCAGTGCGGTACTACTATGATGTATTTCTTTTTGTTTAGATAAAAAGTTCTTGAATTTTTATAAATTTTTTTTTGTTTAACTTGTTTTCTGTCTCATATGTTCTTGATAAACTTGTTTTTTGATTAAATTTATTTCTATATTTGGTTGTTAAAAACAAAAATATAAATAACTTCCGCACACTCACTTTACAACCCAACACCACAAGAAAAATACTTCTTCATGTCATGCTTGACAGGGCCCCAAAAAAAATTTTTGCGTCGGGCCCCAAAGGTCCTAGGTCCGCCACTGCATTGAGTGGAAGCCAACAGGATGAAGAAGATGCGACAGACCGAGAGAAAGTTGAAAAGTAGAGTAAGCGGAAAAATGAGAAACATATGCTTGGAGGAGGATGCCTGGATTGACAGAGATGGTTGGAAATTGGAAATAGGAAGACAGATCGATAATCATATACTTAAACTTAACAAACACAAAGAATTTTAGCACTATGGGCTGCCGGTGCTAACACATAGACTTGGGACAATGTCGATTGCTCGAAACGGTAAACTAGACAACAAGTAACCGATAGACCCATGCTTGGAATTATCTTGAGTGGCAGAATTCGAAATGAAGTGATCCGCCAACGGATTGGGGTGACAGATGTGGTGGAGGTTGTGGCACAACTAGAGTCGCAATGAGCTGCCGTATAGCGAGACAAGATCCACACAGGTGGAGGTGCAGCGCTTTAGTTTGGCTCGCGAATGGACCAGGCAGAGCGTTGGCAAAAATCGCAAAATTCGATCAGACTAAATATAGATGGGCTTGCTTGGACCAATTTGGAAGTGACCTACATCCAAGAGTGGATGACTCTACAGGCTGGATGGGAATGAAACTCCTGGTTAGTAGCTTGAAACTTAGCGGATTAATTTATTAATACTAAATGACTACTACACCTTCGATTCCATGTTAATGTGTTTGTTATTGAATGATATTTTTAATGGCGCTCCAGCGATTTACTTGCTTTTCTTTCGTTGTCGTTCGACTTCGATTCTGAGTAGGTATCTTATCACTGGTAATATCTACTCCCAGGTATTTAAAGATCCCTACTTGTTCAATAGATCAAGCGATAAAAGGAAGCTTGCTTAGAAATTGTAAAGCATCTAGATACAATATCAGATTACTACTGTAGATAGTTACTAAAACCTATTAAAGAATCAGCAATCAAACAAGTTATGTTATGAAAATATTGGCGTTGCTCCATAGTTTTATTAGGTAGGTGCGATTTATTTTAGAGTTAAAGAATCGGTTTAGCTTACAGAAATGAAACCCAGAGCAGCATACAAATTTATAAAGCTGTATCAGAATCAGCTCACATTAGCTAAGGTTCCTGTCTCGGAAATATTCGACAAGCTATACATTGAATTCAGCCAGCGAACATTCAACAATATTTTGTTTGTTATAATAACAGTGAAGTCAAAGATATTGCAGTCATTTCTTGGAGATTGAACCACTATGCTGTAGATTATAGATGTAACAGTCCCTCCAACGTCCTCTACGCATTCCGTCCCTATTTTGATTCATTAGAAGAACATAGGTTCCATTGACCAGCCAAAAACAACAGAGCTATTCAATTTAACCGACCCGTCTCAGCTTTTGAGGATAAGGTTGTGAGTTCTTCTTGGAGGACCGTAAAGTGTTTGCTAGAAAAACTTCGGATAATTTGACACAACGAACGCTCAGAACAGTCGGTTGTCTTGACTGCCAGTATTTGCAATTACAGTAGTTGTTTCTGGATGATCAACAAAGTTTGATAATGGTTTGAACAGGAAAACTACCGCTTCAGCTTGTATCTTTTTAATGGATCGAATGATGCGAGGATTCCCACGTGCTCACAAGAACTGCAGTACATAATAGGTTGTCTGGTAATGGGTAACTTGATGACGCATCTGGGGTGCCTTATGGAGATTTGAATTATGTTGAGGCACCCCATATGACGTCATTAAGCTATCTGGCAACCTACCTCTCTCAAACAATCTTGTGCAGTACCTACATACATGTTATTGATCTGCATTTTTTGTGATACTCACGTAGCTTACAGTTATTTAATGCCAGTAAAGGTATTCGCTCTAGCAGTAGTTGTTTCTGGCTGGTCAACAAAGTTTAATGGCTTTAACAGGGAGATTTTTCATATATCCTCTTGATGAATCCAGCTAACAAACCGCATAAAAGACTAGCTAGAGATATTTCGCCAAACTAAGACTTTCGTTCACTTTATTTGTCATTTTATATCCCATAATCACCCTCATTTGCAAAATAATAAATTAGATACCTACTACTAACCAGAACTGTAAAAAACTAAAAGGTAATTAATAAATAATAAATAAATTGTGACAAAATTTATACAGGTAGGTAAGTATTATAATTGATTCCATATTTAATATATCATTATATTCTTTTCAGGAAAAGTTCATTACGTGAAAGTTTTACATAATGTAAATAAAAATTTCTTAAATTATTGTGCAACCCTATTTTCATGGGTATCGTAAAATATAGACCAAAACACAGTCTGTTCACCATATATGTGATAACAAAGAAAATTAAGAAAAAAAAAACTATGTCGGCCTCATCATCATTTATTGTTTACGTTCAGTTGTGTGATTGAGTTAACATTTACTAATTTTGATTAATTAATTACCATTTAGTTTAGTTATTGTTTTGTTTTTTTCATTTAATGTTTGGCGTGTGTGCCAATCACAATATTATTTCTTTAGCTAATCAGTTGCAGTTATCTTGAAACACATATTTCACGATTTATTCTATTTTAGATGTGTGCCATTGATACAGCATTTTTGTCATATTCAGACAGGCAATTCAACATTTTTTTAGTTGTTTTAATCTGCTTATGGCGCTCTATTATCAATAGAATGTAAAAACTAAGGCAATTTCGAATTATTCGAATAATAAATTCGAAGAGCATTATGTAAAACCAGTTTTGATGAATTATTAAAAGTAATAGGGCCGAAGATAACGCATTTCAGAATTTGACGACTGAAGATCGGATTACACATCAAGATTGAAGTCGAACTAGTGCCGTTATCGCACATTTTCCTAATGAATGGGCCAATTCTTTGCACATCTGTAAGCAAATCTATAAATTTATATAAGCCTATAGCTGCCTATAGACAATTTGCAGTTCTGCAATTTCTGTAGATTACAGAATATCTTATAGGATAGTTAATATCTCCAATCGGGTGTTTGGCAATCGATGCGTTTTGCAGTGTCTATAGGATAGGCATATAGAAATTTATAGATTTGCTTACAGATGTGCGCAGAATTGACCCGTAAAAGTTGAATAGGAAACGTCCCAAAACTATTGGGTCCAGTAAACTTAAGACGATTTTACCAAAAAAAAAAACGTTTTCATGAACTTTTTGTGGGACTAAATAAAACACAGGTAACTAATAGTTCCCCGGTCAACTACAGTTCCTTTCCTATATCTAAATATACTAGTGTGAGTAGAGCTGAGTGTAAGAGCGCTGCTCACTGCTGCGTCAGATGAGTGCGAACTCTGCCTTTTGTCGATTGCTGGTTATTTTTATTTTACTCTTCACTCTGTTCCTGTATCGTGTATATTAACCAACGATTATGGCAATAAAGGCATTTATATCCTACTGAACTATTAAAACCATATAATACCTTGGTTACGATAATCATAAACAGGGTCTTAACTCCCAAGGGAGTTAAGGATTTTCATAACTCCCAAGGGAGTTAAGGAAGGGAGTTAAGGATATCATAACTCCTAAGGGAGTTAAGGATTTCCATAACTCCCGCTTTTAGCTTGAATAGGTAACACTTTGACAAAAAATAGAAATTTTGATTTATGGCTTATTCCTTTATAAAAATAGACAGAATACAGTAAATTCAGTAGGATATAAAATTATCTATGTACCACGGGAATTATCAGGAGTTAATACCCACGGGCAATTGGTGTCCCTCGGGCCGGAGGCCCTCGGGACACAAACGTTGCCCTGGGGTATTAACACCTGCATAATTCCCTTGATACATAAATAACTATTATTATTATTATTATTATTATTATTATTATTATATTTAGAACCGCTTTGTCAATGAGAATAACTATTTTGTTCTTTGGATAATAGAGCATTTTTGACTATGACTTTGATCTAGTCGCACGAAAAGGTGCGAATTGGCGAGTCCGATTTTGAGTCAGATAGTAGCTGATCATCGTCTCGTGTACCAATTTTATCGATCCTGACAGGAGTTAACAACCTATTCACCAAAGAGGTACAAAAGAGGGTCTTTAAGTAGTTTATGACGACGTCTGCTTTCAGCCATATGCCGACGACGTCAAAAAATCTTCAAATTTTATAGTTAACTAAAATGCTATCTTATTAGAACATACTCTGCATATCATTATCTAAGGCTGGGCTCCCTCAAGAGTGACATGCGCAAACAAGCAAGCGACTTAAAAATTTGCCTAATCAAATGCCATATATTCAACACCACTGATTGGCACACACAACCAAACAAATTTTTTACCATTTAAGTTTCAAAACCATATATTTATATGTTTTGGTTCTCTTTTTTATCCCTCTTCTCTGTTTCTCTCTTTCTCTCGCCCACTCATATGATCGTGCCTTTTCGTCTATTTCACTCTCGTCAACAGAGAGACAGGTACAGATTGCGTGTGCGCGCATCCGATCGGGGAGTGCCGCCATCTTACGCCGACGTCGACATCGAATTAGACGTGGTCGACCGCAACAACAAGCCGCCACTATGGGACAGAGATACATTAAGCCCCATCCACATTAAAGAAAATGTCACAGTGGGGACTGTGGTCACATCGGTCAAGGCCAGGTTTGTATGACGATGGGTCAAAAGTCGTTTTGGTTTTTCATTGACCATATTTTTCCTGGAGGGTTTCAAGCGGTCTATTTTTGTTACAATTCGAGTTGGTTTGTAATTGCTGCTTGAATAGACTTATGAGGTATTTAAAAGCTAGAACAACTTGTTATGATTGGCCAGAGGATTCTTATTTACTATGTAACTGGGCAAGTTCCTCATTTTTAAGAGGAAATTTAACCATTTATTAATTTTTTTTTTTTTTTTTAAATGTATTTGGAAAAAAGACCTCATTTAAATCTCTGTCACACTTTAGTCATTGCATTCAGTTCAGTGTTTCACAGATAACATTTTCATTTGATCAGTTGACAATCGCTGTTCAAGCAACTAGTTCTTGAAAACCTTCCAGATAACCCTCTCAGGTATATGGTCAAACGACTTCAAATTTTTTTGAAAAGCAAGTTGTGTTATTGCAGGTATTGATAATTAAACGATCCATTTTCTCCGAGCGTTTTTATGTATGTTTTTTAATATATCTATAGTATTTTTGGTGTATCTTTAATACATAGTTCCTAATTCACCCTTGACAACATAACTGTTACACTGCTGAAGCGATATTGGATACTATTGGTCTCCAATTTTGCTTCAATTAGAAGACATTGGGTAGTTTGTGGGTGAAATTACCTAAACATTATTCAATGTCTCTCCAACAAGCCCCTAAAACCACTAAAAAAAAACCTAATTCTCCCCAATCAAAAACTAACGCCGTACCCCGGCTCTTGCTCTATTTTCCATTCGTTGCTGCGCACGACACACGCAGCGTGAGACGTACCGCTTAGAGGCTACCGCGCAGGACAAAGGCTATCCGCCCCTCTCTCGTTCCGTGGAGGTGCAGATCGACGTGGTCGATCGGGCCAACAATCCTCCCGTTTGGGATCACGTGGTCTACGGCCCGATCTACATCCGGGAAAATTTTCCGGTCGGCGCCAAGGTGGTGTCGGTCAAAGCCAGGTCTGTGTGCCCAGCATGGCCGAGTTGCGGGGGAGTGGAAACTTGATTCAATTTAAAAAATTTTTGGTGATATCTTCAGGACAACCTTATGCTTATGAGATATTTTATTTATCATTCTTAATTTGTAGACTCATTTGATAGATCATTACTGCCTATAAAACATCCAAGGAGTACAAATACAAACTTGCAGAATAATTACTTTTGTTTGCAACCATATATATAATCTTGACATTACTGACTTTTTAAAAATTTGGAAGTGTCACTTTACCTGTGTCACTTCCCTCTTCGATTTCCCTCACCGATTTCCCTATTCGACTTCCCTCACCGATTTCCCTCACTCTAATTTATTTACCTTTGCTGGCAACAATGAGAACATGTCAGGTAAAAACGTCAAAACAGTGAATGACACTTTTGGCATGTTTGTTTTATTTTTTTAATATTAAAAAAATTGAATGATTAATCATAAATAATGGTGTGCTTGCAAATAAAATAGTATACAATCCTCTGAGGAAAGTTTTCATTTCTGTCTCGAGATTAATAGTCCATCTCGACGCTTCGCGTCTCGATTGACTATATAAATCTCTCGACAGTAATGAAACACTTCCCTACTCGGTATGTAATATACTATTACTGGTTTAGATAGGTATTGAATGTTCTCTTATAAATAACCAAAAATATGAGATCCATTGAAAGGTTAGGTACTTGGTACTTGTTTTTTTTTTTTTTTTTTTTGAAAAATTTTGGTATTAATGTATCATGGACGTACTATAATATGCTTTTTTCTATTTTTGGTGGGTAAAATCAACTTCTGGCGCTCTCAGATGAAATGTAAGACAAATACCAACTGTTCCATTCACTTTTCATACTGTTAATAGTTTACAATGAATTTTCCAACAGTCAGTTGTTTCACAGTATTCCCTCATTTCTGAGTTTAATGCAGTAAGTCGGAAACGGAAAGTACTAAAGGCATTCAGTGATCTTTCGCGGACAATGTTTAATGACGATATAAATTAATCTTCGAGCATCACTTTGGTGTGAATGATTCTTTAGAAGCTTGGGTTAGTTTGGGTTAGTATTCGATAAAATCACATTTCAAGACCAGAAAGATATATGTTGCTTGACTCCACATTCAGTTGAACTTCTAAGTTCCAATTGATGACATGCGGAGCTCAATTATGTTGACCTTTGGCAACTCTATTTTTGACGCCTTCGGACAGAAGTGGCATGTGCATACTCTTGTTATGGCTTTTGATATAGAGTTACCTATAGCTACCTGGCCTGTTATCATCCATCTCTGGATGTAGGCCTCTTCCAATTCTTGCCAACGAACATAATTCTGAGCCCGTTGTCTCAAGTGAAAGCCTGCTGTTAGTTTGAGGTTCTGAGGTCGTTGATTTATCCCGTTATGATCTGTAGCTCTTTAAAACTGTTCGAAACGAGTAGCTATAATGTTGTCGGCAAACCTTAGAGATGGTGGTTTCTGATGTCAGTTCTATGACAGTCTTTATAGACTAGAAATACGAGGCTATTGCTATTGATGTATTTCTCTGGCATTTCAACATTCTTTAGATATAGGTTAAATAGACAATTTAAGCCTTAATTTTTGTCTGTACGAATCATTCTATCATGCTTCGCTGTTTTCCTCTTTGAGACTTCTTTGTTTTGAGTTCTGTATATTCTATTATATCTCGATTTCCGTCGCATTGCTTTATCAATTTCCTCGTTTCAGTGCTTATCATATTCTCCATTTTGTTGTGCTTCTTTGGAGCTTCAGATCCTTCTTGTTTGATACTTTAATCTATTTATCATCCATGTTGTGTATGTCATTTTATTCTAATATTTCTTTCAGATGTTAGTATGCTTCGAAATTCTCCTCCATGCACTTTAATTGATAGTAGTCAAGCTGCACCATTTGTCAAGCAATTTCTCTCTCTTCAGCTTGATTTTATTTTTCCGAAATCTGAGGTGAATCTGAGAGTTCTTCTAAGATGTATGGCTGTTGATACCTCTAATGGATTTTGTGCTCTTGTCCATGTTCAGGATGTTTGTTTGAAAGTGATAGGTAACGTGGGATTTCCCAAAGACATGATTTTGGACGCATTAACTTTATTTTCAATAATTGCGATATTTCGACCAGTGAAGTACCTTTGTATTTCCGATTGTCAGCAAGCTTCAGATGTTCATGATGATATATAACTCTACGAACGGCTTTGAATGTTTGCATGCTGATATCTTGTTTCATCATAAGCCGTATCTTCCCTATATTCCTGAGTTCAGACTTTGGTTAAAGCGCTTTGCTTTACTCCTAGTTTGATCCCAGTTGTTCGTCCTTATTTGAATTTTGGACCCTGCAACTAGTCCCATATCAATATTCAGGCTGTTGAGACAGTTCAGCGCAAGTTCCTGAGCTTCATCCCCTATAAATTTAATATGCAGAATTGTAATTATTAGGAGGTCGAAGCTTTCATCAATATCCGTGCTCTGGAAACATGTCGCAGACACGAAGACCCAAACTTATAACTTATTCAAATAGTTCCTGTCCGGACTTAGTTGAGTTATACAACCCATTTTTCTATTCAGCTAGATAGCTCAAAATAATCTGAGTATAGAGCTATTTCTTCTAACAATTCAATGACGAATGTTCAGACGTACATTCCGCTTTAAATGAACCATTTCAAAGCTGTGGACTGGAAATTAGTCAAAATGCATAGTATGCTATTCTAGAGTATGATTATAGTACTGAGTGGATGCAAGGCAGAAATTATCTAGAAATTTCGCTAACTGAAAAAAGATATAGTAATTCTTAGAATCTAATTAAGGTTTTCTTTTAGAAATTGAAATGTAAACTGCATTTATTCTAAAATGTCAATATTAATCAGGCACTAAAAAAAGGTTATCCAGCATATAAAATCGTTATTAGAAATCTCGTAACCGCCATCTGTTCGTATAACAATGCAGTTTACATTTTCCCACTCCCCCAGGCCAGAATCAATATGATAATCTAATATGGTGTCAGTGTTAAAACCGCCACCGCAGCAGCACGCAGCGCCGCGTAGTGGTCGGAATCGTAATCTGCACGCTTTTATTTACATGAAGTTTATGATTTTTTATTTAGTTTCATTTTCGTTCGATGGGGGCAGCACGAACCTTTGAAATCGATAAAGACGATTTTACTTTATTTTATTTGCGCTCCTCAATATACTTTTCAACCTTATCTTGCTTTCAGGGCCGGGATTTCTCTAATTTTAAGGGAGTCAATATATAACGCGATTTATTTTGAGTTACTTATCTGAAAAAAAGCTTGACGCTAGCTTAAAAGAAATGATCACTTGATTATAGCGCACTTAAATGGCTTAATTTGAAAATTTATTAAAAGTGGAGAGAACATGATGCCCCCTTCAATTATTCCATTTTTCTTAGTCTTTGTTCTAAATTATTTGCAAACTCTAGTCCTACTAAATATACATAAGTCCGGCCCTGATGAACTTAATTATTTTTTGCAATATCTACAAACTAGGTATTAAGTCACACAAGGAACTAGAAGGTGCAATTCCTATAATTGGAATCACTGAATGCTGTTTACGAAACGCACCACATGGCAAAAACTAACACACTGAGCTTCCTGAAAAAACGTTGGTTATCAGGGCACCATAACAGCATTCAGAGCATTTAGTCCATTGTCCCTGTATTTAACTTTGACTTTATCCTTGTCCAAAACCCACCTGGAATTTTTTGCCCTAAATCCCTTATAAATGTACACTTGAGTCCCTGTTAAGACTTCTTTTTTTTTTTTGGTCGAGTAACAAGGAGTTAAAGGTGCATTTATAAAGTGGTACTAAATTTTTTTACAAAAAAAAAATGGATCAGTTTTTACAAACTTTTTTTTAAAACGAGGTAATTGGCATTCGGGACCCAAATTTTGCATGTTTTATATTTTTATCTGTTCAAAGTAGACAGTTTTCTATATTATAGTAATATTTTTATTTACTTTTTTTTTTGAAAAATGTTTTATATTTGAGAAAGCGGATGCCAGTGTCCTTAGTTAGTATATATACCTATATAAGATTTTTGCATGAAATGTTTTTTTTTTTGTAAAAAAGCCACACTCAAATATTATTAAGTAATTTATTTGACTATTCTCGTGGAGTGTGGCATTTTTACAAGGAAAAAATATATATTTTTGCATGTGGCTATAGAATTTTTGTCGGCCATGGACTTTTTGGACGCTGCTTTTTTTAATCGTTGCCAAGCGATAGTTTTTTGTATGCGTCGTTTTCTGATTATCAAGCAGTTTTTATTTTTTAAAACCTTTTTTGACTTTGAAATAAAAACTGCTTGTGTATTGAAGAATCTGCACTGAAAATAAAATATTTCCTCTAGCTCTGGAATTGAAAACAATCCGACAGTATTCTACCGGTTGATGCCTGGATCTACAGCTCAAACCAACAAATTCCATACCTTCTATCTACAGCAAAGACCCGATAATGGATTCACGTGGGCCGATATTAAAGTTAACCATCCACTGGACTATGAAAATATCAAGGAATATAATTTGACTATTCGTGTTGAGGTATTTAACAATCAAATTTTCCTGTGATTGTATTCTTACAGATAAATATAATATTCTAGAATAATGGCATTCAACAACTCGCATCTGAAGCAATAGTTTATATTCAGCTAGAAGATGTCAACGATGAAATACCGCTTTTCACTGAAAGAGAACAGGAGACTGTACTGGAGGGTGAACCGATTGGAACTAAAGTTACTCAGGTCAATGCTATTGACAAGGATGGCACTTTTCCTAATAATCAGGTAAGAACTTTGTTTTTATGAGGTTAAGTTTGTCTATAGGGTATTTCCTAACTGAAATGTTGGAATCTTAATGTGGGCTTTAATAGTTATTTGTATACCAAGGCCGCGAATAGCCTTTTCAGCGTACGAAGAGAAAAGTTATCGCCGAGGCCTGTTGCCGCCGAGGCAAGATAATCTCGAGGACGCTAAAAAGATTCTCGGTCATGGTATACACACTATTTTTTGTGCAACTATAAAAATTATGTAAAGTTACAGAAAAACTGTATGGATTTGTCAAGGTTTTGATACATTTTACACCTAAGGTGTGGCGGCCGCGAAATTGGATTTTGCGGCCGCGAAAGCTCATTTCGCGGACGGATGGTCCCATGAAATGTATTTTTTTTTCTGGTACATTCCACCTTAGAGCGTGCTCCTTTAGCTTTCATGGATTTTTTTTTCACCCCTTCGAGCCCATTGCTCATTGTGGCTTATTGTACATCATTTGCATGGACTCTACTCCTTCCCATTTATTCATACTAAATGGTCAGCCTTATCATGCATCCCCCACCCTAAGATGGTCCGATTCGCAATCCATGGTCGGCCATTCAAACTCCACCGACATCACGCAAGCCGGAGAAAGACCATCCACATCCGCTCGCCAAGCTAATGAGCCGGTTAAACAAATAAACAACCATGCCCAAGCCGGGATTCGAACCTGGGACTCGCAGCATGCGAAGCAGATACTCAATTCAACTCACTTCTTTATTTAAATAATTTCTCATTATACATTACAGGCAGGGGGGATAGCCCCCCTCAAGCTATAAACATATAACATTAACTTATGACAAATTACAACGTGTGTAGTACGTTGTGCTCACAAGCTCGGCCAGTGAGCAGTGTGGGCATTTTAGCCTGATCGATGTTATGACCTGCAAACCCCTGTTCCTATTTTTTATTTTCAACTTTCCACGACGTTCGCTGGTTGCTCTTTAACATCGACCTAGAGTCGCTGGTGAATACCACGGATGGTGCGCATTGGGCCATTACACTGGCCTGCCTTGAGAATAAGGGTGGTATGCTCAGAGTCGGAGTTAAAGAGCGCGCAGCGCCCGTTCTGTGGGAAAAAAGCATTGAAAAACCCCACTTTTCATTAATTTTAGACTAGAATAAACAAAAATGTTGTGCCCTTGGGCGATCGGGTTCACTGGACGCGGCCTCACTAGCAATTGTGAGCTTCGGTTATGTGCGTTTGAGCGCGGGTTTGGAATAAATGGGTTCGACAGCTCTGCACCCTGACCAATCCTGAGACCTCATGAGTCTCTAGGTAATGGTTTTGGTGCAAGTGGGGAGGTTTGTATGGAATGTCAGAGAATGAGGGTTGGTAGGATTGGGTGCAAGAATTTACCGGGATTAGGATATGCGTTTTTCAGCTAAACTGGCAGTTTGTGTCTAGATGATTGTTGGTCAAATTGGGGTGTCCGATATTTAATTAGACAATAGTGGTTTCTTCATAGTCAGCGAAAGAGGAGTTTGCCACACACTAACTCGCTGACTAGTTGGAATTTTTCGAAGAACTGAGCATAGAAATTAGACCTTGATGAAATTACCAGAGTCTCCTGCTTCAGACTAAGGCTGTTGGCGCCAGCGCCAAACTTTCTTGTCTAATTTTGTCTTGACGGCAAGATTTTAGCTGTTCATTGGTGAGGGTTTTTTATTTGGGTGTATGATCAGCAGGTTTGGGATGGGGAGGTTTTCATGGGGGTTCAAAATAGACTGGTAAATTCTTGTATGGTGAACCGTGATCTGTGAGGTTGTCTGGATCATATCTCGTCGGTCATTCTGCGTGTTAGAGGGGAGCCGTAAACTTGATGCCCATAAAATTTTTAAGCAAAAGAATTGTATATCGTGCAAATTTTATTAAGAAAAATCAGTGCAGAGCGCTCTCCGCCTTAGGCCATCATCAGTGCCAACCTGAAAAGCAAGGAAAATCCAACATCAGCAAATGAAAATGGGGAATGTAGCCCTTGAAATTATAAAACTTGGGTTTTACTCACTTCGTCAGGTATATATAAAAGAACTTGGTTTAAAAACAACGGTGCACATGGTTACATAAGGTCACAAACTAATCAATAACATGGATTGACTGAACAATTTAAAATTTATCAAAAAACCGAACTAAAATATTCGGGGGATGAACTTTATTTTTATAACTTTCTCAAGGAGGAATCCATCCTTTCAATTTTCCCTTTTGGAAATTAATAAATTCAAGTCAAAAAGCAAACGTGTCTATATAGATGTTAGGTTAGAATTCTTTAGTATACAACAGGTGTGACAATTGACAGTCTGTCCAAGAATACAAAACGCGGGCAATTTAAAAAATTTTAAAAAAAATTTCCAAACCCAAACTAGGAAAATTCAAACACTTTGTCTTTGATGCTAAGGAGCTGGACTCCTCAGTGGAGTGTCCTATAATATCATCATAAAGTGACGTTTAGTTTAAAAGGCGTCTGTGCAGAGGGATGTAATTTCTGTTTAGATTGACTTGTGTATTAAGGCAACGGTTGTTGTCTGCCAACTCTTTTTGTATCTCGATGTCCTCCATAAAGTCAAGACGATTGAAATTTTTTGAATTTATATTATGAATAATCTTCGAATTAGACTTGGGGCTAAACTCATGCTTTGATGCTTTGAGGTGTTCACCAAAGGCTGAGGTTGTTCTTTTTAAATGTTCGCTGATCCTAGTGCCTAAAGGTCTACAAGTTCTACCAATGTAGGTGCTGGAGCAGGAGTTACAACTCAATTTATAAATGCCACTCTTGGAAAGTTGGTCAATTTTGTCTTTAGAATTAACTAAAAGTGATGCAAGACTGTTCTTTGTTTTATATGAGATTTTTAAGTGCTCGACATTTTGGCGAAGGACAAGTGAAATTTTGGAATTAGTTTCAGAATCAAGAAATGGTAATGCCACATATTTACTGACTGTTGGAGGAGGAACTTGGTAAACTTCTCTCTGGATCTTCTTTGTTTTAGTTTTAGTGATGAGAATATCAATTAACTTAGGTTCGAATTGGTTATTGTAAGCAATCTGTTTAAGAATCTTAACTTCGTTATTGTAGTCCTCTTTAGATAGAGGGATCTTTAAAAGTCTGTGGATATAACAATGAAAAGAGGCTAGTTTATGTTGCTGTGGGTGGTTAGAATTGTTCGGTATTGTGTGGTCAGTCTGTCTCGGTTTCCTGTATATTGAGAACTGTAGATTATTTGTGGGGTTCTTGGTGATTGTGATGTCTAAGAAATTGATTTTTTTTGTTGCTTTCTAGCTCGAGAGTGAAAGAAATGTTTGAATGAACAGTGTTAATCTTTTGGAGCAACAATTCAGCCTGATCAGAATTACCGTCAAGAATACAAAGACAATCATCCACATACCTGAACCAATGGAGGATCTCACCATTGCCACCATTCATAATGTAACTAGTTTCAAGAAAATCCATAGAAACATCCGCCAAGAACGGAGATAAACAACTACCCATGGCTAAGCCGTCCGGTTGTTGGTAAAATTTGTTATAAAAGGAGAAATAGTTCTGTGAAAGGCAAAGATTGAGAAGTGACAAAATGTCAACGACTTTCTCTTCGTCTACATTCTTGGATCTCAATAAATCTCCAACAATGCCCACGGTCTCAGTCTTTGGGACAGTAGTGAATAAATTTGTAACATCAAAAGATACAATTAGATAGTTGTTTGGTAGATTGATACTCTGAAGCTTACCAATCAAATCCAATGAGTTGCTTACCCCAAACCTTGGTGAGAATGAAGTCAATTCTTTAATAAGATTGAGTACGAAAGCTGATAAAATTGAAACCGGTGTCTGTGTGAAGCTTACCACAGGTCTGATGGGGATGTCGACCTTATGGATCTTAGGAAGTCCGTACATGCGTGGTACCAGTGGATTACTTGACATTATAGTTTTAGGGGCTCCGTAATCTAAAAGAAAATCATTATAATGCTTGACAACTCTGTTGGTTTTTCTTATAAAACCATTGTGGGGGTTGGATGGTAAGATCTTGAAATTATTGTTCCTTAAGAAAGTTTCAACTTTAGAGATGTAATCGATTTTGTCAAGAACTACCAGACAACAACCCTTGTCTGCCTTTGTAAGAATCAAGTTTTCTCTAGAAATTTTTTCTTTAAGTTTTTTGAGAGTCTTCATCGAAGAGGACGAGATGGAATGATTGGTTTTATTGATGTTTTTCTTAGTATTATACAAGATGTTGTGTACATCGTCGCGTAGTTTTTTTTTGATCTTATAATCTCTTGTTATTTTCAAACCACACACCATACAATACCGAACAATTCTAACCACCCACAGCAACATAAACTAGCCTCTTTTCATTGTTATATCCACAGACTTTTAAACATCCCTCTATCTAAAGAGGACTACAATAACGAAGTTAAGATTCTTAAACAGATTGCTTACAATAACCAATTCGAACCTAAGTTAATTGATGTTCTCATCACTAAAACTAAAACAAAGAAGATCCAGAGAGAAGTTTACCAAGTTCCTCCTCCAACAGTCATAGACCGTGAGATAGGGCCTGTTTAGTGGAGTCATTTTTTTTTGTCTGGCATTTTGAGGGATGAATGTGGCTAGTTAGCTGATGAGAATATAGGTGGTTTTAGTGCTTGCCACCTGTTCGAAATGTCAACAGAATGTTTCGCCGGAAAACTCGACTTCGAACTGGGATTACCGTTTGGCGATTTTTTAGCGATATTTACACAACAAAACCTTTCATTCTCTCGATTACCAGACAAAAAGTAAACGCGGAAGGTTCTTTTCTTTTCTCTTGAAAGTTGACACTCATCCCCACTTTTTCAGCTATTGAAAAGCATCTAGTATTTTTTATGGGTGAATTATTTATCAATGTCAATCTTTTATTTAGAAGCCAAAAAATTTGAGATCATTAAAAAAAAAATCCTCATGTAAATCAATTTTTTTCTTCTGCAAATTTTCGAACAGGTGGCAAGCACTAAAACCACCTATATTCTCATCAGCTAACTAGCCACATTCATCCCTCAAAATGCCAGACAAAAAAAAATGACTCCACTAAACAGGCCCTATCTCACGGTCTATCAGTAAATATGTGGCATTACCATTTCTTGATTCTGAAACTAATTCCAAAATTTCACTTGTCCTTCGCCAAAATGTCGAGCACTTAAAAATCTCATATAAAACAAAGAACAGTCTTGCATCACTTTTAGTTAATTCTAAAAACAAAATTGACCAACTTTCCAAGAGTGGCATTTATAAATTGAGTTGTAACTCCTGCTCCAGCACCTACATTGATAGAACTTGTAGACCTTTAGGCACTAGGATCAACGAACATTTAAAAAGAACAACCTCAGCTTTCGGTGAACACCTCAAAGCATCAAAGCATGAGTTTAGCCCCAAGTCTAATTCGAAGATTATTCATAAAATAAATTCAAAAAATTTCAATCGTCTTGACTTTATGGAGGACATCGAGATACAAAAAGAGTTGGCAGACAACAACCGTTGCCTTAATACACAAGTCAATCTAAACAGAAATTACATCCCTCTGCACAGACGCCTTTTAAACTAAACGTCACTTTATGATGATATTATAGGACACTCCACTGAGGAGTCCAGCTCCTTAGCATCAAAGACAAAGTGTTTGAATTTTCCTGGTTTGGGTTTGGAATTTTTTTTTTAAATTGCCCGCGTTTTGTATTCTTGGACAGACTGTCAATTGTCACACCTGTTGTATACTAAAGAATTCTAACCTAACATCTATATAGACAAGTTTGCTTTTTGACTTGAATTTATTAATTTCCAAAAGGGAAAATTGAAAGGATGGATTCCTCCTTGAGAAAGTTATAAAAATAAAGTTCATCCCCCGAATATTTTAGTTCGGTTTTTTGATAAATTTTAAATTGTTCAGTCAATCCATGTTATTGATTAGTTTGTGACCTTATGTAACCATGTGCACCGTTGTTTTTAAACCAAGTTCTTTTATATACACCTGACGAAGTGAGTAAAACCCAAGTTTTATAATTTCAAGGGCTACATTCCCCATTTTCATTTGCTGATGTTGGATTTTCCTTGCTTTTCAGGTTGGCACTGATGATGGCCTAAGACCGAAAGCGCTCTGCACTGATTTTTCTTAATAAAATTTGCACGATATACAAAACCTTCTTTTGCTTAATTGCTTAACGTGCACACAGCATTCAACCCCATCATAAAATGTTTCGCTGATTTCATCCAGGTAGGCAGAGATATAAGAGATACATGCTTGCGCACGCATGTCCCTTATTCTGGCGTACCTGGATTCCGAAAGCAATCCCCTCAGGATGCGATTTTGGAATCGTTGAAGGCGGTTCTTTTGTGTTGTGGAGATTAGGTTCCAGACAAGGGTTCCATATGTAAGCATAGGTCTTATGACCTGTTTGTAAATAATTATCTTGTTACCTGGAGAAAGGGGGAAGTTAGGGCCGAAGAGGGGGTAGAATTTTTGCTGCGCACTGAAGGTGCGAGGCAAAGCATGGGAAACGTGGTGAGAGAATTTCATTCTCTGATCAAAGATGATGCCAAGGTTTTTTTTGTTTTCGGGGATAGAGAAACTGGGATGTTGTTTACAATAAGTGGGTTGGGCATGGTGCTATGTGTATGCTTCTTGTGGAAGCATACCAGTTCTGTCTTCTGTCCATTGACACCAAACTTCCACTTATCATAATAGGTTTGAAGTATTGAAAGGTGATGGGCTAGCTGAAATTTTGTTGCTTGTGTGTAAAAGGATTGAGCGTAAATAGCGGTGTCATCTGCGTACAGCGCCAGATTTGTATTCTGGAATTTAAGATGTCCGCAGTGTACAGCAACGGACTGAGTGCCGACCCCTGCGGCACTCCGGCCTGAATTCGTTTGGAATTTGAGAGGGCATCGTCTTGTTTGACGCAGAAACTGCGGCCGCTGATAAATGACTGTATCAGGGAGATGATGTGCAGTGGGAATTCGAATTGTGCGAGTAGTTTGTAAATAAGGCCTTAGTGCCAGACACTATCGAAGGCGCGCTCTATATCCAGGAGCAAAAGTGTCGTGTTGATGCGCCTGTTGAACGCTTGAAAGACGTCCCAGCAGATTTTGGCTACAAGAAGAGTGGTGTTGTGACGGCGGCGGAGTCCGAACTGCTTGTTTGGGAGAATGGAGAAGTTTTCGACGATTTTGGTGACCCTTGTCAGGACTAACTTCTCCACGAGCTTGGCAAAGGAGTTTGGAAGGGATATTGGGCGAGGTTTTTTCCTGGTTTGGAGATCATAACCACTACAGCCTCTTTCCATTGAAAAGAAAAATGCTGAAGTTTTAGTATGGCGTTTGTTATTTGTACCAGTTGGACAATAACTTTACGTGGAAGATTTTTGGAGGCTTGATATGGGATGCCATCTGGTCCGGGGGCCTTTTTGCTTGGGAGCTGGTGGATAATTCCATTCATCTCGCCGGGCGTGACATGAAATTCAGCGAGCAACTGCTGGTGGATGGGGTATTTCCTAATAGCAAAAGCTGCAGCTGTACGCTCGATTTCATTCTGTCCAGGGGAGTTGGATGGGAGTCCGGAATGAATACTCTTCATGACTGAAGCCAGAGCTTCCGCCTTGTCTGGGGCTGTGACGCAATCCCTGTCATTACAAGTAATGGCAGGGGTGCGCGCAGGCTGCCCCCTTATTCTGAAAGTAAGGCGCCACTGAGAGTTGTCTTGAGGACGAAGGTTTTGGAGGGTTTCTGTCCATCTACGGTTCCGGAGCTCGCTGATGCCATCTTTGATGGCTCCCTCGAGTTCCCGAACGCGTCGGCGATCCTCGTTCCTTCGGAGGCGTTGCCACCTCCTCCGGGTGCGATTCTTCAGCGAAATGAGATCAGTGAGCTGTCGTGAGAGCTCGTCGCGGCCTCAACGAACGGGCATCTTGGTTGCGAGGGAAGTTTGGGTTTGCTGGACATTCGTGGTCAAGGTTGAAACCTCTTGCTCAATAGCGTCTATGGTGTCAATTTGACCAGGAATTTGGGTTAGGGTGTTGAGTGTCCGCCGAAACAGGGACCAGTTGAAGTTTTTATAACTAAGATGAACTGGTGACTTGTGGGCGAGGAGAATCCACTGCCACTGACAGGCGGGTCCGCGGGGCATTGAAGCATCCATAGATCAGGACGCCATTTGCAAGCTGGATGCTTACGTGCTCAATAGCACTTTGCCGCTGTGGCATCCGCTTGTATGCAATTGAACTTTTGATCAATATCGCCACACCGCCCGCGCGGAAGCTGTCTCTGTCAGAGGGTTCGACGGAGAAGTTTTTCACCACGAGACGATCTTTATTCCCCAGCCATCTCTCGACGACTACAGTGATGTTGATCCTCTCATGGTGACGGAAATGGATAAGCTCACCTGATTTGCCATTGAGGCTATTAGCGTTCCAGTAAATTATTCTGAACATTTTTCAGATTGAATTCTTTTATTTCGCAGCAGAAGAATTGACGACTGGCGTTGATCAACCCCGCCTCATCACTGCATTGCTCTAGCATGCCAATGTAATAGTCAAGGGCACGCATCATGCCGTCCATGTTCACTAGCGACTCCAGGCGGGAAAATTTAGCCTGGAACGTCGTGAATGTTGCACCTAAATTGGAAGGGGTTTGGCTTACCTGGCTAGACACTATATCGCGCACAGCGTTAGCGGGATCACACACTCCGCTCTCGCGCACTAATCCCCAGGGAAAGTCACGATCGTAGTTCATTGTTGTTGGTTGGTGTCCTAGTGGCTGCGTCTGGGGTTGTCTTTGAGGCGGCTGCCTTTGAAGAGGAACATCCTCTCGTCCAGCATTTCTTTGCGTTATTTATACACCGAGCCGTTGGATGACATTGCCCAGTGTGCTTCGTTGCAGTTTGCACAGACCGACTGCTTGTCTCTGTTAGGGTGGTCGGCTGTCAGGTGTGCTTCTGCGCATTTGGAGTCATCGTATGCCCCCAGGCTTGGCACTTGATGCACTGGGTGACGTCCTTTCGGTTTTTTCTTTGTTCTCTCCCTGTACCCTGGAAGCAAAGACTATTTTGGCCGTGGCTCTAATTTTGGCTAGTGTCCAGTCTGATGTTGTGACAACCATTGGATAAATCTCCTTCACCCTCATTGCGTTCCTGTCTGCCAGATACTCTTTGATTTCATATAGCGCATTACGAAAGCGTGCATCTTTTCGGAGGCAGTACAGTATGACTGAGTTTCTGGCATATTTCATCTCGAGTGGCTGTGTGGTGATGTTTGCCGCCATCTCGAGGAATGTCTTGTGGTTATACAGCTTGCCTTTTACCACAATTGGGGGGAAAAGGGCTTTTTTCCCCGTGGCTTTGGGTGGAGGAGGTTTCGCCTGGATGGAGTCTGCCACCTTGGTCCTGATCTCCTCTTCTCAGTTGAATAATTTCTGGCTACGGGTTTTTGGTCTCAAGCACCTGGAACCTATCCTTGATTAGTGTCACCAGTGTTGCAGTGTCATGTTGTGGTGAAGGGGAGCGTGGGGATGGGGGGGCATATTCCGCCTTCCGCATTTTTTTTGGTCCTATGATCTTCCGGGCTTTCTTTTTTATGCCTTTCTGCGTGTCTAGTCTTGGGAATAATAACTAGATGGTTTCGTCTAATGTGGGTAATTATGAGCTCCAAGAGGTGTTTGGACTCATCGTCGGTGTGAGATTCAAGAAATTTAAGGTTTTTTTTTGCATTCACGGTACCCGTCAGCGTGCATTCTGAGTCGGGATTTTATTTTAGGAACGCTTCTTCTATAGTTAGCGGAAGCGTTCGATGAGAAGCTCTACACACTCTCGTTAGTCTCGTTGTCAGAATCTTCGTTTGCTTCTACGCCGTCCAGCCGATACACAAGCAGATACACTAACCACTACACTGCCTGCCTAGTTAGGGATTGTCTTCTGATCTTTCATGATGCCGATATTGGTTTTATACGAGTTTATTCATTTGAGAGAATCTGTTGCCCAAAAAAATATCCCCCATAGAATTTGATAGATTTGAAAGGGGAGCCGTCAGCACGTAGATGCGCATGTAGTCCATTGGGCTATCCTTCTCCTGGTGCAGCGCTGTCTTACCTTAGAAGCCCGCAACTTTTAAGAAAGGTGCAGACCCGCTCAGGCCGGACATGCTTTATTTCATCAGGTTCCAGGAAACTTTACCCAAGGTATCGTATAGTCTGATGAGGGCGTCACATTCGCAGACTATATGCTGGTAGTTTCATCTACTTCGCACTTCGCACTTCGCTGCATTCTATTTCATTACTGACTCCAAATTTGTGCAGTTGGTATCTGACCACCCAGTACCCTGTCAGGACGCCTGTGATGATTCTCAGTTGCCTCCTGTTCAGTTTTAGGAGTCTTCTCACCTCGTTGCAATTTGTAGGACCTTGTATAAAGAACCTTGACTGTCTGAGGCCTCCCTGTTCCAGCCATTCGTCTTGGAACGGGATGTTGGACCAGTTCCTGATCTTGGTTTCCACTAGACAAGAACCAACCCCAAGAGCAGGCTTGAGCTCAATAAAGGCAGTGTTGCTACCTTTAAGAGCCAGCTGGCCCGCCTACTCGTTGCTTTTTATTCCTCTGTGACCTGGGACCCAAGCAATGGTGATCTCACTGAGCAGTTAAGGCTTGATACAGTCAAGCGTGAGCCTCTAGTTGATCTTGTCCTAGCAAAGGGCTCGGAGTGCTTCCTGACTGTCGCTGCATATATAAATACGCCCGAATAACCTCTCTGGAAATTCTTCTGAGCACACACGTGTATAGCATACACGTACATCTCAGTCTAGTATACCGTTGTGTATCGACCCAGTGCAAGACTAATTTTCGCCACAGGTCTCTCCCCATATACACCAGCACCTGCATCCTCCCTCATCAGAGACTCATCTGTGTACCAGATGAGCCCCTTCGGCTTAAGGAAGCCTGGGTCAGGCTCTAGCCAGTCGTCCCTTACAGGGATGACGAGCTTGTATTGTGCAGGAAGGCTGAAGTTTTTGACAATGTATTCCTTCTGGTGAGAAGGGGTTCCTGTCTCATGATGCATGTCCCATATTCAGCCCTCTGCGAACCCATTGTCCCTAATCGTTCTGAGTCTGACAGAAAAGTCCCGGGCCCGTGCCGCCACGAAGAGATAAAGATGCAGTATGGCCAGAGCTTGTCCAGCTTTACCCTATAGGTGGATTTGCTAAGCGCGTTCTACTTAAGAAATACCCTATGCATAAATATTTATTTTAAATTTTTAATTGAAGTTTCTGTACAGCACTTTTATTATACTTTATAAAATATTGTTCACTTAATAACACAACACCCTTGTTTCTCAATTATCCTATAGCAAACTAGTTTAAAAACACAAGTAATGTCTTTCTCTCGTATTTTTCTTGCCAGCAGCAGTTTAACTGGCACAAGAAAATTACCTTGTTTGTGGCCTTAATTATTATTTTTCTGTTTTGGAATGAATTTATGCCACGGAAATATAAATTAGATTTTCAATTCGTAATTTTCTTGCCAGGCGACCGTATTGATTAAATGAAAATGGGAATATATTGAATTTATAAATAGAACAATGCAGAAAGAAAAAAAAACAAATTCACCATAAAAATTTTCAAACCTTTTAATTATATCGATTTCCAAAAATTATATTTGTCGCAGTCTCTATCCACTTAATAACTTCACCCTTTGTTACGCTGAAATTTGAAAAGGCTTTTGTTTGCCCCTACTACAAGTCCTAAAAATAATAAACGATAATAAATTAGGAGGATCAAAGTTTAAATTGAGCGCAAAGTTGGATAATTAAGAACCAGAACTTAATACTTGGGAAATTTATTCTATAGGGTTGATACACACGCATTTTCAACATGGCAAGAACATTTAAAGTTTACGTAGTAAATTTCATAATTTTTACTTAAACCTTAAAAAAATGAAGCTCACAAATTGGGTATTGTTTTTTCTGACACGGCATAATTTATGTGATTTTGTCGACGGCTAATTTTTAATTTGTCAGGAAAAATAGAAGTTTGTCGCTCTGAAATTTTTCTTTTAATGCTGTGACAAAGTCAGCAAGGATAGTGGGCAGTTTCCTCAAACATAGCAAAGGACAAACTTTTGAGTAGTGCGGCAAATTCGCATGAAAAAACAGTAACTTGCGAATTGATATTTTTAGTATTCAGTTTCATTTCCCATAGGTACGTGATTGAAAATAACTGGAATATAAGAAAATCCATGTCATTGATATTTTGCAATTATCTTCGCAATAGATTAAATCCTCAATTCTCATTTTAGATATTTACTTCATTTCTCCTTTTTCCCAGGTTTACTATTATATTGTGGATTCTCCAAGAAACGAAGGCAAAGATTTCTTTGAAATTAACAAAGAAACAGGAGAGGTATTCACCAAAGTAGTTTTCGATAGAGAAAAGCAAGGAGCGTACGCTTTGGAAGTTGAAGCCAGAGATGGAGCACCATCTGCTAGACCTAACAGCGATAACGAACCAAATTCAGGTAAACTTTCTTATTAAACTCAGTTTTATATTTTTATTTTTATTTAAAATCGTTCTTGTTCGCTAATATTATTTGCGCAAAATTCCAAGTCAAAGATAATCCCTCTTTTGAGGTGGATAAATTTAATATCTGTTTTGATCGAAATTGCTGAGTGAGATACGGCAGGATATTGGATATTAAAAAGTTTTATTTAAGAGTCTGAAGATTTTCAATCAAGTAAAGCTGAATTCCGTGAAATAGAACAATGTTATTTATCATAAAGATCACAATAATCCCAATGTTTCATGATGAAATATAAAATATATAAATTCCTAGGTAACTTAACATCCTCAACTGCCACTTGAGTTATTTTTGTTTCGGCTCAGAACGTTATTTCTCTTTTTAAGTACCCAAGCGATTCAAAATTAGTTAGAAAGGTGAAGTGCCCCTGTTAACTTCGAACAAATGGTCTGGTTCGTTTTCCATCATGAATTCCAGTTGTTAGCTAGTATATGAGAGAATCTTTTTTGAAACTTCTGGCAGATATCTCTAATACTTTTCAGGTCAGGTTGCATCATTTGATATTTCTGGCGTTTTTTTGTTGTAGGTATTTGTTGTTTTATAACAAAAATGTAATTTCTTGGATAAAAGTAAATGCACTTATGGGCCATAAGAAATGATATTTATGGAAATGATACCTCGTTAATATACATATGCTTATCACTGAAATACAGCTCGTACACATTTACGATGTGACCATCCGTTGTTACAACAATCCTGCCTTTATAAAAGCGTATTAGTTAGGATTGGTGCTGTAAACGTTAGTGGAATCTTTCTAGAGATGTCCGAGCTGAATATGGATCAGAGTTGTTGGGAATGTTGTCCGATAAATTCAATGAAATGGTTTTAATTCTTCACTACTATTCAATAACTTCTATCATCCCTAATAAATCCTATCGTTCTAACGTAATTGGCAAACTAAGATTCTGTCGGGATGACTATTATTGGACTTTGAAATTATTTGAAAATATCATGATCGATGGAGAACGTAAGAGGTTCTTTTTAGTAACACCTTTATAATTATTGTAACCAAACACAGTATTCGCAGGACTGATTTTTTGTCAATCAGCTCAAGGATTTAAATTCGTGTTGGAAAACATTATGCCTTATTAAATACAGGGTGTCACGAAAGGCTTGTTACAAACTTCTAGGGATGGTAGATCTCGTAAAAATAAAACTTTTTTTTTAATATACATGTGTCCGGAAATGCTTCGTTTTCCAGATATACAGGGTGGCCCAAATTTCAGCCTCATCATTGGGATCTCGGTAACCGTAAGAGATACGGGGTCGGTTAAATTATGGCAAAGTTGCGCAATTTTATGACCAATGGAATGCCGTTTTGAAACTAGAAAGATTCCGAATACTTCCGGAGATATTCGGAAAAAACCAAAATTTTGTAAAATCGTTTTTATTTTTCCCGGGCTTATTTGAAAAGCAATTTTAAAATAAATGTCACTTCATCATTATCACTTTTTCCCCTTTAGAAGATGCTGCTACTAAATTTAAAATTCGACGTTTCGTCTTCAGGCGGCCATCCTCAACTTCCTTTTTTTAAATACGGACCTGAATTTTTTATTTGCGATTTTGTCATCTTTGCGCATCCTAAAACCGATACTGTTTATAATTTTTCAATAACACAGGTCCATATTTAAAAAAAAAAAAAACATGGTTTCAGAGGAACGAAACATTGTATTTTAAATTTAATACCGCCATCTTGTAGAGAAGAAAAAGTGATAATGGCAAGGTGAAATTAGTTTTTCACAATCTTTTTAAATAAAATAACTTTCTCTTTTTTACAAGATGGCAGTATTAAATTTGAAATCCAACGTTTTGTCCTCTGGAATCATCATCAATTTTTTTTTTCAAATACGGACCTACTTTTTTGCCGTGTTATTGAAAAATTATAAACAGTATCGGTTTTAGGATGCCCAAAGATGACAAAATCGCAAATAAAAAATCTAGGTTCGTATTTAAAAACGTAAGTTAAGGATGGCCGCCTGAAGACGAAACGTCGAATTTTAAATTTAGTACCACCATCTACTAGAGGGGAAGAAGTGGTAATGATGAAGTAACATTTATTTTAAAATTGCTTTTCAAATAAGACCGGGAAAAAATAAAAACGATTTTACAAAATTTTGTTTTTTTCCGAATATCTCCGGAAGTATTCGGAATCTTTCTAGTTTTAAAACGGTATTCTATTGGTCATAAAATTGCGCAACTTTGCCATAATTTAACCAACCCCGTATCTCTTGTTACCGAGATACCAATGATGAGGCCCAAATTCGGGCCACCCTGTATATCTGGAAAACGAAGCATTTCCGGACACATATTTATTAAGAAAAAAGTTTTATTTTTACGAGGTCTACCATCCCTCGAAGTTTGTAACAAACCTTTCGTGACACCCTGTATATAGTTTGGTTTCATGCATAAAAATCCTAATCCCTTATGGACCATACGATTTTGTCATAAACTCTTGCATCTACCATGTTAAATCTACATTGTATTACTGGACGAAATTTAATATAAGTCAACTCTTGTGTCAAAACCTAATAAAACTGGACAATTTCTTATACATATGAAATATTTTCTGTGTTTGAGCGCAATCCTTTCCAACGGAATTGCATCGAAATCTTTTCCATGCGAATTTTACAGTCTATACATACACAATATTGGTTACTAATTCACTTGGTTTAACCCGAATCGGTTTCTATGTAAAATAGAGATTATTCTTTTCTTTTATTCGTAAAGATCGACCTTATCTAAACAATAATTCTTACTTAAGCACATGCATTGCAAATAATTTAGCTAGGGCTTTGAATAAATATTGAGAAATTAGCTGATTTGCAGTAAATCTCTACGGAACAACTATCATCCATTTACACGATAAAATATACCTACGGCAAAACTTGTAGCAAATAAACAGCGTCTGAGGTTGCAAATCGGAAACCGTGTCATGCTAAGGTAAATAAATTTGCAAGTAACTCGCAATTATTTATTGTTGACATACCTAATTGATTTAAAATTGGCTTATTCAAATAAGTTCCGCAGTATGCCGAAGGTTGCAAATCCCTGTCATGGTAACAAATCCTTGTTTTCCATATATATAATTTTTTCTCCGAATGACAGTAAAAGCGGCCTTTTAATGACACTTGCAGGATCAAAAGTTGTATTTTTACTGCCTAGGCAGTAAAAGTGGACTTTTACTGCCTAGGCATTAAAAGTGACAGTGTCACAACGTTCCAGGTAATAATTTCACTCAATTTGGTATTTGAAATTGATGGTGACAATGACAATTGTCAAAATAATTTAATTATTTGGGTAATAATAATGAATGAAATAAATATAAAAAAGATGTCCATGTGTGAATTTGAACATTCGGAGAAAAAATTATATGTTTTACATGGCAGAAAAGCAGATTTAATGCCTCGGCTGGTTTCCGAGCCTCGGCTATGCCTCGGCTATGAAACACCAGCCGCGGCATTAAATCTTGTACTTTTCTGCCTTGTAAAACAAATAACTATTTTTAGACTATTTTAAGAAAATAAACCGTATTTTTCCATGTTCCGTTTTTGCCGCAGCAGGTCGCAATGTTTCTCGAACAGTTTGAACAGAAATCGCATTTATTCGCAAAATCCGTTTTTTTTTTAGACTCAACATTGTGAAACGGTGCAAATTCAGGGCCGCTTCTTTCAAAGAAATATCCTTACATTTACATTTAAAATACATGATGTTATTTATTGCTTTTTTACCCTCTTCGACGATATTTCTCAATCAAATAAAAAATCGACATTTTCGATTTTGTTTTGCTCTAACTCCTGGCCTATTATTTATAACTGACAGTATCTTTTTATTTTTTTTCCATAGCTACTGATAAAGTAGTACTTTCACCGCAAGGGTAGATTAAATGATACTTCAACAGCAATGATAGATAAAGACGTTTATTTTGTCAAAAATATATACATATATCCTATTCACAATCCGATGTCCACAGGTACAGGTAAATTTATCACCTTTCCCTATCAAATAGCATTGAAAGGTGATAAATTTTACCTGTACCTGTGGACATCGGATTGTGAATGGATAATCTTATCCGAATTATCCGAATTAATTCACTCGCGGTTCCGCTCGTGAATTAACTTTTCCGGTCAACGATAAACTATCATTTTATCGTCTTGTATAAAAAATAACTATTATTCATTTATCAGACATTCATAATTGTAATTTAATGAGATTTATTATGATACAAACTCTTCTTTGGGGCATAGGTTTATAACCAATAGAAAGGCGACATACAGCAATAATCTGACAATATCAAGTTTTAAGCCTAGTAGACACCATTGATTGATACTCATAACTGATAATCGCGAATTTTTTCTATAGATCATCTCAAAGCCTTGTGTATTAGAGACTGTATTTAGCGAGTGTTTTAAGTATTCTATTCTCCAACTCTATGTGGTTTTGTCACCTCGCACAATGTATTATTATGAGTACAGTTTCTTTACCATGACTCGTTCGTTTTTTTTCTCTTCTATTTCATTTCACACTCTTGCTTGTGCCTTATGATTATTTTCCTAGAACTACCTCTGAAAATGGAGTTTTTCACACGCTCTTCAGCGTTCGAAAAGGTTTTTCACACGCTGCTTATTAGTTTTCTAGATATTTTGATCCTATCATCCTGAGATGACATGACATAAATTGCGATTGTCACCAATTTCTGATGTTGACGATTTGTTTCCTAACAAATAGGAAATATATATTTGATAATTTTATTTTGAAGTTGTAGGAAAAGCTTTGTAAAAAACTCGTTTGAAATAGTTATTCACATAACAAGTGCGTTTATGAACATGATTACAATAACGAGTGTGAAATATTAGAACGAGGAGATCGTAGACCGAGTCGTTCTAATCACACGAGTTTTGTAGTCATGAAGTCATGTTCATACGCACGTGTGATGTAAGTACATTTTATCTACAAAGCGAAAAATAAGAATGTTTTTTCACTAGTTGTGTTATGAGTCTCCATGACATAACTCTAATACTAGAAAAATATGACAAAATTGAGATGTTATAGAAGAATTAATATTATCGTAGCGTGAATAACTCTGCCACATCTTAAAATTACGTGGTAAATTATGCTGAAAAGTAAATTTGATCTGAAGCAGTAAATAACAGTTTTCTGAACCGACGGCAATCTGAACGAAATCTTTTTTCTTCTCTTCTGGGAGTGGTTATTGCAAGGTCTTATTAGAGACACAAAATTAGTAAAACTTACCACTTTTCTGCTGAAGCTGCAAACACCTTCTTTAACCGCACAAACCGGCACGTATGCCATTACCATTGTTTTAAGGGGGATTTTAAAACCAGAAAAGGAAAGACTGATTTTAAAAGAATAAAATTAATTTATTTATGAGTGAAAAGAAAAGTTAGCGTTAATTATTTAAAGATAAACAAAGGTAAGATAAAATATAAAAAACTAAAAATTACCTTATTTAAATAATGGACTATAAACAAATTAAACTAAAGAGAAATGAAAGATAAGAGAGTATTTTCCCAATTGAAAGATTTGGTTCCAAATCTGACACTTCAATGGAATTGAAATTGAAAATAAACTATCACCTCTTTGAGGAGCTTTCACTAAAACACCGGGCGGCAGATGAACTAGAGGATGATAAACGGATCGGAAACTCGTAGAGATTTTGCGAATAAAATTTCCGGCGATAACTAGTAGTAAAACTAGTGACGAATTGGTGATAACTGAAGTTAACTGGCCTCAACATCTGCTTAAATAAGCGAAAGGAACCACCCTCTAAGTACCACTCTAGAAACCCATTGGCTACACCTTAGTACCGGGCTTGTGAGAATCGACAAAGTCGAAGATCTCCAACCCTCCTAACTTTCAGCGATTTGCTGAAAGTACCCTCCGGTTTCTTGTTGTTAATTTCCTATTGCTCCTCAAGCTTATTCAACCTTCCCTATTCAAACTGCTCCACATTGTGTTCCAGTTTGATCGCTTTCCAACAAAGTTCGCTAGTTACCTGTGGTCAAATTATCAATTGAACAGTTTTCTCTTTTATTTGAAAACCTTTCCCTTCCTAATTACCTATGCTCTCTATTCTTATTTCCTAATTTCTAACCTAGTCGAGTAAATAAAATTAAAGTTCCCTAATTTCTAACCTAATTATCAAGGGTGTGCAATGAATTGAACTATCCTCTATAAATTTAATATTAAAATAATCGAGTAATCACTCCTATCTTAACCTACCTATGTCTTAATTATAACTAAGCTACAGCTACATAACTAAATATCTTACAGTTAACATTTTACCAAAGTTATACCCTTGATAATTATATTGTTATACAATTTGTTATTATATCTATATCTTAAAAATCTAGTCATGTAATCATTGTTTCGCTCCACACACACATGCTTCGAATATAATTCTTTCTAGCAACGTTATCCGTTACCTGACATCTGGGTTCGTCATAAAACGTGGGTATTCAGAAGATTATTACAATCACATGGGATCTAGATTAGTCTAAAATTTAGTGTTTATCTAGGAAAACATAAATTTTGCCTATATATTTGTCAATTCCGGGTTAAGCAAAATAATCTTGAAGCTATAAAATTCGATACTTTTTTGGCTTTCAAGTGATTTTTACCAGATTAGGTCGTTCGCAGAACTCCATGTGTTTGTAAATCCCATTAGGGTCACATTTTAACTATCTAAAAAATAAAACTTTTTCCACGAAAGATGAACTTGGATCGGGATTATGAGTTTGTTGATTTTGTTACAGAAATAGTTATGTAAAAACGTCATAACCAAAAGCTTGTAGATAAACCTTTTTTCACACTCGCTCGACTTGTGGAACTCGCCTACAGCTTGGTCCAACTAACTGTCTGGCCGTACGACAAAAGTCGTTTTCAAACCTTTTTGTTGAAATAACTAATTCTTTGCCTCCTATTTTATCTGAACTCCTTTTTTTTTGTGATTTTTCCGTATTCTCCTAAGACATTGTAACCCTTCATATTAAATTATTTTCCACTATTATATAGGTAATTTATGAAAAGTTTTTAGGTTTGGGCTCAATCTTGTCTTCTTGTTTTTTTTTTCCTTCCGTTATCTGATGCGATTTTTTCTTAGATTCTTCGTTTTCAGCAACTGGTGGTTACTACCACAGATCGATAATCTATTTTATTTACAACCACATACGTAATGTTGACATTTCTGACTTTTCAAAAGTTTGAAAGTGACACTTTTTTGAATTTTACTTTCCTCCCGGGTGGAAAGTGGTCCCGGGTGGAAAGTGCCCACTTTCCACCTGTGGGCCCTTATTTCCTAAAATGTTGAAGACAAGTCCCGCATGACAAACGTTTTTTTTAGATAAGTCAGAATTTGACAACAAATTTTTTTAATTTTTTTTAGTATTTAGTCAAAATTGTGATGGTTGTAATTGTTGTATATAAAATAGTATACAAACCTCGGTAGGAAGTTTCATTCACTCGGGATTATAGTTAACTTCGACGCTTCGAGTCTCAGTTAACTAACTAATCTCTCGACAGTAATGAAACACTTCCCACCTCGATATGTAATATACTATTCTCTCACATCCTGGAATTTGAAGTACCTTTTATAACCTTTTTTTTTGCAGTAGGTTTTTTCTGTCTCCTTTTTTTGTTTCATTTTTCCACGTGTTTCTTTGTATTGAAAGAATCCATTCAGAATTCGCAATTAATTTTGTTGGCATATTGATATCATCCTGCACACGATAAGATTGGTATATGCCAATAAAAGCGGGTGGCTCCATCCTATCGAATTCTCACAAAGCAAAAAGTTTAAATTTCTTCCCCTCATCCTTTCAGGAGCCCTTATAGAATGCTATTATCCGCATCAAATTAACTGCGTTTTTTTTACCGTTGTTAATCCTCAACCTCATCCGCCACCCGCCACGCCAAAGTACCAGTAATGACGCAGCCAGCGTGTCGGTTCTCACCTTGATGTAGGGTGTTTGCACCACAGGCTATTATCCCGTTGGCTTTTGCTTTTTGCATAAATGATTTTAGTACATTATTTAACATTTTTAAACAAATCCTTTTCAGATCTCGTTTGCATGTTCCTCTTAGCAAAAATCGAGGCATAAGCATAAACAATCCTTTTGTAGTGTGCAATATCCTTGATTGAAAACGTCCTGGAAAATCTAGATACATGACTTGCCGCGTGTGGCTAGATTCAGCTAGTGTAGGCACCATGATGGAATGGTAGAAAAAGCAGTGTTGTGCAATATAGTTCACACTGACAGAAGCCTGGTCGCGTGCATTTAAAATGAGCCTCAAAAGGAATCCCGTCAGGTTACTTATTGTTTAAAGAATTCAGCAGGAAGGTTGTCAGTACCAGATGTTTCTTAGTTGTCTGTTTGCCTTTTCTACCTCCTCTAATCTGGGGACCTCGCTCAGCTCTTGTTGTTCAATGGCATTCTAATAAACACTCTCTATTGGGATTTTATGCTTAAGTAGAGTTAGGGCACTCAAGAACCGCACAACTTGTTGAGTTGAGAGACCAATCTAAACATTTTTTACTTTAAACTGTTTATTTATGTTTTTTTTTTTTGCTTAAATGCAAGGAGGTAAAGTACACATACCTAGCATTTTTATTTAAATAGTGCCAGACATGACTTCTTCAAGTGCAACCCGTAAGGATGAAACGGCTTTTTGATTGAACTTCCTTTTTGTGCAAATGTTTAAATTGCATATTTTTATATTAACTTTATCTCGGCTGCTATTGCTTGCTGTTAATGTATATTGGCTTGATTTTTTTAATCGCTGACCTTAGAGCCCACACCAGTTTTTGGCTACTTACCATAATTAACTGGCTCAATCAGAGCAGAGTAATTGTTTTGTTCTACGGCTATTGTCAGTTTTTCGCTACTAATTATCCTACCTCCTAGTTCTCGTATCAAGTTTGCTCTGGCAATTTTAACGCAATAAATATAATTTCGCTCGCTTGAGAAATTCAACTAATCGCAATTACATTGACAAACATTCAGGCCTAACTCCAGGTGCTATATTTTAAAATTAAATACCTACTTCCCGTGAAATAGACGAGCATACCTCTTCATAAATTACATATTATGCTGTTGTCTTTAATTAAGGTTGCGATTTTGCAAGAATAGTTCATTAGTGAAATTATTCTTGTACCCTCTCGGGCGTAGGATATTTTTCAAAAATAAGTTTGTCAGGTTGAAATTTATTACTGAAGTCATAATAAATTTTTCATCTAAATAATTCTCTCTTAAAACCAGAAAGTAAGATAATCGTGCCAAATACCATTACCGTTACTCCCCCAGCATCCTATCTGTATACGGAATTATAGCCCGAGGTGGCAACACCGGGTGTAGCTGCGCCCCCAATTTTATCCTCCCAACTGGGCTATAATTTGTCAGTGTAGCTTAGGCGGTCGCTGAGGCCGAAGCTCAAGCGACAAACGGGGTGCTTTTTATCTCTTCGCCGTAAAGTTACGCGAATTTCGCGCCTGATAAAAAATGATCGAAGTTTAATTTCGCTGTTAGTTGAGGCTCGTATCAATGTAGACAACAATGGTTCAGTTAGAATTAGATTTATGTCGACAATAATTTGTGTATACCTACTCATAATTTTTTTGAATATGACTCACAGTTTATACAGTATGATCATTAAAATAATTGTCATCATGTTTGAATTTTTTTTATTCTTTACTTTAAGCCAATGAGTCTTTGAACAGTTTTTGCTTTGGAAAAAATGCAAAATAACGTTGACAATTTTTTTTAAGGCTATACCTGTCAAATTTGACATATTTTTAAGAAAAATACAAAAAATTAGGTTCTGTCAAAATTTCGAAAAACGTTAAAGGAAAAAGTAGTTTTCTTTCGTATGTTCTACCCGCGACTTGAACAACCCTGTTTTTTTTTTACAGTTTTTGCAAATAACAAGTATTTATCAGATTTAAATTTAATGAATCCTGATTTAAACCATTTAAATACAATAATACACTCATCAGTTCTCAACTGATTATTTATTTAAAAAAAAAATTCAAACAGATTATTCAGAAAACTTCCAAATATGTTAATTATGCCATACTTCCATCCTTGATGCAAAGTTGCTCTAGTTTCATAATTTCAAAAGCAAAATCCACTCTATACATTTTTATTGCAGAACAAAAGGGCATATTAGTACAAAAATGCCATGAACCAAACTTCTCAAATCCATTTGCCACTTGGGTACAGAGGTCAGTTCTTGATAAGCTATGTAATTTGATAATAATGGGGTAATTCAAGGTTTTCCAAATTTTTACAGATTTCGTAGGTTAGCAGAGAACTGAAAAAGAAACGACAATTTAATTCAACGTTCTTTTGAGATTTTGAGAAATAACCTGTTTTCTGTTGCACTATTTTTGAAGCTAAAACTGTCTGGTAACTCTAAGTTTGCCTTAACTAAGAAATAAACAAAAATCCCATAATATGATAGAGAGTTCAATGATCTCACTCTACCTACGTATTATGATTTTTAGAAGTATAAGAATAATTTTGGTTAATGCCATTTTAGGAATGATGGTAGGCAAATTTCACTTTTTTTTCAATAGAACTGTTGATGAGTGGTATCTTCACACATTTTTTCTTTATTTTAAACAACTAACCAAATGAAAATGAACCGAATCGAAAATAGTTATCCACCTTGTATAATATGATAATTAGAGAAATCAAAAATGTTTTATCATTTAGGAAGTACAAAGTATTTTTTATTCCTAGGAAGAAGAACCATTCTACTCCGTTTAGTTTGGGGGAAGGTGAAATGTGACTAAAACTTATGCTCCTTCGCCAGAGGTTTCCACTGGTTTTTGGATATTTTGGTTATACCTACTTTTAGAACGGATATCATAGAACTATTTTGACAGATAACTAAAAGTTAACTTCTGGAATTGCTATGAGAATTAGGGTTATTCCAGAAGTTAACTTCTAGTTATTCTGTCAAAATAGTTTTATAATACCGGTCCTTAGTCATTTTCTTTGAAGCGTCGTTATTTTTTTCTTTTTTGAGATTTCTATAAATACCAAACTCTGCAATATTTTCCAACGACAATCTAACAAGTTCAATATCGCAGATACGACACGTTATATATCTTGGCCTTTTGTAAAGTTTTCAGTTTCTCTTTAAGAATATCTATTTAATTTTTGTAGAGCAATACGTTTTCTTTCTTTTCAAACTATAAAACAAGGAAAACCGAGCTGAAGAGAACTCTGAAACAAAACTCTGAGATGGATATAAACAATACGTGACCAAGTCTCTCGGGAAGTACCAGAAAACTTTCTCGAGTTTTTTATTCCCTAGGACAGCATTTCACGGACACTGACTTACGTGCCGTGACTGATGATTGTTGGTCTTGAAACTCAAGAATCATTAGCTGTGTGCTAAATAGCGAAAGACTGTATCCCAAAAGGTTTTGCTTCGGCTATATCTACATCTATATTTTATAGGCCTGTATCTGAACCAATCACGATTTTGATTGATTAGGGTCAGTCATCAGCCAGTAGGGACAAATTGAAATGTGAAATTACAATGACCTGAATTCTGATTACTGCAACTATATTGGATGTTTTATTTTTGATTACTCTCATGTCAATCTTTTTGGAACATTTATAATTACAACCCAACCTTGTCAATAAAATATCGAAAAAACTTCTCCATAAATAATGTTATTCGGATATTTTATGCGAGCTAGTTGGCCTCAAATTAATTTTTTCATATTTAATTTGCTCTATACCCAAGCAAAACAAATACGTTTGTTTATCTTATGACAAAAATGTACAGCCCTTATGTATGAGCTGAATAACTGACAGAATGGAACCCTTTTTATCTTTTCACTGTACAGTTAAACCAATTTCGTGTCCGATATAGCTTTAAATTTGTCGTTAAAAAAGCCTCGTATTAATTTAATTTGAATTGAGATTTTTTTCGAAAATTTCAAATATTTTGCCTAAATTCCCTATTTACAGTCACATGGTTATGGCTTTTTGTATTTATTTTGCAGACCTATAAAAGTAAGTTGGCCAAGCATTTTTATCCCAGGTAAATCACTGATGGCCATTTGCACCGCTATCACTTAAGGGATATTAAGGGATATTTGATTTAAGTGGAGCTTTTGAATGTGACTTTTGTTTCTACGAGAGTCACATTCAAAGCTCCACTTGGATTAAATATCCCTTAAGTTAAAGCGGTGCAAATGGCCGTGAGTCCTACTAAAAGAAAGGGGTTCACCCGCAAATACGGGTTGACATTCAAATTTTTTTTCATCGAATTGGGGGCTGAATCATAGTTTGCTTTGTGACTTCATTTTATTCAGAGCATCATTTTCAGAATTATATTTTATCCAACACTGGCATATACATATAAATTGCTTTGATTCTAAATCAATAATGTGGCCTCTATAACTCACTATTGAGATTGACGTAGGGAAAATGTTATATCGCATTATTTCAATTAATAAAGTTCAAGTTAATCAAAATTTAATTTGGCTGTTAACCACTAATAAAATTATCCTAACAAAGTAGGTATATCAAACATAAACTTATACAGGCTATACCATTTAAAACGAAAAAGGCTAAATATCCGATGTCACTTTTATTTTTTCAAAAATCGCTCGTACACGTAATTTGATTGTGTGAGTGTTTAAAACATGTCCAGCACCAACTTAACCCTTTAGGGGGGCTGGACCAACCCTTATTATATATCCCAAATGGAACAGGGGGTCGAGTGATACCTGTTTTGAAAGAGCGTTCAATTTTCTTTCAAATGACATCAAATATAAGAGAATTGAACGCTCTTTTTGAAGTTGTATCACTCGGCCCCTTGTTCCATTTGAAATAGTAAGGGTTGGTCCCACCCCTCCTAGATGTTTAAAGTTGAAGTGCTATGAATGGTTGCAGGAAACTCCCCCCTTTGAAAAAATTACGTGTACGAACGATTTTTTAAAAAAATAAATGTGGCATCAGACATTTAGCCTGTTTCGTTTTAAATGGGAAACCCTGTATACATACGTATAGTTATGCTGATAGTCGGGATGGCGAAACTATTAGGTTAGAGATACGTCGAATATAAATTCCAAAAATAACGTTGCCCAAGCATCCATTTAGTGTTATTTAAAGCCTGTAACTCGATGACGAAAAAGTTGAAGAGTAGTTAATTAATCTGTGTTTTTATTCGGACTGCGTCATCTGCTTGGACACCGCTTGCCCCACTTACTTTTTTCCAATCCAATCTGCGAGGCTCACAAGATAAAATAAAAAAAAAATAAGCCGTTTTCATGTGGCGGTATGATATAGTTTTTACGGGCTGATAAAACCTATACATCCTTTTATCGAACCAATTTTTATTAAAGAATAGTTATTTAAACAACAAGTTTTGAAAACGACTTTTTTCGCACGGCGAGACAGTTTGTTGGACCGAGCCGTAGGCGAGTTCCACAAGTCGAGCAAGTGTGAAAAAAGGTTTTCAAACGAGTTTTTTACAATGCTTTTCCTACAACTGCAAAATAAAACAACCAAATATGTAATTTTCATTTGTTATAAAACTTGAAGCGTGTGAAAAACTTTTTCGCACGCTAAAATGCGTGTGAAAAATTTTTCGCACGCTGTGCGAAAAACTCTAATTTCAGAGGTTGCCTAGCGTGCGAAAAACTCCATTTTCAGAAGCAGTCGTAGGAAAAGTACTTTTCCAATGTGTTATTTCTATACAGTCGGTGGCGTAGGCGAAATGATAATAGAAAAGCTTAAATTCACACAAATTGCGCGACCGATAAAATTCATGAAATTTTAATTCTGCTGTCGCCTATCTATTTGGAAATTTCAGTAGGCATAAATTGAATGTAATTTCAGAATATGTGAATATATAAGGGATAGGGATGAGTGACTCAAAAAAAACTTCAATTTTAAATTTAAAAAAATCCAAATTTGCATTGAATTGTGAAGTTTAATATTAAAAATAAAGTTGATTTTTCACCTCTGTCAGGTCATTTTCTACCCGATCGGTCAAGTCTTTCGTCAACTATTAAGCATAAGTGCAACAGTGAGAGTTACTTGGATACTTTTCAAAAAACTTCAGAAAACGACTTTTGCCGGATGTATCGGAGGTTTTTGCAAGCATGTAGCTACTCGCCTCATCACTAAAATCAATTATCCATGAAATCAATCAACTTACTATCGTCTCATTTAAAACCAAGATCAAAATCGCAGATTGAGGCTTGTAGTGTAAATTTCAGCTTGGGAAAGATGTTAAAGGAGATTGGAAAATACCTCTGCAGGCTCCTAGTTCTCCCGCTCATAGGGAATGAGTTTCTTCAGTGTCTTCGATGTCTTGTGAGACATCTTCTTAATTCTTGGTTGCCATGTGTGTGGCGGCTCTCTGTAGGACTTAATGTGTTCTACTTCAGGTGTCCACTCTAATATTGGCGTTCCTCTCGGATCATAATATGGAGCCTCAACTACTTGCCAAAGCAGGAGAGCTTCTTCTGGTGTTATTTGACGGCCCCGAGCCGTAACTCAATTGTGGTCTAGCGATTGGTCATCATGGTCTTTGCCCATGGTGCTCATCCACCGCATTGTTCCTTCAACATGACTCTTTTAAGGGAGCTTAGCGTCGATGAACAGATCTAAGTACGTAACTTCGTTGCTCCATGGTATATTCTTGCCTTCAAATTCTATATTGCTATCGTCTTCTTTGAATTAGGCTCTTCTATGCAATCTTGATCCTCCAGCTAATGGTCCATTGGAGTCAGATGAGGCTGGAACCTGTGATTGATTAATTTGGTGTTTCTGCTCTGAGCTAATATTTCACAATTGTCTGCTGAAATCGCAACTTTTGCTTCTGCTGTCGTACATGTAGATGTCCTATAGAAGCGATGCTGGGGCACTTCTAATACTAGCCTTCTCGATCTTTAGCCTTGTTGAATAAGTTCGGCCAGCTTCAGATCAGCTTGCGAGTCTTAACCTGGTATATGACTTGTATCATCTTTTGTATTAACCTTTACTCGATTGAAGACTCGTTCTACGTCCAAGAGAACTGCATCTTTAGCTTTTCTCCAGTTGAGTCGGTAAGTGTATACTAAGTACTTGCAGAGTTACCTGCTCTGGAGCTCCTTATTTTTTTCTAGTTGCTTTACTTGGTAGGCACCTTGCTCAGAAAAGGCATGGTACATTCGTTCTGAGGGAAAGCTTTATGTGCTTCTAGCTTTGTGGTGATCTACTCTCAAAATGGAGTTGGTGATATTAGTTATGTCCATTACCGCATTTCTGCGTATCTCCTTGACCATCAGAGATCACTGGGCTGTTACCTATTTTGTCTTTGAGCCTTTACTTATTTATAGCTATCTAACCTGGTGGTGCGCTTAAGCTGATTATCCTCTTGTCGAATACTTGAATGATTGTAGATAGCATTTGGAGTCTTTACAGCTTGTTCCAGCCGCTCAAGCACTGCTACCTTTCTAGATATTTTGTGCGTGACTGCTTCTAGTTGATGTCCAAGATTTTTAGGCTCCTCCCTCCCAAAGGAAGCCAGCGTCCTAGGTGGGAAAGTGCCCACCTCTTGGGTGTCAGTACCCCTTCACGGTATTTCAGCCTTTTGCAGAAGTGAGCAGAGCATTCACAGACTAAATGTTCTGTTGATTGTTCGCAAGATCTGCAATAGTCGTTGTCTGATTTGCTTGCTCTTTTCAGGTGATATTTCACCAGGCAAGTTGTTCAGATCTCTTTACTGAGATGGATATGAACCTTTTTGCCTATCTCAGACCTGGAATGGATCTCCAATGAGCTAACATTCGGTCCTTTCACCATCTGTTCATTTCTTCGGAGACGTGGCTTTTCATTAGTTCACAAAAAGGCTCTGGGCCTTGGAAAGGTGTTAAAGCGCCTTGCTTTGCGAGGTGGTCTGCCTCTTCGTTGCCCTCTATGCCCTGATGTCCTGGCTCTCACACCAGGGTTACTTTGTTCCTCCCAGCCAGTTGCTTAAGGATATTTTTTCCTCCCAAACTATCTGCGAATTGCATTTGATGGCTCCTAGAGCCTTTAGAGCCGCTTGACCGCCGGAGAGGATGTAAATGTGTTCTTCTAAAAAGCCTCTTTTCAGGCACTCTTGGGCACAGATGTTAATGGCCAGAACCTCCTTGGAATATTGTGGGCGTTCTACCCATTGCTAAGGAGAGTTTAAAGTTTGGTCTAGACCCAAACCTATTCCTTCCGTTAGCTTCGAACCATCTGTGTACAACAATGAGGCGTTGTCCGCTTGCGATAGCTTTGCTTTCTTCTATGATTAGCGTTCTTCTAAAACCACTTCATATGGAATGTCAAAGTCCAGTGATGTTATCATATGACCTGTTGGCTGAGCTTTATAGATTGAAGGTAAGTTGCAAGCAAGTGGCCATTCAGATCACCAGTTTTAAATATTTTTGTCTAGAATAACGTATAGGTATTCTTGTCTCTTTTTTCACATACAGGTAGCTCTAGGGCTGCGGTGGAGCAGGTTGACATAGCGCTTGCTATTCCTAGAGAGATAAGCATTTGTACTTCACGTAGACTGCTCTCTGCAGTAATTTGGTAAATGCAATGTACCATTTTTGGTCTTATCCCTCATGTTTTTCCCACGAGTTTGCGGCATGTCCAAATTGCCGCCGTAGCTCCAGATATTTTTGTTCAGAGGATGTTCCACGTTAGTTTGCGGTCCAAGGTGACCCCTAAATAACTCATCAGAGAGACAGACGGTCGCGTGCCGTTTAATGATAATCTTCTTTTTCTTCCAATGCGTATCCACTAATGGATATTTGCGATAACATTTTCCATTGCTTCTCTATTCCTTGCGTTATGTATTAACGAATGCACATCATGTAGCCCTGTCCAATGTCTAATATTTCGCAGCCGACATTTTCTTTTTTCCGAGCCCTCTCCGGCCTTCGATCAACAGGTGCAAGAATTGGTATTTCGTGTTTCGCAGTTAATGTCCGAGATATGCCGTTTTTTTTTTTTAAATTAATTCAAACAGTTCACGTTGTTTGTTGACACGTCTTAGGACTTCTTTGTTTGTTAGTCCAAGGTATCTTAAGGATTCTGCGATACAGCCACATCTCGAAAGCCTCTAATTTGTTAATGGCAGTCACCTTTATTATCCAACCTTCCATACCGTAAAGAATCACTGACCATATATGTAGCATTTAATAAATCTCAGTCTTAGGTTAATTTCAAAATCGGAACAGGTATAAGCACTCTTCAAAACCTCAAGAATGCCTGTTAAGCTTGTTCAATGCGGAATTTTATTTCCTTGTCTGATGTCCAGTCTTCGAAAAGCCAGACGCCCAAGTACTTAAATTTATCTACTCTCTCTATGGGCCTTGCGTTAAACGTTATGGTGGAGTTTTCAGACACATTTGGGTTTCTAGAGATAATCATAAACTTTGTTTTTTTGGGTGTTCATATTTAAGCCCATTGATTTGCTCTGTTCTCCTATCTTGTTGACTAGTTGTAGTAGGTCGTGTATGTTATCAGCAATTAAGACGGTATCGTCAGCATAGCGGATATTGTTAATCCACACTCCATTAATTTTAACTTCAATTTCCACGTCTTTCAAAGCCTCCTGAAAAATTGCTTCCGAATACAAGTTGAACAGGAGCGGAGACAGCACCTGTCGCACCCCTTTTCTAATCTGTATGGCGTTGGACATATTATTGCCTAATTTGATTTGCGCTGTTTAGTTCCAGTATAGGTTTTCAATGCATCTAATATCTTTCGGGTCTATATCAAACTTATTGAAGAGCTGCATTAATTTGTGGTGTTGTACGCGATCGAATGCCTTTTCGTTATCTATGAAATATAGGCACACATCCTTTCTCTGATCGCAGCAGTTTTGGACAAGCACTTGTATTGCGACTATCACTTCTCGTGTATATAACCCCTGTCTGAACCCAAATTGCGAGTCGCGTATGTCTCTTTCACATTTCTTGTAAATTTTCTGGTGTATGATTTTGAGAAATATTTTTAAAGTATGGCTCATCAGGCTAATAAGTCTATGATCTCCACATTTTCTTGCATTGATCTTCTCAGGCAGAGGTATAAAAGTAGAGCACAACGACTGTTTGGGATAGTGACCTATCTCATAAGTAGAGGTAAATAATTTATGTAGTGCTGTGATGCCTCTTCCATCTAGGAGTTTAAGTATTTCTGAAGGGATTTCATCTGGGCCAGCCGCTTTCAATCTCTTCCTTAGTGATCGATGGGCCGGTTAGGGAGTTATTGATACTGGCTGCTAGTTTGTCGTTGTCAAAAAGTTCTTCAATATACCTTTCCCAAACATTGTTCTTCTCTTTGCTGTCGAGGACTATCTGATTGTTATTATTTACTGTTATAGTTGGTTTCATCTCTGCCGGCAGTCTCCTCAGTTTTTTTGTGCAGGTTAAAGACATCGTGTTGATTATGTAGCTGCTTTAACTCTGAGCATTCACGTTTAAGCCATTCCTTTGTTTGCTATTCTAATCTTTGATCTTATGAGTCTTAGAATATCCTTGTACATGTTGCTGTCTGTTTTGTTCTTGTGCTTTAGACGTTCATCAATTAACAACAAAATCTCATCCGTCATCCATTTTTGCTTTTTGTTCTTTGTCTTATATCCTAATCTGTTTTGCATTGAGTTTGTTGCAATGTCGATTATCTTTGTCCAGGCTTGGGTTGGCTCTTCTCCAATATTCGATGTTATTGTTTGTATTTGTGTGCTTATCTCATCACACATATCAGATTTTATTATTGGGTCCGTCAATTTTTCTAACGCCACCCGTCGCTGTGTGGTTGGCTTTCTTTGATTTGAAAGAGAGATTTTCAAGACGGCCACCAATTGTCAGAAGGCACATCTGCCCCAGGATATGTTGAGCTGAATCTTTGGTTGATCAAGATGAAATCTATTTGGTTTCGCACTGGAAACTTCCAGGTATAGAGTCGGCAATTCCTTGACTTCATCATAAAATTTCTCCACATCATGGTCCGACGAGTCCGCAGTTGGTGCGTATACCTGTATTATATCAAAATCACTTGGCTTGGCTCTGAGTTTCAATAAAGCAGTCCACGACAGATTTCAGTAGTTCTTTTGTTATAACAATTCACACACCTTTTCTATGTTTTGGATCGTCATTACCAGAGTAGGAGAATACTTTGTTATTCACATTGCACCTTCCCACACCAGGCCACCAGGTTTCAGCCACACCTAGGATATCCAGTTTGAGTCTGCTCATTTATCGTGTGAGGTTTGGCAGTTTCCCAGCTTCGAATAGGCTTCTTACACTCCATGTTCCGACCTTCAATGGTTTTCTTAGATTTGTTCTCAAAATGATAATCGGTTGTATCGAATTATGAACCGAGGCACATCCTTGTAAATATAGTCTATGCTTGAAAGTCTTCCGCCCATGAACATGGCTCTTTGGCAATTTCCCTATTCCTTCGGCCGGTTACGGACATTGGAGTGCCATGCTGGGAATTTACTGTTGAGATCAGATTCCTAAACTTGCAATGAAATGCCAGGCTTAAATACTCGCGTCTATAGCGGACAAATCCTATAAAGTTCTATACGTTCATCGTTGGTTATTTTATTTTTTTTTTCAAATTTGGAAGAATATTCCAGGTTCTTGAATCTATTCCAGGTTCTGAACCCTAATTCTGCTTGTACTGACATCATAATTCACAGCCGTTCGCTAGTATGTGTATATAAGCCTTCCTCATTGGTGTCAATTCAGTTCTATTCTAAGCTGACAATTTAGATAAGCTATGTATTTTCGTGTCATCGTTGTTTTGGTATTCAATGAGTATAACAGGTTCTTTAGCTTTCCATAGGGAATAATATTTTTTTGTTTTGTTGGTTGCTACGATTGTCCGAGGAATATGTGAGATTCGACCTTACAAATTGTTTATCCTCCTATTGTGTTCTTGTCTATGTTAGTGGTCACACATTTCTACTTCTATCTTATTCCCTTGTATCTATCAAACCTTCCGCATTTTTTTTTGCAGTTCGGTACTTCATGCAAAGACTACGACTTTTCAAGCCAAGCATGGCTATTTCGTCAATTTTCTTTTACTCTCTTACAGTCGAAAGGTTTTTTATAATCCACGAAAGCCATTTAAATTGGAAAGTTGTAATCTGTAGATTTTTCTATTGATAATGGTTGAATATTTCAAATTCTGGACTAAATGTAGCTTGCTCTACATGTTAGTACTGATTGAGTTAAGTTCCAAACCTTATGATTAAAATTCTCGTGAATAGTGTATATTTTTGAGATAACGTTATTTTGTTTACCTATGAGCGTGCGGTAAAGTGAACTTTACCGCACATATTTGCAAATGGAAAGTATCACTTCACCGCACACTATGCGGTAAAGTGCACTTTACCGCATAGTGTGCGGTAAAGTTAACTTTACAGCATAGTATGCGGTAAAGTAGAATACAAAGTGTGCGGTAAAGTGCACTTTACCGCATAGTGTGCGGTAAAGTAGAATTTGATATTTATAATAAAAATTTTTGTCTTTTTTCTGATGGAATTGTTTTCTGATATGCATTATTATGCTAGAAACAAATTGAGAAGATTTTTTAATTTAGGTACTGCTAAGGTCTAGAACGTGGCATTCGTCAATATTTCAATTATAACATCATCTCCTTGATAAAAGGTTCCATTAAAGAACGGGCTAACATAATCTCTTCCTCGTCTATTTCGGGATTTAGAACAATATAGATCCTGATAGTATTTTTTTTGTTATTTTTACCACTTCTCTTCACTATATCCTTTTTTTTTTTCTCAGCTAGTCGTCTCTCATTTTCTTCGAGGTTTTTTCTAATAATATCCTTTTGTGATAATTTAAGATTGTTCTTTCCTGTCTTGTGACTCTCCTATTATTTCGAAGTGCTGCTTCATTCTCTTCCTGTAGATGTGACTGGTCTTGTAAAGTAATATGATGCAAATTGGAGATATTTTGTTGCTGGCATATTTTCTCCTGCGTGGTATTCTGTCACTATCTCTGCACATATATGTATATAAGCTGTTTCTATGCTCTCTATTATCAACTGGATGCAGTGCTTAGGTCAACAAACTGTATTATATAAGCATGACCGTATGACGGTGCAAGTTAATTCTTTTTCAAAATTGATTGAAGGGTACTGCGGTTAATTTTAAATTCTACGACGATGTTTTCGACTTTTCGTCTAGGGCGATGACTCCGGTTTCTCTCGTCTTTCAATGAGAATGTCGGCACAAATTTCGTGATTAAATTTTCCATAGACAGCCGATTATGGACACCAAAATGATCGGAACCTTGAATTGTCACTGTGAAATTTCCTTTAATGAGTCTTCACGATCAAAATGTATTCGACATTTTTGTTTAAGTTTACATGTATGCTACCAAATATGGCATAGAAAATTGTTGGCGTAATGGTTGATATTTTAGAGTCACCTTCGGAGTTACGTGGACTGTAAGCGCAACTAATGAATATGTAGCAAAAAAATAACCATACAAAAGACAATATGATAAAAGGCGCCTTACCTGTGGTTCTGGGGTTCTTCTAGTTCAAAGTTAATTGTTAATACCGGGATCCCGGGTTTTGTTTCGGTTGCACAACACTACCGCCTTTTATTTCGACACCGGTAACCGGCGAGCTCACGAATTCATCGACTTTCTTGTGTGCGAAAACGGATTAAAAATGTGTGTTCGTGTTTCGTGTTTGGCGAAAAAAGAGAGAGTGTGTTTCGCAGTCGCTTGGCTGTACGAATCGAGTGTTTTTCGTACCTTTTTTGTCGACCTCGGTTCCATACCGAGGGCGCTGGTGTTCCTTGCAATGGAGGCGCCTATACCTATTTGAATTTGTATGGTTTTTCAATATGAGCAAAATTCGTGACTTTGACACTCTTGAAGAGATGCACGTACAACATGTATGCTACCAAATATGGCATAGAAAATATTTCACAGATAATAACGACGCGCAACTTGAAATTTAAGTCGTCACCCTCTTATTTGTTTTGGAAAGTCTGTAAAAAATACAATGCTTTTGGTTGCAGCAGCAAAGTATTTTTTTGAAGCTATTCCTTCTTTAAACAAAGTATAAACATAAATAAAATAAAAACTTGTATAAGGTGCGAAAATGCCTATAGAAAACAAAAACAGAAATTTTTGGGCTTTCTTATTCCCTAGGATAACATTTCACTGACGCTGACGTACGTGCCGTGAATGCATGAATGCGGTAATTTTTGACTTGCCGAGTCAAGAATCGGCTTACATTTCTAGTGCATGTCTGGAGGAATGTACAAAAATTCAAAGTGCAGTCCTTTGAGAATACATAAATCCATCCCAGAAATCCATTTAAATTACAAATGTGTCAAATCTCGGTCCGCCCCATCTCCATATAGACATTTATGAATATGGGTTCCTAAATCAATCACAAACTGCTTTTAGTATGTAATTTTGATTGATGAAAAACTGTTGTCAACTAATTTTGGACCAACCAAAGTTTACAATAACTTCAACTAATGAATTTATGATTGATGCATGAGCAAACCTAATAATCAATAATATATTTTCCCAATTTTTATTAGTTGTTGAAAAGTTCCTTGGTTTACGGATTTTATCTCTTTGTACGGCGTGTACGTCTCCCATTGACCGGTGAATAAATGTTCCCTTCCGTTGTCAGTTATAAGAGAATATCTAGAGAAAATAAGAGCCTTTCTAGAATACCGCAATTGAAACCAAAAATAGATATAAGATATCAATTAAAATACGCGGAAATCTTTGTGAAATATAATTAAACCCTATTTCGATAAGCTTTATGCCAGCTTTAGAACCTTCCAGGAAATATTTTATTGCCTTAATGTTTTATATTTCTTTGAATTCAAGCATAACAAATAGCTTTATCTTGGACAGAACACTCACAGCCCTCGAATTCTTAAGAGACATTTTTAACTGCAATTTTCTTTGTAGACAAAGGAGAATACACATAGCTTTATGAAAACATTTGAATCATGTAGAGAATTTATGGGAAGAAGTCACAATTTATGAGTGTTTACGCGCCAGAACAATCTTCTATTTTTATCTCCTAATATCAAATATGCGTCAAATTGAACAATGACAAAAATTGATGGACGATTTCCACAACAAAAATTATAGAAAGCAGCACCCGAAAAAAAGACTTTTGGAGTTTTGCTACAATCAAGCAACTAAATTATTTCTGTTGGGAATTTATTAAACTGAAAATATAAATTTATGAATGAAAGAAAAAATATAATTAAGGCGGATGGATTTTTTTTAATAAAGATAAACTCTAATTAAAACAGGCCTGGAATACTTTGGTCCCCTTTCAATATTTAGAAATAACTTAAAAAATCCAAAAAAGCCATTTTACAAGAAATTTCCATATTTTCTCTTAGTAAATCGACAAAAAAGTCGATAAGAGCTCTAAAAAAAAAACAATAAATGTGTGTCGTAGCAGACATAATTATGCATTTTATAAAGAACATTGGCTTTGCTTATTTTAAATTACTGAAACTGTTTACTCACCCTTTAAATTAAAGATATATTTGAGAGGAATGGCGTTTAATTAGCACTAAAAAGTTTTGAGTTTCAACACAAAGGCCCATTACTACTAAACCACCGAATAGTTTTCTTCTTATTGTTAAACGATTTAACGCCCTAGATTACCCGAATTTCCCCAGGGAATGCGGTTAAAGCTTTACCCAATTTGTCCCGGATAGAATACTGTGTTGTACCTAGTCTTTGTAGAGCGATACGAAAAATTCGATTCAGGGAAGAACTTCGACCATTGTTGTCACGCGTAATATTAATTTTTTAGAATTTGTTATAATGATGATTAAACATTTTATGTGGTTGAACGTGGTAGCGGTAAAAATACCCTAAGTGCTTAAGTGTGATATGCATTGTGATATTTTTTTGGAATTATTTTGGGTGATGGTTGACCCGTTTAAAGTGTTTTGGGTATTGACCAACAGCACTTACATAGGTAACAATATTTCCTTTTTATTTTAAATTTTATTAGATTATTTCGGAAAAACTTCAACACGAGAAATTTTGAAATCAGGACATGTGACGTATTATTACTCATTATAGAACTTATTGAGATCGTTTTATAATTCAAAGACACTTTACCTCGATGAAGTTTTTGAAATTTGAAGTTTTGAATTGTATTTTTTTTGTTATTTTATAATAATCAAAAGCGGATTACACTGATCAGCTGTAATTTCTCATTAGGAGTAATTTTGGACAGGAAGAGCTGTTTAATTCTTGTACCTGTTTTTTCAATTTTTCTGTAATCCTTGATACAAATACCAACTCGAAATAATTTAAGATTTTGAAATGGAAACCATGCCACTTTCATTATTCTATTACTGAAGTTTATTTTTAATGCAAGCCCCACATCTCTCACTTTTGTAGAGTTATGCCGGATCTAAAGAAAACCTTTCAGCTTCAAACTGATAAAATTTCCAACTTCTCTTTGCCCAAATTTTCCTCATATTATGTAGGTACCTACTTATTTATTATGTGTCATTTTTTCAAATGTATCTCTTGCAGTTCTTGGGCAACTCCATCCACTATACTGATTTTTTAAAGAATTCTAGTCTAAGTGCCTTCCGCTTTGATTATTCATAATGCATATTCTTTTCCTGCTTACAATTCTTCCTGTTTCCATTAAAAGCAAACTGTATTGCTCATATCGAAACCTGAAATATATTCAATTTCAGTAAAACATTGCAGCTTTTATGACTGAGATTTTGCGCTTGTCGTTTCCGCGAAGGTTTTATGATAACTAAATTTGGATTCCGCAAATGTCATTTGAATTTCAGTATTACCCAGGAACGATAAAACTATATGTTTAGCGTATTGTGTTTTATTTAATGAAACTTTTATGAGATTTCTTCTCAGGTTTATCGTTTAGAACTCCATTATTTATTTTAGAGTTTGGCCATATTGGGAAGGCTGTATAAACGCTAGGAAATAAATGTTCGATTTTCTCGAATTTAGAAAATTTACCATAAAATTGGTACCTACAAACCTAATTATAGCTCTTTATCTAAAATAACATTTTTTTTTTCTAATTACAGTAACGAAGTTTATCCGTATTGGGATCGCTGATAAAAACGACAATCCGCCGTATTTCGACAAAGCCCTTTACGAAGCGGAAGTCGACGAAAATGAAGATATTCAGCACACCGTACTCACCGTCACCGCCAAAGATCACGATGAATGTAAGTCATTTTAAAAAAGTTTATTCGAATTTCAAAGCGTCAGCATTTTAGAGTAAATGAATCTTAAGAGGGAATAGGTGAGAGGGACGTCCTGAGCGTCGTCTTCAAACTGTAAAAACATAATTAATTATTTCAATTTTAATTAATTACATTTTGGACAGTGACATGCCCCAAAATGGGGTCGCCATAATCAAAATTGAGTGTTCATAAGGAACTTTGATGTCCATAATTTTACGTGCGCTAAGCCAATCTAAGCCCGAGCAATTCTCATAATTGGACTTTGCAGATGCGACACAAACATGTCAACGAAATTCGCAATTTTGTTTTCTTTGCATAATCGACCATGAAGAGCAGCCTCGCCAGATATTCGTGCGCATTAATTACAAATGCATATATGGAATAGTAATTAGCAAAGAGAATTAATGTGGGCTAATAGGAGTTCAGTTTTTCGAGACAAACTTTCACTTGTATGAAAGAAAAATTGAAATTCTAAAGCTTGGGAATAAAGCGCTCTCAATAACAAAGAGGTTCACAGCAGTGTCAGAGTAATTTCCAATTCTATGACTTCCAAGTCTCCATAATCACAATTTATCTGTTCTGGTTTTATCGACTAGGTACTGTTTAAATTTTTGCTTGAAAAGTTATTCTAAGCTCTCCTCTTTTGCTATATCGTAATGGTACTGTAGGAATCTGTTTTATCATGCTTTGCATTATTGTTTACTGGTCATGGCCATGGCACCTGAACATTTTTGACGGGACACACATCACACAGGGAAAAGGAAAGAGGGTATTCAGAAATACGACGGACGACGAAAAGAAGTGAAGACATAACGGCGACGATTATGACGAGCTATTGATTAGCACTGTTTAGTAGTGTTTATTGTAATCCTTAGTGTCTTCTATTCCTTGTGAAATTGTGAGTGCCCGTGCTCAGTATTCAAGTGAAAGTAAAATTGAAATTTTTAATTATCTGCAAGACGTTTTATTTGGAAGAAACCCTAGACAACAAGAAAAAAAGCCTACATTTTGGGGGCTCAACCGGGATAGAAGATAAAAGAAGTGTTGAACCGGTTGAACGACTTCCATAGATGATGACAAAAGGAAGTAGAAGACCAAAAATAGACTCAGTGCTGTTGTTTGTGAGTGGCCCGCGACGTTCCATGTGAATTTTTTGTGAAAATCCCGTCCAAAAACGAATTTTAATAGTTTTCTGCCAAGAGTGACACTGTGACAGTTCCAACTCCGACTTCCGTTGGTGCGCGCGTGCCGCGTAGTAAAGTGACAGAATTGGGCGCCAAAAGTGAAAAGTGTCAGTGCCAGCAGATCACTGGCATTGCATTATTGCTACTGGTTATGGCACCTGAACATTGTTGTCGGGATACACGTCACACAGGGAAAAGGGAGGGCATTCAGAAATACGATGGACGACGAAATAAAAAACAACGACGAAGGCAACGTAAAAACAAAAGACGAATGTAACGACGGGTCGCGTAATCAATAGAGATATTTTATATCATAGAGAAATGTAATAAACCAAGGTGAGAGTTACCGATTCATATGCGCGAAGTGACAATGTATTTCTTGTTGTTTCTTGTAGCACATGGTGTCGCTAGCATAGCTTGGAACTATCTGACAATTCTGACATCACCTTCCATTCTCATATCTATCTCTTTTTAACAGATGCGATAATAAAAGGAAGTGAGGACAAAGAATTTTTTTTAATTTTTGTTCATTGAGATTTCTAACCTAAAAAATTAGGAAAACGAAGAAAAAACATTACATTTTCATGAATCATGACATGTTCAAAACTGACACAAAATTTTTGGACACAAATAATTGAACCTAAATCTCAATTTATTAGTTGATTTAAAAATGCATGATTCTGGAAAGATTTACAATGTGAAAATGGCTCAGTTTATACATAAGTAATGATAATTATTAAATACTAACCTATTAGTAGTAGAAAGTGAGATGTTTTGGCTTATTTTGCTTTTTTTTTTTGTTGTTATCTTGCGGTATTTGTGTAATTTAATTTTTCTCGAAACGTCAGAAAAACGTCACTTTCTTAACCCCTGTCAAGATGTCAGAAATTTGATTTCTATGCTGAGGCATATCCAGCGGGTTAACACCTGTCGAGGTGGTAGAAATTTAATTTCTATGCTGCTTGGCAACACCAGCGGCAGCAAAAGTACTTTTAGTGCCGCTTGTACTTTTACTGCCGCTCAACCATTCACTTGCCCTCGAGCTTACCCCATTCGTTTGGAGAAAAAATAGCGTGTTGCATACGGAGTAGAAGCACTTTTTTGTGCTTCAGCAGTATTGCAAGCCGAACGTAGTGAGGCTTGCAAACCTACTGCTTCAGCACAAAAAAGTAAAGCTTCTACTCCTAATACAACAATATACTATTTTATTATTTCTTTATTTACGCTGTTTATGTATATTTATTTTCTTTGTATACGCATCATGTTCTTTGTTAATTGCGAAAGATCAAAATATATTAGCCAATTTTAAGCGATTGACCGTATTTATTTTTGTTTCCAGGCCAGCGTTTTTCCGCAATTTTTTTTCTGTCGACTGCGGAAAAACGTTGGGTTAGATTTCTACTTTCAGAAATAACAAAACTATAATTTAAAAGTTCAAAAAGCCCGCCAAATGTTATTTAAGTTGGTCTTGTAGTGTACGGTGGCGCTAGTATCGATCTGATGTCATCGCGTTGCCAGTGTCGTACCACAGAATCGGTAACTCTCACCTTGGTTTATTATATTTCTCTATGTTTTATATTAAAAAAAATTGAAGACGTAACGACGACGAATACGACGATTATGGCGAGCTATTGATTAGAACTGTTAGTGATTATTGTAAACCTTAGCGTCTTCTATTCCTTGTGAAATTGTAAGTGCCCGTGCCCAGTATTCAAGTGAAAGTACCTGATTAAAATTGTTAATTATCTGCAAGACGTTTTATTTGGAAGAAACCCTAGAAAACAAGAAAAAAAGCCTACAGTACTTCAAACACTACACCGGTTTTTATTGTGTTTTGTAAAATTACAAAATCGCATCGAAAGCCCGGCCGCATTCTTGGAAATTCATTGTTTCCGTATGGGAGCGCGCTTTTTCTGGGAATTCTATTATAGTCAGCACACAACGCAGATGCCTTATCTAGCCAAGCATGCCCAGATTAAGAAAACAACTGCCTCAGAAATGGTCATGATCAGTGAAAAAGCGTTATTGTTAGAGGCTTTCGATTTGATGCGGATCAAGAACGAAGTCCCGAACAGCTGGCAAGTGATCAACTGGAAGAGAGTGACATGGACCTCGAATCATTTTTTGATATTGAGGAAGCCCGGGAAAGATCAACAAAAATAAAAATCTAACCTATGTAGAATGTCAAAGTTATCCCTCCAACGACCGTTCTGCGAATTCCCATAAAGAGGAGTGCTACGAGTGCTACGACCATCCTCGAAGGCGTAGGACAGGCAGTTGGCACATTGGCAATCAACAGAGAACAGGCAGCCACTCTTCTAGTATCAATAACGCCAACGCAAGGGAAGGAGAGCCACGCTAACATGACGGTAGATCTGGAAAGTTAGACGCTGCGTTCAGGTCGTAGTCCACTCAGACTTAGACAGACATAGAATTATTATGGATTTGCCTGGAGGTATAGGTAGAGGTTGTAGTATAACATACCCGAGTTCGTTCAGCAAGATTGAACGGTTTGAAGTTTTATTATTTCTCCTTTTAACAATTCTTCTAGAAAAACGAAATGAAAAACAAATAGGACCTACGTTGTCGAATCTTACTTAACTTTACTTACTTGAAATGCGCCCGACAATAGCAAAATTAGGGAAATTTGAGGGAAGTTGTGATATGTAAAATAAACGAAAAATTTGTGTAACGTCTAATTTATTATATTATATTAAGAAAATCTTACCGTTCTCAACCTGGAACCCAGGAGGGGTAAGAGCACGGCAGAGAAACCCTCGATCTCAGTTCCTCAAAAATCAAAACATACTGTGTAATTTTAATAATAATTGTGATTGTGAGTCAATATTAATTTAAATTAGGTATTGTCCCTGTCCTCGTCCTAAAATTTTAATTCCACACCCTACATTCAATCAACAGCATCTATATTCAATACTGAAGAGTTTTTGGTTAGTTAGCCAGTCTGCCAGCAGGTACTGAGGTCCCGTTCGGGAGGCTACTCAGCTATAGTTGGTGTTTTTGAGCCAATATCTCTAGACTGATCATTTGTTTGCTAGGATATTCGCCCAGTCAGGGTAGAAAAGTGTTAGTAGATTCAACAAGGCTCTAATGCACGCTCAATATACCAAAAATTTAAATCCTAGCACAAAAGGCAGCACTTAATTTCTTAGGTATAAATTTACTTTTTTATCTGTGTTGTTCACAGCATGAACTGATTTTTGTTAAAAACATTATTCATGTTATAAAAAATAGTATAAAAAAACATACATAAATATGAAAAATAATACCTACTCGTATAAATCGAACTCTCAAAAAAAAAAAATATTTATTCAATTGACCTGTGAATGCTCCTTATGACACACAAACTAATCACAAACTTGATTGAACCATCAGTTTAATACAAAATAAAAATTTAATAATGAACGATAGCGGACAAACTTCTTCTTGGTCTCTCATTTTCTGTCTTCCCTCGGTACGCTTTTTTGTGGCGCGTCCCCGTTCCCATAAATCCCGGGAATCTTCGCTATGTGTGAAGATGTATTGGTCAATTTGAAACTTTGATTTTTCCTTTTTTATTGTTAGCTTCTATTATTTTTTTGATCCCATTATAACTGCAAACTTCATTTTATGAACACGCTGGAAAAAAATCTGCCAGTTGGCCTTTCGATGACCAATAATTTGCAATAGGGGATATTTTTTATCACATTGAAATTATCGGAGTTTTGTTTTAACATAGGTAAAGTCTGTTTTTTTTTAAAGATAATTCCCAAACTCAAAAATTTAGTAACTATGTTGGCAACACAAGTCTTTTCTACATAAAAAAAATTGAAATCATGACAATTTTAAATTGTATTGCCAACATAATGTCGTTTTGACTTTTATCTTAAAAAAAAAACAGACTTTAGGTACTGTTTGAAAAGATGATTCATAAAAAAAAAAACAATTTTGACAAATTCGATGGAACCTTATTTCGAGAGAGTTTCATTCCCTATCATAACAGCTTTCACAGTCCGCCGTATAGAAACTAGGGACTTTTTGTCCTTGCCCATAACGTCAATGTGTCTACAAAAAACTTATATGGTTAATATTATTTCTGGAATAGTTTCCATATAAAAGATTGCGCTGTTTACCAAAATATATTATAGAATAATATATAATCGAAAATCAATTTAGGCTCGATTCGAATTCTTAAATCGATTCTCGTCTTTCCCAAGGGAATTTCCGCCGTGAGAATATCTTACAGATAAAATAACCGTTTCCTTTATTCCTGATACATAGAGAAAGAAAACCGGTTATCTCCTCGTGTGTGCAGTGTAGGTTAGAAATCTTTTTAAAAAAAGCTTTCAGAATTTCTCTTCTCTTTTTTGGCTCGAAGCCATTCAGGCTTATTTCGCTTAGAAAGGGGTAAATAAAAAAATAGAGCTTCTTTGATAAAGGTCTATTCATGGAAGGATATATCGTTGAAACTAAATGAACACAATTCAAAAAAAGTTAAAATGAATTACAATTAATGGCTTGTCTGTTTGGCATTTATTTTTCCATTTGCCGCTTTAGATTTATAAATGAGCTGCTATGTGGCGTATTTCCCATAAATCATTAGGGACGAACGGGAATTTGCCGACTTTAATCTTCAAAATTGCTTTTGGTAAACTTTTTGAAGTATTTTACAGGCTCTTTTTAGTTTAATAGTTGGGTTTTCGAATGAAGTTTTGGCTCGCGGGCTCACTCTCTTTCAGCTGTTCTGTTTTTAGAGGGATATATTTTATACTCTAGGATTAAATTCAATTCCATATTGAAAATGTATTTGTTGTTGTGTAGGTATTTTATGCTTGGCTATTGCGTCCGTTCCAACCATGTTCTTTCATAAAATTTTGTAGATTGAAAAAATTCCTAAATAAACTCTGTACTTACTTTTTATAAAGCATTTATTTTCATGATGAAAAATAGTATAAAAGTTGGTGTTTAGGACCAGCCTGTTTAAATAGAACAGGCAAACATAATTTTGCAATAAATTGACAATAAAAAAACGACTCACGATTAAAAAATGGATATTGGTAACGTCTCACCTCTGTGTCCCTGGACTCTGGCTTACTCGGACGGGGTTTCTTGATGCTACCAAAAATGACCTTCTGGATGATATTATTGAGCGGAAGCACATCCTATAACCAAAATCAGTGAGATTGATTGTCACAAAAAATGAGGATTTTTACTAACACCGTGACGCTCGTCAACTTGAGCTGTACTTTTAACACTGTCGTAGGTTCGGGTTCCTCCATATCTCCATCGTGAGGTATCGCGCGCAAAACCCCAGAAAAGGTATATGTTTATAAAAAAACCCAACACTCGATTCTTGACTCTGCGACGGAGTCCTATTAATACCTATAAATAACAATCACCCAATTCTGAACAGTTGGCGTCAATCGAAATCTTTAAATTTGTCAAACATCAGTCCTAGAGTATCCGAATGAGAAAAAACTATCCCATTCTGTTCGCTTACCTTTATGTCGTGCACAACATCACATCCTACTTGAATAATCTTCTGGAGGTGTTTTGGCTAGAAAACAGTTGTTTTCGTCGTACTGTACTTGAATATTTATTTATAAATTTGAAACTTAGAACACGGTTGTTTTTTGATTACTTATATTTATTTTTCGGCACATCATTTGATTAGATATTGTTGGAAGATTTGGCAAAATTGGAATACAACTTCTCGTTTGGGTACATTATAGACTGTGAGATAGGGGCTGTTTAGTGGCGTCATTTTTTTTTGTCTGGCACTTTGAGGGCTGAATGTGGCTACTAAACTAATGAGAATATGGGTGATTTTAATGCCTGCCTCCCGTTCGAAAATTTTCAGAAGAAAAAAATTGATTTACATGTGGAATTTTTTTTTAATGATCTCAAATTTTTTGGCTTCTAAATAAAAGATTGATATTGATAAATAATTCACCCATAAAAAATACCAGATGCTTTTCAATAGCTGAAAAAGTGGGGATGAGTGTCAACTTCCAAGAGAAAAGAAAAGAACCTTCCGCGTTTACTTTTTGTCTGGTAATCGAGAGAATGGAAGGTTTTGTTGTGAAAATATTGCTGAAAAATCGCCAGACGGTAATCCCAGTTCGAAGTCGAGTTTTCCGGCGAAACATTCTGTGGACATTTCGAACAGGTGGCAGGCACTAAAACCACCTATATTCTCGTCAGCTAACTAGCCACATCCATCCCTCAAAATGCCAGACAAAAAAAAATGACTCCACTAAACAGGCCCTATCTCACGGTCTATTACTTGCACTTCACATTTATTGGCAAATTGCCTCCGAATCTGTGAGCCAGAAAAATCAAAGTAACCTTTTTACACATACAAAGGTCCCGAATTAGTTATTTATGTACCAAAGGGCGCAATAAGGGGGTGCTTCCAAGCCGAGGGCTTTAACCACGCGAAGGGCTTCAAACACCATTTGCGCCTGTGGTACATAATTTTTTTTTACTACTAACCTGAGAAATAGTCATTATTCAATCTATTTTTCTAGGAAAAAATCGAATTTCTCTCTCTAGGTAAATAATGAAAATAATGAAAAAATACCAAGGTTAATAATGGAAATGACGTCATGAGGCAAAAATATTGTCATGTTTTTATTGGTTTAATTTCAATTTCATACGTCAATTAAACAAAAACAGGTTTCTGTAGGTACATAGGAAGTTACCATAAGCTGTTGATAAAGGGCAGCACTTTCAAGAAGGCGTTCAAAAAAAATAATTTGAGCACAGATTTAAACCAATTTTTTATTTTCTACTAGCAGTAGTAAAAAAATTCTATATATTCCTCGGTAGAGAAAGTCATTATATACCTTACGCATTATAAACCTCGGCGCTTCGCGCCTCGGTTGATAAAAGTGCTCGGTATATAATGACCAAATTCTCTACCTAGGTATATAATATAATATTATGTACGACCGCTAGTAATTATGTTTTAATTATAAAGTGTCCCCCATAATGTTCGCTACATATGGGGAAATTTTTTATTTGTAGGATATGGATTTTTTTCTTATGTGCGATCGATCCTGCATGTCCGATAACCTAAAAGTACATTTTGACATTCGTCACGTGATCACTGTTGTGGCGGCAAATTCGAAAATTTTGATATGGAAACGCGAGAAGTGGGGTTAGATGGCAAAATTTCGAAAAAAGTTATTTGAAGAAAGTGATTAGAATGACGTTTTAGGGCTGTCTACGAAATTTGGAGAAAAAGCAACAACAAACAGGAAATAACTTGTTTTTGGCCATGTATATCTTGTCAAATAATATTATATAGTTTTTAATAATCAAATCGTTCAAGTACCTCAATATTTAGTGTGTATTGGTAAAACAAACTTAAATTATTGATTGGAATCACTCCAAGAGAATTAAATAAAAATATTCGACTAGCACATGAAATTTTTCTGTAGCAATACCCTATATCTTGACAGTTTGTGAGATTTCTAATAATTTACTGTTGATACTAGAATTGGAAAGAACCGTAATTAAGATTTTTTTATCAAATTTTTAATTCTAAACACAATTATAGCTATTTATATAACAAGTACATAAAGTAAGGCTTTATTGTACGAATAATTTTATGGCCGAGCGAGCTTGCGAGCGAGGCTATTAAATAATGAGTCAATAAAGCCTGTTTATGTAAGCGTTATATACATGATTTTATGTACGATTCCGACTGGTTTTTGTTAAAAATTAAAAAAATTGAATGAAAAAAGTAAAATTCGCGTAGATATACCTGTTTCACCTTGGCAGGTTGTCAGGACCTGCTTCACTTTGGCAGATTATCAGGACCTGTTTCACCTTATCAGGTAGTCCAGGTAGGCAATAAAGTAGCACTTTATTTTACTAGTAAAATAAAGTAGCATTTTATTTTACTAGTACAATAAAGTGCTACTTTATTGATGCAAAACTGTTCTATAAATAGCACTTTATTGGTCAATCGGACATAAACATTATTATTAGGCAGCTATTATTTAATAAACATAATTACAATTTTTTTTAACATTTCTAACAGAAAACGCACTAAATTAACTTAACTGAACATAAAATCAAAATTCTACATATCTTCCTTCTCGCTCCATACATTTCATCGTCCTGGAATTGATTTCTCTTTGGACATTTCGCAGCATACTTTGGCTGATAGCATGTACACAATCCCTTATACACTGTTCCAAATGTGCGACGTCTCTGAATGGTCTGTCTCGATAAACTTTGTTTTTTAAATAACCCCATAAAAAAAAGTCCAAAGGTGTTAAGTCGGGGGATCTAGCAGGCCAATGATTTACTGAATAGCGACCTATCAAATGCTCACCAAATTTGTTGTCTAACCACCTTCTCACTTCTCGAGTCGAATAAATTGATGCACCGTCTTGTTGAAAATAAAGTTTGGCTCGTTTTGCCAGTGGCATGCCATCCAAAAATTGGGATAATTCAGTGTCCAAAAAAGTATAGTAGCTTTCGGCATTAAGATTCTCTCTTAATAAAAATGGAGCCACAATTTGACAATTCCAAATTCCACAACAATACATTAACTTTGAATCTGTATTGGTCTCTGTTTGCCACCACAAACTGAGGATTTTCGTCTGCCCACCATCGACAGTTTTGTAAACTCACTGTGCCATTTGATGTAAAAGTCGATTCGTCCGAGAATAAGACATTGTTCTTAAAATTTGGATTATCCTCAATTATTCCTTGATACCATGAGCAAAAATCGAATCGAACGTCATAATCTCTATCCTTTAGAACTTGAATAAATTTAGGTTTGTACGGGTGAAACTTATTGCTTTTTAGAATACGGCCAACAGAAGTTGAAGAAATATTAGTGTTTTTAGAAATTTGCGCTATGGATGCATGAGGATTTTCAGCAACGCTCAGGAGCACTTCAAGACTGTTTTCTTCATTACCCACAGTTTTTTCATGAGGCACCTTAAATTTGTTTTCAACGGAACCAGTTTCCTTAAACTCCTTCAATATTCTTGCTGCAGCTGTAAAGTGTACGTTTTTGCCAGGATGTCTTTGGTTAAAAATATTGGCAGCATCTCTTGAACTTTTATAATTTTCTCCGCAAATCAAAACCAACTCTATCTTTTCTTCACTTGAAAGTGTAGGAGGCATTTTTGGTAAAAATAACTTGTGCAAATGTGTAAATGGCAAAATATAAATGCAAATGGTACTAAATAAATAAAACGAAAACGCAAAATTACGGATCAAATGTCAAAATGACAATACATCAGTTTTTCCAAGGCCTACTTAGTTCTTTCAAAATGTAATTAGTTGTGGTGCCATCTGTTGAGAAGAATACGCACTAGATCACAATGTCCAAAAAGAAATTAATTCCAGGACGGTGAAATGTATGGAACGAGATGGAAGACATGTGGGAATTTGATTTTATGTTCAGATAAGTTAATTTAGTGCGTTTTCTAATAGAAATGTAGAAAAAAATTGTAATTATGTTTATTAAATGATAGCTGCCTAATAATTATGTTAATCGTAGTTAAGTAACGGTTCTTTTCGATTGTGGCATCAACAGTAAATTATTGGAGATCTCACAAACCATCAAGATACAGGGTATTGCTACAGAAAAGTTTCATGTGCTAGTCGAATATTTTAATTTAATTCTCTTGGAGTGATTCCAATCAAGAATTTAAGTTTGTTTTACTAATACACATTAAATATTGAGGTACTTGAACTATTTTAAGGCCGCGTTAATGACCGCCATGTTTAAACTGTGATTGGTGGATTTTTCGAAACTTGTTTTAAGGTCTTTAAAAAAACGGCACATCAGAATTGGCTCAAATTTGGCATAAACATTATTTGATCGATTATCTACAATTCCTTATTTTGGTTTTTCGATATTCAGCCTTTTTTTTAAATTCAAAAATCATGTTCGCAACCACCAAAACAATTAAATGTGTTGGTGGTTGCATATTTGCATGTTTGTCAAGCTTGGATCCGTGAAAAGCATATTTTATTGATAACCACGAAAAACTAAAAGAAGCTAATTGTAGAGATTGTAGATAATATATCAAATAATGTTTATGCCAAAGGATTTTGGAAATTATTGCGGATTTTTTGAGATGACCTTAAAACGAATTTTGAAGGTGAAAACAGTTCAAGCAAATTCAAGTAGATGACGCCACGGCAAAAAAGCTACATTGGGAGCATCATAGTTGTATATTTGTCTTTCTCTGTCACTCAGTGTTTCACCGACAAACAGATTTTGTTTTGGACAAATAATAAAATATTGAACCCTATGTGTAGAGTGTCGCAGTCGTCATTTTCAAAAACTTAATTTAAACATGGCGGCCATTAACGCGGCCTTAATAATAAAAACTGTTTGATATTATTTGACAAGAGATCCATGATCAAAAACAAGTTATTTCCTGTTTTTTGTTGCTTTTCCTCCAAATTTTGTAGACAGCCCTAAAATGTCATTCTAATCACTTTTTTCAATTAACTTTTTTTCGAAATTTTGCCATCTAACCCCACTTTTCTCGTTTCCATATCTAAATTTTCGAATTTGCCGCCTCAACAGTGATCACGTGACCAATGTCAAAATGTACCTTTAGGTTATGGGACATGCAGGATCGATCTCACATAAGAAAAAATTCCATATCCTACAAATAAAAAATTTCCCCATATGTAGCGAACATTATGGGGGACACTGTAGATGTTTTAAACGAAATATTATTTTAAAAAAATTATTATTAAATAAAGAACGCACCCGTTTCCAAAAACAAACTAGTGGTTATTCGTAAAAAATAAACTGCAATTACCAACCAAACAATCATTTAATTTATTCATTTTGGTTTGTTTTGAAGGGTAAAAATTGCCAGTAGGATTTCTTTAATTTTTGACACCTACGTCACCTACATAATGCCGGCAGTTTGCGGCCCGGCGAGCCAAAAAATGACAAATTGCGCCCGCAAATTAGGGCGCAAACAGGTGATTTACGGTCCGGTCGTACAGAATAGTATATTGTGCAACAATTATAGTGGAATGAAAAATGTACATATTCAACTGGCAATTTTCACGCTCTATGCTACAGATAGAATTCCTAGCGCTGCATCATTTTCAAATAGTTTTTTCGTATTATTGTTATTTTACATTTGGTTTATGTTCTTTTCGTCGCCTTTTTCCTTTATGTTCACTTCTCCGTTAATGACTTTTTTTCTATCCATCTTCTGCCTCCTTCCCGCTGACCACTTCTGGCAGTATAAACTCTCCTTTTCCATTCGGCTAACATTTGTTCAAAACACGAGAAAGTTCGGCTTTGCCCATATTGTAGTAAACTTGTCCATGGTCATCACATTTTGAAGAACTACAAACAATCCAAATACCTTCAACTGTATTCAAACTTGTTACTTTAGAAAGCCACGCTGCTGTTTTTTTTTGAAATACCTTCCAGCCAATTTGATTGATAATGAGTTTTCCAGTACATGTAAAAGCTTAACGTCGATAACCATCTGGTCAAACAAAGATATTGAATTAGTGTCCATTTGTTTTTCTTTCGCGCCTGTAAAAATTGTTTTCCCGCCAGCTGTGAACTAACCTTAGAATGTGCTAACCCTTAAACCATTTTTTTCAATAAGGAATTCCAAACGGCTGAGCGGCTCTCCTAATGAAGGATCCATTATTTAGTAGCCGAAATCCTCCAGGGCCAATGAAGATTTATTTGTGGTTTTTTCTCAATTTCTCGCCATCTAAAAAAGCCTACTAGTGGGATTACTATAAAATTCATCACGACTGTGGAGCAATGCGAGTCACTACGACTTTAGTTACCCTGTATGTTAACAAATTTGTGAATTATTGCTAAATGCACAGAAAAACACCAAAAAAAAAAGCACTTATCGATTCCAAAGTTTACTAGGTTACGTGCACTACTACTATTTTGTTAAAAAAGTACAGAAAATGCAGTTTTTAGGCGAACTAAAAAACAGCGTTGATTAGTTTAGTATCTTCCCAATAGCGTATCTTGTGGAGTGGATTAGAGTATAGGCAGTTAATAGCGACTTTATTACTGATTTCAATATTTAAAAACAAGTCCGCAGACTAATTTTTGTAGACCATTCCATTGTGTTCTAGTTGAAAATTTGACTTCGTCACAGAAATTTATATTAAAATCCAAGTTTCGAGAAAGATACAGAATATTCTATTGCAAATACACGACAGCAAACTGCCGAAATGGAGCAAGCTAATCAAATCTTGGCGGACATCATGAAAAATTTAGACGACAAGAGAAAAGAAAAGGAAGACCGAAGACAAAAAGGGAAACATGAATAGAAAGACCGAAGACAAACAAAAAAAATAGGGCCGACGAACAGGCAATTTTACAACATCAAGAAGATCGAAGACAAAATAGAAAAACCAGAAGAAGAAGACCGAACCCAAAAACAAGAACAAGAAGAGGAAGACCGAAGTCAGGAAGAAAAATAAGAAGAACAAGGCCGACTTGTAGCACTTTTACAAAAACCAAGTAGATCGAAGACAGAAATAGAAAAACAAAAAAAAAGGACCGGCTTCAGGAAAACTTCAAATTTCAGCGTGAACGGATGCAAACCGTAATCTCTAGCTAGTCCCGCGAAAATTCTGGAAGTACAAGATAATAAATTCACGAATGCAATTAAAGAAGTACGTGAAGAAGTTGGAAATGTTCGTCACGAAGTTGGGAGTGTTCGTCAAGAGGTTCGTCAGGAAGTTAGAACTATATGCCAAGAAATGGGAAGTTTTGAGAAGAAGATTGAGAAGTTGGAATGTGAATTGAGATTGACTGAATGTCTCGGGCTCTACTACAACCGGAATTAAAGTAAAGCTACCACCATATGGCCCATGTACCAGACGTCAATTCGGGACTGTTGCAATGATTAATGGTTGGAGCTCCGATGAGATGGCTGTAGGCTTGATTGTAGCATTAGCATTGCCTTAGACCTATTAGAGACTCTTTCGCCAGCTTCCCAACAAAACTATGGTGCGCATGTCGATGCGTTAGAGCGTCGTTACGCAGATCAACATTGAAGGCAGCTTTACCAGGTACAAATGAGTAAAAGGCAACAAAAAGCAGCTGAGAGCCTACAAGAATTTGAAGCCGACATCCGCTTTCTGGTTAATTTGGCTCATCCGGAAGCAGCAGCAGAAATGCGAGAACAACTAGCAACCGAAAATTTTATAAATGGAGTTCGAGATATGAAATTACAGATAACGCCGCTCATAAACAAACTATAAAGTTGCAGCGAAGCCTTGTTCAAAGCCCGGAAATTGAGGCGGCATATATGATATCCAAGACAGAGATCAGAGCTGTGTCAATACAAGAGGAACAAAAAATAATGGGGAAATTACAGATACAATGAAGGAAATTCTGGAAGAAATTCGAAAGGGTTTCAGAAGCCTACTGGGGGCAATGAATGTTAATGCTGCGATAGAAACGCACTTCTAAAACGTGACTACGTGACTGTAGACTACGGCTAGGATCTCGCTCTGCTTCTGGTGAGTATCAGCTTTTGAAGGAGAACCAGGAAAACTACAATTAGTCAACACAGAGGGGCGGGTGTTGGCTACTACAAGTGAAGCTCCCAGAACCATATCCATTAAAATGCTAGGAAAGACTGCGGACAGTTTGACTATTGAAGGAAAAACTAATGGGAGAAGTAACATCATAATAGTGGACACAGCCGCAGCCGTATCTCTACAAAATTCTAACATTGACCCCTTTTATTTATTCCACCCTACACAGACCAAACCGAGACAGTAACAATAATACGACATGGTGGCGTGTGATTGAAAAATAATTTATCAAATGTAGCTATTTTTACGATCAACATATTTCTGAATTAGGTACTTCTTTTGTTTTCAGAAGTGTGTTGAGCAAAGCAAAGACATAGCTACTTTCAATATATCAATTTTTACGCACACATATTAACATTAATATTTGACTTTTGTTTATTGGTCTATTTTCAAGGAAGGAAAAAATAGATACTTAGATATTTTTGGTTTTGTGAAGATATGTTAACCCTTTGGGACCATATTTTTTAGTTTTGTAATGTTATAGCTAACTTAACTGATAAAAATAAGTGCTTAGTATGCTGAATTAAGCATAGACTTATTGGCACCATTTTGACACTCTATAAGGGCCCAATGGACTACATCATATAAACAATTCAGACATTTTGACCAGAACCTATTTTCTGTGTATGTGTGTCGTACTTTGACATGCTAACAAAGCAATAAGGATTAGTCAGGAAAATCAATATATTTCGAGCAAATATCCTAGCAGAGCGCTTTCGGCAGATAAGTGCTGATGCGAGTTCTTTTGGCATAGGTGCTTCTCTAATGCAAGAAAATAAAGAAGAAACCTCCAGAAGTTAAAGGTTATGCATCACGATTACTGATATCGGCGCAAGTCCACTATGCTTAAATTGGAGAAGCCCCTACATGGGCAGCCAAATTTTTTGCCGATTATATTTCGAGTGCTTCGCCTCATCGGTAAAAGTAATTAAAGCCCCTACTTCAGATCCTTCGAACTAAAAAATTGGATAAATTCATCACTTTTCCAGAGATTTCGCATGACTCTGATGCGATAATATATTCAGTTACTTATACTCCAGCGGCGGCCGAGGCTTCGGTCAGTCATCCAAAATTTACCGACTAAAGACTATTTCCTAAATTTAATAAAAAATGAGCAAGAAAAGTATTTTATTTCTCAAAAGTTAATGATATTCAATTACGTCCGGGCCGAAGAAATCAAAATTATCTATAGAACTATACTTTCAGCATAGGTATGAAATTTCCTACTGCGAAAATTTTCTATTAAGAGGTTCTCCCATTATAAAAGTTTACAACTTACATGCCAACAATTTATTCACATGGGATATGGAAAAGTGAAAAATTCAACTGTGTGATGGATCAGCCTTTCAATACCGATCAACAAAGTTGTGACACATTGCTCGGAGGATAAAACTGTAACTAGGCTTGGTAAAAACTTGGCATTGATTTTTATAAGTGTTAAAATAAGTTGTATATGATAGCCATTAACAATTTCATCGGTGTTTCAAAATTTTCACTTCAACAAGTATGAATACATTCCTATATTCCAAGAGATTTTTGCAAGATATGCTGACTCAGTCAGAACTGATTGTGTTAAACAGTTTTATTTCAAAATGTTTAAGCTTTGCTGAAAGTTATAATTTTATTCTCACACCTAGTTGTACTCATACATTGATATTAGAGTAACGGAGGAGGGGAGAGAGCTATATAAACCGCTAAGCGCCTTAGTTCGGCTAGTGCTAGATGAACTCAGATTTTACAACAGATGGACATCAACACAATCCAATATTATTTTTAACTTACAAGGTCCAAGGACTGAACAAACGATTAATGTAGCCGCACTTATTTAAAAGGATTGTCATAAGAAGGTCGTCATCTTTTGGCTTTATTGGATATCGTTTTACACCTCTCGAGTGTGGTGTTTCGCCCTCCGAACTCTTAATGAACCGTAAACTGAAATAAAATTTACCAAGCTTGCTGGAGAAATCTTTAGACACGAAAGAAAGTTTTTTTGAAAAAGAGAGGAAAATAAAAGACAAAACCAAGGATAAGAGCCTTTTATTATTAGGAATTCTGTATGCGTGGATGATGTCAGAAAATATAATTATTAATAAAGCAGTAGAAATTGATCCAGAACCGAGGTCATACATTATTGGAACTCATGATAGAGGGGGCATTTGATTGACGCTCCATATATTCTTTTCTAAATCAGGCATCCCTTCAGAGACCCATGATTATGTCAATAATGATGTACCACCCCGGTCATTCCCAGTTCGCTGGAGGATGATAGTAATTTATTGTGCAGAAATAGTGAAACGCGAAATAATGAAAACGCGAGTGTCACAGTGAATGCGCCCCCATTAGTGCCGATCAAAATGGAGGATGCCAAACTTCGATAATGCTTAAAAGAATGACAGCAGGCAGGCCGAAAAGAATTGTTAAACAACCTGCTTACCTTAAGGATTATGTTTCATAGTATCATAGAGCCTAGTAATAGTTTGTAACATGGAACTTGGCGTTGACCATTGGTGAATGTGAAGTTGCTTAAAGAAAGGGAGATGTGTTGTTAGGCATCTGCTTTATATTTATCATATGTTGCATGAAGGTATGCAACCCAAGATCTACATTCATTGTGATTTTTTTTTTTTTCAATTTATTAAAGAGACCTAACAAAAAATGCACATGGGCAAGCCTAGATGGAAAGACAAAATTACGAAATGGACTTTAGACTCACACAACAAAAACACATAATTCAAGATGTTGTCGTCTTAGGCTCATTCACGACTGGAAGCGATCATAGAATAGTATAATAGTAAAATAGCCATAAATGGCAGAGTAGAAAGATCAAAGAAATTCACCTGCCCCCAAAAAAAATTACGCACACATCCAGTAAAAAAAAAAAAAAAAAAAACAATTCACATCAAAATTAACACAAAAACTGGAGAGAGACCCCATGAAATCCCACGAAATTAATAAAAGAATAATGAAACGAATGAAAGAAACAGCAAAACATAAAACCGAAGGGTAGGCCAGAAAATTTTAGCAAAGAAACAAAACAAATGCTGGAGAAGAGAAGAGAACTCTTAAAACGAGGAAAAAAAGATACACCAGAATACAGAAAGACTACAAAAATAGCCAGAAGGATGAGAAAACAATGAGACATTAAAAACTACCAAGAAGCACAAATCAAAAAACTGATAAAACAATAAAAATACTTAAACGGGAAAACGCGCACAAAAGAGAAATCACAAAGCTAATGGACAAACAAGGAAACATTATATAACAAAGAAACCGGAAGCGGACATACAAAATTCTAAATGTTGGGTCAGAAGAGCTCCCTGATATGGAAGAGGAAGAAATTGCAAAAGCGCTGAGTCAATTAAACAACGGAAAAGCCCAAGGAATAAACGATATACTACCAGAAATGCTGAAGGAGGCAGGAGAATACCTTGTAAAACACTTTTCAATAAATGTCTAACAAAGGGAAAAATACCACACGACTGGGAGACTGCCTTCGTCGTTCTGATATACCAAAAAGGAGACTCATCAAATCTTGAAATTTATGGACCAATAAACCTCTTGTTTTAGATATACAAACTGTTTATGAGAATAATCACCAACCGCCTAGAAAGGAAATTCGATGATTACCAACCTAGAGAACAAGCAGGTTATAGAAATAGCTACAGCCTATAGAATATCTTTACATAATTGGAATACTAAATGGAAAGACGACCGAATATAATATTACAACATGATTAGCATTCATCGATTTTAGGACACTGTCGAATTCTGGGCGATAGAAAGAGCTATGAGAAATGCACGAATAGATCAGCGATATATAAACATAATCAAAAATATTCAAGAAGCAACAGAAATACAGGGTGTATCAGGTTTGACTACAAAAATTTTACCACGTGAAAATATGACCCATTTTGAGCAAAAAAAGTTTATACCACACGGGGTCCAAACTCAACCATTTTTAAGAAAAAGGTCTTTGAAGTTTTGACATTTTTTGACGAACATTTGAATGATAAAGAAAATTTTAATCATTATGTGCTGTAAAAAAATTTAGTTCATTCAATTATTAAGTAATTATGCATTTTTTGTCAACAACAAGAATAAAAAATTGAAAAAAGCAACATGAAAATTTCACTCGTAAATCGGTATCTAAACATCTGGCAACATAGCACAACACACATACTTGATTTGTTTTATGTCAGTTAGTTGAAGCATTGAAAACGCGCGTAATTCATTCTTTTTTGAAAATTAAATGTTCACTAACATCGAATATGCAGATACTTGTTCAGGCTAAATCGTTGCAAAATGCCCTTTTAGCTGCCAAAATTTACAGGGAAAGATTTCCCAAGAGCATCCACCTAATGAAAGAACATTGTGCCCGTTTCACAAAGATTGTGTGATACGGGAAGTGTGAGTGTGCAAAATCTGCGTGTTGATTTGAGTGTTTCGAGAACCTTTTAACAAAAATTAACATTTTTATAATGAGGACTTGGCAAGTAGCTGAGTTAGTATTATTTAATTTTTCTCTTGGATGTTAAGTGTAAAAATGTCATTGAGTGCAATTCACAACTTAATAAAACGGCATATTTTTTTATTTTTACTGAAAAAGTGATAAAAATGCAAGTAATTATTTACATTATTTGATAGCCAATAACAAACCAAAACGTAAACAGATGGAAATAAATAAACTCATTGCAAAAAAAAAAACATTTTTTTCAAATTTACGTTTTATTTGCATTTTTATCCTGGCAGAGATAATACCTGTACGATGTTGTCACGTTAATAACATTTTTCTAACTTCCAATTCTGCGATAACTCCGAAAATACTAACAATTGACTGATGGTTAATAGGACAATTTTAGCTTGAAATGGGCCATATTATCTCATGTTAAATTATTTGTACTCATACCTGATACACCCTGTATAATTAGGAATGCATGAAGATACAAAGAAAGTGAAGATCAAAAGAGGCGCAAGACAAGGCTATATATCACCTAAGCTGTTCACACTATTTCTCGAAGATGTGTTAAAAGAACTACATTGGAAAAATAGAGGGATCAATATATCTGGAGAGAACCTCAATAATTTAAGATTCGCTGATGACATCGTTATATTCGCCCTGCAGGCCTATTCCCTACGAACAGCAATGACATAGCAACCAGCAACCTCGTCGCAGTTGCTTTTTTAGAATAGAAAATTCGCGTGTGACAGCGACTTGATAGCGACAATTTTGCAATTCTCTGCGGTCGCAAGTTACAGAATAAGCTGTCTGAACGAAACAGATGATCGAATTAGCAATAAACGTATCAAAAACCGAGTTTATGAGAAATGAGCAAACAGATAGGGACAATCCACAGAAAACCAACAGGTTAAAAAGTAAACTCCTACAAGTATTTAGAACAGGAAATAATACTTGGCAAAGTCAATCCAGCGTTTGAAATTAATAGGAGAATACCAATGGGATGGGCGGCGTATGGTAAAATGCGCCACATATTCCGGTCCAAGTTACCTTTTAACCTGAAAATTAAAGTCTTCAACGAATGTTTTCTGCCAGTAGTTGCCTGTGGAAGCGAAACATGGACCCTCGCAAAGATAATCCTAAATAAGCTGCAAATACATCAAAGAGCAATCGGAAGGAGAATGTACTCTAAGAGATCACAAAACAAACAAGTGGATAAGAAACACAACAAAGGTCGAAGACAATACATATAGAATATGCACCCTTAATTGGACTTCTGTCGGCCACGTAGCCAAAAATGCAAGCAAAACTAGAGCGGAAAATGAACAAGATGAATAGTCTGGGGGAACGGAGAAGTGTCGGCAGACGTCAACAACGCTGGTACAACGACATCAAGCGAACAGCAGAACTAAACTGGTACTAGGTGGCACAGAATAGAAATACCTGGCAAAATCTGAGAGGTGCCTATATCCATAGGATAGAGAACGGCTAGGAAGAAGAGGAAGAGGAAAGTTTCAGTAAATAAATAGGGTGAGGTTTTCTGGCAACTGTCAACAGGGCCTGGAATGGGTACGATTGACAGTTGACAAAGTACGCTACACAGAAAACATATCGTACCTACGCTCGATGGCGTGGAGACGCGAGAAGGGGTTAAAAAGGAATATAGAGAATTTCTAGTTTTGAGTTGAGCCCTTTTATTCAATCCACCCTACACAGACCAAACCGAGACTTAGATTGAATGGGCATTATACAACTACAATGTCCCACAAATAATTATCAGTGAGTGCATTTTAATTTCCGTGAATACTAAGTGCTATTGTCACCTTATTCCGGCTGAAACCACAATTTTGTAATGCGTTTTTCATTTCGTGAACTATTTTCTACAAACTCTATTCTTTCCGCTAAAATCCAATTCGAAGTTTTACCTTCCTTCAATGCACTCTCAGCTTAAAGACTAGGATTTAATATTTTGGAACGAAGCTTGTCGCTAAATCCATTTAATTTATACTCTCTGGATAAAAGCTGGTAAAAAGGCATGTCTTTGTAAAATATCGCAACCAAAATTGCCCATAAAAAAAAATTGAAACGAACAAAAGCGTTCTGGGAAAGTAAGAAATTTAACTGAAAATTGGCTGCAATAAGTTTCCTTTTCAAAATAAACCGTAGAATATTTTCTGTTATTTTTCTTGCATAGACGAGATTCTAATTATAAATACAAACAATACGCGTTTCGAAAATATTATCTTCATTAACCTGGCATTCATTGGAAAAATGAACATACAGAAAAAACACTCTGTTCCCGCTTCAAACATATAAAGTATATTTACCGAGAAAAATCGGATAGGTATATACGCTTTGAATAAACTTTTTTTGTTGCGCCCTCGACGAACATATACGAGAGTGCGGTTTGCATACGAATTCAAATCTTTGGCGTTGACACTTTTATAATTACTGTTATCAACGTGCTTCGGGATGGACAAAAGGCTCAAATTACCTCGGATCCAGCGAAAATGCGGATATGGGGACGATTATTGTTTCGATATTTGTTGCAGATTGGATCTTGGGTTATTTAGCCATGATTATATTCAATTATGAAATTGTCAAGTTATAATAAGCACGTTTTGCTCCTATACAAAAAGCTTTAATTACACAAAGCTTCTATATTACTACAACCAACACACGCAGGCATATGCACGGCTATTTTAAATGTTTTCGGACTTGACGCCTTTTTAATTACCGCTACAAGCGTGTTCCGACAAAATAAATAAAATCCCTGAGATGTAAAGCGGAAATAAACAAAAATTTATGTGGACTCGGGGAACTTTTTTAAATTAACGCCGAACAGAGCTAACGCCTAAACGTCCCGAAGTTTGCCTGGTGCAGTTTGTATGCTCTCATTTAGCGACCGGCAGGAAAATAATTTGTTTAATCGTCGCAGTGCTAGAAGAAATTAAGTTTTCGCTTTATTACGCTTTTGTCTCTATATCAGTTTTTGATTAATATTCGAAAGGAAAACGTCATTGGATTTTATTAAAGTTTTTTTGGCAATGTGGTGCAGCGGGCAGCAACACGAAAAAAAGTAGAGAACAATATGATCTTGTCTCTCACGATGGATCAAATCAAATAAAAATTGTTATAACATTATAGGTATGCCTTGCTTAAAACATATAGGAGTGTACTTTTATTGCCAAAGTAGAGAATATCAATACAAAAATTGAAGAATCATACCATTATGCAAGTATACATATACCGGGTGTCCCACCGAAAACTGTCAATGGCCTATATTTTGAAAACGGTAATCGATTTAAAAAAAAAATGAAAAACCCGTTTGGAGGGTTGGGAGGGGGAACCAAAACAAGGTACTTTCCCTGAATTACCCCTTCGGCCGTAGCTACCCTAACCTCAAAATCTTAAATGGCACTATGGGTCATGTGATACCTTGTTTTAAACGTCTTTCAATTTTCTTAATGGATCTGTAAAAAAAAATTATCCAGATTTGGATGTGACTCTCATTTCGATGCAAATCTTATTTAATCGGGTGGAACAGGTAGGTAAATGTGATTTAAAATCGATTTTATGCAAATTGAATTACAGCATGAATATTTTTGAAGGAATCATCATGATTTTATTTTTTTGAACCCCTTTCCCCTCACTATACCTGACAGTGTTCACCACCTCAAGAGAGCAAAGTTGTTAACTCGAAGGATGCACCATTTTGTGGCAATTTAAATTTGTATCTAGATAATTTTTTTTTGCAGATTCGTTTAGAGAATTAAAAAACCTTTCAAACAAGGTATCACATGACCCATAGTGCCTTTTAAGATTTTGAGGTTAGGGTAGCTATGGCCGGAGGGGTAATTCAGGGAGACCTGAAAAGTACCTTGTTTTGGTTTCCCCTGCCAACCCTCCAAACGGGTTTTTGTTTTTTTTTATCGATTGCCGTTTTCAAGATATATAGGCCATTGACACTTTCCGGTGGGACACCCGGTATAATAATAAATAAATGCATTAGTGTTTCCAATTTGAGAAGTTAACTTATGCTAAATACTAAATTGGTTGATACGTCATCATTTATAACTTTTGTCTGTGCCTTATTTTTTATATAGTTGTGTAGTCGAGGTCTCTAGCTCCTCGTTCGCACTCGAGTAGTACGTTGCTACGACTTCAGTATTCTCTATAATGTAATTAAGGTGTGGACTCTGATAGACGCTATGTGTAAAATGCTAGAAACTTTTGAAATGTGGACATAGACGAATGTTAAAAATATCTTAAACGGACAGAGTGCGCAATGAAGATGTGTTAACGAAAATGTCAAAAGATCTTGAAGTTGTTGTTTACGCCTAAGAAGCGAAAGTTAGAGTACTTCGGAGTATTGTAACCCCTTTTGTTAACAATTCAACAGGGCGAATAATTATTAGGGGTGGGTCAATAGTTTAATCAGAACGGCAAGGGCGGCACTGAATTTATAAAAAAATAAATAAATAAATTACATAAAATATTGAAGTGTGAAAATTCAGAACCACACCCAAAAAAAATAATCAGCAAACGGTAATAGATAATTTTGAAAAGGAAATAAATAAGGCATAAAACTCAACCAAACCTTGACATAGACAAAACCAATAAAATACTCAAGCAATTTCAAATCAAAATAGTATATTATTATATTTTCACAGTGAGGTTAAAAATCAAGTATTTGTTAGTAAAGCACTTTAAATAAAATCAATAAATAGAGGTTAACTCTCAATCAAATTCACCAAATTCCAAAAAAAAAATAATATTATTACAATGTAAAGTCGCAGCCACAGATATTCGATATTCCTACAAAAAATGATTTCTCTGTCAGCGATGCCCGGATAAACAAAAACCTCAGCAAAAACTCTACAGATGACGGTTGAGACTTTATTCCAACAGCATCAATTAAATTCATTTTGCATATAGTATTATGTATTGTTCTGGATCCGATCAAGTACTTAATTTCTTGCATTAAATATTTGAAAGATCTTTTGAGAAAATTGAAAAATAATTTCAAACATTATCCACAAAAATTTAATCAATAGTAATTGCAATAGAAATTATTGATAATTTTTGGGAAATTTGCCCGAATGCATTTTCAGTTAAAAACTGTAGTATAACATACCCAGGTTCGTTCAGTAAAATTGAACGATGAGAATTTTTATTACCTTTAAAACAACAAATCTTCTGAAAAATGAAAAGAAAAACAAATAGGACCTACGTTGTAGATATTTACTCAAATTTACTTACTGGACATGCGCCCGACATAGCAAATATTTGGGAAATTTAAGGGAAGCTGTAATATGTAAAAGAAACGCAAAATTTGTGAAACGCCTCCTTTATTTTCAAAGAAAAACGTACCGTTCTCGACCTAGAATTCTCGAGGGAAAAGAGAACGGCAGAGAAAACCTCGATTCCCCAAAATTCGAAACATACTGTGTCATTTTAGGTAAATAATCATTGTGAGTCATTAATTCAATAATTTAAGTCAATAAAAGTTTAAATTAGGTACCGCCCCTGTTCTTGTGCTAAAATTTTAATTACACACACTACATTCAATCAACACTACCTATAATCAAAACTGAAGAGTTTTTGGTTAGTTAGCCGGTCTGCCGGAAGGTACTGAGGTCCCATACGGGATGCTATAGTTGTTTTTGAGCCAATATCTCTAGATTGATTATTTCAATTTGTTAGGATATTCTCTCGTCAGGGTAGGAAAATGTTAGTAAATTCAACAAGGCTGTAATGCACGCTCTAAATCCAAAAATCAAAATCCTAGCACAAAAGACAGTACATAATTTCTTAGGTTTTAATTTACTCTTTAGCTGTGTTGTTTACAGTACGAAACGATCCTGGTTAAATACATAAACAATGCACATGTTATAAAAAATGTCATAAACCAACAAAAAAACATAAAAATGAACAAAATAATAGGAACTTGCATACATTGAACTCTCAAAAACAAAATAATAATTAATCCACTAACCTGTACGCTCTCCTTGACACACACTAATAACAAATTGAAGTGAACAATTAATTTTAATGCAAAATAGGAATGAAAATTGAATAATCAATAATTACAGACGCGCCACAAGCGTCTAAGGGCCCAGAGCATTTTCTTCTGTCGTCTAGTTGCGTATTCTTCTGTGTCCCGTTCGCTTCGGTACCTTCGTGTTTCTGTGGGGCGCTCGAACGCGGCGGATACATGGTTGCAACATTTTACTTTTATCCAGTAAACGTTTTTTTTAGAAAAATTATGATTTGAAGAAATAATATTTTTAATAGGTGATTCTTCTCAAAACGCATGAGTGCAAATTTGTCGAAAATTAAAAATATATTTCCATTGCACGAGTTGTATTTAATGAGAGAATTTCATGAATCAAAAATTTAATTTTTTTGTCAAAAAATGTCAAAACACCAGTTTTCACACCAGTTACTATGCAATTAGCTGATAATTTGCACTAGTGCAAATTATCGCATAATTCCAATCTGATTGGTTCAAATCAACAATTAGAACCTGTCAATTTATTGTTGGAATACCAGTTATGACAGATGTATGAAATTCTCGAATGTAATACCACAAGAGGTTTCAGGATTACCGGATAATACTTTTACCCGTCACGAAACGCGTTACGCAGCAACACCACGACTCCGAAGGAGGAGTGGTGTTGCTGGTAACGCGTTGAGTGTCAGGTAAAAGTATTAGGTAATCCTGAAACATCGAGTGGTATTCAAAAGGTTATACAACGAACTAAACTTCAATACCTTATTGACTTTTATTAGCAAATGAACAATATTGCCACCAAGCGCGATAATCCCAAGAGGCTTATCACTTGTCAAGCCTCTCGTGTCATATGGGAATAATGTACAGTGAGTTGTATAATCCGAATAATTCCAAACCAATATAATCTTGTACTCAAGCAAATCCTGACACGTGCTCCCTGTAAATGCAGACCGGCTGATAATATAAACATACTTTTTTGTACGAATCTCGAATATCTCTGGTGGATACTATACCTCAATATACTTGCCATATAAGCAGTGTTGCCAATTTGCGGGTAATTACGCGATTTGCGGGTAATTTGACTGAAAGCAGGGTAATTTTCTAACATTTTATAAATCGGGTAATTTCGGGTAATCGAGACTCCTAGTCCCCAGTATGGTAGAAAATGGTTGGAAAAGCTAAAAAAAAGTCTTTAAAATAATAATTAAAATATACGTTGTCTCCTAGTTTTCTGCCACCTGGTCCGTATACTGAAAAAAATGTCCTTTGCCTTGCAACTTTATAGGTCTAGGGTGTTCATTTGTACTGCTTTTCTTGTTTCAAGTAGATCTCAGCAGCAGATCAGCTTTCACTTGTTCGATATAAGCTCATGAATAGCTGCTCCTAGCAGATCTTCCTGATTTTTCGAGCAGGTAGAGCAAGTACAAATGAGCATCCTATTAGCATCATCGATTGGCATGGCAGGAAGCACGAGCTCTTTATCCTTTTCTCTCCTACACCCTTAAAATAAATTAAGATACAACCCCTAAATTACGTTTTTTTTTGCTTAGCGCTGTTTTCGAATATGTTCCCCGCCACGAAAACCTGGCAAAACCACTACAAACGCGGGTGAAGATCGGGTAATTTCGGGTAATTTCAACTAGAAACTCGGTTAATCTGACTTTACCACATTGGCAACACTGCATATAAGTTCATTAACAGTCGCTGGCCATATCATTAATTTGAAATAAAAATTTAAAGGATTTAAGTTTTCAGAAAAAAAAATAAATAAATTAATGATTGATAACTATAATATTTTTAAATGGATAAATATGGTCAGCTGCTGCCAAAAAAATAAAATCAATAAAATCAAATTAAAAGTGTATGAAATCAAAGGTTAAACGTTGAAGGTAGAAAGGAGAGCAAAAAATTGATCAATTTTTGACGATGTAAGTACATACTCAATAATTTTAAATTTAGAACATATTGTCTAACCTTGACCTCAGTTCAGATTAATGATTATGAATAATAACATTTACATTCCTAAAATATGGCAGTATTAAAAGTTAGGTGCAGATAAATCTATAATAAATTCGATAAATCGAAAATACAGAAAATCAATTATTCCACCATCACCTCGGTGTCAAGAATGCGAAAATAAAATTTTAAAATATTTAAATGTAATGTCAGTAAAGATGTTATCAAATATGTTAATTGATCATAAAATAGATATTAAAAAAAAATACATTAAAAGGTATTAATTAGAAATTTTATACGAGCCTCCATTCCAACAAAAGGTGGATTACGATCGCCATCCAGCCATCCAGCTTTTGAGGGAAATTGCACATGGATTCTAGATAGAGGCTAGAAGTTCTCCATTGTCGTCAAATGTGGAGGTACAGGAGTCAATACCTGACGGACTTGATTCCTCTAGGAATCCTTTCAGAAGCTCTATGCCACACTCCACGAAAATGGTGTTCTTTGAAAATGTGAGCTTGTTGGGAATGGATTCGTTGAGAGAAACGGGTCCTCGGAAAAAACGTCTCCTCGGAAAACCCTATAAGTAATAGAGGCATTCCATGAACAACCATTAGTTAAAAAAAAATTAAAAAGCACTTACCACGAGGGGTTCGAAATTCAAACTTGAGTAAAACGGTAATCACGAGACTTGTGATTTAAATTGTTTCGGTAATCAACGGAACTTTGCCTTGCGCAACTTTATTTCGCCAAACTAATGCCTGATACTTCTCTTCACGAGAACGGTAATCACAGTTGAGGAAGATGGCTGCCCCCCAGGCCAGAGTCGTCCTTTCAAGGCCAACGGCAAAATTTGAAAGGGGCGAGAAAATAAACAGACAGAGCTTCCCCTCAAAAAATAGCCAACGGAAAGTTTTGGTACTAAACTGGTACTTGAACGAAAATCTTGCCCTCTAGTTCAATAATTGCCAATATTATTAGCAGCAGAAACCTTTTTTTTTTAAATGCTAGTCAGAAACTGTCAACATTAAAGGTGATAATTTAATTCTATATTCTAAATTATATTTGAAAAAAAAAAAAAAAAAACAAATACTAACAGTAGCATTTCACATGCTACAGTATGTGCGGGAACGACAAATACCTACTTCTCAAGCAAGAAAAAATCGAACGTAGGAGGCCCTGGACGTGGAAGAATATATTGGCTGAAGAATTTGGGTCACTGGTATGGCGAAGCCATGATAAGTCTATTCAGAAAAGCAGTCGACAAAGTAAAGATAGCGCTGATGATTGCTAACTTTCGTAGAGGACAAGGCACTTGAAGAAGTCAAAAATAGATTTTTAGATACCGCAGAAGATGCCATATTGTCTGCATGTGTCTTATTTCTTTGCAAATGTTCTGTTGAGAAAAATAGATGATATCCTTGAAGATTCCGATTACATCCTCAACTTACATAAAATTTGCCTACTTGAAACAAAACTGTCTTATATTTGATAAAGTATTGCCAACCAGAGGGAAATGAAAAGAGATGTTGAGATGGTCGTCGCTATGATTAAATCTCACTTCTGTCGGATATCACTAACCTAGAAGGAAATGAGAACCAGGAAGAGACATATGAGTGAACACAAAAATACCAGATGTAAACCCAAGTAGGACTTTATAATTTTAGAATGAAAGTATTTAAATTGATGGGAACATTAAAACAAGGATAACTAACATTGTTGAATCTGTACGATAATAGTTTTGCCCATCTAATAAAATTAAGAGTTCGAATGTGAAATAGAAACCACGACAGAACACACCATAACTTATCGACAATGCAGATTGAGTTACACCGAGCATAAAATAGTTAAAGATGGTGAAGGGAAACTTAAATCAGAAGGAATCATCATACATTCAAACTCGCCATTTGCTAGTTTTAATCGCAAAAAATTATACCGGAGATTCAAGATTGTGTATAGATGACAGGGATCTAAAAAAAAATTCCTACGAAAATAACATTTCTCTTGCCTGTAATTGAAAGCCTGTTAGATCGTGTAGCAAAAATGAAGTTATGAGAAGTGGATAGCTGTTAAAGTGTTGTTGTTATGGTTTGCGTCGTGTGTGATCCCCGATTCATGGTATAAATATCGGTTTTTTATTTTTCCCAGAATCATTAGGGCATTTCCAGATTGAATCTTTGATTTTACCTACCTCACCTGGTGAAATTTATCTCGAAATTCGATATTTTCATTTATGAATGGTTTTGGCCGCGCATTCATCCTGAACAGTTTTCCTTTGTGATGTTTTGGTGTATCTAAGACAGAAACAGTATATCATCACAGAGGTTCAATTGCTTCACCTCTAGACTCAAGTGAAATTTGTACCTAGATTTATGAACCATTTTACTTAAACGATAATAAATAAATACTAATTCCGTCTAAAATATAGTTTTTGTCTGTTTCAGCCTCGCGTATTCGATACGAGATTACAAGCGGTAACATAGGTGGCGCCTTTGCAGTGAAAAATATGACCGGCGCCATCTACGTAGCTGGAGCCTTGGATTATGAAACAAGAAAGAGGGTAAGTTTTATTTGAAAAACTATTTATTTGTTAGATAAAAATAAATCAGGTGTCATTGAGCGTTCTGTAAGTTTACCAAAAAAATGGAACCTTAAACATTTTCCTTATTATATATGACAATACCTGCATAAAAATTTGCCGGTTGCAGGGACGTGTAATTTACACAATAGGTTATCGTATATCATTTTATATTTTACGATGAATGCATAAATTTTGTTTTACGATCTTAGAGGATGAAGTTGCACCGTATAAAATTTTCCCACGTTGAATCGATAGCGTACCGTACATCTTTTATTTGGTAATGGCTTACCTTTTTTGGCCTAACTTTTCTCCGTAAAACTATTTCCCTCGTTTATGCTTGGGAACAAATTGTCAAAGATTTGATCTTGTTTGTTCACTCGATAAAATAGCTATACCCACCAATTTTCATTTCTTCCATTAGCCTCTGCATTTTTAATATCCATTTTGAACTTAGCCAAACTCGTCAGTACATCAAAGCCAGCTTAAATTACTATATCCCTAGGTGGGCAACTAGCATTAAGCAGAATGGAGAATAAATTGTTTCAAGGGTAAATTAAACCTTCCTCTTATAAATCGGACCTTAGAATATCAGCCCGGATCCTTCCAACCGGCTTTTCTCGACTGTCCCTTTCATAATAAAAATTTCTCCTTCAGGATGGGTATTTATTAGAAGTCCTAGCAGATTGAGACCCTTCGACGGTCAATGGGACATTTTGTCTTCTATTTCCAAGAGTTATCCATTAAATATTACCTTAACGACAATGACACCTGAACTATTTTATTTTACGAAAATATTGACTACCGTATCACAAAGTACCTAATTACTTTAGCATATTTAAAAAAGCAACCCAAATGAAATAGTTCTGATGCACCGATTTTAAAACTTATTAGCTCGAAATTGAACGGGTTTACAAAAGAATTTATAATGTAACAAATAAACAGGTTTTGTGTGCTGTTTTTATTATTGGGAATTCACTCGAAATAAATGGAATTTTAAATCCCTTTATTGTTCAAGTGTGATTTTATTATTTGGGAATATATGGAAGTACATTTTTCATGTCAGTTACAAAATTGTCGCGCAATTAACAAAAAAGCTGTTAATCGATCCTCTTTTGTTTAGAAAAAGTTAACAAATTACTAATTTTTCCACTACTAACCCTGTACAAGCTTTGGTTGAAAGCATCGTATAATCGAAACGAAAATAATTACACTGTGCGATTATCATGAAAGATGTAATCGATAAAGGCAGAAACACATTTTTATCAGTCACTAAGTTCCAGCTAATTAAATACGATTTGTTCTAGATAAGATTAGAATTTGGTTCGTGAGAAAAAAATGACATATCCTATTCAGTTTGAGGAGTTCATTCTAGTTCAGTTTGACTAGATTTACTCCCAGATATATTTTTTCGAGCTGGAGTGTTTTATTTTCTTTATAATTTTTGCATGAGAGTTCGTCTTGGTTTTTGCCTGAACCCGTTTTGGTTTAATGGTTTTCCACAATTTATAATGAGCTTTCTGAACACACTCAACAAGCTTTCCTATGTTTTACGAAAACATTCTCAGCAAGAGTTCTGCAAGAGTATCAGAAGCTAGTCATCTTGCATTTGAAGCCAAGGACACAGATCGAGTAATTTAATTTACAACATATCATTGCAACGACTCTTGGTAAAATTCACAATCTTTTAGGCTACGACATAGGTGTGATTGAGATTTCAACCTCCACCTTTCTAATTTTATCTATGAACGTCCTTTTTTTGCTACATAAATGCGCTATTGTCATTCGCGTGAAATTACATTATTTCCACCCGCTGAGATTTCTTGATGTTTGAGCATAATTTTTTGAGACCTGAAACAACAATTTTATAAAATGTGAAAATATGAAATTTAACTGGTTTAAATGTTTTCGTTCGTTATAAGAATAGGTAATTATTATTCACACCTTTTCTAAAACGTTTATATACCCTGCAGACAATGATTGACTATCATTTATTAGGCAAGAAAGAAAAACTATTCCCGGATTAATTTCATGTTTTTTATCTGAGGCAATGAGCTTATGTGAAATTACTCTAATGTGTTTCTGCCTTGATCTGCTTGTTTGGACAAGCGGTTTGAAATAATAATTAATATATCGCAAAATAATTATTAGTTTTGCTGTCAAACTAAATTGGCCGCAAATTCAATTGGAGTATTTATATTACAATAAAATAACAGCTTTTGTGTGCCGTTGTTGAATTCATTCGAAATAAATGGAAGTTACAAAGCATATTTTTTTGTTTGATTGCACACGTAAGAGGCCTGTATTTTATTGTTTATGACAGTGCATTTTTCAGGAGATATTTCATGTCTATCACAGATTTGTCTCGTGGTTATCAAAAACCTGTTACGCTCGAGGAATTTGATATTTTTCAAGTGCAACGTGTTACGAGTTAAATGGTGTTTTTTCGACACACTCTGAATGCAAAACCATACTGACGCGATCTGTAATCTTGAGCAATTTTTATAGGAAATATTTTTTAATAACAAAATATACAGAAAAATAGTTTGTATAGCACGAAATTCTCTAAAATTAAAACAAAAAAGGATTTTATATCATTTCTCATTCCGTTAATTTACACACTGTTAAGAGATACATAAGGCACTTTTCTGTATCGCTAGCCTCTTGATGTACGAGCATTTGAGAAATATGAGAAGCAATTACCAAGGCAGGCGTCTGGCGACACGTACAATCCATGGTTATGGCTTCATAATTCATAAATAAAAAATGTTACACAAAAATGTTGCAAGTTTATATTTTAATGCCGCTTGATGTTTTATTTGGGGTTTGTCTGAAATTTATGTGTTGTCTTGACATTTAGAGAGGATGAACCTGTTTGCCGCCTCAGTTACCCTGGAAATTTGTCTAAAATGTTACGATCGCAATGGCACGATTCGTAATATGCACAACAATAGTATATTATGCAATGATCATGTGATGATATTCAATAAAAACGAGCATGTTGTAGAATACGAAACGAGCCGCAGGCAAGTTTCGTATATAACATGCGAGTGTATTAATGGCAATTGCATGAGAATTGCATGTACTACTTTTTCTACTTCTATTAATAAACGAAATACATATTTATTTCAAGAATAGTAACCTTCTCAACTGGTGGTGCCATCTATTGACAATTTTGGAAATTAAGATCTAGACGTTATTTGCACATAAATTCTGCACCCGCGTACCTCGGAATTATTAATTTTTTGTTGTTTCTTTTTGTAAATACTAACAGAAACAATCCAAAACCAGTCTGTTATATTTTTTTTAAACATTGTTCATGATTAAAGTAACTCGATTCCAGTGACTGAAAAATCAGTATCATAATGAAAATCTGTATCATAATAGGCGATATATGCTTTCTGTATTCTCTTAGTGATATGAGAGTTCCAATTTCGTTTTCAATCGAGTGAAAGTCCCAGATATTTGACCTCGGCAGCAAAGCTTAGTTCGGTATTCTTATTATCGGTGCTGGCGGAATTACCTTATTTCTTGTGAATGACCAGTTAAGTCTTTTTGGGGTTGATGGACAGAGTGTATTCCGTGCACCATCTTCAATTCGAAGAGCAACTTGCATGCGTTCCCACAGCGAGTTCTCGAATTTACCTCTTCGCAAGAAACATATAGGTTATTGTTCCGTTCAGTTTTCTTCACGATATTTCCAGTTCGGTAGTACATGTACCTTTGAAGCTTCCTCTTTTAATTTTTTTATGGATCCATTCAATAGTCGTAAGGTCAGATGTTCGTAGATAATGGAAATACCACTGAATCTGCGGGTCGTGAGATCCTGTTTGAAATAATCACTATCCATGGTTTGTTCCTCAACTAATCTAGTTGCTCCAATGTTTGCTCTGAAGTTATTGCCGTTGCTCGAGTGCAGGTGTCATCATTATTTTATCGGAAATGGGAGCAACTTCAAGATGTTTGGGTTTTATTCCCTAACAGGTGACTCAGCATCGTTAGAAGTGAAAGTGAAAGGTTTCACTTTTACATTGCATTACTTATCTTTGGCGTACCTGACAGGGTGTGCAATCAATGGGAGAGAATTCATGGATCCGGAATGGGCATATTTATCTATCAAAGAACTCATAGGCAACAATGCTACAAGAAGAGATGTTATACCTTCTCGTTAACGAGTTAATTAATATCTATGATGATGGTAATCCTCACAAGGGACATGCCTTCTTCTTCCAAACAGGACAAGTAATCCTCACACTCTTTACAACAATGATCTTTTTCAACTATGATATTCTCACTGTTCATTCTTTTCCTAAATAATCATCTTGCGATTTTTCTGGCTCATCTATTTTTTATTTGGCAGTTCTGTATCTGGGCAATATATTCGCTGCAGTTTTAATAACGGAAGCTTTTATATCCAACCAACTTCCATTAATGTTTCTTTCGCCGTTATCATTGTCTTTTCTTTGGCAATACTATCTCATAGTGTAAGGTTTTTTCAAACAACTACTCGTTCTTCTCGGCGGGAACCTTCGAGTTTTTTGCCTTCACTTTTCGAATGCAGCGCAGCAGGCTTTTGTCTGTATTTGAATCGTCACTTGGTCTACATTTATTGCGCTCATCTTGTGGTGACAAACTATAATTTCCAGTAATATTCTATGTAGGTTCTTGACCACCTTTGGCACTCAAGTCGCTCATAAGTATACTTACTTATTTCACAGTGGTATGTGCTGTAGTGCGGTTGCAATTTCATGGTGAAAGGCTTCAATAAATCGCACCTAGCTTTGATTGAGGAGCTGAAATATATCCAATCAAAAATTAAGCCGAGAAGATGTGAAATTTATTTAGTAGATATACAAGCTAATAAGATTACAGTGAAAAACAATTGTTTATTGGGAGTTCATTTCTTTATACTGGTATGAATAAGTGAAAAATTTTCGTGCGCTCAATCAAGCCGCAGAGTATTTTGTCGATTAAAGTTCTCCACTAAATACAAACTCCAACGAGCTTGTAAGATTGCAGCTGAAGGTCGATTGACAGCACGCCGAATAACGAGATGTACTTACCTCCTTTCCAAACTTCACTGTGTTATTTTGAAGAAAATGCATTTAAGAATGTGGCTAAAGCTCAAAATCATAGACCGGTCAAACGGTTTGAATTCAGAGTGACTAAAATTTTTTTTTTAAAAAAATTACTCGTAACACATTATATTATCTTACAGTAACCATTATTTCAACATTATGTCTCTGCTTTGAAAAAATATAACAAAACTACTAACTTTTTTTTATCACTAACCCCTTTCTCTCCCACACAAATAGTACGAGCTTAGGTTGGCAGCATCGGATAATCTGAAGGAAAACTACACTACTGTAGTGATTCACGTGAAAGACGTGAACGATAATCCGCCTGTGTTTGAGAGGCCTACGTACAGGACGCAGATCACTGAAGAGGACGATCGAAATTTGCCGAAATCTGTTTTAAGGGCGAGTGTCTTTAGACGAATTTTCTTTGAAATATTAGTGACTGCAATGCTATAACTATATAGATTTTTTTGAGTGGCCCTATTATGGACACGAACAATATAATAATTGGCGTATTTATCAATTTAATGGAACATAAAAAAAGTAAAGAGCTTGAAAATATGGGAAACCTCTCTTGTAGGCACTATTATTTCGAGACTCGCATGCGGATTTCGAGTTTTTTTTTACAGCATTCGAATTTTTTTGCACCGTTGACCATTTTTTCACACAGCGATTTAGTGAGGGGTTGTATTTAAATGCGCATAAAAAGGGTGAATTTATTTGGGTCAAGAAAGACCTCCAGTTAACTAAATAAATCACGTCCTGCTTTAACGTATTTGACACAACGCCTCCCTATTTTCGTTTTTTATTATTCCCACTGCTAGTTTTCTATTGTTTGCAGCGCATCATCCCGATTTCGGTCTTGTTTTCTAACGAAAAGTTTAGCGTTGATTAAGTTGGAAGCGAGAGGGGAATTTTCCTGTAAAGTGTCTCCTGCTGGTAGGGCCGTTTTTCATTCGATAATACTCGAAAGTTTTCATGTAAACAACGACATCAATATTCTAGGATTTTTGCATTTCGGCAAATAGGGAGGATGTTTCAACCAATCTCTTACTAGTCGGACATTTTGTTTATACATTCCCTCTATTTGCCTTCTTGTTTGTTGAAATTTAGTTTCGAATGCTCGAGTTTATTTAGGACTGACTAAAAACAAAAGAGAAATATTGTTTGAGTAAATAATTTCAAATTTATTTAAGAAGAAATTTGTAATAACAATAAATACTGGGTAAATTGCATTGTGCTTTTAAATTTTTATTCATTACCGATAAATATTTTTGTAAATATTACTATGCTTAAAACCCCATCAAGCCAATTTTATTGTGCGAATAATCATGTGCAATATGTTGGCTGGAGAATAATATTTCGAAGCTTGGCAAGTTTTGAACTTAGCTTTATTGAAATACCAATGTTTCATGTTTTATTAAAAACTTCATTTTCTTCTTTTTCCTCACAATTTCGCCTGCTTTCAAAACAAATTAAAATGCAAGGAAACGGTTGCTGCTTTGTGGGGCAAAATTGGGTTAGTTTAAATTTACATTGAAAAGTAAGGGTGCGAGCCTTGGAATATTTTTTAGTTCAAACTCACTTATATTTAATTAATCTAATTTCAATCTAAGGTTTTGAATTTGAAAAAAAAATATTGACGAAAAATAGTTAATATCAAATGTACTAGAACAGTTTAACATTTAACACTTCTAGAATAATCGCTCGCTACTTGCGAATCAACTACATCGAAATGATCCTTTATTTAAAATTTCTGGATTAACTAATGATGTAGAATTGAGCAGAATGAAAGTAAATTCAAAGCAGCTTCAACTGATTGCTTATGTTACTTCGAATTTCTAATTTTCTATTGATCATTGACGTACAAGCTTTGCGATACTCTCTGAACTATTCAAAATATTGTCCAACCATTAGCCTGATAGCTTTGGATATACACAGAGCTATAATTTAATTCCAGTAGTATACACGCTGGAGGAGTTCAAAAATGTCCACCAATTAGATCTTAACAAAATGGAACTTTTTAAAGAAACCTAAGTGATGGTTGAATTATCCCTTGCCATATGCAGAATATTTTTTAATAGGATCGGAGTTTAAAAAATTCGCAAAAAAAATTGCAGCGTTCGAAGTACCTATCCATTTTGCACGTGATCCCTCCAGAGAGCGAGCAACTGAACGAGTTTAGTCCTATAATTGATATCATTCAGTGTAGGGATGATAAACGGAAATTATGTTAATTACTGAATTAAGTTTTTGATAATTTCTTCTAGGTTACCATTCAGCTGCGCAGTTTACAAGGTTTAGGAAGCAATGAGCGTGTACTTTGTTTGGACGCCAGACCTGGGTCCTTATTCTTGAAACAGGAGAGCAGCGTTCCCAGGAGAACGAGTGTTCTGTCCTTGTTATGTATATTATCATTTGAATATCATTGAGAAAGACGAATGAAGTTGGGACATGAAAGTAAACTAGAAACTCTCCAGGAACACTTTTTTTGGGAGCGAATAGTTTTGATCACATCGGGAATATCTTCTTCTTGAAACTCTGCTCCTGCTTCTGTTAGTAGTTTTCTATAGTGTTGATTCTATTCATAATCTGTAATTGAAGATATGAATTCTCTTGATGTTTCGTTTCTCAATGTTTTCATAACTTTCCATTTCTCCGTGCTTCTTTGACATTCTATATATGAGTTTATTTTCTAGTAACTTCTATTCCATAATTAATTTTTCTTTGACCCTATCTTGTTCACTCTGATTTGTTTTTTTCTTGAATAAGTATATGCGTGGTGTCGTCTTCTCTTGATTCTATTTCTCTCTCAAACTCTCCCTCGCACTAATATGGATCTCTTTTTTCAGTTTTTTTTTTTTTTTTCTTTAAAACGCCTTTTTTTGCTGGAAAAGAAATTATTGTTTTTTGCTTTTTCATTTGGCGATATATTTGCTCAATTACTTTTAGGATTTCTCTTAAAGGAGCGAGTATTGAATAAGTTTTCTGCACATTGAATCGACCTATAATAATGATGGTTAGGCTTAAGGTTGTCGCTCACTGGAGCGCAGCGCACGGCAGCGCGGCGGAGAGGACTTTTTAGATATATTGTTTTAAACGGGAGTACGCTCACTTGTCGGAAGCGCACCGATCGGCATACTCCCATTTAAAACAATGTATTTTAAAAAGTCCTCTACGCCGCGTTTCCGTACGCTGCGCTCCAGTGAGCGTCAGCCTTTACGCTGCCAAGTCGAGTCGATGTTTTTTCTTTAATTCTCTTCTATGTTCTTCAGATCTTCTTCTACTTATTTCACTTTTGTATGAATATTTTATGCGTAAGCCTATTTATTCTTTTTTCCTATCACCTACTGTACTTCTCCTTAAATTACATAATATTTTTAATTGTCCCACTTTTCAAGCACAAAACATAAATCAAAATAAGGAAATTTCAAAAGTTTATAAATTTCTAGTAATCTCGAACCTCGCACCCACGGCAAAATATCAATTTGGAACTCAATGCCGACTTCTAGTTTATAAATTCAGCTATTGAAATGTTCGAAATTAGTGTTAGTATTGGAAAATCGCATTTGATAGAGGTAATCTAAATTACCTTCAATGCATCATAAAGCAAATATAAATTGGTAAAACGATCTTATATTATAAAAAATCAAAAGCACAATTCTAAGCAAAAAAAAAAACAAACATGTTTTATATGAGCAAAAGAGACAATTCATTCAAATTCAGTTCAAAAACAGGAAGGGTACAATTCATCGCCTTTAAATAAATCACGATTTTTCCACCCTCCCGCTTCCAAAACTTTATCACGGTCCGCGAAACTTTCGAACCGCGTCATATTATTTACGATTTTATTTTTGGGATTTATAGCGCATCCTCCCTCGACGATGTCGTATTTATTTTATTTTTTGCTCTTGTTTTATTTTTTGTTGTTATTATTCAACGGACGGAAAGCACGGACAAAATGAGACAACACTGTCGATAGCGATTAATCAACTTTATTTTTGGCTGTGTTTTTTCTCCGTCCTAGTTTTCTTTTTTTTTTTGTTTTTGGTTTTTGGCATGCCTAGTACGAGCTAACCCTGGTAGCGTCAGATAGCCTAAACGAAAATTACACCACTGTAGTGATACATATTAAGGACGTGAACGATCTACCGCCAAAATTCAACTGTAGCTCTTACGATAGGGAAGTGCAAGAAGAACTACCTGGAACCTATCCTATGTTATTCATGCAGGTTAGATGAACAATTAAATCAAAATCACTACTAACATTAGGTATTAAGCATAATCAAAATATTGAAGGGGTATTTTTTAGGCATTTAATTATAAACGAAATAATGTTATTATAGCGCTTGTATAGCACACAGTACAATATGCTGCGTTAATTACCTTGCTCCGCCACACTAGAAATTATCTTTTAATTAAAATTATGGCTTTAGCAATAACAAAATTATAATTTGAGTGTCGCAGCAAGACAAATTATGCATTATGGATAATGTTGTTGAACATGATGGGAAAAGACATAGGATAGGTGTTTTGTGGTCAACCCACAATAAATGGGAAAATTAATATTGGATTGGGTCATGTTGGGACTTTTGTAATAAAAAAAGAATCCATCCAATGTTTTTTAACGATTGTGCGGAAACTTTTCGGTTAAGTTTGAAATAGAATCTTTTTTTTTTAACAACTTTAACACAGTTAAGCTCGATTGGCTTCCGTTCTCTTTTCTGTCGTCCTATTCGGATGCCAAATTATCCTTCTCTTGCCTGCAATTTCCAATATTTTCATTCTTATTAGATTAGAAGGAGAAGAAATCACGTCGAAGCCGGACGATTTCGGACGAAAAGTTAGTTCATTATAGGGAAAACGTTACGTGGAATTTCAAGTTTCACGTCGTTCTAATGCCAGTGGAATTTGATTGTCTTCAAACTGTCAATAACTCATACTGGCGAAATGGAAATTTGGATTTTATTGAATTAGTTTTTGAAATACCATTAGTTTTTTGTTGACGAGCGGTTTTTATACATATAATTTATATTTTCAATGCTTGGAAGATCATTTTTTCTCCAACTGTCAGTATAGCAGAACTTTCACTAACAATAAGGCAATAAAAAAAGTGTATTTGTTTCTAAAAATCCGAATAGTTAAATAAGGAAAAAAAACAACACATTTCAATTTAGAACAATGGGAAACGATTGATTAGTTATTGTTAATAATTTGTTAAAGGGTGGCAGGAATAATGTCTTTCTCTACTTCTTATTTGGCTAGCATTTATGGTATTTTGATTTTATGATGTATGATAAGAAAATGCAATGAAAGTCTCAACGTTAAGTTGTTTATTACACTTTTTTCAAGGGTCTATTATCTTCATAAATATTAAGTTATCGTTAAGAGACATGTGCTTATTTATTCAAAATCATTGGTAATGATGGTATGCAAGTCGTCAACCGTAAACCTAGTTCTATCATTATCAATAAATCGTTTACATTTTACATTAGCAAATTTTCAGAATTGCCAACCTAATTTAGCCAGTTATAAGACGGATAAATATTAAAATAGCCATTGTAGAAAATAATTATATACATAATACCGAGTCGTAGAGTTCATTCGGCACCTGAAGTTACAGTGGAATCAGCATCTGCTCATAAAATATATTGGACCAGTGAACCCCCGAATTCAGCCGTTGGTCATGAATGGAAAAATAAGTAATTCATTAAAGATTTGAGGCTTCGCCTACAACTAAGGTAGGCGAGAGGCGGTTGAGGATGGAAAAAATATTCATCGTCGTGTCTTACTGTATACTGATGCTGCCCGCCACTTACTCCACCTCTATGTGAAAGTGGCGGTGGAGAGAAAAGTAGATGACAATTCGGTACTTTTCTTCGGTTGGTTTCTCTAGCACATGATCTTGTTTAGGGCGAAAGTTCATAATTTATGCTGTCGACTTAAATGCCTTCTTCCTCTTCATCAAGACCCATCCACGAACACCAAAAAACCTATCAGGCAAGCAACTGCTGCGCAACAGCACTGCACAGTCTCATGTCCAGGGCTGAGAGATCCATTCATCTCAAAGAGATCGCTCTGTGTGTCATCGACATTCAAGAGTCCTTTGACAAGTCCTCCTTTGTTGCGATTTTCAGAGCGACTGAAAAACATGGAATTGCCGACACCACTTGTAGGTGAATACGAAATATGCTCCAAAGCCGACAGATTCGAACCACTCTATACGGAGAGAACTTGGAGGTATATGCAACTCGAGGTTGTTCATGGAGGGGAGTACCTTTACCTCTTCTATGGAACTTGGTGGTTGAAGAACAGCGTCTCAACTCGGAAGGGTTTCACGCCCCAACGGTATGCTGATGACGTGGTCATAGTCGTGCAGGGTAGAGAGACAAGGTATACAGAAGAACTCATGCAGACAGCACTTAGAAGTCTGCAAAGATAGTGTGAGGTGGAAATAAAAACTTCTAATGAAGTGAAACATCTGGGTCTAATCCTAGACACTCAATTGACATGGAAATCGGGAAGATTATAAACAAAGCAAAGATGTGCCTCATGAGATGCATTCACATATTTGGCAAAACCTGGGGCCTGAAACCAGAGATGGTGCTCTGGCTATACATCACAGTTATCAGACCCATGATAACATACGGATGTGGCCAAAGACTGAGCAAAAAACGACGGTCATGAGACTAGACCGTCTATAGAGACTGGCTAGCTTGTGCTTCTCAGGAACCATGGGTAGTACTCCCACGCCGGCAATGGAAATAATTATGCGTCTAAAGCCCTTAGATGTCTTCATTAGGAAAGAGGCCAGCATCACGGCTTACAGAATGAAAACGGCAGGAGTCTGGAAGCCACAGCCGAGCAAATACGGACATATTATAGACAACGAACTATTGGAAATGAGATCAGATCACATGACGCCGACTTACAACATTGAAAGACCGTTTATGACCGAGTCCGACCCTAACATGCGGGAAAAGAAAACGCTTCCTTTGTTGCATGATGGACCGGTTATGCACATCGACAGCTCAAAAATGGCGAACGGAGTGGGGCCAGGGATATATGGGGAATGATCCGCGATGAATGTCAGCATATCACTGGGGAATGAAACCACTATATGTATATCAAGTCTTTGCTATACTTGAGTATATCCAACAAAGCATTAGATACGCGAGGATTTAAAAACCAAACGGATAGCCAAGAAACACTGAAAGCACTAGATTCCGATCGTATTACTTTCCGAATGACCATGGATTGCCTCACTGACCTGAAGTAGGTTTCTAAGGAGAACAAGATTCGAATGCTATGGGTTCCTGGCCACTCAAGTTTAGGGGGCAACGAAAAATCAGATATGCTGGCGAGAGCTGGAGCTGCAACGTCATTTATAATAGACCCTGAGATAGGGCCTGTTTAGTGGAGTCATTTTTTTTTGTCTGGCATTTTGAGGGATGAATGTGGCTAGTTAGCTGATGAGAATATAAGTGGTTTTAATGCCTGCCTCCTGTTCGAAAAGTCCACAGAATGTTTCACCAGAAAACTCGATTTCGAACTGTGATTACCGTCTGGCGATTTTTCAGCGTTATTTTCACAACAAAACCTTTCATTCTCTCGTTTGCCAGACAAAAAGTAAACGCGGAAGGTTCTTTTCTTTTCTCTTGGAAGTTGACACCCATCCCCATTTTTTCAGCTATTGGAAAGCATCTGGTATTTTTCATGGGTGAATTATTTATCAATGTCAATCTTTTATTTAAAAGCCAGAAAATTTGAGATCATTAAAAAAATTCTTCATGTAAATCAATTTTTTTCTTCTGCAAATTTTCGAACGGGAGGCCGGCATTAAAATCACCCATATTCTCATCAGCTTAGTAGCCACATTCAGCCCTCAAAATGCCAGACAAAAAAAAAATGACTCCACTAAACAGCCCCTATCTCACAGTCTATAAGCCCAGTTTTGAAATATCGATCGAAGTGGTAAAGTCAACACTGTACAAATGGTCGAAAAGACAACATTTGGCCCGTTGGAATACAACACCTGGAAAAAATTACGCAAGGGCGATAATAGGAAACCCTTCAACAATTGACCTGCTGCGACTTACAACACAGATACAAGTGATAGGACTATTGACAGGACACTGTCACTTGGAGAAGCATCAGCACAAAATGGGGATATTCAATCGACCCACTAAGTGCAGACTATGCGGAGAGGAAGACGAAACAGCTTCCCACATCATATGACTGTCTGACCCTATCACACAGAAGATATAGACTATTCGAAGCAATACAGACCGGGGATAGACTATCGCCTGAAAATCTTGTCCAAAGGCTATTAGGCCCGATACAGGGAGTCTTGTAGGGCAAGAAAAAAATTGGACGTATAATAAGCCAACAGGCTGCGGTTTCCATTTAAGGTGACATACAGCAGCCTGGAATCGATAGCCTCGTGAAAGCCAGGCTCCACATCAGTGTTTTCAATGGTTTATCATTGCGGTCCCTGACATAAGTATGATAGGGAAGCATTTCCGCTAGCCCTGATATCAACTACAAAGAAACCAACCTGCTGGTTCCAGATTCGAGGATGATACATTTGCCAGGATCAAGAAAAGCTTGATGACATTCTGGATCAACTTCATCAATGTATGGTGACTTAATCACTCGTGGCCGATCCTCGAGCCAGGGAGTAGAGCTCCTCGAGAGAACAAATGTTTCGTCTTCATCATTCTCATTTACTTTTCGATTACGTTGACAAAGACAAAACATTCGTTCTATCGGGGAGCTCTTCTCCCTGGCCCGAGGATCGGGCTTCAGATGAGAATAGTCTAGTATATCAGACCATTGTACCAAGGAATATGAAGGAGAGAGTGTTACTGTAAACTGCACCGTATTTAAAGCGATGGTCAATGGGATGTAGGATGTAGATAGGTATTATTGGATCAACCGGTAAGGAAGTATGGTGCAAAAGCGACCTTTGTGCTTCGAATCGACTCAAGCGAAGATCGCGAGGAAAAATAAAGCAGTACTTTTTCTTTGAGAGAGAATCGCTGAACAGCAAAAGAAATGGTGGGTCCTTTCCCTACAACAGATTCGGGAAACAAATGCCTCTTGGCAAATCACTCTTGGTTGCTATTGCTATTTACAATTCCCAATCAAGAAGCGGTTACACTTGATAAAGCATTATAGTTAGAAAACTTCTTTACCAGGCACGAGGTACCAATGGGTAAAGAAATGTTGAGTCTAAAGTATGGAAGCTTTGCGATTACTAGGAATAAGGAGAACGAGAACGGCTCCACTTCGTCCACAGTCCAACAAAATGGTCAAGAGGCACAATTGGATCATTAATCAATACCTCTCGATGTTTGTGGATGAGCACCAGTAGCTGCTGCGGCACCCCTTTCACTTCTAGCTCATAGAAGCTCTTAGCATGAATCAATCGGCTCTACACCGTCGATGCTGTTCACTAGTAGAGTTTGACGTATATCAAATTTTTGGTAGACCACCAGCCAATGAAGATGAAGCTGTACTTCGTCGTCGCCAGAAACAGATTACGAGCGAGCAGCGAATGATACTCGACAAACGGCAGTCATTGAACGCCTTCAATAAAGGCAACGCCATCTGGTTGTATCAGCCTCATCGAAGTCCGAAATTATAAAGATCGCGGAAAGGGCCATACAGGATTATTGGGAAGATCATCGCTTGCTGTAAAGAATTCAACTTTTGTTACCAGCGAAAGCAGATAGAAAGCCTAGCCCATAGAAAGGGGAAGTATTATTGATATCTTAATTTGGGGAAATTGTGCACTTTCGTGAATGAAATTTTACCGCGCAATAGTCCAGCGAATTTGAAACCAACAAAAGTAAATTATCTCGTCAATTCTAGAAGCAGCGATTCTCTATAAAACGGTTTCAGATACTGAAGGAAGAGGTCAGTGGTAAATTAAACTCCAGTGTATTGATAATCCCTAAGTTAAATGCGTCCAAGTTAATGAACGGATAATTAGTAGAACGCGAGTTGGTAGTTAGATGTAATGATTAAGTTCTGTTCTGTTTGATCAATGAATTCGTTCATTGATAAAATGAGTAGTCTCACTTATCTAGGAACCCGAATATGTACGTAAAAATACCATGGATTCTGAACAAAAACCATAAAATGAAACTGTTGGATTTTTACTTTCATTTCCTTCCCCTTTGAAGAAGGATCAAAGGTACACAGAATATATTTCCGTATATACTTCCGTTTTACATTTGTGTATTCCTTTGTATTAAAACTAAATATAGAAATACATTCAAATCACAAATGTATAACAGAGTAAAATCTATAAGAGTGAGATCTGACAGTTTAATTGTTGAAAAATTCATAGAGTCCGAGGACTGATGTAACTAATTAATTCACGAGGAAATTGTTGCTGCCTAACCCGCAAAAGCGAATCCTCAAATCGAATCAATAAAATCACATTGTTTTAAAGTAGGAATTATTTAAAATGGGCTCGAGGGAGAAACGAAATTGCAGGTGACTGAAAAGGGACGATAAGAGATCATAAATATAATTTTATGATTCAGATACATGTAAGTTAATTGGAAAACTTTTCACCCCATTTATCCGGAAAAGTGAATAATAATGTTGAAGGGGATTTAACCTCTACGTTTTACAGACACCCTATCAAAAACCCTAATCAATTTAGAAGAGTGAACATGTTTTTGATTCTATAATATATTGTATTACTAATATTTTTAATCCACTTGAGTCCAATAGTGCAGTTTTGAAAATCACTTGTGAGATTAAAAGTCATTTGCGAAACGGATCTATATTTTGCCGAATACTTCCATATTAGTCCAGGGAATATGTATTTTTTGCGAGAAAAAAATAGTACAGTTTTTAAATTTTGACCGTTTGTTCAGATGGACATAGTGAGTCGGAATCTCATTTTGCAGCAGTTTAGGGGGTGTGCTCGCTGAATATGGGCGGTTTTTTGAAAAAAATGGCAGTTGTGGTAGAACGCTGCTAATACGGCTTAACGAAATTAAAAAAAAAATTGATAAAATCCTGTAGAGGGTATGCTGATTAAAAAATCCCATGACAGCCCTATTCTATCTTTTATAGTTATCGTCCTAGAGCGCGTCAAAGTAAGGGGTGTGACCTTGAAATTGGCCTCGCCGCCACATTTTACGTTTCGTGCGTCAGAAAAAGAATGGATTATCCAATTACAATTATTCAAAAACTATCTATATCTTGAATAAATTTGCCATAAGTGCGTTTTTTAAGCGGTCCGATAACTTTATAATTAACGATTTTATAAATTATTGAATTTCAACTTTTTTGTAAAATTTAGCGAAACTTACTAAGTTTAGAAAGGAATTTTTTCACAAAAAACTATGAGGCTCAGATCATTTTTTTTTCTCCATTTGATAGCTCATAGTTTCCTGCATTTAAATGTATTTTTTTTGTTGTTGTTTATGCATGGTGATTTCTGTAGAAGCCGTTTTATAGCACGCAGTCGTCCCCATTTTGAACATACCGAAAACAGCCGGGCTCCCTTTCCTGCATCTGCGAAATCGGATCGGCCGCGCGCTATAAAACGGCTTCCACGGAAGTAACCATGCATAAATTAACAAAAACAAAAGTAGACTTAAATTCAGGAAACTATATGAGCTATCAAATGTAGAAAAAAAAATTGATCTGGGCCTTCCCTTTAGTTTTTTGTAAAAAAAAATATTTTCTAAACTTAGCAAGTTTTGCTGAATTTCACAAAAAAGTTGAAATTCAATAATTTATAAAATCGTTAATTTTGAAGGTATAAGACCGCTCATAAACGCACTTATGGCAAATTTATTCAAGATTTACATAGTTTTCGAATAATTGAAATTGGATAATCCGTTCTTTCTCTGACGCACGAAACGTAAAATGAGGCGGCGGAGCCAATTTCAAGATCACACCCCTTACTTTGAGGCGCTCTAGGGCGTTTACTATGAAATATAGAATATGGCTGTCGCGGAGTTTTTTCAATTTTTTATTTTTTTTCAATTTTGTTAAGGCGTTTTAGCAGCATTGTACCCCAACTTCCATTTAAAAAAAAAACCGCTCCTATTCAGCGAGCCCCCCCCCCCTAAACTGTTCCAAAATGAGATTCCGTCTCACTATTGTCAAAATTTAAAAACTATACTATTTTTTTCTCGCAAACCACGTTTTTTTTTTAATTCATTGCCTGGACTATATCATTTTGGAACAGAAAGAAGCCATCGCGTCCACCTTATTATAGCAAACTAGGCACATCTCATAAGTCATAACCAGATATATACATTTTTAAGTCTCATCATTTTGTCCCACGCAGAATGTTATCAGTTCACAAAAAGTAGAATCTCAGTTTGATTTTTTATTATCAAATATTCCTTGTTCACCAAGTATCTAAATAAATAATATGTCTTAGATTTTTAAAGGATAACGCTTCAAAATGAGAGATCGTAGAGCGAATTTGCGCATTTCGCTGTGTTTGAATTATTCAGTGATTCAAGCTTTCTCTAGCCGGCTGAAAAATATATAACGATTTTCATAGCTGTGAATAAAGTTAGGGATGTTACTCACTTGGACTGCCTATCAGACCTAACTTTTTGAATACATTTAGGAATGATTGTAAGGAATTTATTTATCTACATCAACCATATTTAATAGGTTATTTCTACAAGACAAGACAAGTTAAAGTAGGCTAAATGTCTTTGCAGACAAAGTGTGTTATTACTTCCGTTTTCAATTAAATACATTATTGTTCATGACCGTCTTTGTGATATGGGCGAAAAGTTCTAAAATTGACTACATGCATAAATTAGATAGCATCGTCAAAATTTCCCAAAAAAAATCCCTATTTAACACACGAAACAGGATCACAAAAGGAATTTTTATTGAAGCAATTCTGTCTCTAGTGAATTAACTTTCCTGGTCCCTTTGCGATAAACTCCAATTTCCATTTTCCTAATAATAATATCTTCCCAGGGCAGATTCTCAAACACGAGTACCAATAATCCGTATTAATAATGCTCGCTGGAGATGGATCAGTCTAATAACTTCGAAAATCCGTCACGAAATTTTCGTCATCCTTCGCATCGTATCAGGGTCCAGGCTGGAAATAATTGCTTTCAGTTTATAAGCATGTATTTTAGTTGGGATAATTATTAATTCCATTGCAAATGCCAGCTCGTTTAAGACAACTGGCATGGTACATGCGCTTGTTTATCGAATTAGTATTCGAGCATGTTTCAAAAACGATATTACACATAATAGCATAGCCCTTTAAAAGGAAAAGTTCCAAAATTTAACAGCTTCCTAAGTAATTTGAGTTTATAAGCAAATTAAATGGATTATTCATGATCTTTGAAAACTAGTCACGTGGAAGTTTTGCTCCCGTCCGCTGCTGCGAAATTGAATGAAACACAAACGGCAACTAATATCAAATTCGTAAATTAACTAATCATTAAAAGTTTAAATTTTTATTCTTGCAAATTAGAGTTCGCGAAATGTTCATTGAATATTTGCTCATTAAAAAGGCTATGTTGTTAGAGTTGATCAATATTAACCCAACTTTCAGGAACATCATCAAAGGTAGGTCACAAAAATGCATGGTAATGGACTTTCTTTCTAGTAGATTCGTAGATTGCAAATAAATGTATTCACTTCGTATAGAATAACTTTCTTTTTGTATGCCAACAGGTAACTGCAACTGATGGGGATAAAGACCGACCTCAAAATATCGTATATTTCCTCACGGGTCAAGGTATCGATCCTGATAATCCTGCCAACAGCAAATTTGATATTAACAGGACGACTGGCGAGATATTTGTACTCAAGGTAAGAACATTTTATATTATTGAATTATTTGAAGTTTCAACCAGAAATATAAGTATTTTGGGATTGGGTCTTTTCGCTTCGAACATTCGAAAATTATTAATAACATACCACTGATGTGGAGAGTGGAACCGTCGTCATTCTTTTGTGTTAGCTCGAAAATTTTGTAATTAAGCTTTGCATAAATTGCACTAAACTATGTGAAATTCTAATAGCGATACTTTATTGTTACTTTAATGAAGAGTCAAAGTATTTATTATTTCAATCAATAATTTCGGAGAAGTGTATTTCAATAATTTGAGGAGGTCATTTGAAGAAAAAACCGACTTTAGGTACATTTTAGAAAACCTATTACAAATCATTTAAAATTCAAAAAATTGGATTAGGAGCGGTCTTAGGTGAAGTATTCATTCTGCAATTTATATAGGTGCCCTAAAAATACTTTTAACACAATATCCTTATTCTATCCTAATCTACACAAAATACAAAACGAAGGATCAAATTTTCGATTTACATAGGTGCCCTGAAAAATATAACAGTTGTTGATTTTTGGAAGATTTGCAAATACAGAAGTTGCCAATTTTTTATATAAAGGGAAAGACTGTTTATTTTTGAAAACAATGTCAAATGGATGTCATTATATAGGTATAGTTACTTTATTTTTGAACTGGAAGAGTCCGATGTGCATAAAACGTAATAAGTATTTTGAGTGTTAAGTGTCATTAACCACCCTCGAATATTGAAGACCTTCGCTGTCGCGTCGGTCTTCAAACACTCTCAATCGGTAAATGACACTTACCGCCCTTATTACTTAAATATCTTTATTCTATCCCAATCTACATAAAATACGAAACGAAGGACCAGATTTTCGATATCACGAAAGGGGGAATTCGCCATGCCTTGAACAAAATGAAAAATACCAATGCGGCTGGATAAGACAATGTGGTGGCACAAGCTATAAACATAGGCGGATCTGTAATAATAGAAACAATACAAAGGCTTTTCAACTTATGTCCAAGAGATCTCTTCTAAATGCAAATGTGAAAAAACGGAGACATAACGCAGCTTGACAATTAACCATAGACCCGCAAGCCTCCTGAATCACAGCTATAAACTGTACACTCGCATACTAATATCAAAGACTAAAGGCTAAATTCGATTTTTATCAGGCAAGAGACCAGGCTGGCTTTCACTCTGGATTTGGGACAAATGGCAATTTGCATTGCTTAAAAAGACTTATTTAGGAGACAGTTGAATACAATGGGTAGACCACTATAAATTGATATTTGTGGATTTCCAAAAAGCCGGTTCAAATGGCTGCAAACTATAGAACGAAGGAGTAAATAAAACAAGGCCGAGGACAAGGCGAACTATATCACCATAATTATTAAAAATCGTTAATACGTTGATGGGCAGAACGTCTATAGACGTCTAATTTTCATCGATGTTATGTGACATAACGTCTATAGACGACATTTTGAAAATAACGAGTTGTGACACAACGACGGTAGACGTTGGCGCTCACATATGAATACTAACCGAACAAAATTATACTGTCACCACCCGCACAGAGAAATATAGGTAACTGTCACTGCATTTTGAAATTTGGCCGTTTGAAAGTAGGGGGTTTGGGTAACGCATGTCTGGACGACACAACGTCAGTAGACGTCCTGCTGCCATGATGTATTTTAGTTGTGTCACAACGGGTTCAACAAACTGGTGAATTAAATAAGGTATATACGGATAGTTGCACATAAAAAGTAAATAGTTTTATTATAACAATTTCTTGTGTACTGGAGATTCAAGAAACCTCAAACGGGTGTATTATTTCGTATATTTGTTGATGATTATGCAAGAATAAGTATTGCGGTTATGTACGAAATATATTTGGCGCTCGTTTCGGAAATTGTCTGTGACGTTTATAAACGTTATGTCACATCACATCGTCAGATACATATGTAATATGACACGACGTCCATGGTTGTCGTTCAATTGTTTACAATTTTTTTTTTTAACTGCTTTTTTGCATAAACTATATGCGTTGAAAAAAATTCAGCACTTTCCCTACTCTTCTTTGCAAAATACATACAGTGTCACACTTGCATACACAATCGACGTACTGTTCATCAACGTGTTACAGAACATGATTTTAAAACACTAGAATGGGACAACGTAAGGCATAATTGTACACGGAGAGCTAAATTATCTCCGTTATACGGATGACATAGTACTAATCACAGACGACCTAGAAGAAGCAGAAGAAATGCTACAAGAACAAAATGCAATAATACAGGTGGTAGGTCTAAAATAATAGAAATTCTAGCAAAATTCTATAATTAGGTCCTGAAATTAGAATTATTGACAGAGACAATCAAACATGTGAACTTTTAAAACGCATCACTTTGGGTTGGGCAGCATTGTTCGACTTAGACCATCTATTCAATGATATACCCAAGGGATATACCGATACCCTTAAGGGGAATTTTTTTTAATACGTGTGTTTTCCCAGTTCTGGCCTTTGGAGCAAAGACCTTAACACTCACAAAGGCATCAATCAGGAAGCTATGTCTCACACAACGCAAGATAGGAAGATCGATGCTTGGAATAACTTCGAGAGATAAAATAGGAAATGAAAAGATCCAAGGAATAACTAGAGTGAAAGACATAATAGTAGAATAGAAATGGAGATGGGCTATTTATATCGCAAAGGCATGAAGATGGCAGATGGACAAAAACAATTTTTGAGTGGAGACCGTGATCTGACAAGCGAAACCGTGAAAGACCTCCAACGAAAGTTGGGTTGCAAGAGATGTGGAAATAAATGGAGGAGGTCTATGTCCGACAGCAAACGAAACTGGTTGAGTGATGATTATTATGATACTTTGGAATTCATAACCCTTTTTGTTATCGAATTAACTAGAGGCCCATAATATTCTCAGTTTGCTCAGCGAATAAATATTAGTGGGTCAATAGTATGTACAGAATGATCAGGGCGCCAATGAATTTCTAAAAATAAATAAATAATTGAATTACATAAAATATTGAAGTGTGAAAAAACAAATAAAAAATAGTTGAAGGTAATAATTAATAATTCTGAAAAAAATAAGGCATATAACTCAACCAAATCCTGATATAGGTGAACCATTAAAACAACTTAATAATTTTTGAATTAAAATAGTGTATATTTCCACAGTGATATCATATACATGCACAGCGAGGAGAATAATCAATCAAGCAGTCAAATTTAAAAAAAAAAATAGCATTGCTAGTTGTTGGTAAAACACTTACAATCGATGGATAGAGGTTAACCCTCAATTGGATCTACCCTTAGAGCAAAAAAGCGCTGTCCTACGGACATAAGGAGTAGGAACGCGCCATTCTGCTTATGAAAATAATGGCGTTTCCGATTGGTAAATCTAGTGCGGAACTAGTGCAATTTTTTTTTATTTCTGTCTTTCTTTTGTACAGGTCGATTAAAAGGATGCAAATACACTCAGTGCGCACTGATTCTGATTCTACCAATCGGAAACGCCATAAAAAAAAACGGCTTCATTTTCCAACTGTTACTACTCCTTCACCTTTACCTGCTCTAAGGATCCACCAAACTAAAAAAAGATATATACAGGGTGTTTGGTACATCGATAGGAAGTTTTCAATGAGGGATAGTTGGGGTCATTTGGGAGTTGTTTGACCACATTTACCCTTCTGCAGAGTTTCGGCTATTTTGAGATATTAGCATTTTTAGATATTTTTGAATTTTTCCTAAAACATATTGTTTTTTTATGGTAGCAAATAGTTTGACCTCTCTCAATTTTTTTCCGATATTCCTATTATGCACTATTTCGAAAAATACGGAAAGAAAACCCAAATGATTGATATAAAAAATATGTAGCCCAAGTTATATGTTAAAATACATGGATTCAAAATATCTAAAAATGGCGTTATCTCAAAAAACGGCGCAACTTTTCATTGGGGTAAATATGGTCAAGCAGCTTCCAAATGACCCCCAACTATCACTCATTAAAATATTCCTATCGATGTACCAAACACCCTGTATATCAGAATATACACTAGCATAGTTGCCACACAAGTTTACTTAACAGTCGCTCGCCATATCATCAACTAGGACAATAAATTAAATGACAAGTTGAGAGCTTTAAGTTTCCAGAAAATTAAATAAATAAAAAAAATATAGATAAAAATTGTAATGTTGTAGGAAGTTATGAACAGAGGTGCACTTTTGTCACAGAGAAATACGAAAATCCCTAAAAAAGCTGGATACAAACAAAGCAATGGGTCCGGATGGCATTCCCGCAATAGTACTCAAAAATTGCGCCAACGAACTCACTTCAACTTTCGCTAAATTATTCAATTTGTCTTACAGGCAAGGAGTATATCCATCATCATGGAAGTCTGCCGCAGTACAACCCATTCCAAAGAAAGGAAAAAAGACAGATCCGTTAAACTATAGACCAATTGCTCTACTTCCGGTGATATCAAAAGTAATGGAAAGAGTTGTGAACAATCACCTAACCAAGTACTTGGAAAAGTACAAAATTATCAACGATAAGCAATACGGATTTCGAAAATATAGGTCAACTGGCGATTTACTTACATACGTCACTCACTTATGGCAAAAAGCGATTGAGTTGCGGGGTGAAACAAGAACAATTGCCTTAGATATATCTAAAGCATTCGACAAAGTTTGGCATGAAAATCTGCTCAACAAGCTCAAAGCAATGGGATTATCGCCGAAACTTTGCACTTGGTTTGAAAGTTACCTAAAGGACAGATCCATTTATGTTGCACTGGATGGCCAGAACTCCAACTCTTACCAAATAAATGCTGGTGTGCCACAGGGAGCAATCCTTTCGCCAACTCTTTTCCTGATTTACATAAATGACCTCATAGATAAAACAGTAAATCCACTTTATTGCTTTGCAGACGATGGCAATGTAGTCTCCTCACTCATACCACCCACAGGTCTTTCCGCACGTGAATTCCATCATCTTAGACTAACTCAAATATCGCAGATAAATAACGACCTGGAGATAATAGAGGACTGGGGTAACAAAAACCTTGTACAGTTCAACGCGCAGAAAACCCAAGCAGCTCTGTTTTCAAAAAAGACCAGCACCGGTGAGCCAAACATCATGCTATCTGGAAGTGCTGTCACATTACAGAGTCAGTTGAACATCTTGGGGGTTACTGCAGAGACCAACATGTCTTGGCACAGTCACGTGGCAGATATTGCTAAAAGGGCCTCCCAAAAGCTGGGGGTGCTATTTCGTACAAGACATCTGTACACACCAAGCCAATTGCTGACACTCTACAAAGCCCAGATTCGACCAACTATGGAGTACTGCTCACATATATGGAGTGCAGCACCCAAACATACCTTAATGCTTTTGAATACCGTGCAAAAACGAGCTATCAAGCTGATCAATGACCCCGCACTTACTCGTAACTTGGATGGTCTCGAACATCGCAGATCTGTGGGCGATTTATCTCTCTTCTACAGGTACTATCACGGAAAATGCTCTGAAGAGTTGGCACATATGATTCCACCGAGAGTAGCACCTACCAGGCGAACCCGTCAAACAGACGGTAACCATGAATTTACTGTCAAACTAGAGGCACCAAGAACCTCATTATATCAGAATTCATATCTCTGGAGAACAGCATCGCTGTGGAATAAACTCCCTGCGACGGTTTTCCCTGCAGGTTACAACCTGAACCGTTTCAAGACCAACATACACCGACATTTCCGCGCACTTGCCGCTTCTCGAGCGTGATAGGACATTTCCTTGCGAGTGCGCATATCCGTAAAAAAAAAAAAAAAAAAAAAAAACAGCCTCTGCATATAAAATAAATTCAATAAAATCAAATTGAAACTCAAAGGTTAGGTTGAATGGTGAAGGTATACAAGAAATATACCTAACGGAAATCCTCAAGTATCTAAGTAGTGAAACCCAGGTGAAAATTTGATCAATTTATGACAATGTAGGTGCGTATACTTAATAAATATAAGGAAGGAGGCACAATTAATATTGAAAAAAGGCCCCCGTAAATTTCAACCAAATTTCAATATTTTAAAGGTATCATCATTGCAAAAAAAAATTTAAATTGTAAACAGGATCGTATGTCTGTGATAGCAGATATAGCTCATCAAAATACGTAGGTCTTGCTATGCTATGCATAGGAAATATCCGAGGAAATATCCTTACTTAGATTTTCTTGAATATCTCGAACAGTACTTATCCGATTTTGACGTTCTTGGGGTCTTTTTGTAGGTATCAAACTCCAGATATTCAAGAAAATCTACGTAGGGACTTTTGCTCGGATATTTCCTATGCCTAGCATAGCAGGACCTACGTACTTTGATGAGCTATATCTGCTATCACAGACATACGATCCTTTTTACATTTCAATTTTTTTTTTTTTTTGTAATGATGATTCCTTCAAAATATCGAAATTTAGTTGAAATTTAAGGGGGCCTATTTTCAATATGTTAATTGTGCCTCCTTCTTTAGAACATATTGTCCAACCTTTACCTCAATTGAGATTAATAGAATATACATTAATAAAACATGGCAGTACTAAAAGTTATGAAGATAAAAAATTCAATTACTCGAAAATAAGACATTATCAAACCGTCAGTTCGGTGTCAGGAATCCGAAATTTAAAATTCAAATGTGAGTCAGCGTCAGTGAGAGTTGAATAATTCACGGTTACTGATCATAAAAGGTTGCTGGAGTAATGTTGCTGTCCATTTTCTGTCACCCTCCAGTAAACACAAGAAGCCCGCTTTTTCAGCGGCCCGGATACGTATTGCCGAATTGCCATGTTCGGCCCGAAATACGTGTGTTGGCGGTAGCGGCTCGGCGTGTAGGTAGGGCATGTCCGCTAGGCCGTCTGTCGGGAAGGCATGTGGCTCCGGTTATACGCGTGGAGGGTGGCGTTCGACCCAAGAGCGGATTTTGGTACCGGTATGGAATAAGCGTTCGATCCCGAGGTTGCATGCCGTCCCTGATTTACCACTTCTGTTCCGCTTTCAGAAGAAATTCGGCTCTCTGTGAAACGGTTTGAATGATTCGGACCACCTACGTTCAGAAAGTGGAAAAAATAAGCCGCCAGTTACCCACGAGTGCCGAGATACGGCCTAGGGTTTCACGAGATTCTCGAAATTCGAGATTTCTCGTCTCGTCGAGACTGATTTTTTTGCAAAATTATTTAAGTTTATATGTAAATTTTCTTGTTAATTTAAATTCATAGTTTCGATAATGCGGGTTATCGTTGTTATTTATTTAAATTGCAAAATTATTATAAAATTATTTTGTTTAAAACGAGACGAGACTGATTTTTTTTTCGAGACGAGATCGAGAAAAACAGTTCGAGATTTTTCGAGATCGAGAAATTTTTTGGAGAATTCTCGATCTCGAAAAAAATGTAGGTGCTGCAATAGCTAAAGCACAGACAACTCTTAATAGGTCAGAAAATCGAAAACAGAAGACTATGTTAGGGAATACGAAATAAATTTAATTCATTTTAAACATAAGAGAATTAACAAAACATAAAAAAACATAGATAACAAAGCAAATAACAAAAGCAAAAAATTAATATTTCCATATTCTTAAAGAAAAAAATCTCTTGAACTATTAAACAAGAATTAACTTCAAATACCCAAAAAATAACAAACATAAGAAAAATATAGATAGCATAACATGTTTCTCAACTGATAGCGAAATTATTGTTTATACATTCGTAAATATTTCTTTGTTACATAGCAAAGAATTCAAACACATTAAAAATTGAGCCGATTCTCCAGTTAATTGGCTGAAAACAGTCTATCTGTAGGCACTGAAGTAGCTTGAATACCTAAAAAATCACGATCTATTTTTGATAATTTCGGATATATGGCCTCGGATGATTACACTACTCGCCTGCGGCTCGTAGTGCAAACTTCATCCTTCGTGAGTAATAGCCATAACTACCCGCTCGTTAAATAATATACTAATTATTTATGGGCCAATAATTGGTGTTTTATTTTTTTGTAGCATACAGCTCTGTATTTTAACGTAATTTTTTTAATAGAAAACATTTTCCCCTTTTCTTCAGTGCAGACTTATGTTATATACATATGATATATTTTAATATTAATAACATTCAGTTTTTGTTTTCGAGACTCTCGAAATTTCGAGAATCTTGAATCGAGATCGAGAAATTGTCTTCGAGAAAAACATCGAGACGAGATTTTGTTGATTTCTCGTCTCGATGATCGAGACGAGACGAGAAATTGCCTTTGAGACGAGATTTCTCGTCTCGATGAAACCCTAATACGGCCGAATGTTTGCCAACTATGTTTGGCTTACTGGGCCAGTGATGGAAGTTGCAGACTCCAGCCTTGATTCAAACGAGCTCAAAGAACTGCTTGGAAAAATGGGGTTTCACGAAAATGGGGGTTTGTTGGAAATGGGGGCTCGTTGTAAATGGGGCTCCTCGAAAGACCCCAAGTAATAGAGGCATTCCGATAAATAACCATTACATTGAAAAAATTTAAAAAGAACTTACCACGAGGGGGTTCGAAATTCAAACTCGAATAAAACGGAAATCCTAACAAGGCTTTGGACATTAAATTTTTTGGTAACTAACGGAATGCCTTACCCAACTTTATTTCGTTGAACTATCGCCTGATGGCTGATAAGATATTTTCTTTCCATCGATATTGGAATAGGAAAGATGGCGGTCCCCAGGCCAGGATCAACCCTTCGGTCTATGACCCTTCGGGTCGAACAGCAAAATTTGAAAGGGCTGAGTAGCGAGCAGTGATCTCAAAGCTCTCGTTTAGAATGCACGGGCACAAGAGGTACTAACTTGTTTTTTTGAAAATGACTAAAAAGGTGGAGACACTTACGCCGCCTCTCGAGCAGCAGCAAAACTGCAGTAACGAAACAGTAACTGGCCTTCAATGGCCAGACTGTTAGCATCCAAGATGTATAAAACAAAATATTGTAAAAAAAGAGCAGTAGATAATCCAGAAATATGCCCCGACCTATGGACATAGGACCACGAGGTGATTCTAGTCTAGTGAATCCATGATTGGGTGGATTTGTAGTGGGGTGCATAGGCGATATACCCTCAGATTAACAACTAAAAACAACAGATACAACAGTGAACAAACAATTCGCGATCCAACATCCATAAGGTCGATTTTCGCATGAAAAGCCTGGTTGCCAATAATCCGATGTGATTTTCAATATTAAATATTTTCAAGGATAATCATTATGTCAAAATATGTTTTAACATAATGTAAATATTTTTTTATATCAATCTTTGTTGAAATATAACTAAAACGCATTTTTGAAAAAAATAATTAGTCTTTTTTTAATTTAATTGGTGAAAATTCTGGAATAACTCGGAATATATGGCTCGAAAAACGGCACATCGACAACGTTGCATCTACGAGCAGCCAATCAGATGATTTTTTGTGACTTATGGCAGCCATAACGGATTTGGCAGTGTTGCTGAGAAGTGATAGAGCGAATTTTGTGATTTTGAGTGTTAATCAGTGGTATTTTTGGATTTAAAACTGTGGAAAGTGTGGCGGAGCATAGTAAAATGGTACATCGATGTATTATCTTTAATGATTCCAAGCAAATTTTAATATTTCGGCGGTAAGAAATTTGACATCATTTTACGCTCGACATTGGCGTAGATAGAGAATATTTATGGTAATTTATTATGAGTGGAAAAATTGAGAGGAAACTGAACAGGCCGCCACTGAAGAGTGTTGCCATTTTATAGGTCTATCTCTCTCTTACTAATGTCATGGACTAAAAGATGATTGATTGTAAACATTGGGCGATTTTTAAATGGCATGTTTGGTCTCTAGTTTTATTATTAGTCTGAGGATATACCCAATTATCCTCTCGAAGGAAATCAACAGTATTATATTCATTCTTCAATAAAAAACGCCGGAAATGGATCTGGCAAAGTTTGAATGAAATAAACTTCCCTATCGAAAATAAACATAGTCACGTTAGAAAAATATACATTTCTGACCACAAAATGTCGAGGGCAAAACATTCAGTTTAATAAATAGCCTAAATTTAATCTACTCAAATTACACGCTGAAAGTTCTAGCTCAGAAATGGATATTGGATATGAAAAACGACCCCCTAGATGAAGAGGAGAATAATATAAACATCAACAACATATTTGTACAGAAACTCATAGAAAATAAAGCAGATGGAAGGACGGGTAAAGTAACGCAAAAAAAAAACGACGCATAGTAGAAATAACAGCCAACAACAACTGAATACAAAAATAGGTGAAAGAAACTGATACCTAGATATTAACCCATTAAGCATAGTGGACGAACCAGGGAGAACAATGGCCCGGAAGAAGTATTGAACTCAATTCAACGCTGTTATCAAGATTCATACTTCTCAAAAGCGTCAGAGAAAAATGTCAACCCAATTATTACAGGAATTAGAAGAGCAGCCTTTTTCATATATGAATATAAAAGTATGAAATCAAAGCGGCAGGATCGTATGACGTAGTGATTGAGATGATCAAAAAGAGAGGAGTACAGATTTTAAATTTATCACTAATGCATTTTAATAAACCATCCACCATAACAAGAGAAACACCTAAAACTTGGAAGACATACTTATTAATAACATAGGTGATATCAGGTATAAAACCTATCAACGATTCATACTATAGGTAAAATCACGGTCTGGTCAAAGTCAGGTCAAAGATCATGGCATGTGGTTTAAATTAGACTATTGTAGTGTGATTTGACGTTGCCTGCCAATGTGAATGACATAATTATATTTGATCTGCGATCGGATTGTGATCAGACCGTGACGACTTATACTACAAATTAGCCTTCAACTTCCAAGTAACAGAAAAGGCAGGATATAATCTATGTGATAAGCTATACATCCTGACTAATTAATGACAAAATTCGAGAATACAACTTATAGTCCAAGAGCCGGCAATACTAACGGGTATGTGATCGTTGCAATGGATAATTTCTACATAAAACAATAGTTCATAGTAACCCTTAAACCAAATAGATGGGTTGCCTTGATTCTCATGGACGTAAAGTTGTTTTAAAAAAAGATACTTTTATAAATAGAACAAAACCATGAGCGCAACAAATAAGAAATACCTTGCGGTGTAGGTGCATATGCGGCAAACACTTTTTTTAAAACAATTCCATGTTTCTTTTTTTATCTGAAGACCTACAGCCGTATGCAAAATCCTCTTCACAGAGTCCTCTTCCAACATTAAAAGTGACTTTGAAGGCTGTCACTTTCAAAAATTTGTATTTAGCAAGCAAAATAACATATGCGCTCGACTTTCAATGAGGGTTGTCATCATTTCCGGCCATCAAAATCGAGGCCACCCTATATGTTATTTGAGAAGACATATTAATTATATCTGCCAATTTTCAGCTATTGCAACGATAACATTGTTCCTTCGGAAAAAGAGTGCAGGTTATAGTGGTAAATGATTATGTTAATTATGTATATCTAGACAGAAAAGTTCTGCTAGCGTTCTTAGAATAGCAGAAATGCACAGGTTAATATGGACAAAGGACGGTGAATAAGGTAGAAAAATAACACTAGCCAAACTACCTAAACACCCTTAGACAAAAAGTTTTGATCATTGTATCCGAAAATGGACATTAGTAACAATGAAAGATGGAAAAACGAAACTATGCCAGAGCAGGATGGAAGGAGCGACTCCGATAAAACGTATTGCTTATCTGAAATGAAAGAAGGTTTGCGATTGCCGCCCAACAGGTGGAGCAACAGAGCTACAAAGCTACGATAGGGTATAGAAACTGCAGATGACCAAGACAGAGATGGAGAGACGATATAGAAAGTAGCTGGGAATACGTGTAGTAGAATGGCTATAATAGTGATGATTTATTCGTTATATTTTTGGGGATAATATCACGAGAGCTTCAAAATTACCGATAATTTTTCACGATTGCGTGTTTTCTATAATTTCACGAGTCCGTAGGACGAGTGAAATTTGCAGAGAAAACACGCATGAGTGAAAAATTATCTGGTTCATTTTAAAGCTCAAGTGGTATTTAGAGGATTATTTCACGTATGAGAATCCAAAAAATATGGAACTAAATATGTATTAAACGATTTGAACATCTTAACAATCAATACAAATAAATGGTTGCTATCAGGAACCGTTTGTTTGTATCAAAAATTAGCATGGCAACCATGTATACAATAACATGGGAGAATTATCGGTATAATTCTCTCTAGTTAAACAAATGGAAAAGAAAATTTTCGCTGTAATTCTGAAAATCGTCACTTGTCTTATGGGATTTCTAACACATGAGTGGAATAATCAGTTTAACTTACTTTTTTCCTATAATCTTTAAACTCAATACACAAAACGAAAAAAATAAAATAAAAAATTTGCAGAAAATACAGACTCGAATAGGTATACTTAAGTAGAATAGGTATTTATTCCTAGATTTATTAATAAATCGTGGGAACGTCGGTGATGTCCGGTTATCGGGCAGCATTGCTAAAAAGTATAATAAACATGTCACATCCTGAGGATAATTAATTTTCAATTAGGTTTTAAATAGTTCTCTATGTATTTTTTTGTTGTTTCAAAAACGACCTCGTTTCAATTTACGTTCAATACTCTAACCTCGAAAATACATTAATTTGCATCTCATACTCAACTCGTAATAAGAAAAATAGTTATTTATGCAACAAGTGTGTAAAGTGAAGCTTTTTTCACGAATGTGAATTTTGACGCATGAGCCGAAGGCGAGTGCGACAACCACATGAGTGAAAAAAGGTGCTTTACGCACGTATTGCATACAATTTTTTTTCTATTACCAATCAAATATGTGTAAAAAAATAGATTTAGACAAATACTTTACGCACTATTGCGTGAAGTATTTTCACTTTACGCACTAGTGCGTGAAGTAATTTACCAGAAAAATATCAAATTGACAGTGTTGACATCTGTCATTGACATTACTTTACGCACAGTGTGTGAAGTGAATTACTTTACGCACTAGTGCGTGAAGTGTAATTTCACGTCTTCTGAATAGTGCGTAAAGTAAGTACTTTACGCACGGTAGTAGAAAAAAATATTTTTTCAATATGTAGGTAGGCTTCTAACACACCGACAGTGTCTTTCTTGGATAGTGTTATGTAGTTCATAGGTAATTTTCATCACTTAGCATACTCATAAAAGCGCCATCGTGGAATAAGATTAACAGCAATATGAAAGTGCAGAAATCCAGCCACCATCAGCTTATAACTATTTTATAATTAGGTACTACTAAAATAAGTATATACATTATTATATAGGTACCTTGAAATATATACCAACAAAAACACTCATTGACTACGTCCGCGATCCATTTTCGCCAATGTTTATAACGCGATTTTCGAGTGGATGGAGTTCCTCGATCGCATCGAAACGGCACGTTATAAACGTAGTCATTGACATTTTCAATTTCCATAAAATTCTAAAATATCCCCAATAATTGCCGTTAAAGTAAAAATATTTCTGGATTATCTTCAAAAATCCCCTAACCTTGAAAGGAAGCGGCGACTGTGACTAGTCTTTAATGGATGACATTCGACATTTTTGGATGAGCGGTATTTCCAAGCAAATATGTGTCTGGAAGATCTTCAATTTTTAAAGACAGGATGTTGAAGTTTTATTAAAATAATTAGGTTTTCATCATTTTTCAAAAAAATATTATGATTAAATTTGTCACGTTTATTTGCTTTGATGTGATTACAATCAAATAATTAATTTATCCTTTTGGTGTCGCGAAACGTGCAAACATAAGGAACACATAAAGTCTCTGGCTAACAACATACCAGCGAAAACACAAGATATTGTTGTGTAAATAACAGCAGCTTTCCACGTAATTCGGAACACGTATGAAATTTTTTTGTTTCAAATACCTACATAAAGTTAGAGAAAGAAATTTGGAACAATAATTTTTGTTTTTATATTTGATATTCGATCCAGAATATTCCAACACATACAACAAATATAGTATATTGTTATATTAGGAGTAGAAGCTTTACTTTTTTGTGCTGAAGCAGTAGGTTTGCGAGCCGAATGTAGTGAGGCTTGCAATACTGCTGAAGCACAAAAAAGTGCTTCTACTCCGTATGCAACACGCTATTTTTTCTCCAAACGAATGGGGGTAAGGTCGGGGACAAGTGGATGGTTAAGCGGCAGTAAAAGTACGAGCGGCACTAAAAGTACTTTTGCTGCCGCTCCAGCGGCACTAAAAGTACTTCTACTGCCGCTGCGGTTGCCTAGCAGCATAGAAATTAAATTTCTACCACCTCGACAGGTGTTAACCCGCTGGATTTGCCTAGCAGCATAGAAATCAAATTTCTGACATCTTGACAGGGGTTAACAAAGTGACGTTTTTTTGACGTTTGGAGAAAAAAGACATTTACTTTTATTTTTACTATCAATGCTGAAGAAAGGCATATGGCAAGTGCATATTCAAACCAAAATATTGCTTGCTGGCACTAAATAATTGATTGTATCTGTTGCTCTATTATAGGGACTTACTTAGCTTGTCAAACTAAAGAAAGGTTTGAAAAAAACAATAAACGAAATGCATAGATACTATAAATAGCGTAAATTGTTGCTCGTTTCTTCAATGACTGTCCATGAAAGCTCTACTTTCTCAACTTGGAAACCTTGATTTTATTCAGCCATTGTGTCGCCCTAAATGACCCGACGAAATATATAATGGCAGAAAAATATAACAAAAGAGGAGCCAAACTTACAAACTCGGTAAAATTTTTCAAACTTCGAACGTTTTTGTCTGGTTTCGGGGAAAAGTTTGAATAACTTTCCAAAATGTCGACTGAAATGCTTCCGCATGTTGCAGAGGCTACTCAAAGCTGAAGGAAAATTGAAAACTTTGTTTTTTTGTACTATGTATGGTCACCGCGTAGCCGGGTAAAAGATTAAATTTTAACCCGAGGTTTTCCAAAAACTTTTAATAAATTTGATTTATTTTTTGTTTTTTTTTTTTTTCTTGAAAGGTGGATTTTGCTAAGTTTAAATTTATTTTCTAGCTATGACTTCTTTACGTCTAACTTTTTAGATTCTTTTCAATTAAGGATCTTTTTAAAATTGCATTCTTCATAGATCCTAAACATGAAATATGTTTTCTCAGTTTTGGTGTATTCAATCCACATTTTTTTCCCGTTTATTCAGTAGGTAATTTTCTGTATTATCTTAATAACTTCTTGATATTTCCTTTTCTGTTCATTCATGCGTCTTTACAGCTGCGTCTAATCGTCTTTTGTTTCTGATTTTTGTTGATTCTTTCTTATTTTTGATATTGCGATGAAACTGTTTCTCACAAAAATATCTCTGAAGCTACTTGAAAATATCCAGACCAAAACACAAGGCACCAGATTGTGGATCTTTTCATTGTTGCTAGACATCGTTCAAATATTGCTATTTACTTGTCTAATTAGCTCCGTACTTTCATCTCTGGACATAGGCCTCCTCTTCATTCCTTCATGATTCATGGTCCAGCATCTTTCTTTAGTGTTTCTTTGACTTTTAGCAGATTACCATTTGTTTTATCATGTATTCAACTTTTTCTCCTCCGGTATTTCTATGGCTTTTTGTGCTAGCTGTTGTTTCGATATTTTTTTGTGATAGGAACAAAATGCAGGAAGAAATGATTGGTACTGGCGCGACTAACCAAAAGATTAAGGCATGTAAAAAAATTGATATGAGAACCAAGCAAACTGAAAAAAAACCCAGTGCAAAGAAAAGGACTACTTACTTCTGAAAATTGACTACCAGATAAAAAAAGCCAATTAAAGTAGAAAGTTTTCAACCCCTTGATGAGAAGAAATATCACTCAGATCTTCTGAAGTGGGTTTTTGAGACCCTTTGTTGAAGGCGACCCTTTCTATTTGACTCTCATTTAAGAGATCCGGAAAATGCTCCTTCCACGGACGAAAAAGTCTATGAGATGCCGAACGATAATATAATTTCAGGCAAAAATAAGCAAGGTAGGTATGTACGTAATTTAGCAATTTGACCCCGATACAAGCCTGCCTAGACGAAAGCACTGCGACAGTTTGGTAAAGATAATGCTGATTGGTCGCTCTGGTGGTGGGTCGCCTAAGAGCCACGCACGAAACTGCTGGTTTTGCTGAACCGAGATGGCCCAAAATGCTGTAACGCCTTTTGTTAACGAATTAACAAGAGGCCCATAATATGCTCAGTTTGCTCAGAATGCTCATGCTGCATATTAGGGGTGGGTCAATAGTTTAATAAGTACAGAATGGCAAGAGCGCCACTGAATTTGTAAAAAAAAAAAAAAAATAATTAGGTAAAATAAAATATTGGGTTGTGAAAATTTAGAAACAGACCTAAAAAAAATTATCAGTGAACGGTAATTGATGATTTTGAAAAGGAAAATAAATAAGGCATATAACTCAACCAAATCTTGACATAGGTAAACCAATAAAACAATCAAGTACCTAAGTTCCAAATTAAATTGGTGTATATTTTCACAGTCAGGTTAAAAATCAAGCATCAAATTTTAAAAAATGAAATCAATTGTTGGTGGAACACTTTGAATAAATTTATTAAATGGAGGTTCAGCCTCAATCAGATTCATCAAACTCCAAAAAAAAAAATATTACAATGTATGTACCTTCGTCACCAAAAGTAACTGGGACAGCATCACATTAGCCCTTGTCCTATTATATGAATTTTTTTGTCAAATATTTGTCAAACTATGAATTAAATGCATTGAAATGAATGACAGTAGAATTAGTCCAGGAGATTATTATGCATTATTTGTGTCCCAGATACTTTTGGTGACGATGGTACATCAATATAGTTGCCATATAAGTTCATTAACAGTCGCTGGCCATATTATTAATTTGAAATAAAAATATGAAGGATTTAAGTTTCCAGAAAATTTATGAAAAAAAAATGATTGAATGAAAATTGTAATATTACATGGATAAATATGGTCAGCTGCTGCCAGAAAAATAAATTCGATAAAATCAACTTACACCTGTAAGAAATCAAAAGTTGGGTCAAATGGTCAGGAGATATAATAGAAATCCTCAAATATACATATAAGAATAGGACCCAACTTAAAAATTGATCAATTTCGGACGATGTAGGCACTTCCTCAAAAATTTTAAAGTTAGAGCATGTTGTCCAGTCTTGACTTCAGTTCAGATTATTGATTAGGAATAATAAAATTTACATTTTTAAAATATGGCAATATTGAAAGTTAAGCGATGATAAACCTATAATAAATTCGATAAATCGAAAATCCATAAAAATAATTATTCCACCATCACCTCGGTGTCAAGAAAGCGAAAATATTTTTTTTAATTACGCATGCATCAAAATCAACGATTATCGCACGCTGCAGCGTGCATAAAATGATGTTTTTCTACAAACGTGTTAAAAATGCAAATATTGTATGATATATGTGTTAAAAGTATTAGTATTTTAACACTTATATCATAAATAACTATTATGATGCGCCTACCTTTTCAAAGGTTTGATATAGAAACGTTTGATCCACCTTTATTACCTACATATTTACCTGCCGTTTAAAGTACTATTAACGAAAATAAATGAACACATTCAAAACATTTTTGAGATAATGATGCATTCGTAATAAAAAATAGCGTATGATATGCGTGTATAAAAGGGCCTTTAAAGCTCTTGCGACTTACAAAACACTCCGCTGCGTGTCGTGCTTTGAAATATGTCACGCGTGCTTTAAAGGCCCTCCTATACACTAATATCATAATATACTATTAAATATTCAAATGTCGTATCAGTAAAGGTTCAATCAATTATGTTGATCGAACATAAAATATATAATAAAGAGGAAAAAAAAATTAAACGTTATTAGTGAAACTTTAGACAAGCCAGCTATTCATTTTCACTTAACGAGGGAAGTTGCGCATGGAAGTTGCAGATTTTAGCCTTGACTCAAGGTAGATGAAGGCTAGAAGTTCTCAGTTGTCGTCAAATGTGGAGGTACAGGAATTACATACGTGAGGGACTTGATTCCTCTAGGAATCCCTTCAAAAGCTCTATGCCACGCTCCACGAAAATGGTGTTATTCTAAAAATGTGGCTCTGTGGAAATGGATTAGTTGAGAGAAACGACTCCTCGGAAAACTCTAAGTAATAAAGGCATTCCATGAACAACCATTATTAAAAAAAAAGGACTTACCACGAGGGGTTTGAAATTCAAATTTGAATAAAACGGCAATCACAAGACTTTCGATTTGAATTTTTTCGGTAATCAACGGATTATTGCCTTACGCAACTTTATTTCGTTAAAATAATGCCTGATGGCCAATAAGTTACTTTATTTTCCACGAGCACGATTGTCTCAGGAAGATGGCGGTTTTCAGCCAAGGATCGACCTTTTCAGGACGAACGACAAAATTTCAAAGGGCCGAGGAACGAAATGGATAAGATGAACAGACAGAGCTTCCCCTCAAAAAAAGCCAACGGAAAGCGTTGGTACTAAACTGGTACGTCCAATTTAAACGAAAATCCTGTCCTCTAGTTCAATCATTGCTAATATTATTAGCAGCAGAAACCTTTTTTTTTTAATGCTAGTCACCAGACTGTCAACATCGAAGGTTCGGCTTCAGCTGGCCATAAGAGGAAGGTACCTACGTTTCAAAGGTCAAGCATCAAAAAAAAATAGTTTTCGGATTTCTAGAATCGGGAATCATACAGTGTTTCCAAACCGGAACAGTACGATAATAAAAGCGCAGTGTAGGTCGCCAGGCGTTCGTAATGAAATTTATAATCGATACTAAAGGTTATGATGGGATAGATAAGAGGGACCAATTATATGCCCACGACAAATATGTCTTAAATGTTGGAAACTTTTCTCGAGGTATGTTGGTTAAGATTCTATCTAGACCGTTATAGACTGTGAGATAGGGGCTGTTTAGCGGAGTCATTTTTTTCTGTCTGGCATTTTGAGGGGTGAATGTGGCTACTAAGCTGATGAGAATATGGGTGATTTTAATGCCGGCCTCCCGTTCGAAAATCTGCAGAAGAAAAAAATTGATTAACATGAAGATTTTTTTTTTATGATCTCAAATTTTCTAGCTTTTAAATAAAAGATTGACATTGATAAATAATTCACCTATGAAAAATATCAGATGCTTTTCAATAGCTGAAAAAATGGGGATGAGTGTCAACTTCCAAGAGAAAAGAAAAGAACCTTCCGCGTTTACTTTTTGTCTGGCAATCGAGAGAATGGAAGGTTTTGTTGTGAAAATAACGCTGAAAAATCGCCAGACGGTAATCACAGTTCGAAATCGAGTTTTCCGGCGAAACATTATGTGGACATTTCGAATAGAAGGAAAGCATTAAAACCACTTATAGTCTCATCAGCTAACTAGTCACATTCATCCCTCAAAATGCCAGACAAAAAAAAAATGCTCCACTAAACAGGCCCTATCTCAGGGTCTATTATAGATCCCTCATTTTTTTCATCGTCGGAATCTAAAATTAATGCATAGGTTAATTTTAGTGACTCTTTGGTTGTTTATCTCAGTGGCTGTTTACGAGATTGAAACCGAGAGTCATAAATCTTTTTACAGCTCAAGATGATGGATGGACGAGTCGGTACTTTAAACGGAGATCAAATATTCTTCAACAACTTATATCAACCATGGACTGGTTAATTCGCAAATCCAACTTCGAATGATTTCGCACTTTGAGTTCTATATTCTATTCAAAAAAAAACTTCGTCTGCTGATTTCACAAAGTCAAAGTAAATTATGCATTCGTTTTTACCACAAACTCTTCCATATCTCTCTACACTAATTCAATTGGCTCAAAGTCAGGATGATATTATAAAAGCAAATCGACTTCACACTGCCCCGCACAGGAGAATATTTTATAAAATTGGTTGTTTTGTTTCTAGGCTTATTCACTACGATTAAACTATAGAACTTTGATATTCAGATCGGTTCGTTATGTTTAAGTAATGTGACCCTCGTCAAGCCAGGTTTTGGGACCGATTGTAGGTGCCCACGGCTCGCTTGACATTCCGATAGACAGAAAGTGGAGGATTTACATATATACACTCATCAAAAAAGTCTAGGGAACAAGAAATATTCGTCTTTTAATTTTTAGACAAAATAACTTTTTTTAAAATGGGTATTTGTTGAACAAATCTTGTAAAATTTATCATATCGGCTTTTCCAGCAGGCTTTAACAAAATTTAAAAATCTTTTAAAAGTATATTTTTTTCAATTTATAAATGTATTCAGTTGCATCTTGTTCGCTAGACTATTTTGATGTGTGTATTTCTATTTTGTTAACTTGGTTTTCGTAGAACTACCAGCTTCAAATTTTCATGAATTGATTTTAAAATGAGTATTGATACAGATAAAGAAGTTTCAATATATTATTTTACTCAAAATGCCTCATTAACCAGATTTTCTTATAACAAACCTTAATTCCCTCCTCTAAACGGAAACAGAGTAATTCGCCGTTTATTAGTTTGATTTCCAATTAAATCATTAATTTTTCGTCTAAATTTCTCATTCCTATTTTTTGGAGTTTAAATACATAATCTTCTACCGGTAGGCGTTCGGAAAGCTAATTCTCCCTGCACCACAGAAGGGGGAATTATGCCGCTGGTTAACTAAAAAAAAACGCCGTGATAATTTCCCCAAGCCATTCTCTCTTTATCCCTCAACAAGCTTGTATATTATCCTGATGCGTGGCACAGAAGAGTTTTTTATTTACTTGGAGGTGTACAAGTTGTGCAAGTTTTCCGTCTGAGAAGTTTTAAGGCGCTTTGCTTGGCGCTGGACAGAAAGATCTAAAGTTTCAGGAAATTTTTGGAAAATATGTTATTTAAGTAAACGTAAACAGCTTGGAGTTATATCCTGGTGGCTGCTGGCGCTGAGAAAACTTTTTAAAAGTGCGGAGTTCATTAAATAAGAGTAATGGACAAACAAAATTTTAATTTCATTGCAAACGAAAATTTTAATTTAGTTTTTAATGGAACAAAAACATTATTTAAATATCCGAATAACGCGCACTCGAATCCCTGATGGCTATATTTTGGAATTGACCGAAATCACGGATGCATCAACTTATTCTCTTTCAAAATTCGCACACAGTTGGAAATGTACTCCGTTTGAATTTTAAGCTCCGGCATAATGGAAATATCCATTGGAATGGAAAGCGGTTATTTTAGAAATTTTTACCGAGGGAAAATTTTTGGTTATCAAGAGCACTTAAAACATAGTAAATATCCAATAAAAGGAAAGGGTGATATTTTCTTCTTGTCAATAGTGAAAATCCGGGAGTTGCTGCTGTTACTTTCAATAATTACGAGAAAAAAGCTTTTTCGTCGGCTTTAGGGGATTACAAGTTCGATCCCTGTGATATTCTCTCGGTCATGAAAACAATCTGGAAGGGTTTGAGTAATGGATTCACGTGGGATGGCAACGGCAAACAGATACATGAAAGGCGTATGAAGTATATAAACAATATAAATTATGTTTTAAGCGGAACTCCTGGGGAAACAGTCAAAATACGGCGTGTATATTTTCTTTTGTTTTCACTAGGCGTAGATAATATGGGTTCGTTAGCTCAAACTCTATTTAGCTAAAATCGTATCTATTAAACAATCTACATAATAGGTAGGTTTGTGCTATAATATAATTAACTTTGCCATATTACATTTAATTTCTCGTTTTTGGGAATGCATTCGTCTGATATATCTCCAAGATTGGTGATCGATTCATTTGGTCCCTTCCAATACAAAAACTAAACAAGATATACCTATCTTCTCATTTTTTGCGAAAATAAATCAAAAATATTTCCATTTTCGATAACATTTTTGAAAGAAATATTTCCTTTCACGAAGTCGTTACTAGCGAACGGAAGGTAACGGTAAGGAAATATTCATTACCTGTAGTGTAAGGAAATATCATTTCATCATGATTGAGAACAATATACGCATTAGAAATGCTATTCAAAATTTTTAACAAGCTCATTTAAATAATTCATGTTTTTTTAATAGTTTTCAATTTTCGGAAAAATATTATACCTTTTATCTTTCAATCTATTTTTATTGGAAATTGAAACCTTTGATATACAGGGTGTATCAGCAACTGCGCGAGCTCATTTAAAAAGTTCTCTTTGTTCTTTGGCCATATCTTCGTTGACGTATATACAGGGTGTATTAGGTTTGACTACAAAAATTTTAACACGTGAAAATATGGCCATTTTGGATAAAAAAAGTTTTTAATACATGGGGTCCAAACTCAATCATTTTTAAGAAAAAGGCCTTTGAAGTTCTGATATTTTTCGAAGAATATTTGAAAGATGAAGAAAATTTTAATCATTATGAGTCAACAACAATAATAAAAACTTGAAAAAACAACATGAAAATTTCACTCGTAAATCGGTATCTGAACATCTAGCAAAATAGCACAACACAAACAATTGATTTTTCTTATGTCAGTTAGTTGAAGCATCAAAAACGCACGTAATTTATTCTTTTTTGAAAATAAAATGTTTACAAATGTTGAATATGCGGATACTTGTTTAGACAGAATCGCTGCAAAATGCCCATTTAGCCGCCAGAATTTACAGGGAAAGATTTCCCAAGAGCACCTACATGATGGAAGAACATTGCGCCCGTTTCACATAGATTGCGTGATACGGGAAGTGTTAGTATGCAAAATCTGCGTGTTGATTTGAGTGTTTTGAGAATCTTTTAACAAAAATTAATATTTTCATGATAAGGGCTTGGCAAGTAGCTGAGTAAGTGTTATTTAATTTTTCTCTTGAATGTTTAGTGCAAAAATGTCATTGAATGCAATTCACAACTTTATAAAAAGGCACATTTTTAATTTCTACTAGAAAGGTGAAAAAAATGCAAGTTATTATTTTTTCCATAGCTGGTAAAGTAGCCTTTAATCTACTAAAAATAGTAGATTTTTGGAGGTCATAAGTAGTACTTTAACCGCAAGGGTAGATTAAATGATACTTTAACAGCAAGGATAGATAAAGACGTTTATTTTGTCAAAACAAAAAAATATACAGAGTGTCCCAGGGAAAACAGTCTACCTCCATTTATTGCATTTAGAATGAAAATGTCGAAAAACACTCGGACACATCGATTTTTGATTTGAGGGGGAAATATTTTTCAGTTTTTTTCATCCCCGTAGCTTCAACCCTCTAGCTAGGGGGAGAACAACCCCCCAAATTTGAATAGGGGATAGGGGTCGTGTCATACCTGTTTTTAAAGGTCTCATCGAGTTCTTTATGGCCCTAGAATTTCGTCTTAATATTTTCATGCTACTACCAAAGTATTTCGCGCACGAGTTGCGAACAATATTTTTTCTACAACTCCATTTAAATATCGATCATTCGAAGCTAAAATTGCATTAACAAGCAAAGGCAGGTGAATTTTAATTATTTTTGATATCCTGTCAGGTATCAGGTATTTGTTACCTGAGTGTGCGAACTAGGCATTTCGCACACTGTAGAAGCATTTCGCGCACGGAGTCATGGGAACGTTAAAAAATCCATACCTGGGAAAAAAAGTGTCGCTTCGCAAATTGTCATCAGTGTGCAAACATCATCTTTTTTTGACAGTTGTAGAAAAAATAACATTAATTGGAATATACTGGAATAATAAAAATTAATTTACAATACAAAACAGTGACAAAGTTTACTAAAACTTATGCCCGAAACCAATGAATATTAGAAACAATGACCGTGTGGTTCTGAATTATTCAATCTTTCAGTTCCTTCTTAATTTTATTATATGACATACTTCTATAGGTAGTGGGTAGTAAATTGATTATTTTAGGAAGGGTATATGTATAGTGTCTTTATGAAGCTGCGAAATTTGTGTGTGGAAGGGCTATGGCATTATGTGTTATTGATCGAGTTTTTTTTTGTGATTAATCTAAGGTAAAATACTTTAATTTTTATAGTATTTCTTGATAATATCTTCAATACAATTGTCATGTTCAAAAATCCTACATCCTTGAAAAGCCTTTCAGAACAGCACTTACTGCAAGTATATACTATTGAGACACAAACAAAGAGGCCAAAACATTGTTACATGCAGCCCCCCAAGAGGCGATGCCATAGTATAAGATGGGCTGCACGAGGGCTTGATAAATTTGTCTTATTGTCTTTTGTGAGGCAATTTTTCAAAAAATTTGTAGACTAGGTATTCTCAGAAGGTTATTCACAATAACGTTCCACAGACAAAAATCTTGTGGCATTGGGGTGTCCGACGCCCCCAACATGTTGCTGTGGCGTTATGTTGGGGGGCGTCGGATCCTCCCAATGCCACGAGATTTTTGTCCGGCAAATGTGTTATCGTTAATATAACATAAAAGACAGTGGATTGGAATTAAAACTACATGTACAGGGTGGGCCAATTTGGACACTTTTAATAGGAAACATCAATTTCTAAGCGAGATACAAAAAAATGAACCCCCCACTCTGAGGCTCAAATTTCATAAAATTTTGATTGGTGCAAACCGCATTTTGATATCTCCAACTGTTTAGCCGCTAGAGGGCGATTCTCGATTTTAAGCAATAATGTGAAACCTTCATAACTTTTTTGTTTATGAAAATAATTGATTTTCGTAAAAACTTTCTGAAAGCACTTTTTCAAGCAGAATTCATTGACTGTCTCAGTTTTTTTCTATTTGGTCCCAACTCCGAGATATTGACCAAAGTCTGGTTTTTTTCAATAGGACACCCCATATATTAATAGCTCATTAGAAAGCTCTGCCTTTTCTGATTTCAATGATATAAAGTTCGATAGGTTTATCTCTAATAGTTTTCGAGAAAAAAAATTATTTCGGTTTTTGTCATAAGAAACAATGCGTTGGAAAGAGACCTTTCTCAGTTTCCTTACAGATATAAAGTCCTTTTCTTACACATTGCTTCTTATGACAAAAACAGAAATAATTTTTTTTTCTCGAAAACTGTTAGAGATAAACCCATCAAACTTTATATCATTGAAATCAGAAAAAGCAGAGCTTTCTAATGAGCTATTAATATATAGGGTATCCTATTGAAAAAAAACAGACTTTGGTCAATATCTCGGAGTTGGGACCAGCTAGAAAAAAACTGAGAACGTCACTGAATTCTGCTTGAAAAATGCTTTTACGGAAATCAATAATTTTCATAAACAAAAAAGTTATGATGGTTTCACTTTATTGCTGAAAATCGAGAATCGCCCTCTAGCGGCTAAACGGTTGAAGATATCAAAATGCGGTTTACACCAACCAAAATTTCATGAAATTTCAGCCTCAGAGTGGGCAGTTCATTTTTTTGTATCTCGCTCAGAAATTGGTGTTTCCTATTAAAAGTGTCCAAATTGGCCCACCCTGTACATGTATCACTGTTCTTAGGGACATCATAAATGTTGCCTCCCTTGGACCATACGACTCATTTAAAAAGTTCTCTTTCTTCTTTGGACATATCTTCGTTGACGTATATACAGGGTGTATTAGGTTTGACTACAAAAATTTTAACACGTAAAAATATGGCCCATTTTCAACAAAAAAAGTTTATACTACATGGGGTCCAAACCCAACCATTTTTAAGATAAAGGCTTTTGAAGTTTTGACTTTTTTTGACGAATATTTGAAAGATAAAGAAAATTTTAATCAACATGAAATGTAAAATAGTCATTTACATTACAAGTGCGTTTATGAAGTCATTTGTAGTCATGTTTAAACGCACGTGTGATGTACAACGTTTTATCTACAAAGCGAAAAATAAAAATGTTTTTTCAATTATTTTCGTTTATTAGTCGTTGTCTACCTTCATTTTACCTTTACAGGTTCAACTTTGACATTTGTCAAATCACCAAAAATATTTGTGTTATGAATTCATAACCTAGTCCATAACACCACTGTTCTGTTATGAGTCTCATGACATAACTCAAATACTAGAAAAATGGTTATGTAAAAACGTTATAACCAAACGCTTGTAGATAAAAATATTTGGTTCCTCAATGTTTTTTTTGAAAATAAAATGTTCACAAACGTCGAATACTTGTTTAGGCAGAATCGTTGCAAGATGCCCATTTAGCCGCCAGAATTTACAGGGAAAGATTTCGTGATATGGGAAGTGTGAGTGTTCAAAATCTGCGTGTTGATTTGAGTGTTTTGAGAACCTTTTAACAAAAATTAATATTTTCATGCTGAGGATTTGGCACGTAGCTGAGTATTGTTCGTCGATTTTAATCCGATACTCGGGCGGAATATGAGCTGGTGGCTCCCTACATTAGAACGCCAATGGTTACCTGACGTCACATCTGTTTTTGCCATATGAAACACCCCCTCGCTCCTCATCAGGAAAGTGTCAGTTGAAAATCGACGAACAATAAGTATTATTTGATTTTTCTCTTGAATGTTTAGTGCAAAAATGTCATCGGGTGCAATTCACAACCTAATAAAACGGCACATTTTTATTTTCACTAGAAAAGTGACATAAATGCAAGTTATTATTTACATTATTTGAGCCACTACCTAACAAACCAAAACGTAAACAAATGGAAATAAATAAACTCCTTGCATAAAAACAAAAACCTTATTTACATTTATATCCTGGCAGAGATAATACCTGTTCGATGTTGTCACATTGTTAACATTTTTCTAAAATCAAATTCTGCGGTAACTCCGAAAATAGGTACCTACTAACAATTGACTCATATTGGACAGTTTTAGCTTGAAACAGGCCATATCATCTCATGTTAAAATATTTGTACTCATATATATATGATGCCGTTTTGTTTTTTTGTTTTGTTAAAAAAAAAAAAAAAGTATTTTTGTCTAGCGGATTTTTGAATTCAACCAGAATTGTAGTATTTTCCCTCTCAACATTCACTGGCTTGATCTCCACATTTTCAAAATTTAGACTGGGATCAATATAGCTCATTACCTTACGCGATTTTTCTTTTACTTCTTCAGGTTTGTTTTTTATCTCAGTACTTTTATTTCTGAGTCCCATAAGTATTATATTGTTTTCCTTTTTTTTTGGTCTCCCATTTTTGATTGGGATGTAAGCTTTACTATATCCATATTTATTTGATTATTCCATTTTTTTAAAGTTTTTATTTCCTCGTTTAGGTAAGGCTTGATTTATATTTCAACTTAAATGTGTTTTATATCGTTATTACCAATGTATTGGAATATTTGGTCGAATTGAGCAGAAAAATACAAACCTTGCCATTGAGTACTTAAATTTATTTTCATACCTACACAATTTTATTTAATTTTTCAATATTTTCACTGGTTCTCCCTATTAAAAAGCTAAAAGCATTACGCTGCGAGGCACACCAATGCAAAATGAAATTGCTATCAATGAAATTGGGGCTGTGTTTTTGGTTTGAGATATGCACGCAACAATAACCTTTCACGAAATGTGCATGCTGTATGCTGTATGTAGGTATCCAATTACATTTTGTATAATTTATTAAAATAAATAAATATGTGTTTTAATGGAAAAGTATATGTATAATTTTCTATTAGTTTCTTCGCCAATTTGGTATCATAAACTTATGATTTATGTGTATCCATAGTTTATATTCAATATAATATATGGTTTTCGTGAAATACTATATTTTCAATATTTTGTGCGTAATGGAATTGAATTTAATAATATAATGCACTTTTCCTCAATTGTGAAAAAAAAATTAATATAGAACTTGGATTTGAGATGTAACGCGGACAAAGACGTGAGATATGTTCCATTAAAATGTCATCATTTCAAATTTCTTTAAAAAAATAATTAATCTCTTGGGCTGGAAAGATCAACATGTTTTAACGTGACACGGAAACTGAATAATGACGTCAATCATTAGGGCTTGAAACGTAAATTTTCAGGCATATTTTTTAGCATCACATTTCAACTGATGGAGTTTTTGTTCCCTCCCCGAAACTCATTTGCGATTAAATTTCAAATGAAAATGTCCCTTTTCGCGTTGCGGGCTCGCAAGTATATTAAATTTCCTTTTTCGCAAATAATAATTCTGGTTTCGGACTCCATCCCAGTAATAAGAGAAATTATACGCTCAAAATGTCTTTCTCTCTTAATCCATATGGCCAACATCAAAAGCCGATTTGTCCAGCTGGAAATAGTCGAGCCGCACGGTCTGGTTTACGATTCGGCGAATAGTGCCATTATTTGGCCAGCTTAAAATTCAAGCTGCACGCGGCTGGATGTGGAATTCAAAAATAGCGAATTTCGACTGGAACCCATTTCCGGACCAATTTTTAATACCAAAGACGTGCCTTGTTGAACTTAATGGATTGAAAATTTGACGAAATAATATTTGTTTGGCAAAACTTCTTTTATCTGTAGGAACTTATTTGCACAAAAGAACATTATTTAAGCTGAAACCCGTACCAAACGGAATCTATATAGGTATGTTTAGCAAGTTTATATATTTCATTTATGACACAATGTCGATTTTTTTACGATATTTTTAAATATTTTCTTTGTCACCGAGTTCCGTTTTTTGTTGACTATTTTCGTTGAGTAACTCTCTTTCCGAGTTCTTCTGGTAGTTTAGCTAAACTGTTTTGTTCATTCCAGCGACTGAGTAGTCTCTGTTGGCTAGATTATTTGGGGCGCTTCCAATGCATATGGACCTCCTGGCTTTTGGGTCACTGTCGAGTCGCTTTGGAATAATTCTCCTAGTTATTGCAACAGGTTGGAGTGGATTTGGACCCTTCTGGAGTCTTGTGCGTTGTGTGGAGTGGGTTTGGAGTGTGTTTGGAGTAGGTAATCTCCCGAGTTCTAAAGCGCTATTGAATTAATTTAACCTCTCCTGGCTTGTAGGGCGCTGTAGAGTCGTTTTGGATCAAATCTGCTCAACTTTTGTCATTGCAACCAAAACAAAAACTAAAAATCATTGTTCAAGTGAGGATCCTTATATCTAGACATCTCAAGGTCAAAAAGCAACTCAAGGTCACACACCAACTCAAAACCATACACCAACTCCAGGTCATAATTCAAGGCCTTATTTCCAAGGGGGCCAAGTAAAAGTCAAGGCCGAAGGGTGAGGGGTGTCAAGGTCAGGGGTGCCAAAGTCAAAGTCGAAGGGTGGGGGTGAACCCGGATCCGTCAAAGTCGAAGGGTAGGGGGTGGTTTCAGATCGGGTAATGCACACTACTTATGTTTTCAGAAATCGTAATGTCAAATAGAAATTGGAGTATAAACGGTTGAGTGGAACAATGCTTAGAATTATATTGATTAGCAGCCCAACTAAAAGAACAGTTCTGCCGTCTTTTAGAGAGATACATAACCCTAAGCGTTGTTGCTAAATTCTGGACTTTCGAAAAATCCTGTGGAAGAACGTTGCAAAATGCCGGCTAGAAAAGCGAGACAGGTCGGACAAGATGCTTAAAACTTTCGTTTTTTGACAGAATTTCATCTGCGTCAACAATAAAATCCTCAGAAATAAAAAATATATATGTATGTATGTATTGTATATATCAAGTCATGTCAGCATTGGCAAAAAATATATTTTTCAATGGAGAAATTGGACCTGGAAATAGAAAGCCCAATACTGTTATGGAGTTTCCATTTCCTCAAAATGTCAACGAAATAAGACAATTTTTCAATTTGACTGGAATTTTTCCCATAATTATAAAAGACTATGCAGTAAAAGGAAAACCACTTACACAATTATTGATAATTGCCAAAAAATGGACAATGGTATACCTATGCGTGATGAACAAAATCAGGCAGTTGGTATTGTATGATCTGAATGCATATACTGAGGCTAAGGTAAACATCTCGCTTAATTGGACTAGGAGCAATATCTGTACGGATGCGCACCGACACCAATGAAAAATGTATCCCATTAGATATGTGATTAAACAGACCAAAAACGTCATTCTCGAAACTTTATGTGCTCCCTGAGCATTGGAGAGATAATGAACTTTCCTTATTGCTTCTAAAATTTATTTTATAGTTGTAACGGATTGCAATGCCTCAAGCAAGAGCAACTAATTTATGACAAGAAGAATCTAATAGGTACCTATCTAGAATGAAAAGGTGCTGTCTAAGATTACCAGAATACAGAGAAATGTAGGCATATTATTGAAAAAAAATAATATATATTATACACATTATTATGGGTAGTTTTGTTGCGTCAAGTACGGTTAGTTAACCCTTAAAGGGTGTCACGAAAGGTTTGTTACAAACTGCTAGGGATGGTAGATCTCGTAAAAATGAAGCTTTTTTTCTAATAAACATATCTTCGGAAATGCTTAGCTTTCCAGATACAGGGTGTTGAACTTTGTGAAAAAAAAAAAACATTTTTTTTAATAATTTTTAGAAATCCGTTGGACGAATTAAATGATATTTTCACAGTTTGTTGAGACCCTTATGGGGTATCTTTTGAACTGCTCAGAGTTGACCCAGTAGTTTCAGGAGTGTGCCCAAAGGTCATGTCGGATGGTTTTTTGCACGAAGCCAATCGCCAAGTAGTTTTATTTTCAATTAGGATATGTTTTCTAAATAAAACACTCAAAAATAGACATTTTTTGTCTCGTCATTTTTTTCTGTATGCTGCTTTGTTTTCGAGATAAAATCTAAAAATTATATGAGGCGAACTACGAACGTCACTGACTTATTCCATAAATAAAAAATAAATTGCCTCAGAATTACCTGTAATTTTATCAGCTTTTTTTTATTGCTTGAAAATAAACAAAAAATAACAAAAAACTTTTTTCGTAAACTCAGGCATTTCTTAGAATTAATAAAAAAGTTGTCTTTTTTTACAAAATTTGACACCCTGTATCTGGAAAACAAAGCATTTCCGGACACATGTCTATTAAAAAAAAAAAAAACTTAATTATTACAAGATCTACCATCCCTAAAAGTTTGTAGCTAACCTTTCGTGACACCCTGTATATGCACGAGTGTATGGGAAAAAAGATGGAAAACTAAAATGGTTCGTACAAAAAAAGACGGAAAATTGTGAATAAATGTCATAAAGGTCTTGGCTTCTTCGACATTCAGCTAAGAATGAGGATAAAGGGGAGTTATAAATTTGCTAGAATATAACCGGACGACGAAGGAAAGGACATACCTATTCATTGGATTACCAAAATAAGACTACCGTTCCATAAAATTCATATAAATAACTTGTGACCGTTCGGAAAGAGATTGTTGGCGTCTTAGTCCAGAAAAATAAGTTATTGAAGGGTAATGGAGTAGCAATAATACGGCTCATCTCACCAAACAATATAATGTACCTTCCCATAGCCTAATGTTTAGTTTCAAAATAAAGGAAATTCAACATGATCGAATATAAAATGATGCATTAGGAACGAATTAGAGAAATTATGACTGTTCGACACAGAATAGTAGATGATATCAAGTAATTCATCAAATGGAAGCCAGGGTGAAGAAGAAGGCGTGGCAAACCAAGAAGAAGCTGGAAAAGTGGGGTCGACGAGAAATTGAGAGTCAGAGGCTTGGAGGAAGCTACCTGGATTCACAGAAATGGTTGGGTCAGGTATCGGAACACGTAGAACGTAGACCGATAATTATATATGAATGAATTGGAAAAACTTGTGAAAATAGATGAAAAGAGAGATCAGCAGAAATACACAGAGGCACAGGATATCTTGTGATGTTGAAAAAAGTATAATCTATCGTTACCAGTGTATCTATTCCTAAACTCAATAGATCTTACCTTGTAGTAGTAACAAAATGATCGATATAGAACTTCATTTACTGAAATAGCGAGCTGAGTAACCAAAGAACATATACAGGGTGTCCCAAAAAGATACCGACAAACTTCAAGGGGTAGTAGGGGACATCAAAACAAGCATTTTTGTTTATATAAACATATGTTCGCAAATGAGCCATTTGGGCTGTAGAGCAAAAAAACTGTTTGGTATCTAGTTTTATTCTTCGCAATAATTAAATCACTGTTTACTTATTAATTTTGCTTTAATAGCAAATAAATTATGGTTTACAATAATTGTTCAACTCGCGAACTCTTTGGAATATTCCGGGAATAGCTTCTACATGGGTACAATTCGCCGGTTTACTTGCTATCAGATCTTCCCCATTACGAACAGGTGTTTCCTAGACTAAACTTTTCAGTCAATGACCCGACGGTGTAATCTTTGCATTGAAGTAAATGGTCAACATTTTGAACAATTATTCTAAACCATAATTTATTTGATAATAAAGCAAAATTAATAAATAAACAGTGATTTAATTATTGCGAAGAATAAAAGTATAAAACAGTTTTTTCACTCTACAGCCCAAATGGCTCATTTGCGGACATATGTTTATATAAACAAAAATGCTTGTTTTGATGACCCCTACTACCCTTTAAAGTTTGTCGGTATCTTTTTGGGACACCCTGTATATTACCATTCGCATATTGTATTATTAATTCTAGCAATTCATATGGCCACTCAACGAGATGCCACCACAACACGTGGCTGTACTCTAATAAATCTTGTTCTCACTTCAATTTTCTAGTGCTCGACTCCCAACCTAATTGTAGCCCCAAAAAAAAACAACAAATCATTCTATTTCGTGATCACACTCTCCTAAGAGAAATAATTATATAAAATATCCTCTCTGCTCTCAATGGTTGCTTCAGTTAGTAATGTCCCACCAGCCTTCACCAACAAGTAAGCTGCTTTTAAAATATAAATTTGGATTACACTTAAACTACAAGACATTTCTCGCAAATACACCATTATTTGTCGTTGTAATCCCTCACACCAGCAAAATTTTCTTGTTTTGCGAAATCTCCATACATAATCCATCCTGCTTTGCAATACAAAGCTGACGTTGATATTTTGCTATCAACACGATGGTGACCCCAATTTACCCAAATACATAATTTGTGGGCCACTTTACGGCTACTTTAAGCAACACAGAGGCGACGTTCTAGAAGCTCACTGCAATATAAATTATATTGTTCATTTTTGCCTCGCTTTTTATGGATTTGTTTTGAGTGGCCATCGTGCTGTTATCCTACGGGAATACAATACATTACTGGTTACCCAAAACCTTTTTAGATTGTTTTTAGGGCCGAAAAACCATTGCAGGGATTGGACGAGTGTGCCCTCGAATCGGAATAAGAACTTACCCCACTGTAATTGAGAGTAACAGGATTTTATCGCAAAATGAAAATGTTCCGGCAATTGTTATATTGTTTTGGAAACATTTGTGCACCCGAAGCGGACAATCAATCTTCCAATTCAAAAAGTGATTTGGCCATAACCAAGCGACGAAAACAACTAAATCTAATCTTGTTTCGAACCCGATATTTCACATCAAATTAAGTGTTGGGCTGAAAGCTGGAAATCTCGTTTCAATTTGATTTATACTTCCGACCAGTGTTGTTCGGCATTTATTCAGCAATAAATCTCGGCTGTGAAGTTTCCTCTCTTGCAAAATCGATTCAGTCTATAAACCAAAACCGAACTAAATATCTATCTCATTGAAAAGCGATACCAAACTGGACCGAGAGTTTCTCTTGACGAATTGAAAATGGACGAAATCTAGTTTCAGTTTGAAGTTTTACCAATAAACGGTTTGACTGACTGAAATCAATTTCTAAATTGTACAATTGAGTACCTATATCATATTTCTTGTGTTGGTGGCTGAACAGCACAAAGGCAGCGTATGGATAAAGTGTAGAAAACTACTTTGAATGAATGAATAGTTTTCGTTGTCTTGAAAAAAAAAATCAATTGGGTCATGATATATGCACACTCTGTGGAGGGTTGACTAGGAAGACGTAGATGGGGTAGAATATGCTTGATACTATGTAAAAGGCGTATATTTGTATAGTGTTATTGTAACTATCATAACAGTACCCTATGGTGGGCTCATCATATCAGCATGGGCTTGGATCGAAGGGCTGTCTGGAACAAAGATCGGCATCGCAGACTTTGTTGTTATTTCAGGGGCAGCTTCACGGAAAACCGATATAATAAACGGATTACATGATGAACGACTTGATTATCTTTAGTAATAATCAAAATAAGGGTCCAATACATGGCTTTAGTGAAGCATGCACACTGGAAATGGTTACCTATATAGCTCCATAAAGTATTCACTATCTGACTCATTTTCGCATTTAACATCAATTCATGATGAAAGACCAATAAAGCTTTTGGCCGTGTAGAACACACCAGGCAATAATGTTTAATTAGCAGTCAGTTCGAAATATTACTCCATTATTAAAGTCGGGTATCATGCCGGACAATAGAATTTTTAGGAATTGTACTGCATATATTCATGAGTATAATAAATGGTTTTGTTTTCTCAATCACATAGGAATGCAACCTTTATCACAGGAAAATATCCTTATATTGGCCAGAGGCGAACTTCCTACTCTTTTTCTCTTATTTCTAGGAGCTAGTAGGGGTAAGATAATTGGAAAATTGATTGTAGCGTTGTGGGGAATTTGCGATAATATTATATTTCTATTGTTAGAGAGAAATCGAATTTATTTTTTGTATCGCCCTTTTTCCTTTAACGAAATAATAACAAATACCATATCTATTTTTGATAAAATATGTATAAACAAAACAAAAATCATTATGAACACATATTGTAGCAGGGATGGCGAGATTTAACATTCTGTTATCCATTTACTTCAAGCCAGTTTTATTCGAGGGGGATTTTCTTTCGTTGAGTAGTGTGACAAGAGTGAAATAAAATAAAACTCACAGACTATAGAATGATAACTGTCATGTGCCAGCAACGGAAGCTATAAACACCAGGAAAAAACTTCTTGAGGGAGATGACACACCAAAACATAGAATCACTTCACTTATAATTTATAAAGACGATCATACGTCTGATGGAATGCTGTCTGGAAAACTCGTACTTACTATTCCAATTCTAAGAAAGAGCTGATGGTGATTATGAGCCTGAACTGGGTTGAGGATCTCATAATTCTACAGATTCATGAGGGTAATGCCAAAGCCTTAATGAGAACAGGAGATTCAAACGGAAGAACTTTTTAATCTATCAAGCCGTCTAGATTACGGAACACCGACAAAATCGTCAAGTCATCCACTCTATCAGCGGTTCCTAAAAATGTAACACCACGGCTCAATGGACTACCAATAATACACAAAATTTATGCATCGCCAAAAACGATGGTGACGGCAACATAACCTATCGGCCCTATCGTTAAGTCGATTGAATCCGACTCACTTTATCATGAAGATTCATGACATAGGTAATTCTTCACCCTGAAGATTTTTTTGGACAGTTTGGACGATGTGCCCTGGTATAGCTAATGGAATCTCTGGATTTGATACCCAAATTCTGTCCAAATGATATAGTCGAGCTCCTTCGAGCTTGCCTGAGAGAGAGTTACTTTTTGTGGAATGGTGACCTTTACGAACAAGCAGACCATAGGTATGGCTATGGGATGTCGACTTAGCTCAGTGATAGCCTTCTATATGAAGAAATTCCAGAAAAAAAGCATTGAGTTATTTGAGCTTATACCTCCGTTGTTTGGAATCATAAAAGAAAAAGACTTGATCAAATCTTGGAGCATTTAAAGGCGCAAAAAAACAATGGAAGCGGAACGCGACCAGCAAATAGTATTTTTTGATGTTCCAATAGACTGATCTATGCTTCCAGCAAGCTATGAAACAGCGATTTGGTTAGCTTTTTCAAAGTTAAAATAATCCCACTTACAGTGGAAACGACGTATAATAATGAACTTCGGAGGTCTAAGTGAAAATATTAAATTATAAATAAAGTTCTCGAGCTTTTTCCATATATTTGAGACATTATATTTTTTTAAGTTCCATTAACACAAAAATATCTTCTTCGCAGGCTTCGGCTTCAATTACACTAGTTATCATGAAGTTTCCGTGAACCGTAAATGTACTTTTGCTCGTTTTTTAGAACATTTAAACAATGACTACAAACAACAGACCCGCTATTCGCCAATAAAGTTTAATTTGGTCCAGTAAAACGCTTCTAATCCGGCAACCCTGACTCCTAGCAGTTTGCCTGCAATGGCGCCCATTTATTTAAAAGACTTCTAGCAAGAAGCTGAGCCAGTTACTCAATGTAATTCACTTAGGGCGGGTATTATAAAACTGCTTTGACAGTTAACTTTAAGTTAACTTTTTGAATTACATGTAATTCCAGAAGTTAACTTTAAGTTAACTCTCAAAGTAGTTTTATAATACCCACCCTTAGTCTTATTTTCAATCGCTTCGATAATTTCATATCGAATATGTAAGTATGGTATAATGAGGAAAATGAAAACAATTTTGCACATGTTTTGACTGAGAATCACCAAAAAGAAATTGGTATTGTAACCCCTTTTGTTAATGAATTAACAAGAGTCCCGTTATATGCTCAGTTTACTCAGCGAATAATTATTAGGGGTGGGTTGATAGTTTAATAAGTACAGAATGGCGAGGGCGCCACTGAATTAAAAAAAGAAATAAAAAAATTAAATTACATAAAATATGGAAGGGTGAAAATTCAGAAACACACCTGAAAATAAAAATCAGCAAACGGTAATTGATAACTCTGAAAAGGAAATAAATAAGGCATACAACTCAACCAAATCCTGACACAGGTTAACCAATAAAACAATTAAGTAAGTTTCAAATTAAATTAGCGTATATTTCACAGTGAGGCATCAAGTATTGAATAATTTCAAAGTATAAAATCAATTGCTGGTGAAACACTTTAACTAAAATCAATAAATAGAGGTTAACTCTCAATCAGATTCATCAAATTCAAAGCACTTGCCATATAAATTAATTAACAGTTGCTGGCCATACCATTATCAAAAAGGGAAAATATAAAGATTTAAATTTCTAGAAAACTAATTAAAAAAAAATAAATGATTGGAAATTTTATTGATAAATATGGTCAGCTTCTGCTTGAAAAATAAATTCAATAAAATCAACTTTTACCTGTATGAAATCGAAAGTTGGGTTAACAAACATTTAAATGGTCAGGGATATAATAGAAAACCTCAAATATATAAGTTATAGGACCCAGGGTTAAAAATTCATCAATTTTCGACGATGTAGGTTCTTACTTTATTAAATTTTAAATTAAGGGCATGCAGCATTCCAACCTTGACTTCTATTCAGATGACTGAGTGATTATTATTGATAAAATATAAGAACATTATTTAAATATGGCGGTACCAAAAGTTAAGCCAAGATAAACCCATAGTAAATACCTCAGAGTAACACTACATAAATAGAGAGGGCACGTCATTCATAAAATCGTTTGGTTTCTGCGGCCAACAATCCTAAACGACAATAGTGAATTAATGAATGAACTACATAAAGTGGGGATAAGATTGCGGACAATGCGGGCCAATCACAAACAAAACCCGTTTGACATTTCTTACTATTAATACTAGAGTGCATTCGCGATTATGGTCGGGCTTGCTCTGGCAATATTTGCATCCTTCTTTATCTGGTTATCTTAACAAGGATAAAACGATTCAGGTGGGCGTTCCTAGACGAATACAACCAGGTTCCGAGATTTCAGGCAGTGTTGCCATTTTCAGCTAGCACAAATTCTTATTCAAATTTTATTTTGATAATAGATTATTATTTTATATAATAATTATTCTTATTCAATTTTGGAAAGCACTGCGATATTTTGTGTTATAATTGTATATACATACTGCTACGAAATCGTTAAAGCTAGAAAAACGGCGTCCGCCAGGCTGTCAAAAATCGATGGCGGAAATACTAGAATCTAGCGAATTATTCTACTTTAATCTGGAAAATTAGATTATCGTGTGTATTCTAGATTTCACAGAAATAGATTCAGGGATATATAAGAAGGCCGGCATTGGTTTGTAAGTTAGTTTCAGTTCGAGTGTGATACGATTTAAATAGTGATTGTAAAGAGTTTAATTGTTGAGTTTGTTAATAAAGTAATTAGTGTCAGAGTGTTTTGTTAAGTGGAATAAATTATTGCTGTGTTAATTGGACTTTGATTTTTGGAATAAGCGAAACGAACAACGAACCCAAGAATTCTGTCCGGCGATCCAAAGCCGCGACATTGGTGCCAAGAAGTGGGATATAAAGGACTGAAATCCAATTACGGAAGTGCGGGGACACTAGTGTAGTATAAAAACTGAACACTCTGACAGTTAGTGCAGTGCAAACAGTGACAATCACAAAAAGAGACTCAACCGATCGTGTGGATTACCCCGGAAGTGACTCTATACCCGATTTAGACTGTGATAGTGAATCTTCGAGTGACTTCTAGAAAATTCTATTTGGAAACTAAGGGAGATATCGAATTTGTGACTTTGCCGACGTATTCGGAACATCAGTCGTCATTCAGAAGAGGTTTTTGGAGGAGTTTCGGAAAATTTTAGAACATTCTATTTGGAAACCAAGGTAGATATCGAAATTGTGACTTCACCGACGTGTTTGCTATATCAATCTACATCTAGAAAAGAAATTTCAAGAAAATTCCAGAACATTCTATTCGAGAATAAAGCAGTTATCCAATTTGTGACTTCACCGGCGTGTTTGGAACTTCAAGCAAATACCAGGAAAGATAATTGAAGAAAGTTCGAGGGAAATTCTTGAACATTCTGTATATGCCTATCACAAGACAACAAGCCAAAATGGACGAACAAAAAGTTGAAGAACTCCTGCGCAAAATGTTGGAACTTCAAGAGACCAAACGACAACAAGAAAAATAAGACGAAGAAGCTAGACGACAACAAGAAGAGGCTAGAAGACAACAAGAAAAACAAGACGAAGAAGCCAGACGACTACAAGAAAAACAAGACGAAGAGGCCAGACGACAAGAAGAAAAACAAGAAGAAAAAGCTAGGAGACAACAAGAAGAGGCTAAACGACGACAACAAGAAAAACAAGACGAAGAGGCCAGACGACAAAAAGAAAAACAAGACGAAGAAGCCAGACGACAAAAAGAAAAACAAGAAGAAGAAGCTAGGCGACAACAAGAACGGCAAGAATACCTTGGAAAACTGCAGAAGATATTCCAAACCATACAAGGAACTGTCGCTAACCTAGACCAGAAGATTGAACAAGTTAAAGACGATGTGCAAAAAGTAAAACACGACCTTCAGGAAGTGAAAGCTGAAGTCAAAACCGATGTTCAAGAAGTTAAAGACGATGTTCAGCAATTAAAACAAGAAGTTGAGGACCAAGTTCAAGCACTCGAAGATAAGGTGCGTAGATTAGAAATACAGTCCATCAATCCACCTAGTCTTGGAGGATTCTCCAGTTTGAAGATTGAACCACCAACTTTTGACGGTTCTACATCCTGGACCATGTATATCCGTCAATTTGAAGCTGCTGCAAATATCAACGGATGGAACGATCAAGAAAAAGCTACAGCACTGATAGTGGCACTACGAGGACCTGCCTTAGATCTTCTTCAGTCCATTCCGTCAATCTACCAACAGAATTACCAGCATTTAAGTCAGACGTTAGAATTGCGCTTCGGAGACCATTACAGGCAAGAAGTATACAAAACTCAAGTCAAATCGAGAATTCAAAAACCCGGCGAGAGTTTACAAGAATTCGAATCAGAAGTTAAAGGCTAGTGAGTTTGGCGTTTCCTGCAGCTGGGGAAGACATACAAGAATGGATGGCAGTATCTACGTTTATTGATGGTCTCCGGGATTCCAAAATCCAGGAAAACCTAAGAATGTCCAAATTCAGGAAAAGTAGCGAAGTCCTTGTCCGAGCATTAGAACTGGAAGCAATCTTTGGTGCTTCAACACCCAGAATACGAGCAGTGACCATTCAAGACCCAAAGGATGAACAAACGTCAAAAGAAGATGGTAGCTTCAAGAATCTTATGAGTAAGTTCACGGAAAAGATGAAGAAACTAGTACTAGAAATTAGACAAATGGAAAACGACTCCAAACAAACACCAACACCAAGAAACCGAGTAAAATGCTACCGGTGCCAAAAGCTTGGACACATGCAATGGGATTGTAGACTAAGGATGTCCTTTCCATCTAGGGATCATTATCAAGGCTTTTCAAGGTCTAGAGACGCCAGCCCTAATAATAAACAGGAACCAACTAGTACGGAAAGGAGGATGCTGGCTAGTAATGACGAAACCCCCAGAGTTGTGTACATAAAATCAATGGGCGGTCATTATAGAGGATTAAAATTCGAAGGACAAATCAATGGAGAATTGAAAACCATCACTTTTGATACGGGTGCTGAAGTTTCCATAATTAGAAGAACATTAATCAAGTCTCGGGCAATCCAACCGCTCACTAGAAACCTGTCACTACGAACAGTCACCGGAGAATCTGCACCAGTTCAAGGAGAAGCTATGGTTGAGCTCACTTTTGGATCTACCACCTTCAGGCACAGAACATTAGTCGCCGATATAGAAGACGATTTTATTTTGGGAATGGATTTGATCGGCCAACATGGTTTCTCCTTTGATCCTTCCATGAACATCCTTAAATTTGGTAATGAAGAAATTGTCCTAACAACACAAGAAGAATCCGAAGCCGTTAAGATCTTGGCCACAACCCCAGTGAGGATTCCTGGAAGTGCTGAGAAGATCATTTGCGGAAGATTAGAAACCAACCCTGGGTGCTGCGTTGGACTAACACGTAATTTCATTGGAGATAAACCAGAAAGGTTTCTTGTTGGAAAGACTCTAGTAAGAACAAATGGAGACATTATGATAAGAATTGCCAATGTTTCTTCCGAAACAGTAAGAGTAAAAGAAGGAGACATTATTGGAGCTCTCGAACCAGTGAAGCAAATATCGAACTGTGACCTACCAGATAAGAGACACTTTGTGAAATCCAAATTGGATACAGACACCTTGATGCAGACTTTGGCGAAATCATGGAAACATCTTGATCCAAATAGACTTCAAGAAGCCACAGATTTCATTTTGAAAGAAGCAGACGTATTTGTGATGGACAATCAAACCGGACGAACCAGTTTAATTCAACACAAAATTGATACTGGATTGGCACACCCAATTAGACAACCACCACGACGTATGCCAGTAGCTAAGCAACAGGAAGTGGAAAACCAAATTGATAAAATGCTTCAAGAGGGAGTCATTGAAGAGTCAAATAGTCCATGGTCCGCGCCAGTAGTACTGGTTACGAAGAAAGATGGGAGTCTTAGATTTTGTGTGGACTACCGAAAGCTCAATGACGTCACCAAGAAGGACAGCTTCCCTCTCCCAAGAATAGACGATACACTAACAACTCTATCGGGCTCCAAATGGTTTTCCACCTTGGATCTCAAAAGTGGATACTGGCAAGTGGCAATACATGACGATGACAAAGAGAAAACTGCCTTCAGTACCGGAAGCGGACTATACCAGTTTAATGTAATGCCTTTCGGATTGTGTAATGCTCCAGCTACGTTTGAGCGACTGATGCATCTTGTTTTGCGAGGCCCTACATGGAGAACTTGCCTGGTATATTTGGATGATGTCATGATTATGGGAAATTCGTTCCAAGAACATCTCAATAACCTAAAAGACGTTTTTGACCGCTTCCGGAATGCCAACTTGAAACTCAATCCAAATAAGTGTTTCCTATTTCAAAAGAAAGTGGAATTCTTAGGTCACGTGGTATCTGAAGAGGGCATACAAGTTATGGAAGGAAAAATAGATGCTGTCAGGGACTGGCCAAAACCACGCGACAAACATGAACTAAGGAGTTTTCTAGGATTATGTTCTTATTATCGAAGATTTGTGGAAGGATTCGCCAATATAGCTGCTCCACTTCATCGATTAACAGAAGAAAAATCAACATTCAATTGGACCCAAGAATGCGATTCCGCATTTAGGAAATTGAAAGGAGCATTATGTACGAGCCCAGTGTTGTCCTATCCTGATCACAAAGGCATGTTGATTTTGGACACAGATGCAAGTAACACCAGTGTTGGAGCTGTCCTTTCACAAATCCAAAATTCACAAGAACATGTCGTGGAGTACTACAGCAGAATATTATCAAAGCCGGAACGAAATTATTGTGTCACCAGAAGAGAGTTGCTTGCCATAGTAAAAGCAGTCGACCATTTTCATAAGTATCTCTATGGACGCAAGTTTCTAATTCGAACAGATCACGCAGCTCTAAAATGGCTTTTATAAATGAAAACTCCTGAAGGATAGCTTGCTAGATGGATTGAGAAATTGCAGCAATACGATTTCCAAATTAAACATCGACCTGGAAACCTGCATTTTTATGCAAAAATGCTGACGCTCTGTCCAGACGGCCATGTAAAGAAAATTGCAAGCATTGTCAAAGAATCGATATACATGAGAAAAACACTAGTCCACTTGTAAGAAGAACGGGCCTGATCGTCGATGACAAATGGACTACCAAACAAATGAGAGAAGATCAGGAGGCAGACCAGGACATCGGGCAAATTCTACATCTTAAAGAAAATGATGAATGTAGGCCAGAATGGGGGGAAGTGTCAAACAAAAGCTTGATTTACAAGGCGTTGTGGGCCCAGTGGAACTCTCTGGCCGCAGAAAATGGGTTGCTCAAAAGAGTTTGGGAAAGTGCCGATGGGAAATCCACTAAGAGCCAACTAGTTATCCCAAAAGACCGAGTGGAATATGTATTAAAAGAGATACACGACGGAACTTCAGGGGCACATTTCGGAGTTAACAAGACTTTGGACAAAATTCGGGAACGTTTTTATTGGGTTCACTACCATGAAGACGTTAAAAGCTGGTGCCGAAAATGCAACATCTGTGCTACCAGTAAAGGCCCTAAACTAAGATCTCGGGGGCCCATGAAACAGTACAACGTCGGTCTCCCATTTGAAAGAATAGCGATAGATGTTGCTGGACCGTTCCCAGAGTCAGAGCGTGGTAACAAATACATCTTAGTTATCATGGATTACTTCTGTAAATGGCCAGAAGTTTTCGCTATTCCCAATCAAGAAGCCATCACTGTTGCCCAGGTGCTAGTGGACGAAGTTTTTAGTCGTCATGGTGTGCCACTAGAGTTACATTCAGACCAGGGACGAAACTTCGAATCTGCCATCTTTAAGAAAATTTGTGAGATCATGGGAATCCGTAAGACCAGGACAACACCTTTACACCCTCAGTCTGATGGCATGGTGGAACGATTCAATAAGACCATAGAGGAACACCTGACAAAAGTGGTCGCAAAGAACCAACAAGATTGGGACAAGCATTTGCCTCTATTTTTAATGGCTTACAGAGCGGCTGTTCACAATTCAACAGGTGAAAGTCCGGCTAGAATTGTTTTTGGAAGGGAACTCAGGTTACCTTGCGATCTGATGTTTGGAGTACCCGAAGAAGAATGAAGAGAAATCCGAGATTACGCCGACGAAGTAAGGGCACGACTTCTGGGTATCCATGATTTTGCTCGGGAGCATATTCAACTAGCCAGTGACCGAATGAAGACCAGATACGACTTGAAAGCCAATTCGGTCGGATTTCAAGAAGGTGATTTAGTGTGGTTGTATAACCCAGCAAGGAAGAAAGGAGTATCACCGAAATTGTCTTCAGCATGGGAAGGACCCTATAGAATAATCAAGAGGATCAATGATTTGGTTTATCGAGTCCAGCGCAACACCAGGAGTAAGATGAAAGTTGTACATCTGGACAGATTGGCGAAATATCATGGGCGTGAAGTTGATCGGGACGATCAACCTTAAGAGGAGGGCAGTGCTACGAAATCGTTAAAGCTAGAAAAACGGCGTCCGCCAGGCTGTCAAGAATCGATGGCGGAAATACTAGAATCTAGCGAATTATTCTACTTTAATCTGGAAAATTAGATTATCGTGTGTATTCTAGATTTCACAGGAATAGATTTAGGGATATATAAGAAGGCCGGCAATGGTTTGTAAGTTAGTTTCAGTTCGAGTGTGATACGATTTAAATAGTGATTGTAAAGAGTTTAATTGTTGAGTTTGTTAATAAAGTAATTAGTGTCAGAGTGTTTTGTTAAGTGGAATAAATTATTGCTGTGTTAATTGGACTTTGATTTTTGGAATAAGCGAAACGAACAACGAACCCAAGATTTCTGTCCGGCGATCCAAAGCCGCGACAATACCTATCTAGGTTTTTATATTTACAATATATTTTTTTCAATTTCCAATTCCATTTTCCCTGCAACTTAGGATAATTTATAAATATGGCACATCTACAGTAAGTGTCCGCAAGTGAGCTTAGAATGGGAGTCAATGTTTGAGGCATCTTTTAATCATAATAAACCTATCTATTTCATGTGCTAATCTGAGGTAAATACCATAAATTAAAAATTAGAAAAATATCCAAAGTTCACTCCGGTGTCAAGAAAGTGAAATAGTATATTACATTACGAGTGTAGAAAGTGACAAACTTCACACGAGTGCTTTTTGACAAAAAACACACAAGTGTATGGAAGACGCTTTCTCACAAGTGATGTACCTACACCATTTTTCCTACGACCAGAAATCGATTTACACCAATTTTCTATTATTGTATTTTTTTTTCATTTTCAACACACGTGCTGAAAGTACTTTCAACACACGTGCTGAAAGTACTTTCAACACACGTATTGAAAGTAAATTGTGATGTCAATCACAAATTATGTCAACAGTATTTTCCCAACGTGTGCTGAAAGTACTTTAAGAACTCGTATTGGAAGTACTTTCAGCACGCGTGTGATATTTAGCGCTTTCCAAAGAACCAACTAGTTATACTGTAACGTTGGCAATGTTACAGTATAACAATGGAAGTTAATCTATTTCGAAAATTGACATGTTGCAAAATATTCAATGCAAAACTTTTCAGAAATGGTCCAAAAACAAATGCACAAATCCTTATTTTAAATAAACCAATTGACCCTTATTTTAATCTATATTTCACTATACAAGTACGTTTTATTTCAGCCTCTGGATAGAGATCAGCCCAACGGAAGACCACAATGGCGATTTACCGTGTTTGCCCAAGACGAAGGCGGTGAAGGTCTAGTGGGTTACGCTGATGTGCAAGTTAACCTTAAAGATATCAACGATAACGCACCGATTTTCCCTCAGGGCGTCTATTTTGGAAACGTCACCGAAAATGGAACCGCCGGAATGGTGGTTATGACCATGACGGCCGTTGATTACGACGATCCATCAGAGGGTAAGAATTGCAGCAGATTCTAAATAGATTATGTAATTTATAATAATTAATGTTTCGGATGTTCGTGGAGGAAGCTTACGCCAACGAAAATAATTGGTCTCCTTTTTCTTGAATTTATTGCTTAAGTAATTTCCTTTTGCAAAACCAATTTTCCTTCCTTAATGGCGACAGATTGAATCTAGATTAAGCACTCGGAATAAACTTCTCGGAATAATTTCGAGTAACTTCGTGAAAAAGAGATTAAAAATGTCGGAAAATTTTAATTATTTATTACCTTGCAATTTTCAAAAATTCAAATTTGTTTGAAATTATATTTACCGATTACCGTCAGACGAAGCTGGTTGTTTATTTTACATCATAAAACAAAGCCCCTAAGTCGAGGTTCTCTCTCTCTCCGTACCATAATGCTTTGCGGCTCATTGATTTTCTGCAAAATTATCGCTTATCTCGAAATTGCAATTGTAAATTTGGACGGACATTTATTCGGCTAGGCGTTACGTCAGCTTTTAATTTAATTGATCGTATTGCCAGCCGGCCATAGCAGAGCTGATTGGCTATTTGCTTCCGCAAATCAACGCTCAATTTTGCTAAATTTATATTGTTCTAGTCTAAACTAGAATTAACACCGCATGGGAATCGGCACAAGGCAGCTTAGGACCTAGAAGGGCTCACCTTAACTAATTTACTAGTGTTTCCAATGGCAGATTAGTTTAGTTTCCTAAATTTACATTTTGTGGCAGATGGCTTGCACTGTAGCTACTAATAATATATAGTTTCACTCGAAACAAAATGTTTTCAACTTATACTTATGCCGCGAACAGGGAACATTCTAATCCCTTAATACTTGAAACGTTGAAAAGCCAAACCGAAATAAATATCAGAGATGTCATTGGTCATGTATTTATTTGATAATATAGTGTAAATATTGCACAGATGACAGAAAAAGATCACTGAAAGCCTAATACGCTTTCAAGAAGTTCGGAGTTGCTACCTAGTGAAGAGGATTTATTTGCCAAAATAACACAGTTGCACTTAGTTTGTTTATCAATGCACGTCAGTCTAATGGCGACATATCAGATGAGATAAAAAACAATATTGAGGATGATGAAAAATATCAAGGGATAAGACATCTCACTGTGAAGAAACTCACAATATAGTCGATCTCCTATCCTATTAAAGGATTTTTCAGCTAAACAAACATTGAATGGTGTACCATCAAGTGCATGTCAGATTCACGATGGCTTTTTATTCGTCAGTATGAAAACAGAATGCCAATTTCGAGCAAGATTATAGTAAAATCTAGAGTAATTTTTAATGCTTCTGGAGTGCTAATTCGACTTCGATTAGACAATGATTGCCAATCAACTTCATGTTCTCCAAAAAGTAATGAAGAACAGCTGCCTGTGCGATGAAAACCTCAATCAAAAAATGTTTAGAAGGAGGACATTTAGATAAACAAAAATGTGCTTCAGGATTTTTGGAGTAGAGGAATGCGCCTTTAGTTGATGATAGATTACCAGCACACATTTTGTATTTCGTTTTTTACCTCCTGAATTATAATTCTTACATAAGCAAATAAATTTTATGGCCGTAATGCCATTATGATAAAACATGAACAAAGTAGTAGCCACCTGGAATTGCTTAGTACCTTCTACTGATTCCAAAAGGTTCATTTCATGAAATATTCTGGTCGCACTAGCGGTCATTCCATCTTCAAAGTATTTCAAAAATATGTCTTCTGCACTTTTATTCACCCTCAAGTAGCTGAAGGCTTCAGCTACTTTAATATTATGTGTGTGTTCAAAATTAATCTGTAAATTGATTATTTAAGTTTTTTGATTTCGCAAATAAATAGGCACATTATGAAAAATTACCGTAATAACAATATTGAGTTCCGATTAATTTTCTTCACGAGGATATTTACGGTAGGTGTAAATTTTAAAATTTCAATGTCTTCACAACAACTTAAGGTTTAAAGTCAACCCCTATTTTCTGAACCTTGCGTTCAAAAAATTCCAAAAAAAATATATGTTTTATGGTTATTGATATAATTTTAATCCATAATTTTTTTAAGCAAATTTGACTCGCCATTTTTGAGTTATATCGCAAAAACTGGTTTTTCACCATTTATTTCAAAACGAATGGATGAAGTTTCCCGTTATTTTTAATACGAACTACTATTGCAATTCTACGCGACATATATTTTTTTCAAATTTTTTGAATGTGTAGTTTTCTCGCTACTGCAAAAATAGTACGCTTGTAGCTACACTGTTTAAAAATAAATCCGACGGATGAACGTTCAAAGTTATTTGCGTTGGTCCAAATTACAACCCTGTTTATGTAAAACAGAATAATACTTCGAATTTCCGCAAAAAAAAGAAAAAACGTTTCATCACACAATTTAACCAAATGAAGATTTCAATTTTTTTTTTTTTTCCTATCTAGCACACTGTAGGGGCGACAGCATTGACATCTCGCGTTGCTGTAATGAACTAAAGGCCTGACTTTAAACCTTAAAGTATGCAACAGCTCCTTATATTCCATTTTCATTGACTAACTCTTACATACTACTTTTATTTAGGGTAACAAATGCCTAATCTGCGTAACTTGTTCAAGCAAGATAACAAAATACAGACAACAAAGCTGATTGAACTGCTGTGAGCTGACAACACATGTGGAGACGCGCCTGCACGAAAGCGCCGTATCGTGGTAGAATTTGTCCCTCAAATTCACGTGTGACTACTAGACATTGTATATCACGCTCCAGCGAAAAACGTTGCATGGTAGGTTTTGCTCTGCGCTAATGACAGTCTAACTTTGCCGGTGCCTACCACGATATAACGCGTTGCTTCATGGGAGTGCGTTTCACAATGGTAGGAAGTGGCGATACGCCACCTGGACCATAAAGGGGGCGGTCCTATCATTCCACTCTTTCAAATCTCTCCTGCTCTGCTACAAAACGGAGTGGGAATTCTGCTACCATTCCTAATAGGACTCTTCAGAGCCAGTCTTGTGTGGAACCATATACCACCAAGCTAGAAACCTACCAGGTGATTTATATCATATCCCTAAAGCGGGGCGCAAAGAACCCACACCCCAATCATTCAGACCAATAAGTCTGACATCCTTCCTCCTCAAAACCTTAGAAAAGGTACTGGATGAGTGGATTAAGAGGAGGCGCTCAGGACTAGCCCCCTTAGCACTCATCAATATGCCTATCAGACAGAAAAGTCCGCAGAGCTGGCTCTTAGTAACTTGGTCGCTAATATAGACGGCTCTTTGGAACTGAAGAGCATTGCACTTGCCGCTATCTAGACCAAGATCTCTCTACGAGGCAACAAAATCTAGAGGAATCGACCCGCTTACTTGCAACTGGATCAGGACCATGCTGAGGTAGAGTAATAACGAGTTCTCTGCAGGGGGAAACGGTCAGGTTCACGGCCGCCATGGGCCTTCCGTAGCGAGGGGTACTTTCTCCGCATTTGTGGTCACTTCTAGTGGACGACCTTCTGGCCGTGATACAACTGTGGGGAGTCAGGTTCAAGCATATGCGGATGATCGTTGTAATAGCCAATGGTAGCACTCCAAGAAGTGCTAGACTGCGTGCTTGACTGGTGTGAGAGAGAGGAAATGATGATTAATCCTCACAAAATGTTCATAGTACCCTTCACCAGGAGAAGAAAACTTGATAACGTAGCCCTGACTATACGGGGAGAAAAGGTGCCATTTTCAAATGAAGCAAATTATTTGGGAGTCATCCTGGACAAGACTCTAAACTGAAACGATCATCTGGAAAAAGGGAGCCAAAAGGCAAAATTGTCGCTTTGGAACTGCCACGGGATCTGTGGCACAAATCCAAAACAAATTCACTGGATCTACACAATGGTTATGACACCAATGACAACCCATGGCTCTGTGGTATGGTGGGACACTTAGTAGACTGCAGAGAAAGGCTTGCCTGGCGATAACGCAAGCGTTATGCACCACGCCTACAGCAGCTATGAAAGTCCTCATAAACTTAACTACCCTTTACATATACGTGCAGAGGGAAGTAATGAGAACAACCTATCTGTACCATGCTTCAAAAAGCACTTTGGAGGGAAGAAGCGCAATGCAATACACGATGCTTGTGAACGAAATAAAACGACACAATAATTCCCGAAAGAGAGCTATGGGCCAACAACAGGACCGAGCTAATGAAGGCCACGAAAAAGCGGATCAACTTGCAAAAACTGGATCCGAGCTTAACTTCATTGGTCCGGCGCAGCGCCTGTACTGGGAATAGCCCTGAACACGGTCAACCACACAATCTCGACCCATTCCAATTCAGAGGCCAAACAATATAGTCAAGGTTACCAGTACCCTGCCCGAGAGGGGGGAAAATGGCAGACGTACTTGTGGAAATGAGGAGGAAAAGCCTCAAATCCCTGGTGGGTCTGTACAGTGCACACTGCAGACTCCGGTATCACGCACAAGATCGGAATAATACAACGTGTCGCCTATGCATGGAAGAGGACGAAACTGCGGAACATGTCCCATGTACGTGCACGGCAATAACTAGAGGTGCGCTGTTTTCGAGGAGTCAGCAGTTCAACCCGAATATATAAAGCATGCTTCCCCCACACTTATTTCCACCCTCATTAGAAGGGCTCGACTGATGGAGGACATATAAACTCGGAGTGAGTCACAATAGACTGCACGTCGCAGTGGAAGCGACGAAATTGGACCATTCACAAAAAACCTAAACCTAAAGAACTAGCGGGCGATATAGCCTTTTATGGCACCTATCAAGGCAAGACCAAAGTTCTGATTTGTCCCGAAAAGGAAATACTGAACGAAGGTGAGATTTTTTTTCTTCAACAAAACACTCCATCCGCATTGTAGTGAATGGGATGGAGAAAAATGGAAAGCCTCTTTCTCTTACTCTCTAGATACATCTACACACAATTTTTTAGGTAGTTGTTGGGTAGTTTAAGTCCCCAAAAGCTAGAAAATATCTTTAGTGCGATGAGGTGTGTGAGAAAAGTAGCCGTAGGGAAATAAAATGCTCTACAAATTCGACATCAAATTTAAAAAAAATATATATATATTTCATTTCAAAAATATTTTATTTCTGGGCCTATTTCGGTTTAAATCAATCACAGAGTATTGGAAAATCCGTATTTTGTTGTTAAATCGTACAATTATAATAAAATAGACTCTCCAATATTTTTTTATTGAATTTCAAGTGGTTGAAAATATCTCTTATATCTTTCTCTATTCAATTGTCTCCAGTTTTCTTCTAGTCTCTGTTGGCCTTACCCATTCGATTTGTATGCTTCGTGCTCCAATAACTAAATTAACCCCAAGTTGTATTGTATTTGCTTTGCCAACAAGCAATTATTGACAATAATGCTTCGGTCTTTGCCTATTCAATTCTATTGACTATAAACGAAATAGGAATAGAAAATATGTAATTGAAAAAACTTCTAATATGAAAAGGAAATAAAATTCAGTGTTTTTGCTGACATACAAAAATGGTTGATTAATAAAAACCAGAGTTTTATGAAATGTCGTAAAAATTATATGAACACGATTCTTTTTATTTTTTTAATATTTTTCAGGACTTTTGAGCACCCTATTAAAATTTAATTTAATTTAAAAAGATTCATTAAAAAAAAAAATAGCCGTAGAAATTTTGTTGTGCATGGTTTTATTACATTCGTAATAATCTCGAGTCCGAAAAAGTAGGTTCAAGATAAATATAGCAATTTTCTCTTCGAGAGTGGCAATTTTCAGTAAGAAGACTATTTTTCTGTGAAATATTTTTTTTACAATTGCAAAATTTTCTTCTTGCTACGAGACTAAATTGTCAGCAGTTTGGGCATACTTTGTCTAATTGCTATGCAAAGCTTAAATGTCATCGGTGTGCTGGCAATCATTTCTACACTAAATGTACCAGAGGCAATAACTCTGTCCCTACATGTGTCAACTGCGGAGGTGCACATCTGGATAATTGCAGGAATTGTCCGAAGTATCCAAATAAAAATATCCCTTCCATCCCCAAACCAACACCAGCTCAAATCTCTTCCCCGCCAAGGGACACAGCAGCTTTATTTAAAACTACCGCATGTGTGAGCTACCCTCAAAAAATTAAAATGAACCCCAACAATAATAATAACAACAACATCAATACAAATACAAACTCCCCTCAACAACAACTAAACTTGACAAATAACTCCATTTTCAGTCTCTCAACTCTTTCAGAGCAAGAGATTTCAAATTAACTAAAAAGACTGGAGATGATTAACAATCATCCCAGTCTCAAACTTTTAAGGCAACTAAACTAGACAATGTAGATACACCTAGACCGACGCGACTTTACATAATCTCTTGGAATGCAAACTCTATATTCCCCAAAACTCTGCCGCTTAATATTTTCAGCGTTTTTAAGCTTCCTTCTAAACGCTTAACCCATGATGATATGAACCTCTTCTTCGGTTTTGATGCTCCGACCTTAGTTGCAGGGGATTTAAACTGCAAAAACAGAGCCTGGGGTTGTCGCGCTAATAATACAGCGGACATTTACCCAGGACAATTTCATCTCAGTTCATGCTCCCTTAGAGCCAACTCATTTGTATGGAATTACCCCTAAAGCATGGAACCTGGCAACCGTGATACTAATCCCAAAACCGGATAAAGATCATCAATTTCCACAAAATTACCGTCCAATCAGTCCTCTGTCTTCACTTCCTAAAATTCTTGAGAAAATAATTCACGAAAAACTCCAATCCTTACATTATCTTGACAGAATTCTCCCTGACGAACAGTTTGGTTTTCGTCCAAATAATTCTGCTGAGATGCAGCTTGTCAGGTTGGTTGAAGAAACTACCCGCGCCTCAACGGGTGTTGTGCTGCTGGATGTCGAGAGAGCCTTTGATCGTGTATGGCATGCTGGACTCAGTCAAATTTCACGACAAATATTTTCTGCCATTATCTCTTGTCAAAATTCTCATTAATTTCCTTAAAGCCAAAAGTTTCCGTGTCAAACTCAACAAAGATACTCTCTCAAATATCAGACCTATAGAAGCAGGAGTTCCTCAAGGTTCTGTCTTGGCTCCACTGCTCTATAATCCATGTCCATCCATATGTCCATCTACGCGATGACACTTGTATTTACAACTCACAAAAGTACTCACATTACATACACAGACGACTACAAAATCATCTTGACTCCATGATAAGGTACGGTTTGTTAGGAGAGTACGCGTCGCACAACTGACATCGTAAATGTCGTCATTGGTTCAGGTATGACGTACACCCGTCTTTTGACGTGAGAAAACGGGTGTACGTCATAGACAATAAAAAATAAAAAGACCTTCAAAAGTATAGCCGAAATAGGTTATACTATTACTGCGCATCCGGTTGCGCATAGCGCATTGCGGAATTTTTGGAAAGCTAGAGACCTACGAAAGATTAGTCCGATCATTCGATTATGTTTCATCTTTCTCTGTCATACCAATTCATAAGACAAGGACGTCGTATGAGTTACAGAGCTTTCCTAGCTGTTTTGTAGAAACCTATCAAACATCCATAACTATAGAAACTGTGACCGAGAAAACAAATAAGTAACCTTAAAATAACGACATTTCCGTGTTGAAATTTGTCATTTTTAACCGATTGGGCGGTCGTCTAAGAAGACTCGAACTCACAAAATCTAAAGAACAAAAAGAAGAAATTGTCATTTTTATTAAGGCACTCGGTATCGCGTACCTATAATATTATGTACAACTAGGATAAACTGAACCAGTAAGTATACATGTTAGTTTTGTGATATACGGCATATTTTTTTACTGTTTTAGGAGACCTCAGTCAGAAGAGATAAAATGTAGATGTTAGGCCTTGGCCAGCTTAGCTTGTACATACATTAAAGCATGTATAAGGGATGTAATAACTGTGTTTGTAAACTCTTTAGGTATTTGACCTATCTAGCTATAATATATATTTTTTCTAGTACAATTTTAGTGTTTATTTTGACTTTTTTTTTCAATCTACATCAAAAAATGGCACAAAACTTTATGGAGTACCACATCATTTTTCTCATTCGGATTTGAGAAAAAGATGTGGAACAACATAAGTAAGTTTTTTGTGCAATCAACTCAAGTCAAATTTCAAAATTCCCGCCATTTCAGTATTTGTTCCGGCTGCCACTATTGACGCCACCGTCGCTGTGACGTCAGCGCTATACAAAATTTCATGTTATCAATCAGGTACTCTTACCTTGGTTTATTATATTTCTCTATGGTGTACGTCATACCTATGGTCATACCTGACCAATGACCATGCATGTGCAACTCTTATGGCACAATTTGTTCCGCTAAAAGCTTGCGACTACAGACGGCAGAGGCGCTGTCATACAATGCTGTTGTCAAATTTATACGTAAAAAGTACAGATTATTGTTTATTTATTTTAAAAAGCTTCCGAGAATGGGAAGAAAAGTCGTGTATCTCGCTAACATATAAGTGCCAGTAGGACAATTTGAAATTACATTTCTTTTTCAAAACAAATATCCCATGCTTTTGACATGTGGCAGCGTCGCTTCACTTTTATTTTCATCATATTATGACAAATTTTGACATATTTCGTTTTTATTCAATAATTCGAATCAGAGATTGAAAATTTTCTCCGTTCAAAGCAAAATGGTTTTATCTTGTTGTGTGGCAATGTGTGAAAGCCGAGGGAACAGAGTAAAAATGCATCGAATTCCTAAAAATGATGAGCAGGTATGTTTCAATCCCTACATTATACCGAAATCGGGATTTTACCTCCTGTTATTTCACCACTGTAACTTTTCTTTCTATTTAGGTGCTCATTTCATGCCTGCAAAACGTTTGCAATCAAAAAACCTCATTCATTGCAGGTGCCTATTATTGATTGGATTGATATTCATACTGTAGTCAATAAATTAATTCAAAATTGTTATTTTTGTATTTTATACATGGATTAATTAGTATGCAACTCTTCGGTATGTGATCAAGAGACTGTTTATCATAATTTTATTTCCATCTAGAAGCATATTAAATTGTTTAGGGCTAGTGGCAATAAAAAATGATAAACGGATCCTAAAGAAAAGAAAAATAAATTTAAAAAGTAGCGCTTCCCGCGCTCTCAAGTTACTGACTACACACGCGAGAGGGCGCTGTAATCAGGAACAAAATGTTTGTATTGAGTTGCCTATCTATATTATAGGTTCGAGAGAGTTTTGTATCCCTTATCTATGCCAATGACGACGTTTACGTTGTCAGTTGTGCGACGCGTACTCTCCTAACAAACCGTACCTTTAAGGTACGGTTTGTTAGGAGAGTACGCGTCGCACAACTGTTAGGAGGGTACGCGTCGCACAACTGACAACGTAAACGTCGTCATTGGTTCAGGTATGACCATAGGTATGACGTACACCCGTTTTCTCACGTCAGAAGACGGGTGTACGTCATACCTGAACCAATGACGACGTTTACGTTGTCAGTTGTGCGTCGCATACTATCCTAACAAACCGTACCTTAAGACCTCTCTCCTATTACCTGGACTGCGCGCAACGCTTGTAGGCTGCAGGGGAGCGTCCAATGAGAAGCAAGTTTGTTACAGGCTTGCGTCATATTCTTATTCAGGGGCCAGTTCAGAATGAATCGTTCCTTCTTTCTTTGTAACGTGTAATTCGACAAAGAGCAAACTAATACATTACATATTACTTGAACTCACCGCATTGCCATTTGAGGTTATGTTAGATTATACTTGACATATTCCTTTGCAAATTCATTGTGCGATGTTGCCGGATAAAACATTTATCAAAATAAAAGTGCAATCGATGTTAACATACACGGCCTAGTTCGTTTTTGTAATTTTTTTCGTCGATTTGCTCCGAAATTTTGACAGGTACGTGACTGGATAAGATAATTTCAATTCACAAATCACGTGCCTGTCAAAATTTCGGAGCAAATCGACGAAAAAAACGTCAAAAACGAACTCGACGCACTTTTCAAGCGCTTCTTTTGTCTTATTTAAGGCGTTGTAATGTAAAACACTTGAAACTATATCACTTCTTCAATATTATAATGTGCGATTTGTATTGTCTACATTTGTTCTGCAATAATACAATCTGGCTACTGAACCTAAAGGCCGTTTTACAGCTTGCAAAAAAACTTGAATGCAATTTGTTGCATGCAAAAAAATTACATTCTAGATTTCTTGCACATCGTTTTACACCTTGCAATTTGACTTGTTTCCTTCTCTAACCTTGTTTTTAATATTGTGTTGTAGATGTTTGCATTTTCCAAAAATAAAAAAAGTGTTTATAAGTTGATATAAAAAGAAGAAAGTAATAGCAGCAACTTTAAACATTACATAATTGCTGAAAATTCGCAAGCTTGCACGAAAACCTTCAAGAAAAATGGCACCAAACCGATTGCATGCAATGCCATTCAAGTTTCAAGAATCTTGCAGAAACCAATCAGCTGACTCACTTCTGCGCATGCCCCCGTTCAAGTTTCTTGCATATTGCAGATAGAATTGCAAGCTGTAAAACGGCCTTAAGAGTTGCGCGCGCAATTTATTACTTTCTAACTTGTATTTATTACAATTAAGCTCTTTTTTTTCTATTTATGCGAGACAGGTCAATTGACTGTGCGAAATTATGGAAAATTAAAATTAACATCGGTAAGACCATAGAGAAATATAATAAACCAAGGTAAGAGTACCTGATTGATAACATGAAAGTTTGTATAGCGCTGACGTCACAGCGACGGTGGCGTCAATAGTGGCAGCCGGAACAAATACTGAAATGGCGGGAATTTTGAAATTTGACTTGAGTTGATTGCACAAAAAACTTACTTATGTTGTTCCACATTTTTTTTTCTCAAATCCGAATGAGAAAAATGATGTGGTACTCCATAAAGTTTTGTGCCATTTTTTGATGTAGATTGAAAAAAAGGCAAAATAAACACTAAAATTGTACTAGAAAGAATATATATTATAGCTAGATAGGTCAAATACCTAAAGAGTTTACAAACACAGTTATTACATCCCTTTATACATGCTTTAATGTATGTACAAGCTAAGCTGGCCAAGGCCTAACATCTACATTTTATCCCTTCTGACTGAGGTCTCCTAAAACAGTAAAAAAATATGCCGTATATCACAAAACTAACATGTATACTCACTGGTTCAGTTTATCCTAGTTGTACATAATATTATAGGTACGCGATACCGAGTGCCTTAATAAAAATATCAATTTCTTCTTCTTGTTCTTTAGATTTTGTGAGTTCAAGTCTTCTTAGACGACCGCCCAATCGATTAAAAATGACAAAAGTAGGATTACACAGTGTGGTTTTCGTCCAGGAATATGTTAATGAAAAGTCGGTTTTCGGCTTATTTGGACTTTATTTAATGAAATATCTAAATCAACAGCCAACGTTTCGACGCATTCCGCATCATTCTCAAGGCTAAAAGAAAACATGCAAAGAACGTTACAAGCATTTCACAACGATTACCATTTTAAAAAATGACTGACAAAATAAATTAACATTTAACAAAAAAGAAGCATTTACAAAGGTTTAAAAAATAAATTAAAAAATGACGTATAAAAAAGAAATTAACATTTAAAAAGTTTCAACAATGACTATTACATAACAAGAGATAAGTAAAATGAGTTTCACAAATTATATTTTTGAAAAACTATCAATCCAGACAACATAGAACCAATTACCTAATTTGACTAATAAAAACGTCGTATTGTTATCTACAAAATACCTTACCAAAGTTTACCTTACCTAGATTATTAAAGCTATGAATCGCATCATTCGGACCGATTCATCAATAACAACAAACAAAAAAGTTCACACACCAAAGAGCGGTACTATTGCTTGCCGTGATGTTTCGGTACTACTTTTTCATATCGATCTGCATTGGTACGTAAAACTAAATTATTGATAATGTTGATTCCCACCCCACCAAATTTCACCTTTAAAAAACTTAATTTGGGGAACAGAACCAATTGAAAACAATCGAATGGTCGGTTTATAACTGATTGGTTATGATGTTGCAGTAAATTGTACTTAAGTTTTGTGTATCCATGTTAAGGTTTACATTGGGTTTATTAGTCGTTATATGGCACATTTCTAAGAAGAGTCTTTGTTGAAAATTAGGGTGACTGTCTAAGATAGTCGATGATTGGAAGTCAAACTGGTGTCCAGTTTCGAAGTAATGTCTTGCTAGTCCTGTTTTTGGATTATCTATCTTAGTAATATTACAATCCCTTTTGTGTTCTGATATGCGATTTTTCAGATATTGTTTTGTTTGGCCTACATAGCATACATTGCAGTTATTGCATGGTATTCTATACACTACATTACTAGTGTTATCTTTAGGGGTGGGATGTTTAACTTGGGAAAAAAGATTTTTAACTGTTTTTTTATTGTACATTGCCACTTCAGCGGTCTGTGTACCAAGTTTGTTACTGTTGATTTAGATATTTCATTAAATAAAGTCCAAATAAGCCGAAAACCGACTTTTCATTAAAAATGACAAATTTCAACACGGAAATGTCGTTATTTTAAGGTTACTTATTTGTTTTCTCGGTCACAGTTTCTATAGTTATGGATGTTTGATAGGTTTCTACAAAACAGCTAGGAAAGCTCTTCAACTCATACGGTGTCCTTGTCTTGTGAATTGGTATGACAGAGAAAGATGAAACAGAATCGAATGATCGGACTGATCTTCCGTAAGTCACTAGCTTTCCAAAAATTCCGCAATGCGCTATGCGCAACCGGATGCGCAGTAATAGTATAACCTATTTCGGCTATACTTTTGAAGGTCTTTTTATTTTTTATTGTCTATGGGTAAGACCCAAGCCGTCCTGATCTCCAACAAACGTAACAAACATATTGACAACTTCATACTAGACGATTCCGAAATTAGGTAGGTCTTACATGGACAAATCAAATTAAATATTTAGGACTAGGACTATTACTGGACAGTAAACTTTCTTGGACCCCCACATTTATAAAAAACTGAATAAATGCAACAGATTAGTGCAACAGATTAGTTATCCATCACTTAACAAGGACATTAAACTAACTCTAAAAAACAAACTATTACTGTACAAACAAGTTATTAGACCTACTTAAATATTCGAAATGCCCTACGGGAGTGATGAAAGCTGTTTTCTGGATCGATTTTTCATGGATTGCTATCTAGTGGAACCCCGAAGTCATATCTAACGATGTGAAATACCGACCCTGTCATAACCTCTCCAATTTGTCCTCGATAAGTGGCAAAGGATATCTGTCTTCAATAGTCATTCGATTGAGTTCTTGGAAGTATACACACATACGGTAGGTGCCATTTTTCTTTCTCACCAATAGGATGGGACTGGCAAATGGGGATTCACTAGGTCGCACAATGTGATTTTCAAATAAATCATCAATTATTCCACGACCAACTTCTTTTTCACTGGCTGACAATCGATATGGGGAACGATTAATCACAACATCTTTTTCCAACCGGATCTTCAAAGTGACATTGTTCACTGCACCTACTCTGATTCCACTTGCAATCATACCGCCGAAGTCGTCCAGTACTTCCTTAAGTTTATTCTGAAATTCTGAAGAAACAATAACATCAAATTTTCCAGAGGCGAAAGTGTCCAAAGTCCTATTTATTCCTGGCAGTTGTCGACGTTCTATTCGAGAAATAGTTACTAAGCTTTGATCCTCGAGGATATCACGTCCAATCAAAACGTCATTATCCAAACATATGTTAGAAACAAAGAAGTATGTTATGGGAATTTCGATTCCAGAGACTTTTTTAAAATCTGTGAACTTCTTTGTGGCAGTAATAGTGACATTGGCAATTCCTTTAAGCACCATGTTACAAGAGATTACCTTTTCTTCAAACAGATAAAGAAATTTTTCCGACATTAAAGACAAATCTGCACCGAGAGCCCAAAATCGATGACCATTCCCAACTATTTCAGTAGCACCATTTGATTTGCCAATGGAGCAAAAACTAATACCGCGGCGTTTATCTATTGCAGTTTTCAGAAAGCAATTCGAAACATGATATTTGGCACAAAAACCACAAACTTCGTCATTGCTTTGGGAGGTTGAAGGTAAAACATGACTAGAAGTAGAAGCTGTACTGCTATTTTCAGCCAATGTTTTAGTCCTTCTGCTTCAACAATTAGCTTTAATATGCCCTGTTTTGCCACACTGATAACATTGTTTGTTCATCTTTCGAGATGTAGTGGAATGGTAATCAGTCGTGGGAAATTTTCTTTTTAATAAATTACGTTCACCCAGAGTTGATTTTTGTTGTCCATAATTATCACTACTTGAAGGTTTAGAAAACGACGGACAAAAATACGAGTAACTCAGAAATGATTTGACAGTTGCTGTTCGTGGCTGCTTTTCGTACCTCTAACTCAGAGATGCCGTAAATAACTAATTCTACCAGATCAATCTCGGACCAATTCGCACATACAGTTTTCAACATGTTTGTTTTCTCATGAACATAAGTTTCATAAGTGTTAACTTTCGAACTAGCGAACTTAACTGTGTCTTCTAACAATTGCCCTAGATTTTTTTTTTTAAGGAAAAGCTACCCATTTACGGGAATCATTATTTTCGTGTCTAAAATACGGTAAATCTACCTGCTCACTAGATTTCTGACACTGCAAGGCCTTTACTAACTCTAGTGAAATTGCGTTAGTTGAACCAAAGAAAATGAAAGCGGCATGTTAACCCGAGCACAAAGAATTTCAGTTAATTTCTTTATTTTAAATGTGGGCCCATAATAAATTCCTTTTGCCTGACTCATCAGCAAGCCCTGTAAAAACACACCACCATCCCTTCTTGTCAAGTAGGTACCCGTCGGCAGCTGAATCTGGCAGCGGCTTTCGGAATAAATATAAGAAAATAACCAGTGATGAATAACTTTAATTGTTCACCGTCTGATCTCTAACAATATACATGTTTAATAAATGATATTGTTTTAACGATTGTCGGAAAGCACGACCAGGGTGAGCTTAATATGAGTGCCTGGTCACCGTAGCATGGCTGACTACGAGGAAGCAGACAGCCTCCCGAAAGAAGTGGCTGAAACATCATACTGTGGTACAGAAGAGCCACATAAGGAATGAACTAAATAAATAGGAGGACAAATTGTCAACATACTCCCGGACTGAGTGAGTTAAGCAAAAAGTTTCGTCATCACCTCCCAAAAGAGAGCCGAACAGCACATGAACAGACATGACATTAGATTGGTCGTCGGACTGCTCACCGGACACTGCCCAATAAAATATCATCTAACGAAAAGGCAGAAAACGACAACTGCTGATTTTGCGGAACTGGCACTGAAACTTCAGAAAATATACTCAGCGTTCGACCTGACTCTGGAGGAGGCTCAAATACCGCGAGGGATTATTGCCAGCACCCCAAGAAATAGGCCAACTATCTAACAAGAAAATAGTTTCCTTCGGAAAAAACCTCTTGTATACTCAGACTGATGATGCTTGTGTTGTACTTTGCATATGTGTGGTTGATTACACCATAACCAGCTCGGAATCTTGGCCTGGTTGGTAGAAACATTTCTGCTTCGGTAACCTTTGGGTTATAATTTTCATAAATAATTTATATCATCTAAGGAAGTAAAATTATGAATTTATAGTATCTTATCTCTGTAATATCTCCCTTTTCATGGTATGACAATGGGTTTTTTCCTTTGTTCTGCGCAATTACTCGAACATGCATTGTAAAGACCACATGATTTTTAAAAGACTTGCGTCTTTCCTTGCGACAGGTGTTTCCTCACTAACTCTTTTCATTCCTATATTTTCTTCTACCACTTCGGTTATTTCTGTAACGTGATGACTCATGTCTCGTCGGATTGCTTTGGAAATTTTCTTGTCTGTTCACTCAGCTACCCGGCTTTTGTCGAATGCTTATTCCTGGGGTTTTTTCTCGCCTAAGTTCTCGTTTTTTTAACTACCGCTTTCTCTCTTTTATCAACAAAGGACATGGCACTAAATATTAGAATCCTGGTGATCGGTCGATTTTTTTTAAAACTGCAGTATGTTATTCTATACCTGAAAACAAGCATTTTTGCTTATGGTCACTTCTTTGCACGAGTATGGGATGTCCCAGAAAATTAAGTCCAAAGTTTTTATATGGAATATTTTGTTTGAAGCATAAACTATATTTATCTAATCTGTTATGTATTTTTGCAACTTATACATGAAAGACAAAGATATTTATGTTGTTAAGAACAAAAATTATTACACAGGGTGTCTCAACAATTTTATTTTAAACCAAACTACACTCTAAAGAAAGCCAATAACCAAAATAACGGTTAAAAACATTGAGTTCAAAGTTTTTATATCGAATGTTTGATGTATGGGTTTAGTGATTTTGAATATGTATTGGTCTGTTGTATTAACAACACAGTTAGGACCAGTTTCACAAAAAGTGGTAACCCAACGGTAAACACAAGACACTGGTAACCTACAATTTATCTGTTTCCTAATGTGTGGTTTAGCCAAAACCTTTGGTCAGCTTCAGAAATTCCATGTAGTCGACCCGCAAATATGGGTCCGATAGCCAGTGCAGGTTACCACAAGGCTACCACCAATTGTGAAACTGGGCGTATATGGCATATTTTTGTATTTGTTGATCTATTTCTACAGTATTAAATCCAAATCGTTTCCTAGGAACAGCAGCTACTTCAAATAGTCTCTGGTGATCATTGTCACAATGTTTCTAGTTATTATTGATACTTTAAGTTATCATAGTTTTGTAGCAGTTGTTTTGGTTATTGGCTTTCTTTAGAGAGTAGTTTGGTTTAAAATATAATTTTTGAGACACCCTGTATAATAATGTTTGTCCTTAACTACATAAATAGCTTTGTCTTTAATGTATAAGTTGCAAAATCACATAACAGATCAGTTAAACAACGGTTAAACATAAGTTTATGCTTCAAAGAAAATATTCCATATAAAAACTTTGAACTCAATTTTCTGGGACATCCCATACTCGTACAAATAAGTGACCATAAGCAGAAATACTTGTTTTCAGGTATAGAATAACATACTGCAGTTTTAAAAAAATCGGCCGATCACCAGGATTCTAATATTTAGTGCCATGTCCTTTCCTAGGATTATTTTAAAATAGACTTTTCTATATTGAAGGCCTTAACATAAATCACCTCCTTTCAGTCCTTTCTCACAAAAGCTGTTTACTTTAACATTTTTTTGTAATCTCTCATCTCAGATGCAGTAATTTTAACACCTCCAGCGAGGGAACCAACTTTCACGATTACCTTACGCTGACGCTTTTCGCCTCAACAAAACTTCCCGTGCAGTGATCACAACTTAAAGTTACAATTTAAATTATGTTATCTCAAGATAGCAAAATTTCTCGCACTGCACCGCATATTGAAAATTATAATATTAGAAATTCCAAATCAGCTCAAGACAAGCAACGGGCTGTCTCTCGTCATGCGAAAATTGTCATTTACATAATTGTGTAGCTCTTGAATAAATCGAATTAAAAGCTCGCGTAATGCCTGATTGAATGTCAGTCGTTTCTAATTTACGATTGCACCAGAGGATGTATCCACTGCTTCAATGCATTAAGGAGAAACCGAGTTTTAGATTTCCGGGAAGTGATATTAGTTTCTGTAACGGCTTTGAAGGAAACTCTTCGTTAGAGAGGACTTTGAGGCAATCCTTTACTAAAAAAAAAAATAACCTTTTATTTTTGAGCTTTAGCTCGTTACATTATGATAATTAAATTAAAAGATAAAAGCGCTTTAAAGACGACTAAATTTTACTTTTAGCGTAATTTTTAATTTATTAAAAGTAGCTTTTTTTGGGTAATCATACTAATTATTAAAAAAAAAGGATTAAAAAAAATTGTGCTATTCCAAAATCTAATGTTGTTGGCCAGCTGTTATGACAAGATGTTCAAATGAGGACAGTGATGTTTTATTATTAGAGAGAACGATAAAAGCTACCAAAAATACCAACAGTTTTAAAGGACCAAAGCTATCGGGTATTATTTCAATACGGCGCAGGCTCACAAATAGAATAGAAACATAGCCATGCATAAGGAGATTCAAATTTTGCATGAGCGCCCAAATGTTAACTTTGAGACCGCTTTTCGCGAGTCAATTTTGTTCTCTCGCTTTTGGGTAAACTGATCACTGATCAGATTTTTATTCAAAACGCAGTGGTTTATGTTTCCAATAAAAATCTGTACGAACAGAATCAAAAAGTTCAAGAATTGCTTTATTTGCTCTCATCCGAAAATGGCCGATTTTAGCAAATATCCGTTTACCGAATAATTTAAAAACAAAACTCTCACGTACGAAGTCAAACAAGGAACTTCGAACGTATTCAATCGCGTGTCATATCCGCAAAAATTGTGAATATCGATGTGGACCATTCATCCATGTCTCAGTTACTCCAACAAATAGTTATCAAATTCCTTGGCTTGGTTCGAACCATATTGCTTAATTCAGAAAACCTACTGAAAATTGATCGGAAATTCAAATGAGTAAAAGGTAATGTCTGTTTTTTTTTTAAAAGATAAAAGTCAAAATGACATTATGTTGGCAATACAATGTAAAGTTGTCAATGCTTTCAAATTTTTTATGTAGAAAAGGCTTGTGCTGCCAACATAGTTACTAAATTTTTGACTTGGGAAATTATATTTAAAAAAAAAAACAGTCTTTAAAACACCTATTTTGTATGAGAGTAAGTCCATAAATTCATTTATTTCCTACTGAACTATTATAACCATATAATACCGTGGTTACGATAATCATAAACAGGGTCTTAACTCCCAAGGGATATTAAGGATTTCATAACTCCCGCGCGGGAGTTAAGAATATCATAACTCCCAAGGGAGTTAAGGATTTCCATAACTCCCGCATTTACCTTGAATAGGTGAAACTTTGACAAAAAATTGAAATTTTGGTTTATGGTTTATTTCACGAGTGCACTACACAGTTAAAAACGCATGAGTGCAAATTTGTCGAAAATTATAAATATATTTCCTTTGCACGAGTTGTATTTAATGAGAGAATTTCATAAATCAAAAATTTTAATTTTTTGTCAAAAAATGTCAAAACACCAGTTTTCGCACCAGTTAGTATGCAATTATCTGATAATTTGCACTAGTGCAAATTATCGCGTTATTACAATCTGATTGGTTCAAATCAACAATCAAAACATGTCAATTTATTGTTGGAATACCAGTTTTGACAGATGTATGAAATTCTCAATAGTAATATAACTAGTGCAATGGAAATTATTGATAATTTTTGGGAAATTTGCCCGAATGCATTTTTAGTTGAAAAAGAGCACGAGTGCACGTAGTGCACTCGTGCCTTTTTCAGTTAAAAACGCATGAGTGCAAATTTGTCGAAAATTATAAATATATTTCCTTTGCACAAGTTGTATTTAATGAGAGAATTCCATAAATCAAAAATTTAAATTTTTTGTCAAAAAATGTCAAAACACCAGTTTTCGCACCAGTTAGTATGCAATTATCTGATAATTTGCACTAGTGCAAATTATCGCTTAATTACAATCTGATTGGTTCAAATCAACAATCAAAACATGTCAATTTATTGTTGGAATACCAGTTTTGACAGATGTATGAAATTCTCTTTAAAAAAAAACAGACTTTACCTGTTCTCTGCAATCTTTATGCAACATGGTTACCTGCACATTTCGAGCGGACTTTGGAATCACTCTTGCAATCCTTGGCGTAGTGGTTCTAGCCCAGACCACCAAATTTTAACTCAGACTAAACAAGAAATTATACATTTTAGAATCTGTTTCAACAATAAGATCCAAGTTCTTATACTGAAAATAACGATTTTTTCAAAATCTTCATGTGAAAATCACTTTGCTTTCCAAGAATATTGTATTTTATAATCTCATCTATGATACACATCTCAGATGGTACACAGGGCCACAACTTATACACACTACAAAACTCGAGGCCTTTTTTTTTCTTACAAGATTTTAACCAAAAAATTGCTTCCAATGTTGGCAAACTAAGGGGTCATATACGTTACATAAAAGGAAAATTATAGAGAAGATCTTGCAGTATTCAATATTCATATAAGCATGTCCCAGATGCATAGGATCAATTTCCCGCGAAATTGTTTGCTTGTTTGTTACCTTTAAAGCAACGACGAAGAACATGCAGTGGCTGAGTGGCTGCATAATAAGCGTGCTTTGACGTCATTTATTAATGCATACAAATTTCTTATCGTTATGTAAGTACTTTATTTAAAGTTTAAAATAAGCAGAAATGTGTCCCATAGGCATTATGTCATCAGGCAATCCCTCTTGACTAGTGGGTATCCAATGGCACATTTATGATATCAACGCATATTCTAAATGTTAAACAACCCGGGTTTTATTCCGGCAAAAAATAATATATTGGATAGTAGTGTCAATTGGTATAAATGGAGCACGTTGGCGAAGGCTGCGAGAAGCAAACTTAAATCTAACGGACAGCAGCGATGGTATCAGACCTGATGAGGACAAAATAAAGTGTATCAAACTTTTCCCACGTCAAAAGAAAGTTCTTCCTCAGACTATTCAAGTTTTTCAAAAGGTTTACAAAAGGTCATGATCATAGGAAAACCATTTGACCGAACAACAAAGAATTATAACTTTAATAGGGGCTTAAGCAAGGAGAGGCTTTTGATAACTTGATAACAAATTAATATTTGCAGCACTTCAACCCTGACATTGGCTACACAATATACATGGATGCATCAATAAATGGTATCCGAGCTACTACAAAAATAAATGTATCAGCACAAAATAACATTCTAGAAAGTTAGCAAGCTGGGGGCCAATTTTTGGGAATGTACGTTTATTTGCGTATGCTTAAAGATACGCACGATATGAAACGTATACTTTTCTTTGTACCAATTTTTGGATGACGTGCGCAAGTCGATAGACGTCTGAGCTAGGCATTCGCAACATTACGCAGGGTTGATCAGGCAACACTGCAAATTGAGAGATTTTTGTAGTACTAATGGAAAAAATAGGTTGTGTCAACTGTCGACTTTTGACAAATTTTCACTTTTTTGTGAAAAATATCAGAAAACAAGAAAAAACGGAGAGCAAATGCATCAGTGCATCAGATAAGCAGAAAAAATTGCTTGTGGAGTATGTGAAGAAGAAGCCGCAACAAATTAGCGATAAACAAATTTAGAGCCGGTTTCTCAATAGTGAGTCACCCCCAAGTCAAGCATAACTCCAGGGTAAGGGTTGATTTCTCAATAGCGAGTCACCTTCGGAATGGTTTTAACTCTAGAGTCAACGTGTCCTTGCAATGTCTGGAGTTATGCTTAACCCGGGGGTGACTTGCTATTGAGAAACCGGCCCTCAACATTGCAACTGGACACGTTCACTCTGAGGTTAAAACTAACCCGGAGTTGACTCGCTATTGAGAAATTGACCCTCAAAGTTATACAATGAAGTCTGTAATGCGCAGTGCTGGACGGAAGTTGTTCCAAACATTCGATCAAATATAAAACAAGATCTTCTCTTAATCGAAACAACTCAATAAATTGTTGATGGTTAAGCTCTATGAATGAATCTGGAGGGTTATACTGGTTGTTTGGTAGATTTTGTTGCTCTGCTATTTCCATTTTCCATATTTTGTATTGCGAGTATCACAAAATAATAACAGCTGATATAACCACAAATGTAGGTACGTCAGCGCATACGCAACACTTCGGCAAGTCTCTCGCCGCTCGCAGTGAAACGTATGAAAATGTGCGCATGCGTAAAGATGCGAATACTCAAAAATGGGATTTCGTAGTCTTCGCACATTTACGTAGATTTTCTATAGTTAAGAATGGTCAAAAATTGGCCCCCTGGAGGCCATTTTTTGGGAATGCACGTTTATTTGCGTATTCTTATAGATGTGCACGATATGAAACGTTCACTTTCCTTTGTACCAATTTTTGGATGACGTGCGCAAGTCAAAAAACGTCTGAGTTTAGCATTCGCAGCAATACGCAAGGTTGATCAGGCAACACTGCAAATTGAGAGATTTTTGTACTAATGAGGGAAAAAAATAGGTTGTGTAAACTGTCGACCTTTGACAAATTTTTTACTTTATGAAAAAAATGTCGTAAAACAAGAAGAAACGGAGTGCAAATGCATCAGATAAGCAGAAAAAATTGCTCATGGACTATGTGAAAAGGAAAATACAACTAATTAGCGGTAAACAAACGCAAAGTTATAAAATGAAGTCTGTAATTCGCAGTGCCGAGTGCCGGACGGATGTAAGCTATGGGTGTAAGGTTCCCAAACATTCGATCAAATGTAAAACAAGATCTTTTGTTAATCGAAACAACTTAATAAATTGTTGATGGTTGAGCTTGTTGAAGGGATCTCGATGGTAATGCTGGTTGTTTGGTCGATTTTCTTGGTCTGCAGACTGCAATTTCTATATTTCGTATTGCGAATATATTTATTAGTTCTTCCATTTTCAATAGTTTATATTTATCACGACAAGAACCCACAAGTGCCACAAAGTTCGCACACAAATACTGAACAAATAGACAGACGAAATAAAATAATAAAGGTCGATACAACCACAAATGCAGGTACGTCAGCGCATAGGCAACACATCGGCGAGTCTCTCGCCGCTCGCAGAAAAACGTCTAAAAATGTGCGCATACGCAAAGATGCGAATACTCAGAAATGGGATTTCATAATCTTCGTACATTTACGTAGACTTTTTATAGTTACGAATGGTCAAAAATTGGCCCCCTGGGCTCTAAATCTAAAACTATCGTAAATTGATTATACTGTGGAATACAGTAAAGCACTAATGACAAAGACGCGAACTGCATATTAAGATTTTCGATATTATACCTAACCCCAGAATCAGTAAATTATACATTAGCGAAAATTCCCACGTACCTACACAGCATGTAGCAGAGAAATTTCTGAGCAGCAAGATAGCGACAAAGAATAAAGTTGAAAAAAGCAATAGAGGAACCAGAGAGACACTACAGGAATCTCGATGGATGTTGCGAAAAGATCCATTATTTCAGTACTATAGGCCAATTGTTATACAAAGTAAATAACACTAATAGGGGCCTCAACAATGATCTATTGGGAGTTCTAAGTGGGATGATCCAAACAAGTGGATACCTTGGCCTATCGAAGACAATACAGATCAAATGTAAATTTTCCAACACAAGCAATCTACTAAGTTACTACGAGGTTTTCAGGAATTTCGATTACTCAGACCTATTTATTTATTTATTTTTTAAATTATTTTATTTTATTTTATTGACATGATCAACACCCTATTGTTGAAAAATTTATTTGATCAAATAAAGAGTCTTATCTGTCTTATCTAGTAAAATCGTAAAATCCTCGTAATCTGATTCCGTAGAATTTCTTTCCAATAAGCTAACAGCTGGTTAGTATAGACAAGAGGCTCTTGGCGTTGCGATAAGAGAACATCACGCGGGCCAACACTCGTAGAGCAGGCTGGCCTGGGAATATCATCCAACTTGGACACTGATTGATTAAGCTTCCTACTGCATTTATTGACAGCATGTCTCGCTAAAACCATATGGTCCGCGCAACTGTATCTCTATACTGGAAAATATGTTTATGTTTCATTAGGTAATTGATTTGTGAAAAAAGTCCGCCGCATTCTTTCGGCATACGATTTCTGTAACTCCAAGTTTTTTGTGATCCGCAGAGCAAGCAGTTCGGAAAGAAACAACATTGCGCTACATCGACGAAAATATTTATTAGTAGAATCTAGAACCTATGCCACTGGACACCCAGTATTTCTCATTAGTTTCTAAACGAGTCTTGTGACACATATTATATTATTTAGCCCATGATCAAACCCTAGAGGGAGAAATACGTAGATACACGTCCCAATTCAAAATTTTAGAAATTACTTCCAATGCCAGAAATGTAATTATAAATCGAAAATGAGCTGCAAATGTGAAATTGAAAAAATCGAGTCGAGAGGGTTAAAAGACACGGTACGGTGGCTGTCAATTCACTGCAGAGGCGGAGCTCTACTACTACTACCTATTGAGAATTGGTTCAAATACATTTGAAAAACTTCGTAAGTAGCTGCAAATATCAATCAGCAAAGTTGCTGTTAAACCTATCTGATAACACGCGTAGCTGTACCCACGTCCTATTCAACTTCACACTGGCAATATCTTTAAAGCATAACAAAAATATAAATGGAAGAAAATAAACTAAAGTTTTGTATTACGTGCAAAATTTTAATAAAGAGCACAGCGGTTTCAGCTTTAGGCCATCATCAGTTCTTACTTACTTACTTTCTTTGTCAGGATGCACAGGGGTAAATTCAAAGAACAATAGTACCTACATTCAACATGGGAACATTATTGAAATAACTCCGCACATTAAAAAATGTATTAATTAAATTAACTTGATTTTGGAAGCTTTCGCTTATTTTGTCTGTTTTGGTGTTTCTGCTTTGAATCTTGAATAGGGTAGTGGACAATTTTTTCAAATATTTTTTTTATAAATCTTCACAACAAAATAAACAGTAGTTGATGATTCTTTGATTTTAGAAAACAAAAATATACGTAAAAAAAATTAACAAAGTACTTATTTTAAACGCTCTAATTTACCGCCAGGAAATTACGTCATAGCTGTTATGTCCAATAGCGTCAAGGCATTACGACATTAATAAGAGTAGCGAGAGCGTGGTCTGCGCGTCCTTATATTTTAGATGCTTTTAAAAAAAGATGCCGATAAACTCAGTGCGCACTGAGAGTGCACCTAGATGTAATAATACCCGACAGACGCTGATATATCTCTCTTTTCTGAACTAATGAGTAAGTTTGTGTCGAATATCGGTCGTCGGTTGATTTAGTTCATACTCAAATACAGCAGCTATAACGTAGAATCAAGGCGCGAAATATTCCTGTTTAAATGAAATTATACCTTGTCCACTACCATATTGTTCTATTTAAGTCATCCGCCTTTGTAAAGCCATTGGTCAAGCTGTCGTAACTGTCACCCTTAATCAATTCAATCAGCTGGAAAGAAAATGTGCCAGTCACGAAATAAGTATTATCCTAACAAGTTCGGAAAGTTATACTTTTCCGCACGCGAACTCCGCTTCGCGTCGTTCGGGCAAGCAGTTGAGTGCGGGAAAGTTACTTTCCGCAAGAGTTAGGATCAAGATTTTTTCTACAAGCACACACTTTATATATTTTTTTCAAATTTTATTTCAAATATCATTCTAAAAAATTTTATTTATTATGAATAAGGGTACTAAAAGTACAGTCCGTTCCATTAACGTTGATAACATTTTAATCAGATAACCATATAGCAACCCTATAATCACGCGACTTAAGCAGGTGAATTTTTTATTGCTTTTACTAATTCTATACAGGTGTTCCAGGTACGCCGTGCGGGAAAAAGATAGTTTTCGAATTAAAATGCGAGCGGGAAAGTGGACAAAAACGCATGCTTGTAGAAAATAGTATATTACATACCGAGGTGGAAAGTGTTTCAGGCCGAGGTCTAACTGAAATCTCGAGACAGTAATGAAACTTTTCACCGAGGTATGTATACTATTTTATTTACAATCATTCGAATTTTGAAATTTTCATTTGGATTAAAACTCAAAAATACAATAATTAACAATTTCATTTACTTTCGGCCCACGGGTCGAAAGTAAAAGTCAAAAAAGTGACATTTTCGAACTTTTTAAAAGTCAGTAAAGTCAACATTACATGTATGATTGTAAATAAAAAAAATTATATGTGAAGATTTTCTTTAATTTATTTTTTAATGTGTGGAGTTATTTTAATGATGTTCCCATGTTGAATGTAGGTAATATTGTTGTCCTTTGAATTTACCCCTGTGCATCCTGACAAAGTAAGTTGGTTGCCTATTTCTGTTTTAAAAATTAATGGGACGATCTTGCCTTTCAGGAAGCATTGATGATGGCCTAAGGCCAAAAGCGCTCTGTTTTTTATAAAGAACCTCTTTCTTCAAAAATATCAATTGCAGCTCAAAATATACCTATCAAAATTTATTGATCGCAAAAATAATTGAAAACAGATTGTTCGTGTTCGTTTTCACTGGTTGTTATTGGTCGCGGCTCGAAATTAAGGTTATGTCAACTTTCTTATGAACATTTTTAAGGTTTGAGGGATTAGTTAAGATTTTGTTTCAAAAATGGCAATTTGTTACATTGGTTTTAGGAGATGTTTGGACACTACAAATCGATTAAGGACGCGCAAACGGTATTTAGTAGTAACGGGGGCACCTGAGCCTGAGAAATTTTTCGATACCGTGAGAAAATCTCTAGATTGGTGACGCCTTTGATTTGAAATTTCATGGATTTGACCCGGACCAACTCCAAATTTTTTAATATCATGATTCATGAAGTTATCGGTGGCGGCATTTAGCGTACATAGTTTGAAGTTCGTTGTGTCCTTATACAGGATACCGTAGTGGTAAATAGGAAAAATTCGTGAATTAGCACGCCAGCGACGTTTAATGTGGGAACAAACAAGGGTATCATGTTTCACGGTTAACCGGTTGGCCCGGGTTAAATCCATTATCTACTGTTCTCCTAAAGCTCTACGTGTAAATACGTATTTTCCGTTTCTTTATGAAACTTCCCCAACTAAATAGGTTTAGAATTTCAGGATCAAAACCATTTCCAGACTTTCCAAAATCGAATTCTTTTGCATTCAATTGTGAATCTATCGTAGATTATAGATTGTGCGGGACGAATTTTTGTCGAAGGTACTCTTCTCGTATATTTAACGATTTCATTTTGAAAGAGTAAAACTACGTCTGCAATTGAATGGAAGCAAAAGCTGTTTTGTATCAGAGTAAATTTATTGTTTTGCATTGGAATGGGATTTCTAGAAAATTCATTGAAAATTCCAGGCGGATTTTAAGGAGAAATTCCCGATTTTTTTTAAAAGTTGAATATACCAGCAGCCTTAATTAAAACTCCGAATTTATTTATGGTTATGTTATTTTCAGGAACCAACGCAAGATTAGTTTACTCCATAGAAAAAAACGTTATAGAAGAGGAAACCGGTTCACCAATATTCGAAATCGAGTCGGAAACGGGAGTGATTAAAACCGCAGTGTGTTGTTTAGATCGTGAACGTACCCCCGATTATTCCATACAGGTTGTCGCGATGGACGGTGGTGGTTTGAAAGGAACAGGGACAGCCAGTATAAGGGTGAAAGATATAAACGATATGCCGCCCGCTTTTACTAAGGACGAGTGGTTCACTGAAGTGGACGAAACGGATGGTAGCGCTTTACCCGAGATGCCTATATTGACTGTTACGGTTCACGACGAAGACGAAACTAATAAATTCCAGTACAAGGTAAGAAGAATGCTCTATATTCATAGTAAGATTTAGACCTTAATTAACCCTGCCAACGATAACCCGGGCTTAATCACACTCCATTTTCCCAGATAAAGGCTATAATTTAACCTACGCCGTCTTGTATCTTAGCTCGTGCTAATTCCGCATAGGGCTCTAAAACGGTACAATGGGGCACCGATAAATCTATTTTGGGTTTTTACGCCCATTCTTTTAACGTTAAGAGACATATTGAGAGTTTTGTGTGAGAAAAAACCACGGCAAGACCATTATCGGGGATTCTCTATAGTAAGTCTTTTCAGATCGGCGACTTGATTTTAATCCGATAATATTTTTGTTTGTGATGCTGTTAGCAAGTCCATTGTGGTTTCGAGTTTTCTTTAAATTTGACTGCATTCATGTTGAAAATAATTTAAAATTGGATTTAATTTCTTGAGAACTGATAAATGTCTTCTGAACAGAGATTTAGGTTGCATTGTTGGCATGCATCATGAGTTTTCTTATGGAAAGGTTGCTGGCATGATACAATTGCGCACGAGACATATGTAATGCATTGTTATGATACTGCCTTTGGCATCACACGCTCTATGGCATGCCAACAAAAGCGAATCCGCGAAATTAGATTAAATGTTAGAATAATATTAGTTATTTTTTCTTAATCAATATTTTCGCTTCTGTCATGCTACTTGAAAGAAGTAATACTCTTGAGGATATTCTCCTACGTTAAACCTGATTAAAAATATTTATCTATCATGGGTGAGTTCAATGCTAAATTAGGTCGCAAGGAAGACTCCGAATAAATATCTAGAACAACATGATCTGTATACTGTTCTTCAAGAAAAAAACCATCAGAAAATAGACCTGGCTCTCACCAAATGGTATGACAAAAAAACGAGATAGACGATTTTCTATGTAAAAGTATAGATCCATCTTTGAAAATGCCCCCATCAATAACAGATCGATCACAGGCAGTGATCGTAGAGTTTTTAGAGCTAAAAATCAAACCTGAGGTCAAGTTTAAACCTAAAAAGTTTTTCAACAGAAAGGTAAAGCTTGACTCACAGCAACTAAAAATACGTGGAGATGAATTTCGGAGCTTATTCGAGAAAAAGAAGAATCAGAAGTAGATATAAAGGACATCAACGATAGATGAAATTAACAACTTTTAGAAGCAGGAAAGAAAATAACTAAGGTTCCAAGCGATGGGAAACAAAATACAACGGAAAATGGAGAATGCAAAAATTAATACTGGCAGTTCTCAAAGTAGACATGAAGAGAAACAAAGAAGCAATAATAGAAAAAGATAAGAGTAGGTATGGAATGTCTGAAACCAAGACTTGGTACCAACAAACCATGCGTAGAAAAAATCAAATTGTCGGCTGTAGAAAGCTTCTACCGTGACCTAAACAGGTCGAGGAAAGATCCTGGTGGGTAGACAAAGCAATGACGAGCAAAAAATTAAAAAGTCGGTTCCAACAATATGTCAGATATCGAAGATTTTCAAATCGATAAGGCAATTAACAATGTCATCACGAGAGGATGAAGTGACAGCTGATATGCTTAAAGAAAAGAAGAGTTGTGGTTATTTTATCAATAACGAAGAGACTATTCAACCCGTATCTGTTATCTATGGTTATCAGCTAGTTGCAAAGAACACTGTGTCGAAGGGCTATGGAGCAGGTAATGGTCAAAAAGAGACTTTCCGAGGAAAGAGAACTGAGCTAGTGAACTTGGCTTCAAAAGTCACGCATCCAAAATAGAGTTGGAGCAGAACACCTTGAAAGAACACAGAATATAATGAAGGTTCTATCTGCGCACAGATCATAAGGCAGACAAGAGATGAGATGGACCTCAACCTGAAAGCAGAATGACTCTGGGGACAAATGGCTCAAAATAGAGTTTGCTGGCAAGAATTGGTAGAGGCTCATATGCCCATATCCACAGATGAATGATAAAAGGCTAAATAAGAAGATAACGAAAGTCATCTATGTGTGCCATCTATGAATATAGGTACCTATTTACGACAATTTCAGCGAAATTCAATTTCCAATATCCAATCAAGGTTCAACTGAAGATGATCTGAAAAGGAAACCAGGCATGAATCGAAGGAGCCATCGAGAGTGAGAGTGGAATGAATTGTCTGAGATCAACATTGGGAAAAACTATCATAATATTAATGATAAACAATAATGGAGAAGAGGAAAGGAAGAAATGAAAATAACTCAAATGGTTCATAATAGAAATTTATAGAGACTTGTGAAGTTCTTAGAAATACCTAGGTTCAACTTGGAAAAATTAGAAATTTGAATTCAGAGAAAGTGCCGGAATTAAAGACTTATGAGTTTGAGCAAGCTCTCGAAAACATTTGAGCAGAAATGCCTGATATCTAAAATGTACACATAATCAACCTGTTGTGCAAGCTAGATTCTGTAAGAGATACAGCACACCAGACTATCTTTCTACAATGAGAACCCTTATTGAAAAGGCAAACAAATATCATTTGCTTCTTATCGTAGCAATCATTGTTTACGAAAAGGCATTTGATAGAGTAGAGTAGTGGAACATGAATGAGTATTGTAGAGTAGACATGTTGTAAATAATACCTACAACAATGAAAATATAAAACTGATATCATATCCATCATAGGAGACGTGATATATCACCAAAACTCTTCATAACATTAGAAAATGCATTCAAATTGTTGGATCGGACACAGCGGTATCAAACACCACTTGCAGAAAACTAGACCATATCAGGCTTAACTTGCTGATGTTATTCTTTGTATCGCTATAGCACCCAGAGAAGCACAAACTATGATCTGGCTAATGCCTCAACGAACACGACAGGAGTCTAAAATAATGACAAATGGCATACTCCGAAAAAGGTCGCTGAATATTAATACCTAAGCTATTACAAAAGTTGATCAGTCAGCTGAAACATCCTTTCATTGGCGAGGGTAAAATTCAGCTAACTAAAATAAATATAATAATATAAATCCCAATATGCCTCAATACTGATAAAGTGGAGTTTCAAATTGTTAAAAGACCTTGAGGAAATAATTTAAATGTTTATACTTTCGCACCGTATGACGGGGCAATATTCGTTCACATAAATACCTAAGCACTCTATCCCATTCTCCAGGTTATCGAGAACAGTGGCTACGGTGCCGACAAATTTACCATGGTGCGTAACAACGACGGCACTGGTTCCCTGAAGATAGTCCAACCGCTGGACTTTGAAGACCTTCTCCAAAGCAACGGTTTCCGTTTTCGTATTCAGGTTAACGACAAAGGCGAGGATAACGATAACGACAAATATCACGTGGCTTATTCGTGGGTGGTCGTCAAACTTCGCGACATAAATGACAATAAGCCGATATTCGAACGCCCTAATATCGAAGCTATTGTTGCGGAAAATGCGGAAGTTGGTAAGAGCTTGGATACGTTCAAGGCCACCGATCCTGATCAGGGTGGCAAGAGCAAGGTAACTTGAATCACTGTTACGTGACTAATTGTCTAATGCTATTCAAAATAATTCGTATGCAGGTTTCTTATACAATCGATAGAAGCTCAGATAGAAAACGTCAATTTTCTATTAACCAAGAAGGTACAGTTAGTATTCAAAGATCATTGGATCGCGAAGACACACCAAGGCACCAAGTGAAAATATTGGCCATAGACGATGGTATTCCACCAAAAACAGCCACAGCTACGTTGACTGTAATTGTTCAGGACATAAACGATAATGCTCCAACATTCCTGAAGGATTATCGGCCAGTGATTACCGAACACGTTGCTCCCAAAAAGGTACCTAATTCGTGCCTTTAATCAAAAATCAATAATAACAAATCAAAAATTATATTCCAGGTTGTTGAAATATTAGCCACAGACGATGACGATCGATCCAAAAGTAACGGGCCACCTTTCCAGTTCCGTTTGGATCCTAGCGCAAGCGATTTAGTTAGGGCCAGTTTCAAAGTGGAACAAGATCAAAGTAAGTCATTAAAATCCAGAAAAAAAATTCTTTCAATTGAATTATTTATTTCAGAGGGAGCCAACGGTGATGGTATGGCCATCGTGACGTCACTGCGTTCTTTCGACAGGGAACAGCAAAAAGAATTTCACATTCCAATTGTCATTAAAGATCACGGCAATCCTGCTATGACTGGTACAAGTACTCTGACTGTTGTAGTGGGGGATGTTAATGATAACAAAATGCAGCCTGGTTCAAAGAATATATTCGTCTATAATTATCAAGGTAGGATTTATTTAGTTTCAACTTTTGTGTGATTACTGCTACGGAAAATTTAAAACGAAAATTGGAAACTGATTAATAAAAAAATTAATGAAACTTCTCACTTTAGAATTCGTAGGAAAGTTTATTTAGGATTATTAGAAGAGTTGAAAATTTCAAATTTATGAATATGTATTGTTCATTTTGAAATTCAGATGTTACTTTCTTGATTTAAATTTATCGCTACTATTCTGAGAAGTTCGTATTGGATGCTATGAATATTTACCTAAGTTCATACTATTACTAAATCTTTATGAAGAGAAGTGCTATCTTTAACATAAACTCCATTAAAAGTTTATTTATAGGGTCCATTAAAATCAACTATTGCGAAGACGGTTCACAAGAAAATTGTTCGAAGGAAACATTATGACGGCGTCCGTTTGGCATTTAAAAATGTTATCGACGCTTGAATATATTTTGCGACATAAGTACCTACCTATATTTGATTGTCCTAATGTCAGTCCCATGTTCCATGGAACATAATCGTTGGACAGTCTGTAACGACTGCATTTGTAATCGTTGATACAGAAACTGGTCATCAGCAATATAATATTCTGTTTTGATATTTTCTACCGGAAAATGCCTATAAAAGAAAACATAAATGAATATAACATCATTGAATGTCTTCTCCCTAGACTCGCTAAAAAACTTTTATTTGATAGGTTTTCTTTTTGTTGTCCGCTCGAAAGAGTGTTTTCTTTTTATTCTCCCAACTCTATAAAAACAGTGCTCGAATTTGCATTGAATCAATAAAAACTGAACGACTTCACAGTCCCAACGCTCTAACCATATATTCGAGCTATTCTGTCGCCTAGACTATGCCCCAAGTTTCTTAAATTTAGTACCAAGGCAACCATTGTAAAATTGAAAATGTTTGTCGTATCTCAGACATTAATTTTAATTTCAAATTTTTCGCTAGCATAGTCAACACGTTAGCCCATGTTTCATAAAACCAATTTCCTCTGGAAACAACACAAACGATAATAAATAATCGTTGTCGCAGGTCAAGCACCGGAAACGGAAATAGGTCGGGTGTACGTCTACGATCTGGACGACTGGGATCTGCCTGATAAGAAATTCTATTGGGAGAATAGCTTGGAACATCCCAGATTCAAACTGAACGAAGACACGGGCATGATATCGATGAAACACGGGACCAGAGACGGAGTGTATCATTTACGGTTTAAGGTAAGACATGGAACAGCGGAGCTATAAATTTTCGATATGTTTTCGGTCGGGTGAGCTCAAAACTAAGGAAATTGCAGTTAACTCATAATATTTTATTTCGCATTTCAGGTTTATGACAGAAAGCATACCCAAACGGACGTGCCAGCAAATGTAACTGTAACAGTCAAAGAAATACCTCACGAGGCTGTCATAAACTCAGGCTCAGTTCGAATAGCTGGGATTACTGACGAACAATTTATACGAGTTTGGGATTACAAGTTACATGTAAGGCTCCGAAAAAAAACTAAGAGTTGAATAATGTATGACACACATTTCCGTTTTCTCTTTCAGGATTTACCGAAATCCATGGCGGAAAAATTCCGAGACAAAATTGCCGAGTTACTGAACATCGACAGGGAAAATGTGGACGTTTTCAGCGTCCAGCTACGCCGCAAACATCCACCGGTTACAGACGTGAGATTCTCGGCACATGGGAATTCGCCGTACTATAAACCAGTGCGACTGAACGGAATGGTGTTGATGCATCGAGAGGAAATCGAAAGAGCTGTTGGCATCAATATAACGATGGTAAGTGGAATATAATTTTATCATTAAAGTTGTTATTAGTAGATCAAAAATTATAGCATTTAGAAACATAATTGGCAAGAAGTTGCTCAAAGCAACATCGTCAAGTGTTTTATCCCTCTTAGTGAAAGGCGGAATAAACATCTGCAACTGAATTCAAGTAAAATGCCAATTTTGTTTGTTAGAATATGCACGTATTTTATTGGTATATGCAGGAATACGCGGAAAGTTTCTAAAAGTGAAATCAATTACATATGTACTTTCATAACAGTTGGTAGGAACATATTTATTTCAATAAGTGATAGAGCATTCAGTAAAGAAGGTAATATAAAATACCTATGTACCTTCCTAGATAGCTATAGGTATATATTAAATCTTCGTAACTCTTGGTATATATTAAGGTACATTTTTTTTTGAAACAGGCGATAATGGTCCCATGGTAGGTACCATTGTTTTTCAAAATGACAACAAAGGATCGATAATCGAATTTAAACGCTCCGAATCTATATTACAGATGGCTTCTTATTCTTCTTCGAATGCGTATCCACTAATGGGATATTTGCGATAACTTTTTCCATTGCTTCTCTATTCTTTGCGGTGTGTATTAACGACTGCACATCATGTAGCCCTGTCCACTGTTTGATATTTCGCAGCCAAGACATTTTCTTTCTCCGACCTTCTATCTTGCCTTCGATCAACAGGTGCAAGAATTGGTAATTAGTGTTTCGCATTATATGTCCCAGATATGCCGTTTTTCTCTTTTTAATCAATGCAAACAGTTTAAGTTGTTTGTTGACACGTCTTAGGACTTCTTCGTTTGTTAGTCTAGCCGTCCAAGGTATCTTAAGGATTCTGCGATACAGCCACATCTCGAAAGCCTCTGTAGCATCCGCGCCAAGTACTCTATTATTTAGGTTATATGTTAAATTTCGAGCGGTCGTATTCGATGGTAATTATTTCCTTGGGCAGCTACTGTAGAATAAATAAGTGGAGGAGGGTCTATTTTGCAAGAAAAAGCAACAAACTGAGTTATGGTTATCTGTCAATCAAAAAGCCTTGTGCTTTAATAACCCTTTAATATAGCCCTACTACGTTAGATACAATATTTTTAAATCCTAAACTCCTTTTTCACCCCAAAGCAATAATTCATAATTTAGTTTAATTATTATAACTTCCTGTTCTACAAACGTATAAAATCCCTGAAATTGCTTACTGCCAAATTTGGTACAATACTTAAATACTCAAAAATAGTGTACTCAGCCAGAGTAGATACTATCAAAACAATGAACATTTTATCCTAATTCATTTAATTAGAAACCAAAATAGCTCTAACTAATCATTTGCTGAACGGAACAAACCAGTCAATTTGATTATCCAATCTCTTCAGTAAAATTCCATTCGCCGAGTCTTTGCTATTCAGATACAGTGGTGGGCACTGCATACCATCAAAACATCCACTGAGTTGCGTTATCGAAAACGGTAGCATAAAACCGTACCATAAGACCCTAAAGAAAGCACCAATGAGTAAATAAATTACCCTTAAATCCCCATTGAAATTATGCCACTTGGGATATGAAATTGTACGCTTCAATTCCCAAGTTTTAACCCATTTACTAAATATAATGAGTTCAATTCATCAAATAAGTTGCATTGCCAAAAAAAAAAATATATTTAAATAAAAAACTATAAGTCTACCAATCAATGTGGCATAGAATGGTCCCCCAATAAAACATTAAAATGGAAAATTGCCATTATAATTACCTCGTGGATTTTTGAGGGTCACAGCTCAAAGGTTGAAGGTGAACGGAAGGTCATGGAACTCTAATTTCACCTACGCTGGTTGATCCAATTTGGAAGTTCACAATAACGAGCAACAATAAAATCAAGGCTCTAAGAGTCTAGGCTCAAACAATTCAATCCAAGCGACGTGATGTGATATTCTATTGTGAGAATAGAACTAATTAATTTACAACAATACAAATTCACAAAATGGTGGACTTACCGACTAGAAGAAATAGATAAATCCCTTAGAAAGGTGATTTGGCTGCCAAAAGGTAACAAAAACCAAAACTAGACTGGCAAAACCAAAATTGAAATTATCTGGATGACCGGATCCTAATTAAATAGAGAAAATCACTTAATTTTCTTTATGGTCAACCGGATAAAAAAACTATCCTTCAGGCCAAAGCCAAAGTGTTCTTGTCGCTGGACGAAATGGAAAAGACCGTTGTACGATTTTTGGGACCCTAAACCAGAAATTTCTACGCACTAACTTTTTTTTTATGTTACATTTTTTTCTATCGAATTCCACATTCCACACTTTAGGAAGGATTGAAAGATAACGACAAAGATATCGATAGTCGTCAGCGAAACCTCCAAAGGGACTCAACAAATGGAACCGACTCAATCCACACAAATCAGGAAAACACTATTCTCGTTAAAATCTATAAATAACTTCACTTATTAAATAATATTGTCCATGCCTTCTCTAACACGACACCAATTATATCGACATTTATAGAAAAACCCAACCCTACGCGATCAAAACCAAAGTACCAGCAAATTGATCGATATAGGTACTCGATAACAGGTAAATAAAAGAAATGAAATCCTCCAGTAAGAGAGAGACAGAGAGGGAGTGAAAACTAAAGGAATTAATCCTTCGAAACGAGCTGGCGCGAAAATAAAATTGAATGACAATTAACTGGACATAACCCCTTTTATTTGAAAATCAAAACAATGTTGGCTATCGACTAATGAAATTGATAATTTATGTATATTCCTTTTAAGGACAACAAGAATAAGATAACCAGGCATTGTTCAATAAATATTCATCTGCAATGGTCAACTAAATCATTAGACAAATGATAAGGAGCAAAATCTTGTCTGGCTGTGCCTGAAATTATCTAAAAAGATGCAGAGTAAGGTAATTAATATCCAATCAATTAAGTCAGCTCTAAAATAATATTTGTGTGTTACCAGTTAAAACGCTGAATTACTCATTTAATGGGAAGAGCAAAATTAAAATGTTACATCAATTAACAGTCATTTGAATTATATTTCTCTATCTATACTAAGCACAAAAATATTCAAAGTCAATTCACTCAAGATAATAATAGTTATGCAATAAAGTTTCATAGTCAATTCACTTCATAGTCATTTCAATTATTGATAAAGTCAAAATGTCACTAGAGTACTTACATTGGTCGTTAAATCACTGACATGATCTAATTTAACTATTTTGATTATTTAGACCTCGCACATAAAAACTGAAAGGTGTACTTCTTTCTTAATTCGAGTTATTTACTGTAATTTTTACATTTCCCGAGGCCCAATTTTTTTTTTATACTGAGATAATTCGTCACTTCTGAATACTACAATTCTTGAGTCTAATTCTCGATAATTGATTGATGATTTTTTTTTCTGCTTGAACGGTTGCCCCTTTTATAGAATTATTTACCCACCAAAATCGACAATATGGGCGGTCGTTTGACCATCTGTAATTTAATTCAATTTGTCGACCTAGATATTATTCCAAAAATTTTTAACTAGCTCATCGGATGATGATGAAATGTGTGTCGAAATTGTATGATTATTTGGGGTTGATGGAATGAGAAAGAATGTAGAGGACACTTAATTCAAGAAAAAACCGACTCGTGCCGGCAATAAATTATACGATCTTTTGAAATTTCTGTCATTTTGGGACCTAATTTAAGTAGGTACCTAACCTTGTATTTAATTTTTTCCGGGTTTTGATTTATGAGTTCAACTAACTTGGTGACACACGCCTGATGACTGATGGCTATTAGAAATTGGACGTATTTTAAATATTTTAATTAATTTGGGGTCAACGCTAATTTGTCTCATCATTTTCAATTTTTTGATTTGATGATTGCATTTAATTTTTACTCTCAAGACATTGTAAATTACGGGTCTATTTTTCCCGGGTCATTACACCTTTAATTTGTTAATTGCAGTCACCTTTAATGTCCAACCTTCCATAACGTAAAGAAGCACTGACCAAACGTAGCACTTAATGAATCTGAGTCTTAGGTTAAAGTCAAAATCGGAACAGGTAAGCACTCTTCGAAACCTCAGGAGTGCCTATCGAGCTTGTTCAATGCGATATTTTATGTCCTTGTCTGATGTCCAGTCTTCAAAAAGCCAGACGCCCAAGTACTTAAATTTATCTACTCTGTGGGTCTTGCGTTAAATGTTATGGTAAAGTTTTCAAATATATTTGGGTTTCTAGAGATAATCATAAACTTTGTTTTTGCTGTTGATATTTGAGCCCATTGATTTGCTCTGTTCTCCTACCTTGTTGACTAGTTGTTGTTGTAGGTCGTGTATATTATTAGCAATTAAAACAATTGACTCCCATATCCACGTCTTCAAAAGCCTCCTGGAAAATCGCTTCCGAATATAGGTTGAACAGGAGCGGAGACAGCACACATCCCGGTCGCACCCCTTTTCTAATCTGTATGTCTGAACACAATTTGCGAGTCGCTTATGTCTTTTTCACATTTCTTGTAAATTCACTGGTGTTTGATTTTAAGAAATATTTTTAAAGTATGGCTCATCAGGCTAATAAGTCTATGATCTTCACATTTTCTTGCATTGATCTTCTTAGGTAGAGGTATCGGGTCTTCAAAAAAAAACCAATCAAAGATTGCTATGGTTTTTATTTAATTTTGTCAATGAACTTAAATGTCAAATGTCATGTCAAAAATCCTCACCAATAAAAAAACAATAATGCGACGTACGTTTTCGTAACCAAAGCAATCTTTGATTGTTTTTTTTTTTGAAGACCCGATATAAAAGTAGAGCATAGCCACTGTTTGGGATAGTGACCTGTTTCATAAGTAGAGTAAGTCATTTATGTAGTGCTGTGATGCCCCTTTCATCTAGAAGTTTGAGTATTTCTGAAGGGATTTCATCTGGGCCAACCGCTTATTTTTTGAATTACGTATGGCACTTTCAATCTCGTCCTTAGTGGTCGATTGGCCGGTTAGAGTTATTGATACCAGCTGCGGGTCTGTCGTCGTCTAAAAGCTCTTCAATATACCTTTCCCAAACATTGTTCTTCTCTTTGCTGTCGGGGAATATCTAATTTTTATTATTTACTGTTATAGTTAGTCTTTTATATGCCGGCAGTCTCCTTCAGTTTTTTGTGTAGGTTAAAGACATCGTGTTGATTTTGCAGCTGCTCTATCTCTGAACATTCACGTTTAAGCCATTCGTTCTTTGCTATTCTAATCTTTGATTTTATGAATCTTTGAATATCCTTGTACATGTTGCTGTCTGTTTTGTTCTTGTGCTTTCAACGTTCATCCATTAACAATAAAATCTCATCCGTCATCTATTTTTGTTTTTTGTTCATTGCCTCATATCCTAATCTGTTTTGCATTGAGTTTCTTGCGATGTCCATTATCTTGATCCAGGCTTGTGTTGTTGGTTCTCCAATATTCGATGGTATTGTTTGTATTTGTGTTTTTATCTCATCACACATCTCAGATTTCATTATTGGGTCCCTCAATTTTTCTAACGCCACCCGTCGCTGTGTGGTTGGCTTTCTCTGACTTGACAGAGAGATTTTCAAGACGGCCACCAATAGTACATGGTCAGAAGGCACATCTGCCCTAGGATAAGTGACGGCTCTCTTGATGGTTGAGCTGAATCTTTGGTGGATCAGGATGAAATCTATTTGGTTTCGCACTACATTGTGTGGACGGTCTGCTGGGGACTTCAAGATGGCTTCAGAAAAAAACAATTTATATGGTTTGGACACGTGTATGTGCGTACCTACGCCAATGTTTGTTTTATTTAATTATTTGTATGATTGTTTCAAAACAAATTGGCTCATTTGTAGGCAAATTTACTATATAATGGTAATAAAGTTCCTTGTTCCTTAATGCATTACCTTTTGACTACAAAGGCATTAGGCTAAAAGGAAAAGTCAAAGTCATTACATTCACATTAGGTACTATTACTAGAGACGTAGTGATATAACCATTTATGTTTCTATTTGAATAAAACGTTAATTGTTATGTTACACTGGGTTCTCAATCTTTGATATTATTTTGATCACCTGGTACATGTACCTACAGGTGATCGAAATGATATCAAAGATAAAAAATACCCGGTACAATTAACGAATAGGAGTATATTGTTTTGCTGAAATCTAATACAAATGGGTAGGTACTAACATTTGGCAACCGTTTGCATTTTGATGAAAAAAATTTACCTCAAATTCTCATTAATCATGGGGATTTCTCACAAAGGTATACATAGGGTGCCAACTAATTCATAGGGACAGTGTTGCTATCTCGTAAATCGTCAAATTCTATATTTTCCGTTCTACAACGTGACATTCTCAAATGTTCCATACGACGTTTTGTTTACGTGAAACCATCAACTTCCATTTTTTTATGTACGGACTTGGAATTTTTTCATATTTCATTAGCTGTTTAACGATATGCAGTTTTAGTATAAATAATCAACGTTACTGCTCTAAAGACACATCATCAGTAATTTTTATCAATAATGTCCATTATTGCGACCAATGAATCCATTACTTAGCATCACTTCAGAATTTCTTTTTTATTTGTAGGATGATATTCAACAAGAAATCAAAAAATCAACGTATTATCACTCAAAATGAAAATCAGACTAGAGAGTCAAAGACAAATTATTATTAGGTATTTTAAATGTTGAATTCACTAAAGCAATCAATTTCCTTCAATAAATTTGGGACCTATGATGTGATTTCCAATTGTTCTACACCACAAATTAATGCTATATCTAATTTGACGTATGTTTTCCTGAACTACAGCATGAAACTGTTTTTTCTATTAAAGATGCCAGCATTTGTAAATGTGACTTCATCTGTCAACAAAATCGTATTGCAAAAATTAGGGTTTGCATTTTTCACTCGCTGGACCAAATTATCAGCCTGCACTCTGAATCTCCCTGGAAGAAGTTTTCGAACATGCTGATTTTTAATCGTGAAATTTGTATTTCTTTAGAATTTTTTTGAACTCCCGATGCAGCTATCTGACATTTGGAGGTAATAAATCTTGTAGAGTAGGTACTCTGGATTAATATTCACTTGTGCCAAAACATTTATTACATTATTTGTATTCCTCTCAGGATAATTCTCTCGCCTTTTCGACACAGCTCCAAGTTGCACTAAATTTTCTGAAAACCGCATTAAGTCGGTCCCGGACGCTACGTAAATATTTTTAATCATAAATATCCACGATCAATATTACTATTGTGGTTCCGAAACGTAAAATCTAGCTTTTTACTTTCCATCTCATTTATTCCCAATAAAACTTCAAAACTAGAAACAGTAAAGATACCACTTCCAGAAAATTACGTGTTTCTATATTCACTATCAAAAAATAATTGACGTGTCTCGCATGAATAGAAAAAGAGAGCTTAATTGTTATAAATACAAGTTAGGAAGTAATAAAAGATGACAAGCGTGCGCAACTCGTGGCTGCAGTGTAGCCAGATTGTATTGTTACAGAACAAACGTAGACCATACAAATCGAACATTATAACATTAAAGAAGTGATATAGTGTCAAGTGTTTCACAACGCCTTGAATCGGACATAAAATGAGCTTTAAAGTGTATTCTAACATGTTTTGCATCCTTAAACGAAACTGCAAGTAATACGTAAAGTATTAATTTGCTCTTTGTCGAATAAGACGTTACAAAGAAAGAAGGAACGATTACTTCTGAACTCGCCCCTGAATAGAAATAAAGAAATATGACGCGAGCCCGTAACAAACTTCACATTCTCACCTGCTTGCCACAGGCTGCGCGTGCCGATTCAGGTATTACGAGGCAGAATTTTTACGAGTGGTAAATAGACCTATCTATTTTACCAGACAAAGAGGTAGTAATACGAAAACTTCATTAAATAAAAAAAGACACAGAACGCTCATTGCGCAAGACGAGGCAAAACGTACCAAATTATGTTAGACTTACGTTTAGCAATCCGTCCTTCTTATTTGCACAGGATAAAAAGGAAAGAAGAAAAACCGCGTGTTGTGCAACGTATTTGTCAATGAAAATGTCAAACAACTTTTGAATGACACTTGTCAAGTTGACTATCAACTTTAGATTTATTCTTGTCAAACCACGTGCAATGAACAAGGATAAAGAGATGCCCAGCGTGCAAAACGATCACCTCACACCTGCATTAGCTAGCCAATAAAAAGACATTGCCTCGTGTTGCGCGCGCATACCAGGTAAAAAAAGATAGGTCTATTCAATGAACTATAACCAAAAACTGGAATGCAAACACATATTGACGAACGTGAAGCTTAGTGCCGCTGCTGCGGAGGGGATACCTGTTTTTGTCGCACTCATTATGTTAAATGGCGGAAATTGCTTCCAATACTTATTCCAATTGATGAAACCTGTGAAGGTAAATATGACAAAACTTTCCAAAACGTCATATGTCAGCGAGCAACAGAAAAAAACAACATTCCCCTTTGTGGCATCTGTCTTTCATGGCTACATTTTTTTGGCAGATATGGCAATGTGTGCGCATTCCAGTTTTTGACTATAGTTCATTGGGTCTATTAAGCTGCAAAATTTTTAGATGCGGAATTTTCATAGTTCTATGGCAACTCTCTGCTAAGTATAGCCACAAATTCTCTATTATCGGAACACACTGAATCAAGCCGCGAACCAATTAAGGGTCGGTTTCTCAATAGCGAGTCACCTCCGCGCTAGTTTTAACTCCAGGGTAAGCGTGTCCAGTTGCTATGTTTACCTTAGAGTTATGCTTGAACCGGGGGTGACCTGCTATTGAGAAACCGGCCCTAAACTAAATAATTTCCCGAGAAGAAAACCATCTCATTGGTCGCTCAAATTTAAACAAAACAGTGTTGCCTACGGTCAATAAATTATTGCAAAAAAAATTGTTATAAAGAGTGAAGCCCTGATGCAGAATTCGAAATATATTCTATTGGCCGTCGATTTTAATCTAACACTTTCCGTATGAGGAGCGAGGGGGTGAAGTATATGGCAAAAACAGGAGTGACGTCAGGTGACCATTGGCGTTCTAACGTAGGGAACCACCAGCTCACATTTTTTTGGAGTATCAGATTAAAATGGACAGACTTCACGAGATCATTTCAACCCCTTCTTTCAACTTCCTGGTTAAGGCCGCCATGTTTAAATTTAGTTTTTGAAAATGACGAATGCGCCAGCCTACACAATGCGGTTCAATATTTTATTTTTTGTCCAAAACAAAATCTGTTTGTTGGTGAAACACTGAGTGAGAGAGAAAGACAAATATACAATTATGATGTTCCCAATGTAGCTTTTTTGCCGTCGCGTCATCTACTTGAAATTACTTGAACTGCAACTGTCAAATTTTCACCAATTTTCACCTTCAAAATTCGTTTTAAAGTCATCTCTAAAAATCCGCAATAATTTTCAAAATCATTTGGCATAAACATTATTTGATAGATTATCTACAATTCGCTTTTTTTACTTTTCGTGGTTATCAAATGTAATACCACAAGAGGTTTCAGGATTACCGGATAATATTTTTACCTGTCACGAAACGCTTTACGCAGCAACACCACGACTCCGAAGGAGGAGTGGTGTTGCTGGTAACGCGTTGAGTGTCAGGTAAAAGTATTAGGTAATCTTGAAACATCGAGTGGTATTCAAAAGGTTATACAACGAACTAAACTTTAATACAAAATGAAACAAAAATTTTTCTATAATAGAATTTGCTATAATAATTGCCACCAAGCGCGATAATCCCAAAAGGCTTATCACTTATTAAGCCTCTCGTGTCATATGGGAATAATGTACAGTGAGTTGTATAATCAATAAAATATGGTTTTCACTGATCCGGGCTTGATAAACATGCAAATATGCAACCACCAACACATTGAGTTGTTTTGGTGGTTGCGAACATGATTTTTAAATAAAAAAAAGGCAAAACATCGAAAAACTAAAATAAGCGAATTGTAGATAATCGATCAAAGAATGTTTATGCCAAATTTGAGGCAATTCTGATGTGCCGTTTTTTTTAAATAACTTAAAGCAAGTTTCGAAAAATCAACCAATCAGAGCACAGCATTCTCATCGTTGTTGCAGCCTTAATATAAGCTGTCTCGATTATCAAATGATAAAAATATAGGCTTATTTGAATTATTTATTAAGAGTAGAGAAAAATAAAAAATAATTGATTATTTCAATCATCACTCATTGATTGACCAATTTGAACTATGTATGTATTTCGAAATTACCTGTCCTGTGTGAGGACCAAGGAGTCAAACAAACACTGTCAAAACAAATCTCATCCGTTTGAGTGCTGAAGTTCGATCATCACCTAAAGTTAACGTAAGCTTGGAAGAGAACTCATTATGATGAATCGTCCTTCTGACAAAATTTCATCTGTTTCAACCACAGAAACCTCAGAAAAAGAATCTTCAGAAAATGGAGGAAGCTATCAAGTCATACCAGACATCATGAACCTTTCATTTTGAAAACTGCAATAATGCAGTTGATCGCCGAGGAGCTAGAGGCTGGATATCAAGTAAAATTCAGGTTTTATCATAGTCATTGCATTAAATGGTTAATTACTGAAGTTTCAATTTTTTTCTTTCTTTCTACGTGCACTTACAATTTTTGAGAGATCGCACATAATGTAGAACGAATTAAATTTTCCTTCTTTCACGACTTCTTTCCTTTTTCAAATTTATCATCCAGCCGCGAATTTAAATTGATGGTCAAGGCATTGAAAACAAAACAAACTCTTTAAGAATTTTATCTGATTACCATTTTACATTTCGACTTTTGCTCTAGACTATCTCGGACTGATCTGGATTGATAACTGCCTAGTGTTTTTTGTTCTCTCTACCTGATTGTTTAAATACGTTTTGATCCCAGCGGTAATTCACGTCATTTCGATTTGTTGACCTAAAATTCTCTCCTGCTATTTCTAAGAAATATTATTATTTGTTCAACCGAAGATTTCGCAATTTCCTTGATTATCGATGTTAACGGATATCGTGAAAACGCGAGGTCACCTGTATCAAAGGATACCAAACTCGAGTGGGTCATAAATAGTACATAAACATTTTGAACCTTTCATTTTGAAAACTGCAATTATGCATTTGATTGGAGGAGCTAGACGTTGGATGTCAAGCAAAATGAAGGAATTTCAGATTTTTGAATTATTCTGAAAAGTGATAATTTTTTAGTACAGGATTTACAACAGAGTAATAGAGGAAAATTGGGACCAGCCTACGAAAGTGAAACGAAACTTCAGCAAGTTATTTTGACGAGAAGAATTTTTTATTTATGAGAGGACCTGAAGTTACTAGATTACTTGATAAAATATGACGTAACCGTAACAGCAGACCAGACTCATAATGGTGACGATCTCCTCCATTCATTGGAATAATGGAAAAAGAGTATGGAAAGGTGAAATTCTAGATTGCGACAATGGTTTAAAAATGGAAAGGAACAAGAATTTAGAAGTACTTAATATCCCCAATAATGGCTTCCTAAAATAATTTTTAAAAAAGACAGACTATATCCTACCAATTTATTATACCAGGAAACAGAAATGCTTGACACAAGACACACGGCAACTTTATTTCAGAAAAAATAGCAATTTGACTCTTTCTTTTTTTAGATTAGGTAATATAGTATAGAATTATTCTAAAAGTGCATCTACTTAATTAATTAATATTTTTCCCACGCGCGAGTTTCTCTTGTGGAAGAGAAATTCTGTATTTATTGTTAAATAATTGTAAATTGTATTGCACTGAATGACAAAAAATGCTATATTATAATCATTTTAAAAAAGAAGGTAAAAAATAGTGAACAAGAAAAGTCGAAAGCATCTGAATAAAAATTTGAGAAAAATAATTATAGAAAAATGAATGGAAACATTGGCACTATTCTAAAGTAATTAGGTACACCTAGAGATGAAAAGACCGAGCACACTTTTTTGTGTGCGAGAAGTATTGCCGCTTCAACAAATAGGGATCAAATGAATTAGATAATTTAACACTGAAAAAAAAAACAAAAAAAAAACAGTATCAAAATTTTCACATTAATGGAAAATAAATTGAAGCCAAGGAAATTTGATTCGGAAGAGAAGTGCGGAAGAAATACAATACAATATAGAAGCTAAACCACTACACAACAAATTTTAAAAGTTTGTGGATTTGAATAGAGAAAAGTAGAAATTTCAGGAGGAGCAAATATCTCCGTAATTAAACTTGCGCGAAAAGTAAACTTATTTATACAGTCCGAAATGAGTCTATAGTATCAGGACAACTATTCACTCAGCATATAGTTACAGTGAAAATAGCGGGAGTTTTGATATTGCTTGAAATGAACAGTATTGGGAAAGACATGTGTCTAGAAGAACTAGGAATTTCAGGTGCCTAATCCTTGCTTATTATCTAGAGAAAAATATGTCATACCCTATGGAATTATGTTGGATTTATCGAAGTTTACGCTGAAGAAAGATGCTGTACTTTGAAACGCAAATTGAATGAAAGATAAGTGATTTCTCAAATGCATAATATCAACACTGGCCAATAATTTGCTAATAATACCCAGCAAATCCGGAGAGTACTCTCCTGAAGTGACGGAAAAGTCTGATAACCCAGCTTGTTCCATGAGTAAATGTTACGGTTAAAAAATGACCATTTGCTCCATTATCATCATTGTTGCAAATTGTACGAAATTATTTCATGCATAAAACATTAAACACCACCGACCCAAATCGACTCATTATACAGTCATTACGCGCCCCAAGTATTGAAAAAAGTGACATAATGATGCCGTTTGCTACGCGAGACCATTAATTCTTGGAACTGGACGAAAAAAAAAAAGTTAAATTCCGGAGCCGAAAGAACTTTTTCTTTGGCCCCGTTTCCGTGAAAGACGACAAAATTAAATTGGAAAAACTTCAGTCAGTGTTTTAACGATCTTGCACTTTCTTCGGCAACCGTTAAACTCTGGCTCTCTGGAGTTTTATTATAAATTTTATTGTTTTTCAGAATTTTTGCGAAATTGTTTAGAGCATTTATGCTTCCCACGTTTCAATTTACTAAACAAATCATAAATGAAAATTATCAATAGTAATATAACTAGTGCAATGGAAATTATTGATAATTTTTGTGAAATTTGCCCGAATGCATTTTTAGTTGAAAAAGAGCACGAGTGCACGTAGTGCACGAGTGCCTTTTTCAGTTAAAAACGCATGAGTGCAAATTTGTCGAAAATTATAAATATATTTCCATTGCACGAGTTGTATTTAATGAGAGAATTTCATAAATCAAAAATTTAAATTCTTTGTCAAAAAATGTCAAAACACCAGTTTCGCACCAGTTAGTATGCAATTATCTGATAATTTGCACTAGTGCAAATTATCGCGTAATTACAATCTGATTGGTTCAAATCAACAATCAAAACATGTCAATTTATTGTTGGAATACCAGTTTTGACAGATGTATGAAATTCTCAATAGTAATATAACGAGTGCAATGGAAATTATCGATAGTTTTTGGGAAGTTTGCCCGAATGCATTTTTAGTTGTTAAAAACGTATGAGTGCAAATTTGTCGAAAATTATAGATATATTTCCATTGCACGAGCTGTATTTTATGAAAGAATTTCATGAAGCAAAAATTTAACCAGCTGACCTAGGCAGTGTAGTGGTTAGTGTGTCTGCTTCGCATGCTGCAGGTCCCAGGTTCAAATCTCGTCTAGGACATGGTTACTTGTGGTGTTTACCCGGCTCGTTGACTTGGCGAGAGGATGTGGAAGGACTTTCTCAGGCTTGCGTGATATCGGTGGAGTCTGAATGGCCGACCATGGATTGCGAATCGGACCATCTTTGGGTGGGGGATGCATGATAAGGTCGACCATTTAGACTCTAGTATGAATGGGAAGGAGAAAGATTCCATGCAAATGATACCTACAATAAGCCATAATGAGCTTCAGTCAGGGCAGAGCATGGGCTCGAAAGGGTGACAAAAAAAAAAGTAGAACCAACTGTTAATAACTCATACTATGCTTTTGTATTTGGACTCATGAGAGCTAATAAGCTCGAAGAAGCTCGAGTAGAGCAAAACCACAGGAATGCTGTAATTTGGTTTTCTGGTTATGACCAGAAACAATACAGCTGATTGAATGAGTTATTATCAGTTGGAGCCAAGATCAAAACAGTTGTTTTCGTAGATAATTATCGTTTAAATTGCGCCATACTGTCGAGTAGATTTTTTGAAATTTTCGAAAGTTCGAAATAATAATAAATATAATTGAAGTATAACATTATATTTATTTAATTTAAAAAAAACAGAGTAGCCGCCGCAAAATGTATTTAATATCCATGGAAAATGAAGCGCCTAAATATAGGTATATTCTGGCAAGCCAAACGGCGAACTGCAAAAGAATTTGCTGCTTTGCCAAGCGGAAACAATAATAACACACAAGTTTACATATATATTTTTTTAAATTTGGGTATGTGTACTGTGTAGTATTTTGAAATAGAAAAATATCCGGCAACATTGCGGAATGATTATTCAGAGGCATGATTCTATTGGTTAGAGCCTGATAGATATCACACTGGCGTCGTTATTGGTTAGACTATAGAGTTTTTTTCTAATAATTTTATTCATTCCTTTCTTTAGTGTTTTCGGAGCCACTCATGGCCATTTGCACGGCTATCACTTAAGTGGAGCTTGTAATGTGACTTTTGTTTCTACAAGAGTCACATTCAAAGCTCTACTTGGAAGAAATATCCCTTAAGCTATAGCGGTGCAAATGGCCGTCATTCAACGTTATGGTTGTCTAGGAGATGTCAGTAAATTTTCTTAGTAGGCTACTCCCCACTTTTCTTCCCCCTTTCGTCACTATTAAGCTACCACTTGCCAGAATATAGCCTATAGCTACATGCCGAAAAAAACTGGGATAACAAAACTTAGTTTAATCTGTCGAAATATTAGCCTGTCTTGAAGTTATCAGTTTGATTTTTTATATGAATTAACTAGAGGATTAGAATCACGAGTTTTATTATTAAGGCCCTGCTAATTCATCTTAAGATAAACTTGGTAATAACTATCTGCAAGATAAATTTACAGTTCTAATTCTATTTGGTCGGCGGATAACTGGCTGAACAATGGGATTACAGATTACAAGTAGTGGATGAAAATAGTGAGGTTCGGGACAAAAATCAATATCCTCGATTAAAAATTCGCCGACGTTTCGGCCTTATATTAGGCCTTCTTTAGGGCTGAAAGAATAATACACATTAGTATTTCCTATCTGTGTCTTGAAACACCGCTTTCGACTACAGTAATAATTAAAAAAATTGACAATTGAAAAATTAGAAAGTTGCAAAAATTTCAAAAAAAAAACCCTTTCTTTCCTAACATTTAACATTGAAAAAACAAAAACAAAATAAATATGGGAATCAAAAAAAAAAAAATCTTAAAAAAACACAAAAACCAAAAAAGTTAATTAAACTGCAGGTAACAAAATCCAATGGTTATTCCAGATCTCAACACTGTTATTTCTATATAAAAACATGAAAATATTTTGATTTAGCAGGGTAAAGGAGCAACCGAGTAAATTGTACTCGATTTGGTAGTCGAAATTTCAAACTTTTAACTTAATTGTTTAGTGACATACCTCTTCATCAAATTAGGAGCTTTCGTAAACACTTAACTCTAGAAACTCCACATTGTACATAATCATTTATGACATGATTGAAACAAAAGAACACAGACTTAAATTATGGGACGAGATTTCGACGACACACTAGCAACCAAATTCAACTGGTGTGATATGGTTCCGTTTAATATTTCAGTCCTTGGGCCCAGATCTAAATTTATTATTTATGACCACACCGTCGAAACTTTTTGTATTTGCTATTTGGGTGGAGTCGGACAAATTTTGAGCTCAGCGCATTATGGTAGTGGGGCGTTTGTCTGTCAAGCTATCACGAAGTTGTCGATTTTATGCAACAAAAAAATTTATGACCACATTGGTAATTTTTTTTTAATCAATAGTTTTTATCACATAAACAAAAAAAAAAATGTGTCGGACAGAAATATTGGGGCATTCGACGCGTCGGACACGTTGAATATGTCAAATTTATGGGAATTTTTTTTTTATTACCACACGGCTGATTTGAACAGAATCTGCCATAAAAGTATTTTACAATAACGTGGTAACCTTGTCGGACAATTTTCACGGGGCATATGCGCAGTCGGATGCGCCAAAGATGTCAATTTCCTGTGGTCATAAATTTTTTTCTTGCATAAAATCGACAACTTCGTGACAGCTTGACAGACAAACGCCCCACTACCATAATGCGCTAAGCTCAAAATTTGTCCGACTCGACCCAAATAACAAATACAAAAAGTTTCGACGGTGTGGTCATAAATAAAAAAATTAGATCTAGGCCCAAGGACTATTTGTCTACCTTGGAATTTCCATAAAAAGTTTAAAATTTATTGACACGTTTTCTATTTTATAATGCATGTTTTATGCTGTATTTTTTCTTTCTCCCGCCTTTACTGTATGTCGTTGTTGATCAAAACTCATTATGGTAATTAGGTAATAGATATTTATCTACAAGCGTGCGGTAACTTAGGTATATTACACGATTTCGCGTGCGGTAAGTACCACATTACCGCACGGCGTGCGGTAATATTATTACCGCACTCTCTACCTACATAGGTACGTACCTTTAATAACCTACCAAAGATAAATTACCTACTTATCACCTAAATTCTACTTGTCCGCTGTCAAAGGTGATAGACGCAATTTTTTTTATATAATTTTTCAAATTTCTTTCGGATATTTTGTTACCGCACGCTTGTAGATAAAATACTGTATATAATACATGTAATTAGGTTATTACCGCCCTTAGAGATTGCAAACCTCGCCTCACCGGCTCGGTAACCTAGTTACCACACTTATTATATAATATACTATTACGATACAAGTGAGTTAACAGCATCAATAAGATACGCGTGTGGAAGTTGCACAACGAGTGCGTAGCACGAGTTGTGTAACCACAAAAGTATCTTAATATGGGTTAACTCACGTATATTGTACAATATTTTATCTACGCCATACGCTCTTAACATTAAAAACACAAAAAAAAATTAATTTCAATAATAATTGTATTACCTATTGTAAAAACCAGATACCTGAATCACCTCACCTTTTGTTCAAATAACAATATAGACTTGACCAAATTACCATGAAAACACCATGCATGGTTTCATATCAATTTGATAGTAAATAATATTAATGTCACTATAGTTTCAAAAACCTAGGAAAGAGTGCGGTAATGAAAATGCGTGAGTTAAGAAGCTCTTAACTCACTCAAAATGCGTGAGTTAAGAGCTTCTTAACTCACTGGGTGCGGTAATGAAAATGCGTGAGTTAAGAAGCTCTTAACTCACTCGAAATGCGTGAGTTAAGAGCTTCCTAACTCACTGACGTAGATAAATTCTATCAAGTTGTTGTCATTGTTTTATTATTGTATTGGTTCAACAGGTGGTTATACAGTGTAAAGTATAACACTTATACTTTAATATACTATTTTTGTTTTTGTGGTTTTTTAAGAGTTTAATATTTATTTGTACTTTTATTTATTTTTATATCTATTTTGTTTTTGTTTTTTGAATGTTAAATGTTAGGAAAGAAAGAAATTTTTTTGAAATTTTTGCAACTTTCTAATTTTCTAATTGTCAATTGTTTTAATAATACTGTAGTCGAAAGCGGTGTTTCAAGAAACAGATAGGAAATACTATTGTGTATTATTCTTTCAGCTCTGAAAAAGGTCTAATATAAGGCCGAAACGTCGGCGAATTTTTAATCCAGGAGTTTGATTTTTGTCCTAAACCTCACTATTTTCATCCACTTCTTCTAAACCAAGGACGCGAATATCTAAACCATTGAAGATTACGTTTTTATCCGTCAGATTGCATACCTGAGTTTATCAGAAGGTGAATAAACCGGCCCTTATTCTTGTTCACTGCCTGATAACTAATTTGTATAGTTTGTGTTACATAGATTGTCTATTAAAATACATGTGAAATATTGAGCTGAATAGTTTCTGCTGTACCTACTAAGGATATAACAACAAACTAAGGTCCGAAAAACATGAATTTCTGTTAGGTGCATGTACATTTTACACAAAGTATCTGCATCCGACATTTTACATATTGACCTTAAAGCCACAAGATATAAAATTCCCGGCCCCGTTTTGTACCTTTTAGAATTTGTCGCATCCCATTCAAGCCCAAGAAAATTTATGTTGATACACGGACAGAGTTTACATGTCAACAGAATATCATACGCGAGATAAATCGTGGGCTTTGTAGAAAAGTTGCATGTGTTAGGTTACAATGTAGGGTTTGCTGGTTATTACCGGAAAACCACTCTTAACCCTATATTATATTTTTTAAGGAAAAACTAAAAAGCCTTTGCATGTAGTAAAGAGCCATAAAGAGTGAAGAACCTTTTAAAGTTGGGCTGTAAACACGTCTGTCACTGATTAAACCGTTAGTTCAGCAGTGGGTGTATAAAAACTTTTGCAAACTAGAACCTTCCCAAAAGATCCATTTAGGTTTAATTGTGTTCATTTTCTGGACCAGAGCACTCTCCTAAAAAGTACTCAGTTTCACTTAATTGAAATCAATTAATCAGGAGAAAAAAATAGGTTAAGGGTGCACTGAAAACTGCACAGCTTTTTAGACCGGTATCAAAAGTCATAGTTTTGAAATTTATGCCAGTGCATTTCAAAAGTAAACAACTTTTAACAGCTGCCTCGAAAGTTAGGGGTTTTAAAATTTATCTCAGTGAATACAAAAGCCGAGGTTTAACTTTTTACGTAGCTTCCAATAGCCTAAATTTTAAATAATTACCTTATAAAATTTCAACAAATTATGGGGTAAACAAAACAATCTAATGTCCAATTTTCCCTTGGTTTGCTTGAAATTCAAAACTCAATTTTCCGAGCCCTCAAAAAAGAAATAAAATGGCATAAAATCCTCCAGGGAAGTTAAACTAGGAGTTATTTATCCCGAGATTATCTTTGTCGCGCTCTAGATAAAATTCATATAGGACCATCCATCATCGCATTTTCACGAAAAATGTCGCAGCCAGTGTTCTTACGATGAAATGAAGTCAACATATTCTTTATGTCAACGCAATATTACGGACGATTCATCATCGTACAAGTACTGTATATGTGCTCCAGTTATTTCTCAAGTAAATTTAAATATGAACGATATTTTAGTTGTTTTTCCACATAATTTCATTTTCATAATAGACTTTTAAGAGTCAAGAATTTGAGATAAAAATTGCTGTCGCACGCTGGCGACTAAAAATTGTTGGAATTTATTAATTTTAATTTATGCTGCACTGAAAATATGCGCAATTAATTTAGTAGGGTACGAGGGATTTTTTAGAATATAAAAAAATGGGGTATAATTAACAGAACGAAGAGAAGTATGAACAAATATGTGTGTAATTTTAAAAAATCACCTGCCTGAATAGCTCATTGATTATCGCTACCGAATGCGAAGACAGTACAACTACTGACGCTAGCTGTCCGCTGTCAACTTGTTTTCATCAACTATGTATTTTACACAGAACTACCTTGTATCTAGCCAATAACTGGAGGATTCTTATTCCTTATTTCTTTACCTCCTATAGCCCTAAGAAGGAAGTAATACCTGCAGGAAGGTAGTTAGGCACAGAGTATAACCTGCCTGTCTTGAGAGGTGACTAAAAGGTTGAAAGTCGTGATTTTTTGAGTGTTTGAGGAGGCCACCAGTTATGAAATTAGGTCTAAGAACCTCTGTAGTGAAAAATCTTCTGAATCCATATCAGAGGCGGGAGATATGCTATGTCCCAGCTCAGAGATCACAGAGCCTCAATAGCTCTGAGATCCTGTTGTAATTTCTATGCCACTGGGCGAAGACTGTAGAGCTATCAAGGATCGAGGGATTCTTGTACTACAGCAATATTCACACTTTACCCAAGGGCCTCTCTAGATAAACAACACCGTATCAGTCCAACGTGGCAAAGCCCTGCAACGATCGGCAAATTGCTACGGAAACAGGATTTTGTAATCTGGGAGCTTTTAGTTACAAACTGGCAGGAGTGTGATTGCTGTTGCGCTTGGAAAGCTTTAAATCAGCTGGTATGCTGCACCTGCGGCTAAGCAGTCCTAATAAGGAGCTACTCTGCTCTCCAAAGCACAGGGAGGAATTGCTCTGAACATAGAGTTAGCAATACCTCACTGATTTACCGCGTCTAGGTACGCCAAGGGCGGTCGAAATACAACGGAGAACGGTAATTGTGACATGTGAGCTAAGGTCGCTAAAGAGATACAACATCGATATCGTCTCTGCATTAAGCAGGTATAACAAGAGATGCGAAAAAAAGTCAACTGATCGACTGAAAAAAAAAAGAAAAATCACATGAGTGAAAAAAGGTGCTTTACGCACGTATTGAATACAAATTTTTTTCTAGTACCAATCAAATATGTGTAAAAAAATAGATTTAGGTAAATACTTCACGCACTAGTGCGTGAAGTATTTCCACTTTACCCACTAGTGCGTGAAGTAATTTACCAGAAAAATACTAAATTGACAATGATGACATCTGTCATTGACATTACTTAACGCACTAGTGTGTGAAGTGAATTACTTTACGCACTAGTGCGTGAAGTGTAATTTTGCGTCTTCTGAATAGTGCGTAAAGTGAGTACTTTACGCACGGTAGTAGAAAATAGTTATTTATGATATAAGTGTTAAAAGTACATTTTTAAGGCACGCATGTGAAAGTTTGCAGAATGAGCGAAGCGAATTCTGCAATTCACATAAGTGCCTTAAAAATACTTTTAACATAAATATCATACACTATTTTTTCTACAAACGGCAATAGAAAGCAATAACCAGTAACAAATTGGATTTTTAGCATCTTTCCTACATAAAATTATTGAATTTGACATTTGTCAAAAAAGCCAAATAACCAGCACCTTGTTTTACAGGTAATGAAATGTCTTGTCAGTTTCTTGAAAGTATGTCGTGGTCAGTAATGCTTTTTGCTAAAAATGTAACAAAATACAGAAAAAAAAGAGGGCTGCATCGATCCCTTGAAAAATATAGATGAGGCGGCCAGTCGGGCTACCACAGTTGTTCAAATTTCACCATTATTATCAATGTCAAAATACAAACTTTTTTTGACGTTCGCTCTCAAAATTTGATGTTTCATTTTTAACACTAGTGCTATAAAGACTTTATGGCACTAGTGCGATAAAGTAACATTTTTAATGCTTCGGGGGAGTGTTAAAAATTGCATTTTTAACACGTTTGTAGAAAAAAGTATATTTAGCTATATTCCATGATGGACTAAATATACTCCTTCTACACGAACGTCATTATGCATTTCTGGCATATATAATCCGAGTTGAACAAGATGAAGCATACACCGAATTGAAAGGAACTGGTGCAAGACGGCCGCCGAAATGCATTCTGGAACCTATTTTATGCCTGATCCATAGCACTGACACATCAGAACAATGTAGCTGCCTGCCCAAATACTCTATTAATAAGTTAGATGGTAAATGGCAAGCGGTTTCATCGATGGGGTTTATTTCCTTGGGTGGTTACAAATAAAATTGTGGAGGGGGTCTGTTTGCAAATGAGTAAAACAACGTGTATGAAAGTCTTACAGCAGATACATATACATACATAGTTTCGTTATTTCCTTTCAAGATGCAACAGCCTACAAGATTTTCTTTTCGACTGACGGTGGGTTTTTAAAAAAAAATTAACACCTAAACTAAGAATAAACATTAAACCTAAATAGTTGACGTTATGATATGTAATATAGCGATTCATAAAAAAAAATCAAGACTTTTCAAGTAAGAATTAAGAATGCATAAGCGCACGTTGAAATTCTTAGTTGTAAGTTAATTTTCTTAAATTAGTTTAAGTGTTAATTTTTTTTTATAAAACCACCCTGAGCCTTAATATTCAATAAATATAATACTATTAAATCCTTCTAATATAAATCGACTGTGGTCGCAGTTTCAGAAGATATCGATAGCCTCAATTATGCATTTCTGTACATTAAAAAAATATCTCAAGTTATCAAATCTAATAAATGTTTTGCGTATTTGGGTGAAGGCAATCAGGAAATTGGTGGTCCCAAGAGACTCATTGCAATTCGAATAGTGGGGCATGTCCTAAAACCACAACTTAATTATCTTGTTAGAGCTGTGGTTTTCAGATAATTGCTCTTTGACCGATAAAACATATTAAAACTTCTCTAATTTTCGATTTTAATTTCAGGTTGGCATCGACGAATGTCTTTACGAAAATCAAATGTGCGAGGGCTCGTGTACCAATACGCTAGACATAAGTGCCTTGCCATACATGGTAAGTACCTATCTATTAATAATTCTTTTAAGTAATGGCCTGTCAAATCTCCGAGAAGTGGGTTTGCGAGAGAAATATCTTTTGCGGAAGAAAAGCGAGATAATAGTGACAGTTTAATATATATCGGGAGATGAGAATCTATTTGACACGGCTTGATCTATTATGGAATATAAGGAAGGGTTTTCAAGCCAGCTTAAATAATGACAACTTTGGTCGATGCTATGGTTATCTTTTAGCAGCAAGTTGACGTTGCTTATTCCTTCTTAACTAAAAAAAAATCAGTGTTCATGCAGTAGTTAGAAACTTTATTTTGATCCTGAATTTTAGATATAAGTACTCCTATATTTTTTTGGCAGTAAATGTGTATCATAGTAGACAAAATTATTTTTCTACAAATGTCACTAAAAGTGTCATTTTTAACGGATGCTGTCAGTGTCTAAAATGCCATTTTATGACACTGGTGTTGAAAGTGATTACTTTTAGCACTAGTGCTAAAAGTAACCACTTTTAGTGCGTTTGTAGAAAAAATAGTGTATGATATTCGTGCTAAAAGTGATTTTATTTTGTTCAAAGGGATGGAACACTCCGCCTTCGGCGTCGTGTCCCAAACTTTCTTTTTTACAAAATAAAATGTCACTTTTAGCACTTATATCATAAATAACTATTTTTGAAAACATCCTTGATGGATCCCTATGCGATTAAAGTTTCCTTTTAAAGGTTAAGGATCAGATATTTCAATTCTTCTTCAGATGACAGAGAGACCAAGGTAGGTACTTTTTTTTGCATGGCTAGCCAAAAAATTCATTATAAATGATATTTTTAAAGTAGAACGAAACATCGTTAAAATGTCAATATTTATCAGATGGGTATATACATACGTACCTACCTACAGGGCTTCCATTTCAAAACTTGCCACCTACGTTATCAGCGTAAAGAGCATATTTCTGGAAATCTCCGAAGCACGTCAACAAATTTATTGAAGGGGAACGTTTTTTAAGTAAAACTGGAATTCGCCCTTTCAACCCCCTAAGACTTAGGGCTACCACCCCAAAATTTTCAAATGAGACAGGTAATCGAGTGATAGATCATTTCAAAGGGCTGTTTAATCTGTACATTTTGCTCTCCTATTTTTTGAATTTGACCTCAGTGTTGTAGAATAACATCTATTTCAATCTTCAAAAATACCTACTTATCCTTAAACACACCTGCTTGTTTACCTGTTGCTGTAATAAAAAGGTAGGTAAAGAAGCAGGTGTGTTTAAAGATAAATAGGCATTTTTAAACATTGGAATGGGTGTTAATCTGCAATACTGAGGTCACATTCAAAAAATAGGGCGGCAAAATTACAGCTTAAACAGCCCTTTAAAGTGATCTATCACTCGAACCCCTGTCTCATTTGAAAATTTTGGGGTGGTAGTCCTGGGGGTTAGGGGGTTGAGGGAAGGAGGTCCAGTTTCACGTAAAAAACTTTTCCCCCCAAGAAATTTGTTGACGTGTTTCGGCGATTTCCAAAAATATGCCTCTTTACGCAGATAACGTGGGTGGCAAGTTTTGAAATGAAAGCTCTGTATGTAACATTTTCCTTTACATTAACAACTCATAATTCAATAACTTGCAATTAGAATTAAATTTGAACATTTGTATTTGTTATGATGTTTCTAAAAGTTTATAATTAAAACTATATTTGAGTCTGTCTGTTCATCTTCTCTTAATTATAGCATATCACTAGCATTGTCTTGAAATTCTCTTTGAACTTTTCTACTAAAAGTAGGCATTTCTGAATTTAAAGGTGAACAATTATGCTGGGAGCAAGATGCGCCGGTAAATTCTTTGTTGCTTGAATTAACTAAACTTCCTCCATCCCGGTATTTTTCAAATTATAATTATGAGATCTACGTATTTGCCAGATACTAGTTTTCTGCCTAGTTTTTTTATTTTTATGTCAAATGGTAGTGATGATATCCGAACAACGGCCAAACATAGAGGAGACATTTCTATTCATAAGATTGCAATAAGGACGAAAAAGGTGACTTCGAGCATTAAGGAAATGCCAACTCGCCAGTTTATGGGGGCGAGAGCTGGTGACAACTGCTTCCCAAACCTGCAAATTACGAGTGTTCTCCATTTGAAAGAACTGTGCAAGTCTCGATGCTACATTGGCGAGAATTGCATTTGATGATCAATGACACAAGATCAATAGTACTTCCCGACAAGGTTAAGAACTTTGGGGATGTTGTTAGTTGAAGCATAAATCTCTACTAATAACAGCAATTCTGAATTTGTTCAATAGATACCTTATAGTGAAAAGTAGAAAAAACTGATTACAATACGAACGAGGAAGACTGCAATAACGAATAGATTGATAAAAAAATAAATGCCACACTGTATCGTGGACGATGATATAGTCGTGCGTTAACTGCACAGTAGTCAGAATAAAAGGTAACCTTGTAGTCAATGGAAAGTTGATCTGAGTGAGAGATTGGTATCACTGGATCAACGGATGAGGAGGAATGATGCAAGAGATTCGACCTCTGTGCTCCTAAGAAAAAAACTGAAACTCGATTTTGAGGTGAGATTTAAGTAGTACGTATCCGGCTTATCCTAGAATAGAATAACAGTACCTAGATATTCAGGGCACAATTACCTTACGATTCCAGAAGTACGTAAGTCCACTTCTCGATCCAAACGCAGTTAGAATTACTGAAGCATTACTAGGAAACGTCATTGGCAGACATGGAACTCCAGACCTATCGATGAAAGAATTTTAAGTTCAGAGTTTGGCCATACCTGATGAAGTTACTGCAAATTAAGAACAACAAGTACATTTATACTCCGATAGAGTTAAAATCGAACCATAATCATTACCTATCGGTGTGTGTAACTGTATTTACACTATTGAACCTGGGAAGAATTGGTGCCTCTTTTCCTTCTGGCTTAAAAAATTCCTCAGTATGAATCTACCAGTTATACAGCATCAATATGGTTGACTGGAAGGTTAATACAGCTTCTTTTAAATCTGATCTGTGGGATACTTCCAGCTTATAAGGACGGAGATGTATCTCCATTTTATTCCGCTGATTTCCAGGAGACTTTCCGAAAGTAGTTTAGTCCTGGCGCGAAATGGACATAAACTTAACGGCAGTCATTGAATACTCTCAATGAAGGCAGGTTGTATCAGCCATATCAAAAAAAGGGACCTCAAAAATATTACAGAGATCTAGGGAAGGATCTTACACAATCTTAAAGAAGATCAACGACTATGTTTTCATACAGGATACACATTTCACCGAAAGTAAAATCTGTTTTTTTTTTTAAATATAAAAGTCAAACTGACATTATGTTGACAATACAATGTAAAATTGTCAATGTTTCAAATTTTTTTATGTAGAAAAGGCTTGTGTTGCCAACATAGTTACTATATTTTTGACTTGGGGAATTATTTAAAAAAAAAACAGACTTTAAAACCAAAGACACACATGTAGCCCACTTCAGAAGAAGTAATACACCAGGGAAATAGCTTCGAGAACGGAACAGTGTGTAGTGACGCAGAAATAAACCACCAAGAAAAACCGCCAAGAATAAAATAATTGTTAATACATCTGGTTATTTTGTTAAAAAATGAAACAAACAACAAACAAAACATAAATCAAACTGGAAAAATGAAATCAAAATCAACTACAACTTACCGAAATTTAAACACCCCAGGAGACCACAACACTCAACCAGCTACAGCCGGAACTTCTAGTAAAATGATCTGACCAGCGAATAAAGAAACAACAGAAACTGAAATCCCTTCTCAAAGATCGATAAGTGGGGTCACACAAAAATAGATGATTCAATTGGAATGTGTCCCTGAAATGCGGCACTTCACTAACATGACGCCATCTGTCACTGAACCCAAAATTTCGGGAAAACACCATAAAACAGGCGCGTGCTGTATGCCGACAAAGAAACGGTACCGCATTCCACTAAAAAGAGGGCCGAAATGACGAAATCTTGATGTCAAAGCACTCATAAAATTGGGGGAGAAATTAGGCCGCCGAAAGAACAAAGGAAGAAAGGAGAATATTTTTATATAAAAAGCCTGTCGGCTCAGAAGAAGTATCAGTCAAGAACGGTCAAAAATGTCAGCCGAGAACAGTCAGAACGGTCAGTCAAGTGTCAGACGCAACAAGCAGAGTCCAAAGTCGAAGATAGTACGAAAAGTTTCAAAGAGGCAGTGCGAAAATTTCGGGTTCATAAAGTCAAGTCGTAAAATTAACGTTTCAGTAGTTACGTGTGTGCCAGTAGAATTTTGAAGTAATAAATACATCTTGTAAGTACATTTACACTGTAAAGAAAGGAAATTTGTACTCTTTATAAAATAGGACAAAAAGTTAATGAATTGATAAATTTACGAAAGTTAAATAATTATTCCAAAAGGAATTGAAACATTTTTAAGATGATATTTCATGATTAATAGTTGGTAAAATAAGAAAATTTGAAGCTAAATTTTGTAAAAGAACTTTTTTATTGAAAAATATTTCGTTATTCATAATTATTTATAACATTTTGAATTGGGATTTTCGTGACTGATAATTGAAAAAAATATTGAACTTTCTAAAACAATATTTTTGATAAGGCAAACTTTTGATACGAAACTTACCTATTGGAATTTTTATGATAGAATTAAGGTATTTGTGAGAAAAGAGTGAAATTTTAAATAAGTCAGAGTAAAAAATTTTGGTTATTATATTTCAAGCCTCTCTGGCCGACGCCCGATAAATTTATTTTAAATAAAATCATATTAACATAAAAGTCCACAGTTGTGTTTTACTCTCACACCGCAAATAGGACCCATATCAATCTGTGTGTCCACTCAGAAACAAAAGCCGCCGCTCGCCAATTCAACATCATATAAGTTTCTGAATTGGGGTCTCACTAGTGCTAGAAATCATTCAGGGGTCGACGTTGCCAAACTTACGTGCACAATCTGGAAACACCACATGGCAGGCCCTTAAAATTGATCTCTCAAGTACGAAGATTCAACCTCCTGGGACCTAGAATAATCAAAATGGCCCCAGGGCCGACTTTTGAATGCCTTGTATTCAACTCAAGCACGACTGGTTACTGATCAACTCGCATAAACTTGATCTTTACCGGAACTTTCGAGAATGAGGTGTAACCAGTAGCAATGAGAAAATGACAGAAAGATGAAATTGTATATAGAGTAATATGACAGTAATTTTGCTCAAAGATTATGGATATTGATAAATAAAACTCGCAATGAAACCCTGAAATAAAATTTGTGATAAAACATTTTGGGCATTTCCTTCAATTCTAATCAAAGAGCTGGATGTAGATTTCCGCACCTTGCGGATAAAAATTTGTTACTTTATAGGATTATAACAAACATAAAAGTGTCACCCCATCAGCGAAAGCCCGGAGGGAGATAAAAGCGTAGGCTCATCAAATAATTATTAATCCTGCAATTTTTCAACAGGAATTAAATTATACAAGGCATTTTTACATAATTTTCACGGGATGCGTAATTTTTTTATCCCCTAACTTGAACCAAACTTCCTGCTGGCTTAATTTTTTTTTTTTAAATCTCTTAATATTAATAGGACTCACAAATCACAAAACTAGGTGCTTTTTTAAAGTGAATTAAACTGCAATAATAAAATGCAAATATTTGCTCCTACTTTTTTTTACGAGGTTTTGTATTTGTAGAAACTTTTTTATTATTCTCCTTAGCCAGAGGATTTATTGCACCAAAAATAAAACGTTTTTATCCGCGTCGCAAAATATTTCATTTTTATTTGCATATCAAAGTAGAAAGCTTATAAAAATTTTACAACTCCGGACCGTATCGTGGTCCAAATGGAAAAATATTTGCCTGTTTTCCAATGCATTTTCGAACAAAAACAAATATTTATACATTTTACGATATGTCTGACGTTGTCCCAGGGCGATAACGGGAAAGCATCCTGAGGAATTGAAAGAATTTAATTAAATTTTGGATTCCGTCACTTTCTGGATAGAAATATCTTACTTCATTAGAAAATGACAATATTGACAATAACAATACCTGACTCCGTATATAAAGGTGTGATTCGCAATCAAAGAATAAATATTCCTATATCTTGAACCTACATTTTCAACAATTTGTTGTGAATGTAATTTTCACAATGTTGATCCTCACGCCTTTATCCCCGGGTTTTTGCCGATAGAGAGTCACATTTGTGATTGTCATCATTTGAAGCGATGAACAAATTCCCAGTCGAAATTAAATTCATGACGAAATCGACAGCCAGTCCTTAGACTGTGCTAATCGTTGGATGCAGAATAAATGCGCCCCAGATATGGAGTTACTTTATTAAGTAGTTGGGATCGTCGGTTAATAGGACAATAAAATTATCTCACTATGTCGACGTTTCGCGTTTATTTAAACGCTTCATCAGGACTACAACAAAAAACAAAAAACAAAAAACAAAAAAATAAAAATCACAATTGCAGCCATAAACACCATCAATTAAACAATCAAACAACGCAAATTAATTAAGATATTGAAAAAACATATCTACATTTGCACACAAAAAATTTAAAAATAGTTATTTTTTATACAAGACGATAAAATGGTAGTTTATCGTTGACCGGAAAAGTTAGTTCACGAGCGGAATCGCGAGTGAATTAATTCCGAGAGACGATAATGGCATTTTATCGTCGTGTGTAAAACAAAGTTTTTTTCCATAGCCTAATTATGGACGCCTGTAGTATCAAAAATATTTAGAAATTATTTGAGTCGGACACTTTTGTATAGGTAGAAATTCGTTTGACAAACTTTGACAAATAAATAAAAAACAAAATATGTACCATCGTCACCAAAAGTAACTGGGACAGCATCATATTAGCTCTTGTACTATTATATGAATTTTTTTGTCAAATATTTGTCAAACTATGATTTGAATGCATTAAAATGAATGACGGTAGAATAGTCCCAGGAGATTATTATGCATTATTTTTGTCTTAGATACTTTTGGTGACGATGGTATATATTTTTGACAAAATAAATGTCTTTATCTATCCTTGCTGTTAAAGTATCATTTAATCTACCCTTGCGGTTAAAGTACTACTTCATCTACTATTTTTAGTAGATTAAAGACTACTTTACCAGTAGCTATGGAAAAAAATTCATAAAGTCATGAACAAGTTAAATGGCCAGAAGATCCCGAGTAATCACTTTTTCTGCTGATTTTAACTTTATATTGTCAAAAAAGCTTTTCAGCTTAAATTTACAGTCAGTGAGTTGAAAGCATTCAATTTATAATTGTATTCTTATTTTTTATCCAAATATTGTTAGCAAGTTGAAATAAAGTTTTTTAAAAAGTAATTCTCGGCTATGGACTTCTTAACTGGCCTGGCGCAGTCGTGCAGATATTTTTCGGTACTTTTCGGTTCGGTTTCGGCAAAAATTTGGACCGTTAACGCGAAAAATTAGGACTAGCTCTAAGTTTGTTCGCTGTGTGGATAGTGGCTAATAATCTAACATCGGTTATCAGAGTTCATCGTGAACACTACTAAAAGACCAGTGCGGGTAATTGGACTAAATCGCCAATTTTCGCGAGGACAAAGACGTTTGTGTGAGAAAAATCGCTTGCCAAAAACTTTGACCTTATATGTTACAATAAGTGGAGATTTGAACATCATCGTCATTTCTCGCTAGATCAAGCAGTCTTTGGAAGGACCGGCATCGCTAACCAAGACTCTTGGCTTATAGTGGAGATATTCATCATACTGAGGGCGTAAGTAGTGCAATTGATCGTATTTATGTCCAATATTGATGATATTATTGATCAAGTAAGTCACTTAAATTTGCGAATAGATAATTTATCACCTTCAACTGACTCTGCTTCTCAATCTGAAGAAGTAATTAGAATAATCAATAAAACTTTGAATAATACAGAAAATAGTGCTGAAAGCAGAGTAGAATCGATAATTGACAATAATCAACAAAACTCTGTAAACAGTAATATATCAATAATGGCTGCAATCCAAATGACCTAAACAGATATTTGGCAGTTTCTCAGAGTATTATTGACACCTTTTACAATGCCAATGAGCCAAACCACTTTCAAAATGTTTATTTGTTGAATTATATTATAGGATAATAATTGACGGGTAACGCTAAACTTGTTCTTGGTATCCAAAATGTTAATAGTTGGAATGAATTAAAGCTCATCTTGGGTAGGCATTTTGCTGACCAAAGGGATGAGGCTTGTCTTAACAGAGACCTCGTTATGCTTAGGCAAAATAATAACAAAACCCCTAATCAGTACTACGACCGAATTTTACACATTTTGAATTTATTTTCTTACGTAGATTTACACGAAGTAGAGGATAATGCAAAAATTCTTAAAAGAACCCTTTATAATAATCTGGCTCTGAAAACATTTTTATCCGGACTCAAAGAGCAATTAGGCATAACGATTCGTTGCACGAGGCCGAAAGATTTGCCTGAAGTTTGTTACGCAAGAAACTAATACTCAATATTTTCAAAATACGCCAAAAACACACACTTTCAAAATAAGAACGCATTCCCATCACAACCAATCTTCATGAGACCGAACTATAACAAAACTCAGCAAAAATTCCCAACCAATTCGCAGGTTTTCGGAAAAAGGCCCCAAGAAAATGCCTTCAAATCAGATCCAAACAAACCGCTGCCAAAACCAACGCCAATGAGCACCACTTCGCACAATACCTTGGCCAAACAATATCAATATCCTAATCCCAACCAACCACGCTATAATTATTTCCAATCGCGCTCTAATCAACCACCAAATTTCACATTCGAGGAACTCCACAACACAGACACTGTGGATGAGCCAAATTCGTACCTTGTGTAGGTACCAAATCAATAATGATGAAACATACACTGAAAACTATGACCCACCTCAATATAATAACTATTACCAACAAACTGATGACGCTCAATCATCAAACCAAGAATAAAAAAATTTTATATATCAAAATGATGAGGTCCAATCACCTCAAAATGATCAGAATGTTCCCAATACTTGCCTACAGAACTAAGTAACCTAGAGCCACAAATAATATCCTATAATAATAGAAACACCAGCGAGTTATCGTATACATATAACATTCCCAGAAAGTAACTCAAAATTTTTAATCGATAGTGAGTCCACGAAATCATTCATTGACCCCGACCTGGCCCAAAAATATTTTCCCAATCATATATCATACGATCCGTTCATAGTATCAATAGTATTTCAACAATCATCTCATTAATTTAGTGCGACGATCCCATCTACGCAAATTTTCAACTTACTAGGATCCAAAAAATTACAATTTTATTTATTCAAATTTCACAACGTATTTGATGGCTTAATAGGACTTGATTCTCTCAAATTGTTGCAAGCTAGGATCGACTATAACAACGGTTTCCTTGAAACGCCTCATACACGAATCAAGTTACTTTTCCATAAAAGTCGACCGGAGATACATAATATTACAATATCACCTCGCTGTTCCCAAGTAGCGAAATTAAAAATCGACATACAAAACGGCGAAGTAATAATACCTTACCAGAAAATTCACATCTGTGAAATTCCTAGTTGTCTGACGATTGCAAAAAACGATTATGCGTTAGCAACTGTTTTAAATAATACATGCCAACCGGTAACACTGGATATATCAGAACCATTTAAAGAAGAAAATTTTGATTACAAAAATTTCGAAAATATCGAACTTAATAATTTCGACACTAATTGTCCACAACCCAAATTCGCCCCTTCTCAAATTCGCACTGACCATCTAAACTATGAAGAAAAAAGTGCAATACTGAATTTATGCAAAGAATATTCAGACATTTTCCATCGTGGAAACACGACTCTAACATTCACTAGCAACATTAAACATTCAATTAGAACCTTTGATGAACGCCCTGTATATACGAAGTCCTATAGGTACCTGTTCATACATAAAAAAGAAGTAGAAACACAAATTAATTAGATGCTAAATCAAAAAATTATAAGACCAAGTACTTCACCATGGTCCTCGCCCATTTGGGTAGTGCCAAAGAAAATGGACGCCTCGGGAGTACAAAAATGGAGAGAGTGATCGACTATCACGCACTTAACGAAAAAACTGTAGAAGACAAGTACCCGCTTCCTAACATCACTGATCTTCTCGACAAACTTCAAAATCCAGTTAGACAAGAGTGAATTTCTGAGAAGAGAAGTTGCATACCTAGGTCACGTAGTGACACCAGAAGGCGTGAAGCCTAACCCGGAAAAAATCAAAGCTATTAAAAAATATCCATTACCTTCTACTACAAAGCAAATAAAAGGGTTTCTAGGTCTTCTCGGATACTACAGACGGTTTATAAAAAATTTTGCCAAGGTCACTAAGCCTCTAACTAGATGTCTGAAAAAAGGTGTAAAAATCGAACACAATACTGAATTCGTTGAGTGCTTCGAAGCATGTAAAAACCTCTTAATCAACGAACCCATTCTTCAGTATCCCGATTTTTCGAAAACATTCAATTTGACATGCGACGCATCCAATGTAGCTTTGATTGCTGTGCTCTCACAAGGTCCCATAGGCCAAGACCTGCCTGTAGCATACGCCTCGCGCACACTTAATGACTCGGAGCGTAACTATTTCACCATTGAGAAAGAGTGTCTTTGCCTCATATGGGCCACTAAATACTTCCGGCCATATTTATTCGAGCGTAAATTCAATATAATCACGGACCACAAACCTCTCCAATGGTTGTTTAATCAAAAAGACCCTAGTTCTAAACTAGTCAGATGGCGCATAAAATTAGAGGAATTTGATTATAATATCATTTCCAAAAAAGGCAAACACAACACCAACGCCGACGCTCTTAGCAGAATTGAACTACACATTAATGAATCCGACAATATCACGAACTTAGTCTCTCACATGAATGATTTTAATAAAGAACTAGAACGAGAATCCCAAAATGAAAATATTGACCAGATGTCAACCGTAGCACAGCCTGACCTTGATCCCCAAGATATTCTCATCGATGAACACCCTGATATCCAAAACAACGAAGAAGATAACGAGACAGTTCACACCAATAACGATCAAGAACCTATAGTCGGGATACCCATTTTAGAATCAGCTGTCAACTACGAAGCCAATCAAGTTTTATCTTCGAAAGTCTTGTGATTTCGAAAATGACATATTACAATTTGTTAAATAAAATATTGTTCCGAGCAAACTATATTCCTTATATTTTGAAAACCCAGACGTATACGAGGCTTTCTGCGAAGTAATTCGTAGAAATTTCAAATGGCCTTCTTTGAGATTCAAAAGATGTACAATAAAATTAATCGACGTTATAGAAAAAGACGAAATACCGAATATCATCAGAAACTACCACGAAAGCAAAAGCAACCATCGTAGAATCGAAGAAACAGAGAAACGTATCAAATGAAAATATTATTGGCTCAATATCGCAGATGCAATTCAAAAATTTATTTATGAATGCGAAATTTGCTAAAGAAGCAAATACGAGAGGCATCCGGTAAAAATGCAAATGAATATCACCCCAACCGCGACCAAAACTTTTGAGATAATTCATCTGGATACTTATACAGTAGACAAAGAGAAATTTTTAACAATTATCGACACTTTTTCCAAATATGCACAGGCATATCACCTAAGATTTGCAACAGCCGCCGAAATCGCTGACAATCTAATAACGTTCTTCTCCCATCACGGTATTCCAACACAAATTGTCACAGACAATGGAACCGAATTTAAAAACACAATAATAACAGAACTATCACATCTTCACAAAATCAAAGTTCACTATTGTTCGCCCAACCATCCACAATCGAACGGGGTTATCGAAAGATTTCATTCCACACTGGCAGAACATATTAGATTGCTCAATAATCAAGAATATTCCAAAACACCTATCAATCAAAAAATGAGATATGCCATTTTAGCATATAATCACTCATTACATTCCGCAACTTAATTTAAGCCCATCGACATTATTAACGGTCATATCACCAATAATGATCCCTTCAACCTCAACCTAGACCAACTACTATTAACTGACTACGTCACCGAACATAAAGACAGAACTAAACTTATGTACTCGAAAATCAATGAAGAACTAATCAATAAAAAAGAACGGGTGATAGGAAATATAAACGAAAATCGTGACAGCCCTATTTACGGAAGGACAAAAAGTCTCTGTCAAAAAAACATGGTAGGCAAAAATTAGGCGATACCTTCAATAAGCCTACACAAATTGAGAGTGTTGACCCTATGAGAAAAACCGTAGCGACCACCTCACAAAACAAAATACACATGGACAACCTTAAATGTCCACTGCGAGATAAATATTCTTTCGACTAAAAATAATGCGTAAGTAAATATAATTAATTTATATTTAGATAGGTTAGTTTAGTATCATTAGGATAGTTTAGTAACATAGGTAATTATATTTCAGCTTACTCGCCCACGTTTCTGGGAACGAAGACCAGATAGTCATACGAGAACTTTGTGATAATCCTGGCATCATACCCGTTAAACTGGGAAATGCGAAGATCAAGGATTACTCTCACTTACTAATACACTTTTACGATTTGAATCCGATACTTTCTGAAGTAAGCAAATTAAGGATAAAATCAGAAAATATATCCAAATTAATAAACTCTCACCAAGAATATTCCTTGGATACTAGTAATTATTTGAAAATATTAAATATTACAAGATTCAGGGTTGAAAATAAAATACAAGAAATTACTCTTACTAATTTCAAGAGGATTAAACGAGGGTTGATAAACGAATTAGGATCTTTAGGGCTATAACAGGAAATCTCGACGCCTCTGACGGTGAACAATATGAGTATCTAATTAGAGAACTGCAAAACAATCAAAAAATTCTCCAAACAAGCATTTTGAAAGAAAAGTCCCTATCTTTATCGGTTATCAATAGATTTAATCACACAATCAACGAAATTAGCCATAATGAGAAACTGTTAGATTCCAAAATAAATCAAATAGCCTTTATTATACAAAAAACTGCTTGCAGAGAAAATTTTCTATACATAAAAGATGTTATCAATCAAATGATCAACATTTATGAAATTATCGATTCAGTATTGCAAGACATCGAAAATTCGATTACATTTTCCAAACTTAAAACAATGCACCCGAGCATAATAAAATCTGAAGATTTATTTAACGAATTAACTAGACTGCAAAATCAATTTTGTATTGAACAAATGCCTATAGCAGTAAATTTATAGAGCATCCTATTATATGAAAAAATTATTTCTTTTGACTATTTTATTTCCAACAACAAAATAACGTACCTTATGCACATACCTATAATGTTACTTCAGTCTTTTGAATATTTTCATATTTACTCAATACCCATTTTTGATAATAGTCGGTTTACGGTTGTTTTACCGCGGAACAAATTTCTACTAAAAAATCAATTGCATTACGCCTACCAAAAAGAAGAATGCCAAAGAGTCATCCCTCAGTACTATGTATGTCAAAACGAAAATCTCCAAGAAATCCAAGAAGACATGCCCTGTGCCATCAGGTTAATATATAATAAACTCTTCAATATGCAAACAAACAGAGGTAAAAATTACACAGCCTCTTACGAACCGACTAGCCGAAACAAATCAATGGATAATGATCGCTCAATCCAAAGAAACCATCCAAATCAAATGTAACAACCAGGAAGAAACCAGAAGCATTTTTGGAACTTGCCTATGCAGCATTCTCGAAGATTGCCAAGTCAAAATAAAATCGAAACTGATCTCCAACATTAAAAAATTAGTCAGAAGTAGCAGTCCACCTATACTGCTTCCCGATATTCAAGAAACGCCAACTTCGTTGCCTACGTTGAATTTAAGTACCCATTTATACGACTTGAAGCTGGATGAGCTACACAAACTTCAGAACGAGATTTTAGAAGTTCAACCGGATTTACTATTTGGCCAAATCGAAACAAATCCCAGTATATGGTCCTTAGTAATATAGGTACATCCTATTAATTCTTGGCTGTATTATTTTGGCATACAAGAAAATTGTTCCAAAATTTAAGCAGAAAGTACCAACCCCTAGAAAAGAAGAGGACACGGACATTCAACTACCCCGGCTAGGCCGATAGTTGAATCTGAGGACGGAGGAGTTAAATGGCCAGAAGATCCCAAGTAATCGCTTTTTCTGCTGATTTAAACTTTATATTGTAATAAAAGCTTTTCAGCTTAGATTTATAGTCAGTCAGTTGAAATTGTAATTGTATTCTTATTTTTTATCCAAATATTGTTAGCAACTTGAAATAAAGTTTTTCAAAAAGTAATTCTCGGCTATTGACTTGTTAACTAACATTAAAAATAATTACAATTTTACATTTGAAAAAATTGGAAAAAATTAACCAATTAAATTCACTAAAACTAAATGAGCGAGCACTCACCTCTGGGGCCTTATTGGTTTTCGCGCTAACAAACCGAAAATGACGTCACAATCGAAGAAATTCTACCGAATCAAACGGTTCGTTCCTTACAGAATAAGGCCCCTGGTGAGGAATTTCGAAATTACTAAAACCATGGAGTACCATAGTAAAACAGAAAAAACGATCAAAAGGCTCTCAAACAAAGAGAAACAGTAGGTAGTGTATTATTGACGGCTTGGAATACCTACAAGCACTGAAAAGAAAAAGAAATGACACCTGTAGGCTGATCAATTGGTTTTATGAAAGAAAAAAAAAGGATTCAGGAGTAATATTTTATAGTTTTGAAATAAAATTATTTCTACTTTAGACGTATATTTCTGTCTATTATATTATAGTAAATGTCACTAAGATTTTTAGTGTCTGTTCTTTTGTTGACTGCCGTTTCATGTAATTGAATAAATAACATTTCACTAAATAAACGTGTGTCTCGTTATCTAAAATCTGAACGTTATCAAAGTCAAAATTATGGTCGTTTTGATAATAGTGACTAGCTAAAGCTGTTTGTTCCCGTTTGTCTTTATGCTTGGCTGCACAAGAGTTCCTATGTTCGCTCATCCTATCTTTAAGTTTACGTTTGGTTTGTCCAATGTACACTCCATCACAGTGTAAACAATTAATTTTATATATTAGGTTTGACCTATACTCCAAGGGTAGTTTATTCTTGACTGACTGATATAAGTTCCCAACCCGTTTTTTTTATGATAAAACACTATCTTCCGATTTTCAGTAGTTAAAAGTGTTCTAAGTTTTTCTAATAGACCGCGGATATATGGGATTTTAAAAAAATTAACTTTGGCTGGACTAAGTAATAAATTCTGCTTAGGATTGACGTTAGAATTCAAAAGGATGTTGCAGAAACTAACCGGGTAATCATTGTTGATCAGTTTTAATTTAAATTTGTTCAAATTGTCTTTCAAAAAAGGACCAGTGCTATACTTAGTAATCTTACGTTCCTTTATTTGTTTGTTAATTTTTTTTTCAATTTCAGTGAAAAATGAACGAGCACAATGAAAAAAAATCACTTAACCTCATTCAGACTTTATATTATTCCATTTGCTTAGAACGGATGAAGAAGGAAACGGACGGATAGAAAATAAAATTATTTTATTACTCATGAAATGCGTTTTTCCCATTTTATGTTCTTCGTCGGCATGAGGATCTATTCCGTGTTAAAAGATATCGAACAAAACATTATTAAACGTAATTTAATAAATCTCCTACGATCTTCGTCTTATTTTCGTAATGAAAAATCTAGCTTGGGCCAAAAAAATGGTACTTTTGTGAAAGATTTTAGGGCACGTAATATTTTTTTAGGAGTGTGCAGATAAGCATTTCATTCATGTAAAAATACATTGAAGTAGGGAGTCGTGTCCTTAAAAATTCTCAAATTTGTATGTACATAATCCAACTGACAACAGATAGGTACCTACTTTTTTCGCCATTATTTCTCAAATCTTCTTAACTGGGAGACATCTATCGTCATTAATTCAGCAGTCTCCCAAGCCGCCAGAGGCACCCCTTCAAACGTTTTAAAATAAAGGGCGCGTTTTTAAGATCTTTTTACCCCGCAATAAATTTCCTAATTTAAAATGTATACATTCCCTTTCGTGATAAATGCTACATCTAATTGGCGAGCTATAAGGTTTTGCCAGTAATTTGTTTTAAATTTGCTGCCTGCCTTCCACTTGATGCAAATCAAGTTCTCTGCTGAACTGTATTGACGACTCGAGCGACGTGAGCGAACATTAAACCGTCCGGAGCGATGGTTTGATCAAATTTTTCTTGTAAATCGATAGAAACGAAGTTTTATTGAAGGAATATTAAATGATTTTAGAAATATGTGGTTTATCAACATATAATCAAAAATATCTGGCAACAATTTCGCATAATGATTAAATGGGGACTCATTCCCGGGCAAGTCTTTCAGTTTTCTTTATGGACATAATAAAATTCCACTACAAATTTTGATTGAATTTTCTCTAGAAAAGGCGTAATTTTGCTGAGTTTTCTAGCCAAATTATTTTTCTTAAATAATTTTACATCAAAGCGCGTAATCGATCAAGTAAAATTAATTTAAAATGTTTTATCAATCATGTTTCTATGCAAGATGTCTTAATAGCTGTAAGGATAAAATCAAATTCCAACAAAAATTGTTTATATTTAATGTTTTTCGCGTAAAATAGTATTTTTTTAAAGTACCTACCTATTGAAATAAACTACATTTAAATTATGGTATTCTATAGTGTTAGAATATTTACATTAAGAATTTTCTGGTTCTGGAGGCCTTTCTCCTGGCTGATCAAGATTTGAGGGAAATGGCTGCATGAACTAAAACCACTTGTTTCTTCTTGCAGAAAAGTCTTCTTTATTTAAATTCGCAAAACTACTAATCTCACGACTTGACAACAACTTGGTTCTTGGATTCCTCGAAGGAAGAGCCAATGACTAATATTATTTTTAATTATTTAATTTGAAACGAGACGTGACTGACTGAAATCTAAACGTTCGTTGCCGATCAACAACTAATCTTGCTTCTCTTCTTTTTTAATACAACACTTGACACTTCACTTGACAGACACATCGACATAAAGTAGAGATGTGCAAGCATAGGAATGAGCTGATAAACTTGTGTTGGTAATTATTTTTCCAACATGCTGGGGGGCATTGGTTTTTTCAACAAAAACCAAAACAATATGTCCCTTGACATTTCAAATTTAAAATTAACAATTTAAACCCTAGCCTGAAACAGACAATTTTTTTTACAAGAAATATTGATAATAGGTATTAAAGAATATTTAACTACAAAAGATCTTTTGTTCACAAAAAAAAAACAATTTTAATTTTTGGCTAAAAAGCCTTTTGTTTACAAGAAACATTTTTAATTTTTGACTACAAAAGTCTTATGTTTACAAGAAACATTTCAATTTTTGACTACAAAAGTCTTAGTTTAAGAATTTATGAACGCCTTATCTAATAAATACACTAGTTTAAATTTTCAAAAAAAAAAAATGATCGAAGTTTAATTTTTTTTTTTTTTTTTTTTTTTTTAATAACCTTTTTTTTATTTTTATATCTATATATATATTTTTTTTTTAACTACAAAAGTTTCTGCCAAGAAGTCCGAGAGCGAGTAAGAGTAAATTAATTATAACTGTTCATCATTAATTGGCAAAATGGCAATTTTTGTAACTGAACGTAAGAATACCCCTGTTTTAGTCTTTACTTCAACCACTCTCACCTTGCCATCTTTACCTGGTATAGCCTTAACAATTCTGGCCATAGGCCATTTAAATGAAGGGACATTGTCCTCTTTTAAAAGCACAAGCATGCCTTCTTGTAAATTAGGCATTGAAATTTTCCATTTCGGCCTATTTTGCAATTGGGTTAGATAATCATTGTACCACCGTCGCCAAAAATGTTGTTGCATTTGGGTACACAGTTTCCAGAATTTTAATCTGTTTTGAGGTACTTCGGTCAAACTGCTTTCTGGAAAACTTGTCAAAGGACACCCAATCATGAAATGACCTGGAGTCAAATATTCAAATTCAGATGGATCACTAGAAGTTGCCATAAGAGGCCTGGAATTTAGAACAGCCTCAACTTGAATTATCAAGGTGTTGAATTCTTCATATGTTAAAATATTATTTCCCATAACCCTTTTAAGGTGGTATTTCGCACTCTTCACCCCAGCTTCCCATAGTCCCCCGAATACTGGTGAATAACTTGGGATGAAATGGAAAGTGATTTTATCTTCTAAACAAAAATGATGTATTTTAGAATTTTCTTGAAACATTTGGGCAAGTTGATTGTTTGCTCCTTTAAATGTAGAGCCATTGTCGCAAAATATATTTGACGGTTTACCTCTTCGGGAGATAAATCTTTTTAATGAGGCCAAAAATGTGTCTGTTGTCAAATCAGAAATTAGCTCCAGGTGGATTGCCTTGACAGAGAAACATACAAATAAAGCAATATAAGCTTTTGAAATTATAGATTTCCTGATTCTTGATTGTTTCACCTGGAATGGACCACAAAAACTATTCCAACGTTCTGAAATATTCTGGCTGAGCAGACTCTTGGCTCTGGAAGAGAACCCATTAATTGTTGGCTACATTTTGCTTTGTATTTAAAACATATTATACATTTGTGAAGTATTTTTTTTACTTCTCGATTGCCGCTTATAATCCAAAAACGTTGGTTTAATGAGCTTAAAACTTGTTTTGGACCAGCATGCAATAATTGTAGATGTTCATTTCTAATTAACAAATCAGTTATATGGTTATGGTTTGGAAGTATCAATGGATGTTTTTTGTCAAACTCAATATTTGAGTTGTGAAGCCTTCCTCCAACTCTGAGGAGTCCTTCCTTGTCCAAAAATGGAGATAAAGAGTTTAAATGAGATTTGATAGGTATATTTTTAGTGAGGTAATTTATTTCCTCAGAAAAACAATAATATTGTTCAAATTTAATGATCGCTTTCAAACTTTTGTCTAACTCTTCAACAGATAAATCCCCAGTTATTTTTTGATTTTTATTTTTTAAATTATTTGCAAATCTCAAGCAATAAGAAACAATTCTTTGCAGGTGCATTATATTGGAAAAATTTGTAAAAAATGATTCAGGTTTAACCTTGATTAAGGCCACAACATTTTCCTCAGGTAATGGATCTGGGATGGAAATCGGAATTTCAGTGTGTGAGAATTCTAAATTTGAAAGCATATTTGGACCTTTGAACCAAAGAGCATTCGAGTCAATTTCATGAGGTTCAAGGCCACGGGAGAGACAATCAGCCGGGTTCTCCTTAGTATTAATATAAAGCCATTTAAATTTTGACGTTAATTCTTGAATTTTTATTATTCTATTGCCAGCATAGGGATTCAATTTTATTGGCTTGGTTTTTATTCATGACAAAACAATATTCGAATCTGAGTAAAGAAACACACCCTTGATTTTATCTTTAAGCAAGTTATAAACCCTTTGAGAAAGTTTGGCTAATAACAAGGCACTATTCAATTCGAGCCTTGGTATTGTGAGATTTTTAGGATTAATTGGAACGATTCTAGATTTTGAACAAATCAAATTGACATGAATCTTATTTTCAAAAATTGATCGTGCATAAACAACTGCTCCATAGGCAAGCATTGATGCATCACAAAACCCTACCAATTCTGTAAAAAGTGCGCCAGTAAAATTTAGATTTCTTTGAATTGTCAAAACCGGCATATTCATCAAACTTTTTACAAAATTGTGCCATATTTCAAGTACATCAGCAGGTAAAATCTCATCCCATTTAACTTTAATTACCCATAATTTTTGCATAATAGCTTTTGCTGCCACTAGAACTGGACCAACCAATCCCAACGGATCATAAAACCTGGATATGAAGCTTAGAATCTGCCTTTTTGTGACACATTCATGAATATTGGTTTTTGGAGATGATAGTTTAAAGTTGTCAGTATTCGTATCATAGGATATACCTAGTGTTTTTATGACTAAATTATTTTTTTCTAAATCAATTTCATTAAAGTTTTGTTGGCATTGAGGAATATCTTGTAGAATTTCAGAATTATTAGAGCACCATTTGTGCAACTCGAAGGACCTTAATTTAAGTAAAGCAATCAGCTCATTTTTTAACAAAATAGTTTCTTCAATGGTATCACCACCACCTAACATCGTCAACATATGTATTGTTTAATAATGATTTAGAAGCTAAAGGAAAATTTTTTCCTTCTGTTTCAGCTAATTCTACAAGACACCTTGTTGCCAAAAAAGCAGAACTTTTTAGGCCATATGTTACAGTTTGAAGTTGTAGGCACTGTAAATTGCCTCCTGCTTCTCGCCATAAAATGTTTTGTAATTGGCAATGATCAGGATGTACCAAGATCATCCTGTACATTTGCTTGATGTCGGTTAAAATGACATATTTATGTGTCCTAAAAAGAATGAGAATGTCAAACAACTCGTTCTGCACCACAGCGCCATTATAGAGGAAATCGTTGAGACATTTTTTACTTTTCGACCTCATACTGCCATCGAATACTACTCTTAATTTAGTAGTCCTCTTGTCTTCCCTGATAACAGGATGATGGGCCATGAAGTAAACGGGCTGACTTTTTAAATTATATAAATCAAAACTGACAACTTTAGCATGATTTAAGTTAATGTATTCGTCAATAAAACTTTTGTACTGAGCGAATAGTTCAGGATTATTGTGAAACCTTTTTTCCAAATTCTCGAATCTTTTTAGAGCTACAGAAAATGAATCTCCTAACTCCAAATCGTTTAAATTTTATTTTAAGGGCAATTTGACTTGATATCTATTGTTTTCCACCTGCAAAGAATTTTCAAAACTTTTTTCACAGGCTTCTTGCTCAGTCGAATATTCACAAAAAATTTCTGGCACCTTCTCTGTCTCCCAGAACTGAGACATAATATTTTCCAGACTGTTTTTGCAAGTTAAATGAAAAATGGAAACATTGCAAATTTCAGCTGAGGGAATACATCCACCAACAACAAATCCAAAAAGAGTATTTTGTAAAATTACTTCATTTAATTGTATTTTTTCAGCAAGCAAAACCTGAAATGCTACATTTGCTCCAAACAAAATATCAATTTTGCAAGATTTATTAAAATCATCATCTGACAACTTAACATTAGGTGGAATATTCAATTTTGCTATTTTGAAACTTGTTTGTGGCAAATCGCTGGTGATGGACTCAACCAGTGCACATTTTACATTAGTGCTGTAATCAAAAATGCATGATTGAACATTCAAATTCACAGATTTTTGAGCTTTAGTAACACTTTGTGAAATGCCTACAATGTTTAAACTATTGTTAAAAGGCTTTAAACCCAATTCATGGATCAAGCTACTCGTGACCAGTGATAATTGTGACCCTGTATCCAACAAACCTTACAATGACATAATCACCTTTTTTTGTTTTAAGTTTTACCTTAACAGTAGGCAAAAGTGCAGGTTCAGATTTTTCATCCAATGAACCAAATGTGACTACCCTATTTTGACAACTTCCAGTGCTGATAGAACCAGAACTTTCTGTTGAAGTATGTCTATCCAAATGCAACAGGGTGTTGTGCTCCTTCCTACAGGTGGCACATCGGAAACTCATTTTGCATCGACCAGGGTGGTTATTTAAACAAATTTTGCAACTTTTGCTTCTGTCTATAAAAGAAATTCGTTCATTAACTGGCAACGTCTTAAATTTGGTGCAATTATAAACTTTGTGACCCGAGACAGAACAAAAACTACATTTGATATCCAACTGGGTTTTGTTGTTAGTAGCAAGGTGAGTGTAGGTTTTTTCTTTTGTTGCTTTCTGCTCTGGAATGCTTACAGTTCCCAAGGCAGTTGCTCTATTTTCAAGGTAAGTGAGAAATTCTTTCAAAGTAGGCAATTGAGAATTATCTCGATCAATTTGAAACGATCGGTTTGTGTATTGATCAAGTTTTTTACAAAGAATACATATTAATATCATATCCCAACTTTCCACGGGCTGTTTCAAATTTCTGAGAGCACCTAATTGTTGCTTAACTTTACTAATAAATTCCCTCAAGGCAGCAGAAGTCCCTTTATTTATCGGAGGTATATCTAGAAGGAGATGAATGTGTGAATTAATCAAAATTGTGGTATTATTATATCTATTATCTAAAATTAAAAGAGCCTCTTCGTAGGAATCATTAGTCAATGGTAAATCGTCAATGAGACTACGTGCTTCACCTTTTAAATGATTTTTCAAATGAAAAAGTTTCTCTACATTTTGAAGAGCGTGATTCTGTCCAAAAACTGCCAAAAATAAGTCCATAAATGGTTTAAAGTTTGTTAGGCTTTTGCCATCGAAAGTAGGTATATCAATGGGCGGAATTTTGGAAGATGTAAAACTAGGTATATAAACATTACTTTGAGGGGTACTTACGTTCACTTGCTGTTGTTGTTGTGGTAATTGACTATTAATTTGAACAAGAATTTCAAAATATTCGTCTTCGATATCATCCAAAGACTCTACATAGTTACTCACCAGGCTTTGTATTTCACAGTGAGCTTCTTGTACTTTTTTAAATGACTCTAACAGCCACTCTTTCCTCGCTTCAAGTTGCCTAATTTTTAAATCAGAACAGTCATCATTTATATGCTCTGCAACAAACCTAGATATTCTATAAATTGACTCAATTGCTTGAGCCTTTCTGGCCTTGGCTCTATCTACATCTTTTTTATGTGACATTTCTAACTTTAATTTTTAATCTAAAACCCTAAAACTACTTAACTGTTTAAACTCGAAACCGAAAGTGTGGTAAAAGAAATTTTCATGAAACTAAAACTAATTTCATTGTTTATATTTACAAATATTTATACTTGCAGTCTTGCAGAAAAGTTTCTCAACAGTCAACACAGCTGATCTTCACTCTATGTACGCGGCATCTCTTGGCAAGGCCGCAACCTAATGCAGCATGGTTTCCACTGAATCGACGCAATTTTTTCTGCAGGCCGTTTTGAGCGGCAGAGCAGAGCAGATAAATCCAATCCGACCACGTACCTGCCGTACCTCTAGTCACCACGCCTTGATGTCGCCACCATGGCGTCCTTCGGGATTTTCTCAATTTCTTGGGATTTTTGCAGATATTTTCTTACCCTCTTTTCTTATCAGCTTTTTTATCCGACTCGATGGTCCAATTTAATGTTAGAATATTTACATTAAGAATTTTCTGGTTCTGGAGGCCTTTCTCCTGGCTGATCAAGATTTGAGGGAAATGGCTGCATGAACTAAAACCACTTGTTTCTTCTTGCAGAAAAGTCTTCTTTATTTAAATTCGCAAAACTACTAATCTCACGACTTGACAACAACTTGGTTCTTGGATTCCTCGAAGGAAGAGCCAATGACTAATATTATTTTTAATTATTTAATTTGAAACGAGACGTGACTGACTGAAATCTAAACGTTCGTTGCCGATCAACAACTAATCTTGCTTCTCTTCTTTTTTAATACAACACTTGACACTTCACTTGACAGACACATCGACATAAAGTAGAGATGTGCAAGCATAGGAATGAGATGATAAACTTGTGTTGGTAATTATTTTTCCAACATATAGAGACCAATAAAAGTGGCTGGACAAACTTCACGTCATAAAATAGCTAGAAAAATGTTTCTTTTCCACAGGTTAACGCAAATAAAACAGCGCTGGTAGGAGTTCGCGTAGACGTAATGGCCGAATGTACATGTGGAGCCAGAAATTTCTCCAAAGAGGAGAACTGCAAGAATACTCCTTGTTATAACGGCGGTCGATGTACGGAATCAAGAATTTCCCTATCTTGTTCATGTCCAGCTGGGTAAGTACCTTCAATTTCAATATTTAAATTGTAAATAATATTTCAAATATCAAAATACATATTTGAAATTAACCAAATAATTTGGATAATGATAATATTTACTTTGCTCCGTTTTTCAGTTCTAAATTATCTAATTTAAATGCTATCAACTACACAAAATTAATTTTTAAATAAATTATTATTTAAACTTTGTATTATGCAAAATATATTTCGCATAAATACTCTCGACAAAAATAAAGCCTTTTAATAATTAGAGCAGACAAAGGCTCAAATTAAAATATGCTGTAACGTAATAATAATTAAATGAGAAATCTTAAAAATGCTCAAGTCTGAGACTAGAATGTTTCCAGCGATATTTCTTTTATATAATTTTCTTTGGTATCAAGGCACTCCATAGCTTTAAGGAGATTTTGTTACAGTATAGCTTCTTTTGTGAAGCCCTTATTAAATATAAGACAATGTTTAATTATATTCTTAAAACCCGTTTTACCTATAGTTATAACGGCCCACGATGTCAGCAAACTTCGCGTAGTTTCCGTGGTAATGGTTGGGCATGGTATCCAGCATTAGATATGTGCGACAAGAGCCATTTGCACTTTGAATTTTCTACTAGAAAAGGTGACGGTCTATTACTCTACAACGGACCAATAGTGCCACCAGAAAAAGACGAGATTATGGTATCTGATTATATTGCTGTAGAATTGGAACGGGGTTACCCAAGGTTGTTATTAGATTTCGGTTCTGGCACTTTAGAGTTGAGAGTTAAAACGAAAAAGACGTTGGACGATGGCGAATGGCACCGGTTGGATATATTTTGGGATACTGAAAATGTACGGATGGTGGTAGATTATTGTAAATCTGCGGATATAGGTAAAAATTCACTTTTGTATCACCTCACCTTAGGTACCTAATGAAAAAATCTTACTTAGCTGAGCTAGAAGATGGCACCCCGCCAGAATTCGACGATACTAGCTGTCAAGCCCAAGGAAATATTCCACCGTTTAACGAATACTTGAACGTCAACGCTCCTCTACAACTAGGAGGACTCTATGTAGAGCAATTCGACCCCACTCACTATCACTGGCAATATATGCCTGTTGGTAAAAGTTTCGACGGTTGCATCCGAAATTTATTCCATAACTCGAAATTGTATGATTTGGCTCATCCTGGATTATCTCGACATAGTATGTCGGGTTGTCCGCAAACCGATGAAGTTTGTCATAGATCGGACACAACGGCTAGGTAAGAATACTTTTTGGCTCTTATGATTGCATGGTTTCATATTTATAAACTATTATAGAAGATGGTTACATATTGAATCACACAACTATTGGTAAAGCATTATAATATCGAGAAAAATCATGAAAAAAACAGGAATCGTAGGTCTCAGTTCAACCTTTTCTTTAATAAATTCGTTAATTTTCGAAACGTCAAGATGTTTTGTTTAATCAGTCGTTGAATTAGGATCTGCTTGATCATCGAGCTTTGGGATTTTCTCTTTTGGGGCTTTAAAAAAATTTCACAAGGTCACTGTAGTTATTTTTGGATAAATAACGCCATTCAATTATTTTTTATTCAGAATATCTGTTTTTATCCTAATTGTTACGTATTTTTCATTGAATATTATCTGTTTTAGATGTTGGGAGCATGGTACATGCGTTGGTAGTATGAACGAAGCCAAATGTCAATGTCATCCAGGTTTTACCGGTCCGTCGTGCTCGATCCCCACAATGCCAACTACATTCCGACCGCAATCGTACGTCAAATACGCGCTCAGTTTCGAACCGGACCGATTCTCGACTCAAATTCAGCTTCGTTTTCGAACTCGCGAAGCTCACGGTGAACTATTCCGCGTATCCGACCAGCATAATCGCGAATACGGCATCTTGGAAATCAAAGAGGCGCGTCTGTACTTCAGATATAACCTAAATTCGTTAAGGACAGAAGAAAAAGATATTTGGTTGAGTGCGGTGGCGGTTGACGACGGCCAGTGGCACGTTGCTAGAGTATCGCGTTACGGAAGCGCGGCAACGTTGGAACTTGATGGAGGTGAAGGAAGGAGGTACAACGAAACCTTCGACTTTATCGGACATCAATGGTTGTTGGTGGATAAGCAGGAGGGTGTCTATGCTGGAGGCAAGGCGGAATATACTGGAGTGAGAACGTTCGAAGTTTATGCTGATTTCCAGAAAGGTAAGAAAAATTGGATCCGAAGTTAAATATTTATAATAACCACATATATATACAGGGTGTATCAGGTATGACTACAAAAATTTTAACACTTGAATTTATGGCCCATTTTGAACAAAAAAAGTTTAAAGGAAATGAAGTTTTGTCGGTTACAACAACCGAAAAGCGTGAAAATTGAAAATGAAGAGAAAGTTAAGGAAAATTGGAGGATTAAAAATGTTGGGCTTGGGCGGGATTCGAACCCACGTCTTCAGCGTTGCCAGTGCTAAGCTCTAACCAACTAAGCCACTCCGACCCTACAGATCTTTTTGATTTTTGTTTTTGGTGTTGTTAGAGGAAGTTGCGTGGTTCTCCGCCCAAGACTTTCTCTTCATTTTCAAAAAAAAAAAAAATATACTACATGGAGTCCAAACTCAACCATTTTTAAGAAAAAGGCATTTGAAGTTATGCCATTTTTTGACGAATATTTGAAAGATAAAGAAAATTTTAATCATTATGAGATGTAAAAAAATTTAGTTCATTTAATTATTAAGTAATTATGCATTTTCAGTCAACAACAATTATTGAAAAAACAACATGAAAATTTCACTCGTAAATTGGAATCCAAACATCTGGCAACATAGCACAACACCCACACTTGATTTGTCTTATGTCAGTTAGTTGAAGCATTGGAAACGCGCGTAATTTATTCTTTTTTGGAAATAAAATTTTTACAAACGTCGAATATGCAGATACTTGCTTAAGCAGAATCGTTGCAAAATGCCCATTTAGCCGCCAGAATTTACAGGAAAAGATTTCCCAAGGCACTCACCTGATGAAAAACATTGTGCCCGTTTTACAAAGATTGCGTGATACGGGAAGTGTGAGTGTGCAAAAGCTACGTGTTGATTTGGGTGTTTTGAGAACGTTTTAACAAAAATTAATATTTTCTTAATGAGGATTCGACAAAAAGTTGAGTAAGTAAACTCCTTGCAATTTAAATTTCCCAGTTTTATTTTCATTTATATCCTGGGAGAGATAGTACCTGTACGATGTTGTCACGTTAATAATATTTTTCTAAATTTGAATTTTGCGTTAAGTCCGAAAATACTAACAATTGACCCATGGTTAATAGGAGAGTTTAAGCTTGAAATGGGCCATATTATCTCATGCTAAAATATTCGCACTCATACCTGATACACCCTGTATATATTATTTGATTAAAGTTTTTTTTTCACAAGAGTCTTCGACAGTTTGCACAAGAGTCTCTGACAGTTTGCCAACTGTCAGAAATAATCGCTCAGCTAAGTTACCGATTTGTCTTGGAACGACGGCCTTGAAAACACGCATGGGGGGATGCTTTCTGACAGTTTGGAGAGACTCTTGTGAGAACAGACCTTTAATATTCGAGAAAGCTCCCCAAATTCAACGCATTTCTTTATCTGTTTCTTATTTTCTGATGACAAAAATGTAAGGCCTATATTGACTTTTGAGCAAGACTATACTGCCTTGTTTTCACTGTGTCCGTTTGCAAAATCGCGGGTCGTTGTTTTCAGACTAATAAATTGAAAATTTCTTTTTTCTATTCTTTTAGGCAATTCAATCCATCTGTCAAAAAGGAAAATTCAATGTGGCGTGGCGGCCAAGCAAGTTTGTTTTGAATATGTTATTTTGCATACAGTTTTGCTTACAACTTTGATTTTCATTATTTAATAAAATATTTGTTGACTAGGTACCTAAACTATTAATTCGGGCAGAAACTAGATATTTTTTTGTGTTTTTTGGCCCACGTGTGGCCGCCACGCCATCTTGAATGTCACGTGGTTTGAATTGCCTAATAGAAAGACTGAAATTTGTCTTCCTATATATTTAGCTAACTCCTTGAATAAATTAAATCCGCCACATGACTGCCTGTATCTCCAATAAGAATGTATGCAATGCCTCCTTTCAGGTCGATTTTGATTATTATTGATCAAATCCACGATATAGCTAATGTACAGGGTACGCCAACGAGGATCCTTAGGTTTGACTTTCCCTGTAGTTTTTGAGAAAACGAAAATAGCAGTTAGATGTAACTTTTTTTGCACAATTTAAAAATGTTACTTGGAAAACAGTTGAACCAGAAACAAAAGAGCTACGACGTATCTCTTTGTTTTTTTTTTAATGGAATACCGCATTTTTTATCTCATATTTGAAAACCGAGCATGACTTTACGTATCCTATGAAATACATTTTGTTGATTATTCCACTCATGTGTTAGAAATCCCATAAGACAAGTGACGATTTTCAAAATTACAGCGAAAATTCTTTTTTCCATTAGTTTAACCAGAGAGAATTACAGCAATTATACAACTCACTGTACATTATTCCCATATGACACGAGAAGCTTAACAAGTGATAAGCCTTTTGGGATTATCGCGCTTGGTGTATTCAAGTTTAGTTCGTTGTATAACCTTTGGAATACCACTCGATGTTTCAGTATTACCTAATACTTTCACCTGACACTCAACTGACACCACTCCTCCTTCGGAGTAGTGGTGTTGCTGCGTAACGCGTTTCGTGAAAGGTAAGAGTATTATCCGGTAATCCTGAAAACTCTTGTGGTGTTACATTCAATAATTCTCCCATGTTATTCTATTCATGGTTGTCATGCTAATTTTTGATACAAACTTGATTTAATGTAGCATAGTATATGCATGCCACTTGCTAGATGACACGCCACTTTCATAAGCCACGCTATTTCGGTGCCCTGCCAAAAAGGTGCGTTAAAACATGCGTGCCGCGTAACCCGCGCGTACGTCGCTTGCCTAATGTTGGTTGGAATTATTAATTTTGGAGAACTTTTCGCGATCCCTGAAAACCCACGAACATTTTAGTAGTCTCGCATTATTTTTCTGTTATTTGTCGCGCGAAAATATTTATGTTCAGGATCACACAGAAGAGATTTCGCAACGATAAACTTAATCTCCTCTTCTTCTGACCACTGCATTACCTACTACTGCTGAATTCTGAATGGACGCACAAAACAGCGAACCTCTCGCGCCTCGGTGTAAATCTGTACAGCGAACACAAAAAGCGTTCGTCAGAAAAACTGACAAGAGGTAGATCATGATGCGCCGTGTTCATGCGCAACTGGAAAACCCCGTACTAATCTAGAGAATTCGCTGGGCACACGCGAGCGGTGCGCAGATTTATACGCACCTTGAATAACAGTACTTATTATCAATTGAGGGAAGAAATAACTAGCTAAAAGTTATCTTATAAAAAATCAAAATAGGCAAATAATTTGGTAAAATATCAAAACTGACCAAGTTACAATAGGAGCACAAATTCAAAACCGGCGCTTGGCGCTATTATTGAAAAAAATAATTAATTTTATATTCAATATTCAGTCTAAAAGTTCCAAAGTGTCTCCGTCTGTTGAAGGTTTTCCACAAATATTCGACAAGGACTGAAAATATTGAAATTTGAAATTGTTAGGAGTCAAAGGTGAAAGGTGGGTAACTTATTTTTCAGAAATGCAATTTATTCCAACTCGCTTCTGGAATTACAACGAACACTGTTCCGAACTTTTCGTGATTGAAAGTTTACTGCAGAATGATCAATCAAAACTAAATGTTTCAAAATATCCTCATAAATTTCTCATACAACTGCCCCGAATACAAAATCCTTACCTTAACAACCTTTGCAAATAATTAATTGCTGGATGGTGCAACTCGAAACTTCCCTAATAGCAAATTTGCAGCTCAGTTAACTGGATTAGCTACGTCTCAGATTAAAGGCAATTTCCCAATAACCTGAAGGCGCTTTCAGAGCGCTCGCAGTGATTATTGTTATGGGTGCAAAAATTTGCAAATGCCCGTTACCCTTTCCTACATGAAAGTGTACAATTTAATTTCATCGTGCTGCTTTTATCTTTACTCCTGTGACACGGTAAAACTAGTGCAATAAATAGAGAACAAGGAATCTCCGCGAACAAAGAGCAATAGTATAAAAGGGATCAAGTTAAGTTGGTTGCATTTGAATGTATTTAAATTAAAATATCCGGCAGCAGCTAGTAACCCCAATTAGGAAAAAGAATTTGGTCCTTTTGTGTAATAGTATTCGAATGTTTTGCTTTAAAATTAGTTTTGTTCCGTGCCCCAGGTAATTTCTACTCATCTAGTCGTTTCAAGTGAAACAATTTAAGCTAATACCTTCATTTCGAAAAAAGAGAATGTCTCTCATTAAATATAAAAGATATTAAAATCATAAATCCCCGAGTCGGATGGCGGAGCATAAAATGTACTTTTACGACTTTGATTATTGCTGGTATAACTCTTCGTAATGCGAGTTTTATCATCTTTAGCTGCCTTGACAACCGCTTAGTGTGGTCTTTAACCAATATATCATTTTGATTTGAGGTTTTTAGAGCCATTTGCAATAGCCTCTGTATTTATATAGCTAAATATGCATTTGCAGAAAGAATTTCTACACTTTATTTGTAAGACGAGTTTGCAGTTCTCATTTTGTTTGCAAATAGAGAAAGCGCTGTGAGACGTGGCCTAGAAAAAGTTTATTTAGGATTAGTTTTGTTTCATATCATGCTGAATACATTATACATTGCCATTACGGTAAGCATCTACCTCAAACAGAGCGCACGGTCGCATTCGCCTGATGAATTCGCCTCTCTAGGCGAATTAAACGCACAAAACTCTGCCCACAGCTCGCATAGGTAATCTCACTTGCTCAAAGGAATTTATTGTTGTTTGCAGCTTACTGGTGTGTTTCCTGATCGCAATGTTCTCGCCAACTCTGGTAATTTGTATTGTGGTCATTTTAACTGTGAAAATGTGGTGGGCTTATTGACATCGATTCGTTGTTTGAAAATATTGTGAACTGTTATATGATTATCTTAGAGGCAGAAAAGTATGGTTGTTTTATTCAGGCGCTAGGCCTAAAAGACATTATACCTATCACGGTCTTGTTCGACCATCGATGACATTGACATGTAGTTTTTTTAGCAAGTCAGATATATAGTAACGGCCGAATGAAAGACTTTCTCATTATTTTGAATTCCACTTTCCATTCAATACAATAATTGTTCTTTAAATTGTACGAATTATGACATCAGGTTGAATTAATGTATTTTCTTGTACCTACAACCGAAACCCCTTTTTAAAACATCACTTGAAACAATACAAATTATTTATTTTAAAATTGAAATGCATTAATAATATGCAGAAAACAGTAATTGAAAAAGTATCTAGAAAAACTTTATCTAAACAGTTTCCTAGGGCAAGTTAAATTCTTAGGTACGATGAGGTTGTTACGCAAGAAGCGAAACATTAAGTACTTTAAGTACTTATACTCTAGATATAAGCTCCTTTCCTAGCTTAAACAAGAGAATCAGCAAACTAAAATCTCCAATTTTCTCAATTAGGTACCTAGGTAATATTCAAAATCTCAAAATCCACACATAGAGAAAGTAAATAAATTTCAAAGAAACATATTAAAATAATTAAAAAGGGTGAAAATGAATTTAGAAAAATCTGGGTCGACAGCAAATTTTACCGCATTAACTAGGATGAACTCTATCACAAAATACAGGGTGTCCCAATAGAAAGTGACCTATTGTAAATGCTTATAACTCCTAAACCAGGTGTGCTAGCTACCTGCGATTTGCAACATTCGACTTCTCTTGGCCTAAAGTTCTTTTCAGTTAGTTGCAAATTTTTTTCACACCTATACAGGGCGAGTAAAAAAATGCCGTTTTCCAACATCGAAATTCTCTACTATTTTTATTGAAACACCATGTATGTTGCAACGCCAAAATTAAGAGTCGTGTACAAGGTATTGATGTACCAATAAACATCGGGCATGGAACTTGAAGTTTTAGCCCTAAAAAATTGAAATAGAAATCTGGCCCAAAAATAAATGCATTTTTTTAGGTTCAAAAAAGGCCGACGTTTATTGGCAAATGAATACCTTGGTCACGACTCTCAATTTTGGCGTTGCAACATACAGGGTATTCCATTAAAAATAGAGGAGAATTTCGATGTTGAAAAACGGCATTTTTTTTTACTCGCCCTGTATAGGTGTGAAAAAAATATAGGGTGTCCCATTGAAAAAAATCGGATGATGGTCAATATTTTGAAATAGAGGCCCAATAGAAAAAAAACTGAAAACGTCACTGAATTCTGCTTGAAAAAGTGCCTCTAGGAAGTTTTTACGGAAATCAGTTATTTTCATAAACAAAAAAGTTATGAAGATTTCACAGTATTGCTCAAAATCGAGAATCGCCCTCTAGCGGCTAAACGGTTGAAGATATCGAAATGCGGTTTGCATCAATCAAAATTTCAAGAAATTCGAGCCTCGGAGTGGGGGGTTCATTTTTTTGTATCTTGCTCAGAAATTGACGTTTCCTATTAAAACTATCATAATTCGGACACCCTGTACAGGGTGCTGCAATTTGGAGTGTTTCAATAGGAAAAACACACTTCCAGACCAGATAGAGGAAAATTGACTTAAACGTCATGGGATCAATTTTTGTGAAACGTCAATTGTCAAAAACCGTATCACGATATCTTCAATGGTACCATTGATACAGGGTGATATTCGATTTTTCCCTATTATGAAAAATGGCTATAAGTTTTTTATTTATCAATTTTTTTTATTTCTGTAAAAACATTATGGGGACACTTTTTTGAGCACAATCCAGTGGCGGACTCAGTTTTTTTTTCTATATCGTTCCAATTTCGAGATACCGACCAAATTCCGATATTTTGTCTTTAGTAATTATTTTCTTTCTTTTTGAATATTTTAAATTAATTTAGATTAAATTTTCCAAGATTTTTCAGACAATTTTCAAAAATTTCAAAAAATTTCAAATTTTCCAAAATTTTCCAAACATTCATAATTTTTTCCAATATCTTCAGAAAGTGTTTTTCCTTACTTTCAGGTTGCACTGATGATGGCCACGGCCGAAAGCGCTTTGCACTGATATTTATTAAAGAATTTTGCACGAAATACAAACTTTTTCATTCTTCATTAATTATATTAACGGCACTCTCAGGAGATAGGGCACGTTCGGAAATTATTTTCCGCAAAATTTATTCTCCTTCAAAACAAAGTTGGAGAAAATGAAAAATGATAATTACTTTTTCAATTTGAGTAGAGAATAGTTATTTGTTTTACTAGGCAGAAAAGCACAAGATTTAAGCCAAGGCATTAAATCTGATTTTCTGCCGAGTGAAACATTTAATTTTTTTCCGAATTCGTTCTTATTTCACTGATAGTACCATTTTTTTTGTATTGATTTTATTCTAAATATCTAATCTCTAAATAAATAAATTATTTTGACAAAAATGGAATATGTATTGTCATTGTCATTGTCAATTTTGAAAATCAGATTGATTAAAATTATTACCTGGAACGTTGCATAGAAACAAACTTTCAATGCCTAGGCAGTAAAAGTTTACTTTTACTACTAAGGCATTAAAAATACACCTTTTGAGCCTGTCAAGTATCATTTAGAAGTAGCTTTTACTGTAACTCGGATTTTTTTTATATTTTTTGACGATTGTAACGAGCTTCAAGTTATTGTTACATTCTTTAACAGGTACGGAGTTTCAGAATTTTGTATATGTTATATTTCATTTCAGAAGCACGCCCCTCTCGTCCATGCTTATATGTGGTTATGATTTTTTGAGTTATTTTGTTCATAAGGTTCATGTGACATAAGGTCCTTAGATAAGACTAGATTGGATTAAAAAAATTTGGGAGAATTAGCTTCCGCCGGTTCGTCACTGCGACCCTGCTGATCTTATTTTGACTCACTCCATGTTATAAAACCTCGTCCTGTTTAATTAGGCCAAGCAATGAAGGAAGTTTACGTCAACAAAATTGGAAGTAAACATTTTTTTGGGGGGGATCGGTCCATTTTCATGTGCTAGATAACATATTGTTTGCGACCTTGTACTTCCATAGGGTTTTTAGTTAGGGGTAATTTGCGGTTTATGGAGAACGCTGCTATTGGACCATCCTTTGGTCCAATAGCAAGAAGTTTTAAATGATTATTGTAGCTGAAGTTTTTTGCTATGAAAAAACTCCGCGACAGAACCCCTATATCATCTATAGTTTTTTTCTGCAGCGTCTTGAATAGTAGCATGTTTTTGTTCAAGATCACTGAATCAGCGTTTCGCCTGTTTTCGCGCATTTGGTGCAGCAGCGGCCGAATGCATAATCCGATTTCAATTGTTCAAACACCACATTATTGCTAATGAAATGCACTTTCCAATGCTTTTTTGTTTGAATTTCTGGCTTGAAAATTAAGCATGCACGGCTCGCCTAACGTGCTAGAAAGTTGTAAATTGCATCGAAAACTACCCCTTTCTTGCATTCACTGTAATTTCTAAACGGGGCCAAGTATTTGGTGACAGTTATCGACAATCGGCAACCCATTTATCCCTTTCATAAAGCCCCAGCGGATTTTTTTTTTTTCATCAATACCTCAATGACTTATTCGCCTGAACACGTCGCACGGAGTTTGAAAAATTTAAAAAAAAATTAAAATTGTCGCACAGCGCTGAAATTTGGTATGATGGCTTTATTTATTGTTCTCATGAATATACTGCAATTTTAATTGTTTCAGCAGTCATGTGAAGCAATAAAAATTGCAATCGAATTATGCAATCGGCCGCTGTTACACCAAATGCGCGCAAACAGGCGAAACGCTGATTCAGTGACCTTGAACAAACACATGCTACTATTCAAGACGCTGCAGAAAAAAAAAACTATACAAGATAAAGGGGTGCTGTCGCGGAGTTTTTTATAGCAAAAAACTTCAGCTACAACAATCATTGGAAACTTCTTGGTATTGGACCTTCCCTTTGAGCAGCGTTCTCCACTCGGTTCTCCATAAACCACAAATTACCCCTAACTAAAAACCCTATGTACAAGGGCGCAAACTTAATACTTATGTTATTTAGCATAATAAAATGGACCGATCCCCTCAAAATTTTTTTAACTTCTAATTATGTTGAGGTAAACCCTCTTTTCAGATTCCCATTTCTTCGACTATATCTCTCTGATCAGACTCCACAACCTCGACAATGGCTTCCTAGTGTAGTTTGCTGCTTCTGGTTTGGTTGAGCCAAGACTTCGGAAGCGGAAGCGCACTCTCGACAGGCCTTCACAATAGCACAAGACGTGAGTTGCCGTTTCCTCGTCCATAACCTACAGTTTGTGTTTTCTTCTACTCCCATCAAACTTTAATGTCTATTCAGTCGGCAGTGGTCTGTTAGCAAACCCACCATTATTCTGACCGCCTTCCAATCACGGCTTAGTAGGTCTGCTGTTCGTTTAGCCCATGGGGTTTTCAAGAACTTCTTAGCTTGTCTTTGTCCCGGTATGTGTGTCTACTATTTTAGTCCCACCCATTTCTTAATGGATGCTTTGGCAACAGGCTTAGCTACCCCACAAAAGGGTTCGGTCAATCGCATTGACGAGCCTTCTCTGGCTATTTTGTCAGCGCCTTCATTGCCCTGATGGCCTTCATGCCCTGGTACCCATGATAGCGTCACCTTATTCTGACTTCCTATATCGTTTAATGCTTTGTGACAATCCAAAAATAACTTTTATTTTATTTTAATGGAGTGCACCGCTTTTGTTGCCGCATGACTATCGGAATAGATCACGATCGTTTTATCGCGAATCTTCTTCTTTATTTCTATTGCGCAGTGTTTTATTGCTGTTATCTTCGCTTGGAACACTTTTGCTAGGTTTTCCATAGGTATCGGAATTTGAGTTTCCGCCCTGGATTCGAAGATTCCAGCTCCTACTCCTTCCTTGGTTTTTGAGCCATCAGTGTACCAAATTGTTCCCGCCCTTATTGAAGGATTACTTCTCCAATTTTTCCTCGTTGGAATCTGTGTTATGTAATAGGTTGTAGTACTGTCCGTAGGCATTCCTAGGATATCATCTGCCTTTATCTCCCTAGATAACTTGTCATGTTCGGTGTCGTGTCCGCCTATTAAGACTGATTGGCCTTGCAATAGTCTGCACGTGACGGACCGTGCTTCGCCCTGTATGTATATTATTTATTTGGATGGGTGGAAGGTTCAATAAGACTTCTAGCGCTGCGGTTGGTGTTGAGCTCATAGCACCAGTAATGCCCAGGCACGTCACCTAGGTAATTTATCATAGGTTCACCATACTATATACATATGTGATAATTGGCCTCACTACCCCCGTGTATAGACATAGGTTCTGTTCAGGCACTGGTTTTTCCCGCACATTCTTCTGCATCTCTCAAAAGCAATTGTTGGCCTAAGTGTGGTCTTCTGATTTCCAAGTTTCTGGTCATACTCCGTGGTATTTTACTTTGGAAAATTTAAATTCCTCCCTATTTATCACCAGTGGTTTCAGTCCATTGAGGACTCGCCTTTTGGTGCCAACTGTTGTTTTTCTTGGATTAACTGTTAGCTGCTCTTGTTCGCACCAGTTTTGCACTCTTTTGAGGGCCCTTTTCGATAGTGTGTTAGCAAATTTGCCTCGTACCACAGTCGTTAGGTCGTCTGCGTAGCCTAGGCAGTGAAAACCCTCCGCAAACAGTTTCCGGAGCAAATCGTCCACCAGTATCGCCCACAGCAGACTCCACACTGTGGGCATCCTCTTCCGATCGCTGCCTTTATGGTAGCTTCTCCTAGTGTGGATAGTATTGTCCTGTTTTTCAGATTAGTTTCTATTTTGCACAGTGCCGTGACAACTCCTCTCCTCTCCAGCGCTCCTGTAATAGAGTTTTTTTACGAGCGTGCGCAAAGTTATTACTTTGCGCACTAATTTTTGTTACGCATAGTTACCGCATTTATACTTGATTATTCAATGTTTTGTGGGTTTTTTGATAAACTTATAGTCAGAAAGAAGGGCCTGATGTTATTTTTGTTCCAATAAAGGCATTCAGATTATGTTTAGCTTTCTTAATTTGACACTTTCCGTATGAGGAGCGAGGGGAGAAAAAATTCAGCAGAAACAGATGTGAGGTCAGGTGGCCATTGACATGGAGAGCCACCAACTCACATTCCTTTGGAGTATCAGATTATAAAAGTTGCACTGTAAGTTACACTCCTCAATACCAAAATTTGGCAGAAAACCCAAACTTAACGACTTGTTAGCATAACCAATGTTGTAAATAAAGTCAAGCTGATCACGGAAAAAAAAAATTGAAACACATTGAACTAGGAGAGAAAATTATCAATTTTGAGCATCTGGAAACATTTAAGAAGATTAGGTATACAGCTCCTCTGGATGCAAATCTTAAACACTCGTAGAAAAAGTATTGTTCCAAACACTTGCGCAAAGTGTCTTTCCCGCACTCAAAGCTTATCCGAACTCCGCTTCGTGTCGTTCGTCTAACTGCTTTTTCGTGCGGGAAAGTATCACTTTGCGCACTTGTTAGGAAAATAACTATTGTTGAGGCGTGATAAATGACCCTTCTTTGTCCAGGAAAGCGGCCAGAGCTATCTCCTTGTCCTCTATTGACTTTGAGAGCAGCCTATTTAGGTCATCCAGTGCTAGGTGTGTCGACTTTCCTGGTTGGTATGCGTATTGGTGTTCACTTAGAGGAAACGTCTGCAATATATATTGTCCCTGATATGACTATTCACTAGCCTCTTCAAAGTTTTGAGCATGAAGCTTATCGGTCTATATGACTTAGGTGTCCGATCTAGTCTTTTGCCTATTTTTGGCAAATATAATACCTTGACCTGCTGCCACCCATTTGCTACCACGCCCCAAGCCAGACACGGTCGGTACAATCTGATAGGTGTGGCAATAGGATGTCCTGTCCCTTTTGCAATGTTACTGGGTATATTTCGTCTGGAACTGGTGACTCAAATGGTTGAATCTTCCTTCTTGGGTGTTACTAGGTACAACTATAACTGTTTCCCACTCCCGTCTCCCTGGTCTGCGCAGCCTTGCTGTCGGCCGGAGGTCGGATGAGTCATTTATTAGGGTTGCTGTAGGAAAGTGGTCTTCTATGAACAATTTCAGGCTTTCCTCAGCTGTGTTCATGTATGTGTTGTCTTCCTTTTTGAGAAATTCGACATAGTTTGCTCCGTTTTCTTTTATTAGGACGTGGATTCTCGAGCATGCAGGGTTCTCATTTACCCTTTCACAGAACCTCTTCCACGAATCCCTTCAACCTTTTCGTATCTTTTTATTAAACTCTGTTAGTTTTCACCTACAGAGCTCCCAGTAATGACTGGGACCTGGCCAAGAATGTTTGGCTATGGTTTTATTAAATAGCCTTCTCACGGTTCCTTTTAGTTGACCAAGTTCATCGTTCTACCAAACTGTATTTCTATTCTGTTTCCAGGTTTTCTCCGGACAATTGGTATTATAAGGCCGTGGTGATTTCTTCGCTCATCAGTTATGTTCCAATTCCAATTAATTTCTTTATTTCCAATATTTACCAATTACTTAAGCTACCTTAACCTAATTACCTTATAAATTTCAACATAAATAGACAATTAACTACATACTAATAAATATAAATAATATTTACAATACATAGAGCTATTTACATTGGCCTCCAACCAGGTACAAATTAGGGGTAGTAGCGACAGCCAAGCTGATCTGAAACTTTACTGAGGCATTAATGCCCCTTATAGCTTAATTCTAGTTTCGACCCTTGTTCGTGTTCCTGTACTTTTATTTTTTAGTCAGTCATTCCGTATTTGCCCTGTCATTGATAAAGGGAAAAATTATCAAAAACCCTTTTTCACGTTTCTTTGGTATGTGTGTAAACGTCATAGCGCTAAGGCGCTTGTTTCTGGACAGCAGGGAGTAATTCACGGTTCCTTGGCTCCATTCGAGCCGCGTCCTATTCTCGCTTCATGTCCAATTGCGGGCACCCGGTGAAAATCCGGTGCACTAGTGGTCGGCTGATAAGGTGATAGTGTGAGCTTTGGTGATAGTTTTGGCGCTGCCTTTCGTTAAATTTAGCGTGAAGCGCTAAACTACTGCGGTCTCTGCTTTCCTGATCAAGGCAGGTCGTAGTAGATTGGTAGTCGGTGGTGTATGGGCCGATGTGTTGCGGGATTTTTAGGGTTGAATTTGAGGGAGGCAAGATTTTTGGTTATGTCAGGTCCTTGCGCTGTCTCCCGGAAAAATTTCAACGGGACTTCGTTGAAATATTCCAGGATGGTGTCTAATTCCGCCAGTCTGTGTACTTCCACTGTCCTTGTATCCCAGGGCAGTGAAAGGGCGGTCTTGAGCACCCTGTTTTGGTACCTACCGTTGAAGTTTAAGTTTTTGGGTGTTGCAAATGTAATTCCAGGCGAGTTCCCCATACAGCAGTGTTGGCCTGATGATTTGTTTGTAGATGACAACACGGTTTTTGGGACTGAGGAAGGAGTTTGGCTTCATTATAGGGGTAAGGAGTCTTTCGGCGGCATGGCCTTTTTTGATAGAGTGTGCTACCTGAGGGTAGCCCCGGAGCGTTTTGTCCAGGTATTTTGCCGATGTTTTTGGGGCGATTTCCGTGCCGCCGATTGACAGGGGAGGATTCATAATGATGTTCGTCCGTTTCCTGGTTAGTGTGAGCAGCTCCGTTTTGGTGGCGTTTAAGGTTATTTTCCACCTCTCTAGATATGGCGTGATCTGTTCCATGTGGCTTTCCAGTGCCCTTTTCGCATCTTCTGCGAAAAAGGCGCTGGTGTACACTGCCGTATCATCGGCGTACATCATTATGCTCGTGTTGGGGTTTTTGGGGAGGTCCGCTATGTAGAGGTTGAAGAGGGTTGGGGAGAGGACGGTGCCTTGTGGAACTCTAGCTTTAATGGGTTTAGTTTGGGAGAGGTAGCTGTTTATTCTAATGACGAAGGATCTATTACTTAGGTAGGATGTTATAAGGGATACATAGTGGAGGGGTAGGTTGTGTGTTGTCAACATCTTATAGGTAAGGCCCTTGTGCCATACCTTATCGAAGGCCTTCTCGATGTCGAGGAGCAGTAGGAAGGTGCTCTCTCTGTTGTTGAATGATGCAATAGCATCTTGAGCCACCTTCGCTACTTCTAGCGTCGTGGAGTGTTTCTGCCTGAAGCCAAATTGTTCCGGGGGTAGGCACTGAAGGGTGTTGATGGCGCCTGCGATTCTGCTGAGTATGAGGCGTTCTGCAACTTTGCCCAGTGAGTTGAGTAGGGATATCGATCTGTACGATTGTGGTTTTGTTATGTCTTTGCCTGGTTTGAGGAAAACAATAATATTTGCGTGTTTCAGGGTGTTGGAAAATGTTGCAGCAACATGATCCCGTTGCAAATTTGAAGCAAATGTATTATTGCTTTCCTCGGCAAATTTTTAATTAACGTGTTATTTATAGTGTCTGGTCCGGGGGCCTTTCTGTTGGGTAGCTTTTTAATTAAGCTACGCAGTTCGGCTGGGGTTGTTAGAATCCGCTGTAGCACTCTGGGTGGGATGGGGTATTTTTGCATGGCAAAGGCGTCCGTCACCCCCGATATGTTGCGCTGTTCTGCGTTTAGATCGGGAGACTCTTCGAAGACCGATGCAAAATGGTCGGCGAATATTTCGGCTTTGTCTTAGTCCCTGTAGTAGCTGGCGCCTCCGACCACCAGGTTCGCTTGCTGTGATCCTGGTCGCCTAAGATTCTTCGCCAGCTTCCACAGGGAATTATCCTTTGCTTCCAGAGTAGAGGCATAATTCATCCACGATTTATTTCTGTGATTTCGTATGTCTCTCTCTATTTCGCTATTCATTAGCTTTAGAATCTCCCGGTCTAGGGGGTTGGGGCGCCTCTGACATGCTCTTTTCACCCTGTTGCGTTCTTTGATGAGTGCCACAATGGATTCTGGTAGTGTGTCTGTCCTATGTTTGGGGGTGATTTTAGGGGCCAGTTGGTCCCTAAAGGATTGAATTTTTTTTGAAAGTATGTCGACTTGCCTCTCAAGTTCGGGAATGCTAGAGATAGGATTAGGGATGACTGTTATGTCGTTTAGTTTTTGTTTGTACCTTGGCCAATTGAAATTCCTGTACGAGTATACCTTGGATTCTTCTAATGTTGGAGGGTTTTTCCAGTACAGGAAGATCGGTAGGTGGTCTGAGCCGAGAAGGTCCCCAGTTTTCACCTCGATGTTTGTAAGCCCTTTGGAAAGTGCAAAGTCGATTACGGAAGGGGTTTGGCTGGAGCCGGGAAAGTGGGTGGGGTTGTTGGGGTGATGAATTTGCACATTCCTGTTATTCATTAGGAAACTGAAGAGGGTGTTGCCTACCCAATTATTGCTATTGTTCAGCCAACTTGTATGTTTGGCGTTGGGGTCTTCCACCAGCAACGCTCTAATGTTCCTGGGGAAGAAGACCCCAACGTCGTTGGCTGACCTTATGGCGTTAGGTGGAGCATAGCCCCCGGAAATCCAGAGGTTATTGTCCAACTCTATGGCGACATGTTCTATATTTGTCACCAAAGTCTCAATGCGTCTGTATCGCACCGACTTGTGTATCAGGCAGGCAACACCCCCTCCCCTATTTTGGACCCTATCAGCTCGTTCTGTGCTGTAATGTTTGTGTTTGAGTTTGTCGTTTGGCCGCAGTTTAGTCTCGTTTAAAAAGACTATTTTGGGACTGTAATGGTTTATGGTCTGATATAAGTCACCCAATTTGGATTTGACAGCATTACAGTTCCAACTTAGTATTAAGAACATTCAAAAGTCGAAACTGTGAATTTCTGTTGAGAAGAATTGCATGGTGACTTGCAGGATTTGAGCCTTGTCACCATTGCATTGCTTAAGGAGCGAGATGTAAGTGTTTAATTCCTTCAGTAATTCAGTGATGTTGACGAGTGAGTTAAGCTCACTCATCGTAGTGGCCTGGTTGTCACTTACCGCTCCTGGCATATTGAAATTTGTTCTGGGGGGTTGGGCCTGAGCCCTAGAGGTGGGTTTCGGTCGACGCGCCGGGAAATCCGAGTCGTACCTCTCGGGCATCAGCCGAGGTACCAGGCTCCCAGCAGACGCTGTGGAGGTTTGAGGGCGGTCGGCGGTTTGTGGGCGATCGGCAGACACGTACGCTCTGTTCTGCCATGCCGGGGTTTTTGGTGGCGGTGCTGGGACGTACCTCTTACGGGGTTCTAACTGCCTGATCTTTTAACTGTAGACCGGGCAGTTCTCGTCGATACTGCGGTGTTCTCCCCCGCAATTGGCACACTTGATGTAATCACTTTTGCAGGCCGTAATTTCGTGCGTTTCTGCACATTTGCTGCATTTTACGGCCCTTTCGCAATAAGTTGCAGCGTGTCCCAGACCTTGGCATCTCCGGCATTGCATGACTGGCTTTTCCGATATCCTGTTCTCCCAGTAGACTCGCACATTGGATATCACCTTAACTTGCTGATTGAGGATCTTGAGGGTGTATTTGGCATCCAGGATGACCAAGTACATGGCCTCGTGCTTGGTTTTCATCCTGAATATATTTTTGGCCGTGATCTGGTATTGGCTTTTTAAGTCCTCAATCAGCTCCTGGATGGTGACATCGCCCTCAAGTCCCCGGAGAACAAAAGCATGCCCTTTGGTCGTCTTCTCAGCGTACGTGTGGTGCTCCATGTCTTCGGCTTCGAAGTTGCAAAGCAGAGTCTGCCAGTCCTGGATAAGCTCGCAATAGATGATTGTGGAGTTTCTGGCATAACGAATGTTGTACTTCGTTATGCTCAGCTTTGCGAAGAGCTCATTTAGTGACTTTTGGCTTTGGAACTTCCCCTTAACCACTATCGGGGGAGGTTTGCTAACTTTGGGTTGAGGAGTTTTAGTTTCTGGCTTACACAGGACACTCTGCTTCGCAGTGCTGCCAATCGTCCCACTTCTTGAAGTCGCCTCGGACATGGCGCTCGCCGTCTCATTAAATTCGATGTCCGAGGGTAGTCTTCCAAACCTGTTGGCCAAGGGTAGGGTTGCCCCGAAATCTAATTGTCGCATCTTGACAATTTTCTTAAACCCCAAAGTTTTAAGCGGTACCTTAAAACCATCATCGGAATTCGGTAGGTCGTTTGCAGGTGGCTTTGTTTGTTGTTTTTCGGTTTCTTTGGGGTTTTTTATTGTTGCTGTCGCATTGGAATTTGATGTTGTTGCTTCTGATTTCGGTGGCCTCGTCGCCGGCTTAAAACGTTTTTTGCCCTGTTTAAGTTTATGAACGTCTTGCAAGTGAGAAATTGCACTGTTTATCGCAATAAGGTTGAAAGGTAGCGGGTTTAATGTGGCAGTCATTTCCCGGATTTCCCTTGCGAGACTATGGCACTCACTGCATTTGCCGGCGAAAATCCCTAGCTTGGCCTTTAGGTCTTTAGTTTTTTCCTTTAGGGAAAAAATTGTCGATCCCTCGCTTGCGAATGACGCGACGGACAAGGTATCGTCGTCCTCTTCGTTCATCGTCCTCTTAGTCGAGGGTTGCTTGGGTTTTGGCGGGGTTCTAGTCGTAATTCTCTGTCGCGTAATCGAAAAAAATTTTAAAGTAAGAAATCTGTGTGATACGCCAGTCACACGCTGGTCCCTGTTCGACGGTAGAACAGAGAGTGTTGATTCCTCAACGTTTCCTTCGTCCCTAGCTTCAACTGTTTTCCTTTGAAGACCTTTTTCGAGGGATCTAAGGTATCCTTCCCAGCATCGTGGATTTCTGAACGGTATTTCTGTGGGCATGGGAATTTTAATGTCAAGCCTGATGTGCCTTTCCTCAAAACACGATGGTTCATCTGACACTTTCCAGTTATGAATTGTATCGATTGCCCTATTAGAGGTAATTGTTGCATCGAGAATTCTTGACGAGCTATCATTACGAATGTTGGTTTATCGTCTATGTTATCAGCTTCTCCGTAAGGACCACGGACGAGGGAGGAAAAAGCTGAACTGCATGCTCCGCCTACCTTCCTGGAGAGGAGAGAATATGTCCGCCGCAGATACTTTAAGATGTTACAGCGTTTCCGTAAAGGCCTTTTAGGTTTCAAAACTTAGCAGTGAGTTGCAGGCAATCAAATTCCTCCAATTCCTGATTAATAAATAAATAAAAAATATATGGGTGTACGAAAAAACGATACTCTTCTAGAGCAGGAAATGTTTTTGAAAAGACTTACTCATCAAAAATACAAAAAAGACAAATTTGCACAAAAATCGCTTATAACCAAGGTAAAGTTTTATGCATATATTCTCTTATTCGTTTCTAGAAAATATTTTGATGATGGGATTTCTATCGTTATTCCCTCGTAAAGAAGCAAACTTTTCGAGATGAGGTTTTGGTTTTGCGATTATTTCACTACATTGTTATTCGAATGGACATACTCGGGTAGTTTTAGCGCTTCCATGCTCATAGAAATACCAGGTATACAGACGTGACCAGGCTACTAGACACATATGCTTCAATGAGAGCAGCTGGCTGATACCCATTTGACTGCAAAATCATCATGGTTGGTCATTGATCGTCCCTGCATGTTCTTAAAATTCGTGCATCTTTGGCAGGTCGGTTATACTCAGCTTCGACAGCACCGCCTCCATTCGCCTAAACGGGGTACAAGCTAATTCGTCTTATTACTTCCTATGTGTCTAGTAGGTTAGTCCGGTCTGTATGTCGTTATTAGCCAAAAAAATATTAACAGCATACTTGTTTAGGATTTTTCCTTAAAATTTGCCCAATATCCCTGGTTTTGTGATTTCCCGGGATTGCATCTCCTAGATATACAAGGTGATGTAGGTACGTATCCCATCCATTAGCTTACAGGTAGATTGGATAATAATAATACTTATCCACCTGCACACTGGAAAAATGCAGGGGTTATGTAAATCAGGTTATATAGTTGTTCTTTTTCGCCTGTTATCTAAAACTGTTCAGTCGACCCCTTGGTCGATCCATGGATTTTATGTCTCTGTCTCTACGAGCTCTTTAAAATAAATAGGTTTTATCCACCGTGATTTATAACTTTACGTCTTTTGAAAACAAAATATAGTCGGTATCAATCTATGACACTTACTTATATCCTAAGAATCTAGATACTTTGAAAGACGAATCGCCTCCTGAAAGCACCGTCAAACAATTCCCGATTGTATATAGCTTAAAGTAACCCAAAGTTCGCGTGACTGAATCGCTCCACTAAAATTAAATTTTCTATTCTCAATGTGGAAAATTTGTCTTGCGTCCTGTATCCATTATGCTCTTCATTCTTTCATAGCGGACGGGTTTTTTGTACCTGAATGAGCATTTGGACGTTTTGAAAGATATATCATTCTGCCTTTAATAAATGTTTTTAAATATTAGGGTCGCTGACCCAAACCCTCGTCAAGGGTCTACACGTTAAAGGGACATGGGATTAAGCCTAAGCCTACAATAATTAGATTTTCACATCACATTCACATTTCGCATTATAATTAATATTCATAAAGTACTAAAAATTCGATTTATATTAAAATCGACGTGTACATGCAGATATTGTTTATATTTACTGAAATAATCAGTAATTTCAATTTGATTAAACACTCCTATTTTGATTTAAATTTCATTAAAATAGTAATTAAAATTTTGCTATCATCAATTTTTGTTTTATTAAATGCGTTTCATGTATGTACCTACTGTCAGGTTAGAAACGTACAAAAGGCTAATTAATGACCAATTTTCTTTGTTTCGAAATGTTTCCCAAACAGCCAAACAGAATTTTCATTAAGAACAATTGTATTAGCAGAACAAAGTAATGTCAGGCCTGATTAGTAAATAAACCGCAAGACCCCCACAGGAGTAAAATTATTCAAAAAAATATATATATATCCACGGCTGCCTTAAAAAAGCCAAGTCCACCAAGAAAAAAAAAAGAAAAATTCTCCATTTATCGTCATTTAAACATCACCAGCGATTCGGTTAACTGTTATTGCCCTAATTTGCTTTGTGTTGTTGGATCTCTAGGTCCTTTTGTAATTCTGATATCCCTTGTCCGATTCCTATTGTAGTATTCGTTATTTATTGAACCAGGCAAACTGCTCCCAGGGGTTTAAATTAAATTCAACGGCACGGTATAGGTATTGACTTTTATTAGAACTCCAATAGTTGTCGTCAGTTCCTCGTTGTGCCTTTGTTTCACTGTTTCATAGACGTGAAGCTTATAAAACTCGATGGATGTATTTCATCATGTTTATGCTTTACCATTTTTTTTTGCGTGAAACCATTGTAAGAACTTTCTCCCGTGATGAGAAATTCTATTTGCTCGGGGCTCATTATTCAATATTTAATTAGTCGATTACCACCTATCCATCTAAAGCCTGAAACTGGTTGGCAGTTCGGTGCACTACCCAAATCAGCCGAAGCAGGAACGAGTGACACAATGGGGCTTCCTGGATGATTCTCCCAAAATTCAGTAAAGCTCAATTTATATATGCCGCAAGTAGACAGCTGTGACATTTGATTGATGGTCGAAAGTCGAGGCAAATTAACATGTTAAGCCCACAAAGAAATACCCTGGGAAACAAAACCATGTTATGATCCCCCATAATAATAGAGAGGAAACTAAATATTCATTATCCAGCGTATAACCAGTGCCAATAAAGCAAGAAGGGAAGTAAACGATTTCTATATTTTGTACATAAAAAAAATCTAATAAACTAACGGATTTACTGCTTTTCATAGAGGCAAATAGTGACAGGCTAATAATTGATAATTATCTAAAATAAGTTTATCAAATTTATCCAGATGATTGTCAGGAAGCCCAGGAACAAAGATCCCGAATTAGAGGAGAGTCCAGGAATCAGCAATGAGGTATAGGAAAATATACCGTTCCCAACGATAGGCGTATAGGTGACTTTATATTATATACGTTAAGTTTAACTCACCGGTACTTAAACATGTTGTGTATCTACCTGCAGGTGGTGTTGTCGACTCCATGTCTAGCTGCGGCAGTGACCATCGCATTCAATGATGGGTTGTCAAAAGTCACCTTGCATATCTACAAAGGCTCCAGGGGCTTCACAACAAAGAAATGTTGTGATTCGCTGCTTGCTAGGTAGGAATGTTATTGTTTGCATGGGGGGAAATTGCAAAAGGTCTCTCAAGTGCCTATTTATGAGTTTTTCCAGCGTTTTCGACAGAAAGCTTGAAAGGCTGATGGGTCCTGTCCGGGTTTTGGGAAGAAGACTGCTGTCGCTGTCCTCCATTCTCCTGGTACATAGCCCGTGGCAATGCATGCTCGGAAGATACTACAAAGATGTGAGGCCAGTATGAATGCTGGTCTCTGCTGCAGATAGATTCCATCAGGCTCCGGGGATTTTGTCATAACTGGTGATCGGGTCTATGTCATTTCGTCGTAAGTCAATTCGTCTTACGTCAATTCGTCGTATACTTCAATTCGTCGTATACATTAATTCGTCTTAGCGTTAATTCGTCGTCAAGGTAATTCTACTATTCGTCGTATTGTTAATTCGTCGTGAAGGAATAATTCGTCGTATACGTCAATTCGTCGTATTTCAGGTATAATGTTAAAAAGTTAAAATGTATAAATGTACACTTTTTCGTTTAATCATACATTACCAAACTTACCGATAATAACCCGGTTAGTTTGGGTTAATTTGCAATTTTAATCAGACATGACATTGTAAACTGACCGGGTTATCATCGGTAAGTTTGATAAGGTCTGATTAAAATTGCAAACTATTAACACGTTAATTCGTCGTATACGTCAATTCGTCGTATTGGTAATTCGTCGTATTTCAGGTATAATGTTGAAATTTATAAATTTGTACTTTTCCTGTTTAATCAGAAATAACCAAACTTACCGATAATATCGACGAATTACCTATATTGTCGTATACGTCAATTCGTCGTATAATTGAGGTATAATGTTGACATGTATAAATTTGCATTTTTTCTATTTAATCAGAGATTACCAAAATTATCGATAATACCCCGGTTAGTTTGGGTTAGTTTGCAATTCACATCTAACTCAAACTAACCGGATTATTATCGGTAAGTTTGATAATGTCTGATTTAAATTGCAAACTATAAATACGTTGGCTACCACATGAGTCACCAGTGATTCATACGATTCATTTGCTTTTATACCGACAGGGATGTTCGAACCAATACGAGGTAGTCGACGTTACTTTACGATAAATTGACTTTACGACGAATTGACGTATATGTCGAATCAACGTTACGACGAATTGACGTGTACGACGAATTGACGTATACGACGAATTAACGTGTTAATAGTTTGCAATTTTAATCAGACCTTATCAAACTTACCGATGATAACCCGGTCAGTTTGCAATGTTATGTCTGATTAAAATTGCAAATTAACCCAAACTAACCGGGTTATTATCGGTAAGTTTGGTAATGTATGATTAAACGAAAAAGTGTATATTTATAAATTTTAACTTTTTAACATTATACCTGAAGTACGACGAATTGACGTATACGACGAATTCCTTCACGACGAATTAACAATACGACGAATAGTAGAATTACCTTCACGACGAATTATCGCTAAGACGTTCCAAGCTTTGTAAATATGCGTTTGCAAAAATACGAAGATTTCGATTTTGATTTTTTTGCGGCTAAAACTTCAAGTTTCAGTGACGATGTCTATTCGTACATGGATACCTTGAACATGAATCTTTTTTTAAACGTTGTGATGTACAGGGTGTTCCATTAAAAATAGTGGAGAAATTCGATGTTGAAAACGGATTTTTTTTAATTCGCCCGGTATAAGTTTCAAAAAAATTTGCAACCTACTAGAAAAAACTTTAGGCCAAGCAGAGCTGTTGTACTGAGTATTTCAAATACTTGAAGTAAATACTTAAGTACTAATCCAAACATTGGGACTTGTACTTCCAATTTCAAGTTTTCCAAATTTTACTTGTACTTAATACCTAAAATATCAGTCAAGTATATTTTACTTGAAAGCTATTGAAAATTTGTACTTAAGTGATATTAAATTACTTAAGTACCAATGAAATTACTTGAAGTAAATATTTTTAATTGAAGTATTTTTAAATACTTCAAAATTTACTTGACAACTAAATAAAGTTTTGTCTATTCATCGCGTGACGTCATAAGCACACGCAATAATTGCAAAACCTATTTAAACTGACGCAGCAGTAGGTGCGAGAACGCAAAAACAATACGAAAATGTCACTAATAGCTCTGTTCCAACCGACATGAGAAACGTTCTAGAACAGTAATTTTCAGTCGCGCGGCAACTGGAAATAACTGGTTCTGGAATGGTTCTTATGTCGGTTGGAACAGAGCTAATATATGCAGCAAGAATCAGAAAACGCGCGCCAGCGCCGACTGTCGGACTCAGTTTGTACATATGACGTCACAGTGCTAAGAGTGGGACCTTTATACCACGGTATCTTCGCAACGGTTGGTCGTAGCCTAGTGGGGGAAAATTTGTTCTTGGATTTTCATTTTCTAAAACTTTTATTTTTGGGTCACACCCAAGATTATCGATAGCAATAATTTAATTTGTTAGTTAAATTCCGACAATACTTTAAATGAAAAATACTTACTTAAATTATTTTTTGAAGTATTTCTACGTAAATGTAATTTCAAGTACCTACGCAAGTTCAAGTAAATAGTTAAACTTGACTCTGACTTTCGTGAAATTTGATACTTGTACTTGAATTTGGACAATTCCAGTCAATTTACCTGATATTTTAAGTATTTCCTTCTGTACTTATACTTGTACTGGTACTTGATTCGTATTAAAAAAGAAACTTGTACTTAATACTTAATACTTTTTCTTCGTACTTACAACAGCTCTGAGGCCAAGAGAAATCGAATGGCGCAAACCGCAGGTAGCTAGCACCTGGTTCAAAAGTTATAAGCATTTAAAATGGGTCACTCTTGGCTGGGACACCCTGTATATAAAACACAAAAAAATGTTTCTATTTATGTCCGTTATAAACTCCGAAACTATGCGACCGATGTGCCCCAAACCAGTTCAATTTGAAAGGCAATAATAAGAAGAAGGTTTTAGACCACTAATGACAGGTATCAACTGTCAAATATGACAGGTGAAGATTTTTGAACCATTTCTTCGGAACGGATTTTGCTGGAATTTTGCATACACTTCAAGTTCGTGTGATAATACCATTTGGAATACTCAACAGCTGTCAAATGTAATTTTTGACAGAGGTTAGCTGTCAAAATATGACAAAAGGGTGTCATATGCCTGTCCGGTGTTCAGAGCGGATAGTTGAGACGTTGAAAAAAATTAACAAGTGTCAACTGTCGAATGTGACAGATGGAGAGGTGGGCAGCTTGTCAGGACTGCCCCTGTCTGAAAATTTGCTTTTTTTCAACAAATAAACAAATTGTGCTTGTTTTTTAGCGTAGTAGCACACGCCTGGTGACCGCTAGTACATCAATAAAATAGAAACACAAGATGAAAATAGGCTTGCTTCCACCACGATTTTCATTTTGATTGTATCAGGGCTGAAATTTCACATAAGAATGTGCAGCTCCCCAAAAATTGGGAATAATCAATTAACTCTTATCCTCGTTACCTCAAAGGACTTGAGGAACGAAGTGGAATTTGAAAGTGACTTACTATTTTTGAACTTCACTAGAAATGTGTTCCCTGAAGCCAAAGATAGAGTGGATTGTTGCGTCATAATAAGACAAATAAATATTTTGATCAATATTCGAGATCAACCTAACAAATTCACTCCAACAATATTTTGTTCAGTTTCAGTTTGGTAAATGGTTTTTTTTTAGCATTTTCAATTATCACGGATTCAATTTTCTCGTCTCTTACTTCAAAATTAGATTTATATTTTTAAACGCGTTCTGAAATTGTATATATGTTCGATAAATTCGGTCCACGCTTTTAATGGCTACAAAAAACTTCTTCAAACAAAAACTATTTTATATCAGGCCCATACCTTGCTATGATAGTGTATGTTGGGGCTTAGATTAATATAAATTAACTAAATATTTTAGACTTGAGTGGAGATAAACTTATCATACAACAATAAATTATAATTATGAACAACTTTCAGTACTTCGTACAACGTAACACCTAAATTACTAAATTTATGTGATGATGCTTACATTTCATCATCGTACTTTTTATTACATTGTATATTCATAAATACTTATCGCATGTATATGGTTACCATTCTTGAGAAAAACTTACTTTTTACCCGGTAATCTGAAATATAGGTACCTGTAACCAAGCATATGCATAAGCATTTTTTATTTATTTCAGGATGTCTGGACGATGTTCGTTTGGAAGGTAAGCACCTTCCTCTTCCACCCGCCATGAACGGAACCCAATGGGGTCAAGCTACCATGGCCAGGAACCTGGATCGTGGCTGCGCATCGAATAAACCTTGCGCCAACGTCATTTGTCCAGAACCGTTTGAATGCGTTGATTTATGGAACGATTTTGAGTGCACGTAAGTCCACATTGAATTTTTTTACAAATAAGTTTTTGAACCGTTCAATTGTTACTGTTATATTGTGCTATTCACACTTGAAAAAAGAAATAAAACACAAAATAATTCGGTTTAAAAACGTTTCATTGTACTTTTTAATACACATTCAAATTCACACATTCCACCATAACCAATATTTCCTCTTTTTTTAGTTGCAGAGGCACTGAGTTATTTTAATTTTATTATTTTTGTTTGTCCCTGATTTATTATTAAATTATTTTTCAGTTTTTTCAGTTGGTTCGTAAAAAGTTTTTAATTGAATGAAATATCTGCCATTGAAACGGAAAAAGAAGTCTGATATCGAATTTATTTCCATCAGAGAGAACGGAAAAAAAAAATGAAATAGAATCGAGGTCGTATTTTATTAAGTACAACTGCTGACACTTGAGAAATCGTTCGCCTGACCTCGGAAATAGAGTTATCGAAAATGTATCATCTCGATTCGATACAGAACCATCTTTCCAAGTTAATTAAAAAAGGAACAACGTTTCAAATAAATTGGAAATACATTTTATATCGAACACAGTAATAACTGTGTACATAATTTGAAGTGAAAATTTTATTTTATCTGTGCTTTGTTTCCCTATTTGATTTTTAAAGTAGGTAGGGTGAAAGCAAACATTTTATGATAGCCTTGTTTTATCGCTATAGTTAAAGGACGCATAAAAAATTTAATGAATTTCCTGAATACATTAAAGAACTTTTGCTTATATTTGGTAAAACTGAAACATATCTTATTAACACAATTTTCTCAAACTTTTAATTTAAAGGCCTTTCAAAAAAATTAGCACAAGTTTCAATTGAAATGTCTAAATGCTATTTCTTGAATACGTCAACACTTGAGAACGTTTGCTTATTTTTATAGACATATTCATAAATTAAGAGAATTCTGGAGTCTGTCTCCTAGTTAAAAGGCCTTTGAAAAGCTTAGAAAAATATTAAGCACATTTTTTACTTTGAAATGCTGCGCTAGTTAAAACTAAATGTGGCCCTTTATTTCCCATTTCACGAAGTCGATTCTCTAAAAAGTAGAACAAACATATTTATGATGCGCATTTCACGCTCTAGCGATAATTTCCCATTTTTATAACAAAAGAGTTCGTTTAGCCTCGCGGCAATATCCTTTATAACAGCAGTCTTTTTATTGGTCATTTACAGAGAAATCGGGAAATTTTAGGATCTTAACAAGCAATGAGACGTAGCTTTACAAGCTTTTGCAACTAGTCTTCTTGAGACAGACAAAAATTGTGTGTAAAAGCATGGACCGTTTTTGAGTAATTATGTTGTTTTTTTTTGTGATTTTTTGAAATTTATTTTCTGTGCACAACTTATTTTTTCTACTCAACTACATAACTACAAAATACAGACAGCATGATATTTTTATTTTAGTATTGCTGAGTAATATTAACTATTATTGTCATCAAAGAGTGAATTTTTCCGAACTAATTTAATATTCAAATGTATAGCTAATTGATTGCTTTTGGGAACGTTTTCAACAAACAATTCAGAATTTCAAATTATTTTATTGTATTGTTTAGTTCGGAATTCAATTGCAGCGAGCTAATGAGATTCCATTGCTATATAATAAAGTGTGCGGTGGTAAATTTTGTAATAAATCCCTTATAATTAAATAAAAAATTCGAAATAATTCAAATTTGAAATTTTAGCACGGATAAGTGAGTGGTTAGTGGGATGAAAAGATAAAACCTCCTATTTAGGTCTCGTTTGAAGTTATAGAATATAAACAAAAAGGTTTTTAGGATAAACTTGGGTGATTCGTTGGTTGGTTTCTCGTGAAACATAATATTATTTACTAATAATATAGAATGAAAACTTTGCCTTTGCTCAAATATTTGGAGATTTTTCCACAATTGTTTCGGCTTGGTAGGCCTCAATTTTCAACGAAAACGGAGACAAAAAAACTAAATAAAATCATTAGTGATTTTGGTAATTTGTCCATTTTAAAATTCATAAAATCGGCCAAAATCTGTATTATTTTTCCAGTTTTATCATCTGTGATATAATTTACAGTGTGTTAAAAGTTTAGTGGTCTTTACCATTAAATTACCCCAAGGCAGAAATGAGACAGGTCTTGGTAGCTCAATTGGAAGAGAATTGCACTGGAAATGCGAGGGTCCTGGGTTCAAAACCTCCTAGTCAAGGCAAGAAAAATTTTCATCAATGTTAAACCGAATTTTCGCGACGAATGTAGTTCATCCAAGGACGAATCATGATTCGTCTTGTGACGTCATGAGTTCGAATGCTGGCTTGAAGCTGCGTCCATTCCCGGCGATCTACGTTCAATATGACATCATCAGTTTCTCGCGAAAGCGTTTGTGTTCATGAAATTAGGAAAGTAGTTCGTCGCGAAAATTTGGTTTTAATTAACTTCTGCATATGCCACAAAATTCTAACACACTGCAAATCTGTATTAATTTTATTTAGCTTTTTTACCGTTTTGCCTGGAAAAGGATCATGGCCGGAACATAATTGTAGAAAAATCCTCGAATATTTTGATAAACATAAGGCAATTAACTTCATCTATAACTTTCATGTTATATTAATTACTTAATGCTGCTTCAGATGTTGAAATAACTAGTGCGGTCATCATTAAACTCAAACACCTATGGTTGTCCAATGCTAGGACAGAGATTTCCCGTAACTTCATCCAGTTTTTCCTATTTTGTTTTTCTCGTATCCACTACTTTTTTTTTAGTATTTCAGGTCTTTTCGTCATCCAGCTAGAGGTCGTCTCCTGCTTGTTGCAGCATCCTGTCATGTTCGTTCTAGACCACCTCCCATTACTCATTAGACATAGGTACATAATGTGCCCAAGTGAATTTCCTTTCTAGACAGTTGGTGATTATTCCCATAAACAGTGTATACCTGAAACAGGAGGCTTATGTGTCTAAAGTTTTCAATATTTGATGGGTCTTCTTTTTGTATATCAGAACGACGATGGCAGTCTCCCTATCGTGTGGTATTTTCCCCTCTGTTAGATACTTGTTGAAAATTATATTCAGAATACCTTGTGATATTCTCCTGCCTCCTTCAGCATTTCTAGAAGTATATCGTGAATTCCTGGGGCTTTTTTTTGTTTAATTGGATTAGCGGCTCTTCTGACCTAACATTTAAAATTTTTGATGTTTCGTTTTCGGTTTCTTGTTTGTTATTTTTGTTGTCGCTTTTGGCGTCGTATAGTTCCTTATAGAAATTTTCCGCCACACGCAATATTCAATCTCTGTCTTCTATAATGTTTCCTTGTTTGTCCATCAGCTTTGTAATTTCTTTTTTGTGGGCATTCTCCCTTTTGAAAAAGTTTAGGCCTCTTTGTTGTTCTATCAGTTTTTCAAATTTGTGATTCTTGGTAGTTTTTAATCTCTTGTTTTGTCATCCTTCTGGCTATTTTGTTAAGTCTCTCTGTATTCTGCTGTATCTTTTTTTCCTTGTTCTATGAGTTCTTTTCTCATTTCCAGCAATTTTTTTTTTCTTTGGTAAATTTTTCTGGTCTACCCTTCGATTTCAAGATATTTCTTGCTGTTTCTTTTATTGTTTTCGTTATTCTTTTATTAATTTTATCTATGCCTGCGTGGGGTTTTATGGGATCCTTCTTCAGTTTTTGTGTTAATTTTGTTGCGAATTCTGCTTTTTATCTTTTACTGGTACCTATATGTGCTTAATTTCTTTTGGGGGTGGCTAAATTTCTTTGCTCTTTCTAGTCTGCCATTTAGGACTATTTCACATCTCAACATTCTCTATCATCGCTGCCAGTCGTAAATGAGCCTAAGACATCTACATCTTGGAGTATGTGGTTTTAATGTGTCAACATGAAGTCTATTTCGTTTTTTGTCTTTCCATCTGGGCTTGCCAATGTCCATTTTTTGTTAGGTCCCTTTCCGAAGAATGAGTTCATCGCAAAGAGTTGCTATCTTTCTAAGAAGTTGATAAGCATGTTGCCTCTTTCATTTCTTGTTCCATGCCAAATTTGCCAATGTAACATGAGTCGGTGTCATCTTGGCCTATTTTTGCATTCAAATCTCCCATAACTAGTGTGTACTTTGTTTTGTTCTCATGCAGACACTTTGATTGTTGTACTCTTGTTGATTTCCAATGTTATGTACCTATATTACCCTGTCAGATTTGTTCTTGAGTATTTGTAGGTATGGGACCATTCGTTTGTGTATCAGGATTCAAACTCCCCCATTACTGCTATTATCATCATCTTTGTAGAATAGGACGTGATTTGATTCAGCTCTCCTCTTCTTCTGACTTCTGCCAGTCCTACTATGTCCCAATTTATTCTATCGAGTTCGTAATTTAGTTCCTCCAACATTCTCCATTTTTTGAGGTCCTTACGTTGTATATTCTGATATATAGTTGGCAGCCTGGTCCACTGCAGGGATTCTTAGCACCCTCTGTTCGATCGCTGGTCTGTCCGCTGCCTTGGTTAGGGATAACCGAACTGCTGCAGCTTGGGGGCTCTTTTTTTTGCCTTTCTGTCATTTGAGAAAGGTTTTGCTGAGAAACACCACGTTGGAAAGACGTCTTGGTGAGTGAGAGCTTCAGCCGCCTCTAACATGAGGAACAGACGCTGTTTGATTGTGTATCCATATTTTTTTTTTGAAAAGCTGTCCATTTTAGTACGTATCCCTTCGCTAATTATGCACGTTTGGTTGACTCTCCTTATTCATATTCTATTGCCCAAATAGGTACACATAGAAAGTTGTATGTAAGGAGTTTCCGCCGTCTTTAATTTCTGCTAGTACTGATTTTATCTCGTCTACAGTAATGATGAGAAGGTCTTTCGGATATTCGTTTTGGATTTAGTGCATTTCCTCATCTTTGTGAGATTTCATTTCATCATCACGGTTCGCTCATTTATAGATGCTGTCTTTTCCTGTTCTTGTCCTGTCCTTATGTTTCTTCTCAGAATTCTGTTGTTTGGTATCAATTCTGAATTAAATATCCTTCTATTTTTTCGGGCAGTTTTGGTCCGTCATATTCTTCTATTTTTCTGTCTATCGTTATGTCCTTCGTATTTGGATGCTTCTTTTCTGTCTTCAGTATTTAAATTCTGAAGCCCACTACACACCAGAAAAATTAGGTGAACAGGCAAAATTTTCACTAGGTTTGACATCGGTTTTCTGTTGAACCCTCCATTCGATTCCGATGTTTTTTTTATGAATCGTGACAGACAATCAGAAAATGTAATTTTCTTTATTTCGCAGTTTCGATTTTCGTAAAATCATCCTCAAGACACTACAATACAAAGTTTTGATTGTTCTATAGTCATAAAATAAATATAAGGCCGTTCCATCTTTATTATAATTTTTGTAATAGATCTGAATGAAACATCGGAGCATCGACAAATTTTGAAAATATGAACTTTGTTTTCAATTGGTCTTGAACCTTCTAACCACTTACTAATGGATCGAGAGCTATCGGCTGTATTATTGACGGTATTTCAGCAAAATTGAAAACCTCATTGATTTTGTGATACATGCCATTTTCATTTATGATAGTTCGCTACAATTTTCATATAGAAATTATTTCCGCCTACAGGGTCTAGCCCTCATATACATATAAAAACTTTTAGCCGAATCATGAAAAATCGAAAACTCTATACCACAATCACTTTATAAAAACTCTTACTATCTACATTAGCTGTGGAGAAGGTCGTACCATGTCAGCAGACTCCAAGGATTGTACCGACAAAGATGAGTGTATCGATTTGCCTTGTCTTAACGGTGGTACTTGCATCAATTTGGAACCTGATCTACGGTACCGCTGTAACTGTCCTGATGGTTTTTGGGGCGAAAACTGCGAACTCATCCAAGAAGGACAAACGCTGAAGCTTTCCATGGGGGCTCTGGCCGCTATTTTGGTGTGCCTGCTCATTATACTCAGTGAGCATCATTTATTTCATTGATTAGCTATAAATAGAGGCACATATGAAATGTATTAGCACTTAGAGCACGTGCATGTTGTAGCTTTGTAGCATGGACTTTGTTAATAAAGTAGCGTTAAAAAATCCAATTAGATTGCCAAGCGAAAAACATTTATCACAGTATCTGTCATTGTTCTAAAAATCTCTACCGTGCGGAGCTGAAAATAAAAACTTTCCTTTTTCCTTCGCCCTATTCGCAGTTAATCATCATTTTTTGCTATAAGTGGATCCTCGATGTCTTTTCGCGGAAAAATATGGGACAAACAGGTACATAAATTGGAAGCGAGAAGTTCAGAAAAGTGTAGGTGTACGTGAGAAATGTTATTTAAAGTTAGAAAAATGGTGTTGCTACGTTACCAGTTTGCTAAATTGTCTCTGACTTGTCGAGTTTGTGATATCGTTACTTTATGTTATTTCTATAAATAACGACGATAAGAGATATGTTGGAAATGTTTACTAAAAAAATTTCACGTAAAAGCTTCCAATTTTTCAAGAACCTGTAGGAAAGGTTCCTGTTACTTGATTGAACATATCGGGGTAAAACCCTTAAAAGCTTCTCTACATCGTCTTTCTTTTTTTACAGTACTTATGCGATATTTGCTAAAAAGTGGGATTTTTTTTGCCACTCGTAAAATGCTGCCTGGATCGAAAAAGCGAATATGCCAAAACGGTCCAAATTGGATTCGTATTACGTACGTTGGCATATGAAAGAGAACTCCTGGCAAAGGCCATACGTTTCTCTAATTCTCTCTTTCGGAAATTTTCAATTTCCGTTGGAAATATTTAGGGCGTCGTGTATGTATAATTCTGTAAATATTTACTTCTTTAAAATGCGCTATGCTCGTTTATATTCTATATTATTGAAAAAATAACGCGAATGAAGAAAAGGTAAAATATTTACCACCACCTGCGGTTTTCGACTACACTTGGATATGTGTTATAGATTTGGTGTTTAGGTATACCTTTACTTTGAAGCTTAGATCCGGCCACGCGTTACTCACCTATTTTTTACATTTTTGGGAAACTTCACACTTATTGCTAAAATACCTTCAATCTTGCTCTGACCTATGGTTCTCGCGTTCTATGTTAAAACTCACTATTTTCCCTGATAACTCTATTTCAATAATTTTTTACTATCTTTCAAGTCGTTATCGTCAGAGAAAATATGTTGTCATATGACTGCTTTTTCTCTAAAAATTTCCCAAACATAAAATTGTAATCAGAAAATATTTCCTTACCTAAATATTCAAATACCGATGGTAATCAACTTTTTTACCCCAGCTTTCTCACGCTTTCAGAAAATTTTATTTTTCGAAGATTCGATATCAAATTGGCAAACGGAGACTATGGAAATTCTGAAATGGAAAAAGCAAAATGGGCGATTTTTTCCGTTATTGTCAAATTTTTGTCACGTAAAATTACACTTTGTGAAATACAGAAAACTTCTCTATACATGGAATCCAAATAAGTATAACAATCACTCATTGGAGAAGGGACCTGTATTCCAGAAATATCCAAGATATATATATATATTTCAAGATCAAAAAATCGCTTACGTTGAATATCTTAAACAATATTTTCAGGGCGCAAGTCTAAGACCTTATTCATTATAATATGACCAAAGATAGAAACAATTTCTTCTGCAATCCGCTCAAACTCCATACATTTTTAATTTGTTTGTCGTAACACAATTTGTTATCATATGACTGCAACTTTATTTTTATTTTTTATATGTTTCCTTCTCAATTTTGATGATTTTTAGATTGATAATCTTCTTCCGACTAACGTCCATTGACAGATGTAGCGAAGCCAGGATAGTCCTTCCGATTCCTTCTTTTAAACCTCCTATTTTTCCTTGTTAACTGAAGCAACGAAAACCATGTCATGCTCCATGTACAATGTGAACGCGATAGAAAATGTTCAGGGCATTCTAAGTGCATCCTCATTTTTTATAAGGATTAGCCACGAAATCGTGAACATTCATCTTAGCATCCGCATTTTGAAAGCTTCAAGTAAGTATTAATTGTTCTTGCTTTAAGCGTTCATGCCTACTCACCATAGATAAGAACCGAACAGACATCATACTTGACCATTCTGTAGCTGGTAACTGAGCGTGAAGTTATGATCTTGGTTGATCAGGACTTTTTTGAGAGTTCAAAAAGTTGTTGAAGTAGTTGAGACCTGTTATAGTCAGGAGAAAAAGTGAAAACGGACAAATGACACCAGACACACGACATCTTGGGCCGTATTCATAAAAAAAAAGGTTATGCTTATACTTGCAGAATATGAAGGAAATCCTTCAGTTCGCATTCATAATATTCCGAGTAAAACCTTATACTTATAGAGTATGAGCATATCCTTGACAAAAAGTATTTGGTTATTCATAAACGTTTCCTTTTACTCTAAATAAGAAGGATATCCTTCAATAATTTCGAGTGTGGTCAGTAGCAGACTCAGTCCTGTAGTGATCAGTTGTAGCGATGGCAGATGTTGTGGAACTGAGAGAAATTGAACATTACAAGCAGCGTTTATCAACACCTGTTCGTGATTAGAAAGAACTATACCGGTTTGAAGAGGAAAATGAGTGTTATCATCCGTCCTAGAAATGATGATATGTTTACGCTCATCTCAGTGTCCCTGGGTATCAGAAAGGCATAGGTCAAGAAAGTAAAGGTATATAGTCAAGAAAGAAAAGTTTCCGTCTACCAACCAACAAAGACTTATGGATGCGAAACCGTTATGGCAAAGCAAGTTATGTTTTCGACAGCAGTTGGAGTAGTTGACTGTAGGTAAACCCACGTAGGCATGAAACCAAAACGCCATGTCAACCGAAAAGATCCTCCTACACTGAATGTGCAAGCCACTTGTGCTGCAAGGGAGATGTTCACTAGTATGGACATTAGGTGGCCTGGATCGGTCTACAATTCAAGAATATGGAGAAACTCGCAAATAAGGGTTCATTTACAAAATAATCACAATGTCATGCTACTTGCTGATGATGGGTATGTTATAGAGCCCTGGCTCATGACTCTATTCAGAAATGTTGCTTCAGGTGCTGAACTAAATTATAATAAACTTTTGAAAAAAGAGAGTGATAATTGAACGTTGTTTTGATCAACTGAATCGTCGATTTCCTATGTTGCAATATGTTTGCCGAGCAACATGCCAACAACCTTTTACTTATTCTTGGAGGATATCCTTGCAAGTATAAGGTAATCATTATGAATACGAAAAAAAGGAAATGCTTATACTTCTACCTTTTTCTTCAAGTCAAAACCTTATACTTCTACCTTATACTTACAAGGATATCCTTTAGTTTTATGAATACGGCCCCTTGTTCTTTCCTGATATGAGATATTACCTTATCGATGTCTTTTCAAAAGCTGTTGCCAATGTGATTCAAATTTTCAGCGTTATTTGCTTGCCAATTTTTCTTTTAAAATTTTGAGGGTATCCGTCAACGTCGCTCTAAATCTTATTTCATCGTCCCTGTCTGAGCAGCTAGGGGTCAACCCTCCTAGTGATTTTTGCTTGTCGCAGATCAATACTTGACAGACTGACTTGAGGTGGGTGGGTATATTTCCTAACAAAGGTGAAATTTGATTTCCCGTATGAGAATGCAGTTGAACGAACGAAACGATGATCTAGTAAAGTGATTGAGCTTAGAAAAAAGTACTTTGCAGTAATTGGCTTTATCATTTTTTGAACAACTATTTCGAAATGTGTCACAATCTTTACAATAAAGGATGTTCGATTTTTCCAAAAGTATGATTGTTGTTACTGTTCACCTTCTGTATTATGTCTGTGAGCACCCTATTATAATAATATGCTTTTATTTACGACTAATGTATAATGTGCGTATTATATTTGTGATTTTGGCAGTATAATGACATATGTTATTCCTCCAGGGATTAATGACGAGTAGCGGGATTAATGGTCATTATTCCACAAAAGTGTCAGTGTCAAACGTGTAGTGCTTGTGGATTTGTATTGCAAATTATGAGACGGATGAAATTTGTTCATTGAAAATCTCAAATAAATTAATTTGTCGTAAATAAAGTAGAGTATACTACTCGCAATAATGGCTATTATTCCCTTGGAATGTTACTCCCTCGCCGCTAGCGCGGCTCAGTTCGTAATAATCCTCGGGAATAATAGCTATCATTATTGACTCGTGGTATAATCTACTATAAAATCAATATCTCAATCGTTTATTACGCAAAACTTGATATTTGATGACTTAACAACAAAGTGGGTGATGTGAAAGATATTGAAAAACATTATTTGGTTTATTTGATGTGAACGGTATTCTAACCTTCCGATTGTAATAAATATAGCGCGGGTGTTTTATCTCTGGGTTTCATAGAGCAATTCATTGCCATAACAATTTATTCTCTTCAATGAAACTGTTTATGAGAAAGTTTGTTTAATTCCTTCAAATTACAAAGATACTGTCCAAAATAAATCTTTTCCTGAGACACCTAATTAATTGTTTAGTAGGTACACAAATTTATCAATTATATTGAAATCCATTCAAATATCACCCCATTTCAATCTAGCATTTTGACCCAAATTTCAGAACAATAGATTAAGTTACTGCCGTTGACAAGCACGGGCAAATTACAAAGTTAGCTGGATTAGGATATCCTCACGGGATCGGACACTTGACTAGACACAACTTTTCCCGGGCATAAAATTTGTTATAAACCGGGCAATAAAAACTACTTTGCAACTTTATAGTTTGAATCAAGAATGAGGGTCTTCTGCAAACAAAACCGATTATCAAAGTCAAGCAAAAACGATTATTGAAGTCAAACAAAAGTTTTTAGTGTATTTGAGCACAAGATGGAACAAACAAACATATAGAGTGGCAACTGCGAATAACTTTCCTTTGTGTATTAAATTTCATTTAATTTTACTCGTTTGATGGCGTACTTCTAATAGCTCAAGCTTCATGGCTTTATTTTCTTCTAACAAAGGCATGCTCAATTATAGTAGTACGTGCTGCAATCGAAATAAAACTTCTAAATTAAGAGGATTTTCTCCCTTTTGTTTTATTGAACACTATGCCTTTTTTGCGCAAATCCAGGCTTGTTAAACTATGCCGGTACTACGCAACTGCAATGGTGTAAACCGATCCACGTCCATAATATTGTACAATATATTCGAGCCGCACATCACTTTCGAAATTGATGTTTGTATTAACGATGGCACGTAAATCTCCCCTTGTAACCCGAATATTCTATTAGAGAGCCATCAATAACGAATATATCGAATATTCGACCTCGCAAATTGGGCATAAATTCGCCATAATGTCCCTCAAAATTACATCTAACCGGGGGTACAGATTTTGTCATTTATCACTTGGGAAGAAGAATGAGTTTCGTTTTGATTAGATAGGACATGATTATTAATGGGAATATCTCTGGTCTGGTTAGTAATAGTTTCAATAGGAAACAGCAATGGCCTAGGAGTATTTGTTATTGAAAACCGCAGAATAAAAGGAAAAAAAAATCTGATTGCATAGACTATGTTTATTTCACGCGTTGTATCCAGATACTAAGTGGATTAGGGATTATTAATCCATTTCACAACTATTGAATGGATTAAGATTAGTGTTAATCGTTTCTTAAGCCTTTCGTTGGTGTCTAACTTCATTAAACAACAATGATGAAATAGTTATTTAAACAACAAGTTTTGAAAACGACTTTTTTCGCACGGCGAGACAGTTTGTTGGACCGAGCCGTAGGCGAGTTCCACAAGTCGAGCAAGTGTGAAAAAAGGTTTTCAAACGAGTTTTTTACAATGCTTTTCCTACAACTGCAAAATAAAACAACCAAATATGTAATTTTCATTTGTTACAAAACTTGAAGCGTGTGAAAAACTTTTTCGCACGCTAAAATGCGTGTGAAAACCTTTTTCGCACACTAAAATGCGTGTGAAAAACTTTTTCGCACGCTGTGCGAAAAACTCTAATTTCAGAGGTTGCCTAGCGTGCGAAAAACTCCATTTTCAAAGGCAGTCGTAGGAAAAATAGTTTTAATTACCAATTAAAAGGTAAACATTTTCTTTTCTCTCACAGGTTTTTCATCAAAAAATATCCAAATAAAACCAAATAACATGAATCCTCAAAAAAATAAAATGGACAAATGTGAGTTTTTCTTGAAGTTAGCAACAAACTTCTTAAATCCGGGATTAACGGCCAATTTCATAATCAACTTGAAGTAAACTTAAAATTTAAATCTCCATTTGAAGTTGAAAAATCCTATCCTAAAAGTCTGTTTAGCTAAAGTAACTTTTAATTCTCTATCATGAAATTAGCCGTAAGGTGTTTATTCCACATTTGAGATAATCCATTTTAACTCCAATCCTACAAATTTGGAGGATTAGATTAAGTACTCCGATCCGGATAAACTCTTTAATCCTGGGTGTTTATTTCAGGGTTATTTATACCCATTAATAATGCAATCCACAATTAGTATCCGGATACAACGCTAAACTTTGTCATAATAAATCAACAGATTTGGATGATCTCACCACATAGTATTTTTTTTTTAATTTAGAAGAAATAGGAAAGCTGGAGGAACGTTATTTCCTTAACGTTAAGTTGGAAGTGGAAATTAAAAACCCGTGATAAAGGTTTAAGAATTAAAAATCGAAACATTTGCAATTATTAAGGATGATTTTCTTTAAAGTATATGAGAGGATGATAAATTCTTCTGAATTCAATATTATTTTTGGCAATATACATAGAGTTTTATTGAAGCCGTTAGAAAATCTTCCGGTGACTGAGGCGCTGCTAATCACTAAAGAACCAAATTCGAGATAGAAAAGGGGATGCAGGTTTAAAACACTAGAACCGAAACACTGGCAATTATTTACAGAAGTTTTGATTCAATTCTAGTTTTATTTCCACAATTTCCTATGTTTTCAACTGCCCATATTCTTCCTCTTCTTCAGCGCTATCTGTACTTTGTCGACAGTCTTCATTAACCAGACATTGTAACATTGCAAATGTTACTTGTTCCTTTTTTCTTTCAAATTTAATTTTATATTACCTTTTAATGTTGACAGTCTGGTGACTGGCATTAAAAAAAAAAAAAAAATCTGTCGCCAATTCCAATAGCAATTTATTAAACTAGAGGGCACGATTTTCGTTGAAATTTGAAGTACCAATTTGGTACCTGCTTGTTCAGTTTGTTCGTTAGGTAGTTCCTTTTAAATTTTACCGTTCGAGCTGAAAGGTCGATCCTGGCTGGGAGCAGCCATCTTCCTCGAGGGTGAGTACCGTTCTCGTGGAAAAAACTACCTTATCGGCCATCAGGCATTATCTTACCGAAATAAAGTTGTGTAAGGTAATAGTCCGTTGATTACCGGAAAAATTTAAATCAAAAGTCTTGTGATTACCGTTTTATTCAAGTTTGAATTCCGAACCCCTCGAGGTAAGTCCTTTTGAATTTTTTTTAAGTAATGGTTTTTCATGGAATGCTTCTATTAGGGTTTACCGGAGAACCGTTTTTTTTTTTCCGGGGAGCCGTTTTTTCCGGGGAGCCGTTTTTTTTTTTCGAGGAGCTATTTTTCTCAAGAAATCTATTTGCAACAAGCCCTAAAAATCACCGTTTTCGTGCAGCGTGGCAGTGGCGGATACAGGGGGGTGGGCAGGGGGGCAACTGCCCCCCCTTTTCAAAATAAAATAATGTAATTTAAAAGAAAAAAAGAGAACAAAACCATATTTTAAGTTTAAAGAATGTTTAGGAAGCTGGAAACCTATAAAAAAATCACACTTTTGTCCCAAGAACTTCAACCTCAAACAGTATATCATTCTAGTTTTTGGAGTTTATAAGCTCCTGATACTTAGGATTGGGAAACCCATGTTTCAAAGTATAATATTCATTTTCAGTAGTTTTTGTATCTTGTCATTTTTTCTACCTATTATTTACCTAACCTATTTAAAATCCGCCTTACTCTCCTAAGTAGTTCCCCCATTCCCATATTTTTATGGGCCATCATTCCTTCGAAAAACCGTATCCGCCAAAACTAATCCAAACTAACCCAACCTGGCCTAATTTGGTTAACTTTAACCTAAACTGCCCCCCCCCCCCCCTTTCAAAAAGCCTGTATCCGCCCCTGCAGCGTGGGCATAGAGCTCTTGAGTCCCCCACGTGTCGATACCTGTAACTCCACATTTGACGGAGAAAACTGAACTTCTAGCCTCGATTCCAGGCTAGAATCCGCAACTTCCATGTGCAACTTGTCTCGTCCAGTGACCAAAAATGGATGGCTGCCGACTACCGTATTCTACCTTTTTGTTGTAATTGAGGCTTGTATAGCGTGTCAGTTATAACTTTTATTACCTTTTTTTATGAAATCTATTTCAAGATCAATTAATTACCATAATTGATTGAATTTTTAGCGACATTACATTTAAATATTTTAAATTTCAATTTCATTCATTATATCCTTGACACCGAAGTGGACTTTAAATGATTATTTCCGATTTTTAATTTACCGTATTTATTGTAGATTTATCTTCACTACACTTTTGGTACCGCCATGTTTAAAATAAAAATCTTTTATTAATCATAATCATGAATCTGAACTGAGGTCAAGGTTGGATAATATGTTCTAAAGAACATCTCACACTTCTTATGGATTTCGGCCACCGACAGATTTTGTTGAAATTTCAGTATATTATTTTGGAAGTCCAAATAAGCATTTTCTTTCATTGCACGAATCTTGTAGCGATACTAAAAAATTGGGTCAAAGTTTTCTTTTAAATATTGTTATTTAACTCTGGTTATTAGAATCAGGCATTTTTTTGAATAAAAACATTACATATTTCATGAAAGTGATATTATTTTAATTTCTAGCATGTATTCAATTTGGAAACTTTCAATTGGTAAAGTTTCATAACTTTTTGATGAAAATAATTGATTTCCGTAAAAACTTCCCTAAAGTTTTTTTTTAAGCAAAATCCAGTGGCATTCTCAGTTATTTTGGTATTTCACCAGGATTTCGAGATATTGACGAGAGTCCGATATTTTTAAATAGATGACCCTTTATTTTAATGACTCATTGGATAGCTCTGCTTTTGCTGATTTCAATAATATGAAGTTCGATAGTTCTATGTTTAACAGTTTTTGAGAATAGACTTAAAATCCGTGTTTGTCATTAGAACCTTTGTATTAGAGGACTTTATATCTGTGAGGACTCTATATCTGTAAGGAAAATGAGAAAGGTGTCTTTTTAACACACTGTTTCTCATGCCTTTTCGAAAACTGCTAATGGAACTTAACATCATTGAAATCAGCAAAAGCAGAACTATCCAATGAGTTATTAAAATATAGGGTTTTCTATTTTTAAAAAAAAATCGGACTTTGGCCAATATCTCGAAATTCTGGCGAAGTATCAAAAAACTGAAAATATCACCCGACTCGGCTTAAAATACTTAGTGCTTTTGGGAAGTTTTTACAGAAATCAATTATCTCCATAGATGAAAAAGTTATGAAGCTTTTCGTATTGAAAGTGTCCACCCCTGTACAGGATGCCGTTTTGTTGTATTTTGGGATATCCCTTGTATCTCGGTTTTCTCATAACTAATCAAAAAGTCAACGGGTTCTTATAGATCTTTCTACGTAGATTCCAGCGAAGTAAGCTTTTCTCTAGAAGTTTGTTTTTTTTTTTTTTTCAAATGAGACATCCATTCCAATGATATAAATAAAGTTCGATAGGTTTATCTCTATTATATCTGTTTTTGTCATAAGAAACAATATTGTTAAAAGAGGAATTTATATCTGTAAGCAAAATCAGGAAGGTCTTTTTGTAACACATTGTTTACTATGGCAAAAACAGATAAAAAAAATTTCACGACAACTGTTGAAGATATACATACCTATCGAACTTTGTATCATTGAAATCAGCAAAAGCAGAGCTAGCCAATGAGTTATCAATATAAGGGGTGTCTTATGTGAAAAAACGTATATTTGGCTCATAATTTAAAAACTATCACCTTCCTAACTGACTCCGCCACTGGAATCTACATGATCTATAAAAACTCGTTTTCACCTGTTCGATCAGTTATGAGAGAACCGAGATACAAGGGGTGTCCTAAAATGCAACATTTTCAAAAACAACTTGTATCTAAAAAACAAAAAGGGCGATGACCAGTTTGGTGCACGGCTTCTTTCGTTTAACAAAAAAGTAGCCAACGATCGCGAAACCGCATCCTTCCAACTCCAATAGCAACGAAAATATCCCTCATGTACAACCAAAATGGGACACCCTACATGCTAGAAATTAAAATATTATCACTTTTATGGAATATGAAAAAAATTGCCTGATTTTATCTACCAAAGTTAAATTACAATATTTTACAGTAATAAAAATTGAAATTCTTTGACCTAATTTTTTAGTATCACCCTGTATCGCTGCAAGGTCGGTGCAATGAAAGAAAATGCTTATTTCGACTTCCAAAATAATATACTAAACTTTTAACAAAATCTGTCGCTGACTGAAATCCATAAGAAGTGTGAGATGTTCTTTGAGATTATTGGGTAAGTACAGGGTTATTGGTTATAAATGTCACCCCCTCTATCTTTTTTATTTGAAATTTTAGAAAAAAGTGTCCCAAATAAAAGTTTTATGGTTGAAATTGAATTTTTTGAAAAACTCAGTTTTGTATATACAGGGTATTTCAGAAAAGCTGGTCGTGCTCCAAATTTCTTATTTCAAATAAAATACCCTGTATATTATTGATATTCGGATTCTACGTAAAATTCTGAGCAGATTTCATGTGATATACTCTATACCTAAGTTCAACTGTTTTGGAAATATTGACAGTTGAAAATTGAATTTTTTTGGAACTTTGACAGGCTGTAAATCCTAAACGGTTAATTTTAGAGCAAAACCGATCTTACATTTTTATCCTGGATTTTTATAAACTATCAGTTGAGACCAATATTTGACATCAACTTTGAATTTAACCCATGATTAAAAATTCCAATTAAATTTATTCTTCGGTTAAATTCAAAGTTGGTGTCAAATGATAACTTGTGAAAATGTGAAATCAGTTATACTCAAAAGTTAACCGTTTAGGTTTCACAGCCTGTCAAATTTGCAAAAAAGTCAATTTTCAACTGTCAATATATCCAAAACAGGTGAACTTAGGTATAGGGTATATCACATGAAATCTGCTCAGAATTTAAGGTAGAATCCGAATATTGAATAATATACAGGGTATTCAATTTAAAATAAGAAAGTTGGAGCACGACCAGGTTTTTGCAAACACTCTGTATATGCAAAAGTGAGTTTTCAAAAAATTTAATTTCAACGATAAATTTTTTATTTGGAACACTTTTTTCTAAAATGTCAAATAAAAAAGATAGAGGGGGGTGACATTTATAACCAATAGCCCTGTACCTATAACGCCAAACATTGATCAATTTTTCATCTGGGTTATATTACTTATAAACTTGAGGATTTCGGTTATATCTCTTTTATACCTTCAACGTTTAACCTCTGATTTCATACAGTTTAAATTTGATTTTACTGATTTTATTTTCTGGCAGTAGCTGACCATATTTATCCATATAATATTATAATTTTCAATTATAATTTTTTTTTAATTAGTTTTCTGGAAACTTAAATCTATTATAAAGTCTGTTTTTTTTTAAAGATAATTCCCCAAGTCAAAAATTTAGTAACAATGTTGGCAACACAAGCCTTTTCTACATAAAAAATTTGAAAGCATTGACAATTTTACATTGTATTGCCAACATAATGTCATTTTGACTTTTATCTTTAAAAAAAAACAGACTTTATTTTCATTTCATGATAATGGTATGGCCAGCGACTGTTAATGAATTTATATAGCAACTATATTGAGGTACATTCTAGTGTTATTATTTTTTTTGGGCTTGATGGATCTGATTGAAAGTTGACCTATTTTTATTGGGTTGATTTAAAGTGTTTTAGCAGCAATAATTGATATTTGATATTCAGTACTCGATTTTTGACCTCACTGTGAAAATATATACTAATTTAATTTCAAACTTACTTGATTGTTTTATTGGTTTACCTATGTCAAGGTTTGGTTGAGTCATATGCTCTATTTATTTCCTTTTGAGAATTACCAATTACCGTTTGCTGATTTTTTTTTTTAAGTGTGTTTCTGAATTTTCACACCCCAATATTTTATGTAATTTTTGTTTTTTTTTAATTCAGTGGCGCCTTCGCCATTCTGTACCTATCAAACTATCAACCCACCCCTAATAATAATTATTCGCTGTGCAAACTGAGCATATTATGGGTCTCTTGTCATTTTATTAACAAAAAGGATTACAACATCCTAGGTATGATTGGACCCGATCGATCTGTTGGTTCTGTACCTGAAGAATACCTCCTCCAACCTGGTTCTTACTAATCACCATCCATTTAGTTTTTTTGGCGTTCAATTTTAATCCAAATTCTATGCTTTCAGTAGCCGAATGATTAAGTAACACTTGGAGAGCTTCCAGAGAATCTGAGACTAAAACCGTATCATCCGCATACCGAATTAACCGAAGATTGTTAATATTCACACCGTTGATAGAAATTCCCTCAGTTCCGTCTTCTAATGCTTTTTCAAATATTTTGTTCGAATAAATATTAAAAAATTATGGTGAAAGGATGCAGTCCTGCCAGACAACTCTTTTTATCGGTACTTCGTCAGACATTTGTTATTCTACATTGATTTATGCAGTCTTATTCCAGTACAGATTTGCGATTATCTTGAGGTCTCTATCATCTAAGCCTACATCCTTGAGAATTTTCATGAGCTCCTCATGTTGTACCTTGTCGAATACTTTCTCATAGTCTACAGGTTTTCGATGTAGCTGCACGATTGTTTTACTTTGTCGTTGATATCAAGAATTATCTTATCTTGACTGTCCTGTCCAACAGGTGAAGGTTTTTGAAATGAAACCGAAATGTTGCCAATTATTTAGAGAAACTTATTCTCAAAACAGAGTTTTCGGGACTTGCGTGAGAGGTTGACGATGCTGGAACTAAACCAATCTTTCTCAGGTCTGAGCTGCCGATAAAACAACCTTGTTCAAATTTTCTAAATAAAATGTCCACAGACCATTGATTTATTGTGTCTTCTCTCAGTTATGGAAATGTTTTTTTTAGGGAAAGAATTTCCCAAGCACATTGACTTTTTTTTACGGAAACTTTTCGTTGTTGAACTTGGCTCCTTATTATATTCTAATTTCACTGAAAACTTTCAGGAAATTTTTCCTTTTGTTATTTCCTACGACAGACCGGTTTAGAAAAACAAAATTATTGAAATGACGAGGTTGGTTTCATGCGGAAATGTCTAATTGGCCATTTTCTTTTGAGAATAGTTGCAATAATAATAATAATAATTACAGTAAACTAGGTAGCGATAATTTGAACAAAAAAATCGGACGTATTCATATTATCGAGACTGTTCACACCATCGAAGGTCTAACTAAAAATCCAAATATTGTATTCATTCTGGCTGTTCATACTACTGGGAGGTTCACAAAAGCGTGTATTCACACTAGCGCGAGTTTACTGTATTGATAGGTCCGATTTGTTTTTTAATGATGTTCAGTTTTTCTGACGGAAATTTTTTGTAGGGAAAATAGGGGGAAAAAAAACTCCTTTCTAGGGATTTTGTGTAGCGAATGATTTCAAGTGAAGGGAGAGTTTCAGTTCAATATGGTGTTATTAGTTCTTTCTATGTACCGCTTGTTTTACTTCTGTGGTTTGGAAAATGGGAAAAACGTACCTACGAAAAAAATATAAAAATATTGTATTTCTTTGTTCCTAAAAGATACCTATCTAGAAGACAGTCCATGAAAAGTATTATACATATCACATTCTACGAAGTTTGATCAAAGAATATAAATCTCATATTCGTGTTTACGAAAACGTGTAGGTGCAATGCAGACCAAAAAATAACTTTCATGTAGGTTTTATACTGATTTCTACTACTCAAAATACTATAAAATTGCCAGACAATATGCAAATAATGCACTTCCGCAGGAAGCTTTTCGTGTTTCTATATTCGGAGAAACCTTCATAAATTGAAAAAAGGTTTTTATGTAGTTGATATCCACGTAACGAGAAGTTACTCGAGGATTTAAATTATGAAAGTTTGTATGTATAACTCCGGAAATATTCGATTTCAATGGCTTCGAAGTAGCAAAAACTTGAAGAAACAAAAATAAACCGGAAAAGTTTCATGGATAGCTAATATATAGCTTATTGGGTGTTCCATTAAGAAATGTAGAATTTCCATAGTGAACAAATCGCAATTTTGATATCGAAAGGTTTTCTTGAAGCGTGCAAGTTGAGGCACAACAGTTGAAATTTGTAGAGTGGAAACACTTATTGATTAAATTTGTACTACAGTTCGGCATTCCTATATAGAATGGCCATGGTAACAAATTATGTTCGGCGAATTGTTAGAAAATGGAAATTTAATAAAAGTAGGGGAAAAACGAAAAGCTATTCAATCGAGGCGCTGTGTAGTAAACATTGGAATAGAAATTGCATTTTTCGGAGAAAGTAATTAAATAAAAGCAAGGTATTGTTACGAATTCCGAGGATCCACTAAAACTTATTGAACTATAATTAACTTCACAAATTTCACTTATCGCTTTTAGTTAACTTTATACAACAATTTTCTTATTAAAACTGACTCCAACTTACAAACTACTCTCTTTATATACAAACTCGTTCAACCAAGAAATCTCCCAAGAATTCTCGTAACTTCTAGTTTATTAAATGGACACACAATGGAAACAAATGTCTGAATATTTCCGCACCAATGTTATTTCGTAACACACGATCTAATCATTTATCCTCCACCCACCAACTTCTTTTCTAGGTCTATAACTCCATTCAGATCGATAATCATTCAATCTCGTAGGTGAACGATGTCCCCCATATATTTGCTATTCATTATTCATAATAATCCTACTAATAGGTACTCGTAATCATCTTCATCATGCCACCTATCAACATACCTACTTTTAACATCTCTATGATTGTCAGATGGTTGACCTGGGATCCATCCCTCATGCCCCGGTGTTTCTACTTCCCATAGACTTACGTCACTGGAATAATAGTCACCAGTTGCTTGTTGAGAGCCATACTGCCTCATCTGCGCATGCGCGGATGTTCGAAGCACTCGTAGGATTCCTTACCGCTCTAGATTTTTTTATTTTAGTTTGTTGGAGATCTATTAGGCTCTCCAAACCACGTGATTTTTCAATATGGCGACTAAGGAAAATTTGACGTTTGTTTGTTTATCTTGAGATTATTTGAAATAATTTCGAGCTAATTACAGTTTATTTTGTTATAATATACTTTTTGAGATGCAGAGTGAATATTCAAAGACTTTAATGCAGAAAAATCGGGATGTGGACGAACGATAAGTTTGAAAAAATGTCTAGTTGACATTTGTTTACATTTTGACCTAGTTTTTACAGCAATGAGCAAATGAAGGCCTACAAAAGCTTAGATTCTTACAAGTATTTCGAGTATGGCTTTATTTTAGATGCAGGAACAGTGGTACTGAATAATTTTTACGTTTTAATTGGAAAAATTTGAAAAGTTGGGCACTGAAAACAACCTGACATCATCCTTGTTGAAACGCCTTCTAAAATCAACTACAAGACATCTTTGTGGCATTTTTAATTAGAAAAAAGCCTTATAAAGTCAATAAAATAAAAAAAATTAATAGGGTTTAGTCACAAAACAACCACACAATGCACTTAAAAAAGCTTTAAATTCTATACTCTCATATACGGAATAAGGAACTTCCGCCACGGTGGCCATTTTGGAATAGTTTTGACAGGTCGTTGGAATGCCTAATTGCCAGTTTACTTTTGGTTAGAAAATAGTTTGATGTCACTATCTTCTAATTGATCATTTTCAAGCTTTCCGGAGTTCCTTTGATTGCTTCTGGCACCAAGCTTTCTTATTTCTTCCAGAAGTTTCGTCATTGTGTCCTTAATTGGTTCCCTTTCTTTTTGTTTGACAGAGCGCTCTGCTGATCTTTGGTTTGACTATCTTATGGGCTACGATTTCTAGAACTTTGAATGCGCTTGATGGTTTTAATTTTTCTGAGTAGAATTCTCTGTACATCCGACTCTGTACTACAGCTTTCTATTGTCTTGTTCTCAACTGTACCTGATAAAGCTGTCATCGGTGTTGATCCCCATAACGCCGCTCTGGTTGTACCAAACAATGGTTATGTTTAACTCCATTTGAGATGCGTTGCTGTCAAAAAATATATACTTGGACAGATTTCGGACATCAATGCGTTTTAAATGGAAAAGGTCAAGTACATTTGGGCCTTAACGCATCAAAAAGAAAAATGAGGGCTGTTGCAAGCTGCGAAGGAGTCTGTAACAGGCCGTTCATCACTAATGGAAGCTCCAACCATTAACCTTGCAACAGTCTCAAAACTTATTACGTGCAAGACGGACACTGCCACTTCGTTACCCGCAAAACCGTTTGAAAGGCAAATAATAAACTTTGAGGAAGTGGGACAGTGAATGGGTAACTAAAACAGAGAAATAAAGAGAGAGTTGGTGGGTGGCTGAAATCTAGAAACGTGATTTCGTGTAAAGGGATGCCGACTAGCTTCCAATACGGAGAGGGGTGTGGGTCAGTTAAATAACTAAATATAGAGCGCCACCTGCTTTTTTCCTGTAGTAGACGAAATCAACCGATATAACGAAAGCAGGAAACCTCTACGGACCTATAGCAGCACAACCTGAAATATAAACAAGAAGGAGGGACAAAAGTGAAACGCTTTGCTACAATCAGGTACGGGTTTTTAATTAGCACCAGAACAGAATAGGTCTGACTCCAGATCAGGTTTGGAGAAGAAAAGAAATCGCCTAGAAACTAGGTTAGGTACAACCTTATATACTCTAAAAATAGTATTTACAATAAATTAAGCAATAATACCTGAAATATAAATAATTAATGGACAAGCTCACTAAATGCAGTACCTTCGTAAATGGCCATTTAACCCCAGTGTACAAGTATCTACCTGTATTCAGTGCAGCATTAATCAAAGTTGAAGCAACAATACGTATCCTGAAGGGCTTTAATATTATGTAACAATATAGGTAGTATAGATACCTAAATACCTAATAAAATTGAAGTACTTAACAATACATAACCTGAAGGGCAAGTTTCATAAACAAAAAAAAAAAAAAAGGTAATATAGAGGATTAATTAGAAATTGAAATGGACAACACATAATCTGAAGGATATTTAATATTGTTGTAGAACTGCGTTGTTGTGGTGATTTACTCCAACAAGGGGTTGGTAAGGTTTGATATTACGACAACACAACACACTTATCAAACCTGAGTAGTCCCTAAACTCTTGGGGGAACCTTACGGATGGGATTAATATCTGCCAGTGTTTCCGATGGCCTGGAACTGGATCAGGATCGCGACAAGAAGCAACTGACCCTGGGCACTGAAGATCGCGGTAACTAGGAGTCACTAAAGCTTCCAATGGTCCAGAGGAGGCTGAAGATTGGAGGTACTACTTGAAACACACAGTACGCTCAACGATTAACTCTTTACTCAAGTTAAGGACTAAGCGTGACGAATAAAAGGTGACGATTAAAGCGTAACGTCTAAGACTGAAGATTAAAGTGTAACTTCTAAAGGTGATGAATAAAGGCCTGAAACAAATGGACGTTATGAGACTGGGCGTGGAGCAATAGGTAGGTATTATGTCCAATATTCGGAATTTAACCATATTATAATTAACAGAAAACTATGCTTTTACATAGGAAATAGAGAAACACAGAGAAGATTAATAAGAAAAACCACTTACCAAATTTACTTTGGCCTTTAGGAACAAACAATTGGTCACGTTGCTCTTTTTCGACTCACAAAAAAAATCCGCACAAGGCGATTGGGTGCTAAAATAACGGATTAGCCACCCTAGATCTATGAGCGAAAACTAGACAACTCAGAAAATCGGCAAAATGTGCCTGAGGAATTTCCCGAACACTTAATCGTGGAAAGTCCTCGACCTGAATGACCTCTGCTTGTCCCTGCAATGTCCTTTAAAAAGTCTCTGTCAAAACTCCAAGGTGGAAGGTACTGGGGATTTTGATAGTAGTTGGGGCATGGTACTTATTCAAATTAAGTTAGTACCGGTCATTGACTCTATTTGGAGCGCTGTCAATCTAGACAATCTACTCGGATCAGACAATCAGCTGTTCTAGTGTAAATATAGTGATTTTGTTTGTTAATAAATTAATTGTCCATTTATTTTAACCCTACTAACAGGAAATCAATTCCATTAATAAACCTCTAACTTAATGATTCTGGGAAGAATGAAAAGTTTGATGAAAAGTGTGGCCACAACCATTGGATAGAAAACAGTGGCTTGAGGAAGGTATGCCATTCAGAGAGGCGAACAAGCTTATTTCCTACTATTTTGGTGCGGGAAAAATCATCCCGTAACAAACTGACGCCTGTACATCGTACCTACACGATGTCTGAGTGTCTGACCGTCCTGGTAGTAGCTCCTCTCCTTGTCTTTCTTTCTGTCTTTGGGCTTTCTCTTCTTGGTCTTCTTTCTGTCTTCGTTTTCCTCTTTTTGTTTTCCTTTCAATCAAGAAATCTCTAGAATCACGTAAATGTTTGTTCAGTTAGATCACACAGAATGCCCGCGCTCGGGTCGTCAGGTGAATCCGGTTTCTTCGCACTAATTTAATTTCGTAACAATAATATATCCATCGGTTTTGGAAGAACCTGGAAAAAAATCTTTGCACAGAAAACGCCTTTTCTCTCCTCGTCCTTGTAACTAATATTATCAACAATGGTTATTTATTTTACTAGGAAGGAAAGTACAAGATTTTATGCCGCGGTCACCCAAAGTATTAAATCTGATTTTCTGCCATGTGAACCTAAGCAGTAAAAATACACTTTTCAAGCCTGTTAAGTGTCATCGAAAAGCCGCTTTTGTCATTCAAAGACAAAGTACCTACATTAATCCAAAATAATTTCACAGCATTTTGCAAACTGTTATCTTTCTTGTATAGCAACAAATACACACAAGATAATCCACTTTAAATGTTTAGAAAATGCACATTAATAAAATTATAGAAAGCATGATCCCATAACTCACCCCTAGAAAATTTACCTCAGTGCCTAAGCAACGAAGAAAAAAAAAGTATCAACCCCTCAAATTTGGTAAGTACTCATTGTGTTCCAATCCTCTATGTAGTTGTCGACAAGGATACAAACGCCGTGACGATATTTGCGTTAACATCAACGAATGCCTCTGGCTACCATGTACGAATGGGGGAATTTGCGTAGACCATGATCCTCCCTCGAGGTACGAATGCATCTGCCCTCAGGGGCACACAGGGCTTAACTGCGAACTGGAACTCGCTTCCGCAGGGTCCATTTTACCTTCGAAAGACTTTATTTTAACTGTTATAGGGTGTATATTAACTCTAATGGGTATGTATGATATGGATTTTAATCAACTTTTTTATCCCTCTATGTACTGTATTTTGTGCAAATTATAATTATAATTGGCAATCTAAAATTATAATTTAGTAAAAATCTAATCAAGAACTAATCAAACTATGTTTTAGCGTCGACTCATAACTAGTTTCAGCTACATGTTTAATTTAAAGTTGAGAGTATGGAGGCGACAGTCTTAAGTCTGAGCTTATTTGAATACCAAGTTTTCTAAGATGAACCTTAGAAGGGAAACTTTGTATAAAATACCTTATTTATTACGTAAATTATAACAAAGTATTTTAGTTAGGTATTTTCTGGGATAGTTAAATTATATAAGGTTGCAAATAGATTATTTAGTTTCTTCAAAGTAATAAAACTTGTGTTCAAGACAACAATAAACTCTTTCCTAACGTTAGCTTAGCGACAACAAAGCTAAAAGAGTTCAAACTTCGCAAGAAAAGAACATTAACCGAAACTAAAGGAACCGGGCGGGAGACTCTTTGTCGGAAACTTATCCCCAGTAAATTCGGTGTCACTTTAGTATTTAACTTAAGCAAAGTTTCGGTTTAAAGCAAACTTCAAGATGCACAAAACTCGATTAAACTTTGGTTTATGGCTAAATTAAAATGTTTTGGTCCTCGAGAAAAATGGTCATTTGCATGCCCAAACGATTTAGGGGGATTTTTTGGGATGCGCGCCAAGTTTGATACAACCAAGATGGGCTAATTTGGCAACAACTATCTTATAGAATACATAAAAATATTTAAGGAATATATTTTCCTCGTGGAATCTCTATAGTTCATAGGCCTGTACATACAGAGTGTCTAAAGTTGACTTATTATGTACCCGCACCCACTTTTTTCTTGACATGGAAATTTTTTGATTCTTGCTTTTTTAGAGTTACAGAAATAAGTCACATAGGTATTGTTGCCCCAACATTTGCCTTTCTTTAATTTCCCATATAGGCATGCAAATCATCATAATTTTTTACTTCAACGGGCGACTGTCTGAACCAGATCGGACGTCACTAGTTCGCATCTGAAGGTGTACTTATTTAGGCATGTTCTCGTGTTGCGAGAAACCATTTTTGATCCTCAGGTCTGACTGTTCGCAAAGTGTAATGAGTCTGTTTCTATTATCCATGGATGGCATCCTCGTCCATATATCTCACAACAGAGCGTATTCAACTTCCGAACTGTTCTGCTAATCATGTCAGCTAAGACCCAATATCTTTCTAGAGTAATGACATGATATTTCCCTGTTATGGTTTTCGAGAAGAAGCTTTCGTACTGCACATAATTTACTGTATTGATTCCAAAAATCGAAAGTCTATACCTGTTTATCATAATATTATTTTTCATCAATCTTTCATTGAAGGCTTCCTAGTTGGTGATGAACTTTCGTAATCCTTAAATTTTCATATCCTTTCTATGTTTCTGTTAATACATATTATGGGTAAATACCTTCTACTAGGTATTTTTGATTAATCTTTTGAATATTGCGAAAAGTGAAAACTGTCAGAACTTTTAATAGAATATCTTTGAAACAAAATTTTCATTAGAGAAAAAACCTAAAACCCAAATGTGCTTTCGCTTTAGTCGTTAGGGTCATTGAGGGTGTTCACTCAAGTTTAAAACCGACAAAATTAGCTCACTTAAAAACATTCGAGCCAAACATGTCTTTGAGAATTATGGGTTGCAAACGTATGAAAGGAATGCATGAAGAGATTAAAACAGCAAAGGTATCACTTTTTTTTGATCTTTCGAAAAGAAAATTTAGGGCGATCGATCTTGTATATCGCACCTAACAAAAGTTGTTCATTCAAAGTTGATAAGCGTTTCTCGAAAGAAAATCATAACGCAGAAATAACTACATAAATGTTCTTCTAACCCCAAAGATGCCATTTCCCATGAAAACTTCGCGTGTAATTTACGAACGCATCCATTATAATATAATATGTAAGTTACGTATTTTCGCCCGAAAGTTGTCGCCGTGTAAAATTCCCAGGTTCAAAATTGAAACTTGCGGAAGTTGAATTTACGCTCAGTATAACTTGGGAGAGATAAGCAAAACTGAAAATGAATACATTATCTTGGTAATTTTCAAATAAAATTTGCACTTCATATACATATAGAGTGATATAAAAAGTTAAACTTATTGTATTGCATGTTCACGCACCATTTACTGCATGATATTTTTACATTTATAAATAAATGAAACCATAATTTCTAAAATTCTCTAGTATTGGTTTTGGTCTTTGTGGTCTACAACCGACGCAGAGAAGCCCACATCAAATATCCAGGTCCTGACGACGACGTCAGAGAAAATATCATTAATTATGACGACGAAGGTGGCGGAGAAGACGATATGACTGCTTTTGACATTACACCGTTGCAAATTCCCATTAATGGACCTCATCCGGAAATGGATCATGGCAAATTGGGATGTGAGTTAATCAACTAAATGTATTTTGCATCATTGATTATAATTATTATTCCAATATTAAATTGTCCATAAAAATAAAACTTGAATAGTATTTGTTCAAAAATATATTAAGCATTAACTTAATTGTGAATGCCTTCCCATAATGATGATTCACTTTGTTTTGAAGATTAATATTTTCACACACACATAAGTAATAAGATATTTCCAAAATGTATCTGATATTTATTTCAATTACAAAATAACATCAGAATCGGAGAGTAACTTTAAATAATATAATATAAAATATAGAAAATAGTAATAGTCTGATGAATAAATACTACCACATTATACTTGTATTTATCTTAAACATAATCATTTGTTTTTAAGTCACTATGATGATTCCTGGTCAGGAACCTAACGTTGGCACTTTTATCGATGAGCACAAAAAGCGTGCTGATAATGACCACAACGCACCACCTTTCGACGATTTGAGGAATTACGCTTACGAAGGAGGTGGCAGTACCGCTGGTTCCCTTAGCTCTTTGGCTTCTGGTGAGTCTCAAATTAGTCTTCCCGACCTTATCTGTTTGATTTGCATATTGTAGGAAGAGTTTTTCTTATTTATTTATTTTTTATCAAATATTTTTCTCATTGAAAAAAAAATAAAATAATAATTTTATTAAATCTTAACAGACCGCAGTTTCACCTTATCGGCCTAAAAATCCAAGTATGTTGTTAGATAAACCAGGCGCTTGTTTTAAAATTAATTGTCTGTACATATATTTTATTTATTTGGTATCACACTTGCATTATATAAGTATTATTGTTTGTTAAATGCACAAAAATTTAAATTTCGAAACTAAATAATTGTTATCACACTTAAGGACGTGTAGGTACTAAATCATGCATGTATGGAGTGTGTAGTATTTAAAAATAAGAATATTTCACACCATCTGAAATGTAAGAGTCTCAAATATCATTTCTTTTGGAAACTCATCTTTTTTCCAAATTCAAAATCTTCAGTGAAAAGAGATTATTCTTATTATAGTATAGTGTGGAAAAACTGAAATTAATTCTGTAGAGGAAAAACTAGGCCCATTGTGCGCCTCCACAAGAGCAGAGGTCATCCTAAGCTCGTCATACAGCCTAGCGATTTAACATAGGCGATAACATCGCCGAGGGCGGTGCCTAATCTGGCTCTGCGTATTGGCAAAAGAGCAGTGCAGTCACAAAGAATGTGCTCAATCGTTTATTCTTGATAACAAGCCCTACACAAGGATGTGGTGCTAAGATGTAATCGAATAAATATTTGTTTATCTGACAGTGGCCAGTCAAGATGCCCGTCATTAGGCGTAGCCTTTTCCTGGCTCGCTGCAGCTTCATCTGGGTAGCTTAGCAGTTCCCTGGATAAGTTGCAGCTAATCGTATCGTCCCAGCGCTTTTTGAGAAAAGTGTGGAAGCGTTCTATTATCATATCTTTGGCCGCCGACATGGTCAACCCTATGAAGGGCTCTGGTCCAAAAGGCTGTAGCCTGGCGAGCCTCCTAGCCAGAGCATCGGCAGCCGGATCGCCTTTGCTGTGATCATGTCCTTTGATCCAGATAACGTACGGAGTCAATGTTGTACTAGTTCTGATGTTAGTCGTGGTCTAGATAGAGCTAGTACCTACTGCTTGTCTGCAGTCCGTGTGGATGTGCACATTCTTGTCAGCGATATTGTTACTGACTATCTGTTCTGCAGCGATGGTTATCCCGAAATTTCTATTTGAAGTATATTTGGCATGGAGTCAAGTTTGAGGGCTTTGGAGTATACTCCGCATCACGCGCCTGTTTCAGCTCTGGATCTGTCAATGTAGAAGTTACTTACCCCTGCCGCTGTGTTATTACCAAGCCTTTCGTGTTGATTGCATAGTGCTTTCCAAAGATGAAATATGGCATTGCAGAGTCCACTCTGGCTTCCAACAGTGGAAGCGAGCTCGTTGCCTCGCGCCATATGTTGGGTCTCTGCAAACCAACTTCTGCTCTTGGTTCTATACTATACCAACAGTGCGGAAGTGCGTCATTGCGGTCAAAGCCGGCTAATAGTGGTCTGCTCTGCTTTATAACCCCAGACAATAGCTCCATAGCTAAGCATAGGCCTGGTTATAGCTGTTTAGATCCACATACAGTGGCGCACCCAAGGGGGAGGTTTGGGGGTTTTGGGGGTTAAACTTCGTCCCCCCCCCCCCCCCCCCCCCGAAATTTAGCTCTGGTACAAAGAATTTTCCGGTAAAAATATTTTTTTTTTGCGATTTTGGTTAATAGGTATACATGGCACCCCTAAAAGGTTTTGCCACCGACAGCGAGTCGATTTAGATGAGTAAACAGCGAGGTAAACAGATAACTTATACAATCACTTGGTTGGTTGGTTGGTTGAGATGCAGAATGAACAGGCCGGGTTAGGTGGCCCCAACACTGCAGCCCTCGGCTTATTGTATTGTCCTGTTCGTCTGTTTAGTCAGTGAAAAGTTTCGTGACCTTGATTAGGTTTAGGAGCCTCTTCACCGTGTTACTTTTGGTGAGTTTAGAGATAGGGTCTTCTGGCCCTATCTATCTGTATCTGCACCAGCGTAAGGCCTCACATTCAAATATTATGTAGGTGGTGGTTTCATCCTCCTCGTCACAAAGTCTGCATATGGGTTTTTCTTGGAGGATGCCCATTGTGTGAAGGTGTTTTCTCAGGCTACAGTGTCCAGTTATTAGCCTGATCTGATTCCTGTTTAGTTAGTAGGATTTCTTCAGTAAGTTAAGGTGATGGTTGTTGTACCATTAGCTTACTGTGTCTGAGCTTCGGAATAGTTTGCCAGTAGGTTTTGTGTTGTCTATCCACCCATTGGTTTATTTTTGTTCTTACCGATGATTTTGTGGTGCCAATTGAGTTCAAAACAGTATAACTGGTTGCCGATCCTTCTCTTGCCAGAGCATCTGCTTTTTCATTTCCTTCAATTCCTTTGTGCCCTGACACCCATTTAAGAGTTATCTTGTTGGCCATACTTAGGTTTTTGAGGTTTTCCAAGCATTCCCGGTAGTGATTCCCACGAGACCAACGAGACGAGACTTTCATAAAGTCTCGTCTCGTCTCGCCGATAAATAAAAAGTCTTGTCTCGAGTCTCGTCTCGCAGCCTTAAGTCTCGTCTCGTCTCGCGTCTCGTACGAGAGTCTCGCAAATGTCTCGGAGTCTCGTTATGCATAATCTTGTTCCAGTTTAGAGTCTATAGTTGAACCAAATTCAAGCGGCAGTAATGGCATAACTGTTCATTTTCATTACAACCTATCAAATGCTCTCCGTGCATGCGCACTGGTCTAGCGCGTCTCAACCAATAGAAAGTCTGGATTACCAACACAATTTAGGTTATTTACTGAGGAAGTTGCATTAAATTTTATTTTGATGGAAAATGTATTTAAAGTGGAGCAAAATACTCAAGAAGTATTTTCCTATATTTAAATCATCTTTAAACTAAACCCCTAATAATTAATTAATTATTCAAGTATTCAATAACAATGGGCGCGAAAATGTTCTAAAATTGGTTATGACGTCATCGAACTATAAACAAACAAAAGTGTGGTTATGTTAACGTGAAACGTAAGCCGTCAGACGCTTGTGTTTACATCGATTTCTACCGATGGATCCACCATTGTATGTCGGTCATTATCATTTTCCTTTCACTAAACAAAGATAGCTAACTCATTGGTGAAGCCACCGATTAAAATAAAAACGAGGGGAAACTTGACAGCAAAATAAACCACACATGTAATTCGCACAAACAATGACATAAAACACAATTGACAATGGATAAGACAGGGAGGGAGTACAGAGACTCGTTTTGACGCTTGGAAAAATATCGTCTTGTGACGTCATTGATTTACGACTGCGCGTTTTGGCGCGAAGAGAATTATTTTGAATTTCTATATTTTTTTACAGAAAAACTATTAGTTGAAAATCTAAAATTTATGTGGCAAGTGACTTTTTATAATGTGAAGAATTTAATAAGAGAATAAGAAAAAAATTTGCAAATTCCTCATTGTCATTACTGCCGCTTGGATTTGGTTCAACCATAGTACAGGATACTTACCTATGTTGCATCCCCCTTTTCCCTGATTCATCAAATTTGCTGGGGTGCAAGAAGCTCTTTTAGGTAATGTTAGTTAATATTAAATAATAGAGAGTTATTGGACGTGCAATAAGGACAAGCAGTATTTAAATTAGCCTTATTTTGACATCTACGCATGCGCATTTGGGTCCGAAAATAAGGATTCCCTTAATAAGGTTACTGCTCGTCTTTATTTGTGTATGGTTAATGCGAGGCAGTAAACTTCCCTTATTTCAAATTTCTGACATTTTGGACGACTTTGACGTTTCGCTTTTCGACGATGACGTCATTTTACTTAGAAAATTTATTTTTTTACAATAGTTTTCCATTTTACTGTGGGTAACATCAAAAAATGGGTATCAGCAAAAAATCACAATCAGCTGTCAAAATTATGAATACAAAATAAGATAATACTCTAGCACCTACTACAGTCTTCCAATAACTGTTATTTTCTTGGAAAAATAGTGCTGATGCACTAATAAAATAACGTAGATCCTTAATACTGCGAGGCAGTATTTAATAGTTCCAATAACTCTCTATTAATGATAACATCCGAATTGTGTGTTTTGGAGTTACTCCGAGGAGCTCTAGACTCGGCAGGTTCGGTGTAACTCAATGTATAAAAGGAATACAGTATTATGATGTATCCTCTCCTGTTATTTTTAGTTGTGTTATAGCTCAAAGTCTATACCTGTCTCTATTTTCATGTGTAGAATAAGTGACAGATAACTTAACGTTGCTGTTAATATACATAATAACAGAAAATTATAAATCATAGGCCTGGGAAGCTTTATTTGAAATTGATGCAACTTTGCGTATACGCAAATGACGTCATTCGTGATTGAAAATTGGTACACGGCTCATTTGACATGCAGTTTTTCATTCGCATTTGACGTCATTTGCGTCATTTTTGCGTGTGCGCCAAGTTGCATCAATTTCAAATAAACCTCCCCAAGATGGCGGTAATTTTAACGCACCTTATTATAATAAAATATTGCGTCATGTGAAAACATAAAATATTTTGTAAAAATATAAAATATTCGCCCATCGTTATATACGCCACTGCCAACAGAGTTCTGATGGGAGGGGTAGGCAATGAACTGGAGTAGGCGGTTTCGCGAAAGTCCGGCTACAGCATATATTTACATTATATGTGTTTTTTGTCTGCACGCAGAAATATTCACCTGCGAGACTTTTGCACGAGACACGAGACTCTCGCACGAGACTCTCGCACGAGACTTGAGACGAGACCAATAAAAGTCTCGTCTCGACCGAGACAGTCCAAGTCTCGTCTCGAGTCTCGTCTCGAAAACGAGACGAGACCATGCGAGACTCTCGAAAACGAGACTCTCGTGGGAATCACTAATTCCCGGACAATTTTGGATTTTATTTCCAAGCTGTTGAGTGCTTTGATCGACCGCGTGACCGTCTGGGCAGATAAGGATGTTTTTACCTGTGTATCCCCTCCTCAGGTTTTCTCTCAGACAGGAGTCGATGACATATATTTCTACTTGGAATAGAGTAGTGTATTCTCCCAGAGGTTGACATACTTGCCATTGGTGTGCTTCTCTGTGCACCGGTAATACAAAGAAACGCAAATCTCTGGATTTTGGCTAGCTCCAGGTTTGCTTGTCTTTGGTTTACTTTAGGCCACCATACAAGTGCACCTTATGTTATCATTGGTCTTACAACTGTAGTGTATATCCATTGTATGTACAACTGACGGTTTTAGTCCCAATGTTTTCCCAATTGGTTTTTTTAGTGCATCAACGTCATCTTGCTTTTGGTGGTTGTCTTTTGGATGTGTTGGTACTTACCATGTCAGCTTCATATCTAGGATGATTCCTAGAAACTAGCTTCCCTGCCAAACTCCAAGGTTTTTTGGAATAGACTGATGGGGGCGATTAAGTTCTCCAGATTTCTTTTTCTCGTGAAAAGAATGAGTTTTGTTTTGGAGGGTAAGACGCGAAGTTGCTGCCTCGTACACCATTCCTCAATGATTCCTGAGGCGTCCTGCATGAGGTTTGATACCGTCCTGGTAAATCCTCCCCTAATGGCAACGACTATGTCATCCGCGTAGCCTAGGATGATGTAGCCTAGGATGATGTAGCCTTGATCGTTTAATTTCCTCAGAAGTTCATGCAATACTAGATTGTTGAAATTACTGCGCCCTGTGGGCATCCTTTTGTCGTGGTTACTTTAATAGAGGTTTCAGAAATAGTCGAGTTTATAGTATAATCGCATGTAGCCCAGCAGCTCTGACTACTTCATTGAGAAATCGGAAACTATAAGAGATACGAGGTCGGTTAAATTATGGCAAAGTTGCGCAATTTTATGACCCATAAAATGCTGTTTTGAAATTTGAAAAATTCCGTATACTTCCGAAGATATTCGGAAAAAAACGAAATTTTGCGAAATAATTTTCATTTCTTCTTGAGCCTATTTGAAGAGCAATTTTAGAATAGATGTCACTTCATCATTGTCACTTTTTCCCCTTTACAAGATGTTGCTACCAAATTTCAGATTCGACGTTTCGTCTTTGGGCGGCCATCATCAACTTTATTTTTTTAAATACCGATCCTTATTTATTATTCTCGATTTTATGAGCTTTTGATGTCCCAAAACTTATGACGTATCGCATTTACTCGAAAAATTTCCCACTAAAATTCTCTTCGCTGTCTCTCTCTAACACATTAAGTTCTAATGGAAAATGCCAGTAATATAAATTTTTCGAATAAGTCCAATACGTTATAGGTTTTGGGACATCAGAGGCTCATAAAATCTTAAATAAAAAATAAGGATCCGTATTTGAAAAAATAAAGTTGGTGATAGCCGCCCAAAGACGAAACGTCGAATCTGAAATTTGGTAGCAACATCTTGTAAGGAGGAAGAAGTGACAACGATGAAGTCACATTTATTTAAAAATTGCTCTTCAAATAGACTCGGGAAAAAATAAATTTGATTTTGCAAAATTTCGGTTTTTTCCGAATATCTTCGGAAGTATTCGGAATTTTCCAAATTTCAAAACGGCATTTTATTGGACATAAAATTGTGCAACTTTGCCATAATTTAACCGACCTCGTATCTCTTATAGTTTCCGATATCTCAATGGTCACCTTCGAATTTGGGACACCCTGTACAATCACTTACAAAAAGTTATTTTTTGAAGGCTTAAAATAAACGTTTTTGGGCGTGACACACGAAAAGCGCCTGCCTGCGGCGAGCCTTCATCATTATGAAAACCCCCCAAATAAAAAACCTGGGTGCGCCACTGTCCACATAACTACCTTGGGGGAGAACTCGCTCCAGTCTTACCGATGGTACTTCTACACTGTTCATAAGCGATATATGCTTTTGATATTCTTCAAGTGATATGTGAGTTCCAAGTTAGTTAGCAATCGAGTGTCACTCCCAGATATTGGATCTCGGCAGCAAAGCTTATTTCGGTATTAAAGAGTCTGGGTAGTGCTGGTGAAAGTACCAGTTTCCTCTAATTTCTTGTGAAAACGACCATTTCAGTCTTTTTGGGTTCGATGGACATAGTGTATTCCGTGAACCATCTCTCTATAATTTGAAGAGTATCTTGCGTGATTTCGCAGAGCGAGATCTCTTTGAAAGATGATTACCTACGTCATCTGCGTAAGCTATTGTGTAGTGGCTGTCATTGTTTAGGCGGATAATGAGGCTATCCAGAACCATGTTTCACAGAAGAGGTGATAGCGCGCCTCCCTGCCTCTTGTGAGCATTCCTTTAATGTTGATATCCTGCACACTTATATGTACGATTCTTCTGGAAAGCTTATGTAATATCCATCCGGTAACAGTTTCCGGAGTATTCCTTTCTATTAGTGAGTAGCTAATTTTTTGAAAGTGGTTTTGTCAGAGGCCCATTCAATATTCATGTCCACAACACAATTTTTTCTCGAGTGGTATTCGTCGTGACTATTTCACGTAAGATTTTGAAAATAAATAGAATGCAAAAATATGAATAAAAACTTCAAATTAAAAATATCAGTTTTACAATGTCAAAAAATGGTCGCTGAAATACCATGTTGTTGGTATTGTCCAGGTAGCAATGTGCACGTCACTGATAAGCGTCATGCTTATAGCCAGGAGGCGGCGTCGAAAATATACAAGAGTTTTCTGAAGGCAGATTTTTTCAAAATAGGTGGTTTTTTAGTGATAGAATGCCTATGTACAGTCAGCACTTATAGTTCCGGGACAGCTGGCGCTGGGACGCGCGCAAAGTAGTAATTTCGAGAAGCATCTAAACTCTTTTCTCGTAGCTCAGGATTTATCGAAATTTTGTACATTATCTGTTTGAAGGTCACAGATAACGTATGTAAATCGTCAGACGTTCAGGTCGCTGCAAAAAGGGTGTTAAACACCCTCAAAGTTTTTATTTTATAGCATTTTCTTCGGTGTCCTGTCAAAATATTGCAGGTTTGTGACAAATATATTTGAAGGGACACCGAAGAAAATGCCACAAAATAAAAACGTTAAGGGAATCTGATACCCTTCTTGCAGTGACCTAGACGCCCGACGATTTATATACGTTATCTGTAACCTTCAAACAGATAATGTGCAAAATTTCTATAAATTTTGAGCTTTGAGAAAACAGTAAAAAGTACAGCTTTTGCGCGTCCCAGCGCCAGCTGTCCCGGAAGCATATTCATTTTCTGCCAACGTTATAGGACCTTCGGCTGCATTCGTGTTCGTTCGAGCACAGCGTAGGCAAATTATAATTGAAGTGGACTAACGTTGGCAGTTTACAGAGCCTGCCTCTGGCGTTCGTGAAAACATTCTCTAAATAAATTCAGTTGGAAATTGGCAGTTATTGTTAGTTGTTTGCACATGTTTCAATGCGAAATGCGATAACGAATGAAGAAATACCGTTATTAAGAGTTTAAAAATTAATCATTGTGTCTATTCAAAGGCCCCAGAACTTTTTTGGTAGATTTGAGTTAGTTTCGGTTAGTTTCCGATAGTATGGGTTATTTTTGGTTAGTTTGGGTTAGTTCGCGTTAGTTTTCGTTTGAAAACCGCACTAGGCGCTGTTCCTTTCTGTTGCCTTTTTTCAAACAAAGACATGAAAAGTACCTAATCCAAATCAACCCAAACTGACCCGTCCTGGAAATGCGATCCAATCTCTATTTCTATGAACTTGATAAAATAGCGAAAAAAAAAGCGCGTATAAAAAATAGATCGCATGTAAAGTGCGATAAGTGAGTGAACCTGATGTGTGGAAGGAAATGGAATACGGGCAGAACTCTCCTGATTGGCCCGAGCTTAAATATACATATACGCGGGTCGTCGCGTCAGGGTAACCGCAATTTTCGCCATGCACCACGTCGAGGACCCGTCACGTCGTATATTATTGGTTTTCGTCTTCCCCTCTGCTACTTCATACGGTACTAAGGTTCACTCACTTGTCGCACTTTATGTATTATTAAATTTTGAATAAATATTATGACTATTATGAGTCACTGAAGTTGGCTTCTCTGACGTTGTGCGACAGAAACACAGTTCAGCCGAGAGTTCAGCTGAACATTCATTTTATTCTTTTATTTCACAAAAAAATAAATATCTAGAACCATAAAAGAGAAAAAAGATCTTTTATATTTTGAACTTTTCATATTTTCGACATTTCTCAATTTCTACCTTTTGTGTTTTATTATTTCAATTTTTTTCTAGCTCACACTCTATAAAATAGTTAGTATAAAAGGTCCATCAAGTACCGTAGTTCCGAAGACATCGATAGTTTTATCTAACCCAATATCATGCCATTGTTTTAGCTGAAATTTTCATATAAATATATCTTTTATCTTCCCTTCCTTTGAGTAAAAAACATTTATCGGACCTAATTATCAATAAAATGCTCGTAGCATACAGTCACATGAAGTGCCAACGTCTGGTTGCGATGCTCATATTCTGCCAACGCTTCACGGAATAGGGCACGAATCTAGCCGAATATCAGTTGCGTTAGCAAAAAATGAATATGCGTCCCGGAACTGTGAGTGCTGAGTCTACACTAGCTTTCCATCACTAAAGTACGACCTTTTTTGAAAATATCAGCCTCCAGAAAACTCTTGCATGTTTTCGACACCACCTCCCCAATTATTATACTTGATTCCTCGATTTTCGCTCTAAGGTCCCTTGTTTGCCAAATTTCAATTGGTTTATTTTTTATTCTTACAAGTTATACCATCAATTTTGAAAAAAAAAATGTTTTTTTTTGCGTAAGATTGTACCTACAATTTAATCGTTAGTTTTGCAAAGATTTTCTATTATTCCGGGTATTCTTTCGATCTGAACAAACTGATTGTAATCACATAAGGTTTGTTAATGAAACGTCAAGAAAACAGTTAGGGCAATGAAATCGTTGTGAAGCCGGATGGCAATTATTTGAAACAAACCTCAAGTGACTTCGATCAGTTTGTTCAGATCGAAAGAATACTTGGAATATGATACCTAATGATAACATAATAACCCCTATTTTTAGATGCTTGGCTGTACATAGTTTGATACTTGAGAAAGCTTGTTTTACATTTTCCTGGCATAAAAAAAGTACTTATATGTATTGTATATTCTGTTACTTTTTTCGAAGGTCCTGTTATTCCTGTATTCTCAATGAACTTCTTGTATATCGTCAGAGTATATAATCTATTGTTCCACTTTTTTGTGTGTCGTCCTAATGGCCTTTTGTCCTTTTGTAAGGTTTTCATCTAAGAAATAAAAGAAAATTGAATCTTTTGTGTATAATTCTTTTCGTAACAACAATCTGAGCATTATGGTTTTGAAAAAATAATTTTCCTATCTAGGTACGTGGGATCAAAAATAGTTAAAAAATAAATAAAATCGCAGAAAGTTATCAACAGAATCGGTTAGGTACCTACCTACATTTTTATATCATATCATGAGGTATCGATTTAATTTGCTAATTGACACCAATTTTGGCTGTCCTAATTAGAGGATGTATGCAGAATATAAGCAAAAAGGAAAAAAAATATCACATTATGTAGGATGCAGGAAATAGCTGTAATTACCAGGAAAAAATATATAACATGCCGGAATATCAGGAAGCTGATTTTTAAAATCTATTAAAAACTATCAAGTTATAGTTCTGAATAATTTGCATATCTTAACCTCAAATAAAAAAAAAATGTAAATAATTATTAAATATTAAAGCATGTATACATACATTTATCAAAGTTGTAAATTTTGCAGGTACCGATGACGAACAACAAGATTATGGCTATTTGGACGCATGGGGCCCTCGTTTTGATAAACTGGCCGACATGTACGCTCCAGGAGAAGAGACTGAGCTCGAAGAGTAAACTCACAAAAACGTTTTAAACCTAACTAAAATTCATTTCTATACCAAAGAAACTTAAATTTAAGGGCTTAGTTTTTCGTAAAAATGGACGGTAATAATAAGTACCTACTCAATTTTTTTGTGGAGTACCTAATTTGATAACCCCTAATAAAAATAAAAACGAACACTAAATTAATATTAAACACATCACCAAAATCTGCCCCCTATAAAAACTGATGAATTTTTCCCCTAAAATAGAGAAAAACAAATGCTTTGATGTTTTATGTGTTTTTTATAAAATAAGACTGTCTCAAAATACGTTGCTTTGGCATTCTTGTGTAAAAAAATTTTGATTTTTTACAAAAATGTCTTGAAATAGTAGAGAAATTTATTATTATCACTAATAATCGTTGAACCCGTATTAAATGTTTTAAGCAAAATCTCACTTGATAAAATTAAGTTGAAACCTAATTTAGCCACTGGAATTTGATGGTGTCAATTCTGTTTTTTCAAATTTGTGCAATAAGGCAACGTGACATAATGGTGATGTGACATACAAGATGTCCCACGGTGGATGGCGTTTTAGACGTTTATGGAGAACTAAAAAGCGGATCATTTTGAAAAGGACCCCGCACAAACCTTACGGAAAATGTGTTTATGTCAAATCGTCTGATTTTTTGATAGTGTGTCAAGCTCGATGACTTGAATAAAAGTTATCATTGCGCCAAAGCCCAATAATGAACAGTTTTTGAAATAAACGCCCTTTTGTACTCTCATAAATATAGGTAAATCTTATAGACAATGACATCAAAAAATTAATTGCCTACAGGTGAAAAATGCGCTGAAGCGTTTTCATTTTTTTAGAATCGGAATTGAACTGTATTGACAGCATTTGACAGGTAAAAATAGATAGGTGAATTCCAAAAAGTTCAAAAGTTTCCCCACACTTAAACTTTTACTTGCACAACTCAACATCAACCTTACATCAACCGTACAGTTCCGCAACCGTAAATTGTTTTATAGTTTGATCCATTTTTCTTCCGATTCATAAAGTCTTTTTGATCATGGCAATGAGGAATATATTGCACTGTTTCATATGTCCTGCGGCACTTCCTCCCAGATTAATGGTGCGTCTTGTTGGAGATGAAAATGCCGATAAGTGTGCCATAGCTCAACAAAGGCGTCTAACAAACATCAGGCCTATCATAGAAATCAATGAACTCACAAGAATTTGTGCCAGCTGCAACAGATCCATTATTAGGGAAATAAATGCTCTTCAGCGAGATCCCGCTTGTTTGCGGCTCAATATTTTGACGCAAAGTTCAAGCCATTCGTGTCTGATTTGCAACTCACCAAATGAACCCCGATTATCTACCGAGGCCAGGGTGAATATCTTCCTTAATAGGAACATATTATTATATGTTCCAGAATATGTCAAAAGTGGTGCTCACCATTTGGACGGAAATGGTTTTCTTCTGCAACGACTTCTGCCAGGTTTGAGATTTTTAAACAGGCCCTACATAATTCCAGGTCGAGAGTTGCAAAAGTTTTTGAAACACTTGAGAAATACAGCTAATGAACATCCCAAAATTGATAGCAAAGATTATTTTTCTGATGCAGACTTTGAAAGCATCGCCCCTATCACGAAAGTTCAGTTTAGAAGTTTATATGATCTTTGCGATCCTATACCGATAGAGAATGGTTATAGATATGTTTCCAGAAAAGATCTACTGGCCTTTTTGTGCAAAATGCGACAGGGATTGTCGGATAGTTTCGTTAAGGCTATTTTCAATTACAGAAGCCGTCAAACTGCAAGTCTCGCGATAGCAACCGTGAGGCAATCTCTATTACAAAGATTTGTACCTCAAAATATCGGTTTTACAGAAATTGATTGCGCCGCATTTATTAAAACTCATGTACCATCGTCACCAAAAGTATCTGGGACACAAATAATGCATAATAATCTCCTGGACTAATTCTACTATCATTCATTTCAATGCATTTGATTCATAGTTTGACAAATATTTGACAATAAAATTCATGTAATAGGACAAGAGCTAATGTGTTGCTGTCCCAGTTACTTTTGGTGACGATGGTACCTCCCTTTGCGAATATACTTTACAATGAGAATCCGGGCACCTCGAGAGTTATTGTTCCAGACCCTGCGGCAAACGTTTTCGATTCACAAAGGTCGTCATCTTGTGAAACCTACGCTGATAGTAGCACCAGACGGGTATATTCTGGCAATACAAGGTCCCTATTTTGCCGACTCGCGAAATAATGATGCGGCTGTCCTACGAAATGAGTTTGAACGTGATGCCGAAAACATGAGGGAATGGTTCCAGAACGGCGACATTATTGTGCTTGATAGAGGGTATAGGGATTCAATCCCACTATTACAGGCGCTTGGCATCCAATATCGTATGCCTCGTGGTGTGGAGCGTGGACAACGCCAGTTGTCTACTGAGGATTCAGATAAATCCCGGTTGGTTACCAAAACCCGCTGGATTGTAGAAGCGCGAAATGGACACATTAAAAGCGTGTTCAAGTTTTTCCGCCAGACAATAAGCCTTGAGCATATACCACATTTAGGACATTTTTATCGGATTGCGGGAGCTATAATTGATAGGTACCATCCCCTTATAGAAATGAATGGCTGCAATGCTGAGCTGGCTCAATCCATGTTGGAAAAAGCCGGTGAGGTTGATGTGGTTAAAGCTCGAGTTGAGCAATTTGGTCTGCAAGCGAGTAATGCTGCTTGGGAACGGCTGAATGACGGACAATTAGTGGACTTTCCGCAATTGAACATTGAGTATTTGAAAGATTTCACATTTGGTGTGTACCAAGTAACCCTAGCGCAGTCGTATATACAAGAAAAATTGCGACGAGATGGCGATAATGAATTGCAGGTAGACCAACTCGACCCAGAACTGGGATTTATTCGGGCTCGAATTTACTCCCGCTTCAGAAATGCTACTAAGTACCAAATATGGATTACTTATAGAACCGTTCAGGAACTACAGCAACATCCTGAACAAGTGGAAGAAGCAATTTTGGGACATTACTGCACTTGCAAATCTGGTGCAAGGACATTGGGTTGTTGTAGCCATATTCCAATGTGCACTATCCCTCAACAATCCTACTAGAAACGGTTATGGATGTTGGAAATCGACATCAGCCATAGTAATAATACTCAAAAACAAAGTAAGTCAGCTCCATTTTTCCATTTTGATTATTGAAGATACTCATGTAAACAAAAATTGTACTACCAATGAAATAGTGTTTTTTTGCTAGTCCAAGGCATTCTCCTGGAAGATCCAAAGCAATAGTTTTTTGATTCCACTTATCAGCGCATTTTTCACCTGTAGGTAATTAATTTTTTGATGTCATTGTCTATAAGATTTACCTATATTTGTGAGAGTACAAAAGGGCGTTTATTTCAAAAACTGTTCATTATTGGGCTTTGGCGCAATAATAACTTTTATTCAGGACATCGAGCTTGACACACTATCAAAAAATCAGACGATTTGACATAAACACATTTTCCGTAAGTTTTGTGCGGGGTCCTTTGGCATCCGGGATAAACGACCATGATCTACATTTAAAAAAAAAAATTGATCTTGCGACATTGCCGCTTCTACTCTAAAGCAGTGGCAACATCGCTATTTCAAATGGAATACCCTGTATATTTTTAAATTTTTGAATTTGGCATATAATTTCACACTCACGCAACTTGTCCTATCTGTCGCCTTTTTTCGGGAATAAATTAATTTCAATTTTTTGTTAACGAAAACAGGACTTCCAATAAATCTTATTATCTCCTTCCTATAAAACAATTTGGAGCTGAAATTTGGGTTATCTCTGAACAATGCCTGTAGGCATTTGATCTTTCACTCACATCTTAGTTCAAGTATACAGGATGGTCCAGAAATTAATTTTTGTCGGAAACTTACAAAAATGCCAAAAAAATTATTTTTTTAAAATGGAACACCCTGTATAATAATACGGACTATGTATACTTTGCCTATACCTAATTCTTCATGTTTTCGATTTATTAGCGTTTATTCATGAACTTTCATAATTGGCAAACTTTCAATGGTTTTTATTTGAACTATGTCATGAGACTCATAACACAACTAGTGGTGTTATGGACTAGATTATGATTGTTATGAATCTATAACACAACTAGTTTTTGTGATTTGACAAATGTCATAGTTAACCTGTAAAGGTAAAATGAAGGTAGACAACTTGTGTTACCGAAAAATAGTTATTTTTGTATCAAGGGCGCGAAATGCTACTTTGGTGATCGAGATCTGATTTTTTTAACGAGGCGCAGCCGAGTTAAAAAAATAGTCGACTCCATTTAGTCGACTCCATTTAAATATCAATCATTCGAAGCCAAAATTGCATTTTCTATCAAAAGTAGGTGAAATTTAATTATTTTTGATTTCCTGACAGGTATGTGTCACCATGACACCCAGTGTGCGAACTAGCTATTTCGCGCACACGTGCGCGAAATAGCTAGTTCGCGCACGGCGTAATGGGAACGTTAAAAAATTAATACCTGGGAAAAAAATTGTCACTTCGCAAACTGTCATGAGTGTGCGAACATCATCATTTTTTGACAGTTGTAGAAAAAATTAATTTCTAGACCATCATACTTGAACTAAGATGTGAAAGAAAGGAAGATCAAATGCCTATACAGGCATTGTTCAGGGATAACCCAACCCCCAAGTTAAAATTATTTTATTGGAGGGAGATATTAAAATTTATTGGAAGTTCTGTTTTCGTTAATAAAAAATTGAAATAATTATATTAATTTATTCCCGAAAAACGGCGACAGATAGATATAGGGAAGTATCAGAAAAAGTTGCTCATAATTATATGCCGAATTCAAAAATTAATAATATACAGGCTGTTCCATTTAAAATAGCGATGTTGCCACTGGTTAAGAGTAGAAGCGGCAACACCGCATGCTCAAAAAAAAATTTAAAGTGTAGATCATGGTCGTTTATCCTGGTTGCCAAATTGTAAAAATGCCATCCACCGTGGGACACCCTGTATAGCAAATGACTATCACAACAAAGAAATCAGAGCCAATCAAAAAACTATTCCAAATAGTTAGGTACGAAGCAATATGAGAAGTGGAACGTCACCTCAGAAAATATCCAAGAGTTCCTTCATTACAAATTTCGAATTTTATCAATTTAATTTTAAACAGCGTACAGCTACTTAGCTAATCTCTGGAAAACCTCAGCACATTTTTCTTCTGACTAAAGCCTAGTACTCATAACTGCGAAATTCGCATTTTTTTGACATTACGTTGACAATTTGACGTTTTATGCGTGTATCAAACGTCAAATTGTCGAAGCAATGTCAAAAAATTGCGAATTTCGCAGTTATGAGTACTAGGCTTATGGCCGGTATCATATTGTCCGTTGTCCGATTAACCGAAGGTTGAGTTTCCGTTCCTAAAGGTGCGGTCAACCTCAGGTTAAAACTCAACCTTCGCTTCGGTCAACCGGACATTATATTACTGGCCCCAAGTAGATGAATCTCTTAGATGAAGTTTCCATAAAAGTTTTCACTAAGATTAAAGTTTTGTCTCTTTTTGGTAGGTACCTACCTATATTATTAGCACTGAAAGAGAATACGTGGCATTTTAAGGTTTTTGTGGCAATGTTCATACAAACGAGAATGGCTAGCTTCTATTAGATAGGTACCCATGTTCTGAGCCTATTATAGAATCTCCTGTTTAATGTGTCATTTAAATGGCTTTCTGATCCCAATATGGGATGTCGTCCAGACAATGATATTTTGATTGCAATGGTTTGTTTTTGGCTAATTTAAATATAGGATATGGGTACTGTAGTAGACACGTTCCTTAATTATCTTAATTTCAAAAGCATTTTTAAATTCTGGTCGATTGTAGAGGAACCACATTTCATCTTTTGAACTTCCTAAATCCTTCCTAAATACAGGCCGAAATAAATTTTCATCCAGCAATTCTCCTTGATGGAGAGTATGATAGACTGACGTCACAGTTTAGGAAATTTGCATTAATTTCTCTTGTATAGTCAAAATTTGACAGTCACAATTTTCTGCTAAATTGGTTTCTGGATATGAGCTGGCTTTTGGCTATTTCCTGAACTAAAAACCCTTTAAGTATCGAATTTAGACGTTGCAATTCCGTTATTTCAACACAAATAAATGTTTTACAAGTGAGATTTTTGTTTCAAAGGTTTTGCTCAAAAAGTATGTTAGTTGGCAATAATCATGGCAATAGGTATATATTGCAGCAAAATCGAAATGTAATGGCAACAGAAGTAATATAAAAAGTTATAGAATTTGCCAATAAGAGCATCCTTTTTGAGCCCTTTATTGTTATCCATAAACAGTTTTTTTTGTTAAGCAGAGCACAGAACTTGAAAAAATCAATCGTACTGCAAGCCACTTTATCAAATAAACCAGTACCTATGTATTTCTTACCTTTTACGTAGAAAAGTCACTAATTTTTAGGAAAAATTAAATATAATAAAGTTTAATATAGGTTTTAGAAGATAAAAATCACTGTGAATGTTTGTTAACCAGAAGGCCCAGTTTATCGCTAACGCAGAAATGTTACAATAAATGAGGCCGGCAAAAAACGTATGAATATGATCGTGTATATATAGGAAGATCCCTAAGGAAAGAAAAAAATCACATCTTTTATATTCAAAGCACTGTATGTTGCCATAAAAATAAATATTACCTATGTTAAAAGTAACTTATTATAGATTAAGTTTTAGTCAAAAAATATTCTCATTTTTTAAACGAGTTTAATTTTAAGATTTTTTTGTACTGAATTCGCGATATTAATATATGATTGTTAAGTAAGACTTTTGATTGGAAGTGCGAAATTTGAAGATATATTATTATTTTCAATTTAAACTTGATGCAATTTTTACAAGTGAGGGAGTAAAACAAATTCTACTTCACATGCAAAGTATCGTATCTATTATCAAACATATTCGTATAGGGGTTTATTAAGTATATCCAGGTTGGAGAATTATTTCTCAATAGTACTCCTACGCGGGTTTTCTGGGCTAATGTGGATTGCCATTTGCTTCCACATTGGGTTATTTTTTCAAATTCTACATAGAGCAATAATTATTATTTGCTCTATTCTAACGAAATATCTGACCGTCGTGTAGCTATCCACAGTCTCATTTTAATCCATATCAGCTTCTTGTGGGGATAAGGATGATGATTTTGTAGCACTAAGTAGATTCAATCGTCATTAAATTTATGTGGGATTAGAAAATAAATATTGATTTTCTGAGCACCATTAATTTCATTCGCACTTCCAATAAAATATATAATAAATTATACTCTCTGTCCATTTTTTTGTGAAAAGACTGACGTCAATTTTACCATAAAATAATTTAACTCTCTTGCAAAGCTCTCTTGTTATTATAAATTTGACGCAAGCTTAAATTAAATACATGATGGGGCACAAAAAACTTCCCACCCAGGTGCTCTCAGGTGTCAGGTGATACATAATAATACATACATCAGTGTGTAAAAAGTCCCGGAACAGTCAATTATTTCGAAAATGGTGCACAATATAAAAAAACTTTCTGTATAAAAGTTGAAGGTCTTATTGAAATCTATTGAAATAGGACTTATGTAATTATACAGGGTGGCCCAAAAAGTTGTGCTACACAAAACTTCATTTTTTTTAAATGGAATGATACTTTTTTAATTACATTTTCTAATTCCTCTAGAGATTCTAAACAACAATTATGAAACCTGTCATATGGCTAAACCCATTAGTTTCAGAAATAATTTGAGTTGAAGGACATAAATACGATAAGTACGATATTACCTACATTTTGCATTGTTTCGAGTTGATTCAAAATGGTCACCAGACCTAACGACCCTTGATTATTTTCTTTGGGGACATCTGAAAAATAAAGTGTTTGTGACAAAACCTCCAGATCTGAACGAATTGATGAGAAGAAGAATTATTCAAGAATGTGCATCTATTAACCAAGAAATGTTACAAAACGTCATCAATAAATTTTATTATAAACATTTTGAACCAACTCGAAACAATGCAAAATGTAGGTAATATGGTACTTATCGTATTTATGTCCTTCAACTCAAATTATTTCTGAAACTAATGGGTTTAGCCATATGACATGTTTCATAATGGTTGTTTAGAATCTCTAGAGGAATTAGAAAATGTAATTAAAAAAGTATCATTCCATTAAAAAACAATGAAGTTTTGTGTAGCACAACTTTTTGGGCCACCCTGTATAATTACAAAAGTCCTATTTCAATAGATTTTATTAAGACCTTCAACTTTTATACAGGAAGTTTTTTTATATTGTGCACCATTTTCGAAATAATTGACTGTTCCGGGACTTTTTACACACTGTGTACAAAATTGTTCGAACAGAAAATTGTTCGAAAAGAAAATTGTTCGAAGGGAAAATTGTTTGAAATGTATAATCACCTGAGTGGGAAGTTTTTCGTGCCCAACCATGTATTTTCATAGAGTCATTTTTGTAACAATCACAAATCAGTCAAATTAGCTGATTTTTTTCTGTTACACGAATGAGTCAAATGACCCTTATTTAGAAAAATCATTTTAGAATAATAATAAATGTAATTTTTCCCCCCTTCATAATTTATAATTTTTGTAGGTATGTATATATGAAACGCAAAAAAGAAATGCCAGAATGCGCTGTATGAATGACGTATGTTTGATTGCGTCGTGCCAATATTATCTTATAAATGTAACTAAAAAAAAATCTGAATGCTGAAACTTCAATAAATAATACAAAATAATTAATTAGGTGTTTGCACCCAAGAACCTTTTTATCCGTTATCAAACGTGATGATTATTGAGTTGGTCTTACGTAGTAAAGAAGCATGCACTTCATACCATTTGAGAAATCACTTTTTAGAATCATTTTTTATGTGAAATTTCTTACTCTGAAATATTTTCTTCCAAATTTGTTTCAACAGAAAAATCATGAATAGATAATGTTAGAGCCAGTCAGCTGTTGAAACATTTTTTAGTAAAAATTCTTGCGATATTTGTATATTTTTCATTATTCTTGTTGTGTTTCATTTCTGTCTACCTATTCGATTTGTAAAGTGGATTCTAGTTTGTGAATTCTTGATTTTATTTCCTTAAATGATTCGCTTTCTAGAGAGGTTACGTATCTGTGGTATGTAAAAATTTTATTTGGAGTTTTTTATTTGAATAAAATTATGTATAGAAATTTAAAATTAGCAGTTTTATTTTATTTCACTGCCTCTACGGAAAACATTCAATCATCCCAGGTAGGTACCACAAATAATCAACGTATATCAAAAGGATTGGGATCTCTCTCTCCTATTATAGTCTCTTCGAGTCCTGGACGGTGGAGAGCCTTTTGTTGTTAAATTTATCATGGACATTCTTCTTCAGTTTTCTATATAAAATAAATAAATAAATGAATAAATAAAACGTTTATTATGCAACATAACAAAAAATCACATAAAAGGAAACATATTCACATAGTGTTCTTCCATGTTACCTTGTTTTGGAAAACAATTTTCACAATTTATGTGTTAATTTGTTGTGCCTGCTGTAGAAGACAAGACTTAAATTTCTTTTTGAAATTAACAATTGTGCTTGAAGTTATCAAGTTATAAACATCTGAATTTAAAATTTTGCTGTTTTATGCTGGGGTATGTGAAAGCGAACCATATTTCTTAGATTAAGATTGTGTAGGTAAGTCTTGCCTCTCGATAAAATACTTCACCAAATAACTCGGGCAGCCCAAGTTAAAAATTTTACAAATTGCCGAAAATGCAGGACAGCACGTTGCTCATATTTGAGTATGCTTTTTGCTAAATATGTGGAAGTTACATGATCAAATTTCCTTAAACAGAAAACAAATCTTCAGATGTTTTGGCCTCCTCTAATACACTGATGTTCGTTCGTCGGTCCTGCCATTGAATCCGAAGCCTCCTTCTTAGGCATCGCTGGTGATATTTTTCTAGGCTTTTTATGTGTCTTCTATAGGTATTAGGCGGTGGTCCATGTTTCGCAGCCCGAGGAGCGTTGGTGCAGAATCTACATCTTGTCAAAGTTGACCTCTAGGCCGATTCTCCTGTACGCCTGGTTGAATGTATTGATAATTGCCTGAAGATCTTTCTCTGAATTGTCCATAACGACGTTATCATCCTCATATTGAAGTTCAATTATTATCGATGTCGTCCGTCCGATACTTTCCGTCTTGGCTCGTAATTTGTTTAGGTTGAATAAGCCGCCATCAAGTGTGTACAGGATTTCCACTCCTGACGGCAGTTGACCCTCGACAAGGTGAAGTATGGATCCTATAAAATATTTTAGGGAAAGTAGATTGGGTGCAATAACACAGCCTTGCTTAACGCCTGTAGTTACTTGAGAAGATTCCCCTTGTCCATCGTTACTTTAAAACGGTGGCGTTCATATTATCATGCAGCAGGCGGAGTATCTGGATGTATGTACTTTTGCGGACCTTTGCCAATATCTGTCCAAAGAGCTTTTCTGTTGACAGGATCAAATGATTTCACTAAATCTATAAAGTCTATGATATGAAGGTCGATTTTGTTCTCTGGATTTCTCTTCCATTTGTCTTGCACTGAAAATCATGTCAGCTGTACCTCGGTCTTCGGTGGGGTCTAACTAACTAACTTACTTATTTAGACGATTTGATAATACTCTGGCAAAGTATCTTTCTCGACACAGAAAGTGAAGATATTTCTCTGTAATTTCCACATGGAGCATTGTCTCCTTTTTTAAAAGTGGCATGTATGGATGCATCTCTAAATTCGACAGGTATGGTCTCAATAATCCATATTTTCCTTATTAGGATGTGGGTTTGGGCACCTAGTATGGGGCCTCCTTGTTTAAAGAATTTAGCAGGAATGTCGTCAGTACCAGCTGACTTACTATAATCTTTAGATGTCGGATTGCCTTTTCAATCTCCTCTTACCTCGCTCAGTTCTTGTTGTTTCTATGTAATTTCGTTGAAGATGCCATCATTAATTTGTGATTCTCTATTGAGTAGTTCCTCAAAATGTTCCTTCCAACAAGAATTAATAGAGGAACCCTCTTGTGCCATATTTGGATCGTAGAGGATTGAGTCCTTGAGTGGTTGGTCCGTATTTTGGTAGCCTGAAGAAAGGCCCCCGTGCTTTTGGATTCAGTTTAATTTACTTATCCACCATTGTTTCTTTAATGCTCGCGTTTGCCTTTGAATTTCTGCTTTTACTTCCTGGGGTGCGATTTTCGAGACCATTCGAGTACATTTCGTACACGAAATTTGTCGGCTTCCCATTTAATTTACATTGCTATCAGTCAAATTTCGTGTACGAAATGTACTCGTAACTCGAATGGTTTCGAAAATCGCACCCCTGGTGGCTGGTATTGCCTTTTTTTACAGTTGAACTGGGTTCGCTCTTCCATGCATGATCCGGTTTTTTTTTTTTTTTTTCTATAAAGTCTTGGATTAAAAATAATTTATTATCCAAGAAGTCGAATTTCTATTGACAAAGCGTTCCACCATCTAAATTCTAAATTCTCCAAAGTACAATAAAATTATAAATGAAAAAGTAACTGATGCTAAGCTAGTCTAAGTATAAAATATGAAAAACATTGAAGCTAAAGCTGAAAAAGGATGAAAGAACTAATACAAAAAAAAATACACCACGCTAACAAAAATTCTGCCATCATAAATAAGTGAATTATTGGTCAGTTTTGTTGGAATCGGCAGAGGCACATCAGTTGAATGCCGAGTGCCGCGAGTACTAGTTGCCCCCTGAATCTGGATGGATACCTAGTCTGTCTGTTTTCATAAATCAGTGAGGCCGTCTCAAGGATAAACGAAAAGCATAATATGAGGACTGCGACCGGAAATGGCGTCTACAAGAGTCTCTTTGGCCAATGTTTGTTATAAAACGAACTGCTTTCTTTTGCAGAATAAACAATATATTTAGAAGATATTGACTACTTGCACTCCAGAAGAAATCCTATACCTGAGATGAGACTCAAACAGTGGCAGAGTGCAAAGTAGACCATTCGCCGGACCATGCTCCCGGTGTGCAATACTAATCGCAAAGCATCCCAACGACAGCTTCCTACTAAGCCTGAGTATATGGGTCCCCAAAACGTAACTCATATTCCAGGAGGCAGTGAAATTTTTTAGAACTTATTTTCCTAGTTGGTGCATATTAAATAGTTTGTTTTCTTAGTCACACAACACAATAATTTTCTAGTCTGGCTGAAATTTTTGGATGGGTTTACAAGATGAATTGAAAATACAAGTGCAATTATTTTCTTATTCATAAATATTCCACATTTACTAAAATAGAACATATAGGCGATTTCGGCAAGCTTTGGTACATGGTTTGGTACCCTGTTTGGTCTGTCAAATGCATACCAACCAATTTCGAATACGAAAATGATGTCGTCACCATGACTTTGGTATCCTTTTTGGTCTGTCAAATAGGATACCGTGGTCAGCAGCACGGTTCTTCTATTTGGTATAGTACTATCTACGTCTATTTTCGTTTTGTCCTGCTCTGGGAAATGTAAATAAATGGAAGTTCATTAGAATTTGAATAATTTGAAATTTTTAACAAATATGTTTGTTTTTTTCGTTTTCACTTCGTGTTTTCTCGTATATTTTGACTGCCAAATAATGTTTGACGATCATTTGAAAAATGGCTTTGAACGACAGATATGGGGTAACTTTTTTGCTGAATGGATTATGGAATAAGCCAATAAGCTTTAAATTTACAGAAAACGCTGAGTTAGCCAATAGGTTACTCAAAGGTACTGTCTAGACAGTGCTGATTAGTGATTATAGATTTAAGTCAGTGCAGTCAGTATCTAGTGGCTCCCGAAACTAGAAGAACAACACAAAGTTAGATTAAAGCTCGTCTCTTCCCCTCTCTCATGACCTACCAAACGAATTCGGAACAAAATGGTATCTTACGTCATTACTATGACGTTGCAGATACCAATTGGTTAACCAAATGGTATACCAACCAAAGCTTGCCGAAATCGCCTAAAGTATATGAAAATCAGTGTTGCCAATTAACGTGTAATTACACGATTTGTGCGTATTTTGATTGGCTTGCGTGAATTTGTCGAACATAAACAAAAAGCATGTATTTTGTGTGTAATTTGAAAAATTTGACATTCTCTTATTTTTGTTGTTTCACGGCTTTCCAATTCAAAGCCACGGCCCCCACCCCCTGGTATCGCACTAATACGATTGCTTATCCTTATGAGGTGTACGTTCGCAAATCGGCAGGGCCTGTGAGTGACGTCACCAGTATTAGCAGCATAGCAGCCTAAAGTGGTGACGTCACCCGCAGGCCTCAATGGTATACTTGCGATTCAGGTTGTGCTTGTTTTTTCGTCGATTTTAAATGTAGAAAAGGTGATTTTAACAAGATTTCAAGGTTCAAGAATTTATTTTAAATTTGAGCGATGATCCAGGAGCATTATTGGCCACTTCCACCAACTATACACTGCACAAAAATTATCGCATCTATCAAAGCAGAAAACACAGAAATGAACAGCATAATTGCAAAGTGGAATGTATGCCTATCCGCATTTTCCAGAAAAAAGTAAGCAAGAACCTAACAGAATAAGAAACGACATGTTTTTTGACTCAAGTTTTTCAGTTAAAGAATGCCCATTCAGGGAATACTTAAGAAAATTTTAAAATAAATTTACTGTAGCCAAAATATATAAAAGCATTGGTGATGCGATAATTTTTGTGCGGTGTGTATTTTAGGGGAGCCCTCGAGCCCTAACGATAGGTATATATGCCTTAAATTGACATTTCTTCATGTAAAAATGTCACTTTAGGGAATACTTATCGTGAAAGCTTCCCAAAATAGTTGGTGGAAACAGCCATAAGCCTCAGATTCGACTGGATTTTACCCATTTCCCAAAATCATAAATCAGAAAAAAAATTATACTTGCTTCTTGACGTTATACATTGGGTACCAAGGTCGTGTGTAAGAATCGTGTAATAGTGAGACTGACAGCGTGTAAAAACGTGTAATTTGACCAGCATATCGTGCGATTTTACAAATTCAGATTGGCAACACTGATGAAAATAGCAGTCTGGCTTATCTTAAGTCACGGAATGTGAGTCTGGCTGAAAATTTTCGGAATTAGAAGATTTCATTATGAATGACCACAGAATACATATCCTCACGGATAGAAGGCAAACTGCCTAATAAAATTTTGGGGAATAATGCGCCTTCACGGCGCTGTGGATGCGATCCGAACTATTTATAATATAGGTTTCTGTAATCAAATAAACTGTCAAAATAGTTCACCCATGTCAATTTTTTCAATATTAATTTTTCCCAATGATTTTTCCTCATTATAGTCGAATTCGATTCGACGGCTTCTACTTCCGAGTAGAGCAAAAACGGCCAAAACTTCTTGTGTTTGTGTCCCGCGTGTGGCTAAATTCACCAAAATGTTGCACCGCCGCGGATGCGGTGATTACGATTCACTAATGCCAATGCCCAGTAGTTTGGCAAATCCTGTTCAACTTAACACTGCTTTTTCTACTTATTCCACCACGGTACCTACACCAGCTGAATTTAGCCACTCGCGGGTTTTGTGTAAGATCTGATTTTTTTTTTGAATTCAATAAACATTTTTCTGGATTTAAAATGCACACCAACACTAAGACAAATTCTCATTCAGAATTATTTTGACATATTTTTTTGACACATAGGTAACAGGTAAACGAGGTAAATTAAATCTCATTGGGTAAACTGCAAAAGTAAACAGTGACCTGTATATTTTCTGATGGCCTTCATTCCACACCTGTAATTGTGTTTTACTCCAGCGTCCCCAAGCGGATGCGATCCGAAGCTTTTTTTTTAGGCCCCGCCCTCCATTAAGCTTTTTTTTCTATCCGGGAGGATATGTGTTCTGTGATGAATGACTTTGGCAGAAAGTCGACAAACAAAGTCACATAACCTATAAATAGCATTGTCAATGTTATTAATTTTTTTTTTTTCAATTTTGGGCTTAAATTTAATAATTATGGCAGTTTTGGGAGAACGTGATATGTTTTATTTAGAAGCGATGTGTGTTTGGTGATTGTAAAAGTGATAGTCGAACGAGTTCCATTAAATTAACGACCCCATTTGCCTCTACTGGAGTTTTAGGTAACACAGCACCTGTCACATCACTTTCTGTTAATTTTATCAAACGTTTTGCAACCAAAGGCCATATAGTCCAAGAGCCCAGAGCCGCCAGACACAACTTAAAGGACAGAATATGTGGGATTGTGTAGCACTTATATGTACTATGAACTTATGTATACCCGCTAAGTTGGGTAGACGGCCAATTTACCGACACCAGGTGCGAAAGCTTAAAAAGTACTTTAACTTTTTTTCTAACGCTTGATGTTTATACATGTTATTGGGGAGACTATTTCATAACTACGTGTGCTCAGCCAGACCAATCGCACCGGCCAAACATCCCCCCAGACGCAATAATAGTTTTTCCGTGAGTGTAAGCGCGAGGGTACTATGCATGCGTTTGAGAGTGAGTGAGATATCTATTTCCCCCTCCTAAACTTACAGTCTACTCCAGGCTAGAGTAGAAATGGGATTCGGTTTTTCCCATAATGGGAAAAACCGTTATTTACAAATAACAGTCAACTGGCCGTCTACCCAACTTAGCGAGTATACATACGTTCATAGTACCTATCCCAATAAACATTTTTGTTTTTATAATATTTACCGTAAATGTTATATCACCTTCTTTATATAACTTAAGGTTTTATATCCATTTACCGAAATATTTCTGTTACTCCTATAAACCCTTTAAAGAGCTTAAATTGAGCGTTTATAAAGGTTTCGAAAACCTGTGTTTAGTAACGGTATATAACTTTAATTTATGTAACCAATGGTAACGGGAATATTGTGGTAACCACTATATAACTTTTGTCAATTCTGTCATCATTATAAATACATATTTTTTCTCTCTCAAATACATTGCTTTAAATGGTCTCCTACTATTCTATTCCCAGAATTCTATTTCAAGATGTCTGTTACTAAATAAAAACAAATATGGAGTCCAAATATTATTATAAACTTTTTCTACTGCAAAAGTAAAATCGGTACTTCGAAAAAACGCAGGGGCCCTTGAAATATTCACTTTTTATCAATTTCAAATCAGTTTTCTCACAAAATATACACATATAAATATTAATTAAAATGAGATTTAAGAAGAAATTAATGTCATTTGCCAGTATTAAAACAATTATTGTATATTTTCCATCAAAATCAGCTAAACCTAGTGTTTCTGCAATGCATCTTTTTTATTATTATGATTTTGGGTGGAAAAATATGGCGGATCACTTTAGTAACAATATAAACTCTGGAAACTATAATATCACCTAAGGTTATAATTTATAACTATTAGTAACATTATATACTTAACTTTTAACCAGATGCCGTCAGCGCCGGTATTGGCAATTTTGGTCTCAAAATAGTGTTATTGCTATAATCATCATGTTTATCAGTTCCCTCAAGTGGGTAATTTATTTTCTTGTCTAGGAACTTGTGTATGGTGTCTTCGTGGAAGATACTGAGGGCACTAAATTTGAGATTTTATTAAAGTTTTTTGAAAATTTTCGGCGAAATGATGTGCTGAACTTCATTTTTTTTAAAAGCATTATGCAAAGATTTCTTATAACAATAATAAACAACAACAGACACCTGATTATTCTCATATGTCAAATTAGGTAGTTTCGTTTTACTAAAGGTTTTATAAGATAAATTATCGTTACCAAAAGTTTTATAACATATACTGCAAACACTACTAGTTTCCAGGTTTTATAAAGGTGATTGACAACACTTCTATATAACTAGGCTAGGGGTATTCTAGTTATATAAATGAGGTTACGGTAACCTTTACAAAAATTTCTTATAAATACTTTAGTAACGGGTACTAAAATTTTATAAAATGGTGATGGTAATAGTTACATCACCTTATTATATACCTGTAAGTTATAGTAAACTTATAAACACTTTATAAAACTATGTTACCATAGGTTGCAGATTATAACTTGGAAACCTTCTTATATACCTTTGTTACTATTATATACCCATTATATAACTTGACGTTACTATAAGTTGCGAAAAATGTTTATTGGGATAAGTGCTACTCAATCCCACATATTCTGTCCTTTAGAAAATAAGTTGTGTCTGGCGGCTCTGGGCTCTTGGACCAATAGCGAATGCACCGAATAGGGCAATCCAACGACCTGTCAAAATGGAATTCAAAATGGAGGCCAATGCCTTTTTTCCACTAATAATTTCTTAAACTAAAAACTTTCCATCTTAGAATACGAAAATTATCCTCCCAAACACTAGAAAATCATCTAAAAGCACCACAAAATACACAATAAACAGTTTCTTGATGAAAAATGTCACGCTTGCTTGAATTAAATTTATGGCGCCAATTTTTTGGCATTGACCATGCATTGACCACCATTTTGTTTGGATTGCCCTATACTTACGAAAGCGTTAGATTTGACAAGATGCTGTGTTACCTTAAACTCCAGTGGAGGCAAATGGGGTCGTTTAATTTAATGGAACTCGTTCGACTATCACTTTTACAATCACCAAACACACATCGCTTCATCGCTTCTCGATAAAACATATCACGTTCTCCCAAAACTGCCATAATTATTAATTTTGAGCCCAAAATTGAAAAAAAAAAATTAATAACATTGACAATGCTATTTATAGGTTAGGTATGTGACTTTGTTTGTCGACTTTCTGCCAAAGTCATTCATAATGAAATCTTCTATTAAAATTAAGTCTGGCTGATTCACGGAATTGGCAAATGAGTCTGGCGGCATGTTCAAAATTGGGAAAATAGAAAATTTTTGCCCTTATTTTCCCAAGTTTGAAAATTTGTCATACGATAGATTATACTCATAGACAATAAAAAATAAAAAGACCTTCAAAAGTATAGCCGAAATAAAGTCTGTTTTTTTTTAAAAGATAATTCCCCAAGTCAAAAATGTAGTAACTATGTTGGCAACACATGCCTTTTCTACATAAAAAATTTGAAGCATTGACAATTTTACATTGTATTGCCAACATAATGTCAGTTTGACTTTTATCTTTAAAAAAAAAAACAGATTTTAGGTTATACTATTACTGCGTATCCGGTTGCGCATAGCGCATTGCGGAATTTTTGGAAAGCTAGAGACTTACGAAAGATCAGTCCGATCATTCGATTCTGTTTCATCTTTCTCTGTCATACCAATTCACAAGACAAGGACACCGTATGAGTTACAGATCTTTCCTAGCTGTTTTGTAGAAACCATAGACAATAAAAAATAAAAAGACCTTCAAAAGTATAGCCGAAATAGGTTATACGATTACTGCGTATCCGGTTGCGCATAGCGCATTGTGGAATTTTTGGAAAGCTAGAGACTTACGAAAGATCATTCCGATCATTCGATTCTGTTTCATCTTGCTCTGTCATACCAATTCACAAGACAAGGACACCGTATGAGTTACAGAGCTTTCCTAGGTGTTTTGTAGAAACCTATCAAACATCCAACTATAGAAACTGTGACCGAGAAAACAAATAAGTAACCTTAAAATAACGACATTTCCGTGTTGAAATTTGTCATTTTTAACTGATTAGGCGGTCGTCTAAGAAGACTCGAACTCACAAAATCTAAAGAACAAAAAGAAGAAATTGTCATTTCTATTTAGGCACTCGGTATCGCGTACCTATAATATTATGTACAGCTAGGATAAACTGAACCAGTAAGTATACATGTTAGTTTTGTGATATACGGCATATTTTTTTACTGTTTTAGGAGACCTCAGTCAGAAGAGATAAAATGTAGATGTTAGGCCTTGAATTTAAATCATGAATAAGGGATGTAATAACTGTGTTTGTAAACTCTTTAGGTATTTGACCTATCTAGCTATAATATATATTTTTTCTAGTACAATTTAGTGTTTATTTTGCCTTTTTTTTTTTTAATCTACATCAGAAAATGGCACAACACTTTATGGAGTACCACATCATTTTTCTCATTCGGATTTGAGAAAAAAAGATGTGGAACAACATAAGTAAGTTTTTTGTGCAATCAACTCAAGTCAAATTTCAAAATTCCCGCCATTTCAGTATATGTTCCGGCTGCCACTATTGACGCCACCGTCGCTATGACGTCAGCGCTATACAAACTTTCATGTTTTCAATCAGGTACTCTTACCTTGGTTTATTATATTTCTCTATGGTAGAAACCTATCAAACATCCATAACTATAGAAACTGTGACCGAAAAAACAAATAAGTAACCTTAAAATAATGACATTTCCGTGTTGAAATTTGTCATTTTTAACCGATTGGGCGGTCGCTCAGAGGAAGGCGGTCGTCTAAGAAGACTCGAAATCACAAAATCTAAAGAACAAAAAGAAGAAATTGTCATTTTTATTAAGGCACTCAATATCGCGTAGCTATAATATTATGTACAACTAGGATAAACTGAACCAGTAAGTATACATGTTAGTTTTGTGATATACGGCATATTTTTTTACTGTTTTAGAAGACCTCAGTCAGAAGAGATAAAATGTAGATGTTAGGCCTTGGCCAGCTTAGCTTGTACATACATTAAAGCATGTATAGGATGTAATAACTGTGTTTGTAAACTCTTTAGGTATTTGACCTATCTAGCTATAATATATATTTTTTCTAGTACAATTTAGTGTTTATTTTGCCTTTTTTTTTAATCTACATCAAAAAATGGCACAAAACTTTATGGAGTACCACATCATTTTTCTCATTCGGATTTGAGAAAAAAAGATGTGGAACAACATAAGTAAGTTTTTTGTACAATCAACTCAAGTCAAATTTCAAAATTCCCGCCATTTCAGTATTTGTTCCGGCTGCCACTATTGACGCCACCGTCGCTGTGACGTCAGCGCTATACAAACTTTCATGTTATCAATCAGGTACTCTTACCTTGGTTTATTATATTTCTCTATGATTATACTATAGTTTGTAAAACTAACAGCATATACAAAATCAATCAGCAGGCTAACTCGAGTGACAGCCCGTGTAATAAAGGAAATCATGGTCGGGATGTCTCTAGCGGCCATTTTGGGATACGAGACAGGGCCTGATTAACAATAATTTAGGTTTTTTCTTTCGTCTCACAGAGTCGTATTGGCTTTAAATAAACTTATTTATTTTTACTTAGATATAAGTAAATAATATTTATAATTACTAATTCATTATTATTATTGAATATACAAAAATGATAATAGATAAAACCATAAATGACAACACGAATATACTAAAATCATTTTGAAAATCATAGCTAAAATTTCGCTCTACACCGCACGCCTATGACCTCCGTCAGAAATAAACAAATAAAATGAAATTTCGGCGCCCCTGCCGTTTAATGACAGCGTTATGTCAGAATCGTATCCCCTAATGGCGGCGTGCGCAGAAAAGATGCGCGTGAGAGTTAGCCTGCTGATTGTTTTTGTATAGTCGTAATCACGATAGAAAGTGAAGTTGACAGTTCGCGTTGACATATCTAGTATTTTTTTTCTTTAGGTTGCCAGCATGCGTAAGCGTTTTCATTCCTCCAGCTGGGATAAACGACAGGGTCGTATTTAGGAAAATGATATGCATTCCAGATTTATTTTTAATTTCTTTAAAGGAAGTCAAGTTATTAAAATCCTGCATAGTAATATTAAACATCTGTAATAGAACAAACGTAATATTTTATAATAGTTGTTGCTGTAGCTGGCCGCCCAAGTACTCTGTTGATTTTTAAAGGTTAGATGGTATATGCGAGCGGTTTATTGATGCTAGTTATTTCCTTGGGTAGCTACAGAATTAAATGCTGAAGGGGGTTTACTTGCAAAAGAGAGAAACAACTGCAGTATTTCCACACATATTATACATATTTAATTTTAAATAAATGAACCCAAATTTTTCCAATAATAATATACAGTACTTAAATTTCTACTCAAATTTTCCATTAATAAAATTATACAGTACTAAAATTTCTACTCAAATTTTCCAGTAATAAAATTATACTGTTACAATATCGTCCGCCAGGCTGTCAAGAATCGATGGTGAAAATACTAGAATCTAGCGAATTATTCTACTTTTATCTGGAAAATTAGATTATCGTGTGTATTCTAGATTTTACAGGAATAGAATTAGGGGTATATAAGAAGGCCGGCATTGATTTGTAAGTTAAGTTTTCAGTTCGACTGTGATACGATTTAAATAGTGATTGTAAAGAGTTTAATTGTTGAGTTTGTTAATAAAGTAATTAGTGTCATAGTGTTTTGTTAAGTGGAATAAATTATTGCTGTGTTAATTGGACTTTGATTTTTGGAATAAACGAAACGAACAACGAACCCAAGATTTTTGTCAGCAGGCAACCCAAAGCCGCGACATTGGTTTCAGAAGTGGGATATAAAGGACTGCAGAGTGAAATCCAATTACGGAAGTGCGGGGACACTAGTGTAGTATAAAAACTGCACACTAAGTGAACACTGGGACAGTTAGTGCAGTGCAAACAGCGACAATCACAAAAAGAGACTCAACCGATCGTGTGAATTACCCCGGAAGTGACTCTATACCCCATTTAGACTGTGATAGTGAATCTTCGAGTGAGTTCTAAAAAAAATTCTATTTGGAAACTAAGGGAGATATCGAATTTGTGACTTCGCCGACGTATTCGGAACATCAATCGTCATTCAGAAGAGGTTTTTCGAGGAGTTTCGGGAAAATTCTAGAACATTCTATTTGGAAACCAAGGGAGATATCGAAATTGTGACTTCACCGACGTGTTTGCTGTATCAATTGACATCTAGAAAAGAAGTTTCAAGAAAATTCCAGAACATTCTATTCTAGAATAAAGCAAGTTATCCAATTTGTGACTTCACCGGCGTGTTTGGAACTTCGAGCAAAGACCAGAAAAGATATTTGAAGAAAGTTCGAGGGAAATTCTAGAACATTCTGTATATGCCTATTACAAGACAACAAGCCGAAGAACAAAAAGTTGAAGAACTCCTGCGCAAAATGTTGGAACTTCAAGAGACCAAACGACAACAAGAAAAACAAGACGAAGAAGCCAGACGACAACAAGAAAAACAAGACGAAGAAGCTAGACGACAACAAGAAAAACAAGACGAAGAAGCCAGACGACAACAAGAAAAACAAGACGAAGAAGCCAGGCGACAAAAAGAACGGCAAGAAGACCTTGAACAACTACAGAAAATATTTCAAAACATACACGGATTTGTCGCTAACCTAGAACAAAAGATTACGGAAGTAAAAGCCGAAGTTAAAGACGGCGAGAGTCTACAAGAATTCGAATCGGAAGTTAAAAGGCTAGTGAGTTTGGCGTTTCCTGCAGCTGGGGAAGACATGCAGGAATGGATGGCAGTATCTGCGTTTATTGATGGTCTCAGAGATTCGAAAATCCAGGAGAACCTAAAGAATGTCCAAGTTCAGACAAAGTAGCGAAGCCCTTGTCCGAGCATTAGAACTGGAAGCAATCTTTGGTGCCTCATGACCCAGAATACGAGCAGTGTCCATTGAGGACCCAAAGGAAAAGCAATCATCAAAAGAGGATGGCAGTTTCGAGAACCTTATGAGTAATTTCATGGAGGAAATAAAGAAAATATTACGAGAAGACAGAAAAACGGGAAACGACGGCATAAGATTGGACACATTCAACGAGATTGTAGAGTAAGAATGCCCTCTCCATGAAGGGATCGTTTCCAACGCTTCTCGAGATCAAGAGACGCCAGCCCTAATAACAGACAGGAAAACGAGAACTAACCAGTATGGAGGGGCGAATGCTGGTTAGTAATGACGAAGCCCCCAGGGCTGTTTACATAAAATCATTGGGCAGTCATTATAGAGGATTAAAATTCGAAGAACAAATTAATGGAGAATTGAAAACCATTACTTTTGATACGGGTGCTGAAGTTTCCATTATTAGAAGAACATTAGTCAAGTCTCGGGCAATCCAACCGCTCACTAGAAACCTGTCACTACGAACAGTCACCGGCGAATCTGCACCAGTTCAAGGAGAAGCTATGGTTGAGCTCACTTTTGGATCTACCACCTTCAGGCACAGAACATTAGTCGCCGATATAGAAGATGATTTTATTTTGGGTATGGATTTGATCGGCCAACATGGTTTCTCCTTTGATCCTTCCATGAACATCCTTAAATTTGGTAATGAAAAAATTGTCCTAACAACACAAGAAGAATCCGATGCCGTAAAGAACTTGGCCACAACCCCAGTGAGGATTCCTGGGCTGCGTTCAGGAATGGCTATAGCCAAGCCAAAATTGGCATTTTGCGTTCGAGTTCGGCTCCAATCTACGTGGTTCGGCATTACAGGTGGAGGGGGAAAAGTAGGTTTTGGCATTAGCATTGCCGTCCTTGAACGTACCCCTGGAAGTACTGAGAAGATCATTTGCGGAAGATTAGAAACAAACCCTGGGTGCTGCGTTGGGCTAACACGTAATTTCATTGGAGATAAACCAGAAAGATTTCTTGTTGGAAAGACGCTAGTAAGGACAAATGGAGACATTATGATAAGAATTGCCAATTTTTATTCCGAAACAGTAAGAATAAAAGAAGGAGACATTATTGGAGCTCTCGAACCAGTGAAGCAAATATCGAACTGTGACCTACCAGATAAGCGACATTTTGTGAAATCCAAATTGGATACAGACACCTTGATACAGACTTTGGCGAAATCATGGAAACATCTCGATCCAGATAGACTTCAAGAAGCTACAGATTTCATTTTGAAAGAAGCAGACGTATTTGTGATGGACAATCAAACCGGACGAACCAGCTTAATTCAACACAAAATTGATACTGGATTGGCACACCCAATTAGACAACCACCACGACGTATGCCAGTAGCTAAGCAACAGGAAGTGGAAAACCAAATTGATAAAATGCTCCAAGAGGGAGTCATTGAAGAGTCAAATAGTCCATGGTCCGCGCCAGTAGTACTGGTTACGAAGAAAGATGGGAGTCTTAGATTTTGTGTGGACTACCGAAAGCTTAATGACGTCACCAAGAAGGACAGCTTCCCTCTCCCAAGAATAGACGATACACTAACAACTCTATCGACCTCCAAATGGTTTTCCAACTTGGATCTCAAAAGTGGATACTGGCAAGTGGCAATACATGACGATGACAAAGAGAAAAGAGGGCATACAAGTTATGGAAGGAAAAATAGATGCTGTCAGGGACTGGCCAAAACCACGCGACAAAGATGAACTAAGGAGTTTTCTAGGATTATGTTCTTATTATCGAAGATTTGTGGAAAGATTCGCCAATATAGCTGCTCCACTTCATCGATTAACAGAAGAAAAATCAACATTCAATTGGACCCAAGAATGCGATTCCGCATTTAGAAAATTGAAAGGAGCATTATGTACAAGCCCAGTGTTGTCCTATCCTGATCACAAAGGCATGTTGATTTTGGACACAGATGCAAGTAACACCAGTGTTGGAGCTGTCCTTTCACAAATCCAAAATTCACAAGAACATGTCGTGGAGTACTACAGCAGAACATTATCAAAGCCGGAACGAAATTATTGTGTCACCAGAAGAGAGTTACTTGCCATAGTAAAAGCAGTCGACCATTTTCATAAGTATCTCTACGGACGCAAGTTTCTAATTAGAACAGATCACGCAGCTCTAAAATGGATTTTAGAAATGAAAACTCCTGAAGGACAGCTTGCTAGATGGATTGAGAAATTGCAGCAATACGATTTCCAAATTAAACTTCGACCTGGAAACCTGCATAAAAATGCTGACGCTCTGAGTAGACGGCCATGTAAAGAAGATTGCAAGCATTGTCAAAGAATCGATATACATGAGAAAAACACTAGTCCAGCTGTAAGAATAACGGGCCTGATCGTCGATGAGAAATGGACTCCCAAGCAAGAAGATCAGGAGGCAGACCAAGACATCGGGCAAATTCTGCATCTTAAAGAAAATGATGAATGTAGGCCAGAATGGGGGGAAGTGTCAAACAAAAGCTTGATTTACAAGGCGTTGTGGGCCCAGTGGAACTCTCTGGCCGTAGAAAATGGTTTGCTCAAAAGAGTTTGGGAAAGTGCCGATGGGAAATCAACTAAGAGCCAACTGGTTATCCCAAAAGACCGAGTGGAAGATGTATTAAAAGAAATACACGACGGGACCTCAGGGGCACATTTCGGAGTTAACAAGACTTTGGACAAAATTCGGGAACGTTTTTACTGGGTTCACTACTATGAAGACGTTAAAAGCTGGTGCCGAAAATGCGACATCTGTGCTACCAGTAAAGGCCCTAAACTAAGATCTCGAGGGCCCATGAAACAGTACAACGTTGGTCTTCCATTTGAGAGAATAGCGATAGATGTTGCTGGACCGTTCCCAGAGTCAGAGCGTGGTAACAAATACATCTTAGTTATCATGGATTACTTCAGTAAATGGCCAGAAGTTTTCGCTATTCCCAATCAAGAAGCCATCACTGTTGCCCAGGTGCTAGTGGACGAAGTTTTTAGTCGTCATGGTGTGCCACTAGAGTTACATTCAGACCAGGGACGAAACTTCGAATCTGCCATCTTTAGGAAAGTTTGTGAGATCATGGGCATTCGTAAGACAAGGACAACATCTTTACACCCTCAGTCTGATGGCATGGTGGAACGATTCAATAAGACCATAGAGGAACACCTGACAAAAGTGGTCGCAAAGAACCAACGAGATTGGGACAAGCATTTGCCTCTATTTTTAATGGCTTACAGAGCGGCTGTTCACGATTCAACAGGTGAAAGTCCGGCTAGAATTGTTTTTGGAAGGGAACTCAGGTTACCTTGCGATCTGATGTTTGGAGTACCCGAAGAAGAACGAAGAGAAATCCGAGATTACGCCGACGAAGTAAGGGCACGACTTCTGGGTATCCATGATTTTGCTCGGGAGCATATTCAACTAGCCAGTGACCGAATGAAGACCAGATACGATTTGAAAGCCAATTCGGTCGGATTTCAAGAAGGTGATTTAGTGTGGTTGTATAACCCAGCAAGGAAGAAAGGAGTATCACCGAAATTGTCTTCAGCATGGGAAGGACCCTATAGAATAATCAAGAGGATCAATGATTTGGTTTATCGAGTCCAGCGCAACACCAGGAGTAAGATGAAAGTTGTACATCTGGACAGGTTGGCGAAATATCATGGGCGTGAACTTGATCGGGACGATCAACCTTAAGAGGAGGGCAGTGTTACAATATCGTCCGCCAGGCTGTCAAGAATCGATGGTGAAAATACTAGAATCTAGCGAATTATTCTACTTTTATCTGGAAAATTAGATTATCGTGTGTATTCTAGATTTTACAGGAATAGAATTAGGGATATATAAGAAGGCCGGCATTGATTTGTAAGTTAAGTTTTCAGTTCGACTGTGATACGATTTAAATAGTGATTGTAAAGAGTTTAATTGTTGAGTTTGTTAATAAAGTAATTAGTGTCATAGTGTTTTGTTAAGTGGAATAAATTCTTGCTGTGTTAATTGGACTTTGATTGTTGGAATAAACGAAACGAACAACGAACCCAAGATTTTTGTCAGCAGGCAACCCAAAGCCGCGACAATACAGTACTAAAATTTCTACCCAAAAACTCTTCTCATGTGGCTTACATCAGACTTTTCCATGAGGGCTCTCCTTGGATCATCCTTTCTAAAGGTAAATTCTAACGTGAGCAAAACCCTGCCTAAACTTGACTGGGAACCGTAATAAATTTCACTTTCTTTCAGCCTATCACTTACAGTCTTAAGGGTAACATATGCAATTCTAAAAACGAAAAATGCTTGTTTAAATATTGTAGTACTGTAGCAACAGCAAATATTACTGGTTTTAGTTAGTATATCTTGTTCAATTAGCTTTGAGACTTTCGTCAATAATGACACCGAGTGTATTCTTATGGAATTTGCTGGTGACACCATTATAACATAACTCTTAAAGGTAATTGAACAAAGTAACTTAGTATTACTATTTAACACCAGTCCCTATAACAAAAAGACTACTACCCAAAAATGAACTAAAATTACCCAGTCTAGTTTGTGTTAGTGAAATGGCTTAAACTTATAATTGAAGAAGGGAGGAGTATGCATTCTGTGTAATAATTTATTAAGAAAATCCGCGGAGTGCTTCCGGCCTTAAGTCATCACCATCACCAGTGCTGCTTCGTCGCAGGTACAAACATCACACACAAGAGACAACTGACACAAGTGGACGTGCATAATTAAATTTAACTATTAATTAATCAATTGCCTGTGTAGTAATGGGTTTTTTACCAAAAACCGCTAAATAATATAAAAAAGGAAGAATAACAGTAAAAGGTGGGCGACAGATGGGACATTGCCCCTCTAAATAATTTATACAAGCATATTAGATGATACATTAAATAGGAAGTTTAATTAGTGATACCATGTTTAGAGGTACCAAAGTCCACTAGAAAATATGACAACACAAAATGCTAAACATCTGAAAAACAATAAACCCAACACACAGGATAAAGCATGCAGCAGAAGTTACAGAAGCTCTGCAAATATCTGAACCCAAACTGTGTAGGTACGTCAAAGAGGGGAATATGAATACTTATCCTTATGAAAGACTCCAATAACTCAGGTACCTTTATTGAAAAGCAAGAAAATTCTAAAAAATATCATGAAATTATGGAATGAAAGAAATCCTAGCAGCATCTTAATTTGTGTTGACCTGAAATAAAAAATAGTATTAAACTAAGAAAAACAGTTTAATTTGATCTGAGAAGTTCCAATGTTATCAGGTGTATTCTTTCGGAATAATCTACTGGTAATGTTAATATGAAGTAACATTGAAACAACTCTATGTTCAAAGTAGTACCTATACATACATTTTGTATATCTCTAATCGAATAGTCTGTTTGACGCTTCCACTTGAATCAGTTGTCTGCAACTTCTTACGCTTCCGCGTGACAGGGGTAATTTCAGACTCAACTGAACCATCCTTATATTTATAGACAGTGGTCTCACTTAGTTTCAAAACCTTAGCTGTCTCCTAGAAAGGCAATGGAACAGTAAATTACAATTTATTTATTAAAAATTAACAAAAGCCACTCGGTTCGAAAATATCCCCTTCCAAAACTTGTACCTACCTACATTTACTGAGCTTAAGACGAAAACGTTTCTATGATCAATCAAGACTAACTTTATTGTTATTAACTTACAGTTATGGGATTTTGATCTTCATAAGACACCTTGAAATGGTTGTATACGAGTTGTATAAATTGCTGAGCCACAGGGTTCCCATGAATTATTGGTCTCTACAAAAGGATTATTTGCTTATTTTTACTAAATTTGAAAACACTACCTTGTCACTTTCCCTCTTGCTTAGAAAAAAAAAAAGATTCGTCTCGTAAAGAAGAAGCATCTCCAAGGTTTATTGCTGTTCCCTGAAAATTATTGGCGATGAATTATGACAGTGGTAATTTAAAGTTGCCAATTTTACCGTATTTTCTTCACACCTAAATCATCTGAGATGCTGGAACAGACAAAGTCTCCAGGACCCTGGTACGATCGGAGTTGTCCGGGGACTTTTCTGTCATCGCTAATAAGAAAACGGCACTTTTAAAATCGTAATATTGTGTAAGTATTAGGTTTAACTTACCTGAAGAAGATAAAATAAACCAGATAAGTCTTGATAGAGTCCAAAGTGAACACTTATAAAAAGACAAAACACTTAAATCCGAACTAAAACCAGGTTAGAAATGAAACGCAACACCGAAACACAAAGGCACAGAACACTACATAAAAAACCATAAAACCGATTGAGAATATAACAAAATATCAAAAAATAATGCAGAAAACGGCAATAAACTAAAACGATCTCGCGCAAAAATTCGAAATTTAAAATTCTAAGATCCGAATCTGATAATTTTATATGTCAAATCGAAATGTCATGTATCATTATTTGATGGTTGACAGAAAAAGGGAAAGATCTAGGGATTTTATTTACTTTCAACTGGTGAAAATAACGGTCAAAATTTAAACTCTATCGTGAATACGACTATACCTCCACAATAAAATAATAAATTTTATTTACGACTAATGTATAATGTGCGTATTATATTTGTGATTTTGGCAGTATAATGACATATGTTATTCCTCCAGGGATTAATGACGAGTAGCGGGATTAATGGTCATTATTCCACAAAAGTGTCAGTGTCAAACGTGTAGTGCTTGTGGATTTGTATTGAAAATTATGAGACGGATGAAATTTGTTCATTGAAAATCTCAAATAAATTAATTTGTCGTAAATAAAGTAGAGTATACTACTCGCAATAATGGCTATTATTCCCTCGGAATGTTACTCCCTCGCCGCTAACGCGGCTCAGTTCGTAATAATCCTCGGGAATAATAGCTATCATTATTGACTCGTGGTATAATCTACTAATAATTATTAAGCAAATAATAAACAATGAGAAATCCAAATCCCCGTGTAGCCTAGACCCAAGGTTCCTAGAGGTATTTAATGGGTTACCTAGTAATGGGTAACTTGATGACGCATCTGGTATAGAGATTTGCATTATGTTGAAGCACCCCAGATGACATCATAAGGTTATCAGACAACCTACCTTTCAAGTTTCAAACAACCTTGGCCTAGACCAATCACACACCATTCTCAATTCTCACTAAATGAGTAAATGACGTCGCTTTCTTTTACATGCTAGTAGAAAAGGACACAAATACACCCAATACGCAAAACGCACTTATTTTACCAATATGTTTCGTTGTTAGGCGCTTTCTTTTTTTCATCGATCATTATGAGTCAGTCATTTCGTTTTCCAAATTCCAACGTAGGTACTAGACAAAGATACACATCTCATTGGTGGGTTCACCGGTGGAAAAAAGAATATGCTCCCTTACTGATAGCTGACACTCGACAGAGCTAGCAGCAAGGTTACGTTAGGTTCCAAAATTACGTTACGTTCCAAAATATGTTACGTTCCAAAATCAATTCCGGCCCCCCGGAGTAGGTTGGAGCTCGGAGCAGTAAGAATGTAAAAAAAAATTTCGGATATTTGTAAAAATGTACTGAAACATAAAATGTAGTACTGACGTACTGAAGATGGTTAAAATGTATTGATTTCAGTACTTTTGTACTGACGCTGGCAACGCTGCTGCTGGCTCATCCGCCCCTGCCCATCATGACCCCCCTCGAACCGCTCACCTCTCCTGGCCTATGGGGGGTCTTGTCATCACAACAAACACCAAGTAAAGTCTGTACACTGAGAGTTTACCCCTAAGTTGTAAAACACGCATGGCTATAAATCATGCGAATTATGAAGAGAGGACGGGCTCTACCTGAAATTCTCAAAATGTTTTGTGGATCATGAAATTTTGTGAAGAAATATATTTTTTTTTATTGATAACCTATTTCACTTATTTAAAGTAGGGGAGAGTGGGCCACGTTGAGACAGTTTTTACTTTTTTGGGGATATAAAATTGGTAATTTTAATTTTTTCGCTACAGTTTCGTGAGCCTCATAATCTTTCATCTTATTGCACACATTTTTTGAATAAATTATTAAGACAATGTTATTTATATTATTTTATAGAGGAATCTAAAAAAATCTGATTTTGTCTCAAGGTAGCCCATGAGGTGGGCCACTTTGAGACATACATAAAAACCAAGAAAAAAGGAGAAAAATAAGGTTTATTCAAAAATAATACATCGTAAGGAGGGCAGGAATATAACTTTTCTTCATTATTTTGTGTTTTTTCAACATATCTTGCAAATGTTTGATGTTTCACGTTGTTTTTCTCTGCTGCATTCGTAAAAGCTTGATTTATGTCCAATCACATCTTCGACAGGCTTTTTTATTGATTCGGCACTAAACAGGCCTTTTGAAATTTTCTTTTGCGTCCTCGTGACTTGTTTTGAACAAAATATTTTTTTCTCAACATTTGAGACACGTCTCAAGGTGGCCCAAACTTCGTGTCTCATTGTAGCCCATGGTAGGTCTGAGTTACAAACCGCAATATTTTGGTAAAACGTGAAAAAATCGACATGTAATATACATAAACAAGGAAATTAATATCCACCTGTTGTGTTGGAAACCTCAGAACAAAATGAAAATATATTGGGAACGACTGATGAAGTTCTGAACTTACAGCAAAAGAAATTTCACTATGGCGAAAACAGATCGAAGCCGGCAAAAAATTTGGGGGCGTACGTGCAGCTTCTCTGGCAACAGAAATAAGACTAACATGTTTAATACTTGATGTACTGTGAAATGGAGACAAATAGCCCAGGTTATTAAAAAATAATGGCGACTGTCTCATGGTGAACGCGTCTCATGGTGGCCCACCCTCCCCTACTCCTCAGCGTGTTTAAATCCAACATTAAAAAACGCGCGTGTTTTAAAGTTACCAATGACAACATCAACAACCAACAACCCGAGAAAGGTCTAAATGTCAACTTTTTAATTATTGATTTGTCAGGAGTAGGTACTTGTAGATAACGTCAAATAAAATATAACAAGTGTCAACGAATTTAGCACTTTACAATTATTAGTAATTTTTGATTTGAACGTATAGGTACCAATAAAAAAAAAAGAGTTAAGTTAATATCCACTTATACTTTAATATACTATTTTACAGACAGGTATTTACATTTCGTATTTATTTGAAATGCAATATATTCATCTAATGCTGTGGTATAGATTATTATACTTTTATTATTACATATTGTTTACAAGTAAAACATAATTATTATTATCTAGCTTAACACAAAACTTCGTTCTGTTTGGGGCGCACTGGAATTTCGGTATAAATCTTGTTCAAAAACTTTGACAGGCCCTACATTAATTCAGGTGCTGGTGTACAATTTTTCAAAGTTACCTACTTTAAAATATAATTTTGTCAAGTAATATTTTTTTTCTACTCGCGTGCGCAAAGTTATTACTTTGCGCACTCATTTGCGTGCGCAAAGTTGGACTTTGCGCACGGAAACTCCTTGCGCACTCATTTTTGTTACGCATAGTAACCGCATGTATACTCGATTTTTCAATGTTTTGTGGGTTCTGGATAAACTTATATTCAGAAAGAAGGGCCTGATGTGATTTTTGTTCCAAGAAAGGCATTCAGGTAATATTTAGCTTTTTTAATTTGATACTTTCCGTATTACGGAGCGAGGGGAGGAAAAATCCAGTAAAAATAGATGTGAGGTCAGGTGACCGTTATTGGCATGGGGAGTCACCTCTGAGGGAGTCACCAACTCACATTCCTTTAGAGTATTAGGTTATAAAAGTCGGACTGTAAGTTATACTCCCCAACTTAATGGTGCTGCGGAAAGAATGAATCAGACATCAATAGACAAAGCAAAATCTATGATAATGCAAGCAAAAATGGATAATATATTTTGGGAAGATGCTGTACTTGTGGCTACTTAAAACTAATTTTATTTGTCACTCATTTGTAAAACGTCACTTATCAAGTCAAAACATAAACAACGAAAATTGATTTTTACAAGCTACTGGCTCTACTGACTTGTAAAATTGACAGCTAAACTGTAAAAACTTTTTACAAGTCAGTAGAATTATTTATTTTTAAAAAATCAGTTGTATCACAAGAATAATTGCTTGTAGGTACCTTCTGGTAGACTTTTCTGGTGGTAAACTATTAGCTACGACTGTAGCTTCATTATTAATATCATCTAGCACATTCATTTCTGGAAAAAAATTGCAAAAAATGGAAATCTGTCAGTAAAGCTATTTTTAACTAGAAACGACTTAACAACATCTCATTCTAATAGGTATACCAATTACCAACTTGTATCAGAAAAAATTAAGGAAAAACGTATAAATTTCAAAATTTTGTTATGTATTAATTTTTTATTTGTCCCTATATCTTTTACAAATGAGTAACAAATAAATTATTGTACATTATACGCCAGGTAGCAGTTTTTACTGGCTCTTGAAGGTGACAAGCTCGCCTGACGGCTCGCTAGTCATTTCCTTCAATCGCCAGTAAAAACTGTTTTACCTGGCTAATAATGTAAAATACTATAACAAGTTACATGAAAAAATATCATCCTGGTAAATTAAGTCTCAATTTGGCAGGAAAAACAAACCTAACGACTTGTTCAAATTTTAAGTGAACCTCGCTAGCAAAACCAATGTTGCAAATAAAGTCAAGCTGATCACTGAAAAAAAAAATTAAAACACAACACATTGAACTAGGAGAGAAAATTACTAGTTTTGAACATCTGGAAACATTTAAAAAGATTAGGTACAGCTCCTCTCTGGATGCTAAGCAAATCTTCGAACACTCGTAGAAAAAGTATTGTTCCTAACACTTGCGCAAAATGTCTTTCCCGCACTCAAAGCTTATCCAAACTCCGCTTCGCGTCGTTCGTCTAACTGCTTTTTCGTGCGGGAAAGTATCACTTTGCGCACTTGTTAGGAAAATAACTATTTTTGAAGTAAATTTTAAATAGGCACCTACTCTATAGACATTGATTTTCAACGTAGGTAACTCAAAAACTTTAAAATTAGTTTGAAAAAGGACTTTCTAGAACTAAATGTAAATTCATTCACTTGGTCTTGTAATACTAATTTATTGTCAGCCCTGTGTTTTACAACTTACGGGTAACCTCTGGGTGCACAGACTATAAGCATAAAGTAAAAGCCCACGAAATCATAACCAGTGGTGCAAAAAGCCTACGTCAAGGCGAGAAACGCCATGCTGCCTACGTCACAACTAGTGATTTGGCCGAATTTGGCGTGGTGGGGGGTTTCAGATTTGTTCTACACAGGCCTTATGAGGATATAGGCTATCCAGCTGATTCCACTTCCAGCTGCCGGATTCTATATTACGAGTCGAGTCGAAATTCGTATCGAATAGTCAAAATAGCGATTCTATTCTTCGATTTTTCGATAGGTACGTATCACGGTAGGTTCGGAACTAGACACTTTAAGTTTGACCAAACACGTTAACGTAATCTTTAAACGTAAACCCTATTTTTTACTATAGCGTCGAGTGATCGTCGGTACTCACAAATCAGTTAAAGTTAAATTTTCACGTAAACGTTAACGTTATATCTCACAATCATGACCTAACCTCTCTATTTTGTTGTGAAAAGGACAAATTAGAATAGTTATTTAAACAACAAGTTTTGAAAACGACTTTTTTCGCACGGCGAGACATTTTGTTGGACCCAGCCGTAGGCGAGTTCCACAAGTCGAGCAAGTGTGAAAAAAGGTTTTCAAACGAGTTTTTTACTTATCGGAAGTTGGTAACACTGGCTGACTGATGGCCATCGAACTGTCATTTGCGATTTTATTGGCTGGGTTCGGCCTTGGTTCGGCTATTCAGCGTGGAGTTGGAGTGGAGTGAACAGAGCTAATGGAGTCGCCCCTGATACGGTAAAAAGCAATACCCGAACCATAACCCGAACGGCTGGAGTGCGAATGGAGTCACTCGGAGTGCACGGAGTGAGCAAGCCGAACCCACCTATTATTGGTAAAAATAAAAATAAAAAAGATTTCTATATTTGGCGTGTAGTGTTACCAACCTAAACATGAAATCAGGAAATATGAGAATAAAATTTCCAAGGAAAATTTGTTTTTTTTAATTAAACAATACCAAAATAGAAAAAATAGTATAAAATATTCGTTTCATAAGATATTTTATCGCACTCGCCCTTTAGAAAACTCGCCTCCGGCTCGTTTTCTGACATTATTCAAACAAAAATTTCGGAACCGCGTCCAGTCTATGGCGTCCAGTGAAATGAATCCGAAGATTTTGGAAGCAGCTCGTGCTGCTACAGCAAGGCTGCTGCCTGAGAAATCAAAATCAAAGTATGAGAAAGAATATGACCAATTCCGTCAATGGAAATTCATGAATAACGTGGAAGAAGTGCCAAATGAGGACCTCATGTTGGCTTTTTTTTAAGAAAAGGTAAATCAATTAAATATAACTGTTTCAAATCCTGTGTTCATAAGATATTTTTTCCTAAATTTTGATAGAAATTTGAAATACAAATTTAGATTTCATGACATTGTCATTGTCAAGGTTTAAGGTTCTTCTACACGACACTTTAAAGAACGTTCGCTTTTTATTGTTTCAGGCGGGGTTGTCCTGGATCAACATTCCGATTCGTCGATCCGGCAAACGCCAAAAATAGAAGTTAATAATTATATTATCAATTTTTATAATAACCAGAAAATAAAGTAACTATTTCCTATTTTTAATTAATTTGATTGGCGTGAAATTGCGAAATGCTGCAATTTCGCACACTGTGAATAAGGCTTAACAAATGAAAATTGATTTAAAGTGTGTTTTTTTTTAAAGATAAAAGTCAAAATGACATTATGTTGGCATATTACAGGACCGATGGGGGGGA